>OX402597.1:15695719-16945719 GCA_948098905.1 Tiliacea aurago | reverse complement strand
ATACTCAGCACTAAATCGCGTATACTCAGCGCTGAATCGCGTATACTCAGCACTGAATCGCTTAAACTGAGCGCTGAATCGCGTATACTTAGCACTGAATCGCGTATACTCAGCACTGAATCGCGTATACTCAGCACTGAATCGCTTAAACTCAGCGCTGAATCGCGTATACTCAGCGCTGAATCGCGTATACTCAGCGCTGAATCGCGTATACTCACTCAGCGCTGAATCGCGTGACTAAAGAAGAGGAGGGTTCAGTTATATCTATTGCATTTTTAGATTCGATTTTGGAAGTGAAAACTGTGGACTTTGCGCTCTTTCTGAACATTGAACGAAACTGAACCGTCATGCTAGCTAGGGTCGGTGATGCTGAATCGCGTTTACTCAGCACTGATTCGCGTATACTCAGCGCTGAATCGCGTATACTCAGCGCTGAATCGCGTTTATTTAGCGCTGAATCGCGTAACTGAAAAAGAGGAGGGTTTAATTATATCTATTGCATTTTTAGATTCGATTTATGAAGTGAAAACTGTGGACTTTGCGCTCTTTCTGAACAGTGAACGAAACTGAACCGTCACGCTCGGTTCGGTGACGCTGAATCGCGTATACTCAGCACTAAATCGCGTATACTTAGCACTGCATCGCGTATACTCAGCGCTGAACCGCGTATACTCAGCGCTGAATCGCGTATACACAGCACTGAATCGCGTATACTTAGCACTGAATCGCGTATACTCAGCACTGAATCGCGTATACCTACTCAGCGCTGAATCGCGTATATTCAACACTGAATCGCTTAAACTCAGCGCTGAATCGCGTATACTCAACACTGAATCGCGTATACTCAGCGTTGAATCGTGTATATTTAGTGCTGAATCGCGTATACTCAGCACTGAATCGCGTATACTCAGCGCTGAATCGTGTATATTTAGCGCTGAATCGCGTATACTCAGCACTGAATCACGTATACTCAGCACTGAATCGCGTATACTCAGCGCTGAATCGCGTATACTCAACACTGAATCGCTTAAACTCAGCGCTGAATCGCGTATATTTAGCGTTGAACCGCGTATACTCAGCGCTGAATCGCGTATACTCAGAGCTGAGTCGCGTTTGCTCAGCACTGAATCGCTTAAACTCAGCGCTGAATCGCGTATACTCAGCGTTGAATCGCATATAATCAGCGGTGAATCGTGTATACTCGGCTTTAGTCGTAAGTTTTCACTTCTATCGTGTGGCCGAGCACCCTCTTTTCTTAGTCGGTCGTAATAAATCAAGTGGAGAGAGCTACAAACAGAATCAACTAGTTACCTAAGCCTTTTTGTGAACCCATGACTCCTAAAATATTAGACATCACTAACTGATGTGTTGCGTACAGTTTCTTTGGGAACTATTTAAATTCAAATTCAAATTCTTTATTTCAGACATTTAGTCCACTTTGTTAGTAACAATTTGACTTAAACACTATGTTAGTAAGAACTTAGCATAAATAGAAAATTATAAATTTAAAAATGCATTTAGGACGATTCATTTTGGTTTCGATCGAATATCCTACTAAGAGGTTATTCGATCAAAACCCGGACGAAGGCCTTCATAATTGGAGAATCGAATTTCTCCGAAATAACCTGCAAGATGCTGTTAGAATTAGTTAGAATTTAGCGTCCCTAGATATAAAATACTAGCTTCTGCCCGCGACTTCGTTCGCGTGGAAGTCGTAAGATATCTCATACTAAAATAACAACCACATTTTTATAGAAAACGGTCTCGTTGGTCTAGTATAAAATATTAGGTACCATATCAAATATCTAAATATGATGCAACTGACAAAAGTTCAAGAGGCGAGGCTAAGATATAAGTAAGATGGATGTAGAATGCATCAGCCTTATTCCCTGCATTTTTTCGTTCTTAATCAATATAAAGAAAACATCGATAATGCCTTCTTACTAAATTCTTTGACTATATTTGACTGGATTTGTTCCTAAACAACCTTTTCTTTCTTCCAGACTTTCAGGCGAAGTCAACACCTCCCCGTGCGAATCAGAATCAACATCAAACTCCCCGCCGTCGCTCCTCCAGGATGCGACGTTACCAGCTCTCCTAGTCTCCGGCGCGTCCACGCTGTTCCAGAACACAACCACGACCACTAACACAGCGCTGAGTTTGTCAGCTGTTGACAGCTTATGCTTGCCTGGTACCTCAGAGGTGGAGAGCTGTAGCTTGGCAAACGGATGCTCAACGAGCTCGTCGCTTGGGTTGGCACTGCCGTTGACGTCGGCCGGTGGACTTTGTTCAACCTCCTCGTCGGCTGCGGTCGCCTGGTTGATGAATGAGGATAGCACGGGTAGGTATCCTATCGGGACGATATTTTAGTTACTTACTTGCTTTTGTTACTAAGGTCTCTTTTTCAAGTGAAAAAAGGACGCACAACATTTGAAACCATGGTATTGCTTTGATTCCCATAGATTATCGGGCCGGAATCGTGAACCCAGTCTCAAATCTACATGCAGGATACGGAGCCAAAACAATTTTACTATCTAAAGACACAACCTTACACAGTTGCTAAGTCAAACTTCAAAAGTGCGGTTTAACCATACAAATAGGTCTCCAAGGTGGTTATAGTTGACTGTGACACCGATAGATTCGAGGCCACTTCTACATGGACTAACTCTGTTTTGAGTTCGGCTGTACCAGGCCACCAGGCTGACTGAGTAGTTCAAGCTATTTTTTTTACTCTGTGTTAATCTAGCTTAATTTGTTGACAGGTGGTGTAAAGAGCGAGGTCCGTAGCCCGGGCCTGTGTGAGGCAGACGTGGCGCTGTACGGCGAAACGTTGCCGTACGACCAATCTGCGCTGCCCTACCAGTATTATAATAGGTGAGATAGCAGTTTAACTACAATATTCGAGGCAATTAGGCCAATTTTAGCTAACCGCATCCCTCCAAAGCAATGACCCACACCGATCCCGGTTGGAATGATAATTGAAATCACGCTTGATCTTGATTTGGACCTACATGATAAGTAGGTACTACAAATCTAAAGCAACTATAGGTGGTCAGGTTTAAAACCTAAAGAAACGGAACCGCGAAGATCTGGAATATCAGGATCACATAAGATTACCTAATAGCTACCTAAAGTTTATCTACCTAGGCCTCAGTGTTATTTTTGGGCAGAGGCACTATCTGTCTCTATAATCAGTCATAATGTCGTCACCATCTACGTCAAAGCTACCCCCAACATCTAATTATAGGTCTACGAACTCTGAAGGATTTAGTGAAGCTCCAAAAGTGCCTGAAATTCATAAACTCCACACGTAAGCGTACGTCGACGCTCCTCTAATCTTGTTTTATTAATCAATTCGGTTGTTTTATTAATCAATGAATTAAAGGTTATTTCAACTGTTAATAATGGTTAACCTATCGTGTACCCTACCTAAACATAACGATGCTAAAAGGCTCTTACAGACTCACGCGATATCACGGGAGCGACAGGCACCGATAAAGAAATTGTGCTACTGGTGTCGCGTCGCGCCCGCGATATTGCACCAGTCTGTACGACCCTTAAACATGCTTAATAAAATCTCGCCTGGCTATTTTCGTCTGCGTATCTCGCATGCATAAGAATAATTTATTTGCAGAAAACATAGGTGTTACCAGTTTTAAAAGTTGGTGGTTTAATGTACAGTCCATATTTTACCTGTCTACGAAATACAAACTAATTTTAAATTAATACTTAATAGATAAGTACTTATTTTACTAAGTTAAACAGAATATACAGGAAAATACCTGTTAGAATTTTTAAATTAAGACAAATTTTAAGTTACACTAATAAACACACTTAACAAAACTTAAATCCTTAAAATAATGTATGTAGTAACAAAACATCTTTGAAGTTAACAATTATCGCGTCAATACTCGTTACGCTATCTATTGGGGAGTAGACCAACTAAAAAAGCCTGCCCTTCATTAGTTTTTCTATCGACCGATAGAGGCGCTATACGCACTTGATACAAAATAAAACGCCAACCGTGGAACTTTTTTATTTGACTGGTAGATGACACCACTGCTCTTTTCGGATATTTGCAAGTGCCTGCACCCTAATTGCGTAACAGAAACTGAATGATTTTGAAGTATAATGTTAATCCATTGCTTCATTATGTTCTAATTTGTCTGCTCAACAACGTAAATAATCCAATGAATGTTGTTGAACTATCAAAACGAAACCCATTGCTACTGATAGTGTGTTACGCAATACCCCATTACCCCGATGATGTCGGCAGAGAATAGTTATTTTGCTGATGTTAATCTTCATCGTCCTAACATAGCCATTTCTTTGATACAGCATGCAGCAATATGGTAGCGGCAGCGCGGCTTCGTCGTACGTCAGCTCTTCGCTATACAACCAGCCGTACGGCGCGTACCCGCCGCAGCATAATACTACCAACAGGTAAGCGTAAGGAACTCAGCAATAGGCTAACACTAAACCAGCTTACTCAACGTTGGGTTTGGTCTAGCTATACACCTTCACGCCTAAGCCGTTAGTTTAATTTCAACAAGGTTCTAACTTTTATTATTTTAATCCTCACATTAATAAAATATTTTTTTGTTAATGTGAGGACGTTGTAGGCGTATTACTGTAGACCATTTCCTATTTTGATAAGTACCTTGTACTTTTGACGGGCCTACGCTGTCCTGTCATACTTTTTAACACTGTAGGTAATTTGAAAACATTGTAAGTAAGTCATTTTTTTTAAAAAGAGTAACCGTGGCGTTTCTTGCCGGCTCTTCTCCATAGGAAACGACCAATTGGAACCGTGCTTCTGACGTTTCATAAGTGCCCATGTAGGCTTAAGTGAAATAAAAATATTTTTGATTTGATTTGATTTGAGAACTGTAGTCCCTATTCCAACGAGTAGCTGACTAACTACTGTGAACCTAAAATTAGCCCAACTAAGCCCATCCCTGACAAACTAAAAACTGGGAGCCTAAAATGGACGCCTTGGCAGAATCATGCGTGCAATTCATACAGCCCGCAATTCATCTGTTTGACAGCTGCTATTTAACATTAGACTTCACTATATTAATTCTTAATTTGTGGACCATTTTACGAAACTCCATACACAACTGTCAAACAGATGAATTGCGGGATATGAATTGAACGCAGATCATAATGATTCTGCGAAAGCGTCCATTTTAGGCCCCCTGGTATATTGCAATGATCAACGGTATCTTGGAAGATACTGTTGATCATTGCAGTATACCAGTTTTTAGTTCGGGTATCATTACCATGAATTGGTAATGATAAAACAATAACGGTGCGTGGCAGCACTGTTTACCGGCCAGAAAGGAAAGTGGACGCAAATCTAATGGAATCACGTTATAACTAACAATAACTTTTTTATCAGGTCGTCATGCAAAGCGACGCCGACATACCTATCCGCGTATGGTGTCAGCGGTGTGAGCGGAGTCCCTAGTACTGGCTTCGGGACGCAACCCTCACCTTACGCCTACTCTTCGTACAATGGAGGGCTGGCGCAGTCGTTTCCTACTGCACAACAGGTGAGACTGACAAAGAATGTGCCAAATTAGACAGAAAATCGAATGATGGAATTATAATACAAAAAACCGACAATCAGATATTCGAATACGATTCTCTCTCGTCAATCATACGTTTTAATCTTTAGGACTACAGCAGCTATGCAGCAGGTTACGCGGATCACAACGTGGCTCAATACAGCGGGTACTACGCCACACCTAGTTATTCTCCCTACGTCAGTTCGCCGAGCAGCAGCGGCAGTGCTGGACACACTTCATATCATTTAGGAGGTGCTCTATCAGGTAACTAAAGAATAAATGTGGAAAATGTGGATGACAAGTAGAGTAACCGGAAGCAAATACGAACGAAGCAATCTAACAAACCCAGACAGGCGCTTTACTTTAAGTAAATAATTTCATCACCACTGCTCACAAAACGGTGAAGGAAAATATCGTGAGAAAACCGGCATTTCCTAGAACCATACATTCGAAGGCATGTAACATCTACCAACCCGCACTGGACCCGCGTGGTGGATTACGGCCTACGCTCTTTGACCGAGAGGAGGCCTGTGTCCCAGCTGTGGGAACACTATAGTTGTTGTAAAACTAAAAAGGTTTTCTTCTTTATGAACGCACCCATAACAATTAATATAAGTGCAATGAGAACAAGCTAATAACATTGTCATGTCAACGGTAAATGAAAACATACTGAAATAAAATGTTGCCAAGTTGGAATATTACCTTGAATGAGTTTTTTATGTAATAATGTGGGCTTACTTACGTATTTATTTCGAGTTTCCCCAACTTCATATTTTTATGCAGAATATGTCTCACTATCTCAAAAAACTTATTGAATAAAAAATTTATATTTTTATTGTAACATAGAATACCTTAACTATAATATCTCTGCTAAGTCTTTACGTAATTAGTAGCTAAAACTTTACGCATATTTATCGTCCAAGCGGTTTTTCGTTTGGAAATATTGGGAAATGTTAGGCTGTTAGGGGATTTCTGAATCCAAGAACTGGCAACCCAGATTGACAACGTCAAAACGAGTTTGACGTCTTGATTTAGTGATACTTGTTGCCTTTCTGTTTTATTGTTTACAAAGTAGTGTTTTTAAAACAAATGCCTTAATTTACAACAAAATAGATTAAACAATCTCATGTGTTCAAGTCAATCCGTCGGTAAAAGGACTGAGGTCTCATTCCGTAAACAATTAGTTTTGTAGTGTTCAAACAATGAATAAAGAAAACGAAAGCTTTCACGACAATAAGCGAAGGAAACTAGATGAAGATGCCTCAGAATCTCACTATGATGATTCAGATTACTGGCCGGACACAGACAGCGACGATGGTAGGAGGTCTTCAACTTTTAAACTTAGAATTAGTACAATCTTAAGAAGTTTTAAATCTAGTTGATAAAGTAGGCTCATCTCTTACTTCCTTTGCCGTGACATTGAATATTATTAACACATTAAGGCCAGAACGTGATAAATTGTTCCAATATTAGTCATAATCTGTTTCTATGTGCTTCAACAGTGTGTGGTACACATTTCATGTAGGGTATGTTTGTAATCTTATCTCAAACTTTTACTTACATTCTTTATGTGTAGAGTTTTTTTTAACATTTATTTGTAGAGTTCCATGAAATGTGTGAATCAAACTCTAGTTTGAGCTATTACCGTAGCAGGAGGCACAGATTGTTCGCCGTGCCTTGGAGTCGAACTGTCGCTCGAGCCCAGTCTCCTGTCCCTCGCACACTCTCTGCGCTCAACACTCTCTTGGACGCTAAGCCTCACTGTGATGTGTTCCAGGGGCGAAAGCACTGTATAACACGATTCCTACCGGCTTCCCTTCGGAAATTCGGAACACAACCATTCTATCGTTATTGAAAAATAGCATAGTCGAAATGTTGATGGGATAATAATGCCCAATAATATCAGCACACTTAGGGGGGGAAGAGTCGGTTTATAGGTATTTAATGTGCCGTAAAATTAAAATATTACAAAACGAATACATTACATTTTTTGTCTTTATATCCCAACAACAAAACATTTTGCTCTAAAATAACTCGTACGCGTATCCGGCTCGCCGTGAGTTCAATTTCTTCGACGTCATGACGAGTTTATTTTGTATAAAAAGGATTTTTTTGCTCCAGCTTTCCTTTCTCATAAAATCACCCTTCGCCACTGATGTGTTTGCAGATGAATGGAAGAAGATCTTGTCAACATGTCTGGAGTATTGTGAGATGAGCGTATGACTGCCGAGTAGCTGTATTCTTTTGTTTTTGTACTAATATAATGTGTTGTGTCTTTAACTAATGTAATTGGCCTTGGGCCGTTTTATGTTAAGGTAAAAAAAAAAAAAAAAAATTACAAAAAATATCCTAAAGAAGCTTTATTTACTTTCAGAATCTCCATCTTCAATGCTGCCCTCAATAAATGACACAAGTCCACTGTCTCCCATCAAAACAGAAATACATGCAGCCAGTCGGAGATGTAGAGAGAACTCAGGGTAAGAACACTCACAAGGATACTTGCATAACTATAACTTTGCCATATCTGCATGACTATTAAATGCCTCTGAAATAAATACTGAATACTGTGATAAATCTACCGGCCTAATCACCTTAAAAATCAAGTATGTATGTTATATTTTAACAATCTGTTGTAAAAGGATTATAAACTCAAACTCAAAACATTTATTTCAATTAAACCTATTACAGGCACTTTTGAATTGTCAAAGAGTCGGTCTGTTAGTCAGAATGTTGAAGCTATTTGCCCATTCCAAAACATAGATCTCTATGGAGAAGAACAGGCAAGAAACACTCGAGGACACTCTTTTAAATCAAGATATTACAAAATCCTGGGTACATTATTCTTGTTGCTTCTATATGTAAAACATGAGAACAATGTAAAAAAAATTATTACCTATTTAAAAAAAAAACAATACAAAATATAAGATTAAAAGATTACAAATAAGCCCTGGCAGTTAAGAGAAGACCAGTCTCAACTGACGGCGCCCGTTCACGAACATGACGCGTGGATCAGCACCAATAATATAAATATAGCAATACAAATCAACGTAAATAGGAAAAAAACCCTAATTAAATTATAGTCCATACTACATTTACGTTGCATTGGCTTGTATAAATCCGTTGATGCCTAGCACACATACACCGCCCGACCGTACGATAGAGCGGCGAAGTGTAGTATGATTCCGCTTCCGTCAAATCAGAACTTACTTGCCTCATATTGGCACAAAATAATACAATTGGTCAGTGTGGTCACATGGATTATTCAGGCAGAATTTTAATGCAGTAAAAACTTAAACGTAAATATTGAAATTCATTTATTGGTGTGATTTTTGGTACATTTACATGAGATCTTAATAATAAATAATTAGTTCTTCAAAAATCTACCTTAAAGGTTACACTCTTTCATATAATTAATAATTATTATAAAAAAATAATAATCAACATATTAAAATAAAATAATTACAATGAAACACAACATAACTTAAGACAGAAAAAACAACCAAAACATTAATAAGTGAGTAATGAAAAAATAATGAATGGAAATAAATAAATAAATCCTTATTATCCCCAGTGAAAGCACAGCCTCCCGCTCCCGCGGCCGGGGTCGGCGCAACACATCATCGTCCCCTGCCCAGCACGTGCCTGAACCGGCGACGGACAGGGTGTTCATATGGGACCTGGATGAAACCATTATCATCTTCCACTCGCTGCTCACCGGCACATATGCTACTAAGTACAATAAGGTATGAAAACTCTTTTGTCTTATGAAAAATTGTGCGTGCAGCACTGTACGTAACGTATACATGTGAAACTGTTCAATAAAACTAGTGTTGGGTAACTCAGCACATGTGCTAGCACAGTTGTAGCTACTCACTTGAACAAAAGAGTCACTCACTCTTTATTTTGATGTGCTAGCACACACCACATAGCACAGATTAGCTAAACAGAACATTTTTGTAGCCATTCTCATTTCTCTTTCCCTCATCATCACTTGTGCGAGCTGTGTGACGCGCTTAACCGACGAGTCACGTGAGTGTGGTGTGTAGTGACGACAACGCGACACGGCACACATAACACACTAACGTACACTCACAGCACGTACGTGCTCACAGGCCACCGCTACCTCGCCTCATTCGTGGTAGCATAGTGTGCTAGCACATTTTGTAAAAAGAGTGCCTCGCACGATCCTCATTTTAAAAGAGTCTGCTACCCAACTCTAAATAAAACACCAATTGATACAGAGAAGATATTTAGAGTGTATGACAGAGAGTTATATCTTTCTTCTCTCTCATGTAGCGAATTGTGCCTAACTTGACGCGTTCTTGAAATTACACTCTCAAATTCTCGTCCAATTATCGTAACGCATTAGGTTTCACTTCAAAAATTAAAGTGTGTTGCGTTTACCATGAAACTGTGTAATTTCCTCATCATTCCATTTGATTTTTTAATGTCTTGAGTATGGTAATATTTTACTTTCTGAAGACTTCGTTGTAGCAATTATAAGATAGGCATAAGACGTTATTATAGGTGCCACATCTTTACTGAAACTCAAGGGGAGTGGGCGGGGATATCATCATCATGCATTTATAATTCATTTCATCAATATTAGACAAGAACTAAAACTTGACATTGGCTAAATGCACAAACCGTGCGAAGCCAGAAGGAAAAGAAAAAAAAAAAATAGGACAGACCCATGATGTAATGTAGAAAGTATATCGGAGAGTTGCATCTTCAGCACCAAAATCAAACTTGTCCCAACTATGTTGGGAATCAAACTTGACTTGTCCCAACTATGTTGGGGTCGGCTGCCAGTCGTAAGTAAATGCAGCTGAGTACCAGTATTTTACATGAAGTGATTACTTTTCTGACCTCCACAACCCAGTAACTGGGTAAAACGATATCCCTTGGTAAGACTGGGTGTCAGACCCCTAACGACTGTCAAACATCCACGAATGACAACCATTTTTTGTTCACGGGGTGGAAAATCCTCATGGATGTCCTCCGCCCTGGAGCGGGCGGAGGGGTCTGTCAGACTCTTACTGACTAAAAACCACCCCAGTGTTCCCCTCCCACACTTGCACCGGGGATCTTGGGATCTGTTATTCCTTCCGCAATACCCGGCAAGCCTAGCTTAAGCTAATGGATCGACCCGAGCGACTTTATTGCTTAGCCACGAGCTCTCTATCATCAGCACCATATCCTAATAAATAGTTTCTATGTGCCTCCCATCCCTCTTACTGAGTTTGGAACCTGAAGACTGATTTGTCAATGTGAGGATGTTGTAGGCTTAATAGACTGTAGATCTGTAGACCATTTTTTATTTTGTTAAGTACCTGTGCTTTTGACGGGCCTACGCTATCCTCTCATACCAATTAACACTGTAATTTGAAAACATTGTAAAAGCCAATTTTTTTTTTTTAAAGAGTGACCGCGCAGTTTCTTGCCGGCTCTTCTCCATAAGAAACGACCAATTGGAACCGTGCACCTAGCTGCTGACGTTTCTTAAGTGCCCATGTAGGCTTAAGTGATTTTTTTGTTTTTTTTTGTTTTGATTTTTAATTTTTTTTTTTAAATTTTCAATGACTTTCTTGATCCTAGGGACTTAAACTGCTGTGGTGGCCTTACAAACTTTTCAACAACCCTAATGTCAAATCGTTATTTTCCAGGATACGCAGCAAATAGTTCAATTGGGTTTTAGGATGGAAGAGATGATATTCAGCTTGGCTGACACGCATTTCTTCTTCAATGATGTTGAGGTAAGACATTATTACAATAATTAACTACTTGTAAATATATGTAATGTATAGAAAGTTTCCGTGCCATTTTTGACAATATTTTTCATGGAAAATATCTAAGAAAATTAAAATTCATAGATTTTTGTGTTAATATTTTTTGAACGGTATGAGCTAACAAAAATCAATAGGGCCCATCCGAAGGATGAAAGAAAAATTATAGTTTTTTTTTTTAATTAATCCATTGTGTGACGACGCGAATCGTGGACGACAAACAGACACACTTCCCAACAGAAAGCACTACACGCAATTTTTTAATTTAATTTTTTGTTAAGTATATTATAATAATAATATAGTAGGTGTATTAATCTTTTATTGTCATGTCTGTAGTTTTTAAAACTTTCCTGCTAATATATGAATTGCATGTATAATTGATTGAGAGTATAGAAACGATTTTACGTTGGAAAATGTTGACAAGGCGACATATCGAGAGTAGAGCACTCTCACGACGCGTCAGCCTAAGAGAGTGCAATAGAATACTCTTTACTATGTACACCATACAAATTATGGATAATTAGTGCAGAAATTTCTAAGTCTTATTTTGTCTTTGATATTTAGGTATATAATTGTTTGACTTTTTGTCTACTTATCCAATAATTTTCATCCGAAATTTTCTTTAAAAAAACTCTAAACCACCTCCTCACTCGTCAGGATTGTGACCAGGAGCACATAGATGCGGTGGCGGCCGACGACAATGGTCAAGACCTCTCCGCGTACAACTTCGCAGCCGACGGCTTCCACGCGGGCGCGGCACCTAACACCGGCTTATGTGCGCCTGGTGTCAGAGGCGGCGTTGACTGGATGAGGAAGCTGGCTTTTAGATACCGGAAGATCAAGGATACGTATAATAATTATAGGAATAGGTGAGTTTGTTGAAATAATTTAATTAATTTTTATCAAAATCTGATTCACTTTTGTAATTTTTTCGTCTTCATAACACTCATATTATTATCGTAACGTTCTTATCAAAATCAAAAAGAGTAGTACCATAATGATAAATATACTTCATGCACATGCAACTGATAAAATAAAAAAGTTATTGTAATAGTGGTCCTTGGGTCCATAAATGTCAACGATTCGATCCCTGACATTATACATAGATTATTAAAAGTACACAATCCAATCTGCAATTCTAAACTTGAATTTAGGCAAAAAGCAGCAAAAATCCTGTAGAATCGACAGTACAGAAACACGACGACAATTGAATCTATTAATCCCGTATATTTTAATGCTAAACCTGGTAATTTGTCTTACAGTGTCGGTGGTTTACTGGGTCCAGCTAAGAGAGAACAGTGGTTACAACTGCGAGCAGAACTTGAACAAGCGACAGATAACTGGCTCACTCTAGCCTGCAAGTGTCTCAACATGATCAACTCTAGGTATGTTTATATTCTTCCACAACAGCCAAATATTAAATTCTTATGACAGTTATGAGCTAAGTCACGTAACTGGCAATAAAACATAAAGCATCACTGATGTTATTCAATTCATGCCTATATCATGTTTATTCTGTGACAAATCTATACTTAATAATTGCAAAATTACTTTAATTTCGGAAGTCGGTGGTAAAAAACGAAAATAAAAACCAAAGACACCGACTTCCGAAATTAAAGTTACTTTTCACGTTTATTTTTTGTCGTTTAAACGTTTTCGTTTTGTCGTCCCCAAATTGTATAAAGAAGGCCAAATTTCAAATAATGCGTTTGCCTTTCCAGAGAGAACTGTGTGAACGTACTAGTAACGACGACGCAGCTGGTGCCCGCACTCGCCAAGGTGCTGCTGTTCGGACTGGGCGGAGTCTTCCCCATAGAGAACATATACTCCGCCACCAAAACTGGTAAGATGCAGCTTATAATGATAGTTTTTACAATTATATTAGAATTTCGCTTGACAGAGAAAGGAATCTATCCTACGAAGCAGCCCATAATACCTTTACATAATCTCTGCCGTTTCCGTAACTTAGGACCAATATCGTAATAATACAACAATTAACAATAAAGTAATCGTGCAATGCATACACAAATATGACATCCACCAACCCGCACTGGGCCCGCGTGGTGGATTACTGCCCACTCCCTCTCACAAAGAGGCGGCCTGTGTCCCAGCAGTGGGAACATTATAGGCTGATTAAGGCAAATGAATGAAAAAGAGGCAAATGATAAAAATAGGCATAATATGCCTGAAACAAAAATATTGCTATATCTATATAGTTTGTGGTAGCGGAAAAAAATTATGTTATTCTTTAACAGATTTTTCAAAACTTGGTTGTTACCAAAACACGTTTAGAAAAAAAATCTCGATACAAATTAACGGTACGGTAACTAACCCTTTACCCAAAATATCTGTATTAAATATCAACGTACGGTTGGTATTAATTTAATAACAAGAAAGTCTTATTTGTATGCAGAACTTGGTTGTTTTTTTATTTTCGATTACTCAACTCATTTTTGAGTAAATAGATAATTGCTTAATATTTTGCAATAAATTACAAGCGTTGTGTCATCGCTCTTCTCTTTCTTTTGTATGCAGTTTGACAGAGACCGCGCTTTAGCTGTTGTCAGCGTCTTGAGTATACACAAATATGAGTGCAATACATAACAAGTGCTCTTAATTTTGCTCTAAAGGCTGGCTCGAAGGTTTCAAAGAGTCGTAGTTTCAAAATCGAATTGAAATGGATTCGAATTAGAGGTTTTCATGAAAATTCACGCCACCAGTTGGCGCCACTTTATCAATCAAGAGCTATTCCATTTCGAAAATGAATATAAAATAAATGATGACATTCATCATTCATTCGTTCATCATTCAGTCACGACTAAAGAAAATATAGGCGTTTTGACAGGTGGACCTGATGCCTCAGTGCTGCCACCTATTTCAGAAAACCCTCATTAGTCGGACGTATGGCTAGAAATACAGATAAATATGACGGATAATAAAGAATAGATTTATGGAAGAAAATTGCTGCGCTGACTTAAAATAAATTTGGTCGAGGCCTTGGGGCGATGGTGATGATGATCGCCAAATTAACAAAAATCGAATTAATTTTATTTAATCCTTGAGCAAGTATTCTTCACATATCTAGTTTCCGTAACTTAGGACCAATATTAATAATCAATTTTATTTTTCACAGGCAAAGAAACTTGCTTCGAGAAAATAAAGCAGCGCTTTGGAGAGCGATGCACATACGTGGTCATCGGTGACGGACAAGACGAAGAAGCGGCGGCCAAAGCGAAGAACTATCCCTTCTGGAGGATATCCAGCCATTCAGACATCGCTGCCCTATACAACGCGCTAGACATGGGCTTCTTATGATCTACTGGTATCCTAGTACTTGATCTATACAAAGCAAACGTTTTATGTAGGAAGAAGAACTATCACTTTTGGAGGTTATGCAGCCATTCAGACATCGCTGCCCGCTAGACATGGGCTTCTTATGGTCTACTGGTATCCTAGTACTTGTTCTATGCAAAGCAGTCGTAGTCTATCCTATTATTCTAATACTACAGAGAAAAAAAAAGTTTTTAGTTAGTTTAGCGTTTCTTAGAGGAAAGCAAATGTTCAGCTGTTCAGATCATTTTGAGTATCTTATGATCTGCTGGTATCCTAGTACTTGACAGAAATTTTTCATAGGATTTCATTAAATAGGAAAGAAAACGAGAAAAAGATGAAATTAAATTGCTGTTTCATTGGTATTGATAAAGTCAGAATCAGGAATCGAATAAACTTGATTTTGTGGTCAAAATATTGCTAAAGATTGAATCTAATCGCCAGAACACTTGAGTTCATGAGCTTCCTATGATTATAGCCAAAAATTTTGATACTTTTTTTCCATATTTTTTTATATGTCTCGTCATAAAAAGATGGTCAAAAAAGAAAGATAGAATTTATAAAATCAGATAGAACATTTTGTTGTTCGAGTTATGGTGGAGTAGATGACTTTAAAAGAGTCTTGTACGTAAAATACAGTAGTTAGAAGAATTAACATAGCTTATATAAAATGAACTATTTTAATTTATTATACAGGTTGATAATATTATTTTTTAGCTCAGTATATTATTATGTATGGACTCGAGTTCAATGATAAACACAAAAATGGCCTAACGAATATTCTAAAAGATGTTCGCAATTTAAGCCTTTACGTGTCGTAGTAAACGTGTACGCCGATAAGATCGAGAATCGATATGGTTTCAGTCAGACATAAAAAGGTATCCATATATTGCTCTCGAGTCCAAGGTCTAAAGACGAAGGTATTGACGCGATAGTTCAAAGGAATGTTTTATAAAAACGATATCTATACATTCAAATAAAGAAAATTGAAGAGCCTGTTTGTAGTGTCAAAATAATAGCTTTGTACTACATGCTTAGGAAAGTATTTACGGTGTGCATATAATATTTTTTTTTATTTTTAGTCTCAATTAGTTTATGTTGGAGATGTTGTTATTATAAGTATTCTATATAAATTGTTGGAGATGCCTATTACGAGATATGGATTGTATTTAAGACTAGCTGCCGCCCGCGGCATCACCCGCGTGACTTTTTCTAAAATAAAAGTTAATACCTAAGTAACTCCTTAGAACATCAGCTATCTGTCAGTGAGTCTCGTCAAAATCGGGCCAGCTGTTTCGGAGATTAGCTGGAACAAACAGACAGCTAGTTCTTTTTAGGGTTCCGAACCAAAATGGTAAAAAGGAACCCTTATGGTGAGACTAAGTCTGTCTGTCCGTCTATCTGTCACACCTGGATATCTCAAGAACTACTTAACTTGAAATTTAGAATAGTTTTAGATGACGTTTGCCCAACTATTTTGCAAGCAAGAAATAAATTTAAAAAATATATCTTTTTTGCAAAAGGGACTGAAACGTCTTAAAAATTTGAAGTGGGGCTACTAGGGCATGTGGGGTATCATATGAAAGAACACTGTTTGCACATTCTCAAACATTTTTTTTTTATGCAGCATAGTTTCCGACTTTTGATGAAAAATGTGAAAAAAATACTGTTCCCCCCCCCCCCTTATCTCCGAAGTTTGCAGATATAAAAATCTGAAATTAAGATAGAAGCTTATATAAAGATTACAGGAAAAATAAAACGATCTATCTAAATAGCACAGTTTTTCAGAAATTATCAACATCATATATTCGTACGGAACCCTCGGTGCGCGAATCCGACTCGCTCGTGACCGGTTTTTTTTTATTATAAGTACCGTATATACTTTCAATATGCACTTAGTAAAAAGCTAATATTTTGACATTACAAATAGACACTTCGATTTTATTTATTTGTATGTATGTATAGAAGATATTCCATCACGAATGATTCCTTGAATGTATCGCGTCAATAAATTGGTTCTTGTTTTTTTTCTCGGCTCCATAAAAGTACATTTTTCATACAAACATTAGTTTCGGAGCCTCGGCTATTTAAATATATTAATTATTTTAGTTTATAAAAGCTCAAAGTCAGCTCAAAATCTAATGAAACTAAAAGAAATAATATGTTTTTTTGTAAATATTTACTGAAAATAGTAGCGACATAGTGTTTTGTAAGTCCATTCCTACTATAAGTTTTATATAATCTTTACTGTGTACAGAATTGAAGTAATTTTTAGGACAATGTATAGCAAATATTTGTTCTTATTATTTTCTGTTTGTATTCAAGATGATCATATATTGTATGAAAGTTATTTTGGAATGATTTTAAATTAATTGTGGAAATAATTTAGACGTTCTTTATTTCAACAAAAGGCGTTCTTGCTTCGCCAGTTTGTCAAACAAAAATTGTTCCTGTTACTCTAAGCACAACTATTTTTATATCTTTCAATATGACCACATCTTTCTATGTATATCTCTCCGAAAACTATGTACAACTGTACGCGAAGACTTTTCATTTTACGAAACGTAGCAATATTTAAAATGTTATTAAAAATAGACGAAATTGTAAATAAAAATCTAAATTTTAGATTAGATATAGCTTATTATTCTAGTTCGAAAGTTATTATTATTCGATTTGTAAATAAAATTATATTATTTGACAATTTATTGTGTTGTTTTACTTGGCTGAACTGTCCATGGCTACTCAATGCATATTCAGTGCCAATAAAAAAACCTTAGCTTGGTCCTTTGGCCCATCCTTAACTTGGATTACCCGACTAAAAACCCTAAAAAGTATTTACTACAAACACAAAAGAGTTCTTAATCACAAAAAACAACACAGATATTTTATGGCAACCCTATCACGCGTCAAGACACTCCGTTGCTAAGCAACAGTCAAAAAGAGTTTGTAAACAAACAAAATAGGAAGCGAATAGTCATCAAAAATAAAATTATTCAACCAAAATGAAGGCTGTAGATACGATATTATTCGATGTGTCCAAGAATGAGCTGTTCAAGTTCAACGAGAACTATAAATTGATGCACAGAAAACTGAAGACCACGTGGAAAGTCATGATGTGAGTTTGTTAAAGTATTCGTATTCGTCGCGTCATCCAATTCAATCCGTCCTTTTAAAGAACGAACATCTGTAATAGTGGTCTATAAGTAAAAAATCGTCATAATCTAATCTGCATCTCGCTTGGCAGCTGTGATTGCAGTATGATGATTGTCAGCAGACGAAAAGATTACTGCCCATCCTTTATATAAAGTTTGTGTTTACCTACGACTATGCCTTGAAAGGGACGACTAAAATGTTGGTAAAAGAACAGCATCCTCCGCACTCGAATGTATAATTACAGTACTGGGCTTACAGAAATCGTGACGAGCTATCAACAAACGTACTAGAAGACGTGAAGATTCTTATAGTGGCAGGTCCTCAGAACGCGTTCACTGACGATGAGTTGTCTTCTCTCAAGCACATGGTGGAAAGAGGCGACTCTGTGCTGGTGGCCATGTCGGACGGCGGAGAGGAACGGACCAATACTAATATTAACTTCTTTTTGGAGGAGTTCGGGATTGTCGTCAATAATGGTAAGTAAAATCCTTAAAGATAAGGATAATTTTATTTTGCAAATATGGGTACAGATGATATTACAAATTAATACACGATCAGCCATATTTTAAGTATGTACCATGTAGGCATGCAAAAGATACACAAAAACATACTAACTTAAAAACTCTTTTTCACCAAGGAACTCACTTAATTTATAGTACCCTTTCACCACTAAAAAGCTTCGAAGTCTTTTTTTAAATAAAGCAAGCGGCAGCTCTTTCCAACTCTTCGGTATTTTGTTAAAAATTATTGGAGCCATGCAGTAGACACTTTTGCCCATAAGTGCTGTCTTGGATGACTGTAGACATAGCACACTGTTGTCACGTCTATTGCGGGGAACTACGTCGTTTTAAAAACGTGTAAAACGATTGGGTTCGTCTTCACAAACACAGCTACTTCTAGTATGTACAGACAGGGTACTGTTAATATTTTGAAGTACTGTACACAGCTATCCGTTGTTTTAAACTTAAACATCGCTCGAGTAGATTCTGCATGCGAAACCACTAGCGTTGCGTGTCTCACCATTATACACAAACTTAACATAACGCCTGTTTCCCGGTAAGGGTAGGCAGTAGCATTATTAGCCTTTAGTGTTCCCACTGCTGCGACACAGGCCTCCTCTCTGTGAGGAGTGGGCCGTAATCCACGACGCGGGCCCAGTGCGGGTTGGTCACAATATGACTTCGAATTTTTGGTTCTAGGACATGCCGGTTTCCTTACAATGTTTTCCTTCACCGTTTCTTTTTTTTTCCTTCTGACTTCGCACGGTTTGTGCATTTAGCCAATGTCACGTTTTAGTTCTTGTATAATATTGATGAAATTAATTATAAATGCATGATGATGATATCCCCGCCCACTCCCCTTGAGTTTCAGTAAAGATGTGGCACTTTACTGAGACCTCACGCGGACTTCTTGAGAGAACTTGAAGCGAAGTTGCACTGTTTTGTTTCATTTGCCTACACTAATGCACGTTCACAAACACTTAATGGTTAATAATCCACCATTATTACACATAAATATTCGGCTAAAAACAAATTTTGGAAAATTAAACAAACTGCTGAACATGACGCTTCACTTTCCCGCCAAGAAGTCCCTTCACCGTTTTGAGAGTAGTAGTGGTGACATTATTTACACAAAGTAGAGCGCCTGTCAGGGTTCGAACCTACGAACTACAACTCGTAAGAGTCGTAAGTCGCGGGCGTTACCACTGGGCCTCCACTACTCTTTCTAGTAGGCAGTACAAGCTCATTTTCACATCTCATCCCTTCCAGACTGCGTGGTTCGAGCCAAGTACCACAAGTTCTACCACCCTAAGGAGTGTCACGTGTCCAACGGCATACTGAACCGAGCCGTCACCAAGTACCTGATGAAGATGCCCAACTATAGCAGCGAGTCTGATGATTTTCTGTGAGGTTCTATAATTATTTTCTACCTTTGCACTATTATTTTTATACCTTTAGGCCAACACTAGAAGGAAAGCAGTACAGCACCCCTTACCCCCGCTGACACGTGAATTTGTTACTGCGCTGCGACTCGCCTCATGTTCCAAGCGGCTATAAAGTTTTAATCGGTCTAACTCGATGTCAGACGGCAAGGATGGAACTAAGTAACGTGCAAACAGAGAGTCCAGCTGTTGAAGTTATTAATTCAACTCGCTGAACACACTTGTACGTAAGTTAATGAAAGTCGGCCAAGTGCGAGTCGGACTCGCGCACGGTGGGTTCCGTACCATTTTCTATAAAACAGCAAAAAAAATCACGTTTGTTGTATGGGAGCCCCCATAAATATTTATTTTATTCTGTTTTTTTTTCTATTTGTTGTTATAGTGGCAACAGAAATACATCATCTGTGGAAATTTCAACTGTCTAACTATCACGGTTCGTGAGATACAACCTGGTGAAAGACGGACAAACTGACAGACAGACAGACGGACGGACAGCGGAGCCTTACTAATAGGGTTCCCGTTTTACCCTTTGGGTACGGAACCCTAAAAAATGGGTCAAACGAGCAACAGTGGCGAGGGGGTTGCCGGTAGTCATTACTGTTGATGAGGTAGGTATGCATAGATTTGCATGAGGTTTTTCTGAAATGACGTTTACTAGGTGGGGGTAGCACAGAGACGTCAGTCAAGTCCGGGCACCTGTCAAAAGTGTCAAAGCGCCTATTTTCTTGCGTCCTCCACGGACGAGATATTCGCGGCGATAAACACGCTGTGCCTTCAAATTATCACCGCGATGATACCGCCCGTGAAAATGGCGCCACAGTTGTGACTGAATGATGATCGAATGAATGAAACAAATATTGGACGTCGTCATAAACTTTATATTCATTGTCGAAATTGCAGACCTCTTGTCAAAGTGGCGGCCAATGGGCATGAATTTTCAGGAAAACCCTTATTCAAACTTAGTTTTTATTTCAGGTAAAGATAGAATACGATAACATGGCGCGCCCCTCCAAAATTCAAAACGTTTAAAAAGTATTTACCTATGACAGTATTTACAAAGCGCTACCAAGACTCACAACACATTGTGTGCGTAACAGCCGTGAAACAAAAAAAAAAAACAATTCTTTATCGTAAGTATTTGACTACATAAATTGAAACAGCAATTAGGAGGGGCGTGCCATGTTATCGTAGTTTATCTCTACCTACTTATGTATTTGTGGGTTTTTGATGAGTAGATGACTTTACGTACTTATTATTTTTAACCGACTTCCAAAAAGGAGGAGGTTATCTGTTCAGCTGTATGTTTGTTTTTTTATGTTTGTTCACCGATTTCTCCGTCAATTATGGACCGATTTTGATTGACCAATTGAGCAGTTAACATTAGGCTATTGTAACTTAAATACTTTAAAAACTGACCCACTAAAAAGTGATAAATATTTTTTTTTTACCAAAGTAATTTTTCACTTTGTAGTGTTTTTTTTTGGAAGTCGGTTATTTTTTTTATGTAAAAGGTTTTTTTTAAGTATCATTTATTTGCTTATTATTCACACACATTAGAGGTAGTAGTAGTAAATATTCTAGAGTTAGGTAAGTACTTTTTTTGTAACTGTGACCTACTTTATAATAATGTTAACCAACTGCAAAAACAATAAATAATATTCTATAATATTCTATTCTATTCTGCCATTTCTTTGTCAGCGAAGAGCCTGCGACCCCAAACTTCGTATACCCGTACGGAGCCACGATGACAGTGAAGAAGCCGGCAGCAGCCATTCTTTCCAGCAGTGACGTGTGCTACCCCGTCAAGAGACCCGTCGCGGCTTTGTACACGTCGGACAAAAGTGGAGGTACGTTATTAATTAGGTATGCTCTAGCCATCTAGTTTAAAGAAAGAAAATTCGAGCCTACCGTATGCTATGTCAAATAAGTAGGAAAATTAAGAGGGATGACTGAGTACCTTCGTTGAGATTGAACGTTCGGTGTTCCCTAGGTCTTCTCGTTCCTATCCTTGCTGTCTAGATAATCTTTATACCACACCGTTACGAGCTACTGGTGGTTACGTCGTTGAGGTACAGCTCATGGCGACATGCGTGAAGCACACCCAGCTGGCTTGCTTTGTATATTGATAAGATTGCCCGCGTTATCCGTGGAACTAAAGCTGTAAATATTGGTCTTGTCTGCTGAACCTATCACCCGACCACAGCTCTGGGTTTTTTTCAAGTTTTACAAATACAATTATAATTTAACAAGCCATGTACTCGATCCCCCCCATCAGCAAAACAGAAGACGAACTTCCATATAATGAATGATGGTTTTCATAAAAATTCACGCCACCAGTTGGCGCCACTTTGACAAGATGTCTTCCATTTCGTCAATGAATATAAAATATATGATGACGTTCATCATTCGTTTCATTCATTCCTTCTTAATTCAGTAACAACAAAAGAAAATATTTATGCGCTTTCACATTTTTGACAGGTCCTCACCGACGTCTCAGTGCTGCCAGAAAACCCTCATTGAAGGGACGAATTTTCAAAAATCCTTCCTTAGTGCTCACTTTCTATAGCATAAGGAACTCCCGTGCAAAATTTCATGCGTCTAGACCCATGCATCCAACCATTAGCTCTTTGCTTTCGTATACATTTTACAAAAACAATTATAATTTTATTACTCTCATTTCCAGGCAAACTCTTTGTCATAGGTTCGGGCCACTTCTTCGCTGACCAGTACCTTGAGAGCGAGTGCAATGACCTGATCAGGGAGATGATATTCAACTACCTCGGAGGCATGATCGACTTGCATCTGAACCCTGTTGACGTTGAGGACCCTGATGTAAGAAATACCACCTACCTATTCGAAATTCAGAAAAAAGTATATATAAAAAATATTATTGTTATTCTTAAAGAACCTTTGGCCTGATCATCATTTACCATTAGGTGAAATGAAGGCCAAGAGCTTACAGGTGGTAGTTAAAAAAAACTAAAAACAATCATTCATTCGCTGACAACGTACGGCGTAAACTGGGTCTAGAATGAAACTGCACAAGAGTTCCCTATGTAAGCACTAAGGAATGATTTTTGAAAGTTCATTTTATAAAGGGGGGTCATTTTCTGCTACCAGGAAATCCCTCGGGCTCACGGCTTGTTATGATCATATAATATACCTATTAAATCTACCACATAATTTGTGTTTACGTGACTTACATTATTTCATAATTATAGACTATTCAATGACTGTTAGACCCTCTCCGAAGCATTGAGGGATCCGTGCTTCGGAGAGCACGTAAAACGGTCAGGCCCAGTTTTAATTAATACGAATACCTACGAGTATGGCAGTCAATGTTGATTTTTAAAGTAGGTATCAATTTTTTTTTAAAGTTCGAAACTGATTTACTTTTAACCGCTTAAATATTGCAGTAAAAGCGTAACCTGGGCCCGTATCATATAGGAAATCCAGGTTCCACACTTCAATAAAACGAGTTATGGACTTTTTATAATGAATAGATATGAGTCAATAAAAAATCGCTAGGAAGGTTATACGTCCGTCTCACAAACAAGAAGTAAAGTAACAAAGACCGACCGTAGACTTTTTTCTTTTTTTAATAAGTACATACGATATATCGATTATTACAGAATCGATTTTGTATCTAAGTAAATCAAATAAATCAACATTCAAGAGAGTAAGAAGTCCGAATATGTCAAGGTCCACCACACAATTTTATTGTATGGTTTGGGAAGTCTGATGGCAGAGTGTAAAATTCTACCGCATCTGAGTTAGGAAGTTGACTCCAACCTAGTGGGGAAAGGCAGATGGTAATAATAATTAGTAACTTTTTTTTTCAGATCAACGAGTATCGCACTCTAGGTGACATGATGTGGCTGAGCAGCATCCCGCTTCCCGAGCCCGCCACCGCGCCCCCGCCACGCCTCACCCCCCTTCACCCACACGCACTGTTCACGTGGCGCCTGTTCTCTTTGAACCTGGCTCAGTGTGAGTAACAGAAACAGCCTATACGTTCCCACTGATGCATACTGCCTGTGAGAGGGTGTTGAACGGTTGGCCCAAGCCCTGATCAAACGCGGGCCCAGAATCTGTCACATGTCATTGATTTTTGACATGACAGTTTGTTTTTGGACATGTCAGTTTCCTCCCAATGTTTTCGTCACCAATTTAAGAAAAGTGTTAGCGATTAGCTAGCGAAACTCTGCCGACGACGTGATGGTATCGATACCTAAACATAAACAAAAACTTGGATGATTTTGTTGTGGGGTCGTCGACCGCAATTTGTGTAGTCACTTGAAATATTAGTAAAAAAAAATTTTTTTTGGGTAAACTTCACAGACGTGATTGGTATCGATACCTAAACACGAAAAAACATTTTCTCAACTGATATTTTATTATAACATTTTACAGGAATGAGGAACAGGGTGTAAAGTTCACTCATCCTCCATAGAAAAGGGAGGATCTTCCGACCAGCTGGGTGTTGTGTCTGGTGGGCTACTGCCCAACAGTTGATGTCAGGACGTTGTATATAGATATGCTATAATCTGCCTGCTGATGCAGGATTTTGAGTGACGTCAGTGTGACGCGTAGTTCGCATGTGGTGATGTTGATGCCGCCACAACATCACACCTTGTTTCCCCGAAGAGTTAAGCTGAGGTTAACCTTATAAAGTTGTCAAAAAATAATAGGCTCGACAATAAGAGGCTTTGACATGTAACTTGAATCGATTTATCGTGAGTGACCAGTACCGAAGTAACCATACGGCCAGGTACTCGATACTCATGATAAATCGATTCAAGTTTAGTGTCAAAACGGGCCTATTATTTTTTGACAAGCATAGTACACCCACATTTCGCGAGTAATGTTGTCCCGTGTATAGGGGGAGAGCCTATTGCCTATTCAATTTGTTTATATTTTATCGTGTTTAGATATCGATATCCATCACAGAGTTTCGCTAGCAAATTTAATTTCACTCTGTAGAAATTGCACAAAGTTAAGTGTGTCAGTATTTTCATGAAAATTATAATGGTTTAATTTTCTCATTCCAGTGCCAGAAGTACTAGGACTGTATGATGCACTAGGAGTTAAACATGAACCTCTCCGGTTGATCGCGCCACAGTTCGAGACACCGTTCCCGCCACTACAGCTAGCAGTAAGTACAGCCCGCGAGGCCTAAGCTGAGCTTTGCATTTGTGTGAGTACACATAGATAGTGTAGGTGTGACGTCGGCCTAGAGCGCGACGCGTCCTTTGCTTGGTTTAACCCGGTTTGTACAATCGGCCTGAGGCGCGGTGCGTCCCTCGCGCGACGCAAATCCGCCGCGCACCTTCCACACTTCACCTCTTGTACTGGTAAGCACTCACACAAATGCAAAGCTCAGCTTAGGCCTCGCGGACTGTACCCATTTTGTTTTAACTTCCGCCTTTCACAGTTGTAAACAATGCTAGGCGGAGTGGCTATGGAGGCGCCACGGCGTCCTCACCTTCCGCCTGACGCAGGTCCTCACCGAACACGGTTGTTTCGGGAGGTTCCTGTTCAGGATAAAGCGGGAGGAAACATCCGGGTGTCACCACTGTGTGGATCGCCCGGAGGATACGGTGGAGGTCTGCCCTGCTTGGGCGGAGCACCGCCGTGTCCTCACGGAGGCGATCGGCGGCGACGATCTCTCGCGTCCAGCCCTGGTTCAGGCCATGGTTCGGAGCGAGAGTGCATGGGAGGCCGTCACCTCCTTCTGCGAAACAGTAATGCTCGCGAAGGAGGAGGTGGAACGCGTGAGGGTGAGGCAGGGTGCCCGCCCTTCCGCCCTTAGTCACCGCAGGATACGCCCTGGGCGTCGGGAATCGCAGGCCGATTCCCGGCCACCGTAGGCGCGGGCTTGCGGACGGTGAGCGATGGGTAGCTCGCCGTTCGATAAGGACCAGGCCCGGGTCGACGGCGCGTTGTGTTCCACGCGCGCCTCAAAGAGACGTCAGCACCAATTGACGGGGTCCGAAAGGGCCAATGCCTGCCAGGGTTACGAGTCTGTCCGAAAGGAATATCGTGGCCCTAGCACACAGGCATTTGAAGGAACACGGTGGGTTTAAGTCAGTAAAAGTCTGACACTCCCTCTCGCTCCGCCCAGAGCGGGAGAAGTTATTTGATGATTTCCCACCAAAAAAAAAAAAAGGCGGTTTCCATCGAGGTTAAGGTTTTCGTCGAGGTTTAGGTTTTGATTAATTTATTTATTTATAGTTAATTAACATTGTATAATACCAATTACATTAATTAACATACCTACTCGTAGAAAACAACACTATACAATGCAGACAAATATTTAAGTCATAAAAAATTATTCACTACTTACTAACATGGAACAGTGGACACCCTCGCATACTGTTTCTCACAGAACATCAGACATACGCGCTTAATTTTACTGCATTCGTCTGCAAACAGATCATATTCAGGGTTGGCCATCAGGAGGCCATTGAGCATCCTTAAAGTACGACACACAGGTAATTCAGCTCTGGTGACCGTTCTGCAAGGCACTTGTGCGAACAGATTGTGTCGGCAACTTTGGAGGTGACCGATTAAATCTCGCAAGCAAGAAAACCTGGGGTATACTATTATTGATAGTTTATTGGGAGGGGCTTTTGGCTAAGTAATAAGTAGTAATAACAGCCGCACGGGTCGAACAATCAGGTTAAGCTACGCTTGCCATGGTTGGTCCGTGGATGGGTGGCTATCGGTAACGATAGCCACCCATCCACGGACCAAGACCCCTCCATGCCTCGGAAAGCACGGTAAATACCAAGACCCCTCCATGCCTCGGAAAGCACGTTAAGCCGTTGGTCCCGGCTGTTTTGTAGATCTTTGATATTTGTTACGGGTTGTCAAAAGCCTGAAAGTCTGGCAACCAGACTTACCAAGGGATATCGTATTACCCAGTAACTGGGTTGTAGAGTTCAGATAGGCAGTCGCTTCATATAAAATACTGGTATTCAGCTGCATCCGGTTAGACGATATGATACCATTATTGATAGTTTCTGGATGCGATTCTTATTTTTTTTTGCCGGAATAAAAATACCCTATGGTATTTCACTGCTATCAAAAATGTATATGAATGAATGCTTATTTTTATAGTCTGGTGTTAAAAAAACGATTTGTGAAAAAATAAATAAAATCGGTAGAAAAATGGAGAAGTTACACGCTTTTAAAATTATTCTACTATCCTTGTCAGGCAAAACGAACTTACGGAACCCTTATAGTTTCGCCATGTCCGTCTGTCTGTCCGTCTGTCTGTCCGTCCGTCAGTCTGTCCCCGGTTTAGCTCGGAGACGCTTAGTCCTAGAAAGCTGTAATTTGGCATGGGTGTACATATTAATCACGGCGAAAAATTCGTAAAATAAAACCATTAAAAACAATTTTTTTTAGGGTCATTGTACTGAATGACACAAAGTTACTATAGCGTTCCTGTGTTGTGACGTCAGATCGCAGCAGTGCTGTCTCTGTCTACAATAGACTTTAAACGTATACAACTTCGGCATTTTTTGAGATATTAAAACAATTATTTTTTTGTGTGTCTTAAATTTTTTGTTGGTTTCGAAAAATTTAAATAACAAAAAAAACAAATACTCGATTATATCTTATCTTCTCAAACAATAACCTTTTATATCTTTGTCTCAGGTTTTCGCTCCAACATTTAGAGAGCCGCCTCCACCGCCTCTGGAACTGTTTGACTTAGACGAAGCGTTTAGTTCTGAAAGGTCACAACTCGCCCGACTTGCGAACAAATGCCTACAACCGCCGTCATCAAGACTTGGTCAAGGTAAGTCATGTGCTATGATTAATTAGTCGTGGGTCCGAACCCAGCCAGGCGCTTTACTTTGTGTAAATAATTTCATCACTTGAAAACACATCTAAAACGGTGAAGGAAAACATCGGGAGGAAACCGACATGTCCTAGAACCAAAAATTCGAAAACATGTGACATCTATGAACCCGCACTGGGCTCGCGTGGTGGATTACAGCCCAATCCCTCTCGAAGAGTGGGGTCCTGAGTCCCAGCAGTAGGAACATTATTGGTTGATTATTCAACTCGTTTTTTTAACCAATATCAAAGTGGGCGACAATTTACGCCAAAATAGCAGTTATAGGCAAAATTGCCTATTGTATGAACTTATTAGGACTATCATGCCTGGGCCAAGAAAAAATTACCGTTCATCTTATCAATCGCTACATTTTGGAACTCAACAATCACATCCAAATGATTTTGAAGTATATTGCTAATCCATTGCTTCATTATGTTCGAAAAATTTGTCTGCTTAACATTGTAAACAACGCAATGAATTTTGTTGAACTGTCAAAATGAAACCAATCTATTTATTTCATTAACAATTTTTACATTGTATCGAAATGTATTAATTAAAAACTAAAGGCATAGTCTTAGTCATAAACGTCCATCAAACTTATTTTAGTTAAAATGCTGGTAACGTTCGTTTATCTGTCACTTTGATGTTTGTATTTGTTAGAAATTGACTAAACCATTTTTAAGGGGGATGCGCTAAGGTAGCCCGCGAAATTCAAATTTTCTTACGTTTTTTGCAATTTTCAAGTCAGAAACAGGTTGTACTTATGTTGATCTAAATATGATTCGCGGACGTAACAAATATGTCTTTACAGAATTATTATCATTAGAATCAGCAATACAACTCTCTCCCCCTTATTACAAAACAAGGTTTATCTTCAGACCTAGGTTTATAACATGGAGCCATTATTGAATTTCGAACTTTATTCCGACTATGGTAAAGTTCCTAAACACAAAACAGACAAGTTAGTACCGAACTAAGTTTTTAGTTTTGTAGAAAGAACGGTATTTCAATCACTGTTACGTTCTTATTACAAAAACTGGCTCCATGGTTTAAGCCATGTCAAAATATAAATCTTGTTTTGTAATAAGGCGGTCTAAGTTCGAAGAATCCTATTAAATGACTATTTCATGAAATAGTCATTCTATATATTCAATATTCATTCATTAATAGGATTCTACGAAAATAATTATTATCATTAGAATCAGCAATACAATTTTCTAAGAGTTATTTATATTGCTGATTCTAATGATAATAATTCTGTAAAGCCATATTTGTTACGTCCGCGAATCATATATAAATCAACATACAACCTGTTACTGACCTGCAAATTGCAAAAAACGTAAAAAAATGAATTTCGCGGGCTACCTTAGCCCATTCCCCTTAACTAAAATAGGCATGCTAAGTTTTTTTGAATATAAAACAGTAATATAACTTTTTTTTAAAAGTGTGTGTGACTTCTGTGTGTTACGCAATTACCGCACTTGTCTTAGGGTTCGAAATCCTATAGCAACCAATCCATTTAAATTCCCTACTTATTTGTCCAGGTGACGGCAGTCAACTAGAGAACGAACTTGAATACTTCGTCCGTGAGTGTGGCAGGGTGGTCAGACTATCTAAAGCCATTCCCACTGATGAGGGACCAGCTGGGAAGCTTATATTGCACCAACTAGCCGTCCAGCTCGCTACTTATAAGAAAATAGCACCGAGAGACTAGGCAGCTGAGGAGGTTCAACTTGACGATCTCTATTGTAACCAAAAAAAAAATTGGTCTTAATCTTCAAGGTCAAATTAAATTATCTAGGGAAACTCCGCTGAAACGATGGTTATCAATATCTTAACACAATAAAATAAATAAATTTGATGTTCTGTTTTTAGGATCAACTACCCTAGTAAGAAGTATGAGTTAAGAAAATCATATATTTTTTTGTTTATCGTCTATAGAGTTTTGCTAAGTTATTAATAAAATCTAATTTGAACCTGTATATCAAAACACCGTGTGCCCGATTTTTACCATCGATTTATATGCGTAATTGGAACAGAGCAGAGATCAGTGGCTTACTGAAGACAGAAACGGGTAAATTAAAGATATATTCTGAATTTGACTGCCAGAATGGTCAAGCGTAACGGTTGATGAGTTCGATCCCATGTTGGGATGTTCAGTGAGGTGTCATTGAGTGTTTCCGGTAGGAAATTCTTAGAAGTAGCCTGGTAACTGAACTGGAAATAACTGGCGTAATGTGGGTGCACCTCTGCTCCCTTTTGGAGAATATAGTTATGTATGGTATGAAATATGATGAAGCACAACCAGGTATTCGGTGTGCACGCCTTCGCATTTTTTGTTCTAATGTATAAAGTCATAAAATTTGTAATTCGGTGTAAACTATGAGTACAGTTACATAACCAATTTATGTAATCCTAGTAATAAGTTTCCTGTTAATTTGTCATGTTAGATAATAAACATTTATAAATCTGTGACTGTATTTCTTATCTAAGCAACCCGAAATATTCCCCAAATGATCGGCTAAGTAAATCAGTACCTAATATGAAATAACGATAACCCAACAACAAAACCACTATTTTTATAATCAATAAAAATAACAATCGAAATCTTTTAATGCAATTTCACAACACCATCCGGAAAAGAATAAAAGTGTCATAAAAAACTCTGTAACTGTGATTTCTTTCGCGTCAAAGGCAAGCCTCAGTCATGAAGGTTCTGCTCGTAATATTCACGATTTGTATTAGCTATACTCTAGGCGAGTTAACTACGAAAGTTATCGGCAAGAGCTATCCCAAGAAATATAGGTCTTACATCAACGGTAAGATTTTAATAAACGCCGCGAAATATGAGAAATCTAGTAATCCTCCAGTGGCTAGATCGTACACCGCGTTCCAACTTTTGGGGTCCAACCCAAAGATGGTCAACGCTGGTGTCCCCGACAGCCCTTACTTCCCCGTGGACCAAGGTTATGACGAAAAGGCCAGGGTGAAGAAAGTATTGCCCTTGGATTACTCTTGGGCTATTCTACGAAATAAAAGATCTGCCGTGCTGAACGTATCTCCAGTTGAAAAAGATAACAAGAAGATAGAACCAAAAGCAGCAGAAGTAGAGAAGGTAAAAGAAACTACGCCGGTGCCCGCAGCGGCTGTAGTAGAAACGACTGTAGGAAAATCAAGTTCACCTAAAGAAGTTCAAGAAGAATCTAAAAGCACTATAAAAATAAACACCACGAATGCAAAGTCTGCAACTAATAATACAGAAATTAAACGAGCGGGCACAAAAGTGGCCAAAAAGAATAATCCGGTTCGAAAAGGAAGGAGTCAGCCCAAATCCAAGGCAGCACCGAAAATGAACAGCGGACGAGTGAACCGGAACCCAAAGTCGAAACCAAGAAGCAAGAGTTCCGCAGCCGGTAGAGCGAAATCGAAAGGCAAACAAAGAAAGTCAGCTAAAAAGACAAAAGCTGCGAGGAAAAAGGATAAGAAACGCAAAGGAAATACGCAAAGAAGCAAGAATCAAAAAGCCAAGCCAAAAAAGGGACGCGCAGGGAATATTCCTAAAGGTAAACCAGTTCAGCCAACCAATAAGAAAAATAACCCAAAATAATAAGTTATTACGAATAAAGTGTTGAATGCAATTTTCGTTTTTATTTTGACTTAACCCTTCCTTCCTTCTTAGACACGCGTCGGCTGATTTCCGCGAGAGAGGCCCTCATTGAAGACTACCCTTACGTGGTCTCCATACAGAAGAATGGACAGCACTGGTGCTCCGGAGCACTGCTGAACGAACGCATGGTGATAACCACGGCCAATTGTCTTTGGAAGTAAGTAATTATACACATCTAAAAAAACTGGCCAACTGCGTGTCGGACCACGCACAATGAAGGGTTCTGTAGTTGGGATGAATTTATCCCAAAAACAAACTTAGCATTGTAGTTGAAAAACGTGTTGTCCCATAAATCGATATACGTCACGGTCAATTCTCAAGCTGGCGGTTACGCGAGCAATCGAGACAGGGTGGCAGGGAGAAGACTCCAAGGCACCGATATTTTAGTTTATTTCTTTTTACGGTGAACATAATGGTAATTTAAAAACAAAAAACAAGACCTGCTTTATAGTTAGTTCAGTTAAGATGCAAAGTTTCTTTATCTAATTTGAAGTATTTTTTGAATGCCAGCGGTTTATTGTTTGGTTTGGAGGTAACTTTGGAATTTTTTTCTATGTGAAAATTTTATGGAATCGTGTTTTCGTCAAACATAGTACTTTAACAATAATCCTCAACTTTACCATAACTATATTTATTTCAAAATTAATGCTGCAGTATTTTCGACATAACGGAGGATCATGCTAAGCCATTTGAGTTACTATAGGCTCTTAATTTGGAATGCAGTTGCCTTTAATCTCTCTTCCCCTTTTAGTCAACCATAGAAAAATTCTAACTAATATTATAAATGCGAAGCTGAGTTGCTTGCTTACGGTTCACGCTAAAACGGTTGAACGGATTTGGATGAAGTTTGGCACATTGCATTGGTAGAACGTGATCTGAGTTAGGACATCATGATCAGTCTTTAATGTTCCCACTGCTGGGACGCAGGCCTCCTCTCTGTGAGAGGGACGCAGACACATTCAATTTTTTTTATTGTATAATTTGTTATTTTTATAACCTTGATTTTACATTCTGTGATTACCTAATCTCACACACTGACTTATTATTTTAAAATTTGTAGGAAAACATATACTTTTACGATGTTTGTAAATATGTGAGCACATGTACATATTATTATCTCTCTCATAATTAAGTTATTTTTCATTGCTTCATTTTTAATTCTTTTTACCTATTGCGGTATAGTAATTTTATTCTAGGTGCACTGTCTTCACATATAATTATATAATTAATGTACTTAAATAAAATATTGTAAAACATTTTTAAAAGAGTAACGGTGGAGTTTCTTGCCCATTCTTATCCCTACGAAACTACCTTTTGGATGGGGCGACTAGAATCAATTCAATTTTTTTGTAAATTTTGACGTATATAAGTGCTTCTTAGGTGCATAGTTGAAATAAATAATTTGACTTGACTTGACTTGACTTGCAGAGCATGGAATTATCAGCAGCGTCTAGAGACGGTAGTGCTAATAGAATTCGTTGCGCCGAAAGTGTGTTGAGCGCACAACTTCTGTCACGGACCGCCTTCAAAGCCATCAGTTTCTTATACCTCATTTGTATCGTAGTCCCAGTGAACGGCGAAACGCTTGGTTCGTAGGGTTCTGGTGGTGCCGAACGTAAAGAATAGCACTATCCTATTTCTTCCCGTGGGTATCGTAAAAGGTGATTAAGGGACTTACTAGAGAATGGGCAGCAGCGTTCTCTATGCATTGTAACACCATACTGCGATCGCCAACGCGCCTGCCAAGCGTAACGATTATGGCACCCCCCCCTCCCCCTTTTGGGGTAGGCTTATGTTCAGCAGTGAACGTCTTTCGGCTGAAATGATGATGATGAGCTTTAAAATGCTCGTTTTAAATTAGCACTTTGCCTACTCCTTGCCAGCTAAATGGTTGTTTTGGATATGTGAAAAAAATCATTGCAGGTACATACTCGTATAACGATGAAAAGAAAACTATCACAGCTAAGTAGGCTTTTCAAGTTAATGAGTAATATTTTATAGTCGCCAACTTACATTTGCCGTTGGAGAATTGACCGTGACGTATATCGATGTACGGGAGAACATGTTTTTGAACTACAATGTTAAGTTTGTTTTTGGGATAAATTCATCCGAACTACGGAACCTTTCATTGTGCATGGTCCGACACGCACTGACTGGCCGGTTTTTTTTATGATGGGAAGTGTTGACAATGCCACCTCTAGCAGCGCAGCGGCCGCAGACTTCTCCGTGCTGGTCAGAAAATAGCTCTTCCAAATCGTTTATGGCGATCATCTTTCAGAGCAAACCACATCTCTCGAATGGAGGTGAGGGCGGGTTCTCGTCACTCAAACCGCGGTGGCCAGATCGCCAGCATACAGGAGGTCATGAAGCACCCCGGCTGGGGGCTGCGGAAGAACCCAGACAATGACGTCGCGCTCTTGCTGCTCAACAAATTTATCAAGTAAGGTCCTTGGCCTTCTTCAAAGGCACAACTAGAATGTTTATTGGTCTAAATACACCGATTTTCCGTCCGTTTGGTGCCGGACGTAAAGAATAGCACCATCCCATTTCTTCCCGTGGGTGTCGTAAAAGGCGAATATGGGACTTACTAGGGAATGGGCAGCAGCGTTCTCTATGCATTTTAACACCATACTACGATCGCCAACCCAACTGCCAAGCGTGGCGATTATGGCAAACCCCCCCTTTAGGGGAGGAATGTCCAGCAGTGGATGTATTTCGGCTGAAATGATGATGAGGGTGATACCGATTTTATATTGTGGACAACGCTACGTGGAAGTTCGGTAGTCTCCTATTACAAGCAATTCCTGTCGTAAAAGACGACTCCTTGTAAAGAAAAGCAGTTAGGTAATTGAAGGCAAGTGAAATGAAATTTCTGCTTTTCGTTTATAGGGGTGCCAACGGGACCCAATAACGAAGCCTACGAGGCGGGGGAAATTAGGTTTGAACCCCGCACTAAATCTTAAGTGTTTTTTTTTTTTCTTGAATAGTGTTTTAGAACTTAGCTCTTCAAATAATAATAAAAAAATAAACGTTTCCCAGGGTGATAAGACCCTTTTAAAGAATTACGGACATATTTCGCTCCTTAGCCACGTTTTCAAGAGTCGTTACGAATCGTCTAGCGCGACCCACCCGACGCCACCCGAGCAGGCCGGGTTTCAAGGAGTATACAGCACCATAGACCACATCCACACAGTGCGACAATTAATTATACAGAAGTCCCGAAGAGTATAATCGGCCCCTATGTCTTGCGTTTGTGGACTATGAGAAGGCTTTTGCCACTATCGAGACGTGGTCTGTTTTGGAGTATCTGCAGCGATGCCAAGTTGACTGACGATGCATCCAAGTGCTGAGATATATTTATGAAATGCGACAATGACCGTCCACACTCAAGATCAGCGAACTGAACATATCCGCTTGCGTCGAGGGGTGAGACAAGGGGACGTAATTTCCACGAAATCGTTCTCTAACGCATTGGAGGACGCGTTTAAGACGCTGAACTGGGAAGGACGTGGCGTCAATATCAACGGCAAGTGCATCTCACACTTGAGATTTACAGATGACATCGTCATACTGAGTGAATCGCTGCATGACTTGCAGCAGATGCTGGACGTCCTAGTTGATTCTTCTATACGCATTGGTCTCCGGATGAACTTGGACAAAACCCACGCGTTATGTTCAACGAACACGTCACTCCGGGACCGATTGCTGTCAGTGGCGGTGCTCTCGAGGTTGTTCGAGAATGCGTTTACCTCGGGCAAGCTCTGCGGTTTGGTAAGAACAACTTAGAGAGGGAGTTAACAGAAGTGACAATAGGTTGGCCATACGAGTAGCCGTAGAACCGATGACCATTGCGGTAGACGTGTTCTTGAGTGGAGACCACGAATCAGCAAACGTAAGGTAACGCCTTCGGGGAAGGTGGAGCGACGAGATTCGCAGGGTGGCTGGTAGCAGCTGGTAAGGAGTTGCCGAGAATCGTACTGAATGGCGTGCAATTGGAGAGGCCTATGTCCAGCAGTGGACTGCTATGGGCTGATGAAGAAACGTTTTTCAGGTTCGCATCAAGGTAAAAAACAAAAACGCGTTTTGTGAATAAAAATTGAGTAAGTATTTTTAGATTATAATTTAGTGCACGAATATTTCGTTAAATTTAAATTACGAAATTTTTTAATTGTTAAAAATATACAGTGGGTTTTTGGCATTAAATTACATAATAACATGCACGTAATTCAAAACTTAGCCATTAATTAAATATACATTGTGTAGGAGTCAAGAAACAAATTCCTATTTTTTTTAAATTTTTTCATGCATATTTTATTTTTCAATAAATTATTTTATGTTGCGTTTTTTGGTGGAACGGAACGCAAACTCAAAACGCGTCGTCTTCGACAATGCTGGAAGTGACGAAAAAACTTGTAAAAGTGTTTCAAGCAAAAATGTAAAAGAGTTAAATTTAGTTTAACTTTTATATAAAGGCTAAATATATCTGACCTAATCAGAAGAAAATGAAACACAAAACAAACCGTGATTTATACAACATGTAACTAAAACCCTGTCCGATCCGAAAGGGGCTTATATGTTGCAATAAAATTACACAAAAAGTAATAAATAAATCTTATTATTATTGAAAATAAACAAAGTTATTGCTATTTAAAATTCACATTTTTAGTACCAAAATTACCCCAATGCCTTTAAAAATTAGCAAATTTTCAACAGGGGTCATAAACTCATAAGTTATGACTTGTACACCCGCTAACGTTTTTCACGCGTATTCTATAAGTGGGCTCGAAGCGTCCTAACGGCTGGATGGATTTTAATGCATGGGGTGTCTACTGACTCGTCTAGGTTGTGCGGTGGTTTATAGGCGGTTTATAGGATTGGCTTGTTGTCTTTATTTTTATTAAATCAAAATGGCGGAATAAACACATAAAAAACATGCCTTTAAAAAAAAGTTAAACATTACCATGTGGGGTATCAAAATAAAAAAGGCTTGAGGGGACACGAATCCAAAAATATAACACTTAAAAAGTTTGTTAAAAAAAACTCGACTCCAACTCATCATCATCTGCCCGCTTTTTCCCAACTATATTGGGGGCGGGTTCCAGTCTAACCAGATGCTGAATACCAGTATTTTACAAGGAGCGACTGCCTATCTGACCTCCACAACCCAGTTACTGGGTAATACGGTACCCCTTGGTAAGACTGGTTGTCAGACTTTTGGGATTCTGACGACCCGTAACAACAACTGTCAAAGATATACAAATGACAGCCGGGACCAACGGCTTAACGTGCTATCCGAGGCATGCAGGAGTCTTGGTATGTAAAGATGGTCACCCATCCACGGACCAACCGCTGCAAGTGTAGCTGAACCTGGCGGCTGTTATTACTCAACCATAAGCCCTTCTAAAAAACCCGACTCCAACTAAATAGTTCTAAAAAAGATAACTTTTCAAACAGTCTGATGCAATTGATGGTAACAAATCTGAGATCGAGAATAAATAGGTAACTGCCACCAACTAAATCAGAGAGCTCTTAGGTTTTTCTTTTTTCTTATCAACAGTGTCCGGTTTTATAACAAGTTACCAAAGTAGGTTACAAAACTTAGCGATGGAAAGTTAACAACCCACATCAAACGTGTCCTTATCAAAAAGCATATTATAAGATTAAAGACTACGTTGAAGAGAATGAAGTTTAGCAATAATTCCTTCTGCACATCATGTGGTTTGTCTGGTACCTCATTCGTTAATGACACCTCGTGGTTACGCCGCGCACCGTTGCGTAACCATGTAAATATCTAATAACGGCTCCCAAATTACGATAATATTTATTTTAATATAATATTTTACAATACTTGACATAATCTTTTCATTATTTGACATTTTATACCTACAGTTTTAATTTCAACTATTTATTAGTGGATTTTGTGGAAAGGATATTAATTCAGACTTTTACAGTGTAATGGCAAACGTGTCATTTGGTTTAAATAGGTTTTTAACACGTTCGCGTGAGCAACCTCATCTCTGAATACTTGTACTGAGGCGCAACTCTTTCTCCTACAAAGTTATGGCTGGACGCGGCAACGCGCAGCCTAACTGCCAGTGGGGATAATGGTGCAAGGGAGGACGTCATAAGACGTTGCGCATGTGTGCGCGCAACTTTTACATGTGTACGTACAAAACTACAAACATATTTTTTTTATGTCACGCGGCGGTATAGCCTATGAAAATCGAATGAGTTGCGGCGCAAAATAGATGCGCCATAGGAATTTGACCGTAAAACAGACGTCCAAAGACGTTCCGTCGAAATAAATATGACAATCTAGAGGCCGTCATATAACGTTGCGCCATTTCATAATTATACCAACACGACGTCGGAAGACGTTGCTCACGCGAACGTGTTAATTTTATTATTTTACTAATATTTTATAAAGATTCTTTTATATTTTGGGAATGTGAGAACGTTGTAGGCTTAATATAATGTAGATTTGTAGACCATTTTCTATTTTGTTATGTACCTGGTTCTTGTTGACAGGCCTACACTGTCCACCGGCCGCCTATACCTATTAACACTGTATTTTGAAAACATTGTAAAAGCCAATTATTTATAAAAGAGTAACCGTCGAGTTTCTTGCCGGCCATTTTCCCCATAGAAAATGACCAATTGGAACCGTGCACCTAGCTTGTGACGTGCCCATTTGGGTTTAAGTGAAATTAAATATTTTGATTTTAAATCGCGATGTGCTGTATGCTGTTCAGGAGAAGAACGTAGAAATGTTCATTTAGTGAAAGCCCATATTAATTCTATGGTTGAACTAATTTACCAGCATAAGTTGAGAATAACCATATTTGTTTTAATATATTATAATTAAGATTTCTGTTAAAAAGGTTTTCAGATGCAGTCCATGCTGTAGATCTTCCGAACAGAGTGATGTTGCCACCATTCGATGACGCTTGGGTCACCAGCTGGGGATCTGAGAGGGTGTGTATGCTGTACAAGGATCTTTTGGCTCGTGGCCGAAATCGGAACTAATGCCACCATCTTGTTTTTTCAATACATTTCATAAAACAATTGCCAACAGGGCTCCCCTGACAACGTCATTCGAGCGCAAAAAAATCCTTGTTGAAGTATAAGTGATCCACTGTTCGATTGAAGTTGGCAATTGAAGTGAAGTTGAAGTGAGAAACGTCGGCTTTGTTGATTAAAGTTGTCAAAAAACAATAGGTCCGTTTTGACATTTAAACTTGAATCTATATTGCGTGAGTATCGTGAAATATCGTGGTACTCGATACTCACGATAAATCGATTCAAGTTAAATGTCAAAACGGGCCTATTATTTTTTGACAAATTGACATGTAGGTATTTGTGAAACAGCTCGTCTGGGGAAGTACTTACTTGGGACATTTCAGTTTTTCTCTGGTATGTCTGCCGAGATGCAAAGCTCAAATGAATACAGTCATGAGCACTAACACTTAGGAAAATACAAAACCTATTTTCAACTTTGACAAAAGATCTATCCTAAGATTTGAGTTCCAAAATACTATGTTCGTAGTAAAATAAAATTACAATCAGTTTATTTAGAGGAAATCACTTTTAAAAGTTGTTAAGTATATACTATTAGTGTTCGTGACTGTACGCATGGACATTTATATATGTATAGCCGACGGCATCGCAGCTATGTCCTTAAAAAATTGGACATCGTTGGATGTCTCCTTCCAACAAAGTCCAATTTTTCAGTTAAAAAATATTTCGTTGCATATTACTGAGAGAGAAAATTCATAACAATGCTGTTTTGAGAGTCCCAACAAAAATAAATGGGATAGTTACAGAGAAACTGAAACTTGTGGTCGAAACTTTCGTAACATGAATACACTGCAACGAGGGGAAGAGAACCAAAGTAAAAAATAAATACAAATCCTTGTTTTAATGATTTCGTTCGATGTCTTTAACAGCGCGATGGCGTCTACGACAACTATGACTCGACAACGCTACAAGTATACTATGCACGGGTGATAGACCGGGAGAAATGCAACAACGTCACAATGAGGTTCAGCGTCGTCGTGACAAAAAACTTTATCTGTCTCGCTCAGAGCGGCCGGCAAGCTCCTTGTACTGTTAGTATCCTGGTACTATCCCTTACCCTGGCGTCCGTGAGGTGCCGGACGTAAAGAATAGCACCATCCCATTTCATCCCGTGGGTGTCGTAAAAGGCGACTAAAGGCCTTACTATAAATAGAGAATGGGCAGCAGCGTTCTCTATGCATTTTAATACCATAATGCGATCACCAACCCGCCTGCCAAGCGTGGCGATTATGGGAAATGGTGATGATGATGATGACTATCCCTTAAACAGGTGGAAAACCTCGCTGACCTTTCGTATCTAAGTAGATACGAAAGGCGTATAACTGATTGTCTTGCAATGATGGAGAGGCCTAGGGAAGTATGCTGTATGCCAAATAGATGTAAGCTCTGATGAAAGGTGCTGTTTTTTGAGGCAAGGTCTAGATAGGTTTAAAGATATTTATTCTCAAAAAAGACACGAAAGTCACTTACATGAGAACAATGCTTAGCATAAATTATAAATATAAAGTTCGTCACAGACGTCACGGTAGCAAATAAGATACACCCATCCAATGCATTCAGCTTTTATTAAGGAATGGTGTTATTTGTGATTAAATATTCAGATAACTGAGTTTTGAATGCATTGAATGAGCGTAACCTTTTTATACATGAGGGTATTTTGTTGTTTAATTGTGCTAGATACAACTACAAATAGCTGGATAAGCTGAACTGATTGATACTATTGTCTAGCTTTAGGATAACGCCATGGTCACAGAGGATTTTAGTAGAACCACGCAAAGTGGCAGGACCTCCTTGCAGTTTTGATGTGAAACATCTATAGGCGCACGTAAAACCGATTGCTGGCGGGGCGACGCATGCCGCGTGGTGATCGGCCACTATACACTTATAGTCTAGATGTAGTAGTGTGTAAATGTGTGTGTAGTGCGATGTTTCACATCTGCCAGTCGTCCCGTGACGACTCAGTTTTTTTCGTATCCTGGTACTTTTTAGGGTTCCGTACCTCAAAAGAAAAAACGGAACGCTTATAGGATCATTCGTGTCAGTCTGTCTGTCACAGCCGATTGCTCCGAATCTACTGGACTGATTAAGTTGAAATTTGGTACACATAATTATGTACTTCTGTTACCCAAACACGGACATGTAACGTTAATAAACGAATTTTGAATAATTATGAGTCTCTAATTCACTTTTGGCGGGCAAATTAGAACATTTAAAAAAAAATCAGCAAACTGTACCGTTTGACACATCAAATGAAAGGGTTTTTGTGAAGATCTCAAATATATTTTTTTACACTTAATTTTGAAATAAATAATTTTAAAGTTATGTAAGAAAACAGATGAAAATTTACCACCGCTATTTCCACCCTTATTTCCGAAACCACTGAGAGAAATTAATAGTTATTTGCTTATAGATACTGTACAGGAAAACTTAAGTATAAGAAGTTTATGATGTTAAAATAGCATGGTAAATGTTTCAATATTGTGCGTACCAACTTACATTTTCAGTTGGAATGTATAGGAGAACGTTGTTCAAATACAATGTTAAGTTTGTTCTTGGGATAAAAAAGATGGCAGATACTTAGCATATTCATTGTACGGAACCCTCACCACGTCAAGTGCGAGTTGAATTTAACTCGCACTTGACCGGTTTTTTCTTTTAATGTGGGAAAAAGATGCTGGCTGGTAAAAGCCGCAGCAAAACTTGAAATTTCAGATTATGATAGGCTTGACTTTGTAACCGTTGGTAATTTAGTACATGACTGCAGCGGCCCGCAACAGGGGCATACGAACGTGAAAATATGGGCCGAGGCGAAACCGAGACACTCATAGTCATACGTGAGTCCATCAATGCCTGGTTGCGGCCAAGGCTTGTATAGTGCTTTTCTCAAATAATGCGCGGAAATTCAAACAAAGTAAATCACTACATAGTATAAAACAAAGTCGCTTCCCGCTGCCTGTCTGTCCTTAAGTATGCTTAGATCTTTAAAACTTCGCAACGGATTTTGATGCGTTTTTTTTTTTAATAGATAGAGTGATTCAAGAGGAAGGTTTATATGTTAGAAAGAGGCACGCGGGCGAAGCCGCGGGCAGCTGCTAGTTATTTATAAATTCCAGATTCAATGACGAACAACGATAATTTTTCATGCGCCAATGTGTTCATTTGTTTTTTTTTGGTTCAATAAACAGCTTTCTATTTGCAAGCCAGTTCGAAATTTAAATAAAACCTTTGATAAGTTACCTCCTTGGTTGCCATGTTTTGGAGTAAAAGATCGTTCCATTTTTTAAATTACACGATAAATATGAGTTTATTATGTAATTTATTTGGCCGCACAACACAGGATTTTCATACAACTTTTGGTGGCCGCTGCTCGCATGTACAGCAATTTCGATTCATCCCGAAGAAGGTTGTCAAAATAATGCTCGAATTTCGAAGCATGTTTGAGAAAATTTTATCATTTCAGCGGGATACTGGGGCTCCAGCAGTCAGTGACGGTATTCTGTGGGGCCTCGCATCATGGGGGATTAGGAAACTGTAAGTAACCCTGTACCTACACTTTACCAGTGGTCTACCACTACTCGATAAATAACATAAATATATATATAATATTATAATAATTGCACTATTTCAGATGCGGTACTGAACGATACCCTGCTGTGTTCTCGTACCTAGCTTCCCACTCCAACATGGAATTCATAATGAATGCGACGCGCTTTCTCATGTCTGATAAGAGACAGTATCCGTTCGCAGACCGATACCCTGGTAGCTTGATGAAACGGAAATAATAAACTCTTGTTTACTTATGATTTTTATGTCATTTATATCCATGGCTACCTAAAACCCAGGGCCCTATACCACAAAACTTTACAAGCTACAATTATACAAAATTGTTAAATTATAGAAAAAAATGCGTCACACAGAAACTTACGTACATTCAACTTGTACGAAAACTACGCCTTGCCAGATGTGCGCCTGCCCTTAGGTGTAGTTTTATTTATTTTGAATATAGAAATTCGTTCGTAAGTTTTGATCAAATAAAACAAATTGTTCAGTATATGAGCATATTTAATATTTTCTTTTTCAAAATTGTAAAACTCACATTTTGAAATTGCAAAATTATAACTAAATTCTCATATCGTTAATAGTAACAATCGCCATTTTGTAGTTTTTTTTCACCATTTTGTATTTCTCTCGAACTAATAGATAATAATAATTGTAAACCATTTATACATCTCTAATAATAATATATTTTAATGTCTAACAAATTCATTTTCTCAACCTATTACCACCATTTTCGTTTTTTATCGTTATCCCAACATCAACTTTCACGTATTCTAATCAACTTTTTTATAATTCTAAACATACTTTTTACATTTTTTCCCATATACAATGACTACAGCTTTCCTTCGTCGCACCGAGTGTCCATTTTAGAAAAATATTGGAATGACTTTTTCAAAAACAAAAATAAACTAACCCTAAAATTAATCTTAACTTCAAAATATTATAATAAGTAAAATTAATCTGCAATTCCACGTACCATACATAATTCAATTACGAAAAATCAATTCGTTTCTTTGGCAATTTTTGTATTCAAAAGTGAATTTACAATTTTATTTAAAACTGGCGTTAAGCTTTTTTTAACACTATTGAGAAAAACTGGCAAAGTTGAGAAAATATTATACATTATTTGCAGAATTCAAACAGTTTCCACCATTGTAGAGAAACACCATTATCATACAGGACAGTGAGCAATGACGATAGAGAATTCTGGCTCGCTATTGGTCAAACAGACCATCAAGGAATGTTCTACAATGGTCGAAACATTTGAAGTTATGAAATCAGTAGCAACATAATAAGCGTGTATGTGACTTTAATTATTCTATTGTAATTATTTTGTTTAATCTTATTAACGAAATTACATTGATAGATTACAAAAATCGAATAAAACTGGCCAAAATGTAAAACTAAACTATACTTAACAACAGAAATAACATTACGAGGTATTACCCAAATCCACTTTTTGCTCAACGAAATTATTTTAGGCCAAAATAGAAACTTTAATAATTGAAAAATATATTTTTATTCGAACAGTTTTTGTTTTCTTATAGAAGTGGAATATTTTGTACACCGTAAGCAAGTAACTTATTTTACACCTTACCTACAGTACTTGGCCATAGATCTATGGTAACAAACAGATACAGTAAATCGTTCTATTGTACTGAGCAAAGCGAATAATGAATAAAACTAAAAACTATTAAGAAAAAACTTAGCAAAAAGATTTTGGATGGAGCCGATCACGATATATAAAGAGCTATAGAATCTTTTTTTAAATAATGAAGTGTTTAAAATTATAAATATATTAATCATTGTAAAGCTAGAGCGCTATTTTACAAAACAACAAATAAATTCGTGCCTCTTACTACTAAAATGCCACTTCAACCTAAATTATTATTAACTCTAGGTTGACTTCGAAGTTACGACAAACGATGTTGACAAAAAACTGAGTGTCCACACACGACAAGTTCATCAACAAGTCTATTAATAAACCGCTCTTACAATAATACTCCAAATACTAAAACGTAATCTTAAGATAGATAGATACGTTAAATCAACAGGGATCTCGAATAGATGACAGCAGTTTACCTAGTCATGAATGATGAACCTTATAACCGAGTCAATCAAGACTTTTATCGATATATCGACTATATTTCGAAGTCACCCGATCAAGAAAAGTTGTATTTCGTACTCCAAATATGTTAATAGCCGCCTTTTTTCAAGCAATTTCGATGAGATAATCGATATACTATTCTATAAATCGCACCAGGCAAGAAATCGTTTTTTTTATTTTGTAATTAACCTAACGCTAGAGACTCCCTGATTTTTTTCTCTTATAATCTAAATATACACAAAAATAATTTTGTACTCTCCCAACGAGTTTCAAATGGCAACATTTAGATTTTTACAATAATTATGGCAGCTTTGTACGATCGCTGAAATAGACTTCTAAGTTGGCAACACCGTCGACATTGACAAAATAGTTCTCAATTTTTAATTATTCGTTTTGTGAATGTCGATGGAGTCGTCTAAGAATACGCATACGCTTACCGACTCACTCAGAAGTGTAAGTAGGCGAACCGAGAAACAGATAAATATGTAAACAACCAGGTTGACGTCTACTATCCGAAAGAGTGCGCACATTCTTAGATCTGTGTATTATCTGTGGATAGACTCGTAATTCTACTTAATATTTTGGACAAATCTGGTATGCTGGCAACACTAAAAATAAGTATAACAAGCACCGTATTATGCGATCAATAATGTTGCCAGCATAAAAGTGTTTTGTAACATAAACTATGTTTGTAGTTGTGTATTCTACTTATTTCGGGTATATGTAAGCGATGTGTGAAAGGTCTATTGAAAAAATTGAATTAATCTATGGTGAGGTGAAATGCCCACTTACTGGCCATAGTCAATTTGTCAAGATTGGACCGTTTTGTACCAGTAACTGACCACCTCACCCCTGTATCTGTAACTATTGACAAAAATTCCGGGTACCTACTTAAATGTAGAATGTAGAAACAATGAAAAATCGTCGTTAGTAAAATTGGCATAATTCAGTCACAAATTTTAAATTTGAGATTCGCAATTCGCAAACCATTTTCTACCGAGTCCGTTTAAAAAATTCCGAATTTTAACTCTGTGCATTTATAATAATTTAATTCATACAATAATTTGACATCAATTTAAATCCCGAAACAGTTTTTAACACTCAGAAAGCCACCCAATTTAGTCCAAAATCACTGTTTTTTCTCACGAGCACAGATTAAAAATATCCAAATTTAAACCCGAATACGTCAGTTAAGGGTTTGGCCGTATCCTAGGGTTGGTTCAGGAGTAAAGCTTCGAGTTCATCGGCGGATCGGAGAAGAAAGGCTGCGGACTCACGATAGCCGGTGATGAGCTGCCGAACGGCGCCTACTTCTGCTCCTGACAGCTTGTGTGAAAGGAGCTGTGGCTTGGCTTGACTGGAGGCCGTGGAAGCTGCAAGCGGTGACGCTGTGGATGTCCCGTGGAGAGATGTAGGGGTTGAGCTCTTCAGTGATAGGTCTGTTGGCGCTGTAATGAATAAAATTGATGAATGATTGAAAAAAATAACAAAGAGAAGAGAAATTATATATATGAACGATATGTACCTAGGAACAGACTACCAATATATGATTTATTGATGATCCGCTTTCTAAACTATATGCAGTGATTTGTATTATATATTATTTTACTGAAGCACGTCCAGCCTTCGTTCACAATGTTAAGGCAAAATCAAAAGTCATTCAAACTAGGCTGAGAAAGGCTGAGAATCAGCACTTTTCGAACATCAAAATTACATAAGACAGTCCCCCAAAAACGCCCGCCCTTCACCACTTCCTAGTGCTTTAGCTGGGAAGAAGAAGTGGCGTAACAAACTCCCCAGCAGCATAGCTGTCTGTTCAGTTAGAAAAACTTCATTCTATACAATAGTATGCAAAATATTTCACATTACGCAACACAAAACATTAAACTAAATTATTTGCCATGTGTTAGCTACGTTAGCACACACCATACCAACAAAAAAAACATCGAAAACTAAATACAAGCAGAAATAAAAAGAATTGTGAGCCGTCTCGGGACGCCTGGCAGATGGGAAACATCGAAATCAAACAAACAAACATCGAAAAAAGGTCAGGGTCACGTAGCGGGGGGACCGCGCGCGTGGAGTGAGCGGTGAATCGCCACGCGGCATGCGTCGCGGCGCCAGCAATCGGTTTTACGTGCACCTATAGATGTTTCACATTAAAACGTATACATGACTTAATACCTAAATAAAAGCGTCCAGGCATAAAGGGCGTGCCCGCTTACATAAACCTATAGCTGTAACTCGAAGTCACAAATGATAAACTAGCACCATCGAAGTGAAATAAATAAGTTTAGTATATGTGTAGTTCAAACTAAATAGATGCTATTAACCTGAGAGGCTGGTAGGGAATGTGTGCGTGTGCGCAGCCATAGCCGACAGCAGCGCGCTTTGATATGCTGCCATCGCTGCGTTCACGCCTGCTCCTAGAGAAATACGTTAGTGAAGACACGGTTCTCCAAATTACACTACGTACGTAACATACGTTGACAGACAATTATAACGACTAATAGCTAATGAGCAAGGTCTTCATACAAGAAACCGTTTCAAATTATTATTTCTTATATTTTTCAGTTAACTTAATTTTGCAGTTTTTAAGGAACAGTTGTTGTACTCACCGGTAGGAGGCAGCGCAGTCAGAGTTGAAAGTAGGGCGCTACTGGTCAGCGCTGATGATGCAGGGTTCGGGTTGGAACTGAAACGTAAACATGGTCCATGACAGTTATGTTATCCCAGTAGCGTGACATTGTGGAGGTGGTCTTGTTGTTATTGTCTTTGCTACTTACTTTTGTCGTCCGAAAGTCTGCGGAGTCCCAAAAGTATTTGGGAATGATGGTCTAAATAGAGGCGCCGGCGATGACGCTGGGCTGCAAAGTAAACAGAAATCAATTAAAACTGCGTTAAAGCCCAAGAAAACAACAGGAAAGGTAAATAGTAGATTATTAACCAAGGGGATAAAGCAGTGTCTTCTTTTATGAGCAGCTTTATCACCGAGGAAAATACTCTACTTTTCGAACCATTTGCGAAAAAATTAACACAATAATAATATGAGATAAGCATTTTAGAACATTAAGTTATTTATAAAAATAAATTAAAATAAACTTAACGTTTATGTATTTGAAGAAAACAAAAACGCGGCAAATTCCTAGACTAATATTTTTTGTCGGAAAAGCAAAGGCATCAAGCTCATACGGCCTCGTCGGTTTTCGTAATTTTATTTAATAATCATAACTGCATAATAAATGCGTATTCTTTTTTCAAAAAGATGTATAATGCTTTATATACAAACTCAATGGTGAAACAGATGTAGTTCAATATAAATTTCGGTAAGTATTCCAAATTTAAATCAAATTCTACCCCTAGAGGATGAATGAAATTCAGTACAATTGTCTTTCCCTGTTTTTAACAGATTAAAAATTACTATTGTTATGTTCGCTTTTTGTGGCATAGAATGTCACTTTTTTGAACAAGTGGTACGAAAAAGCCCTTTTCGCAGTCGATCACAAATCGCAATGTATGTTCCATAACACGGTGTGCATCAGAAAATGTAACAAACCAGTTCTCTAAAAGTACCAGGGCATCATGACTCACCTAGCAGTCTTACTACCAGCGTTTCCATTAGCGTTATCCAGCTTTAAATTATTGTTGTTCAGCAGCGGATTGTCCATTGTGGGGCTCGCTGATGGCCTGGTAGTGTCTGCAGCGGCCTTGCTGTGGCCAGCAGTAGCCAATGACGTGGTTGACGTAGTAGTGACTGGTGTAGACGCTGGGCTGCTTATAGCACCACTGTACAGGCTCAAGAATGAAGAAGCTACTGCTGAAGTGGCTGTGGTGTCAATGGCCTGTGAAAGATTGTATAAAGAAATTAACTGGAGGAAAAGAAGCCACATACCAATATAACTTTATACATATAATGAACACACCCTAGTTAGAAAAGAAGGAAGTATATTTTTAGAAGAACCGATTCACTTTATTTTAAATAACGCAACAGTTGCAAAGTTTGAAAGAAAAAGCCGGGGAAAAGCAAACAAAAAGAAACCATTCAATTTTTTTTTTTTTACTTATGCATCTATTTTGTTGGTTGGGACCATTTAGATACTAATTACTATTAATCTATCTACATGCCAAGAACACTTTGGATACATAATTAAAAAGAATTTGGAGCACCGATGACGCTCTTGCCAAGGCATCATGTAAAAATGGTCTTTTGTGCTTCGAAGAGCACATTAGGACGCGAATCTAGCCTTTATACCAGAATAACAGTTATTATTAGCTGCTTTAGTTCTAGAACTCACCATAGGAGTGGGCACGGTCGGCATAGGCTGGCTCACGGGATCAAGTCCGAGACGCATGCGCTTAGCGTTCAGGCTTTCGTTTTCACAAGCCTGAGCCAGAATGTGCTCTGCCTGCACTGACGTCAGATGTGCTGGAGTGGGCCGCACCTGAACAAAGAGGTCATTATTAGTCGTTGATAAAATTGCGGGGCAAAATAGGACTGGCAAAATCTGGATACATATTGCCAGGAAGAGTATTGTACTTTATTAAACTGGTACAGAGACATTTAAGGCCAAAAAATAAATGTTTAATTTATGAATATTTGGAATTTCTCTACCTACATTGGGGGTCGTCAATCGGCATATTGGTGAGCCAAACATGGGAGTACAATGAGTGAAGAGTAGTTAGTTATACGGAACAATTAGAGGAAGTAAGTTAAGAAGACCCACTGCATATTTATAATTCCAACAGTCACAGTTAGTTTATCTTCAAATCATTGCTAAAAGTCAAGTTTTACCTTAACTTGTAAAATACCAAGGTAACATGAACAAAAAGGAGATCGGACCCTCACCGCAGTGTCCCAGGCGTTGCCAGACCCTGGTGTACTCCCTCCGTTGCCAGTCGTCGGAATCTCTCCTCGGACTTTCTTGTTTCGTCTGCAGCTCTTCAAATAAGTCCGAATCCTCTTTCGGGCACGTTCAGCAAACTCCGGAAACTGTCGTGTGCAGGAGTCGATGATAGCCTGGATCTTCTCTTTAGGCTGCTTGGATATGGGCACTATCCTATCCAAGTTTTCGTCTACGAAGAGGCGGACGAACATCTGTGAAGGAATTTTGTGATCTTGTTATAAAAGGGTTAATATTATAGTTATATTGATCATAGACGTCATCAAGGCTGTATGGTCTTTCAAATATGACTATTTCAAATATGACGATTTCAAATATGACGATTTCCAGCATAATTTCATTGATGTTTTGAATGGTTACGATTTAGATATTATTTTATCTTAATTGCCGCGTTTGGTTGAATTTTGATCAACTTACAACGTATATCATACCTGTAAAAAAAGTTAGTGGATTTCGCAGTCTACATTAACGGATTTTTCTTTAAGTTTATTTCTTAAAATGTTTGAGGCGTGAAAACCTAAGAACAAGGAAATGCAAACAGAACCCAAGTTAGCTGATGTTGCTATTCCCTTTTGGCAACATTCAGATGTCAACCAAAACAGATACAAAATTGTCATTTCCCGTCATTACCATCGGCCTAGCTTTTGGCTTGTGGGGTCAGTTTCTACTGGTTTCTACTCTAACTAGATAAGACCGAAGTATCTCGCACTGAGCGCCTCCGCAATCCAATTACCAGCCGATACCGATATCCGAGGTTCGTACGTCACTAATTCGCTTTTGGTTTTGGTTATAAAATACTGAATGAAAATTTTATTTCTTATCAACTTCTATTTTTAACCGACTTCCAAAAAGGAGGAGGTTATATGTTCGGCTGTGTTTTTTTTTTTTTTTGTTCACCTATATCTCCGTCAATTATGGACCGATTTTGAAAATTATTTTTTTGGTTGAAAGGGTATGCTCCCGAGGTGGTCCCATTGCCACCAAATCACAATCTGATGCGGGAATCCCATGGAAATCGAGGGAAACCCTCGAATTTTATAGGCAAACCTATAGCGATTTGGGTATTTTTTATAGTAACTCGTGCATTTGCTCCCAAAAATCACCATTTGGTGAAGTGGAACTGATGATCGAGACCACAGATGGCCACCGGAACAACATAATAATAAGTATTTAACGGGTTGCGATTCGATTAGGTACTTTAATATGGTTGCTAAGCAATTTATGCTCGTCACAATGCATATGGTGAGTGGCAGTTCTCCTGGTTCTTACCAGGAGAACTCCTCAACAATTAACGTCCCAGCATCGGGAAAAGCAATATTTTGTAAAAGGTGATGAGCAGTTAACTTTAGGCTATTGTAACTTAGATAAATTAAAAACTGACCCACTAAAAAGTGAAAAATAAAAATATTTTTGTAAAAAAGAAATAACCGAATGAAAAATAACTTTAATTTCGGAAGTCGGTGTCTTTGGATCTGTATTTTAGTTTTATGCCATTTTTTGGAAGTCAGTTATTTTTTTTTACAAAAAGATTTTTTTGTAAATAATAATATTGTAAGTACAGCATTAGAAAAATAAGCAGTTTGGAGACGAGCGATGCCTTTATTTCTTCAATCCGAGACATATCATTATATAATAAACATCGATCAGGCAGGGGCCATAGTCCTTCCATAGAGTTAGGTAACCAGTTCACTTTAGCAACCCAAACCCGTCTGTTTCCATATTCTGTAATAATCCTACACCAACCGAAGGACAACCTTGGGTGCACTTTCATAGTGCATACATGGAAAATCGTCGGTTGGTGTCTCATTTAATTAAAAATGTCTAACGGGCCTCTGCGGGTTGGCTTCAGCCCCTCGTACGCCTTCCAAAGGTCTGGGACCCCAGTGTCCCGAAAAATTTCACAGACGAAAACATAATTATAATTAAAAAAACTTTTTAGCTCTTAGCCCAAAAAATTACAGTGGGTTTTACATCGGATTCAAACTAAGCAAGCCTGGGGGTCTATTCCGAAGCGTTAATCCGAAGTATCGGCCGAACGTTTAGCCATTTTATAACTTCCATAGTTTCCTTTTTTGACTTTGAATCCTTACCCGACATAAAGTCACATTTTTGGCTTTGGCATATCTCTTTGACGGTGGATTTTTTTTCTTTCGCCGTAGTCAAGCAACGGCCGCACATTCGGCCGAACTCCGAACTTCGGAGTACACCCCCTGTATCTTGGGTACCAGAAATACAGGGTCGAATTAAATCCGCTAGCGAAACTCAGCAGACGTGATGGGTATCAATTATATCAAAATCTAAACACGACAAATGAAAATAAAAAAAAAAGATTTGATGATTTTTTTTGGGGTTCCGGACCCCAATTAAACTGACTGTTAGGCCCGTATTTATAGAGCGTTACTCAGTACTCAAGCAATTTCAACCAATCCCATGGCTTGAATCTAGTCTTAAGTAATGCTTGAGTACTGAGTAACGCTCTATAAATTCGGGCCTTAGGCCCGTATTACAGAAAGTCACTCAATACTCAAGCATTACTTAAAACTATATTCAAGCCATTTGATTGGTTGAAACTAGTTTTAAGTAATGCTTGAGTATAGAGTGACGTTCTGTAATCGTCGGTCGTTCTGTTGTTACTTGGAGTATGAGTTGAGAAAATCTGTTTTCTTTTGTTTTATCATGTTTAAATATCGGAACCCGATCGACCACGTCTGTGAAGTATACACAAAAAAAAAACAGATTTTTCAAGTGAATACACTCTGCGGTTGATGAAGCCAAATAAAACTCATCAAATTAATTAATTTTTTGCTTGATCGTGTTTAGATATTAATATGTACGTCTGCGTAGTTTCGCTAGCTAATTTAATTTGACCCTGTATTACAGGCTGTTAAAGAAATTGCATGCCATAGCTTAGAGGTAGGGTATATAGAAAAAAAAAAACAATATTGGAAGATTAACCTTATTTAGTACCTACTAACTTACAATAGCAATATTTTCGTTTTTTTTTATAAAAAAAAATCAATATAAAAACAAAAAAAATATTGCAAGATCAACCTAATTTAGTATCTACTAACTTAAAATAGCAATCGTTAGTAGGTACTAAATTAGGTTGATCTTGCAATATTTTTTTTGTTTTTATATTGATTTTTTTTTGGCACGCAATTTCTTTAACACCCTGTATAAGATATCGTAGAAATGTGGCTGTAATTTCTGAAAGCTAGAGTAGGCCTCTGTGACTGACAATTCTGAAACGTACATCCAGCACATCTTGGGCAGCCACCTTGCTGACAACATATTCTTTCTTCTTTTTCCGTGTGGTTAGTGACTAACCTGCGGCGTTTATTCTGCAAAAATCTCACCGTGAACATTTGGGTGAAGTGAGTTTGAAATGAACTGCCATCCTACCCGACACTACGGCACCTAGAGGTTGACAGCTCACTACAAACTCACTTCACCTCAGTTTTCATGGTGACAGAACACCACTACTGGTGTCAGTTTTTATGCCTTCCATGGGCCTCTGACTTGGCTTCACATGCCGTCGAGACCACCACAACATGACCTACTCGCATAAAGTACGTAGCGATACGAGATGAGAAGAGAGATATCTGTACTTAAGATTCTAATACTTCCCCCGACGCTATGAGGTCTTCTATTACTAAATAAGATTAACTCACGTTAAAAGCCTTCAGTCGCTCCGGATCATGATGCTGCGGGTCCACCCGGTCATCAGAATCATCGTCTGAAGCCCCGCCGTCGTCATCATCCTTGGTGCGGTCTGATGATGAGGTCTCATCGTGTGTGGATGCTGGTTCCACGCCTGGTGTCACGGAGCCCACGTGGATTGGACTCTGTATGGTACGATTATGGTTAGTGTGGGATTGAAATATGTGGTCCTTAAGCACGGACCCTCAAATTAAACAAAGTTTGGGATTGTTTTAAAAAATAATTGTGGTTATCCGTGCTGAGGCATCCTAACACATGTAGCTACATATCTAGTGCAACTTGCAATAAAGATATTTTAAGTTTTTTTTTTATTATTTTATTATATTCCAGGCTGGTTATTGAACTTTCGCGGCCGGCCCTGGTTCAGGCCATGGTTCGGAGTGAGAGTGCATGGGAGGCCGTCACCTCCTTCTGCGAAACAGTAATGCTCGCGAAGGAGGAGGCGGAACGCATGAGGGTTGAGGCAGGGTGCCCGCCCTTCCGCCCTTAGTCGCCGCAGGAAACGCCCTGGGCGTCGGGAATCGCAAGCCGATTCCCGGCCCCCGTAGGCGCGGGCTTGCGGACGGTGAGCGATGGGTAGCTCGCCGTCCGATAAGGACCAGGCCCGGGTCGACGGCGCGTTGTGTTCCACGCGCGCCTCAGAGACGTCAGGACCAATTGACGGGGTCCGAAAGGGCCAATGCCTGCCAGGGTTACGAGGCTGTCCGAAAGGGATATCTCTCTGGCACACAGGCATTTGAAGGAACACGGTGGGTTTTAGTCAGTAAAAGTCTGACACTCCCTCTCGCTCCGCCCAGAGCGGGAAAGTTATTTGATGATTTCCCACCCAAAAAAAAAAAAAAAAATGCTGGTTATTGAAAATACGGTTCTATAGTAGTAGTAACTTAAAACTTTGACGCCAAAATTCCTGAAGACTTATATTGTAATATAAAGGTAGAATAAATTATAGGAAGGTAGATGAAACGCTGCTCAACCTTAAAACTCACCGAGTGGCCAGTGGCCAATGGCGTTGGTGGCTTCGGAGGCTTACTGCCAAGCCCCAAAGCGCTATGGTATGAGGCCCATAGATCCGCCATACTGTCGCCACCGCTCTCCGTAATGTCCCCGTTGCGGCCTGAAAGTACCAGGAGATTAGATTGTAACAGGAGGTTGGGGAAACTAGAAAATATTGGAAATTGAAAATTTTGCATTCGTTCCATTCGTTTGGATAGAAGAACGCGTTTTTTCCGGACGGGAGATGACATCGACATTGTCACTTAAGAAGTAAACAGTAAACAATTTACAAATTCTTTTGAAAAATGAAATTTTAAAGTCATAAAGTGCTTAGTTATTTACCAGCATTTATACTCTATTCGGGACAGCAATACTGTTTGACGGCAGACATAATAATTATGTAAAATACCTATCTGGTTTCAGACACAATGAGCTAACCCTAATGCATGTAATTCCAAGGTCATAAATACGCGGATTTGCTTTGTCGTCATTTGTAGCGCCATTTTAGTGTTGCAAGTAAACTAGACAATAGTGATGGGACATGACAATTTTACTCGGATTAAGCAATAATACGTAAAACGGTTGATAGTGTTGCAAAATACATCAACATAATTCTCGTCGTATACCACTGAGTACTGGCGAGGATTATTCGATTTCTATTGTAGATATTATCCTAAGTTGAGTTTGATGGGCCCAATGCCCTAAAAATATCTCACTAAATAAATGCTGTATTTCAATTGCATCGAGCCTTCAGTTCAAATAACCTTAGGCCGGGTTTTCGATAAACGGACGTTGTGAGTGTTTCGGCCTTAATTATAAAAGACGTATGGGTACAGTACACCTCGGTTCATCCCTTGAAAAATTAAGGGTGGAGCGGATAGGTATTTTTATGTTTTACCTAACGTATCAGAGTGAATGTGGATGGCTATAAGATTAGGATAAGACCAAAGAAACTATGGATGGACTGTGTGAATGATGATATGGATAAAAAGACTACCGAGATGAGGACTAATAGAGAAGTATGAAAGAATAAGACATGTAATATAATTATGTTACAAATAAATTAGGATATGAGCAGGAGAATAATGATAATGACTTATCGTAACAGGGTAAGTAGTATTCAACTTTCTCATGTGGAATCTTTAAGCGAAACAGAAACTGGAAGACAGTTTCATACAACTACCATCCAGATAACTTAAGCGAAAGTTATCCCGAGATGATCCCGAGGTGATAAAACAGGCAAAACGCCATTCATTTTGATAGTGAATATTAACACACTTTAATGTGGCTACGATACGATTCATGTTTTATTAAAAAAAAGGTAAATAAACTCCCGACATAATCCTGTGCAACACGGATCGGCTACCAGGCACTCAGAGCACAGTAGGAGCTAATTAATATTCTGTACAAGTATTTTTTGTACATCCCACAACAAATCCTTTGTACAAATGATACTTTAATTCTTACGTTGAATCATTTTATTAGCAAAAAAAGTCTCTCACGCTATCTGGAAATAATGCCCATTACATTGCTTGAATGAGACAAAGCCGTAGAAGTCGAGAAGTTTTGGGCATATGAAACACCATACTAATAGCATGAAGAAAAATAAGGCTTCAAATAAGAAATAAGGTTACTTTTTAGTACGTCTTTTTGTAACCGTAGTTTGGTAACCGAATAAATATGGCACTGAACATAAAAGTAAGCCGCATGAACACATATAAGAGGGATATGGGATGCACCTGCTTCTCTCTACATAAAAGCATAACGAAGGTCTTGCCTTCTCTGTCTGTCATCTGTCTCCTCTGAAAAGAGAGGTCAAGAGGTCAAGTGTTCGAAACCCAACGCACATATTTTGCTTAGTATGATGGGTTACCAGGAATACATACATAACATACTCGGAGCTAAATAGAACAAGTGAAGCTAAATTGTACGTACTCGTAGTAATAGTATAACATTCTCATAATCCAATGAGTGTAGAGACTGCTCATCCCTATAACGGCTACAACAGTCATACCGTGTGTTTTATGAACATTTTCAGCAACAACCTCCGAACAGGGTTGTCAATCCATCTATTTCAAGTTTTCAACCGGACTGACTTTTGTGTAGACACACACGACGTTTTCGTTTTTCAAGAGCGTATAGGCAAGTGTCATCTAATCCTACGATTCAAAGCCTTTCATTTCAGCTGTAGGCATCTTAAACTTCATTCAACTGTTTTTGCATATACAAGTGTCCCTGAATTAACGCACATCCCCAAACACCCCAATTGTGTTAAAATGTTCTTAAAAAATATTGTTTATTTATTAAATTAGTTATACTGATTGATGGAGAAAATTGTGGTCACATTACAAATCTACGCACGAACACAGTCGCACACGTATAAAGGCTTCTACAGACCGGCGTGATTCGCGACGCGACACAAAGGCACCGCTCGTCGCGCGATGCGCGGGGCCTTTGTTTCGCGTCGCGTGTCGCGCCGGTCTGTAGAAGCCTTGAGGGTCTAGCTAGCGTGGTAGGTACTGCGTCCATTTTGGTTTGTTTTGACTATACAGCGGAAGCGGGACTGTAACTGTAATTTACGTGATTTTAATTATTTTTGGGATAAAAAATTACCTATATTAAAAATTACAGAAATCGAGTTAGTAAACGATTCTGAACAAACTTCTTTCATGATGTGTATTCATTCAGGTAGACATTGTAAATAATAGTGACACCAGTTTCTAGTTTTTCTGCTACCCATACATCCTGCCTTGCCGAGTGCTATAAAAGTCCAAGTAATTAATGATTTGACTTTGCCAATCATTTATTTCAAATAGGCACATAAAAGGCACTTTCGAACGTCATACAGAAAAATAGAATATAGGTTGCCCCTTCCAAAAAGTAGTTCCGTATGGAGAAGAATGGGCAAGAAACTCCACCGTTACTTCTATCCAATCAAAATCAAATCAAAATCAAAAGTCATTTATTCAAACTAGGCTGAGAATCAGCACTTTTCGAACGTCAAAAATTACATGAGACAGTCCCCCAAAAACTCCCACCCGTCACCACTTCCTAGTGCTTTAGCTGGGAAGAAGAAGTGGCGCAACAAACTCCCCAGCAGCACAGCTGTCTGTTCACATATAAAACTTGAATTTATACAATAAAATGTAAAATGGTTCCTTAATTACTTTTGGTCCTACTTCTCCTGTCTAATCTGGTCCTCAAAAACTATGAATCTGACAACCCTACAGTCTCATTTCGCAGCTCATTAAAACTATGTGAGTACACATTATTGTTTAGGATTTGTAGTGCCCTAAATTTCATCCTAGACGATTCCCTTTTCAGACTGGTAATTATACGTTTTAGTTGTTGATTAAAGCTCAGTTTAAGCTCACCAAAAATCATTATTTCTACACTCTTTAAACATCACTTTGAGATTAGAATGCTGGTGAGATGTGAATCGGCGATGATTTAATAACAAATGAGTGTGTGCGCCGTGCGATTACTTGAGTGAGGTTCGAAGTGATGTTACGGAATAGGACTATATACTAGAGAAAATGGAATTTGAACACTGAGCTTTAATACCTTAAAGCTCAGAGTCCAAATTCCATTTTCTCTAGTTTACATAAGGATATAGTGAGCCTCTACTTAGAACAGTTACTTCTAGGCAAGCGTGCTCCATCATCGACCACTTCTTCGCTTACCATCAGGTGAAATAGTGGTCAAACGCGAGCCTGTCAATAATAATATAATAATAATTTATTTATTGACACCAAAAATATTACCATTATAACAACCATAATGCGAAGAAAGAAAAGTAGGCTATAATGTAAGTAAAACAACATGGGAGCATCTGCAGCCGAACTAGGTGAAAACAACATGGGAGCATCTGCAGCCGAACTAGGTGAAAACAACATGGGAGCATCTGCAGCCGAACTAGGTGAAAACAACATGGGAGCATCTGCAGCCGAACTAGGTGAAAACAACATGGGAGCATCTGCAGCCGAACTAGGTGAAAACAACATGGGAGCATCTGCAGCCGAACTAGGTGAAAACAACATGGGAGCATCTGCAGCCGAACTAGGTGAAAAACCTATATCCCTGCATACAGCGCCATACCTCTCTGGACACTGGACATTTTTAGCCAACATTTACAATTTTGTTAAATCTTACAGAACAATTTAATTAATATGTCAATACATAATATCAGCCTATAATGTTCCCACTGCTGGGACACAGGTCTCCTCTCTGTGAGAAGGAGTGGGCCGTGATTTATCACGCGGGCCCAGTGCGGGTTGGTAGATGTCACATGTCTTCGAATTTTTAAACATCTCACGATGTTTTCCTCCACCGTTTTGAGAGCAGTAGTAATGACATAATTTACACAAAGTAAAGCGCCTGCCTGGGTTCGAACCTACGACTTACAACTTGTAAGTCGCGGCCGTTACCACTGCTCCTATCAATAATAATTAAATAAAATAGACAGCTAGGTGTCAAAACTGGAAAAGTTGTTCAAGACACCCGTTGATTCCCCATTAGTTAAAACACTCCAAAATTTTATTTTATTGAATAACATCAAGCTTTAAGAGGCCGGCGATGGATGCGTAGTTCATACAAACATAATAATAAAATAATTTGTAAATCAAACATATTCTTAAGGTAGTGTGTCTTTATCCCGATTGGAACACAGAATATCTAGGTTCCCAAATATATATTTTGAATGGACACTGATTTAAACAGTATATTTTATTTCACTTTTTCATACAGTATACATTTACTAATTACAAATACACAGCTAATTATTTACACTAAGAAGATACTAACTACGAAAAAAAATTACAACATGAAAAAAATAAAAAAGACACTTAAGCGTCGAAGTACTCGTCCGCATCGCTGTCATCCGGAAACGTGCCCAGAAGACTGGTAGCATTGCCACATTGAATGGCAATGCTAATTCTTTGGCCGAAGAACGAGCCAGCCCTCTGATTTAAACCAGAGTTATGAGAAAAATAAGTTTTCTTTAGAAATTTTGAATTCCTCATATCTCGTCTTTGTATCATGGTCCTTTCAAAATATATATTTGGGAACATAGATATTCTGTAATCCAATCGAAATAAATTCATACTACCTTATGAATATGTTTGATTTACAAATTATTTTGGTATTACGTTTGTATGAACTACGCATGCTACGCCGGGCCCTTAACATATCAACTCATATTGGTGGTTCATAGTGTTCGTCTCATAATAAAGTTAATTTGTGTTGTCTGCTTACTAACAAATATTTTGTGTTGTCCTTACAGGCTACTCAATTGGATCCAGAATTAAGTAAATTAGATTAAAGGCAATACAACCAGTCAACTTCAGTGAATACACTTTGTTTCCTTCAACCTTGACATTGGCAGAATCATCGGTTAAACGATGGAGCCATTAATTTAAAATTGGAATTGGAATTGGACCACACTTGAAAAATTGTTGATCGCAGCATCTTGTTAAGCATAGGGGTTGCTACTAACTAACCAGCATTTGATATCCCTTAGTCGCCTTTTTAAGAATAGGGTGACTACAAAGCATATAAAATATAATAATATAGAATTGCTTTATTATGGTTAGAGGGGAAGACATCCAGCGACAATTGGTTTGAATTTTTATATTCACACATTTTCCAAACAACAGACTGTTCAGGCGATGGTCGAGATTCTTGGCTAAAATGGTGGCAGGTCACAGGAACAATCTGCGACTACCGCATTCCCCTTAAGACGCAGATATATGCCAGTGACCTTGAGCGGTTAGCTTGCGTGTTCTGTACTGAGCTCACGCGACGCGGCCTACGTTCAGCCAGTAATAGGACTCGCCCATCAAGGAGCGCTGTCCCCAATTTGACGCATTATTAATTTATTATCCACAAAACAAAAGGTATTTTAAAACGCGTATACTAAAAGATCAATAATTAAATTATCTTTAAATTGGTGAAGGTTTCAGAAAAATACGCTTGGTAGATTTTGCGCCATTCTCAGTTTTGTATCCGCGTTAGACATAAATTTACAAGTTAATTTCAATATGTAATATAAACATAATCTAAAATATTCACATATTAAGTTATTGAGAAAATGCTCTCATTTATCATATATTTTTTTCAAATCATTAACACTACTCGTTTACACGTGATCTTCAGTATAAAATCATTAAAAGTCGGTTATCGTCCCCTTAAACAATGGTTAGACCTGCTGTCTTCTATGGATCAGAATGTTGGGCCACAAAAGGGATGAATGAAAGGCAATTGAATGTAGCTGGGATGAGAATGCTAAGAGGGATGTGTGGTGTGACACTAATGGATAGGATAAGAAATGAGTACATAACAGAAAGTCAGGAAGTGGAACCGGTGACTGAAAAGTTGTGCTGAAATCGGTTGTCATGGTATGGGCATGTGATGCGGAGGACTGAGGACAATGTCGCGAGGAAAGTTTTGAGTATGAATGTTGATGGCTATAAGAGTAGGGGAAGACCGAAGAAACGATGGATGGACTGTGTGGAAGATGTTATGGCTAGAAAGGGAGTGACTATCGAGATGACGACTAATAGGAAGTAGGAAGGGCAGCTTTTTTATACAATAAAATTAATAAAATAATATATCTAAACAATATGTAACAAAAACCCTGTTGTTCCTTCTACGTTTTAAGAATCGGTTTACATACGTAATAAAGCAAGTCATTTATAAAAATTGTTCAACAAAAATAATTAAAATAAATATTTAATTATTAATATTTGTAATGTTTATCTGATTTCTTACCATTTTAATTCTTTGATTTTGACTTCTCGACTAGCCAATGCTTAATTTTTTTAAATTATATTTCCACCAATGTTGTGCTTGTAGGTACAAAAGGAACAACATGGTTTTTGTTACATACTGTATACAGTATATAATTAAAAAAAATATGAATGTAAAAAAAAGCTAATAATATGGCTTCACAGTTTAAATTATGATGATACAGCGTTACTTTTGCAATATGCAACTTAATAATAAATATTATTAGAGTGATGTTATTTGGTTATTTAGTCACTCATGTTCACTCAAAATATTTCTCTCTCTTTCACACACACACACACATACACACACCCCCCCACACACATGCTCTCGTATAAATTGGCCGTAATTTTAATTTAATTGTGTTTTTTCCTTTCCTTGTATTATTGTGTATACCTGTTTATACTCGTCCGTTTAAGGGAAGAGCGGAGCCTTCAACTACAGGCATTTTCTATGCTTAATTGGAGACTCCTCGACATGCAATGTAAGCCAAATGGTTATATGAAATAAACATATTTTATTTTTATTTTTAAGGGACATGTTGTGCCGACCCCAAATTAAATGGGATGAGGGCAGGAGAATGATGATGGTCAAGACTCTTGGCTATGAGACCATTGGCTGTTCCAGCTATTGGCACAATGATCGCTGTCCGCATCCCACATGTCGACAACCTCGTGTGGCAAGTCACTACTAAGATACTCGATTTCTTTATTTTTTTTCAGCTTTAAAGTCCAAAATACCTCAGTCCCACTTCACTCTCTATGTCGCTCGCACACTCAAATCAAATCAAATCAAAAGTCATTTATTCTCAGCCTAGACTGAGAATCAGCACTTTTCGAACGTCAAAAATATAATGAGACAAAAACGCCCACCCTTTACCACTTCCTATAGTGCTTTAGCTGGGAAGAAGAAGTGGCGCAACAAACTCCCCAGCAGCACAGCTGTCTGTTCACATACAAAACTTGAATCTATACAATAAAATGTAAAATAATTTGCATTACGCAACACAAAACATTAAATTAAATTATTTGCCTTATGTTAGCTAGCACACACCACTATACAAAAACATATATATAATGTATAATAATCGTCGAAAACTATACTCAAGCAGAAATAACGTGAACAAAACGTATCAAAATAAAAGCCTCCAGGCATAATGGGCGTAGGAAACTACTGATCGTGGTCATGCAAGCGACACTGATTGGAGTGCTGGGCAGCAGGGAGAAGGCACCAAGGTGCCGATAGTTCAGGTAACTTCTTTTTACGGTGAAAATAATGGTAATAGAAAAAAAATTAAAAAACATAGTACATATCTGCTTTATATTTAGTTCAGTTATTATATTATGCAAGGTTTCATGATCTAATTTGAAGTATTTTTTTAATAGCTTTGTTTTTTTTTTTCTGTCTAGAAAATTTTATAGAATCGTGTTTTCGTCCAACTTAGTATCACAGAATAAGTAATGTAGTACTTAACATTAATCCTCAACTTTACCATATATTTATTTCAAAATGAATGCTGCAGTATTTTCGATATAACGGAGGATCAGATAAGCAATTTCAGATATTGTGGATGAAATGTATTTATTATTAAATACTCTATGGGGTGACCAAAAGCTCATATTAATTTCAGTTATTCCTTTAATTTCATCATTTGCACTAATAAAAGATCATTGAATTAAGTTCAAGATGGGACCATCTGTAAAAGAGCCATTAAAAACAATGTTTATTTTATGGCTTTTACACGTGGTTATTAACTTTTTGTTTTAATAAACAGTTAGGTATGTTAAAGTGTTAAACTTTTAGGAGTTGTGTACGTTTGTGTCTATTTTGTTTACCTCGTACATATTATTCAGTTTTTTCCTCCCGATGAAAAGGAAACCAAAAGGACCAAAACTAAACCAATGGAATGCTATTCAAGTCTCTTATTAATTTAAATTTCAAAGAAATTTTATGATTTTTTTTAAAATCAACTACTTTCAGGTCAACGAAAGTTAAAACCTTTCACAGTTTTTTACAGCGTGCTTGTCTTTTTATCCAATACCAAGTAAGTTTGCCATTTATGTTTAAAACTAAACTTTATAATGTGCGATGTGGTGGTCGAACCACTTATAAAACATAAATTATGTATAAAAGGAGTAGCCTACACACCTAGACACGCTTGATTATCTGTCATCGTGATGAATGCACGGCATTCGACAGGTCATACCGAACGTGACAACGTGACAGGTTGACAGGTGCGAGCACCTACCTCATTCTCAAGGGAAATAACGATATAGGAAAAATATACAGAGACATTTTTATGACTAATCCAGGACACGTTGTTATTAATTTACGAACCTATTCGAACTATTGCCATCTTTGATTCGAATAAAACTTTAAAAAGGTAGGTACCTAATAATGGTTGTTGAATTTATTTTATACCACAAACTATTCGTATAATTCCCACATACAAAACGATAATTTCGCTATATTATTTAGTATTCGCACAGTTAGTTACCAAGGCGGCTGAAATTAATGAGGGCCTACAGAACGCAAGGGACCGGTGCATCTGCCTCTAAATGTCAACCCGAACAAGCCCCCATGCCTATAAATAATTTGAGAAGGTGCCTGCATCGCTTGCGCCCCTAGTACTCTCGATATGGCTTCGTGTAATAAAAATAGCCAATGCGTTCCAGTCGACGTGAAAATTATGCAGTCAATAAAGTATTCGGATGACAAGAAAAGTGGCTTTGAAGAGTAAAGCAAGCAAGCAAGTAAAGGTTTAATGTCAAATATTTATGAGTGGCAGTTTATACTTAGCGGACATATTGGACACTGTGGAATTAAACAGGCCAACGGTAGGTACTTATTGACTGGGTCTTACCATCCGTGCCATAAAAATGCTCACAGAAAAGACACAAAGCCAGACTTAATACATTGAACGTATCCAAAAGCCCAAAACAGATATTTTCGTTGGCAAATCCAAATTTGTAAAACGTCAAGGGTGGTGACGATTACAAAATGCTTTATAACCATAATGGAGCAGTGATTGATAACCCTATATTTAGTACTAGATGTTCACAGGCTGACATTAATCACGTAATCAATAATAATCTACATAGGCCCAAGTTATCTCACGTCCGAGATACACTTAATACAACTAATATAGATGGCAGCACGCAATTGATCTGTCACTATCACAATTAATCAATTGTTGTATGTAAATCTAGGGATATATTACTAAATGCTGATACTCAAATTCATCTGGTTAACTAGAAGCTAAGGCTTAGCTAGATTACTAAATCGCAATTTAGTGAGAGTAATTTAGTGTGTTACGACGCTAAGGACCAAAACCCACGAAAGAATGAAAGTTCTCAAAAATACTGGCCAGAAATTGTCCCACTGCTAGCAAAGAGTCTTCTTAAAAAGAGAAGACAAAGAATTGATGATTCATTCACTCAGAAATGAGACTTCACTCATGTTGACAATTTTAGTCCAGGTTTCTTGACGATATTTTCCTTGACCAAGAATTGAAAATTGACTTTGTTACTCGCAAGGTTCGAACCCTAAACAACGTTCTTAAGACGCTGACAACAGCTAAAGCGCAGTCACTGTCAAACTGTATACAAAAGAAAGAGAAGCGCGATGACACAACGCTTGTAGTTTACTGCAAAATATGAAGGAATTATCTATTTACTCAAAAATGAGTTGAGTAATCTAAAATAAAAAACAACCAAGATCTGCATTCAAATAAGACGTTCTTGTTATTAATTAAATACCAATCGTACGTTGATATTTAATAGAGATATTTTGGATTGGAACTCAAAGTAAAAGGTTAGTTTACCGTTTATTTGTATAGAGATTTTTTTTCTAAACGTATTTTGGTATCAACAAAGTTCTGAGAAATATGTTTTAGAGTAACATATATTTTCCGCTACCACAAACTATATAGATTTGGCAATTTTTTGGTTTAAGACAAGCCTTCTTATATCATTTGGCTCTTGACAGCGCCTCTTTTTACCGCCCGAGCCATCACAACTACCAAAGGACTTATTTATTCCTAGCTGTGTCCCGCGGTTTCATCCACATAAGTCTCGATCCCGTGGGAGTATCGGGAACAAAAGTAACCTATGTCCTAATCTAGGTCATGATATACCCATGAGCCAAATTTCATACAAATCCATTCAGCCGTTTTAGCGTGAAAGCGTAACAAACAAGCAAACTTACTTTCGCATTTATAATATTAATAATAATAACTAGCTAATGTCCGCGGCTTCGCCCGCATAAAGGTCGGAAATTATTCCACGGGAACTATCGGAATAAAAATAATATAATTCAATCATGATTCGATACGTGGCGCCATCTATTATCATAAGAACGTTATTGTTGTTTTCCTCGGGAACAGTATTTTTTTTCGGGATGAAAGATATCATAAGACACCACAATATACTAAAATAACAGCACCCTATGTTCGTTTCTGTACACCTGACAACGTTTATGCAAAATTTCAGGATGATCGGTTCAGTGGTTTAGGCGTGAAAAGGTAACAAACAAACAAACAAACTTACTTTCGCATTTATAATATTATTGTTAGGATTAGGATGTGCCTGTCATTTTACCAGAACCAAAACCCTTGATATCTTAGCACTGAATTTTCGCTTGGCGGAAAATCGCAGTATGGTATATTAGTATATACCCCCAGCAGTACCTAGTGGCTCAGTAGAAACGACCGCGACTTACGGGTTTGTAGGTCGTAGGTTCGAACAGGTTAAAACGGTAAATGAAAAACATCGTGAGGAAACTTCGAAGACATGTGACATCTACCAACCCGCACTGGGCCCGCGTGGTGGATTACGGCCCACTCACTCTCACAGAGAGGAGACCTTTATCCCAGTAGTGGGGGCATTATGGGCTCATTAGATATACCCCAAACTCGCAATGCTCCAAATGCCATTTTTAAAACCAAACTTGATAATGATCATCAGAACGGAACGAGTACCTATATAAAGTTTTGACTTATAGTTATGCCAGGACCAAGATGCCGGGGATCGCGGAAGTCGCACTTGATCCCATGATCCCCGGTGCAAGTGTGGGAGGGAAATACCGGGGTGGTTTTTAGACAGTAAGAGTCTGACAGACCCCTCCGCCCGCCCCGGGGCGGAGGACGTCCATGAGGATTATCCATCCCGGAAACAAAAAAAAAAGGACCAAGATGACCAAAATTATCTTGCAAAAGATAGTCACATACATACACTATCACGCATTGCTTTTGCAATATACTCTTCACGTGAAACTAAAAGCTAACTAATTTATAAGCTTATATCAAGATGAATGACATGAAAAGCCAACACAGTAGGTGGATGGATTTATCTATGGATTTAAGAAAACAGGAAAGTAATAGACAATATTTCAACATTGAGAGATGATATTATTGCATTTCCACGTAAGAGTAACAAGAGTAACAAATAGATCGTCAACAATATCATATTTATCGACTCGGAAGACTTATTTTATCATAATTAGTTCATTTCCGGTAATTATTTTCTCTTGCTTTTTTAATGTAATACCTACTGGTGCAATATAAGACATCCCTTTGAGTTTTAATTAAAGTCTCATTTGTAGCTAACTCGTGTTTTTTATTTTACCATGCATTAGGAAAATGCTCGTGTTTTCATTGCCCGAAGGGGAAGGCCTATAGTACACTCATATAGTTTGCCAGTTAATTTAAGGTTACGTGTATTTGATCAATTATTGTTGGTTTGTTTTTTTTTTAAACGTTGCCCCATGCTAGGAATTTCTCCTGTATTGTGGGTGTGTTTACAAACATTTAAATTCACATACACAAACAGCCAGACCCGGCACAACTACTTGTAGGTCATACAAATATTTGTTCCGAGCAGGAATCGAACCCGCGACACGCAGCGCAGCAGTCAATCGCTTAACTAACTGCGCCAACCGTGCCGTCCGTCGTGAATTATTAGTCTATACATAAACGGTAAAATGTACTAGAGTCAAATTATAAAATTACATGACTCCACTTTATTACTATGATAATAATATGATGATATTATTATATAAATGATATAATAATTTTCAATTACTTATTTCAATTTATTTTCAATTACTTATTTTAATTTATTTTCAATTTAATTGCAATTATTTATTTCAATTGTATTTTCATTTTAATTTGTTTACGATTATTTATTTGGATTTTATGTTATTAGCGCATTAATTGAACGTGTCATGACTAACATAGTTTTAAGATATTATTGTAATACTAACAAAATATGGACCAAAATTAGGTCTGAATTAAATGTGTTTTATTTTATTTTATAATATGACTAGTTGAATATCGCTTCCTGTAGAAATGATTTTCTTTTTTTGCAAGATTTACTAAGAAAATGCGGTCTTTCGGTCATATTTTTTTTCTAATTCAACTTACTTTAGATAACTCTGTAAATAAACAAACAAATGCTTTACCTTGTGCCTGGCTGTGGTAATTCCATGCTAGCAACATCATTTTCAACTTCTCAGCATCTTTCGCGAGGGCCTGACCTGCACCAGATCACATAGCCAATTGAAATCTCAAAATTTTGATACATTTTTACACATTTCGGTTCAAAAATAGCCAATTTTGGAGCATTTTATGCAGATTGTCGGTAATTTCGTGATGTTTGCATAAAATGCAGGTTATTTTAAGTTGATGTGATGCAAGTGGCTGGTGCATTTTTTGGATGATTTGAACTTGTTATTTGTTTGTACTTACTAGAAAAATTATCATCGTCGTTCATGTCCGCTGGTTCGGGTGTTAAGTTATCCTGAAACAACAAAAAGATCCAGATTAAAAATATTGTTTTTCATACTGCGTGCGTCGGTTTTTTTTTGCGATTTAATTAATGGAAAAATGTGTGTCATCTGTGTCACAAATCATAAGGATTGTCGCAATTCAACTTAGCAACTCTGCTACTTTCGTAAAATCGCGAGTTGGGCAATATAATTATGTCAAAAATATTGTTCATAGGAGTAGGTTTCGAAAGGGGATGGACTATTTATTATTTATGGTATTAGTATTTTGTTTAATGAAATTTCTTTGTGAAAGGTTCATTTCACTGAAATTATTCAGGCAATTTCTTTGTCCCTTTGTTGAAATTTTAAATCACAGTTTATCTGTTGATGGCTGGTAGGTATGAAAATGTTTTCATGTCCGATTTACAAACGGGGATGATTTCCCCCCATTTTCCGCGAACCGGGGAGCAGCCTCACGCATGCCCGCTACCAGGACATCATACGCGTTCGTAAGTTTAAATAATTAATAAATTAGCGAATCGGCCGGCGGCTGTGCAGTGCTGGACGGGTCAACGCTCTGAACCGCGGACGCAAATCGATAGTGCTTCAAATGGACAAGCCACTAAATATAGCTGGCTGTACCACCATATGTGTGCTAGGTCCCTGGTCAATGCGGGCAGGTTATCGAAGCAGATGTCCCGGTTCGAAGTTGGCGACAGACGAGACAAACAAAGACCGTCTTATTACAAAAAAATGCTTAAGTACTGTTTTATACCAAGACCACAAGGTCTAGGATTGTTACGGTATTCAAGTTAATATCAGGCTCAAAACGTGTTCTTATTACAAAACGAAGACTTTTCGAGGATCAGTTAGTACCAAAAAAGGTTCATGGTTCCACAGATAAGAAACAAAAATGGCATTCTTTCATTCGTTCATTCTGCATCTATTTGAAGCAACGTTTCGTTTCTCTAAATATTGATATTATAATAACACTTGAAATGCATAAATAATTATTAATCAATACAAAAATATGTCATAAATCGTTCTTTGTTTAGGTTACGATATAATGATACAATGTTTTTAATCTTGTACTTTTGACGTGATTTTTATAATCAAGTTATCATATTTTTTAACACCTCTAGCGTGAAGTGGATTGATTACATAGGTACGGCGCGGCACTCGTAATTTGAGACGAATGTTTATGTTGCGTCCATAAATAATAAATCTTAGTATTAGGTACTGTTGATAATATGTGGTTTGTTCGTGAGCTGTGTCTGGTTAAACCGTTGAAGAAACATGGATTTTTAATTAATATTAGGTAAGCAATGATTATATCATCTTATTTCGACTGCTTAACGCAAATATTCATATTATTATAGGAAATATTACGTCGTACTACGTATGACTATGTCTGTAAGATCGCCGAGACGTCTCCAGCATAATTATCCAAATCTTCCAAATCCATCAAGTCGATTTGTAAATAAAAAGCCACACAATAACAATAAACGCTAACCTCAAATAAATTAGTACCGAAGTTAGTCCATAGAAAAACTAGGTGTCTCGGCGGACTAACTTTAGTACATAGCTTGTTCATGAACTAGTGATAAACTTACTTCCAAATCCATCAAGTCGATTTGTAAATAAAAAGCCACACAATAACAATAAACGCTAACCTCAAATAAATTAGTACCGAAGTTAGTCCATAGAAAAACTAGGTGTCTCGGCGGACTAACTTTAGTACATAGCTTGTTCATGAACTAGTGATAAACTTAATTTCATAATAACGTTTTATTTAGTTATGGTGGCAAACCTAGTAATCATCCTAGTACTAAATTTTGATCGTGTTTTGGAATAAGACGGAGAGAGTTTTAATCTTGTTTTAATTAAACGATGACAGCTGATGACATAACAGCTTACTTCAGTTTTATATTTGCATGATACCTACACAATCTACGTATACTTACATTCTCGAATCTGCTATCAAATGGAGTAAATTCTGTTGTCGCAATTACCGAACCGTTTAATGCAAATGCGATTTTCAAATTAAAATAGACCTATTGTTTGTCTCTTATATGTGCTTATTATTTAACATAATATGTTATATTGTGCAGGTGCAAGACTTAATTATAGGTTTCCTGCATTATTTTTCACACCATAGTAATAAAATATCTTTACAAAGGACATACGTATTTATTAACATAGTTTTCCTATTAACATTATCCAGAACCATTATTATAAAGTTTATTAGAGAAATCGAATTTGCGATCTAAGAAGGCAAAACCCGTTTTACTATGGGTTATTCTTCCATTTCTCGAAAACAATCATTAAGTTAAGAATATAAATGTCACAGAGAAATTAAAACACTAGGGCGACAAACAGTTTAAAGAAGTATTCGATAAATGTTTAAAAGAATTGCAACAGTTTGCTGTAAATGACAAAATGGCCCGAGTACCGCAACCTTTGTAAATAGTCCTGTCGTTCTAACGCACACATAGGGGCCTAACTGGCCGCTAAAATGTTGCTGAATGTTTAGAACGGGTTAAAATTTTAGTTAACGTAACAAAATTTTGAATATACCTAGTAACATTTTGTTTGAAAATGGACGATGACGTTGTACAGTATAACCAACCTGAATATGTATCGTTAATAGTTGTTTGTATTGCATCGCATGAAAAATTTAAAACAGTCGAACAAAAGTAAGTTAACGTAACGTTGTCATAGATATTATTTTAATATCAGATTTTCGACTACAATACAACACCACCTAGGAACGACTTAGTTTGAATGGAACACAACGTAACAACAAATAATTCATTCGAATCATAACCACTCGCGAACTCGAATAAAACTTCACAAAAAATCTCTTTGAATGGCGCGCAGCAGCATTTTTCCGCTTTTGTAACAGCTGACGTTCGGCGTAAACTTACGAAAACACACGAAGATTTTCATTCAACAAGTGGTAGCTATCCCATGCAAAGCGTCATCAATTCACAGCCACACTTGTACTAAGTTTCCGCGCGGAAAAGTTAACTTGAAAATATTGAATACGTTATGAATTTTGCTTGGAAATTGTACGTTGTCGGAATGTTTGCTTCCCACTTTTATTGATGTGTTGTAGATTAGAGGGGTTAAGGTTTTGTCGATGTTTTAATTTGACAGTTGTTTCTTTGATTTGCATGTATAATGATTCGATTTGTGCATTAAACTGAATGCTGTTTGCTTTATGTTTATTATTCAGTCTGCGGAATTCGCACAATTGGACTGTTTATAACATAATTTATTCAAATCATAAATTGCTAACCCACATTTAAGTATTTTGATTGTATAACTGAGTGACACCTGAATATAATTAAGTTTAATTGTATCTTGAGTCGCACTTAGGTTTTAAAGTTTGAAATTATTTATTTAATGACAATTATAGAGCGCAGTAGGCACAACTACAACTAGTACTTAAGTCGTCTAAGTACCAGGTGTACATAGGCAGTTTGGAGTTAGGTGGGGTGACAAGCTAGATATCGACCGTCTTCAGGGCGGTGGCCAAGGACCGCATCTGCTATGCGGACACTAAATATCCGTTGACCCTTCGCGTTATGTGTGTCTAGTATAGGTAGGTTGATACTATTGCAATTTAGTCTGTAATTAATTACACCTCAATGACAGATAAGGTGCAGTGGTGCGTACATACATATCTAAGTACACTTATGTAGTTAGTGCAAACATGTCATTAAGCTAAAGGTTAACTTGTGTAGTTAGATCATTTAACGAGCATCCTAACTGATTCTTAATGGCGTCTTTGTTAGGCATCCAAGGAATACGTTTATTTACCTTTTGAGGCGGCATGTAGGAGGCACCCGTGCCTTAATTTATTTAAAGGAGTATAAACTTTGACAGCGGTTAACTTGTAAACTTTTCTGGCGCATTATCAAAAGAAAAGTCGGTCAAAGAGTTTTTAGGGAAGCGAAAATTCTTTCTTGAATACAATTTAGGCGTGATGCTTTTCCGTGGAATATGGATTTAAACAAAATAGCTGGTCATAGATTCATAATATAGCATGGAATAAACTGCGGAGGGGCGGCCGGTCATCTGCCGATAGACGAATAAATCGCGGAATAACCTAGTTTTCCATACAAAATAACTGCAAAATTTCGGGAATCCAGCAGCGGTTATATGCTGAGGGCCTAGTATGTACTGATACATGGGCTATGTACTGCGGTATGCCCCCCTCGGCCCCTGCCCCCGTTCGCACTCCGCGTGTTACCGTGTAGTGCTTGCCACCCCGCGAGTGATCGCGCTGCGACACTGCTGCGACACCATCACGGTTATCGATAGTCGATAGAAACTATCCCAGAACATTATTTTGTAGAGAGGAAAAATATTGGTACCGGTGAGGTTCGTTGAGTGGTGGGAGATGTTATATTTAACCACTTTAGATAGGATAGGTATGAAATGATATCTCAAACTTTGAACTTTGTAGATTTTTTTTACTAGATACCAAAATGTCCTGCAGATCTAATTTAGAGGCAGGTTTTAACCGAATGACAAGACAATTTATAACGTAGCAGATAAACTTCTACGATAACTATACTTCGGCGTATCGGAGAGGAATGTTATGAATTTCTACAATGTTTACTTTTCTTTTACCTAAACCCTCAACTACCCCCAAATGGTAATTCATTTCTTCACCCAGTCATTATCTATCACCAAACATCAGGAACACTTCGAGTCCAATAGCAATCAATTCATCGATAACAAGTAATCATCGATAGCGCGACAGAGTGCCAGCAATCAGGTGGCAGTCAGCGTATAATCATTAAATACCCACGCGAAGGGGGCCGATGACGCCCGCGGCGCCACCACGCACCCCTTCCCCCCACCCGCCCAATTATGAAAATACGAACAAAATACAAATTTCGAGCTTTTCGAACGTCAAAGGCCGTTAAACACGATGCCGTGATTATCGATAATGAGCCGACCACATCCTTACCGTGGTTCCACTAACATATTTTTGTTGGACGTGTATTGATTGTGATTTAGGTAAGTTATGAATGATTTGACCTGTGTCTCAAACGAGTTTGAGAAGAAGAAAGTTTTTAGATATGGCCAGACTTGGGTTTGCTTTAAGTGAAATTTTACTTGTGACAAAAGTTTGCGCAAACAAAATTGTTACCCAGTTACCCTCAGAGACGAGCAAGTTTGTCAATTCTGGAGATTACTTAAACTTAGGATTAACTTTTCATGTGCAAACACTCCTTTAAACAGCCGGTTTCATGAGTCAAAAACATTTCTGCAAGCGCAGCTAATGGCTACAACGAGATCCGCTTTTTTTTATTCGCCATCCTTATAACTTTTTACCCCGTCTTTGGCAGGAGCACAGAGGCGAGTTGAAAGTCTTCGGTCTTTCAAAATAAACGGCTTCCTTTAGCATTCTGCTTGCTCGGTAGTTTCGCCCGCCGCTTGCGCCCTAGTATTTTTAAAGCGGACAGCGCCCCCTGCGGCACTCGCGGGCTCGCGCACCCCCTCTCACCCCCTGGACCCCCCCTCGCCCACACACAGTAATACCATAACGGGTGCGAGCTATGACGAGATTATCTACGTACACGCGTATCCACTATACCAATACATACGTTGCCTATATACCAGGAATACATAAGCACATAAGTGATGACTGTTGTATATAACGGGCATTGATTTACCGGGCCGGACGCTACCTGTCATCGGACACAATGACGATTACATGGGGCGGTGGCAAAAATTCAGGCGAACAACGAACTGGACTGAATAACCAAAACAATGGAGGAACACATTATAGGTAATTGTACAAGGACTGTCACAGCCATTTGAGTTCCCATCATTCATAATTTATCATCACGAACACGTAGCACAAAATATCCACCAATCGTCTGTTTCCACGCTATTCTATAAAATTCTGTTGGTCAGTTGTGGAACTATCGGTGTTGAAAACTTCTTGCTTTTTCCACCCCTTAGAAGTAAGCGTTCTTTGTTCCTAGCTCTACCTATCGCATATCCGCTTGAGGTTCACTGCAAAAGACAATCATCCAAACATACCACCACAAAGAAGAGATGGTAAACAATGCTATTGGCAAACGGAATGGTGGTCGTATATATTTTCTCATCCAAAGCCGTATAAACTCCTTAATATCTGTCCGTAAATCCGTACCATATTTTTAAACTGCTGAATAAACCGCGGCTATGAATGTGCCCATAACCACCACCAATGGCAAACTGATTTGGAATCGGAAAGACCAATCTTTTTTCTGAAATTCTTCATAGTATCATACACGCGGCGCCTCACACGGTTTGATTTGAACAAAAAAATCGAAAGTTGACTTTATTTGAGCAATACTGTCAATAAGTGATTTAAAAATCAACATGCACACGAACGAAGCAAATCAAAAATTGGAAAAGATTGCCCGAGGCATTACGATTCACCGCTTGATACAAGGGGACTTGCACTTGATAGGGGATATATTAAAATAACCTCTAAAAGTGTCAATTTTAATTTCAATGTACTCCTGGCACTGCCTGAGCATTCAGCTCCAATACCATCTTGCTGCTGGATTATATTTTGACCACGGCATGAATTATCCTTCGTTCGTGCCATCCTATATCTTCCCGAGGGTGTCGTAAAAGGCGACTAAGGGACTTGCTTGAAAGTGGGCAGCAGCGTTCTCTATGCATTTTAACACCATACTGCGATTGCCAACCCGCCTGCCATGCGTGGAGATTACACCCCGATTTGGCCCCGTTTGGGGGAGGAATATTTCCAGCAGTGGACGTCTTTCGGTTGAAATGATGATAATCATGATAGTTCGTGCCGATACTAAAGAACAACAAGACGTAACAGCAGAAATAAATACTGCCTGGGGCAAGAGTACTTTGATGATATGGAGTTACTATAATCCAGGCTTGGAGGTTGAACTTCAAAAACGAACTACTTCAAAAATGCCATGAGAACTCAGTACAAAATAAATGCAGCATATCGTGATCAAATCTCCCTAATACAGGCGTACTATATCTAGCAGTACGTATAGGTTACGTAGTATAGCTACGCAATGGCTTACAGCTTGTCCAGATGAAGGGATTTACGTCTGAATCTCACAGAGATATATAGGACCTATTCTCTTCATGATCTTGATTTCATGGGTGTTTGGCAAAAACGCTAGATGACATTACCAGAAAACAACGAAAGGTTTATTTTGAGGTTCTATGTTATATTTTATGTTATTCCGCACTTAGTCCTTCATGTGGACCATTGGGCGTGGGCCATAGCGGCCGTCAGTTGTTTATTCCAACCAGCCCACCTCCCACCAGGAGCTGAGGTCTCCTGGTCTGCATAGGATATCTGTGAAGGATCTGCCCCCTTAACACAGTTTGAATCGGAATCGGAAAGATTTTGAAGTATATTGCTAATCCATTGCTTCATATGTTAGAAAAATTTGTCTGCTCAACAACGTAAATAACGCAATGAATGTTGTTGAACTGTCAAATTGAAACCGATTCCTACTGATAGTGTATTACGCAATTAGCCCTCTGGGTGACCCGAGGGTTTCTTTATTTTAGGGGTTATGTTTTACTTAAATTCAAAACCTATGAGTAGAATTCAACATAGCAGACTTTTTTTTAAATTTTATAAATGACAAAATTAGAGTGTGGTAGACCCAGTAGAAATATTTTTTTTTGTTGAATTAATCCTAACTTGGCTTCATACATTGCCATGTCTCTATATTATATTATACTATACTTCATTATGTCGCCATAGCCGTCACAGCAATGAAGTTTTTTTGTTAACAAATATTTTTCAAAACGTCGAAGATAAGTGCTTAGTAGTTTAAATTAGCACGGGGCCCCCGTGCTAGTTTAAACTGCTAAGCACTTATCTTCCACTTATTTCCTCTTTAGTTTAGCATTAACAACAAACCACTTGAACTCTTTCTAGAGGACCAGTACGAAAATAACGATGGGCAAATAAAACGACTCGTAACTGAAAATAGGAACCGAGCAAAACGCCCTAGTCATCAATTTAGCGGCTCAATATGAGTACATAGTGCGAACATGTAACATAAGGGTACTTACGTACGGTATACGAAAGATTGTGAAAGAATATTGAACAAAGATACGCAAGTGAAGCAATATTACATTCACTGTGAATATTTATTAAACTGTTGAATGCTTTCTTTCTGTTTCAACAACGGTGAATGTAGTTTTTGAAAGCCACGATATGTTCGATAGGTGACTAGGCATTCCTGTCGCCTGTAAATCAATCCGCCTCGAAGGACCAAAATCTTAAGGACTTGAAAGCGCTTGTCTAGTGACAGATTTTTTTTTAGATTGACAGTTGAAAAGTTGGAGATGCCAGTCATAGGGTTCTGACTTCGGACATATGCGTGATAGACAAACAGATTGACATGAAGGAAGCGGGGTTGGATTTTGCTGTTTGACACTAGAGCCGCAAAAGACGTAAAATCCAACTCAAAATATTATGTTTTTTTCAGCCTGCTTAAGCATAGGAAACTTATAGGCAGCTGAAAGAATTAGCATCAAATAGAGTAGGATGGAAATTATTACACCAACGAATGCTTCATCATCATCATTTCAGCCGAAAGACGTCTACTGCTGGACATAAGCACCGCCACTTCGACCAGTTCTGTGCAAGTGCACAGCACTTTAATTTTGGATGAATTCGTTCGCAACGAGGATCGTGGTGAGCACTCTGGAATATACAGAATAATTATATTCCTAGTTAACTAATAAAGTTCAGTGTAACTTTGTTGATTGTTGTACAACGAAGTAAAACCAGGTGTTACAGAATAAAAACGACAAAAAACAGGTAGCAAACAATTATTTTTGTACGAATGCAGCTCAAGGAAAAAATATTATGTTGAAGCAATTTCCAAGGAAACTTTGGGAATATTTTTCATGCTACAGAACATAGGGGTGCGTTTTTTTCAGTAAAGGTCTTTAGATGGGGTGCAGTGTAGCCGCGGGCTATACCAAATCTCGATTCAAGCCCTCAATGTAGTTTGCTAAACGATGATTGGATTTCTCAGTTGGTTTTGTCAGTCACTATTGTACATACAATTTTACAGCTGTCACGCAGTAAATATTAAGAACAAAATGCATAATGCGGCCAAAGTAAAACTGCTTACGACGATAATACATCATAATCGAAACAAAGTTTTAAATCGAAAGTATGTTTCATTACAATAACAGGCAATAAATAATTTATCATCAAATTCCTCGATGACTAACACAACAAGCAACCTAAGTAAGTAGGCAGTTACTGAGTACACATCAAAATACAATTACCACACACTAATGCGATTAAAACTAAAATGGGGGAAACTAGCACGTGAAAAATCTTCTAACAGATTGAATAAATAATTAAACACCCACATTCACTCAGAGTTTAGTGAGAAACTAGGTGCAGAAACCGCGTAGTTACCGCGTGATAAGTACCAGAGTTGCAAAGGCGCTGTGGAGGTAGACGGAGATACTCGCATTATGTGAGGGGGAAGCGGGCCGACCTCGAAAAACCGAATGGGGGTCGCGTCTCCGTCGAAAAGCATCGCGAATTTCACAAAGCGGCTTCCTAGTTACAGGGGTATCGCTAGGGAGACGCGGTTACAAGTCGACGCTTACCCGTGCTCTTTGAAGTGTGATAAACTAAGCGAGCGAAGGCACTAAATATGGATACCTACGTCGGAGTGCGTGCCGCCACCGCGTGCTGCTCCCCTGCTCCCCGAGATTTATAAACGCGGTTAAATTTACTGTTATATCTTGCTATAATGTAAATAGCTGTTTTGGTTACGTCTCAACATATGCAGGAGATTATATCGGAGACACATAACCGAGAGATAATTACCCTGACAAGTAATATTATTCACAAATCATTCACACGAATATCATTAAGGTTTATCTGAACTCTAGTGTCATAGCTGAAGATGTCACACACTTCAACTCCCATCACACATTCCACGAACAAAAGGACCACAAAAATTCACCATTACTTACTTTTAGTCGTAGGCTTTTTTACACTGGATAGTCGATTGACTTTTTGATGCTCAATAAAGACTGCATCGTAGGAGGAATTGTGAGGTGTACCTACTGATATAAATACAATGTTTTGTATCAGTAGGTACACGTCACAAGTCACAAGCATAGCGATTTTATCTTTTCCTCATAAAAATACATAAGGCATAAAATATCCCCCTGTCAATTTATAAACGGATTATCACAGAAAATGGCGGTGCCAGATAGACCGGCGCCAACATTCACTGCAACTATTTTTACTCTATCGATTGAGGTCCGAACCGACCGGACTATACTGCAGCCGTATTACAGTACTCATCTCAATTAGAGTCACTTAATTTAGCATTCAGGTGTGAGACGACCATTTTGAGCATGATTCTGGTGACTTTACGTGGACGGCCAAAGACACTACGGATGGAATGTGTAAAGACGATATGGCTAGAAGGGTGAATACCGAGATTATAGGCAGATAGAAATCGATCGAGACGACGACATTTTGTGACCCGATGTTAAGCGGGACAAAACTATATATCTTCAAAAATCAAGCTGTCTTTGTCATCTAAATGAGTTATAAAGTTTAACTAAAAACAAGAAGAGTCACTTTAGTTCATCAAACATTTCTATCAGCGCCTATACCCATGCTTTATAATACTTGTTTGTTGCTATGAAAGGAGAAACAAATAAAAAATTCATTGATCTAGAAAAGCTGGTGGATTTTTCAAGATAACACTACCGTTACATTATCCGTTGAAATCAGAACCCGTTGTGTTATTTTTATCTAACTTCTGTGCCTACTACCTACTAAAAACTTCTGTGCCTATTGTGATTGTTGGTCAAAGATAACTGTTATACAAGTCAATCGTCACCGCAGTAAACAAATTTATTTAGCCAACATGGTCCAGGTATTGGTGCATGTGAGAGTTGCGCCTATAAAGGCGGGTAAGCTACACGAGAAAATCTACAGTAGAACAACAAACTGCCAAAAACGAAAATCATCATTACGCTTATCAATTTGATTGCCCATTGGCTATCAGTTAAATAATAATGGTTGTAGCAGACTGCCTCTCACAGAAAGAGGAGGCCTGTGTACCAGCAGCGGGAACATTATAGGTTGGTTATGTAGTAGACTAGGCCTTAGATAATGATAATTATGAAGGTCACGCGAATTTTTTTTGACAGTTATATAGTGGTATTTCGGTACGGATTGAAGCCTTACCAATGCCGTTCTAATTTTAGCTAATAGTTCAACAATAACTACGTCTGAGTGTCCATCTTGTGATAAAGTTACAACACTTGCAAGTATTTTAGAAGCTAGCATAGAGCATGTCAAGGAAATGTTCAATACGCCCCAAGAATACAAACGGTATATTAGCGTAAGATATTCTCATCTTAGAATAGGCTTTAATTCAAGTTAACCACAAAGTGACCTTCCAAGTTACCTCCACATAAGTGGTTAAGGTTTAACTTAATATGTTAAGGATAATACATATGTTTTAGGGCTGGTACTTAATATTTGGTCCTTTGATCCTAAGGCAATAAAATCTTCAACAATCACATAAAAACAGCCACTACCTACATACAGAAAGATATCCTGACTGTATCAAAATCATCAAATAGCTTTACGTTTATGTGTGCATCAAAACGTCCTTTCGGACTTTCATATTCGGATTCATCTCACGATCTCGCTAACAATAGATTGATAGATGTATCTCATGTAGATATCGTCGGCTTTATGGTCCTACGTATATGCAACCACCGTTAGACGCAGTTTGACAACTAGCGACAAACTATCACCACCGAACCATTCTATACCTTTGAGACATTGTGAATGGAAGTGACTAAACAAACCTTTCCAACTCATATCACCCTGGTAAAATTTATTCAATCCACATATTCAGCGCATAGTTTTACTCGGTTTCTGCTAAATCAATAAAGCTGTATGTAAAAAAAGAAAAAGCAGATAAAAACACACAAAGATCCCCTAGTCAGCCATACATAGCGGATTAAGAAAAATTCTCGGCGTCACCTACAAAAAGAGGCGGCTTGCGGGCAAACCTCCGCAGCTCCGTAGTAATTCCAACCCCCACGGACCGTCTCGTAGCGTCTGGCTGCTCAAGTAATTACGCCCCCTTACACCCCATCCCTCCCTTTGGGGATAAGTAAAAACAATATTTTTACGCGCGCAGTCCACGGTACCAAAAGTGACAGATATAAATTGAGGGTGAAAATGAAATTAGTGGCGGCTTCCTTGATGTCTGAGGCGACTTTTTATTGTTAGTGTGATCTGTTGGACTAAGCTGCTTATTTTGGTAATTTTTGGGGTTTATTATTGAGTTGCTTTCCCGCTGTTCTGAGATAAATTAAATAAGACCCAGCTACTTACATATAAGACGTTACGTTCTTATTTATTATGTCTAGCTTGGACTGCCTCGTTGGACTAGCGGTCTCAAGCGCTAGTGCTCATGGTCAATGGTGGGTTCAATTCCCTGGTCGGGCAGTGTTATCGGGTTTTTCCATCAGTAGTTTTTCAGTAGCACCCCGGAGTCTGGATTTGTGCCCGGTTGATAGCAATAATCTAACTTTGGCCCGCCCCCTATTCCATGGGACTTAACATAACTGGCGAAATGTTATGTTATACAGTTTTGATATGACCTAACAACGTGTCACTACATTGTCCAACTTGATTAACATCTAAAATATAATGTTTATGTAAGACTTGATTTAGTTCTTTGGTACAAGTTTACAAAACAAACCTGGAATTTAACTTTAGAAGTTAGTAAAGTTGGTGCACTAATGTAGGATCATCCTAAATTCCACATTATAAGAAATCAAGTTTCTACATAAACATAATTTAAATACAAACTATCAAATTAATGAAGACTCAATTTCATATCGGCTTAGTCGAATAACAAATGAAAATGCTAACAAAACAATTACCTAAATACCGAAGAAAATATTTTGATTACTTTACATTTGCACACACAAAACACACAATTGAGTGAACTCAACAAAGAATATTCATAACAAATATACTTAAGTTACAAATCATAATGACGCATAGGTTTCCAAACGAAACTAGGGTAACTACATTCGGTAATAATACCGAGAGTCATTTTTATGAGTCGACAAAATTATACCAAGTATAGACAGTTGACCAAAAGGACCAATTTTTTCTCGGTCAACGCTCATAGAAGAATGTTTTTGCACACCTCACAACGCTTCAGCCTGCTGTACTCTCTATACGTCGCCTTGTAAAAATTTTCCAACATAAAATCGTTTCTATACTCTCAATTATAAATAGAATTTATATTAACAGGGAAGTTTTAAAAACAAGAGACTTGACATTATAAGATTAATATATTTTTAGATAGATATACCTTGACATATTACATATAAAAAACCGGTCAAGAGTGAGTCTGACTCGCGCACCAGGGGTTCCGTACGAATGTATGATATTTCTGAAAAACTGTGCTATTTAGAGACATCGTTTTATTTTTCCTGTAATCTTTACATAATCTTCTATCATATAGAATAATTTCAGATTTTTATCTCTGCAAGCTTCGGAGATAAGGAGGGGGGGGGGGGGAACGGTATTTTTTTTTACATTTTTTATCAAAAACCGGAACTATGCAGCCTAAAAAAAAATGTTTGAGAATGTGCAAACAGCGTTCTTTCATATGATACCCCACATCCCCTAGTGGTCAGTGGTTCAGTCCCTTTTGCAAAAAAGATATATTTTTCTTAATTTCTTTCTTGCTTGCAAAATAGTTGGGCAAACGTCATCTAAAACTATTCTAAATTTCAAGTTGATAGCATTAGTAGTTCTTGAGATATCCAGGTGTGACAGACAGACAGACAGACTTAGTCTCCCATAAGGGTTCCTTTTTACCATTTTGGTTCGGAATCCTAAAAATTTTATAAAAAAATTACGGGTAGTGCTTTCTGTTGGCAAGAGTATCTGTTTGTGGTCACGATTCACGTCGCCACACATAATGCATTAATCTAAATCTTCTTCTAGTTTTCTTTCATCCTTCGAATGAGCCTTATTGATTTTCGATATCATACTCATAACCGTTAAAAAGATAGATGAATTTCCTTAGTATTTTTTTTCGTAAAATTTATGGTCAAAATATTTCTGTCTGTGAGGCGTGCACATTTGGATCTTCCAATTTTCTTCTCTCCTTTTCAAAATTGTTCTTCCACTGATTCGTCGCCGTAGCACTACAATTATTTGGGCACGCCACAATTGTGGCGATAAGTCCCCTCTTTGAGGAGTGGCTAGAGAGGCGCCACGGCGTCCTCACCTTCCGCCTGACGCAGGTCCTCACCGAACACGGTTGTTTCGGGAGGTTTCTGTTCAGGATAAAGCGGGAGGAAACGCCCGGGTGTCATCACTGTGTGAATCACCCGGAGGACACGGTGTGGTGTGCGGTTGGGTGGAGCACCGCCGTGTCCTCATGGAGGCGATCGGCGGCGGCGATCTCTCGCGTCCAGCCCTGGTTCAGGCCATGGTTCGGAGCGAAAGTGCATGGGAGGCCGTCACCTCCTTCTGCGAAGCAGTAATGCTTGCGAAGGAGGAGGCTGAATGCGTGAGGGAGAGGCAAGGTTCGCGCCCTCACGTCCCTAGTCGCCGCAGGAGACGCCCCGTGCGTCGGAAGTCGCAAGCCGATTTCCGGCCACCGTAGGCGCGGGCTTGCGAATGGTGAGTGATGGGTAGCTCACCGTCCGATAAGGACCAGGCCCGGGTCGACGCACCTCAAAGAGTTGTCAGCACCAACTGATGGGGTCCGATAGGGCCAATGCCTGCCAGGGTTGCGAGTTTGTCCGAAAGGGATATCGTGGCCCTGGCACACAGGCAAATAAAGCAATACGGCTGGGTTTTAGTCAGTAAAAGTCTGACATACCCTCCCGCTCCGCCCAGAGCGAGAGAAGTTATTTGATAAGTTCCCACCCAAAAAAAAAAAAAGCACTACAATTATTATTATGTTCTGTTCTAGTTCCTGGCTTTGGATGTTTGAGTAACTTGGCCTTGCTGTGCCCATTACCTTTTTAAAATCATTACTTCGCTACAAACAATTACTTGTCGACGTCCTCCCATACTATTCGACCTGTTTTCCATACACGTTCCGTACAAGCAACACTATTATTGGTAGCCCGATACCCCACTACTGTTATATGCACTTACAATACGATAAAGTGACACATACGACGTCCAACACCGTGTTTACCTTAGTTATCAATTAAATTATGCGTCATATACCTACGAAGTATACTACTATGTCCGGTTATTCTTGAATTCATGTGCAAAGTTTAGGCAGCAACTCTTGCATGGATATCAGGTGGACATGCAAACAATGCGGCTAGCTATACGGAATGCAGGCGAACGCGGGAGCGCGCGTTGAATAATGTACGCGCCGTCTCAACGGACAGCGCCTCGGTCTTATGACGCCTCGGTACCAACGAGGTCTTAAAGGAGTTTAAATATTTAAGAAAGGCCATCTTTTAATTGGTTTTGTGGGATCCTCGGGTCCGTAAAATAAAGGATCCGTGAAATTTATAAGGGTAAATTCCTGCTACTATAAAATAAAGTTGGATTCGCCTTCCGTCTTTTTAATATGAAAGGTTGCAGGTGTTTTCTCCAAAGCAATATTTAAAGCAGTGAGTTTAAATTGGATGGGTGTTAACATTCTTGCAATATTAGAATTTCATCCTCATATTTTTGGATAAAAGCGTGCCTTCTAGCAGATAATGCTGGATTTGGCTCACCAAATCCTAAAAGTCGTGCAGAAATAACAACATATTTGATTAAGAGGACCACTACGATCCATAATATCGCAATTTCAGCAATTCCAAACGTTTAAAAGTTAGTTTCCTTAATTGAATATAACAATACAATTGTGCGTAAGTTGTCAATTTCTAACTGGACATAACAATAACCAGTTTCACTAAATTGTCTAAAACTGCATAGTTTTGTACCAAAGCTACTGTTTGTGCGGTATCTACATCTGACAGTTAATAGTCTAATCCTGGCTGGATCTGGGCTGATGGAGTAACAGGCTCTGAAGGCTTGCCAAGTCCCATTGATTTTCTCCCATTTCACAAAATGGTACATAAGGCTTAGTTCCTTGATTGTATTCACTTACACCCTTTAGGACCAATACGCGTTCTGCATTCGTTAACGAGATTCCGTTTATGTAAAGTCAAAAGAATTATAAAATTTTTGGTCTGATCAGAGCGACAAATGAGAACATTTTGCAAAAAGTGTTTGGACCCGTTCAAACCTTGACTGATCGCGATTTTTTTTATACTGTAGGCTTTATGTTAACCATAGGTGCTTCATCATCCAGTGTAGCACTTGTCTTTAATCGTAGAAGAATCAATTCGATTTTTAGGGACATGAGGGGACTCCAATGTTGTTTAAACATTATTAAACATAATTTTATGCAATCTTTTGGCATTACCATCTACAATCACAAGAATGGTCGTGACAATAATGTGAATGAAAATATGTCCAAAATGGCCAAACATATCTTTAGTGACAATCCTAATTTATGGATCGGATGTAACGGTATCTAAGTATGCACCGGCAGTTTTTGAACCCAAGGCCAGCAAAATGTAGACTATTAAAGCGACACTAAGAACCTAATGATTGCTTGTCAGGTCTGACTATTCGTTATGATATAAACTCGAAATGGTTTGCTTCTTTTACCAAGTATACCTTGAAAAAATAATTCTAATATTGTTTTGTGTCTAATAAAAACTAAACAAAAAGTCATCTTTAAAATAAATTACTTATAATACAATAAAATTGTTATTAAAGCAAACTTCATAGTTCCTAATGAGCTAGCAAATATAAGACAAATCGAATTAGACGAGAGATATACATTATTATAATTTTATTATCTCTAATACGGGAGCATGAGATATATTGTGAGCACTGTTGAAAAAGCTGCTGTGTCACTGGCTGCGTCTAATGATAAACTTAAAACAGATAAATACACTTCAATTACTGCTGTCATATAGATTTAGGACGATCATCATGGTTTACAGTTACTCCTTAACTGGCACATGCATATTATGTATTATCTATTCCTTGTCCTCGAAACTTTTTGAACACACTTAATGCAAGTGACAAATTGGTTCATACCTTGATTTTAACTTTCGAAGAATATACGTATATAGGTATATTAATAACAAATGGTGAAGAATCACACACAGATTCAAATTTTACCTACGGCTAGGACTAAAATAATAACACAATTACAGACACTCACACAGGTCTCGCAGAGTCTCGCTAAATCAATGATACCAATAAAAAAAAACAGCTCCATGATAACCAACTTGCATCTTTACAAGTACTTACATGAGCTAGGTCTGATCTAACTACACTCTATAGCTGTATAGCGGGGTGGGCAGATACGGGCAGCATGCAAGGCCGACCGGCGCCTCGATGATCAAGGAGACATCTTAGTGTGGATCTGTCTAATGCGTTTGATACTGTTGCGCGAGAGATTTTCGTAGGAATATATTCACTTTGAAAATGTTACCAATTAATGTCGGTATTGTTAGTTTCACAGTTAAATTTTATACAACAATTTTATTTTTATAGAACAATAGTGTTCTTAGTGTTAAGAATAATTGGATTAAGGAACATAGGATAGTCTATCTTTTTTTTTAGCTATCATTTACTTTTACAATCCGGTTAACTTTCCTGTTTTTATAATGTAAAAGCATTGGAATGTACAACGAATTACTTACTTTACTCACAATATTGTTGGATTAACTCTCGTTTATTCGAATTCCATATCACTAATCTGTTTTCAAAGAAAAACAGATGCAACAGTGAATTTTCTTATTTCTATTTATTGAATGTTAATATAATCTGTTATTAGCTGGGCATGTCCATTCTAATGCCATCAACGCCTGCCGCGTGTCACTTGAAACTCCGCCATTTTGCAAGGCGAACCGCCCGCGGCGGGAAAACTGACTTTGGCGCCAATTTCGATGCGGCCACGTCTGCTATTCGACCGCATCCGGATGATCAGCCACTCAACAGAAGCCCTCACAAGCCGCGAACACCGCAAATCGGTCGGTTAACATCGCCACGGGTGTCATTATAAATTCCTTTAATTATACCATTTTTACTGCGCTTTATAGTAGCCTGCAAACTCATGGCGGGAACTCGCCGTTTTATAAGTGCCATCGCTGTTCTCAGCCTTGGCATGTTTATCTTGACCGTTTCAAATAGACCTCGTGCCCTTTGCATACATTACGAGAGGAGGGATCTTGTTGTAATGGCTGTTGTAAGGGATCCTATTAAAATAATTAAAAAGTTACCTTTGGCAGGACATGTTGAAGGAGTGCACCAGCTTTCCTTTTGGCAGCCATCTTGTTTTTTTGGCAGGTCACGCACAGCACTTTTGTCTTTGGTTTCGTTTTATTATTTCTTCTTTTAATCAGTTCATGGATTCCATCTCAATTTGACTAGAAACAAAATTTCGGAATGCTTCGGATGCGTTCGACAAGTTTTCCACATGTTCGAAGTTACCGAAGTTGCAATTAGAAGTCAGACAACTATTTAACTAAAGAAAAATATTACGACTATGATAAATGCATTTTTTATATGAGAAGGTCACCTGTCTACTTAACTGTTTGAAAGTATCAAAGGACCAATATTTCAAAGTTGCAATTACGGTCAGCTGACGCGCCTGAAGAAGGACAATTGTTACTTCACATTGCAATCGATATAATTGCTACAAGTGTACAACTAACTAAGAACTGTTTTCAAATGAATTTATTATTGTTGAGGAATAGAGCAACTTATTATTTTCCATAAAAAAAATGCTAATAGGTTTGTTAATGAATAATAACTTAAAGTTTAAACCTAGCGGCTGGCAAACTAATACAAGTATATTTGTATTAAACTTAAGTTAAATACAAATATACTCCCCGTTTCACATTTGTATCGCAGATAATTTTGTGTTAATTCGCGGGTATTGTACAGAATTACTCCAAAAACCACTGGTTTTTTTTGAATAGCCAATAATTTACATCACGTTTAACCAAATAACGATACCAACAGTATACACAAAGAAGAAACCACAATGCACACTAATCAAAAATGTAACCAAAATAATACAAAATTACAAACCCATTTACTGAACAAGACAAAACAGAACCTAAAGGTAATCACACGCAAGTTGAGTAAGGTTAGTGCTGCATTTGAAACAGGCATTTTGGAGAAGACGCTATTTTGCTGAGGGTTCATTCCTCCCCTATTTGCACAATACTTTAACAATGAACTCTCATTGTTTGATACTCCAAGCTGTCAGTATTTTGTTCCAATAGAAATAGGGCGCTTTTGAAATGAGATGACCATTTGAAACGAAACCAGTTTCATTACAACCCTATTTGTGGGCCAGGTCTAAATAGGAATGAAACAGGAAATAATGGATTATTTACCGGTGCAGTAGGCTATTCTGTAAACCTACATATTACTAACGACGGTCTATGGGAATAGCAAAAATGGTTAAAATGTGGTTTCCTAAAAATATCTTGTTGTGATATCATTTTGTTAACTTCTTAATTCCTTGACGATTTCTATCAAAATTGTGTTGGCCAGAACTAAGTTACATGTTTGCATTTTGTTGAAACAATATTAGAACAACTAAATTCGAAATCTCAGAATCATAAGTCATAAGTTCAACCCTCTAATGCTGTCACCAAGTCTGGTTCAAGCACTCATTGAAAATCATTGTATAAAAAACAGCTATCAAGCATTATATTGCGCTTGAGTTTGAAATCAAACCGTATAGAACAATAATTCGGAACAATACTGAGGTGTCAGGTAACTGAGGTAAGTGCACTATGGCACCACCCTATCCGACGGTGACATACCATACGCAAATTGGATAGGCCAACGCGCTTAGTCTGGCTTTTCTATTCAAATCTACGACAAGGTTTACTTGTAAAGAGTCTCTATGGAGTTTCTGCAAACTCTCCAACAAGAGACATATTATGGATGAAAACGAACAAACGGTGAACGAAAATGATTTAAATAAGTACAATAATTAGTAGGTCCTACAAACACTTTTACACGTCAATCATATTTTAAAAACTAGATGTGGTCAGCGTTTCCTATCTGACTGCTCTGAAAAGAAAGGCCAAAACAAATTCAGAGATCACAGTCTCTTTTAAAGTCCAGACATAAACTTTGTCAGACTTGGTTATAAATTATACAAAAATATTTGAGTATCTACAGTTAAGTAATCATCGATGTAAACTAAAATAGTATCAGCTGTTTAAATATCAATTTTCTCAATGGGACAAACTATTTTGCAAAGTTCACCTTTTTAGAATAAAACATGTTTGGTCCTAAGTGAGTAGCTCGTAAGACCAAAACTTTTTCAATGTAAATCTACCCTATTTTCTTTTCAAGATCATATTTCGGAACCTAGCTTTACCCATATGTCTGATGCATTATCTAAACTGGCTGTTATGCGGGTGTCAATATATCGTCAAACATGTGCACCATTTTGTAGGTCGTATCCAAATCAATGAGTATTATCGATTGTTTCAATGACAGCTGGAAAATTAAATTTGAATTCTTGGAAACGAAATTGTTCTAATTGTTTAAAAAGGAGAAATGTGGTAGGTAGACAATAATTTATTATTATTTGTTACAGATAGACTGATACCGTCGCCGTTTTGCGTGGATGTGACGCATGTTTCTCCCAACCTTTTCATATTTTTGTGTTTATGTTCTTTTTTGCGTCATGTTTACCGCAAATAAACGTATTTTCTTTCTTTTCTTTACTATTATGTATTTGTTGTATTATTAGAAAAGAGTATACTGAAACATATACAGCAAGCAGAAAGGTGTGGTCATATTTAAGGGTGTGAAAAAACTGAGCAACTTTTTCCATGGGACAAACATCGAAATCGCGAAAAAAGGTATCAGCCATCAAGCTATTTGGGTCAAGTAAGTATTGAAGTTTTGTATGGGACAATTGATATTTTTGTCGCGATTACGATGTTTGTCTAATTTCCTTACCAAGAATTCAAATTTAATTTTAGAAAAATATAAACTTTTTACCTAACAGAATGTTTTACTTTTATTTATATTCTCACATGTTACTTTATTTGTTTAGAAATAGAATCCTTAATTTATTTTTCTTTATCTTAGACCTTTATTTACTTGTATTTATTATTGCATCAGATATCTGAAACGTCTATGTGTAAAGTAAACCAAGATCTAACCCACATTTTATTTGGCTTTGAATTAAAAACGGACAAGGATTGGACCCGACTGCTTCCTAACTTTAGCGTTGGCTGGATTTCAAAATAAAGTATTTGTGAAGAGAGAAATTGATCTCTTTCCGTCTGCTTCCTTTTCATTATACAGATGGAAAAGTAGATGCAGCTTAATTAGACGGGAGAGGAGATAGACCTGCTATAGATGATAATATTGACGATGATGATGAAATTATTGCCTAAATAGCAGCTAGTGATGAATTCAACAGATTGGAAATAAATTCTCGTTAAAAACATAACCTGTTCGCATAACCAACTATTATGCAAAAACAAAATACTCGTATCTCAAATTAATTAATTAACTAAACAGGATGAATGCATAAAACAATTCGCAGAAAAAAGTATTAGGAGTACAGAGCTAACGGAGAGCTTTGAGCAGATTAAATCGCAAAGGGGTCTCATTCTCATGCTACTCGCGATAACAACATAGGCCATTTTCCATCTGCAGACACCGGCTTTACGTGCTTTATGCAGCGATCCATATCTCAGAATGAAATTCTTCAAACTGACGTTTAATCAGCATCGAGTAATATTTCAATCGATTTAGTTTACCGAATTATCGTTTAGTCGTGACAATTGCTGTGTTCAGCGTTTGCAAGATCGATTTCCCATATTCTATCGATTAGGCTATGGATAGTTTCTGACCATTTTTTTTTATCTTACTCGTGTTGTTTAGGATTAATCTTCTATAATTATATTAATAAAGCTTAATATTTCAAATCCTTATAAAGCTTCATTAAGTGAGCAATTTTGTTCGAAGCTTACACCCACGTCTTGCACTGTAATTATAATATTATTTCTAACTTTAAACCGTTTGAGGTATTAAGGTATACTCAGGCTAAGCCCGGCAAAATATTGTGTGCTTAGGCTTACTTGATTCAACTTTATTTTTATGTTTGAAAGTTTTGAAGTACTCTTATGAATCATGATGAAATAGATATTGAAGTCATTTAAGCATTCTCCCTTTAGAGAATCTTATCGAATGGCAATAATGGCTGACCATGCCTTCGGTATAGGCTGTTAATTTAACTATAACAGCAAATTACCACCATTAACTAATCAATGTATTCATTTCATTTAATCGGAATTAACATCGTCAAAAAAGGACAAATACCAATATCAATACCAGGCTCACATATAGCGTAGGCGGTAACGCATAAAAATCGAAAAAGGCGACACTAGCTCGGTACACAAATTCACACCATTCCGCAACATTGGAACACCGTGTGACACACAACGGTAGGTGGAAAGCGCACGCCATACGCGTTTAACGCGCGGTCAGTGCACTGCCAGCTATTTTCTTTTTAGCGATAACGACAAGGCCACTTTAATAGCTTTGGGTACGGTAGTCCGTGACGTTTTTTTATTAACTGCCTAGTTTGCAAATTAGGTTCCACGTTCACAAAGGCATTTAACTTAGATTGGATGGAAAACAGATTGTTTTATGGTCGCGACTTTATCCTTGAAGGATTAGGTAAGAAAAGGCAAACCATACCACACGGTATATAACTTTTGTAAACCATCAGCACACTTATACCTGTAAGGCTTTCATGTATTATACAGCCAATCAGATTTTAAGACGCGCAATGCAATCACCAGATGAGTTAAAAATACAACTCCACCACATAATGTAAATTCGAAGACGTGCGCGTACCGAAGGACCAATTCAAATAACAGTAAAATGTATATTCCATTCTAATGAAAAAGGAGCTGCCAAGTACCAAATCTTTCGTTCGGCACTTAAAGTTCTACACATAATATCCCAGATCATAAGCGTGCCATTAAATTATCGTATGCATGTACTTTAAAAAACTTGCGAAGAAGTACATACAGGTGCGAGGGTGTCTTAAATGTCAAGTAGTTACAGCGATCGTTGACTTGATCGTATCTGCTCACCATAAGGGAACAGGGAACAGAAATGTGAAGGTGATATCATTTGTAAAATGATTAATGAAACATAAACATTTTGTTATTTTCATATCAATGTTTCACAGCAAAGAAATGTGTAAGTCTATGGATCATGATCATGAACTAAGAATTGAAGTATTTTTCTTAAATTTTTACATGCGTTTGTTTAATCAATCTTCTTCTTCGTAGTGTCGATGATTTCCTTAATAATAAATTATATTAGCTTTAGCTAGAACACACAACAACAGTATCAGCAGTGTCTTCGCACGGCTTCTTCAAGTCCTATCACTTGCAAAATTTGTGGTCTTTGGATACGCACACACCTTTACTACATTTAACAATAGTTCTTTCTATAATCTGTTTCTTTATATTAATAAATTGCTCAAGAGGTTACGCGTTGGTGTGAGAGGCGGCCGACCGGCCCTTACACGTTATCCCGACTAGTCGAATGTGAGGGGCTCATTACCCGAGTAACGGTCCCCACGTTCATTGTCCTACCCATCGGTTCGTTCCTTTTTCATAAATATACTAATTACATGCCTGTGGAGGTTTGCGGTATAAAGGGTACGCGGAAAGAGATGATGGCTGTGTTTACGCTAGTTTAGCCGGCGATGTAGGGCTTAATAGGTATTGTGCTTAGCAATGTGGTGAGTTGTCGTGGTATGCGAACCAGGTCCTTTGATACGACTGTTATGATTATTGTGATTGTTACTTCATTCACGGGGTTACTTCATCATAATTATACAATAGCTTGGATGGAAAAGTCCGATTTTACATGAAGGGGCTCTTTAGGTAACTTTAATCTTCTATCGGTGGGTTCTGCGGGTTCTTCATGGATGGTAGTAATATGAGTATAAAAGTGGATTTTCCTCGATCAGCGCCAAACTATTGCAATGTGAAGTAACTATAAATCGACTGTAATATTCTATAATATCAACATGAAAGTGACTCTACCTCGATTGTAAAATAAGCAATAAAGACGCAAAACCTGAAAAGTATGCGTAGTTTCGTGAAAACTCCATTGTTTTTCCTAAGTGAAGTAAGAAAATATACGAAAAGGCAATAAAAAAGTTGCACAGTTACTAGAGCAACATAACACGGTGAGTAGTGTTATCAGCAAAGTAAGGACCGTGAACGATTTGATTAGTTCGACGCGCGCTTGCACTCCAAAATTACTTTCAAACTTCGCTGCGTTCTACACATTGAGAACTTCTGTACATCCTGTACAAGTCTGCAAGCCTGGTATCGTTAGGTAAAATTATATGAGATCAGATAACCCTAGTACGTAATAGAGAAAACATAATGATAGTTTAGTACAAAAACTAACTTCTGCTCAAGTGTATTGGAGAAGCTGCTAAAAATATTTAACACTCAGCATGAAGTTGATAAGAAGCAATCCTGCTTCATACAACAACATAAAACAGTAAAATTAAGTATTAAATAATGATGATAAAAACTAACTGAATCGTATAGAAAAAAAAAACCTCTGGTAGGAAATTACTAAGAACAATCTAAGAATCGGTACATAAGTGTCAGTTAGGCCAATAAATTCACTAAAACAATGCCTTGTCTTTTCAAACTGGCGTGACAAAGGAAACTTAGCGACACGAACCAACGATGGACTAATTGCATTTTTTGCTGTCACCATGTACTAATGCCAAGGCTTACTTACTCATCAAGTTCCTATGTCCATTCCTGACGGTCTATGCAAACCTGCATTCGTGCAAAAACTAGTATGTCAAGATGATAAAACTTCGCGCGCTGAACGTCTGATTGCAACTTTTTTTAAGGAAAAATTGTAACGCAAAGGAAGCACAATGGGTTACCAACCTATTTATTGCACGGTAGTATTTTTTTATGATTCGAATCTGTGATATTTGAGAGTTGGAGTTCGTGTTTCGCGAGTAAGTTGTGTGCGGGCGCGGCGCGCGTGTTCGCCCCTCGGAGTTACAACGCACACTGGTCCGTCAGTTTGTGGACGAGGTGCGTTCGCTCCGTGTCCGGCCGGCCCCCATCGCCCCCTGTCCCCCATACCGAAATGCATCAATGACACTCGAAACACACGCACATTCTGAACGCAGTGGGGACAATCGATAGGTAAAAAATGTTTTTCAATTTTTGTTAGTGTGTCCTAAGTCATGGTAACTCTGTGATGGACAGACACATCCAGCCGGTATCGCAAGTTCACTCATGATATTCTGAAGTTATTGACCGAAAGAACTTTATTTTAAATGTCCTTTCTTTTATATTAACCATGATTGTCGCATAAAATAGCTACATACAAAAATCGGATTAAAAGTTTCCCGAAATTTTAATTCATTTTCACCTTTACCCAAACTTTGAGGAAAACTTTTGGTCCTTCGATACGGAATGACGCAGACATATAAACTGTGATAGGTTTAGTAGAATATCAATTCGATAAAGCTTATGAACAAGAATAAAGTACTATTTAGGTACAAAGTAGATCTCACGAACACAGAATCACTTACTATGAACTTAATAGAAACAACATCCTCGACTGTAGCTACACGATCTTGTTTGATCCTAACCTCAAGCTTCATCTTAATTAGGGAAATCAATTTAACCAATGTTGCATGACTATAAACTGATAATGATGATGTAATTATACAATCAATTCGCACACAATGACACTTGCGTATATACTACAGAATCGATTATATACATACATACATGCAAATAAAGGCTGCATGTGTGTATATTACGTATATATGGGAATGAGGCACCAGGCACTCATGAAACACGAAGCGAGATGTGTATATGTTATAATATGCGGGCGTTTAAATGGCGGAAAAGGATTGCAGAGTTTGCAGAGTACTGACCCAGTGTTCTGCTAATAAGTACTTTGCATTTATAGAGGAATTGAATCTACCGAATTCTTTGTTGTGTTCTTTTCTACCTCTGTGTGATTTCTAGAACCTTTATATAATTCTTGAAATCTGTCATGTATCTTTCCGTCACCCACACATTTCTTATGAACTTTGATTTCAATGTCGTTCTTCAAAGTCTTCTCAACTAATGAAGGTCGAACGTTAAGTTATAATCTAGAAAGAACTCACGATATTATATTTTAAAAGAGATTGCAGAGACTCATTACTTTTTCTCAGAATTATATTTCAAGAAAAAGTTCAAGATATTAATACTCCTCAATACATTGAGGCTTTATCAGACATACAGCAATAACTAGCGTGATAGTATGACCCGGGCAAGTCGGTGTGTAGGGCAAGACGCGACCTATAGATATATATGTGTATCGAGCACAGCTGTGTACAGTCGCGGATACCTCAGGGAATTTCGACAATTTGCGTAACAGCTAAATGTAGACATAGAATAATGGTCCTTTTGGAATTATTTAGGAAAATGTATATTTTAGTGACTTTAGCAGATGAATATGAAACTGAACTATATCATAATCTAAGGTTAAGACTACTGAAAAACGGCTCAGAAACTAGGCGAACAGATTTCTGATGACAGTGTCGGTATTAAGTCTTGAAGGTGATGCTGTCTATATTCTTTGTTCAGTAACAGTGATATTGAGCCAGAAATATGAAACCGGAGTTTAAAAAAGAGCTCCTAAACAAAAAGGGCTATAAGAACTGAATTACTGATTAAAGATATCATATTTATCTGAGGCTGCGACCAGCCCAAACACGTCCCAAAGGGTCATGGCCATCAGGCTGGTATTGGGGTACCGCACAGTCTCCCGTGAGGCGGCGAGCCTCTTTGCCGGACTGCCGCCATGGCATCTGGAGGCAAAAGTCCTCGCTCACATCTGGGAGTGACGCCAGGAGGCAAAACGCCGGAGCTAAACTCCGCTGCCGCGAGAAATCACGGCACAGCGGACAGAGCTCCAGCGGGATCTCATGGCGACATGGAGAGTGCGATTGTCGCAACCCAGCGCTGGGCACGCCACAATTGTGGCGATAAGTCTCTTTGAGGAGTAGCTAGAGGCGCCACGGCGTTCTCACCTTCCGCCTGACGCAGGTCCTCACCGGACACGGTTGCTCCGGGAGGTTCCTGTTCAGGATAAAGCAGGAGGAAACGCCCGGGTGTCACCACTGTGTGGATCGCCCGGAGGACACGGTGGAGCATACGGTCTGCCGGGCTTGGGCGGAGCACCACCGTGTCCTCACGGAGGCGATCGGCGGCGGCGATCTATCGCGTCCGGCCCTGGTTCAGGCCATGATTCGGAGCAAGAGTGCATAGGAGGCCGTCACCTCCTTCTGCGAAGCAGTGATGCTCGCGAAGGAGGAGGCAGAACGCTTGAGGGACAGGCATGGTTCGTTCCCTCACACCCCTAGTCGCCGCAGGAAACGCCCCGGGCGTCGGGAGTCGCAAGCTGATTTCCGGCCACCGCAGACGCGTGCCTGCGGACGGTGAGCGATGAGTAGCTCGCCTTCCGATAAAGACCAGGTCCGGGTCGACGGCGCGTTATGTTCCACGCGCGCTTCAAAGAGATATCAGCACGAATTAACGGGGTCCATTAAGGCCAATGCCTGCCAGGGTTGCGAGTTTGTCCGAAAGGGATATCGTGGCCCTGGCACACAGGCAACTTATACACTTAAGGGTGTATAATAGGTTAACACCCTTAAGTGCTAAGTGTATAAGTGGGTTTTAGTCAGTAAAAGCTTGACAGTTATTTGATAATTTCCCAATAAAAAAATAAAAAAAAAGATATCATATTTATGTAGGTAGACCAAAAGAGAATTTTATCAGCAGTCCACAGAAAAAAGTAAAAAACATCCGCAATCTACAATAGAGCCTTCAAAATCCAAGTAAAATCGACACAAAGGAATCAAAGGGTCAGTTAAAATCTGTAATTCATGCACGGGTCTGGAAGCTCGTAAAATTTCGTCCCACGCACCCTCCGTAACAAACACTCTAAACAGGGGTCTTAGTATACATGTCTTAACCTTTTAGAGCTGCATCTATACTATTATCGTAGTAATATTAGAAACAACGGAGTTTTGTTTGTTTATTCAAATACACAAGTTTGTATAAATAGTGATAACACCTTTTATATTGCATCTTATAATTGAACCCTTATTCCTTTGCAGCCTGTTACGGTTTATTGGTACCCAACTACCCACCACTTTGCACAATTGGCTGATGATGAATTACATATTGCTGTGCTGTCTTCTCTCCTTTTATCTTCTGCCAAGTTGTGACTTGGTCATGAATATTTCGCTTTTGTCTCATTCGATTTTAGCTGTTTACTTATTTCGTCCCTAAAGTCAACAGATGGATTTTAAAATTCGAAGGACCACTTTCGATTATTTCTAGAGTCTAATGATAGACATCATGTAAGTTCATTATCAACTAGCCATCCGCCCCTTCTTCGAACGGTTTTGACGAGGTAACAAATCATGGAGTTTCCTTTATAATATCTAAGTTTAATATTAATGTATTACGCACATAAACCACTGCACAGCAGACTCACAGCACAGCGCTGATTTTCAGTAGTGGTGGATAAAGTTCAAGTAGTTATCAAGGATTTCAAAGACTGTCAATGATAACGGTCACTATAATATTCTTGCTGAAATCCACGTCTATAAAAGTAACTTCTTAGATATTCTTGCCTGCTCGTTACAAAAAAATCTAAATCGTCACTTAAGCGTTACCAAAACAGGATATTGGATTTTATGTGACGTCGCATAGCCTATAACCAGCGGAACAACAAGATGCTCTCAACGATACCTCGTTTGTCAAAATAAGACGAGTAGTTTAGGAGTTATGAGGGGACACATAAACATGTGGGAATGTTAGGGCAAATAAAATTCAGCATAATCGATAAAACTATATTATTTAAAATACATAAAAGTGAAGTAAAAAAACACAACCGTCTTGGGTCATCTTTGTTCTGGTTCTGCCAAAAGAAAAAACAGATAACTAATTCTCCAACTATTCCAAAATCAAATTAATAAAGCATCCCACTACAACACACACAAGTTTCCTACTCATTTCCTAAATACACACATAGCCTGTTAAAATCATAACCCTCCTTTGCCTGAGCTGTAGTTGACTAAAAATAACTTCCTATGTATTTTTGCCTGCCTATTGCACAAACATCTAAATCGTCACTTAAGCGTTACCAAGACAGCATAGCTTACTTAGTGGGCCGTAGCTAAATTTGGGAGACGGCGACTGTCTGCGACGCTGCTCTCAGTCTCAAGCCTACACTGAGGTTAGACATTTTCACAGTTATACATCTTGACTGTAGAGAAGCAGAGATGTATAGTTGTTGATCTATGCTAAAGCAGGTTGCGATCGGATGGTCTTATTGACGTCATGGAGAACATGAAATAATTGTAAACTTAAATACAAATAGAGGAAAATGCAACTAAATTACACTATTTAGCAATAATGAAAATCAGGTGGTGCTTTTGGGCCAGCTCAAGAGATTTTAATCATCATCCTCTGCCTAGCCTTTTCCCGACTATATTGGGGTTGGCTTCCAATCTAACCAGATGCAGTTGAATACCAATATTTTACATGGAGCGACTGCATGCCTATCTGACCTCCACAACCCAGTTCCTGGGATATACGATACCCCTTGGGTAAGACTAGTTGTCAGTAATATGGTCATCAATTAATTTATTCGATGTTTTAATAAAATTCGTTTTTTTCAATATGACCTCTTCTTGTCTATTTATATGTAGACTACGATATCTTTTAAATTACTAACATCTTCACAAAAACAAACGCGGCTACTGCTCATTAAATAAAAAAAAAATACCTTATCCAAATTTAGCTAATACCATTTAGGACTAAGCAATATCATACTGTTTGCAAGTGACCTAATTTGCAGTTTACCCACAACGCACACATAACTAACCGATCATAATAATTAACTACTAAACAGGTACATATAAGGACTGCTAAGGTTCGCGCTGTACAGCCTATTATACACCCTTAAGTGTGGACATTAAGGTCTAGTTTGGAGTGGTCGTTTGTTATAATGTGCCACAGTAGCGATTAGGCATGGCGGGACGAAGACATGCGAATGTATGAAGGTCTCGAGTCATTTGCCGGGCCTAGTGTCCACGGCTTTGTAACTGCCCATAGAATGTTATCATCATCATCAGCTTTTCTCTAAATAGAGCTTAGACCTCCTTTTGCTTATGCGAGCCTAGTAACCCTTATTTTGCTAGTATACAAGACCATTAATTAACTTGTATGAAACATGAGTATACTCACACATGTCATGTACATTTTCGAATAAAACCTAAGGTATCCGTGGTTTTTTAAAGTACATCCGTTGGGCACTGGGACACAAAACATTTGTGTCCCAGTTCTTGTCCAATCTTCATCAACATTCAAAAATCACAGTGGAATATTATTTTGTTACGGTAGTTAGCGCGACAGTGCAAAAGCAGTAGATACTACGAAAAAAATGTTTAATTGCAGCATGACAGTACAGGTAAAACGAAGAAAAATTGGTGTCAAACACCGTTCAATCCAAAACCTATGCAACAAATTAACCGTGGAGGATGAATAGAATCAAAGTGAAGAAGAACCTAGTCGAAAAGCGAACCAAAAGAGCACAGGCTGCGATGTTTTTAACCGCTAGTCCGCTAGCCAACTTTAATTCTCCGATTTCTTTCTACCTTGTGTTTTATTTTAAACTTTTACCAAAATGAACCATCAGTACCGTGTATTGCCAATACTGAAGATCGGTTTAGTGAAGACAATGAGTTAAAGTAATGAGCCATTGGAAGCTTTGGCAAGTCATCATTGAAAGCATCCATCACCTGTAAATTAAAACATCCACACAGTATATTCATATCAGGAGAAAGCTACTGCCAGTCTGGTAGGTGGTACTCTATTAGAGAATCCCCTTAGTCGTCTTTCACATTACTTACAACAAGGCCACAAAGGCTGATCTTACTGCAGTCACCCTACAACGAGCAACTGGCCAAAATATCCATTAGGCAAAGCGGACTGAAGGACTGCATTACTAAGTTGGGGCGGGCACCAAAATAAAAGATAAATATCAACCCAAAAGAAAACACAGTAAGTACTGCAGACATTGCTCTAGCTTATACTTTCGTAAGGAATAACAACATTATTAAATAATATTTCAAAGCATAACTACAAGAGTTCTCTGAAATGTAAACATAATTATTTTACGAAGACCCTCCCTGGTTCGACATTATTATTATTGTTATTCTCGATTTTATATGGAAAGGTCAAGCTGTCAACCTCCAGACAAAAAAATTGAACACCGCCCTACAAACAGGGGTACTAGGGTGACATAACCGCTGTGGCAGTTAATTAGTACCGGAGGGCGCGGCGCGACAGGCGCGGGCGCGGGCGCGGCGCGTTTAGAGGAAATTGTCGTTTTTATACGGCTTCCACCCCCCTTACTCCACCACCCGGGCCCTCCGACATTCGAATAATGAAACAACATAGTTACCTTCATCTTATAAGCACATGTCGCCCCGGTAATAAAGAGAAATTAATATCTTGAGGCTAGGATCTTGCCCCCCCACGTTTCGGTCCGAAAGTTGGTCAAAACAGGACAACACTAAGCGAACGCGGCGGATACGTCGCAATTGTAACAGCAAAGGAAAGACTAAACTGCCCCTGAAGGAATTAATTGTGACAGGTTCAGTCCATAACTGATCCTTTATAAAAATAATTGAGGTGTATTGTTCTACCACACCTATTTTGAATCTCAAATCACGTAAAACCATCCGTAAAATTTTCAAAACGAATCAATTAAATAATTTTTGGCAACACGTACATACAGGCTGTTGCTGAAACCGTTCCTCGCTTCTGAGAAACGTCTGAAGAATTATTGAATTGAATGAGTGAAACAGTTACATGGAGGATCGTTGCCTTTTTGTATTCAGTACCTACTGAAGTTAAAGTGGAATGAGAACGAATTAGTTCTATCTCGTGATAATAAACAAGGCAACAAATGTAACAAAAAGCTTACATTTCCTGCGCATTTTTTCTCGGCTAATTTCCGTTTATTACTGAGAGCCTTCAACGTTTTATTGACCGTTCGAAACGCCAGACTAATAAATGAACGAAGCCATCGTCTAAACATTGTATATAAGTACCGAGGCACCATAGCCACATCAGATATAGTCTCGTTCCGTCGGCATAATGCGACCGCCGCCGCCGGCCCCGCTCGTAACACTCCAGCACAGCTAAAACCGGGCGATTCGGTTTTATACACACCCCCTATAAAAGCAAAAGGACCGGGTATGGTCCCGGGATAAGTGGGGGGCCTGTATCTTTATATCTGCCCCCCTGCTGCCCCCACTAGGGCATTATGACCGGGGGGTTCTTTGGACAGCTAAAAGAAATATCCGGTTGCCTTACCCGGCCAGTGGCGAGCAGCCGGTAATTCTTCTTCCAGTATTACTTTGCTTATTTACGAAGTACTTAATCGCACCTCCCGCGGGTCGCTGGAAGCCTGGTAACCTCAAGATATTCTGATCAAGTAAACAAAGAAACTTAAGTACCGGATATAAAAGGAAAACTTTATGGTTGTTTGTGTACACTCGATCGTGTTAAAGTATTGGTTCTAAGGTCCGGTCCATCATTTTAGAAATAACTCATTTATTTCAATTAAACCATTTACAGGCACATTTGAATTGTTAATTATAGTCATTTGAGTCGGGTTATAGTCAGAAATATGAAGCTAGTTGCCCATTCCAAAGCGCAGTAGGTACTTGTGGAGAAGAACGGACAACTCCATGGACACTCTTTTAAATTATGTTACAAAAATATAGTTACATGTTTTAGTTGAATTTATAACTAAATGTGAGGACCACATAAAAAAACAAAAAAGACGCGTCCATAGTACAGCAAATAGGAACAAACAAAAAAAAACAATTCAAAACTAAAATAATTAAAATAAGCCGTGGCAACTAAGAGATGACCAGTCCCAACTGACAGCGCCCGTTCACGAACATGACGCATGGGATCAGCACCATTCATTTTCAATTCAGTTCAACCATTTTGAAGGGAGCTAAATGATCCAACGCACGCTCCACCAGCAGCGAGACATCTGAGTGAGCATGATATACTCTCAGCCGCCAGGGCACATTCAAGGCAATGAAAGACATATTACCCGGTAAATGGTAGCTCTATTGTACATAATACTCACACCTGCGCAACGCACAACTGTATACAAACAACGATAAGGACCATTTTTTGCAGTATTCTAAGCGTCTGTAAGCAAAACTTCTCTAATCCATAATATTCAAAATTAAAATGACCAATATTCATTAAGTGTAAAGCCAATCTTAAGCTCGGGGGATCGTAAACCGAAGATAGCTTTGCTTTCGCGCCCCCGGGCAGAAGGCATTTCCAAAATAATAAAAAACCCTTTCCCTTTCAGCTGCCGTTTACGGCCGTCCATAAAACTCCTTTAATATCTCATTATAAATTATGTAAAGTAACTAGCGTTTAGTACTAAAACCTCGACTCTTAACCTGGTTTGAGCCTACAGAAATGTTAAGATGAAATTTTCTAACTAAGTTTCAAAGTTATACAAACTATCTAAGAATACTTTGTTGTTTAATAAGTAGCCAGAAATTGTTTTGTTAATGATTTAAAAAAAAATACTTGAATAGATGGAATAAATAGTTGATGGGATTAGGGTTACAGTGCAAGCACGAACGGTTGCGGGCGTAAGGAACCAAGTACCAAAGTTTGAATCTTAGTTAATTTTTTGACGCCCTTTAAACAGGTCTTAATTTTCGATTCCTAATGAATTGTGATTTCGATTGTAACCAAAAACTGCATTTTATCAAGATTGGATATAATTTTATATCAAGAAAGAAAGATTACATTTAATCACTTGGTAACAATTATCTTTCTTATACTACATTTTTCTAAAACTAAATAAAAACTAGTTTATTCATTCACAGATCTTAGGCACTTGTTTCTTCAATTAAAGCTGTATTCAATTAATATTTTATAACAAAAAATATGGAATGAGACTAGATTACAATTAAAGTAACATATCTTTTTATTCTGTACAATTAAGTTAATTAAGAGCCTTGATGATTGCGATAAGGTTTTCATATAATTAATTCATAAGCTTGAAACTAAATTAAAGATTCCGATGTCATGACGAGAATGAATACCATATTATCTACTCGTATATTTATTATAATTTATAATATGTACCAAAACGATTCCTGATATTATAAAGACGTAAGTAGCTGCTAGGGAAAATAAAATCCTTACCTTAATAGCAAAAGGTTAATCCTTAAACCATGCAACAGTATAAAAACTCTGAAAACTAAATTACTGAAAGAGCCCTTAAAAAAACATTACGTTCAACTCCGCACCTACTGAAAATCACGACCAGAAATAAATGTTACGCCTAGTACCCGCCGATCACGCAATACTATCCTTATTTATACCTCCTATAGCTCCTGCTACCGTGGTAATTTCGTGGTCCTTTGCGCCTGGTAATTTATATACAGCCTTGCGCCGGATAGGCTGTTGTATGTTTTAATTACACCTCTTTTTTGTTCTGTTTTAAATATGGTACAAGTAAATTGAAAAGAACTCCTGGTATGAGGAAATTAGAGAGAATTAATAATACTAATTGCATTTGTACTGTCATAGCTATAAAAAGCAGACAACTGCAGTATAAAGTACGCACGACTACAGATCAAGCTATACATTTCCAGTATAAGCTGATCTCGCATTGTATAGGATTTCCTTACAATGAGAAGTCAGAGTAAACTGGAAATGTATAGCTTGATCTGTAGCCGTGTGTACAACATGATATTTTTTTTATTTTTATTAATCCATTAGAAGAACGGTATGAAAGTTGTTGAGCTAAACCCCCAATCCTTCCTATTTATTACACACTCTGATTCCAAATTAGGTAATACAAAGTAATTTTTACGCAGAGGGCTGAAAACTATGGAAATAAGTTTTTGGTCATTGAGTCCGAGATTATCAAATTGTGCACTTTTTAGAAACTTCTGGGTATTAAAAACCAAAATTCATCAAAATGCTATAGATGTATTATTGATTTTTTTATTCAACAACAAGAAAATTAAACATATTTAAGACGCACGTTGATGTCTTTTATTTGACACTCTTGAGAAAATTCGTTTCCGTAAATCCAAGAGCAAATGTAGTTTGCATTTTCTTTTCGTAATTTTTTTAATTTTTAATACGCTTTGTTTGTATTCTCACATAAATTGTAAATGTATATTTTATATTATAGGCATAGATAGATACGTATGGGTTTTGAAAGTGTAATATCATTAACCGATTACACCAAACAAAAAAGTCGGCACGTGTAATGTAAGGCCAGTCTGCAAATAAATGAAAGAAGGATTACTACAGTAGAAAATATTTTTCCCAGCGAAAGTTCCACGTACGAATTTATAAAAAAATCGGCTTTCCCACCCGCATCTGAAAAATTCGAAAACAAGCCTCCCAACGTACCAGGAGACCAGAAAATTTTCAAAGATATCGCCAACTCGTAATCGGGGCCGTGGGCCAACTTGAATTTTGGGGTTTTCCCGCTAAAGTTCGGCTCAAAGACGTCCTCAAAGCCCCGCTGTGGGTGGGCCGGGTACTAGGGTGGCATAGCAGGGTGGAGGTTTTGGGGTATCAAAGTTTACCCCCGTGGCGCGCGGAGGCTATACTTCGTGTGGAGGGAACTGCCTCTGCTACTTTGTTCGCCTTTTGGCTCGTGACAGTGGCACTTAAGGGAGCTACACACGGTCGCAGCGCTATATTAAAGTAGTATAATCCTTAGTAAGTTGGTGGAGCGCTTACTGACTTGGCAAAGTTCGTTTGTAATCTCAGAGTCGAAATGTCAAACTTAGATAATATCAGGTCACTCAATTGATCCCGTCATGTTTGCCTGGTAACGACATGACAATGACACAATCGGTTACAGCATACCCAGGAGATTTTTCTCCTTTATTCGGTACCTGATAAATAGTTACTCGTTTTACTTAAACATTACTGAATCAAATGTTCCACCTATATTTTTTTGTTGAATAATACCCCATTTGAAATTTTCAAGTATGTACTGGTCTACATTACTGTCGACACCCGTACCAAAGGACCAGCTGACCTCACTTCACAATTCTATCACTATACTAACAACATACTATGAAACCATTCAAGAGTTTTAACGCAAACTAAACTTAACTTAACTTTTTTTTTTTTTTTCTTTTTCCTTCTGGCTTCGCACGGTTTGTGCATTTAGCCAATGTCAAGTTAGTTCTTGTATAATATTGATGAAATGAATTATAAATGCATGATGATGATATCCCCGCCTACTCCCCTTGAGTTTCAGTAAAGATGTGGCACTTTACTGAGTCCTCACGCGGACTTCTTGAGAGAACTTGAAGCGAAGTTGCACTGTTTTGTTTCATTTGCCTACACTAATGCACGTTCACAAACACTTAATGGTTAATAATCCACCATTATTACACATTAATATTCGGCTAAACACTAATTTTGGAAAATTAAACAAACTGCTGAACATGACGCTTCACTTTCCCGCCAAGAAGTCCCCTTAACTTAACTTATGCTCACTTGTTTTCCTGAGTTTACAAATTTTCCCGCTTTAATCCACTTTCCTGAAAGGAATGGCACCCTAATTCCGTAACGCGCTCACAATTTGCAATGGCTTTCATTTTGACGGTTCAACAATGTTGCTTGTTTGCTTCGTCGCTTGGCAACTGAATCAACGCGATTGCCAGTGCGTGAGTTACGTAATAAGGCTGCATTCCAGCTTACTATTGAGTTGAATTTAGAACAATGTGGTTCCTCAAATTACAAAATGCTGATGACCTGAGTGACACATCATACTTTGTGTATGGATTATTGAAATGAAATGAAATGATTTTATTTTCTGTAAGTAGGTTTGTACAAACACTTTTACACGTCAATCATATTTTAAAAATTAGATGAGGTCGGCGATTCTTACAGAAGCCAAAACAAACCCAGAGATCAGTCTCTTTTAAAGTCCAGACATAATCTTGGTCAGATAATGTGAGGACTATGTAGATTGGTGTCTGAAATGGTCTTTTGAGGAAAGAACCACACAGATTGAGTGGACCTGACCAGTCAGTGTCCGCATTTGTCAGTAATCGTGCAGCTCAACTCAGAACTTAAGGAGCTCAACGAAATATTGATGTGTAACATGTTTCCTCCCGCTTTCTGTGGGATTGATTTCGTGAAAGGGACTGAAGTGAACAGGAAGTGACAGCTTCAGCATAGAATAAGTAAGTACTTTTTAATAGCATGGAATTAGTAAGTACTTTGTCATAGCATGGAGTTAGTAAGTACAACACTATTGCGACCGCTATTCATGAATTTTATAAACTATTCGGATAAATATTTCAGTATTTAGTTTTTTGAGGTTAATTTCTGTCGCTGCTCAGTTGCTTATTACCAAGGTGAGGTGTTAGATGTTACACATCATTTGAGACTACTGTAAGGCTTATTACCAAGGTGAGATGTTAGATGTTACATATCATTTGAGACTACTGTAAGGCTTATTACCAAGGTGAGATGTTAGATATTACACATCATTTGAGACTACTGTAAGGCTTATTACCAAGGTGAGATGTTAGATGTTACACATCATTTGAGACTACTGTAAGGCTTATTACCAAGGTGAGATGTTAAATGTTACACATCATTTGAGACTACTGTAAGGCTTATTACCAAGGTGAGATGTTAGATGTTACACATCATTTGAGACTACTGTAAGGCTAGCTCGTTTTTAAGGTTCCGTACCAAAATGGTAAAAAGCATAGTTTCCGGCATAAAAATGTAAAAAAAATACCGTCCCGTCCCCCCCTATATCGCCGAAGTTTGTAGAGATAAAAATGTGAAATTATTCTATATGATAGAAGATTATGTAAAGATTACAGGAAAAATAGAACGATGTCTCTAAATAGCACAGTTTTTCAGAAATCATCAACATCATATATTCGTACGGAACCCTTGGTGCGTGAGTCCGACTCGCTCTTGACCGGTTTTTTTAAGGACAACGTTACCATGCGTCACAAATTATATCAAATACCGTAGCTATTTCTATATAATGTTAGTAGCTAAACTTGAAAACTTTCTTCGCTGAATAAACTAAGGTCGCCCTCACCCGAACGCAAAGTCACCCCGAAGCCAACACAAGGCTGTTTTAGGCGCGCGCTTTTTATGCGTCACACAAAATTTTCCGATATATCCACAAATTATCACATATGACGTATTTCACACATCGATAAAAAACATAACATTACATTATCAGCAGGCCGAGCACGGGCTGCCCAAGACGTTTGTGACAAGACATGATAAATTATGTCTTGTCAATTTGTACTAGCATTTTATGACAAAACAGTTTTATCTCTCAAACTGTGATAAAATGTGTGACTCAAGTCATGTCACAGTAGGCCGTGCTAGCCCCGCTGCCTATAATGTTCCCACTGCTGGGACACAGGCCTCCTCTCGGTGAGAGGGAGTGGGCCATAACCCACCACGCGGGCCCAGTGCGGGTTGGTAGATGTCACATGTCTTCGAATGTTTGGTTCTAGGACATGCCGGTTTCCTCACAATGTTTTGTCACCGTTTTGAGAGCAGTGGTGATTAAATTATTTTCATAAAGTAAAGCGCCTATCTGGGTTTGAACCTACGACCTATAGCTGGTAAGTCGCGGCCGTTACCACTAAAGCCAACACTGCTCCGATAAAATCCCACAGCATAAAATAAATCGATACTAGAAGAACACTCTGGAGTAATCACTTTTTAAAAACAATTACTTTTTAGGGTTCCGTACCTAAAAAAGGAAAAAAGGAACCCTTATAGGATCACTCGTGTGTCTGTATGTCCGTCACAGCTGATTTGCTCCGAATCTACTGGACCGATTAATTTGGAATTTGGTACACATATGAACTTCTGTGACTCAAACACGGAGGTGTTAGGTAAGTAAATTAGTTTTGAATATGGAGGTGACTTTTAGGGGGCAAATTATAAAATAAAAAAAGTTTTGCTGACTTTTTTTATTTTAAGCCCATTTAATATATCACACGGTACACCGTGTGACATATTAAATGAAAGGGCTTGTTTTAAGGATTTCATATATATATTTTTTATAATTTTAAAATAAAATACTTTCATTCCTTATCTGCGAAACTACTCGAGACTAAAATGTTGAAAAAAATACAGAAAATAGTTCTTTACTTATAAATTACAGGGAAACCTATAAGAAGTCTGTGATCTTAAAATAACATGGTAAATCACTCAATATAGTTCGTACAAACTTACATTTGCAGTTGGAATGTATGGGGGATCATGTTTTTCAACTACAATGTTAAGTTTGTTCTTGGGATAAATTCATCTCAACTACGGAACCCTTCACTGCGCGTGGTCCGACAAGCACTTAACCGGTTTTTTGTTTGAAAATTAATTTCCAAAATCATTTCCATCTTTGAAAGGTACTGTTGTTATCATGTGACAACTCACAGCGGAGCAAAGGGCACACTTATATGATGTCAGCAAATCATTAGTGTTGTAAAATAAACATCGATACAGTACATTATTAAGGTGTCGACAATTGCGTTGATATAAAAACATAATTAAAAAATAATGGGTGTAAAGGGTGATATTTGTACGATTATTTATTTCGTTTTGGAGAATGCTTTACAGGTTATAAATAACTAATGTATAAGGCTGATGGTTCGTCACGAATTTAGCCTTTAAAGTCAATGTTAAATCATTTATTTATTGAAATACCGAACGAGTTGAACGTAAGAATTTACAAGAAACTAGAATTGATTCTAGGTGCCCCATCCTAAAGGTATAGTTTCGTATGGAGAAGAATTGGCAAGAAACTCCATCCCCCTTATTCCAAAACAAGGTTTATCTTAAGACCCAGGATTAAAACATGGAGCCATAATTGAATTTCGAACTTTATTCCGACTATGGTAAAGTTCCTAAACACAAAACTTAAAACATGGAGCCATAATTGAATTTCGAACTTTATTCCGACTATGGTAAAGTTCCTAAACACAAAACTGACAACTTAGTACCGAACTAAGTTTCCAGTTTTGTATAAAGAACGGTATTTCAATCACAGTTACGTTCTTATTACAAAAACTGGCCCCATGGTTTAAGCCATGTCAAAATATAAATCTTGTTTTGTAATAAGGCGGCATAAGTCTTAAATAATAGTGTTGTGATGGTTTCAGCATTTTAGTTTTCTACATGAATTCAATTCAAACAAACGAGTATAACTCCTATACCTACTTCAGTCATTGTTACAGTAGAATATGCAAAGAATCTTAAGCGGCCATAGTTCAACCGTTAAAACATTGACTGGCAAGCGCGAGACCTTTAGTTCGATTCTGATGCGTATACACTATTTACCTAAAGTGTACTCCTAGCACAAACGGGATTAAAGTTGAGCAATACTAATAATGCATTAAGCAATTGAAAGCAATGGTAATTTCGTCAGTGAGAAAATGCCGAGAACCTCGATAATAAACAAAACAATGACAACACAAGATAAGGAAACAAGACTAATTAGTTTAATTATGGCAGCTCCACATTCGTAACAACATTAAGAGTTTCCTGTCTCCTGCTTATTACATTTTTGACGCGGGAATCGAACCCGTTTGCAAAGAATCTACTGCCACTGCACTCTCGCGGTTCAATTTCCAATGACACACGGTTCACATCAATGAAGTGAGACCCCCCTAGCGTGTTCGGTTGTCAAACAATTTATAGGAATTATTAAGCAATGACCATACACCACCTTGGTTTACTGTGCGCCTAGTACCGTTAGGTAATAATATTGGTATCTTTAAAAGTATGGAACCCGTGTGACTTGAATAGAGAAAAACTGTGAAAAATCGAAATGAAAACGTTTTTAATGTTTTAGTTTGGTATTTATAGATTTGATGGTTGGATAAATGACGTTATAATGGACTCTAGAGGTGAAAATATTAAGTTCGTTTACGCAGTGATTTAAATTAATTGAAGTTTATTTTATAAGCTTAACAGGTTGGTTTTGTTTAAGGATGTGTTATAATGTAAATAGAGATGTTATGTACTCACAGACAGACTTAGAAGTCTTTTGTTGTCACAATGATTTCAATGCAGAAACAACAGTCATTTCACGTACATTAGATATTTCAGATTTTAAGTATGTACGCAGACCCCAAAACAGGATACTTATGAACAAAATTAAGCCTAACACCATAGTAGCTAGTAGTGAAATTCACACGACCGTCACCAGCGTCCCTCACTAAGAGAAATCTGAAACTTTTATATAATATAACGGCGAAACAACGCGGCCTAAACCTACAAAGGTCAACAAGGGCCTGAAAAGGGAATATGTAGGTCCCTAACTCGTGAGAAAGGCCTCAAAGGGTCTGACCGACCCTAAAAAAGTATATAACCCGAGCGGTAGGTACCAGAGTTCCATATAAGCGAGGCATCTTCCTTCTGTGCCTCCGAGCCAGGGAAATGTTAAGAAGGGTCCGGGAGGGACAGGATGCCCCCTCCCCATCCGGTGGGGTAGGGGGTGCGTTGGGGAAAAAATTCTGTCGAGAGGACCGTGTACCCTTGGCTCGACCCGGCGCCGCCGTCTGCGCCCGTAATTAGTGATGCGGCGTGACTCGGGCTGGTGCTGTGTCGATAATACCGAGTCGATATTTTTTGTAAAGTTATTGTATGAAAGAAGATTGTACGCCTACGATTTTGATGTGAAACATCTAAAGGCGCACGTAAAACCGATTGCTGGCGGGGCGACGCAAGCCGCGTGGCGCGCGCGCGCGGTCCCCCCGCTACGCGACCCTGACCTTTTTTCAATGTTTGTTTGTTTGATTACGATGTTTCACATCTGCCAGGCGTCCCGTGACAGCTCACAATTTTTTAATAAATTAGAGCTACTTTCTAGAATTATTTGTGTCAGATCTTTTATGAAACCGTTTGTCCTATCATAGTACTGAGTTACTGACCTGAGGCATTTTGTATCTTCGGACTAAAATGAGAATTTCCATAAATCGAAATCATAATTTCAAATGATTGAAAAGCATATGTAGATGATTATTAAGATGACATGTGCATGTTTGCGAAAGCACAAAGAATATTGTACATTTCTCATGAACCACATTGAGTTATTCTAATTTCCAATTATTTAAATTGCAGATTTGAATACACTAATTATTGTGAAGCGTTTTCAATAATGGAATTTACTACAATAATTCAATCTGGCATTCGTAAATTCAGTTTTCTCTCCCGGTAAAGTCAACAATAGCGCGGTTTTTATCGCCAAACGAAAACACTATCGGCGCACCCACATCCCTAAAAGATTATGACAAGATACAGAGCACAGGGCTGCTAACGACGACCGGCGAGCTGTCAAAAGAACCTACATTAATGTTATTATAACTTTTTCCCGACACCCCTGTATATACGTAGAATGCATCCTGTACATGCCTTGGCGCTGGTGCGAATACTGCGCACAGTTTTTACTTAGGCACTGTAGTTTTTGTGGATGTACTTGCATTTTGAAGATTAGTGACACTCTCTTGTTTATTTATGACAGCCTGGTATTTTGCTGAGTGTTTTGAATTACTTGTTATTCTTGAAGAACACAGAAAAACCGTTTCACAAACAAACAAAAGTAAGGACAAATTAGGTAGGTTTTGTGTAAATCTTTTGTAATTAAAATATTTTATTCAGTAATGCGGGCCCTAACAATAAGTTGTAGAAAGTGCACGTGTTAGAAGCCTTAATAGGCTTAGGGCACAAAGAAAATCTCAATAAATCATTTTAACCCTACTGTCCAGAAGTGTTGTCCTTATGGATAGTTTAACAATAATAATTCATTATGTGGGAAACGCAACATTTTACTTTAAATATACGATGAGTAGAAATTTTTTTCACCATCAAGTTATAAGCTGTAGCGATTTCGAGGCAATGGCTATTGGCGAATTGAATTTCTGTCATTTTCATAAGGGTCGAAATTTCTTTATTACTTATACTTATTAGTTTCCAAATTAAAATCTTACCTTTGTTACTACATCATATGTAATGGTACAGGCCCCTGATTTTTCTTACCTGAAAATCAAAAACAATTATGTAGTACACCGTCATCATCTGTCTCGCCTTTTCCTAACTATGTTAGGGTCGGCTTCCAGTCTAACCGGATGAAGCTGAATACCAGTATTTTACACGGAACGACTGCCTATCTGACCTCCACAATCCAGTTACCAGTAACTGGGTGCCTAAGGTCAGTAATACGATACCCCTTGGTAAGACAGGCTGGCAAACTTCCGGGCTTCTAACACCCCGTAACAAATGTCAAAGATCTACAAGTAACAGCCGGGACCAAGGTATGTAAAGATGGTCACCCATCCACGGACCAACCGCGGCAAGCGTAGCTTAACCTGATCGATTGACCCGTACGGCTGATATTACTTAGTCACAAGCCCCTGGGTAAGTAGTACTTAGTGATTAATGAAAATATCTCAATCAAAGAATGTAAGCAAAAATGTATAAGTCATGTAACACTATTTATTAAGAAAAAGGATAAAACTACTGAACCTCTAAATCAAGTATCTTGGAATTTAATTACAAAGTGAAGATTTCGGGTCGAGTAGATTTATTTAGAATTTTATACAATATGTAACAAAAACGCTGTTGTTCCTTCTACCTACGTTTTAGGAATCGGTATACATACGTAATAAAGCAAGTCATTTATAAAAACTGTTCAACAAAAATAATTAAAATAAACATTTAATTATTAATATTTGTAATGTTTAACTGATTTCTTACCTCTTTAATTCTTTGATTTTTACTTCTCGACTAGCCGATGCTTAGTTTTTTTAAATTATAATTCCACCAATGTTGTGCTTATAGGTAAATGTATACGTCCCTAAAAGGAACAACAGGGTTTTTGTTACATACTGTATAAAAGCAGGCAGAAATTCTCTAACTAAAAGATACTTTACTATTCATAATTTTGATTTGTAAGAACTCCTATTTATGAATTATACACCCCAAATTACCATTATTATCAAAGTCCTCAGACTAAAATGTAGAAGGATAAGTATAATTTTCTCCAGAAAAACTTAAGATGATATAACAAACCGTCCGTTTCTATTATCAGTCGATTCCGGTTGAGTTTTGAGTAAGTACAACTTTGGCTTTTTTGTGTAATTTCATTTTTGATTTGAATAATATGACTTTCGTTATATTTTTCTAATATCAAATATCTGCCAGTGAAAGTCACGTCAAAATCGGTCAAGCCGTTTCGGAGATTAGCCGGAACAAAAAGACAGACAAACAAATTTTTTTTTTTTTTTTAATTTCTAATTCAAATTGTTTATTTGCAAGAAAATATATGGTTTACAAGGGGAGATCTTACAGCCATAAAGTCATAGTATTCTGCCTAAGAGCAAGCGTACAAACTATTCATGTTTATATGTCACAATTATTATGCAGATTATATTAATAGTACATTATTATTACTTTATGATTTAATTATTATCACATTATTATCACGCATTATTATTATTACATATAAAATAAATTCACTAATACAAAAAAAAAGAAGAAAATACGTATGCCGTAAACATGACGCAAAGAAAGAACATACTAAATACAAAAAGAACAAGTAGGGGGAAAATATGCGTTACATCCACGCAAAACGGCCACCGCTCAGCATAATGCTGCGACCCTATGCGAGACAGAGCCCCAGCGCTGGTTTTCAGCGACAGTCGGCGCACAGTGGGCTGAAAATCGGCTTTCATAGACATTCGATTTTTTTTTCGAATTGGTCAAATTTTTTGATTGGAATTGTTTAAAACAATTATGACCTTGAGGTATAATTGGTATGACGTCATAGAACATAGTGGAAGATAGACTTTTGATTTTTTTTCAAAATACTTGTATGGGAATTATCATAAAATCTTCAATATCTCAGCTATCGCATATTTGCGCAAAAGAATTCTTTCACACAAAAAATCTCCTATTTTTTTGCTAATTTTTGATATATTTCACTTTTATGGCAGAGGTGCGATGAAAAAGAAAAAAATTAAAAATAATTTTATTATTTTTATTTCTTCATTTATAACGATTATAAATGAATTGTATTACGCATTAGAATAATATAACAAAGAATATATAGCAAAATAGTCTAGGCCATCGTGAGCCGCTTTTTTAATAATTGATTTTTAAACTACCTAGCAGAAAAACAGCATCTTATACGTAAAAAAACTATTCTTAAATTGTTGACAACAAATACTCGACTTTATCGGAAGCCTTTTAGCCTATAACAATTACCGAGAATTATTGCTAATAGGTACCTACCTATTAACTAATAGGTAGGTGATCACTGATCACCTAATTTAAGTTTTATTATGACAATGAAGGGTTTTTAGGCTGATTACTAATCGTTCTCCAGAGGTAGAACTTACAGAATCACTGTGCCTAATGGGTTATTATCATTAGGGTATAATAACAGTTAAACATATAATATACAACTACAAATATGACTTACATTTAAATTTTAAATAGTTTTATATAAAAAAAAATAGAACAAAAATAGTACCTAAATCTAAATACATTCTAAAAATAAAATTCAATTGATTATTTACAGACATGCTCTAAATTAATACTAACAAAAGTAAAACTAATAAAAAGTTAGTAAATAAACAAAAACATCTTAACCTACTGTTAGTCACAATCACTACATTCTGATTCTGATTCAGATTCGGAATCTAATTGATTTATATCGCAAAATTCGACATCGGGTTCTTGCAGGTTATCCAAAAGATCCCGAGTTTCAGCGAAGAGAGCTTTCCTGTTCTTTACATCCATAATTGGTCTAACTGAAGAAATGAGAGGGTCTGAAGTGAGAAGAAGCATGTTTAGAATGTCTTCATTAGAACATTGTCTGCTCTTTTTTCTTGAATGATGACATCTAAATCTTCGAAAGTCCTTATTACGAGCCTCTGATGCTTCTTCTGAAAGACACCCAATTGGTACTACTGCATTACAAGCTATAATATCTGCCCCATGTACAAGTAACTTGTGCACAGTTGACGACATGTAATACCAGTTATAAAGTGCCAAATACCTCTCTGCTGTCTTTAGGCAGTACTCTTTAAATTTTTCAATATATATATTTTCTTCTGATGTAATAGCCTGTAAAATAACAGCAAATCTCCGAATCAAATTCTCATCCAGACCCGTAATGGCTGCGGTTTTTTCCGGAAATTCAAAAAATCTCCGTGCTATATTTCCATCGTTGGTTGTTCCTGAGCCTTGTTTAACCACACCTATGATCAGGTTCAGTTCCCGCTTGAAACCGTCTTGGATTGTTTTTTTCCTTGCCTGCAGAATAGCTTTATCTTCTTCCCCTTTTGCCATCCATTTTTTAAGATCTTGTCTGTAAGAAATATTTAAAAGGCATTCCATGCAATTGATGCGTGCATGTAACGAAGACAGCCCAAATTCGTATAAATTCTCAGAAACAGGCCTTTTTAACACTTCCGTTAAATTGTTCATCTCTGAAGGTTTTGCCAAACATAAATAGCAAACTGAGCTGGCTTTGGCTTCAGAGATGTAAGTGCAGACCTTGCCATCGATCATGGTCATCTTAACGTCATGGGTGACCTTGTTGCTGCCACTATCTGTCGGTCTCAACGCTTTTATTTCTTCTTTCATACTGTCTAAATGCTCATTGACAACCAGTTTGCTTTCTTTCATGAAGCTAAATCGCACGGGACGACAAAATGATGAAGAACAGGGTTTCGGGTTTTTCCATATGGTGTCACTGCCATTGATTAGTTTCAATGGAACTAATGATGTCATGAAGACACTAGAATCATCATTTTCACTGTCCATTGTCTGTTTATATCTGCTCTGGCTAGACGCACCGTCAAATCCCCATTTCGATATTAATATTAACTGTTTCTGTTCTACGCACTCAGGTAAACTGTCGAAGATTCTTTTGACTGTTAAATCTAATAATCCTTGAAGAGAAATTTTTGCTGATGAATCCGTCACTGTTATTGTTTGTTTGGAAGGATAACATTGTAATTTCGCCTGTTGAACTTTGTAATAAGATGGATACAAATCTTTTACGCCTTCACGTATGGCTGTTTCTCTCAATGTTATATATTGCCACTTAGATAATTTTAAAGAGAGAAATATGCCAAGTGCCTTCTCGGGTGTGAAAACTTGCTTGGCCGACGATTGATGAATTAAATTATTGAACTTATCAGCAGCTCCTGGATTTGTCAACATGAATTCTAGTGCTGAAGCAATATTCTCCTTTCCTTCTTGTCTCATCTTTATGATAGCAGCATATGCTATCTCACTGGACTCACAATTTTCTTGATCTGTAATTCTCCTTCTTTTTTGTTTCTTTCCTAGATCTTGAAATGGTTTACGAGTTGGTGCCTTTCTTTTTGTCATTGTTCCAACTGATATTGCTGCTGATGTAGATGTGGAAGGTTGAGGAGATATGGCATTTACTTCAGAATCCACAATGCCTGAAGCAGCAGGTACTTTTATGCAACTAGGCCAATCAATATCAGTCTCAAGCCAGTTTTTGTGTTCCTTTAAGAAACACTCCAGTTTTCTGTTGGCTTGCTTCCATTTCCTTGTAATAGCTAGTGTAATCCTTCTGCAATCTTTTAATGTTAAATTATCTTCATCGGAGAGATTTAAGTTCAAACGAGAAACTACAGCATTATATAGTGCAAAGCTGTCACTGTACTTCCCCGAATTCTTCAAAATCATGAAGAAATCTAGGTAAGTAGATAAACTCTCCATTTTTTGCAAGCACAATTTCACTGTTAACACAAGGGGAAATCAATGTGAACTGAATAATTGTTCCCAATACTGCACTTTAAATACCTGTGAGATATCTGTACAGAACTAAATTAACCCTAATGATTATAACTCATTAGGCACCTGCACAGTGATTCTGTAAGTTCCTCTGGAGAACGATTAGTAATTAGCCTAAAAACCCTTCATTGTCATAATAAAACTTAAATTAGGTGATCAGTGATCACCTACCTATTAGTTAATAGGTAGGTACCTATTAGCAATAATTCTCGGTAATTGTTATAGGCTAAAAGGGTCAGGCTTCCGATAAAGTCGAGTATTTGTTGTCAACAATTTAAGAATTGTTTTTTTACGTATAAGATGCTGTTTTTCTGCTAGGTAGTATAAAAATCAATGACTAAAAAAGCGGCTCACGATGGCCTAGACTATTGTGCTATATATTCTTTGTTATATTATTCTAATGCGTAATTAAATTCATTTATAATCGTTATAAATGAAGAAATAAAAATAATAAAATTATTTTTATTTTTTTTCTTTTTCATCGCACCTCTGCCATAAAAGTGAAATATATCAAAAATTGGCAAAAAAATAGGAGATTTTTTGTGTGAAAGAATTCTTTTGCGCAAATATGCGATAGCTGAGATATTGAAGATTTTATGATAATTCCCATACAAGTATTTTGAAAAAAAATCAAAAGTCTATCTTCCACTATGTTCTATGACGTCATACCAATTATACCTCAAGGTCATGATTGTTTTAAACAATTCCAATCAAAAAATTTGACCAATTCGAAAAAAAAATCGAATGTCTATGAAAGCCGATTTTCAGCCCACTGTGCGGCGTTGACGCATACTCTAACACAGGGGTTCCCAAACTATGCGTCGAGACTCCCCGAGGCGTCGCGCACCGGTATGGTCACGTCACCGGCACGCGTCGTAATGAGACTCAGTACGTACCAGATTCCAGATAATCTTGATCAATACGGCTGGATTAGAGATCGATTGCAATCCACTTCAACCCCTTCTGCACTTTTAATTGTCGAGCTATTATAACTAACTTGTGATACGTGCCTAAAATTACAGTTCGATAAAGACAATGTAATTAAATTTTGGAGCAATGTATCCCAAGAATATCCTACTCTTAGTAGGGTACTACAGCTTTGAAGATTCTATCACCTTTTGCAACGTATACTTGTGCGAAATACAGATCACAAATCAATTTAGAAAAAGAAATGAGGGTAGCTCCGATTTGAGAAGTTATACTCAGAAAAGCAAGCTCATCTGTTTCATTAATTGAAAAAAAATTACAACATTTAAAGGGAACGCAAAAAAGCAAATATTTTTATGTTCTAAAGAATATTTTATTCTGTATAAATACTTTTTTTGTAACCACTCTACTCTCCACAATTTATTTAAAAAAAACACTCCTGCAACAATTTAAATTCGTCTGGTAGGGTATTATAAATTAATATACACATATTGAACACATTTTTCTTATAAATATATGTATATGATGAATTTGTTAATATAAGTACCGTACATACTCTCATAATATGCAATCACTAAAAAGCTGTTATTTTAACATTAAAAAACGTACTTTTATTTATTTGTATAGATTATGCAAAACTTCTGTTCGTTCTTTATTTTTCACTTTACATAGCTCTAAGGGTAACATGTATTAGTTAGGCAATTTGTACCTTCTGCCTATGGACATACGCCTTTATACGATGGTCCTAGGTTTATAAGCTGAAAAGCCGTGCTCGTAACTTTATTTGAGAAGGTGTTTAGGGTGACTATAAGTAGGTACGTGAGCAAAGGTGGCCCAGTCGTTCGAACCGTGACAGGCGCCTTATTTTGTGTAAATAGTTTCATCACCACTGCTCTCAAAATGGTGAAGGAAAACATCGTGAGGAAACCGGCATGTCCTAGAACCGAAAAATCGAAGACATGTGACATCTACCAAACCGCACTGGGCCCGCGTGGATTACGGTCCAATCCCTCTCAAAGAGGAGGCCTGTGTACCTGCAGTGAGAACATAGGCTGATTATGTTAAGTAGGTAGATAGGACACCATAATAAGGAATTTGCCATACTGGAAAACTGTTTATGACCATACCATTATCGAGTAGTGCTGACCCAGGACCAAAATATTTTATTGTCTATTGACTGCTATCTATTTTGAGGGCTATTTTTTCACGATCTTTAGAGCTCAATATTACGGTGATGATTGCAACTTTGGTAAAAGGAACAATACCAAAAGAAAATCAAAGTTATCCAAAACAAGGAACACTACCAAAAGGAAATCAAAGTTATCAATCAAGTTCTGAAAAGGTCGCAATCAAATTGCAAAAAGACGTTACATAGGACGAATTGGCGAGATTGTGTCGTGATTGCGGTCCAGCATCTGACAACCACTTACATAATACCCCATCGGTTAGGCAACAAACTTGTATGTTTACGCTCACAGGCCAGCTACCTCCAGGGCCCCGAGGGTCGCGGGGCGGGCCCGTATTGGACATTTTGTATAAGTGTAGGGCCGAATGCCTCGATCCCAAGGCAAATCCCTTTTGGTAGGTTCGGTGGGTACGGAGGACCCTTTTCGAAAAGGTCTGGCGACCGTGCCGGAGCCCCGAATTTGCGGATTTTTAAGGTAAAATTTATATAGGGGTGGCGGGCGTATGAAATGTGGAGGATACCAGCATTATATTTTTAAGTTTAAACGTTGGTTGCCCGATTAAACTGTGATCTTCATACATTTTGGGCGTAATGAAGTCTCCAGTAATTTGGCGGTAAACGAGGGCCAAGTCATTTTTGTGTGTTAATTAAAATAATAAATTCTGCTTTATCCTTTCAAAAGAATATAGCTGTCATGGCAACATATTAATATTCACACGAGTAGCGTAACGTGGGGAGTTGGCATCGTCAAATTGATAACACGCTTCTTCTCAGAACTTCGTAGCATTTAGATTTTTATTTTTTCAAAACAAAAAACTAAGGGATGTGAAGTTTATAATGAGGCAACTAGTTGTCGAAAACTGTATCAAAAATACATAGAAATGCGTCCTATTTGGTACGACGCTATCTATGACTTTAAAGGTCAGAGCACTAAGTTATTTTTATTTTCTCCGGAGAAGACAGGATGGCCCCGCAAATAGGCAACAAAATACAAAAGATAAATATTAATTGAAGAATAAATATGAAGCAAAAATACCATTACCAGGATCATATAAGCCCTAATTGGTTTCAGCGTGCGAGAACACAATCCCTCACTAGCATTGCGTATCGCGAACGTTTATAAATAGTGTTGGCGGGTGTGGGGCAGGCATCACGCGAGCCGCCTACCTACCTATGCGGTCCTGGTACTTAGTCCCGGACCCTTCGGACCCTCGTCGACCCGGGCTAACTAGATAACGACGATATCGGGTGAAACGAAACTAAAGGAAAAGTATTTGTAGCTCTGCTAGTGTGGAAACTGTACGGAATTAGGATGGGGGAATTGGGTCGCGTTATCCAGTGGTAAATTAACATGTTTGCGCGCTGACTGGGCTCTTTCAAAGTTATAGTGAGCTTTATAAGCATTTTAGTTCACAGACTGGTTTGTTTGATAATCACGAATTTACGACAGATTCAGACTCTTATATGGTAGCGTGTTCAGCGATTAAAGCTCCTAAGATAAGAGCTCCTAAGATAAAAACTGATTGGCTTTTCTTAAGATTGTTATCCTGAAAAAATAATTGTAGGAAAGCCATAAAAGCTATAACAAAATACTGAAAAAACAAAAATGAACAGACAACTAGACTCTAAACGCCCACTACACCCTTTTACAGTCGCAAACGGATGCCACTTCATCCACTTTCGATTCATCAGTTTTCCCGATCAAATTAAAAACGATTTCATTAGATCCCTGCAAATAACTTAATAATTGCTTCGGTAAATAAAGAACAGGAATTATCTAGGCATAATTTAATAAAGAAAAATAACACAAGTCATTTGATGTTACTAAACGTCCGACAAAGCTTTTTTCTTAATTAATTAAGTCGCAAATTGATTACTTTCGACGGGCAGGAAGGTATAAAAAGCAGGGTGTAGGTACCAGGAGCACAGCGGGCGGTGGGGGTGTACCGTACCCCGCCTTACGTTGCGAGTGGGAAATGTGAAAGCAGACACACGAACCCCGCTGCTGCCCGGTACTGAATGCAGAAAAACTCTTAGATTTATAAAATTATAATATTTGTTCCGTGTGGTGCCGGACGTAAAGAATAGCACCATTCTATTTCTTACCGTGGGTGTCGTAAAAGGCGACTAAGGGACTTACTATAGAATGGGCAGTAGCGTTCTATATGCATTTGAACACCATACTGCGATCGCCAACTCACCTGCCAAGCGTGGCGATTATGGCAAGGCCATCCCCCCTTTTGGGGGAGGCCTATGTCCAGCAGTAGACGTCTTCGGGCTGAAATTATGATGATGATGATGATGAATCAAATGTTGATATTATTCGCTGTTTACCTTAAAATTGTACCGAAGTTCTTAAATTTAAATATCACAAAAGATTGGTCCTTCTGTAAAATTTTGAACCATAATAATTAGTTGTCTTTTACTTTACTCACCTATGAAAGAACCGGAAAACACGAACTGACACGTTATCAACTACAAACAGTTATGCTTCACACACAAACATTTCGGTGTAGTGTTTTTATCATGATTTTAACAGCCTCACGGAACGGCGACGGCGGCGCTGATTCTAATGGGTTCTTGCAAGAAAATGATACAAGACATACCGAAAGTCACTAGAAGGGTGGGCTCCACGTTGTTCAAAATTGAATAGCTTCAACTTTCTGACTAATTGACCGACTCTTTGACAATTCAAAAGTGCCTGTAATAGGTTAAATTGAAATAAATGTTTTGAGTACGAGTTTGAATGTTTATGAAAAAAAAAAAATGTTTTATTAATTATACAAGTAAAATTTAACAACTAGTGATTGGAGTCTCCTTTTAAGCAAAAAAGCCTGTGTTAAGAGACTCCGCTCTTCCAAAACTTAAAATATTAACATAAAATTACTTGTTTTAAGTGTTATAAAAACAGACGATTTAAAATAAAAAGAGAAAATTAAAACTAGACAAGAAGCATGCAAATGTGTGAGTGAGAGTAGGGGTGTGTTACTGTGAGTATAAAGGTGTGTAAATGTGAATTTGCATGTTGAATGTGAGCATCGGTGTGTAGTGATATTTTCTAAAGAGATCATTATGCAAAAAATTACTAGTATGCACGGCTACAGATCAAGCTATTCATTTCCAGTATAAGCTGATCTCGCATTGTATAGGATTTCCTTACAATGAGAAGTCAGCGTAAACTGGAAATGTATAGCTTTATGTGTAGCCGTGTGTACAAGTAAAACACCCTGTCTCTCCTACATCTTTAAGCCACCAAATATCAAATAAAAACTAAACGAATAACTAATCCCAAAGACCCAAACAAAAACAAAAAAAAAAACACATTCAATTCAAGTTTTTTTCTGCAGCCAGTACATTAGACGGCCGTACCCGTACTACTAGTTATTATTTACCGGCTTTATCATTTCGAAAATTTCATATTCCCCGCACTTGGACGCTTGAGGTTTAAAAGCGTGAGCGGCCCCCCCTCTCGGGCGAGGGTAGTTCTACTTTTTGCCTACAAACAGCCCGCTTAGTACTTAGCACGACTAGGGGGACATAGGGTGTGCAAAGCTAAGAAATAATAACGGTGGAGCATGCAAGAGGGGCGACTGGACATAGTTTTTGTGACTGATGGAATCCTAATGACTAGCGGTGTTTATTTTACATTGGTTTTCGGGGTGTGTGTGGGGGCAAATAATAATTTTGTTGGTTTACCGAGTGTTATTCTCCTAGTAGGCGATAGAAACAACTGGTTTGAAAGAAAAATAAAATTCCTGGATCCTTCAAGTCTATACTATCTTCAAAATAAACAGTTAAATAAGCAAACATAAACAATATAATGTTTACAAAAACAAAGAATTCTACAAGACTCTCTCTGAAAAACATTCATAAATATTTTCATGTATATAACAATACTACGATATTTACATTTATAACTTTATCAGAAAATTGTAACTACTAATTTTGTCAACCATAAAAAGATGACGTAATAATCATTACGCTACGAGAACGTACTCGTAGCCGTACTACGCCGTAGCAGCACCCTCCTTTCAAATCCGTAGAGCTTGCTACGGCGCCGCGTAGCAATAATCAACTAATCATCTGAGTCGTAGCTACACAAAAGAAAGTTAGAAACGCACAAACATACTTTACAGTCATGCGATTCTTAATACAAGTCTCCCCTGTCAATTTGTTAAGATGTGTGTTAGTATCATTGTTTTTTATAGATTACTAGCTGCGCCCCACGTTTTCACCCGCGTAAGTCTCGATCCCGTGGGAAAGCCACTCTTAACACTTAGGGGTATAAAAAATTGATAGTAGCCAATTCTCAGACCTACTGAATATGCATATAAAATTTCATAAAAATCGGTCAAGCCGTTTCGGAGGAGTATGGTAACTAACATTGTGACACTAGAATTGTATATATAAGATATTTTTTTCGTTTTACGTCTGCTTTGCAAAAAATATATGAAAGGAAAAATAAATATCTCGAAATTCATTTTAGTTGCACACGTTCCGCAAAACCACAGACGGCGCCACGGGGTGGCACATAGTCGGCACAAGTCTGCCAGCTAACCCATCAGGGTCCCAGAGTATTTTTAATGAAAGCTGCGGCGTCGGGCGGTCGTACTGTACCGTATTAATCTTGGCGGACGGTAACCTCCTACGCGCCCCTGCTTGCCCAAGGAACCCGGCGAGGGGGCGAAATTTTTCCCCGATTTTTCTCTATTTTTCCTACTTTTTCGCTGCATGCATTATGCAGGGTGGTACCCGGTACGAAAATTTATCGATGCCAAAATAAAAGTAATGTGTTCCTACTCGCATGCGAGACTCTCTGAGAAATTCCTTCTGCCACCGGCATTGGGTTTAATTGGCGAAAGGAATTATGTGTGATTGGAAAAATTAAATTACTATTTTGAAGTGGAAGTATTAAAACTTAGTTACATAGAAAACGACTTGTTGACGCATTTTATACGCACATTCAGTACTGTGTGAATTTTATATGGAGCCGTCGATTCTGTTAGTCACCGAAGACACTAAAAATAATGCCGTCATAATAAAAAGTACAACAAGTAACCGCCCTAATAATAAAAAGCCGGAGATAAAATTGATGAGCTGTCAAATTATATTTTGGTTCTAAAACTGACAACTGTAAGTACCTAAATATTTCCAGTGTGTCTATTATTAAATTAAAGCATTATACTTTTGGTTTTTGTAATTATATTCGTTGCACATAAGCTTCAAGGCCTCTTTCATACAATTTTAAGACTTATCACATTTTTTGTTAGTTCGTATTCAAGGTCCTAATTTTTACTTATAGACACATTATTGCAATATTAAACCTCGTGACTATTGTTACAACGACGCAACAAAAAGATGACGCATTTCGCTTCATAGGCAATAGCAACACACCCCCAGGCATCGTCGACAAACCGTACGACCTCAGAAATCACGCATCAATACAAAAAAGTCCTGACCGTTTATTTTTCATTTCGGCGGGAAATGGGGAAATTACAAGCGAGTAAAAAATACGTCTCGATCTTCGACTGCGAAAAAAATCCACAAAAAAGGAAGCAAGCGACCATTAGGGTATTATCGGGCAAAAAGGGAGGGGAAAAAATCAGAAAAAAATTGCTAGAACCACCCTTTTCCTTTTCGTGAGCGTCGCCTGTACCCCCCTTGGTCTACATTATACACCCCGCGGCCAGGGGGCGCATGTATGGGGTGAATTACATAAACGCCAGGTGAATTTGGTAAATTAAAGTTCCTATTAGGTGGTAGCACTTTGGTGGACCAAGGCTTGGCTTAATTGTGGATGCGACACGACAGGCACTTTTGAATACAATTAAGATAGACTCCAATTTATTGGCGCGCTAGTGGGCGCAGTTTTGTCACGGAAAATTGTGTAAGAACACAACACACGTGGCCTAGAGTTTTCATGAAACCGCTTATTTTTCTTTTAGAAAAAAAAAACGTGATATTTGCGGTATATTTTTCAAAGAGATGTTGACAGAATTTCCAATGTTGGCGGTATTTGTTTCATTTAAATGTTATGAACTTCACAAACATTCTGCGAAGCTGAAACTGACCAAACATTACTGGTATGTAAATGAATAAAATCAGTCACGATATTTTAAAAAACAACTTAATAAAATTCTGGACATGTCAGTCGCCAAGTTATAAATAACTACTGTACTTGTGTCAGGGTTTATTTTTCTTCTGTCTGTAGAAAACCAAACTACATTAGGCGGACTTTTTTTACATCTAGATCTCATTTACTAAAGAGATTCTTGAAACAAAAATCACGGTGAATTCCCAGAGCTACCAGGAAAACCTATACCATTCGCAGAGCTAGCGCGCCATTTCAAAAGAAACCCGAAGGGACGCTAACGAGGAGGTCGAGACACGCGTCAATATCAAAATAATTCATATGTGACAATAATTAAGAGGTTTCGTCCCTCCCATTCCCTTCTGGGGCTAGGAGGCATGGGGTGAGGGGGATTCGGAACCCCGTATGACTCGATAGGTACCCGACCCTACCCAGCATCCGAACTAGGTGGATTGGATTCCGTACTTAAGATTATTTTTAGTAAAAACTCCCCGAGTCTAACGCTAAATGTAGCCATTGTTCGAGATAAGAATTAGGTTTTAGATAAAAATCGATTGAAAGATTTCTGTACATTTAAGGATTAGCTGAAAATAACGGTAGTAATAATACCCTTTGTTTCGACTGGATAGCCTCAAACATAATTTATTACATTGTAAAAAAAATTGCTGTTCAATTTTAAGCTGGCTTAAAATACTCGAAAATTTAGATTTGAGGAAAATAAAACTTCGAAACTCGTACAAAAAGTTGTTGCAAAAAAATCGATGGGCCACCTTTCAGTTTGCCTGAAAAATGTAGAAAAACTTATGAAGCATAAAAAAAATCTCCACCTATATTTTTTATCAACACACATTGTAAACTGTCTTATCCCAGCCCAGCAAAGCGTGATGTTCAGCAATTTGACCATCTTAACTCCCACCACTACCAAGTTCTCATAAAACATGAGGAGCACTAATTCGCAGAGTTAATAGCGGCGCACCTACGCGACGGGGTCCGAAATGATTATTTAATAGAAAGCCCCCCACGGTCCGAGGGGGGACCCTAGAAAAAGTTTTGCTGCCACGTCTATCAAACTGAGGGAATGGATACAGGAAACTGTGGAGCTGACTAATGTTACTTACTAAAATAATTGCCAATAAAGAAATATAGTTATCAATTTTTTCTTAGCCGACCGTTATTTGAATATCCAATAGCTGTGAACGAGTGACCGCGTTTGTAGAGCAGATTTTACTGATTGCATTTCTTCGGAAAGGAGAATCTGTCAGAAAATCTCTTTTGAATTTCAAAGAAAATTGCTTCTAGTTTATTAAAATTAAAATAGACCTTACTTTCTTGTCAAAATAATTTTTGAATTTGTCGAAACTCTGAAATCTTTCAGTCAGTGCATAGATTCTTGATTTGCGTCTTACAGTTTCATCACATGAACGATTAGCCACTCGTTGAGGCTATATTATTGCACCCAAATTTTTCTTATCATAAAGACAAAACTTCGTTAAAAAACCTTCTAGCATCACATCACAAAAAAAAGACCAACTCAACTCCACGCCACCTCTATCCACATAATATTCTATGAGCCCAAAACTAATAGGAGTCGTATGCGGTTTATTATAACAAGTTACAACAAACGATTATGTGAATTTGAGGTGCTCTCGATATAGCATAAGTATGTAAATTGAAATATTGTAAACAATGGATGATAGTGTTAAAGAACATCCGAGATCTCATAAGGTGGTTTGGTTATCATTTTTCGGAGCATGATATTTCTTTTCGGTAGGAAAGGGTGTTTGTTGTTTGCTTTCCTAATAGTACTAATTTAAAATTCCTTCTGCCTGGATCCTGTGCTGTGGCATAGCACCAAGTTATCATCCATACAATTTCAAAGTCCATGCTAATCGATTAAACATCGACGATTATATTATGCATGTTTAAAATCAATTAATACTTATTAAATTTATTATTATTGACTCTAATATCGATACCAAAATTATTATCTTCATATAAATTACAAGGCACTCATAAAATACATGAAGATAATGTGTATAGCACAAAAAGGGTGACGCTGTCAGTGCAGACAGATAGGTAGTAGGGTACATAGGGTTTTGCGTCGCAAGGGCTCCCGGGGGTGACGATGCCCTGGGCTCGACAGAGCCGGAGACCAGGATGTCATAAATTATAACTAGGTACATATTATTTAGGTTTATGACTATAAAACTTGTTGTTATTTGGAAAAAACAAGTAGGAACCTACCCAGTTATTCGTGTAAGTACTTTTTATGACAAACTTTGATTGGTTTCTTAAATAGAAAAGTTCAAAAATAGCATTAGTTTATTGCCATTAGTAACAGAATAAGGTTTGGAAGTAGCCGACCTAGTTGCGCTAGAAATAACATAATGTGTTTGAAGAACAAATTGAGTTACTACACTTTCAGTAACTTTTTCAGGCTTCTTGTCTTAATACGACATGTTCTATGAATAACCTCACTTTTTACCATAAAGAACAAACGCTAGCACATCACTGTCAAATTTCTCCAAATGATTGTAAACCTTAAAATGTTAGTAGTTAAGTTCAAAATCGAATGAGAAAATTTGACAGTATGTGGTAACTTGATGTGCTGGCGACTGTACAACATAAGGTTGAGCACATTATTTTTCAACCTGACATTCGTAGATCTTTGACAGTCGTTACGGGTAGTCAGAAGCCCAAAAGTCTGACAACCAGTCTTACCAAGGGGTATCATGTACCCAGCAACTGGGTTGTGAAGGTCAGATAGGCAGTCGCTCCATGTTAAAAATCTTTGACAAAAAGAAAACAACTGACATAAAAAAAAAACACTACAAAGTGAAAAATAACTTTAATTTTGGAAGTCGGTGTCTTTGGATCTGAATTTAAGTTTTTTACAACCGACTTCTGAAATGAAAGTTATTTTTCACTTTGTAGTGTTTTTTTTTTTGTAGTCGATTGTGTTTTTGAAAACAAAAAATATTTTTCACTTTTTACTGGGTCAGTTTGTAATTTATTTAAGTTACAATAGCCTAATGTCAAACGCTCATTTACCTTTTACAAAATATTGCATTTCCCGATGCAGGGGCGTTAATTGTTGAGGAGTTCTCCTGGTAAGAACAAGGAGAACTGGAACTGATGGTGACTTCACCATAAGTATCGTGACGAGCATAAGTTGCTTAGTAACCATATTAAAGTGCCTAATCGAATCGCAACCGTGAATTACTTATTATTAAGTAGTTCCGGACTCCGGTGGCCATCTGTGGTCTTCATCATCAGTTCCACTTCACCAAATAGCGCTTTCCAAGTGCAAATGCATGAGTTACTATAAAAAATAAAATACCCACATCGCTATATGTGTGCGAATTTGAGGAATTCCTTCGACTTCCATGGGATCCCCTCATCAGAATCTGACGAGGTGACAATGGGACCACCTTGAGAGCATTTGACAAAAAAAAACGTCTTTATATGATGGAGTTATGCAAGAACACACATAAAAAAAAAAATATAAACATCCACACAAACAGACTTCAAAAAGGAGGAGGTTATAATTTGATAACCTCCTCCTTTTTTAAGTCTGTTAAAAATAATGGTATTCATCTGCTTTTTGTTACACTGGGAAGCCGGCCGCAGCATAGTTGCAAAAAGGCAAAGGTGTAATGGCCGATGCCGATACGACTAACAGTGGTTGTCCTTTTTAAAGGACGTTACTAATTTCGGTACGATAACCGACTTTTAATAATTTTATACTGAAGATCAAGGCTAAACGAGTAGTGTTAATGATTTAAAAAAAATATACTTATGATAAATTAGAGAATTTTCTCAATAACTTAATATGTGAATATTTTAGATTATGTTTATATTACATAGTGGAATTAATTTGTACAGTTATGTCTAACGCGGATAAAAAACTGAGAATGGCGCAAAATTCACCAAGCGTATTTTTCTGAAACCTTCACCAATTTAAAGATAATTTAATTATTGATCTTTCAGTATACGCGTTTTATTAAAATACCTTTTGTTTTGTGTATAATAAATTAATAATGCGTCAAATTGGGGACAGCGCTCCTTGATGGGCGAGTCCTATTGCTGGCTGAACGTACGACGCGTTGCGTTAGCTCAGTACAGAACACGCAAGCTAACCACTCAAGGTCACTGGCATATATCTGCGTCTTAATACAGTACATTCACTACATTTTCTCTACCAGCGTTATGGTAAAAAATATAAACCTTTATTCGTACTTTAACATAACTATAAATCGTTAAAAACTACCTTGTCCATTCCTTCGACCCTCGCGGACTCGTCCTTTGCCTAGCCCGGGTAGCGGGTTTAGTAATGATTTACGCACCCCTTAAACATTTATTGGGACTTCCAGATAACTTATGCACGCCTGGTTTTTTAGTTCACCCGTTTCCTAAATAAATAAAATGGATTGCGACTGCGATCTCCGGATTGATTTCGGGAATTATTTAAATTAACTGAAAGACTAATTTATCTTAACAACATAACATAACATAACTATTACGCCTGTATTCTCCGAAGGTTGGGCAGAGCGGTACACCTCTATAGTACACCTACATTTCGCCAATTATATAATATTTAAGTCCCATGTCCAATAGTAACTAAATTTCTTTATGCAGCTCCTTTGCTTTTTCGATCCCTTCCATATTCATCAAACAGCCACATTCTCACTCTTAGAGTAAGAAAACTATAGAGGTTCGGGTAGCGTGGCCAGATGAGACAACATATTTTATACATATCCATAAATGTATATACTTATAGGACCCAATGATACCATAAAGTAAACCTAACCCTTTACTCTGGGTATCAATACAAAAAAAAAACATCAAATGGATGATTATAATTATGATGTAGAAAAGTGCCACAATATAAACTTCACAATTTCACAAAAACTCCATGAAAGTCGAAGCTTGATGAGCTACATATGTCGATGACCTTGAAAAAACTGACAGACATGAAATAGTACAGCTTTGTCCTTTTCCTTTACGTATAATAAATTAGCGGCCATAACAAATGGCTTTAAAGAATTATAATCATTAGAATCAGCATTATAACTCTCTAAGTTCAAAAAATCCCACTGAACATAATTTCTAAAATAATCATTCAGTAGGATTTTGTTATGGCCATAAGCTTTAAGCCATATTTGTTATGGCCGCGAATCATATTTAGATCAACATACAACCTGTTACTGACCTGCAAATTGCAAAAAACGTAAAAAAAATGAATTTCGAGTGCTACCTTAGCGCATCACCCTTAAAATACTACCTATATTATCCCTTTCTTGTGAGTATGAAATGGAGCTACCCACCGTCTTACATTTCTTTGCCTAGTTCTCACTACTCAATTCATGGTATCTTTATGAATTTCAAAAAAAGAACATTGTCGTGCACGCGCGTTTCAATAGCACAGCGCCGTAATTAAAAAAAAACTTATGAGTTATTCGAATTACCCTAAGGTTTAAGAACCTTTTAAATAGGATTCATATCATGAGTGTAGATAAAGTTTTGTATGCAACTGTACATAATTAGGTATTAAAACACTCGTGTTTTAATACCCCTTACTATACAACAGTTGCATAAATAACTAATGTGTAAAATAATGACTTATTTACGTTTTATATTAAGTACCTAGTACATAGGCTACTAAAAGCAACTCACTAGAGCTCAGAAGATTTTGTAGTAAAACACATAATATAGAGTGTATTAAGTTTACATAGTAAGTAAGAAAACAAAGTTGCTTTCAGTTTAATCATAAATTGTAATGTAATGATATTTTGAAGATTATATGCTTCAAGATAAAGCTGTTATTGTGTAGTGCTAAAATTCATCACACCTGTGAATTTTCTTAAAGAGAATCTATAATAAAAAGGAGGATAAACTCGAAAACGACTCTAGATCATTTAGATTGCACGAATAAATAGTATTTGGTTATCAGTCCCTTTTTTACCATACAGTTGCAGAAATGTTAACCCACCGATGCATTAGTCCAAATTATTCCCATTTCATTCGAAATTCTCAAAAAAAAAAAAAACGTTGGGGAATTTTGCCCCAACTGCACATCTGCACATTTAAACATTTTGACTAGATGAGCTGTCTAACGTTTCTGTAATTACAGTATGATAAAAAAAAATACGCGAATTGTAAAATAGGAATAACTAGTTTTTCGAACATTAGTTACATTTACTGCTCATCATAACTAATCACACTACCGAAGCTCGAGTAAATACGCAACGCTAAAGCTGTTTTCGTTTCAATGAAAAATCAAGCTATGAAGAGCGAGCGAGCGAACGAGCGTTTTTTTTTCAGGAAAGTAAAAGCTAGAACTTAATAACAAGACAGTCTGTCAATCTGTAGCCGCCGCTATGTAGGTTAATAAACAGAGTTAAAAATTATTTTCCTTCAGTTAATGTTTTTGCGGCATTGCGTGTAGACACCTCGTGCCTGCGAGTTACTAGGCGCTAAAACTAGGCGTGGAGGTGGGTGGAACTCCTACCCTTCGCCTTACTAGGTACATGTGTGAATTTACTACGGCGCCCTGCAGGCGGCAAGCAGCCTCGCGACTAATTCCGTTAAAATTCTCCGTTGGTGTTATGCTCGCCTGGTAGCTACGGTAAGTAGGGTAAATGACAACGGGGTGGTTGCCAGTTGGCTGGCACCCGCCCCCGTGGCGCAAGGGCTTTAGCTCGCGTTTATTTGCGACTAGCTCTTCAACCCGACTTGGCACGGTGTGAGGTTAAATTCAACTTGGTTGATTTAAACGTGCTGCCAGAATAACAGTAAATCCAGCTTTTTACTTACCTACTGCAGCGGTATAAAAAAGGTAATGCGTTTTTTTTTCTCCTTTTCTTTCTATGTTTTGGTCATAAACATTAACTATGGTTTGCCTGACTGACCTACTAACTAACACACGTTACAATCTCAGTGCTTACCATAGCACGCGTACTAAACAAAGCATTACTGATCAAAATCGCAAACCTAGGAACTGGGATCAAACAAATATAAACTATATTTACATATTGATAAATATTAAAATGTGTTGCACGCTCTCGGTTTCTACGTCATTCATTTTATTAAAGGCAACCCTACAGATGCCGACGGGTGTCTAGCGGACCCTCATGGTAATGAAACGCAGAATCGATTGCTGGGGGACCAAACTTAATTATGTCACTGCTCAAGGTCGCGATGCACACGCATTCGCACATAAATTCAGTTTTGGATGAATTGCTTTTGAATAAGTTCGTAATTGCAATCTTGAGGAGTTTTGGAAGCAATTAAAATGGCGTCAATACGATTATGCAACAGTTTAGACATGTAATTGCGAATGTGTTGTAAAGCGAAGTGTTAATAATGATTGCTGTTATGAAATTCGGCGGATATTTGATGTATACAGAAGAACATAGAAATAATCTGCAAAAAAACCTTTTAGCGCCCGGATCGTCATTTACTCCATTTACACTAAAGCACTTCCTAACTTTACAAAAAAAGTAATATTTAGTTATGGTTAATTAAGTATTGAAGACAAATGAATTAGTTACAGTTTACACAGTTTTATATTATCTACCTAACTCTAAGTAAAAGTTAGCCAATTACGAAACGGCCTACATAAGCGAAGCCGCGAACAATAACTTGTATCAAAACGTAACAGGATTGAAGTAAACCGTTGTGCCGCAGAAGCTAAAGTAAATTAACAATTTGGACGCAAACATTGCCCTGGGCTATCTATAGAACTAAATATAACAGAACGTTAAGGTATCATAGTGTCCTTGAACGGTTAAAAGTTAAATCTCCACTGTTTTAATAAAATTGTAAATATATTGTAGAAAAATGTTGGTTGTAAAAGATTTACTTTATTTTAAAATTAATTTGTCCTTTTTAAAGGACATTGAGGTAAGTTAAGGTTAAACCTTTTCTGTTTTACATAATCAGCTTATAATGTTCCCACTGCTGGGACACAGGCCTCCTCTCTGTGAGAGAGAGTGGGCCGTAATCCACCACGCGGGGCCAGTGCGAGTTGGTAAATGTCACATGTCTTCGAATTTTTAGTTCTAGGACATGTTTTTTTCTGTTTTAATTTTATAGTATTACACTGGCTGAAGCCTACGTAAAATAATGAGAATGACGTTCATGTCAAATTGATCATTGCCGAAATAGTATATTGTAGAATAGTTGAAAATTCTACTCCATCCAAAGATTTTCTTTAAAAGATTGCATTTACCGATTAGACCGCCAGTGTCACCTTATGTAAAACTTCTACTTTTATAACTGTAATTCGTATGGTGTACAAAATGAAGAGTATTTTTTTCTATTCTCATTCTTAAAATATTACCTAATTTTCAAACGTTACTCAACAAATGAAAAAACACTATCAATTCCAACTTTCAACTTTACCCACCCAAAAATCAAACATTCAAAACACGCTCCACATATGAAACATAGAGATTGGCCACAATAACATGGGCATAGCTAAACAAACTTCTAATCTCTGACATCAAAGCAGTCACACGGCCGCAAGTGGCGCTGGACGAATAAAATAGCCTGTTGTGTTATTAACAGCGCCCGCCGAGAAAAAAGGGGGTGGATGCGTGGTGCAGACGCTGGATGAGACATAGTGTGTTTGTGAGAGTTTTTGTGCATTAAATAGTGGGATATTTGAGTATTCATGATCTGTCGTTAGAGCTTAGCTTGACTATAATAGCTTTTATTAAATAATTATACTCGGGGGAAAATAATATAGCGAGTGCAGTATGTATTCGCCAATGAAAGACTTCTTTTGAATAACTTCATGATACTTTGTTAAAGGATTAGGAACTTCGTTTCAAAATAATCCTGTGTAGGTAACATTTTGACTATGTCGAAACTTTTGTTTTTTTTTAATTTAGTACTCTATAACGTTGTTAATTTATTTAATTGTGCTTGCTATTAAATACATAATATACAGCGAAAGGATCTTCGTTCCTACCGGGTGTCCCTCGACACATTTAACTTTTTAATTTTAAAAAATCTTCAAAATAGTGTTATTCAGACTTTTAATGTAGAGTTCTCTCGATTCTACGCTTATTGTTTTAACAATGTCGATTTTACGAGAAGTGCGAGTCATCACAACATATTACAAAGACACAAAGAAATCTAAAAAAAAAACTAAAAACACCCTAATACCTTAAGAAAGCCTCCATCTTAAACAGACCCGTTCCATCTAATCTATATCCCGGTCGCAAGTACCCGAGAAAAAAGGGGGGAGGGTCGAATATCCCACAAGGGTGGTTGGCAATGGACTGAAGGAGCCCCAATCAATCTTACAAGTCGCAGTGCGATGCGGGGGCCGAGGGGGGGATAAGGCACTTTTGGGAGGTCGAAGGGACGATACCCTCTTATGGACGGGCTTGGGCTCGACTGACCCTTCGGGAGGCCCCACACGAAAAAGGTCTAACATAAACTTTTTGTTAGTAGGATATTTTCTGCGTTAGGTCCCATCATATTACAAGCTTTTGGCGTTTATTGCAATTAATGTTGGGGTTGTTGGTTTAAGTATGTTTTTTTTGTCAAGTTTCTTTGTATAGTAACTGATGTTTAATTTTAATGAAAACACGGTCACATCCCTCTTTTATGTGTTTACAAAAAAATACCCCGATCAAAATATACTAACAATATAATATCTCATCTGCAAACGTTGTAAATAAACACATCTATTCAATTTTTCAAAAAAAAAATAAACAAATGAAACAACAACTAACACAGACATTTTCCAGCTAGGATACAAAAAACAAATACTAAGTCAAACAAGAACCTCCCAAGCGTGTAACATAATTTTCACATTGAAAAACCTATTACATAGCCACGATAGTAGATATAACCGTCATCAGAAAACTTACTAGCCCACTTCTCCGCCGGGCATCGTTTTTGTGTCTTGTCTAATACCGTGACGCCCCCTCAGGCTGATGAAACCTCGTGCCTTCCACCCACCACCCCACCCGCGCCCCAAGCGAGAAAAATGAGTTAGAAAAGATGCGGCGCCCGATTATAGCGTGACGCCCCGTGGTCCTTTGTGAGGGACATTCGTCTGAATCAATCGCGGGTCGTGTGGGACGCCGCGAGCATTACAGGGTTACGTCAGGTACACGCTAACGCCTATGAGTGCCTGGTATTCAAATATGATTTTGATAAAAACTTTGTCTCCTATAAAAAAATAAGCCAAACAAACTATCATAATATTTATTATTATTCAGTATCCTAACAATATTAATAAATTAACTACTAGTAAATAACATAGAATTCTCAAAAGGACCCTTGGATGTTGGACCCATGTCTCCTTGTAAGCCCACCAAAAGTCCGGGTTGGGATCCTTGCGTTAGATGAGAACATTACTTTTGTATGCCCGATTAACTGAACATCTACAAAAGAGCCGCTGCTTCAAACTGTTTTCTATGATATCAAAAGTGATAATTTGCATACGTGCCTAACTAAGATACTTTTTTAATTACGAAGAAAATAAATATCCACAACATAAACACTATCAGAATCCAATAGCCGAAAACTTTGATTTTTTTAAACGAAACTTTTAAATCGAAACGAACCCAAACTTTTTTACATAATCTTACCACAGCAATTTCTTATATAAACTTCAACGATCGAATAGATCTAAGAAGTAGATATATCAATAACAAGTAAAAATGCCGATAACAAACATCCCATTGAAGACCACGTTAACAAAAACGTTCAAATAAATAAAATAGGTACTCCTATAATTTTTACTTCAACGTCGGATAGCAGTCTTCAAAATCATAACAAGGGTTAGAAAGGATCCCATACAAAGGTTTGCGGATCCGACCGACCGCCGCCCGCTTTACCAGTTTGTTAGCAGAAGTTTAAAGCTAGGGTTAAACGCGGACCGGCCCGCAAAATCATATGTTTATTTTACATTTGTTTAGACGAAATTATTTATCTGGTTTTGGTGTGGTTTCATACTTTGTGTGAGAGGATGAGGAATTTAGACCAGTTTTGAGAAACTCTGTTTGTTACTTTTCGCGCAAACTGGTTTTACTTCTGTAGAAGTTCATAGGCAAATAAACACTGGATTTCCTTATAAATTTGCAAACACTGCTGACTTCTGGAAGACATAGTTGATGTAGTAAAAAAATAAACATCTTCACTGACCTTGTTCTCTGAATCCCTGCGGTCCTGGTACGCCATACTCCTCATATGCTTCAGATACGCCGTCGTTATAGGCACGTTATAGTCCATCTCTTCACCACCATAATACGCTCCACCATCTGGTCTCCAAGGCTTTGGAATCCTTCCAGACCCAAAAGAATTAGAAGAATATTCAATACTTGAAGTCAACAACTTCTTTCTGGGAGGAGACCTTGATTTTGGAGGGTCTCTCGACGTTAAATTAGCTACGTCAAGTGGATTGTACTTTTTCTCTTTTTTGGGTTCAGTCTTATCGTTAGCTCCTCTGCTTTCTGCCCTCTTGGTGTTTTCACCTTCTGACTGCCGAGTATCATCATCCTTTTGTGATCTTGAAGGCACTGGGCTGTCAGGTATGACGTCTTCTACGTCTATTAGACTATTGTCATCTTTGTCTATTTCTGGGTCGGTTCTAACTGGTTCATCTTCCTGAAACGCGGGTTCTTCAGGCGATGTTCTATTCAAAAGTGGTGTTGCTTCGAAACCGTTAAGTTTCTTCGACGTGAGTTCAATATACGTAGGTTCCGGATCTTCAACATCTGGTTTGGGGCTTTCAGTTTTCTTCACCGGCTGAAGTTCCGTATACTCGAATTTCGGTTCGTAGTAATTAGAATGTGCGGCGTCTATCTCAGATTCCCAGTTGCGCGTGTAATCAGGCGCGCAGTGGGGTAGGAAGGGGAGGTAAGTGGGGTGTCTGGTGGGCGAGGGTGATGGTGTGGGGAGGGGCGGGGGGGATGCACTGCGCGGGCGCCGCGCGCACTCGGCGCATCCGGTGAGGAAGCGCGTGACTGCCTCCCGCGGCAGGAACGCGTACGTCTCGGTAATCTGTTGGCGAAAACATCCGTGATTAAGGGAAAGGAGAGAATATATTCTTTTGTGATGTTTTGTGTTCGAGTGATAAAATTACGGGTGGATACGTTGCGTGCTTGGTGGGAAACAAATGAACATAAGTTTCATGAACGGTTCCGAAACTTTGATTTGGGTTGGTTCATATCAGAAAGGTATAGAAAATAGACGCCTATTGCCTGTTTTTATTGTACAACTAACCGACCCAACAAACGTTGTCCTGTCCTTTCAATAATTCATACATTTCCATAGAAATGCACATTTCTTTCCGGCAACTTTTAAATTTTGTTCTTTCCGTAAGAACGATTCGGACTATTACGAACTAATTGAAACAAAAATTTACCTGTTCGGTCCAGCCGTTCTCTAGTGATGCGCTTGCCAATTTTCATTATAATATACAGGGTGGAAACTTTCAGCGGGGAAGTAGGGGAAGTACCTTATCCGTTGCAGCTACGCGAAAATGGTCTTAAGAGACTATCCATAATTTTTTATGGAATTTTGATCCCCATTCACAGATTTTGAAAAAAATGTACGGTGAGCAGGAAAATGGGCAGTTTTCACAAAAACTTTTTTTTATGCCAATTGATCCTGTTTCTTATAAGGATCAAAAACTTCACTAGACCAACTGAGGTTTGAGTACTAGAAAAGTCAGCAATTTACTACAACAATTTACTACTACAATTTTTTTTTACCATCGATAAGCTGGCCGCTACAAAAAAGACTGATCAAAAAACAAATAAAAAAGCAATAAATTTTACTTTGGGTATTATTTTACCTTAAAATTAAAAACTTGAAACTTTACATTTGGACCCACCTAGAAATTTTACTTGTGCTCTAAGATATGATATTGATATTATACGAGACTATCCATCTCTTAAGACCATTTTCGCGTAGCTGCAGCGGATAAGGTACTTCCCCTTACTGCCCCGCTGAAACTTCCAACCTGTAGATTTAATTTTTAGGGTTCCGTACCTCAACAGGAAAAAAACGGAACGCTTATAGGTTCACTCGTGTGTCAGTCTGTCTGTCCGTCTGTCACAGCCAATTTACTCCGAATCTACTGGACCGATTAAGTCTAAATTTGGTATACTTACCTACGTATGAATTTCCGTAACCCAAACACGGACGTGTATCGTAAATATATGAATTTTGAATATCACTTTTAGGGCACGAATTAGAAAATATTAAAAAAAAGTTTTGCAATCTGTAACTTGTGTGACGTATGTCAAAATGAAAGAGTTTATTATAAAGATTTGAGATATTTTTAAGGTTCCATACATCAAAAGAAAAAAACGGAACCCTTATAGGATCACTCGTGTGTCTGTCTGTCTGTCTGTCCATCTGTCACAGCCAATTTGCTCCGAATCTACTGGACCTATTAAGTTGAAATTTGGTACACATATAGACTTCTGTGACCCGAACACGGACGTGTAACGTTAATAAATGAATTTTTAATATGGGGGTCACTTTTGGGGAGCAAATCAGAAAATTAAAAAACAAGTTTTTCAAACTGTACCGTGCGACACATCAAATGAAAGGGCTTGTTGTAAGGATTTCAGATATATATTTTTTATAATTTTAAAATAAATACTGTTCAAATTATTAACAAAAATAGATGCAAATTGACCATCCCCCCCCCTTTTCTCCGAAACTGCACTGCATCGCCCAAAGGTTGACTGGTAGAAAATGCCTATGGCATTAAGTCCGCCTCTGTACATTTGTGTGCTTAAAGTATTAAATAAACTACTGAGCCTAAAATTTTGAAAAAAGTACAGAAAATAGTTCTTTACATAGAGAACTATTAACTCCTATAAGACTCAAACTCAAAGCATTTATTTCAATTAAACCAATTACAGGCACTTTTGAATTGTCAAAGAGTCGGTCAGTTAGTCAGAAAGTTGAAGCTAATTGCCCATTCCAAAACGTACATCTCTATGGAGAAGAACAGGCAAGAAACTCCAAGGACACTCTTTTAAATCAATATATTACAAAATCCTGGGTACATTATTCTTGTCGCTTCTTTAAGTGAGAACAATGTAAAAAATAAATTATTTAAAAACAATAAAAAAAAACAATAGAAAAAAAAATCATAATACAAAATATATAAGATTAAAAATAAGCCCTGGCAGATAGGAGACGACCAGCGACCAGCCAGAGACAACTGACGGCGCCCGTTCACGAACATGACGCGTGGATCAGCACCATCCAGCTCAACCATTTTGTAGGGAACCGAATGATCCAATACACGCGCCACCATCAGCGAGCCATTTAAGTGAGCATGACATACTCTTAACTGCCAAACTTTTTTAAGTCTACATTCATCATAAATTCATAACATAATAAACGGCTCCATGGTCACAATTACAAAATTTAAAAAATGACTTTAAATTATACAAGAAGTCTTGTGATCTTAGTAACATAGTAAATCTCTCAATATTGTGCGTACAAACTTACATTTGCAGTTGGAATGTATGAGGGGTCATGTTTTTCAACTACAATGTTAAGTTTGTTCTTGGGATAAATTCATCCAAACTTCGGAACCCTTCACTGAGCGTGGTCCGACACGCCCTTGGCCGGTTTTTTTTTTATTATAATATTGATTATTTGAACAGTCTGTTGGAAATCTTAGGCCCGTATTAATAGAGCGTTACTCAGTACTCAAGCACTACTTAGGACTAGTTTCAACCAATCAAATGGCTTGAATCTAGTCTTAAGTAATGCTTGCGTACTGAGTAGCGCTCTATTAATACGGGCCTAAGAGATGCAGTCCGGTACTCAGGGGGTCTACCCCGAAGCGTTGGTTTAGTCCCATCTCTTCCCCTTCCCATCTCATCCCCTAGGCGTTTATTCCTACAAAAAAATCACGATGCTACATACCAATTAATACATGACTTGATTTCATCATCGACACGAATTTGATAATGAAATTCGTTGCCCAGCGCCATCTATTACTGACGGCTCAAAAAGGGAACATAGCGAAGGGCAGCCAGTGACAATTTTGAGAGTTGACAGCAGTACCATTCGCCCAGTGGTTCAACCGTATATCGCTAGATGGCGCTGACTTAAAATGTCAAACAAACGAAAATAATCCACAAGAAACGTTACAGTATAAAAGTTACACTCATTGTTGAGTAATATTACGCTCTGCAAAATTAATGACAGACATTTTAAGATCATTTTATCATTTAAAAATACACTCACTGTTCTATATGTTCTCTTCTGCCCTGCATGTTTTCCAGGTCTTCCTTCTAGTTCCACATGCACGGTATAGATGATATCGAAGAAATTTTCTACCACGGCCACCTTTCTGTAGACTGGATCTTGGTTTGGCGCGTTCTGTAACAAGAAACATGAAAATCGTTAACATAATTATTACTTTTTATTGCAACTTACTATTTATTTAAAACTCCGCCATCTAATGGGGAGAGTCTGAACTGCAACTCTTGCAAAGTTTTGCTATTTGCCGCTAGATGGCATTACAAAAATGTTTCAGGAAGTTTTTATGTTTTTGAAGAGAGTATAGATAGCGCTGCAAAGATCCCGCTAATTTTGTACTTTCCCAAGTTTCGATAAAGTTATGTAAAGTCCTATTTCCTTACATTTATAATTAAATTTGACTAACTGAACATTACAAAACTCAGTCACAGAAAAAAATCTTTTCCAAAAATGCATCCATCACTCACACACACGGATCGGGCAATGATAGACAACAGGGCTGTCCATCGAAAGGGAATCATGTAATTTGTTTCATAAATTACCCGCGGAGGGCAATTAGTCCCGCGATCGCAGGTCGGTCGTAATTAGCCAGTCCCGGGCGCCCGGGACCGCTGTAATTAGTCGGACGACGAGCCCCGGGACTGCCGTAATTATGGGATCCGTTGCGAAGCGCCGCACTATGTTTGCGGATTCCAACTTTGCTAAATAAATAGCGTGTTCAGTGATGCACCCTCGTTTGTGAAGCACTGAAACATATTTTATGTAAAAATATATTCCGCCCTGTAATCTGGTAACTCTTTGCTATTCCCCGTAAGATTTTAAGTTACTCAGAACTGAAAACAATGTAAGTACGATAGGTCAGCAAGTTGATATCGATTTCATAATATCAAAACAAGGCAAATTTAATGGCCTTAACATCCTCATTGTTTAGTAAAACATTTTTTTTTTCTCTCTCAAAAACACTTGCTCCAGTATTATATTTACAAAAAAAACACTAACAATTTATCTGTGTCAAAAAAAAACCATAACGGCCGCGTTAGGAGCGCTCGCGCGACGAAACAGCGGTATCATCACAGATCCTTATCCCGGGCGGTCTCGAAGTGGCCCCAGGCAGGACTAATGGGCACGGCAATTACACGGCGAGGCGCGCCAGCCGCGACAACTAGTGTGGGGGCCATATTTTTTGTGGATTATCGAGATATTCTTGGAAGTGGTATCGTTATCGGGTATTTTTATTCGATGTAAGTAACTGAAACCAAAACCTAACTAAAGTGTCCCGAAAGTGGGACGACTAAATGGCTCAAGCTATTTGCAGAGTCTGGCTGTGCAAATGAAATTAGTAAGGGACGAAACATTTCGGTACTATCGAAACATTTTGGTACTATCGAAACATTTCGGCACTATCGAAATGATTCTTAATAATTTTGTTTTTTTTTACTGTTAGAGTTTTCGAATTATTTGGAAGTACAAGTAGGTAGGTATTGGTAGAATATCTGCCATGTCTGGAGAATTGGCGATATACGAGTATGTTTCCTGATTTGGAGACTCTTTTATTGTGATTAGTCAAAGATTACGAGAGGAAAACCGTGGTAGTTAGATATTATAGTTGATGTAGTTGAAGTGAACCATCCACACACTTTATTATGGGATTAAAGTTAAAACTACGCCTTCTTATCCACTCTTTAAAAGTACTACATACTACTTATCAAGGTCTTTTGCAAGTATATACACCTACCTATAGAAGCTTGAGTGAATTCTTAAAATGTTCTTTGAACTAACCTTGACCAAATTGATTGAAATATTACTAAAATTAACACTTTTATAATTTTTATTTTTTTTTCATTTAAGTATTACTGTTCAAAACAAAAAGCAACTTATAAAGAAAGCGTTCACATCACTATTTCGCCGAGCGCGCCAATTAGCAGAGAGCCGCCCGCGCCATTCGCGCCGAGACAATTCTGCCGCCAAATAAAAATAAATTGTACGAAATATCGCCGAACGCGCCATCGAGCCACCGCGCCACCCGCGACTTAATAAAATGCTGAACCTGAGCGAAATTGTATCAGTTAGCTACGGATAGAAATGTTTGCGAATGTATTATTAAAGTTTTGAAAAGTTTTCGCCGTGTTTTTCAGGAGCTGTTGCTGAATTTTTCAATACGATGTTTCTTCAGTGACTGTGAGATACTCAGGATTGAGGATAGAGACAATTATAGATATCAGAGTGTGAGACTGTGAGTGTAAGACATTTTATCTTATGTGAGATATATAATAATCCTTGTGAATATTTGTTTTCAGTTTTCGCAATTTTAGTTACATTAGGAGTATTATGACGATGTTTTCTAGAAGTTGTTCATTATTATAACGAGTACAATCTACCCTTAAAAGTTTATTATTTAGTGTAAAATTGTGTAGCCGGAGAGGAGCTAGCTTTGGGGGATTAGTTCTGTATTTGATGCAGACGCACGTTTGATCAAAGTTGTGGTGGTTGCAACCCTCTACTCATAAGTTAACTAGATAATTTAACAAAACTAACATAGACATGTATGAATGTAGGCAAAGCAAAAGGAGTATGTAAGGGGCGTAGCAGTTGGCGTTCTATAGTTTCTGCCTACCTCCATGGGAAGAAAGCGTGAGTTTATGTATGTATGTATAACATTATACATAACATCACGCCTTGTTTCCCCGAACCGAAGGGTTGGACAGAGGTACACCCACATTTCACCAGTTATGTTTACTTTAAGTCCCATGTCATAGGGGGCGAATCTATTGCCATCAACCGGGCACAAATCCAGACTCCGGGCTGCTACTGAGAAAAACCCAATAACACTGCGCGACCTGGGGGGAATCGAACCCGAGTTCATGCTCAGCAATAGCGCTTGCGATCACTAGACCAACGAGGCAGTAAATTAAATAAATAACAATATTGTGTACCTGATAAAATAATAATTATACCGATTTAAAGTTCGTAGAGACTGGTGCGATATCACGGGCGCGACAAGGGTCGCGCTGCGTGTTGCGCCCGCGATTTCGCGCCGGTCTGTACGAGCCTTTATCGCATCCATAAATCTTTACAATTTAAAACGAACTAACTAAATAAATAAACTAAACTACTTGCTCTAAAGAATCCTCTCAAATAAAAGAAACAAATAAATTCTGCACACTGCGAGTACCGGGCGCGCAGCAACAGGTGGCGGTGTGAGCAATACCTCATTGCGAACACGGTACACCTGCGCGTTCGATACCACTCAGACACCGATCCAAGTTTCTATATACAAAGGAAATTGCAGAAGACCCATGAAATAAGAAAACCATAATCAAAAATTAATCGTAGACAATGTTCCTGTATTTATTTAGCAATAAACTGATATCTGAAGCATTACTTGCTTATTGAGTTGCAATATCGTGCTGCAAGTCAGTTTGACGTGCGCCGCTACGAAATGCTACGCCTGGGAATAGGATGCTACGCTATTTCACGTATATAAGTATTAACAAGGACCTAACTAGTTGTAAGACTTGCAAGCATCTGAAGGCTTTTAGGTTCATTGACATCTAGGGAAAACACAATATTTATCTAATTGTTTTAATGTTTGCAGCCCAACTTAATTTGTTTACTTTAATGCGATTCCCGTGTCTCGCCTCTCGCCATAAAGCCTGATTATTCGCCCGCTTTCCACTGTTGCAGGTATGGCCGTACTGGGTCTTCTGTTTAACCTGTGTATCATCCCTATTGACTACCGCTCCGCACCACTAAACTTTTCTTGAAACTTGCGACACTTGCAATATTGTAGTTATGATTTGTTGATCAGAATTAAATTTGTGCACTGTGCATGGAGGAACATTTAAGAGAAGACCAAGAACAAAATTTTAAAAAATCCGGTCAAGTGCGAGTCGGACTCGCGCACCGAGGGTTCCGTTCGAATATATGATGTTGATGATTTCTGAAAAACTGTGCTATTTAGAGACATCGTTTTATTTTTCCTGTAATCTTTACATAAACTTCTATCACATAGAATAATTTCAGATTTTTATCTATGCAAACTTCGGAAATAAGGCCCCGATTTCCGAAGTTTTCATAGATAAAAATCTCAGAACGGTATTTTTTTACATTTTTCACCAGTCGGAAACAATGCTGCATAAAAAGAAAATGTTTGAGTTTAAGACCCCTTTCAGTCCCTTTTGCAAAAAAGATATGTATTTTTTTATTTCTTTCTTGTTTGCAAAATAATTGGGCAACCGTCATCTAAAATTATTATAAATTTCAAGTTGATAGCATTAGTAGTTCTTGAGATATCCAGGTGTGACAGACAGACAGACTTAGTCTCACCATAAAAAAGGGTTCCTTTTTACCATTTTGGTACGGAACCCTAAAAAGATTGTGTGCAAGATGATTTATGGCTAGGAAGGAAGATGAACACTGAGTTGATCAGTTGACGGCTGATACTGATGAAGATGTACTATCGCGGACACTGCTGCCTGACCACTTTTCAACCTTATGCTCTTAGTAATAAGGTCGAAAAGTGGTCAGGCGCCAGTGTCCGCGATAGTACCTACACAGCTCACTCGACAAAGTCGAGGGATGACCAATTGACCAGTATTCACTCATATACTCTATACTCCATTTGAAATAAGATTAGACATGTAAATAAACCGTTTTTACAGTCCATTCAACCGATTTTGACTTGATATTTCGTTAGTGGCATGACAAATGGCAGCTGTAATAAATAGATAGTATTGTAACCAAGTTTTTGCTTTTAATGCCATCCTTATGCCCACGGAATAGAAGTCAAAATCGATGGAACGGACTGTAAAAAAGTTTATTCGAATTTCTTTTTTCTAATCTTATTTGAAATAGAGTATAGGTTAGAGCGAGGCCACACTGGCGTTGCCGGTGCCTTGCGTCGTCGCACCGCTATGATTTCGACGCATTGGTAGCCACACGGGCAATGCGGTGTCGTAACGCAATGACGCGTACTACAGCGTCGCATCGTTTCGGTGTAGGGCAAGTGTAGGGTGTGTTATGTCAGTTAGAGAATAATCTTCTTTTTTTTTTATTGCTTGGGAAATCATCAAATAACTTCTCCCGCTCTGGGCGGAACGGGAGGGAGTGTCAGACTTTTACTGACTAAAACCCACCGTGTTCCTTCAAATGCCTGTGTGCCAGGGCCACGATATCCCTTTCGGACAGACTCGTAACCCTGGCAGGCATTGGCCCTTTCGGACCCCGTCAATTGGTGCTGACGTCTCTTTGAGGCGCGCGTGGAACACAACGCGCCGTCGACCCGGGCCTAGTCCTCATCGGACGGCGAGCTACCCATCGCACACCGTCCGCAAGCCCGCGCCTACGGTAGCCGGGAATCGGCCTGTGATTCCCGACGCCCGGGGCGTCTCCTGCGGCGACTAAGGGCGGAAGGGCGGGAACCCTGCCTCACCCTCACGCGTTCCGCCTCCTCCTTCGCGAGCATTACTGTTTCGCAGAAGGAGGTGACGGCCTCCCATGCAGTTAGTGAATAATCTAAGTACTATAAATACGCTCAACTCTCCCCTTCGATAGTTATACAATACTGCGCTGCGCTGCGTTGCCGCTCCGGTGTTACGCGGCCTCCACCCTCCACGCTCCGTCTCTTTGGTCTCCTTGTCCGTTCGTCCGACGACGTTGCAGCGCACCGTGTGGCATACCATGGATATTTGTATGTAATACGACGCAGCATCAACGCTTAGGGCTAATTTCACCAATGAAACTGAACGCAATCAGCAACTAAACCGAGTTCAAGAGCTGTCAGTGTCAATATTACAAATAAAATAATGACACTGACAGCTCTTAAAGGTGTTTTATGTGCTGATCGCGTTCAGTTTTCATTGGTGGAATTCGCCCTTAGTCGTCGCAACGCACCCGTGTGGCCTCGCTATTACAGGAACTGTACTTGCTAAAAAAAAGTACTGCGCCGTCCAAACATCAATTGGGGACAGAAGGATTTTTATAATAAGTAAAGAAACTCTTATCAAACATTGGTTGAATTTCGGACAAAGGACAATGAGTGAAAACGTCCCATCGACCAACAGACTTGTAACATTTCTCAATCGAAAGATCTCAGTGAGCTGATTATATTGATTCTTTTTGCAACCCATACTTGGGACTAGAGTTGAACAGATTAGAATAGACGTTAATATTATTGTGCATTTGTGCTGCAGACCTGCCTGTTAGAAGATAACATTTGGAAACTATAATATACTATTGCGTTCAAAGGGGTTATCGTAATACAGTCACACATAATGTAGGAACGTACTTACTTAAAACTTTACTAGGTACTTAGTAGTACTCTGGGATTGCGGTACAGTTTTTATATTGATGTTACATTATATTATGATTATATGAATGCAATATGCTCGAGTTATCTGGGGGGGGAAGCCTTTCAGTCTTTTAGCCTCTCAGATTACGTTCAGCAATGGATGTATGGTGACCACGATTAAAATTTGTAAAAAACATAACATCAAGATAAGTAATTAAGTAGGTAGGTACATGAAAATAAAAGTTTTCAAAAAACCTGACCCAACAATTTAAAACAGGCTTCTACTGTCCTTCTGCTCCCCTGGTACACTCAGCGATGGCTGCCGGAAGGAGTGTACCCGACAGTTGGGGAGTATCCGGCCCGGTCCCGCTCCCGTTCGGTTACTGAATGTGATGCTTGACGAGTTGACGAATTCTATGTAATCGTAGAATCACATGGCTGAACTTTATACAATATCGAGTAGGTAGTTTATTTCAATCGACTTTCATTTCGTTTGACAATTCTTTTGTTGATAATGTTTAAAAGGGTTTCCAGAATCCCGGGAAACAAGAGGTCAACCCTCTAACTTGTGTTGAAATAAAAATACGATTGTTACGAAAGGCCACCGGCTGCGGCTGTCACGTGCACCAACCAACAACGCGTTTTTTATTATGTCGCAAGTTTTCCGAATTAAATTAATAACGAGTAAATAACAGCAAAATTCAGCCATGGTGACTATTGTTGCCGCTTGAAGAATGAACGGTCTACCATTCAGGACTAAAACAAAGAGCTTTTTAGAAAAACCATTATGAAAAAAACCGGTCAAGAGCGAGTCGGACTCGCGCACCGAGGGTTCCGTACGAATATATTTATAATGTTGATGATTTCTGAAAAACTGTGCTATTTAGAGACATCGTTTTTATTTTTCCTGTAATCTTTACATAAACTTCTATCACATAGAATAATTTCGGATTTTTATCTATGCAAACTTCGGAGATAAGGGGGGTGTGGTGTACATTTTTCATCACAAGTCAGAGACTATGCTGCCTAAAAAAAAAATATGTTTGAGAATGTGCAAACAACGTTCTTTCATATGATACCCCACATGCCCTAGTAGCCCCATTTCAAATTTTTAAGACCCCCTTTCAGTCCCTTTTGCAAAAAAGATATTGTTACGAGCTTGGGGTTCGTGACAATAAAAACTGCCGATTTAGTAACTAAAAAATAGACACTTTAATTAGGAACACCAATTTAAACACACTACTACTTTAAACACAATTAAAACACAATCACTTAATGACACTCTCAAATATCGTTCAGTTGTTCTCGCTTGTCTCGTTTTCCAAAGTAAACTAACTCCGTCGCGGCCCATACCGGCCTTAATAGGGCCTCGGATAGTTCCCGAAACATCTAGAATATTCGAGTACATACCGGCCCCGACTGACCGGGTGTCGATAGTTCTAGAATCGAACTTTCACGAAGCTTCTTGACTCTATTAGTGTCGCTACTTGATACTAGATGGCGCTAGTAGTAGGATTTTTAGTTGTGCGCGCAACACTGCCCCCTCCTAAGACATGCTCGTCCCGAGCATTATCGGCCTCATGAAAACGCGCCAGTCGATCCACATGGACGATCTTAGGAGTACCTCTTGCCCCTTTCTGTATCCGGTAGGTTACGTCATTGATCTTTGTCACAATCCGGTACGGTCCGTCCCATTTAGCTTGAAGCTTAGGAGATTTCCCTTAGCTGCGGACTGGGTTGTGCAACCACACTAGTGAACCTTCGTCGAACCCTTTATTGTTCATTTTGCGGTCATAACGGGTTTTCATCTTTTCAGACATTTGCTGGCCTGATTGTCTGACGTGCTCATAGATGTCATTCATTTTGTTCCGCAAGTCATTCGCATAATCGGTAATACTGCGTGGGGCATCAGGTGGTATTCCGGTGATCAGGTCTGCAGGCAGCCGTAATTCCCTTCCAAAATTTGCGAAAGCTGGTGTCACCGATGTACTTTCGTGAACAGCACTTCGATATGACAACAAAAACGGTTGTATGTGTTTGTCCCAATCTCGTTGCCGATTTTCCACAACTTTTGCCAGGTATCGCTCCAATGTCTGATTAAATCACTCCACCATTCCATCCGCTTGTGGGTGGTAAGAAGTTGTTCTCGTTTTATGAGTACCCATTACTCGGCAAGTTTCCTGAAATATTTGGGACTCAAAATTCCTTCCCTGATCGCTGTGAATTTCCAAGGGTACTCCAAAACGGCAGAAGACTTCATGAACTAGTTTATCTGCAACTGTTGAAGCTTCTTGGTTTGGAATGGCGAAGACTTCCGGCCACTTAGTGAAGTAATCCATCACAACCATGAAATACTTGTTACCACTTTCACTCTCCGGAAATGGCCCCGCAACGTCAAGGGCTATCCTTTCCCATGGTGCACCAACATTGTACAATTTCAATGCACCTCTACTACGAATCTGAGGTCCCTTTACAGCTGCACAACTTGTACATTTGCGACACCAGTCCTCGACATCGTCTCGACAGTGGACCCAGTAAAACCGCTCTCGTATCTTCAGTAGAGTCCGTTTTACTCCCAGATGACCTCCTGAACAACCATTATGGTACAGCTGTAAAACGTCCGGTACTTGAGCTTTAGGGACAACCATTTGCAAATGACAGCTGTCTCCCCGAGCATTTTCCCATTTACGGCACAGGACTCCATCCTGAATCGCTAAGCTGTCCCATTGGGCCCAATAGCTTTTTGTGATCGAACTCATCGCTGAGACGTCGTTCCACCTGGGCTTGGGAGCTCTGGCCTTTATCCACTCCAGAATCGGCTTGATGTCCGAATCTTCCTGCTGTGTACGTTGTAGGCTTTCCTTCCACTCGTTGCTGAGGTCTGTCCTGAGCATTCTCATAGGTACCACTTCCTTACCCTCTTGCCTAGTACAATGCTTGCAGTCTTCAGGACAAGGTCTTCTTGACAATGCATCCGCGTTGCCATGAGATTTCCCGCTGCGATGTTCGACCACAAAGTCGTATTCCTGCAGTAGCTCAATCCATCTCGCAACTTGTCCTTCTGGATTTTTGAACTGCAATAGCCATTTCAGTGCAGCATGGTCAGTTCGTAAGTGGAATTTCCGCCCCAGAAGATATTTGCTAAAATGCTGCAATGACTTTACCACAGCAAGCAATTCCCGTCTCGTGACACAATAGTTCCTTTCCGGCTTTGACAACGACTTGCTGAAGTACGCTATCACAACTTCTTGATCGCCATTCCGTTGAGACAGCACACCACCAAGTCCTATGTCACTTGCGTCTGTGTTAACTATAAATTCCTTGTCTGCATCAGGATACCCCAAAATAGGTGTTTTGCACAGTCGGTTCTTTAACTCCTGGAATGCGATGTCGCAACTTTCATCCCAGCAGAAATGTCGCTTCTCCTCGGTTAGCTTGTGCAGGGGTTTGGCTATATCCGCAAAGTTCTTAACGAATCGCCGATAGTAAGAGCACAAACCCAAAAATGCTCTGACCTGCGTCTTGTCCTTTGGAACTGGCCAATCCTTGACTGCGGCGATTTTCTCTGGATCCGTGCGGATACCTTCTTCCGACACTACATACCCCAAAAAGCTAACTTGCCGTTTGAACAGTGCACACTTCCTTGGACTCAACTTCAGGTTGGCAGTCTGGATCTTCATAAGCACGCGTTCCAGGTTTTGAAGATGTTCTTCAAACGTACGGCCTACGATGATGATGTCATCCAAGTAGACCAGGCAGGCATCGCCAATTAACCCGGTTAGTAAAAGTTCCATCAGTCTTTCAAACGTTGCCGGAGCGTTGCACAATCCAAACGGCATAACTTTAAATTGCCACAGACCCTTTCCTGTCGAGAATGCTGTTTTCTCCTTGTCCTTAGGGTCAATCTCAACTTGCCAGTAGCCACTTTTAAGGTCCAGCGTGCTAAACCACTTAACTCCAGCAATCATGTCCAGCGTGTCATCTATTCTTGGCAAAGGATAGCTGTCCTTCTTCGTGACATCATTCAGACGACGATAGTCAACACAAAACCGCATGCTGCCGTCCTTCTTCCTTACGAGCACTACAGGTGAACACCATGGACTAGATGAAGGTTCAATAACACCATCCTTCACCATTCCTTCAATCATGGTTTCCACTTCCTTTTCACGTGCTACCGGCAATCTCCTTGGCCGCTGACGTATAGGCAATCCTTCTCCTGTGTTTATTTTGTGTTGAACTAAGCCAGTCTTCCCGATGTCACCATCATTTGACGAGAAAACATCAGCGTACTTGAGTAACATCTTCTTTGCCTTGAACATTTCATCTTGGGACAGAGTGCTGCGGCAGTCTTCTAAAAGTGTGGACACTTTCGTTTGCGCATCCTTGCTGAGGGTCCCAGTCGATAGATATTGGCTCGACGCAACCAATCCATTTCCTCGCAAGTACCAACTAGTGTGCCTTTTTCTATAATCTGTTCTTGATCACAAAGGTTCAGCACGCGTAGCCCTGAGATGTCTGTGGCTCTGACCAAAGTTCGTGCCACTTTCCATGGAAGGACATTGTCCACCCTTTCCACGAGTACACAACGATGGGTTTGCCCAGGATTCCGAGGAAGACTTATCGGCACAATCGTTTCCGATCTCGGCGGAAGAACAATCTTCTTAAGGCTGTACACATTCCCTGGCGCCCCTTCCATAAAAAGTTCCTCTTGTCCAATTCTTCCTCATAAAGTCAAGGCCCAAGATGCAATCGTCCATTATATCAGCCACGATAACATTATGCAGGTAGATTCTGTTACCTAGCTTCAACTCCATCTTCTTTTCTCCATGGACGGGTATGCGCTGACCGGTGGCTGTTAACAAATTAATGCGGTCTCGGTTGTATGCGGAGTCCCCAAGGAACCGACTTATAAGTTGGGAACTGACGACCGTACGAGAGGCTCCAGTATCTATGGTCAGCTTACAAGGCGTTCCGTTGACCTCGCCCTTGATGACTAAGGTATTCCCGTCATGGGTTTGTGTGATCGAAATCCTTGGGGCTCTTTGAACATCAGCCAGCACCCGCCCCGCAGTCCTGGCTATTACTCGTTTCCCTGCTGCTGGTGGGTGGTGCTTTTAGCCGCACTACCCTCTGGAGACCGGCCATCTTCCTTTTCTGTAGTTCGCTTAGGGCAACTAGATCGAAGGTGGCCCCTTTCCCCACAGCCGTAGCACCTAGGGATGTATCCTTTACGATCGCGAACTGTAGACGCTGCAACCTCCCTGACGCGATGGGAACGATGATCTTGCCGCACAGCTTCCACCTCCAGTGCATGGGCCAAGGCGTCCTTAAGCATCCCGTGGTGACCGAGCCTCACAGCAGCTCTAACTTCAAGGTCGCGGATGCCGTCAATGAATGCCTGCACCAGGTTCCCATCAATAAGCGCAGGTACGGACTGGTAAGCTTTACGAACCAGCTTCTCCACTTCAAGAGCCCACTGCTGCAGGTTTTCGTTACTGCGTTGCACACGATCCTTGAGCTGCGCACGAAACACGTGTTCCAGGTGAGCATCACCATACCGAGCCTCTAATGCCTCAAGGAGCTGCTCGTAAGTCACTTCCTTACCAAGAGCTTCCAGGACAGTTAAGGCCTGGTCGCGCAGGCCTAGGGTCAGGGCAGTCATGGCCTGACTGTTATTCCACCCGTTCGCCTTCATGACAGCCTCAAACTGGATTTTGTAGGCTGACCAGGAAGAAGTTCCGTCGAACGGTGGCACTTTGAATCCACGTAGCGAAGGTGTTGTAGCTACGGGAGCTGCGATTCCATCCCCAAGTTTAAGGTTACCCAACTCCCGCTTCACATCAGCAATGACGTTGTTAAACTTGCTGATCTGAGTTTCAGCTTCTGACAGGCGGTTGTCATGCTGGGCAACCTTCTCCTTCACCTCCTTCACGTCTTTCCTGAAGGTTGCGTGAAGGTCCTTTATGAGGAGCATCTGCTCTTCCTGGCGGCGAGCCTGTTCCTCCTGACGGCGGGACTGCTCCTCCTTATCGCGCTGGAGCTGTTCTTCCAGCCGACCAGCCTGTTCCTCCTGACGGCGGGACTGTTCCTCCTGACGGCGGGACTGTTCCTGCAGCATCATCACTAGGGCAGCAAAGTCTGGTGCTGCTGATGCTGGAGCTGCTGCGGACGGGTCGGCCTCCGTGGTCGGTAGCTGGCCCTCCGACCTCTGTGGCGTAGCTCCACCAAAACGTCTCTGGTCCGTCTCCTGTTGGCGATGACTCCGGGTACGGATACCCTCCGTGTCGTCTTTAGGTAAAATCGGCATGATTTTAATCCTAGCTTCTGACACCAATTGTCAACCCCAAGCTCGTAACAATATATTATTTTTAATTTCTTTGTTGCTTGCAAAATAGTTGGGCAAACGTCATCTAAAACTATTCTAAATTTCAAGTTGATAGCCTTAGTAGTTCTTGAGATATCCAGGTGTGACAGACATACAGACAGACAGACAGACTTAGTCTCACCATAAGGGTTCCTTTTTACCATTTTGGTACGGAAACCTAAAAAACTCCCTCGAAACTTATCCCTACATTTCCAATGAACAAAACTTGATGACTACCAATGCTGATGTAATGCCCAAGTTGATTTTGATACAATACACAATTGGTAACAAAGTTTGAATCACAATCCGAGAGTTTTGAAGGTTATTGCATTGCTTCACAGGTTTGAAAAAATCTTCTGCTCAACAACGTAATTAGCTCAATGGACCCACGTGCAGGGATTGTAAACCGGTACGAATTTGGGTTCCGGTTCGTCATTTCGGTTCTTAAAAAGGTTCTTCTTTTCGGTACGGTTCCGGTTTAGGTTCCGGTTTGGTTCTGGTTCCAAATAATGGTTCCAATATACCGGTTATTAGGTTGTTATTATGTTAAATGTGGGTTACTAAAATCGTTTTAAAATAAAAATTCCTTCTTTAGGAGATATCCTACTCCACTACATTTTTTTTTTAAAAGAGGGTGAAGAAAAAAAGAAAACAAAAAAAAAAAAAACCTTAAACATTACCTTATTATGACCATCGTGTGGTAAAGCTAATAAAGTCTTTTACAAAAAGAAAAAAAGCTTTTAAAAGAAAAGCATCAAATGTTACAAAAATACCTTAGGAACTTGGTAGGACATGCCCAAAAAACATACTGACAATTAAATAAAAATTTGCCAACAGAGCTATCGTCCTGCGTTGAGCTGCATCGTATGAACTCGTTCAGACCCGATTTGAAGAAGAACCGGTAAAATAATGGTTCTTAGAGGTTCCAATTTAGGTTCCTGTTCTGTTTCGGATTCTAGTAACGGAATCACTAAATACCGGTATATCATCGGTATTTTAGGAACCTTTTCAATCCGTGCCCACGTGTACAGTCAAAATGAAACATCACACAGTCATTTTATGTGTGTTACGCAATTAGCCAGATGTTCATACTCGATGTACAGAATTCCTTAGCTTAGATGCACAAAGTGTTTTCATAGCAAAGTCCGGCTTGCTAGCAAGACTAAAGCCGATCCTACATCTAAAGCCTCGCCTGCCAGTCGGTATTTAAAGGGGTGCGTAAACTACCCAACAGAGTTTGCATAGAGCTGACTCTGTTGGGTAGTTGGGGAAAACCAAAGTTGCCAGGTATACCTACGTAATATACTAGTAACTTTGGTTTCAGTCTTACACGCAACGATGCATGCTTGCAAACTCACGGAGGGGTGAAGAGTATACTCCAATGAACAATCTAGGGTGGTTGTTCAAGAGGACAAGGTTATTGGGAGTTTCCCACCAGTCAATGTTATACTCGCTAGACTTGTTACACGTTTACTCTTGAAGATGAGTATTGTTCGAAAAAAATTGTCCCGTGCATCTTTGAGTTTCCATTAGACGTGGACATGGAATCAGAGATGGACGTAGATGTTGAAAGCTCTCCACTGAGGATCTTGTCAGTGTCACTAAAGTCTATTAGTCCTCATGTGAATAAACTCTGTCTGAAAGCTCATGTTGCACATGCTCATGGATGCACCGTCAGCAGGCTTAGCAAGAGACTCGTAGAGAACCGTTTTGTCGACGTAAGAGTAGACAAAAATGAAGTTTCCGTGTAGACAGTTGACAGTTTTTTACCGAGAAATGTAGACAAGCGATTTCTATTCTACATTAGAGTAGAAATATAAAGCGTCAAGCTAAGCCTACAGGTGGTGTTATCTTGTAAATAACTCATAATCACAAGGTATTTATTTGAATGCATTCTGAAATCCCTTGGTTGTTATATTCCAAGCCCATTCAATTTGCCCTTAGATAGATCTCTCTCTCTCTGTTTTGCTCTTTGACTAATTCCAACAACAGCTTACATTGATTTGACAGTTAGACTAAAACAAGAAATCATTTCAACGCATCTCAACGACCATTTTTAGCTAGTCAACGCTAAAATCCATCAGTAGGTGATTAAGAAGCGATCAGACTTGGTCGCGTGGTCGCGCCGCATCAGATGCGCGCAGCAATTGATCTATGATCGTTAGTCGCGACTGTCGCCGGTCGCTTCGACCCGCTAGATTCCAGATATGGATATAGGGTTGGCAGGCACTCGGTAAAATATATATTTTTAGTGCAATGTGTTTTTGTTTTTACTATAGTATTGTAGCCGATAGAAGCCATTTAAACTTCAAGTGAAAATTCGTTAGCACCCCATTGACGTATTATAAATAGACGCGTCATAAACGAACATTAGTGCACTCGAAAACAGCGTAAGCCATGATTGTAGCTACATACTTGCATATAATCATACAGCGCGTGAAGAAAAAGAAAGACCTATAGCGATATATGTTGTTAGAAAGAGATGAACATACGTATTTAGTTACGTCACTAGCTGCTGCATGTTCATTGGCGCGTACGTAATAATAATAATTATTATTGTAAATGTCAGGCAATGCCTGGCATTTACTTTGCCATTATTGAGTGCAGGTAACGCATCTAAAGGTAATAAACATCATTAATTGCGATCTATTAAAAAAAAAACGCCATCTAGCGTAAATATAGAAAAATTACACAATAGCTAAGTTACAATTATTAATATATAATTAAGAAACACTTTTTTATGCGAACAGACAGCTGTGCTGCTGGGGAGTTTGTTGCGCCACTTCTTCTTCCCACTAGGAAGTGGTGAAGGGTGGGCGTTTTTGGGGGACTGTCTCATGTAATTTTTGACGTTCGAAAAGCGCTGATTCTCAGCCTAGTTTGAATAAATGACTTTTGATTTTGATTTTGATTTTGTGATCCCATGACCATAATGTTTCTATGACATTACTTCTGATAGCCTCTCTATAGTATCTATTTTCAAACTCTTTGAAGACACTAAGCGTCCACGAATATCTTAAATCCTTACAAAATAAACCCCCTGCATGTTCATAGATCTTATGTTAAATTGATAGATCTATTGCCACTTGACTGTGAGAAAAATAATAAAAAGAAAATATTCTCGAACTTAACGACATCGCCAACCCTACCTCTCCCTAAGATTCCCGCCGACACTTGATCCACGATCCATACGCCGCGCCGCCGCCGCGCGCCGTGCTACCGACGACGAAGCCAAAACACTAGGTATATCTCTACATAATACATCTACACAATTTTATACAGCCGCCGATCGACGATCTGAACCGGGCCTGCACCGCTCGTGGGGCGGTGAACGAGCGCCTTCGGTAAATAGCCCGCCGGCAAACGAATAGTAATTACGTAGCCGGGCTATGTCGGCGTAAAGCCGGGCTATGTTGGGCTATTGAGCGTGACGTGTGCTCTACTGATGCGGGGGTTGTCAATGATTTAGTGCGAATTTTACCAATGAAACTGAACGCGCATCAGCACATCTTAACCGCCTTCGAGAGCTGTCAGAGTCAAAATTCCACATAAAATAATGACACTGACAGCTCTCATTTTAATTGGTTTCAGCTTCATTGGTGAAATTTGCTCTTATGCTGGGGTTTATAGGAGTGGTTTGGACATCAGTTTGCAATACGTTGGTACGAAACCATAGCTATACAAGAAATAAGTTTTTTATATTTCTATGATGTACGAAACTGACTTCGTCAGAAAAGGTAACCGACCGTTGAACGACTTTCAGCTACGATTGCCTCAGCCTTTAAAGGGTTAAACATACATAACACCACGCCGTGTTTCCCTTAAGGGCTGAGCAGATATGGGTGTACTATAGAGTATAGGTACACCACCTATACTCTTTAGTACACCCACATTTCGCCAGTTATGTTTAGGTCCCATGTAATAGGGGGCGAGCCTATTGCCATCAACCGGGCACAAATCCAGACTTCGGGCTGCTACTGAGAAATTCCGTATAGAAATACCCAATAGCCAATGTAGATAGGTTTTTTTTTAAATGTTTACTTGCTCGAGTTTGTGTTTTCCTAGGCACGTGTTTCTGTGACGAATAAAATTATTTTTCTTTCTTTTCTTTCTTTCTTCTTTCAATAACAATTGGCAAGACTTGGGGATCCAATTTAGGACCGCTTGCTACCACTAGACCAACGAGGCACAAAGGGTTAAAGTTGGCAGATTTTTTTTTTTTTTTTTTAAAAAAAACGTTGCCCCACACTAGGAATTTCTCCTGTATTGTGGGTGTGTTTACAAACATTTAAATTCACATACACAAACAGCCAGACCCGAAACAAGTACTTGTAGGTCATACAAATATTTGTTCCGTGCGGGAATCGAACCCGCGACACGCAGCGCAGTAGTCAATCGCTTAACTAACTGCGCCAACCGTGCAAGTAAAATAGATTCCGATCATACCTACTACATCAATTTCCATAATTAATTCCCGATCCCGCTCGTATACAGAAACACGAATCAATGTATATTGTGTTGTGTAAAGACCATACCTGAACTCGCGAAAAAAAAACCGCTGTTCCCTACATTTTGACAAGTTAAGAGAACAGAACAGCTAATTTTTTTCGCGATTTTTGGTTTGGTCCCATATTAAAAGTTGTTCATAATGATGAGCACAATGACCCCTTAAGAGGTTGTGCGTTAATTCTGGGACATGTTGTATTTAGGCTGTGTACATCGTTCTGTTTCTGTTAATCGTTTGAAGATGACAGAGACAGAACGATATTTTAAATAGTAATTTGTGTGCAAGTGTGCCTTAGTGTTAATCTTTCACTCGCCCTAACCAAGACTGGTGACTTATTATTTCGTGCCACATGGCCAAATAAAGTAATGAAGCACGCACATATTTCGTTGATGTTAGCCGATGCAAGGAGGGTCTCAAAATTAAATAAAAGTCTTACCGATTGCCATCCACTCGATCATAGTAGACGTTTGTTGTTGTAGGGGATACGCGTATTATACTATCCCTCTGAGTCTGTACTCTGTATAATGCAGAATGTCAACAATAACTGGGGGATCTACGGTTGAAATATTTTGGGAGTTCACGACGCGACGGTTCGATTTTGACCCCCTTGACTTCTTATGAGCGTTTTACGACGTACGGCATTTCGTACAAACTTTCAAGCCCTTGTTTTCCGAAATGACTGAACCGATTTTAATGAAACTTCATATGCATAAGCAGGATACAAAGGAAAAACAAGGGCTTGAAAGTTTGTATGAAACGCTCTTAAATAACGAATCACTTTCAGATAGGAATTCAACAGCTTTCGTTGCTAAAACACAACCATACACTATTTAGCTTCAGGACAAAATTGCTACGAAATAAAATATGTTCTAAATGTGAAGTTGAAAACTAACAAAGCACTCGATTTCAAATAAGATCAGAAATTAGAATAAACTCTTTTACAGTCCGTTCAACCGATTTTGACTTATATTCCGTATGCAAAAGGATGTCATTAAAAGCAAAAACGTGGTTACAATACCAACTGTTTATTATAGCTGGTATTTGTCATGCTACCAACGCAATAGAAGTCAAAATCGGTTGAACGGACCGTAAAAAAGGAGGTATTAGACATTTAACGGGTAAAGGCTCGTACAGACTGTTGCGATATCGCGGGTACGATGCGATAATAGTAGCACAGTTTCTATGTCACTGCCTGTCGCGCCCGCGATATGGCGTGAGTCTATAAGAGCCTTAAAGCCCCGGTGTAACCTATTCGGTGTCTAATCTTATTCTATGTCTATTCTTATTTCGAATGGAGTATAGACATTCTCAAATTATTATACTCCCTCACAATAAGTCAGGCCCGTCTCAACCGTAATGTGCTCGTATGTTTTCATAGTGAGGGTCCTAAAAGACCTCTTAACTGTTAGCGACCCGCAGCTCTCGATTGTCGCCTGGCCCCAGTTTGTTTGCACTGGGACACTTTCATCTAGTTTGCAGACACGGTCGGGACACCACGATAATTAGACGCTGTTGGATTGTTTGAGAAAGTGGCGTGTTTAATTTTGACTGGTGCTTTTTAAATTACTGTTTTAATGTGAAGTTCTTGCAGAACACTGCTGGCAGAAGAATAGTGCTGTTATTTGACAACAATTTCTAACTAAAAGTATTGATTGTAAAATTTACGGAGTATTGAGGGTAAGATTTGACAAACCACTTGAAAACCATGTAAAAGATAACACGGAAAACCCTACAAGGGGGCTTCAAAAATTTTAAAGCTTGCCCATAGTTTTAAACGGAGAATAACTTCCCAAATCTCCAAACCCTGATTAGACTGTCAAAGCTCCTAGAAATATAAATTATCAATATGATTTTTAAATTATTCTAGAATCCTGGTCACCCTAAGCCGCCATGATCAATAGCTTGCTCTTCGGTCGTCGTTCTAATACAGTACCCCAAGTGTAAGCTTGCAAGAGAGTAAACGTAACTATTTCGTTTGCGTTAAAATTTGACCGATAGATCATAATGCTAAGAGTATAAGAGTGAGAATAAAAATCTTAACGCAAACGCGCTAGTTACGTTTACTCTCTCGCAAACTTACACTTGGGGTACAGAGCAATTTTATGGCCACCGCTCAAATGACTTTGTGACGACTCCGTTCAAGTCGGGTGGTAATCCGCGATTAGTTCGCATAAACAGATCTAGAATCGTCTTGTCACAATGAAGTTTGTTAGATTTTACGAGTAAGTATCATTTAGAGTGAGCGTTAAAAATGTGCATCACGTAGAACAATGTAAAGAAAATAAGCTAGTATAAAAAAAACTTCAGGAGAACTGCAGCTACACAAAGACTTTAAAGAACCGACTGGACAAAAAACCAATTATTCCGCGCGGAATGGTCTGGCGATCCTCACGTGCAAATACAGAGAAATACATTTACCTACCTATGATGTTGGGCTTCGTAAAAATCCACGAACAATGTAAAGAAAATCACATTTCCGACACTAATTCCCATTCCACACAAACCCTATACTACGGGATCGGCCGGACTCTCAAAATAGTTACATCACTAACGCCCCATTAAAATCAGGACACCACTATTTGCGGCGGACCGGGCCAACCCCTCGCCCGCCGCCGGATTGCGTATGTGCCGAATATGTCCAGCGATCGGCCGGCTGACGTAATGACATAAGTACGCTTGGTTGGATTAGCAGTAAGTGAAAACTGTTGGTAAAGGGCTTAGCAAGTGGTGTGGGATGCTCTTCCTAAAGTTTTACATAGACGCGTAGTAGTTTGTACAAACCAACTTACAAAAAAAAGATATTAAGGGGGCTGGGAAGACAGTGTCTATTACTACATAGTCAATGACAAGACACACGCACGAATCATCAGAGTCGTCGAAACCAGAAAAAAACACCTGGAATCTTTTCCAAAAATCTGTCAAAATCAATGCAATTGTGCTTAGCGTGTGTAAGACAATTAAACTGCTAAGCGCCGTTCCCTGAAATTTAATGTCTGCAACACGGAAACCCAATGAGGGGTAAATGTTACAACAAATCCTTATTATCGGGTCACCGCTCGCCAGACCGCCTCGCCCGCCGCGCCGCCGTATTTTACGAGCCCAAGATAAGTGATGGGGTGGCTGTATCCGTTCTATCCGTAACCGGGTCCACACATCTCCCGACAACGTCCCAACGCGTCCGCTAGATGCTATTGTGCCTGACGGTGCCCGACTTATCACACGCCTGGAACGTATGTCCGATCTGAAATATTAAAACTTGCTACTGTCAAATTGTTCGTGCTAGCGTCTCGAGACGGGGAGATGAAATCGTACTGAATGAGCTTAAAACGTGCAGCGAGTTTCGCGGAAATGTGGGGGAATTGTAGACAATGGAATTGAGGAATTGAAAGAGGAATACGGTTATGAAAATGAAATTTGTATCAGTGCAGAATTTGATGAATTCATCTGCAAAGTATTGATCTGGATTTTATCAATTTATTCAAAACAATAAATTGATTAGCTTAAAAAAATCGCATTGTTCGTTTAAGTAATAATCTTTTTTTACCAGGCTATCATAAACGCTCGAAATTTTCTTTATTTTCTTAAAAAATCTCAGCGGCATAAGCACCTCCTAATACTACTATTATTTATGAAAAATCAATCAAAGTGAAGTCACATTAAAATCAATCAATTAAGTGAAATCTCAGAGTGCACCAAAATCGGGCAGAAACCACTCATAAGTAACCCTCATAGAGTATCGGGTCCCTTCCATTGTTGAGGAACGATTTTTACCTGTCAAGTGTCACTGTGACCCGGATTAGCAGTGGAGGGTTGAATAAGTGCGACCCGGCTTGAGAACTTGATGCCTAGATACGGTTAGATTATACATCTTTTTTGGGTTCCCCCAGTTGGGAGGCGAAGAATAACAAATTGAACCTTGGAAGTGCGAAAGTTGCCAAAATTAGTCAAAAGAGAACAATATTCTAGGGCACCATGCTGACTTATCAGTGCCAATAAGACAGACATAATTTGTGTGTTCTATTTCATTACTTTTATCAATTCGTGATACTCGTATGAACAGTTTGTTAAAACACGATCACCGATCTGACTGCTTCAAGAGATTTCATGCAGAATTCAAAAAATATTATAAAGGAACCTACTAATTAAACACTCTACGCCCCTAATAAACACCTATAACAATACCAGGCGCCCATACGTCACAGTCATGAAAACTAACAGCACCATTACAATTTCCTACCTCTCTCCTAATAATAATACGCATGGGTACCAGGCTTTCATACAAACGGAGGCGTTTTTCTATACTTCTACAGGATACAAAAGTGAAGCTCCCGCCCGCATCATACCGACCGCATGCCCGAGGCAAGTTCACAGCCGTAAAAATATAACCGACATATTGTGGGCTGTGGGATATATTGCGGTTACGTATATGGTGTCCCGGTTTTACTGTGTTTCGTGCTTTGTATTTTCATGGGAACTTAGTTGGGCTACTCTCGGCTACTGTAAAAAATCCGGAAAATACTGACCTGTTGTTCAAAAAAGATGCATACAAAGAAAGAGAAACGCGATGACACAACGCTTGTAATTTATTGCAAAATATGAAGCAATTATTTATTTACTCAAAAATGAGTTGAGTAATCGAAAATAAAAAACAACCAAGTTCTGCATACAAATAAGACGTTCTTGTTATTAATTAAATACCAACCGTATGTTGATATTTAATACAGATATTTTGGATTGAAACTCAAAATAAAGGGTTAGTTTACCGTTAATTTGTATCGCAATTTTTTTTCTAAACGTGTTATGGTAATAACCAAGTTCTGAGAAATATGTTCAAGAATAACACATATTTTTTCCATTACCACAAATTAAATAGCTTTGGCTATTTTTTTGTTTAAGACTGACAAGAGGCAAATGATAAAAGTAGGCTTCTTTTATCATTTGCCTCTTGTCAGCGCCTTAAGCAACATTTTATTCTGACCACTTTAAACAAGTAATAAAAAGTATATATATAATTAACTTAATCAGCATTTTACATACTTATTAGAAATAACATGCGCCGCGTACTATGCACATTTTACTAACTAGTAGGTATTTCTGAAACTGTTACTTATACGTTACGAAATTATGAGCTACGGAGCTACGGAAAGTATTTGATATTGCAAAACGAAACAATAGCTTCCGCTGAACAACCACCTGCATGATATTAAAAATAAATAAGAAATATTTTATTAAGGTGTCAGACAATAGAAATTCAAACGTAGAAAACACAAAAATTGGGGCACACCAAAAATTGTTCGATAAAATATGAATAATTATTTTATTAATATAACCCCGACAAGCAACATTATCTAACAAAAAGGCTGTATTACAATTACCCGAAATAAAATAAGAAAGCCCCTACTACTAAGGAGGAAAAACACTAAAGACGAAGACAGCCACAATTAACAAAGACGGGAAAACTGGTAAGCGGGAGCAAACGAGAACGTGACGTAATAAAAGAACATAAAAACTACCAGGGTACCAAGGATGGGAGGGGGTTGGGCGCTTGGGGCGTAAACAGCCGGGACCATCCGGCGAGTGAAGTATCCCTAGGGTTGGGGCGATATCGGGAATGGCGGATAGGTGAGAAGTTTTAACGAAATCAGTGGCCACAGGAGATAAAAGTGTGATTATGACAATAACGGAAAGTCTGCTGGACTTGATAATAGTCAGTAAGAGGTCCATCTCTAAGGACTAATTTGGCTAATAGATAATATAGTAAAGTAAGAAATGAACTAAATTCTTTCACTATAACCACTTTACGATTGATCTTTCCCCAATTTTGTTTCAGCACTTCAAATCAATTTGCCAACTGCCGAATGAAGGACGTCAACAAAACACACACGTCAAACATACAGTGCCAAAGATACCTCATCTAGTCATTTAAAACATTATTTCAATCTCAACCATTACAGAGCTTTTTTTTTTCGATATCGTACTGCGCCACCCCCGCCCGGGGGACTGACAATAGTCCACCGTCCCGATACTCTGACGTTTAACAGCGCGGCAAAACGCCAGATATACACACTCCAGTAGGTTTGACGGTTTATATTCACTGAGCCACCGAAACTATACCATTTTTAATGGTTTTCAATCGCTAAAGTCGAGGAATCATTATCGGGGATGCATTTCGGTGAAGATGAAATTCAGATTTATTTGAAGCTCGAAGAGATTTTCTTCAGAGTTTCTTAGATATTTAGATAATCATGCTTTCAGCCGAAAGACGTCCATGCTGGACATAGGCTATAATCGCCACGCTTGGCAGGCGGGTTGGCGATCGCAGTATGGTGTTAAAATGCATAGAGAACGCTGTTGCCCATTTTCTAGTAAGTCCCTTAGTCGCCTTTTACGACCCCACGGGAAGAAATAGGATGGTGCTGCTATTCTTTACGTCCGGCACCACACTGCCATTTAGATAATGGATGAATCATAATTAATCAATTATTAAATCAATGTACTTACTCGTACACGTTATTCCCAATTCAAATATTCACACCCCTTTTTGAGCTGAAACTACTAATTAAGGAACGATTTTGTCCAAAGAATGAGCAGCATGGCAACGTGTTCCCGTTCGCTTATTAATTATCAAGATATCACCAAACTAAGATTACCCATTCATCTGAATGGTCGATACCATTGGGATGACGTTCAGCAGAAGCCGCAAATGATACGAGAAGTAGGGTGCTATTGAGAAGCCTCTACGAGTGTCGACACTTACGTCCGGGGCATTCTGTGTAGTACCAAACCCTTGTTTATAGGACTTTAACACCGGGTTGAGCTATTCTCTTGTGTAAAACTATAAATAAGCCAACTAAAGGCTTCTACAGACCGGCACTGACCAAAAGTTGAAAAACGAAATAAATACTTAAGTAGTTCTGTTTTAAAATAAGTGCCAGCATCAACGCTAAGAAAACCATAAGTACCATCACTAATAAGGTTTGAAAGAGTGTTGTGCCGTGAAAATCGACACGTATCGATTCTATCGATAAGGCACGTCCCGCGCTGCTCATAGACTATTGAATTAGTGATCCTGTAAGCAAGACTACGTTTATCATCTAAGGTTTCTGAAGAAAATGCTGAGATAATATCTGTTTTGACGTGAAAACGTCTTTGCGCTCGGTGTACTCGTGGTAGTAAGTTCAATATTTCTGACGAAAAATCGTCTAAGATTTCAACCGGTAATAACTAGGACACCTGTTGCCATGGATTCAGTACATGATACTGAACCCACCCACGGCCAGCGTGATCTCTTTATGTGTTATTATTGTTGGTAAGAAGGTGTAGAAAATGAATAATCACTACATTGTATACAGTCCCTATGATGTATGCTTAGATCTTTAAAACTACGCAACGGATTTTTAATATTAATTATTTATTTTATTATATTAATATTAATACTTTAATAGATAGAGTGAGAGATTATTGATTGAGTGATGGGATGAATTTATCCCAAGAACAAACTTAACATTGTAGTTGAAAAACATGATCCCCTACACATTCCAACTACAAATGTAAGTTTGTACGCACAATATCGAGTGATTTACCATGTTATTTTAAGATCACATACTTCTTATAGGTTTTCCTGTACTATATACTTAAGCAAAGAACTAATTTCTGTATTTTTTTTCAACAGGCCTGAGTAGTTTCGGAGATAAGAAGGGGAGGGGGGGGGGGCTAGTAATTTTTGGACGAGCGGTGCCTTTGTGTCGTGTGGCGTCGCGCGAAAATAATTTCAAAAGTATTTATTTTAAAATTATAAAAAATATATATATGAAATCCTTAAAACAAGCCCTTTCATTTGATATGTCACACGGCACAGTCAGCAAAGCTTTTGTTTTTAATTTTCTAATTTGTCTCCCAAAAGCCACCTCCATATTCAAAATTAATTTATTTACGTAACACCGTGTTTGGGTCACAGAATTTCTTAGGTGTACCAAATTTCAACTTAATCGGTCCAGTAAACCTTGACTCAACTATGTGGGGACTAGAATAGAGTCGGCAACTGTGACTAGATTCCTTGATGTTGTTATAGATAATAACTTGTCCTGGAAACCGCAAACGGACGATATTTGTAAAAATCATAATAAATTTGCATATTCCTTCTATAAACTGGCTAAAATTGGAAGCCTAGAGTCTCTTTTAATGGCTATGTTGCATCCGCACATGGCATAATATATTGGGGCAATTCAGTAAACAAAGAGTACGTTTTCCAATCCCAAAAAGATGCATCAGAGCTATGTGTGGTTTACAAAGTACTGATAGCTATCACCCTCTTTTTAAAAGCTTAAAAATTTTAACCTTGCCGTCTTTGTATATTTATGAAGTAAATATATTTGTTAAAACAAACATCTCTATGAAATAGCCTTCAGTCAAAACTAAGTTAGAGCTCAAAGTACAAAATGCAGAGGAAAAGTTTTTTTTGTATGGCTCAAAAAATATTTAATAAGTTACCTTGCTCAATGAAAAGTCTTAATTTAATAAATTTCAAGCGTAAATTGCGTACTATTTTAATACAGAAATGTTTACTATTGTCTCAGTGACTATTTTGATGACAATTCTTTGACAGAATAATATTATTTTGTATAATCAAAACATGGCTATAAAATCATGACGACTTTAAATAGTAATTCTTTGGACAATAGAATAGAATGTCAATGTCAATTTAATATTTTTTATTATTTTAATATTAACTTATAATTATTTACTATTGACATTAGTTACCTAATATTAACTACCTATTGCCTTCTATTAAATTACATTTATTTTTTAAATTGACATCGATTTCACTCCTGAATTATTATAAATTAATTTACTTAATGGCCCAAGTCTAATAATTGTATGTTTGTACGCCAAATGGCAAAACATAGAGAAACTTTTTATTAAGACTTCTAACATCTTGGACATTGTTGTAACCTATGTTTACAAATAAAGATTATTTATTGATTGAGTAGATTAGGAGCAAATCGGCTGTGACAGACGGACAGACTGACAGACAGACAGACAGCTAGCCAGACAGACAGACGGACACACGAGTGATCCTATAAGCTTATTAGGTATCAAAAAGTTCATACACATAATTGGGAAAATTTTACTAAAGGATGGCAGCATTGTCACGTTCAATGGCAGTGTTGAATGTCCGAAAAATATTTAGAGAAGGCCTACTCTAAATCTGTGGGGCCAACCCTCGATCACGACAAACACTTGGCGATGTCCCTAGTGAATGTCATATAATCATCATAATGTTGTATCAGACCACCTATTGCTTCAAACCCGAACGGCTCATTAAATGAGCTTATAACTACTATTATCACTTCACTATTATACCGCTCGCTATTTCTAACTCAAAACAACATGATTTCTAATGCTGAATATACATACAGTTTCTAATCAAAAGTACCAGGCGCGCAGAACGCGAAAAGGGTATATAATGTAGGTATTAGGAAAAACTAAGGCGGTGTGTAGGTAATAAGATGACGTAAGCTAAGTGACGCGGCCGTGTACACATGTGCCTCGAGCATCAGTCACCTCGACTTGAATCCCCGCGTGGTTTGCCCCCGGCGCCGGCGGCGAACAGGGTTGTCCAAAATAAGTTTTGATTTGGTATTATTATTTTGTTTGTCAAAGATATAAATATGTCTAGATAGACAGTCCAAGTTGTGAACTCGTCAAAAAAAATTGCGACCAACTGTTGGCCGCAAAATGCACGCACAGTAGTAGTTTTACAGAAAAGGGCTGTTCGAGCCATTTACAATCTAGGTCCAAGAGATTCACTTCGTGAAATATTCAAAGAAATAGATATTCTGACTGTAGCCTCTCAATATATACTTGAAAATCTATTATATGTACACAAAAATAAATAAAATTTTAAGAAAATGTCCGATATTCATAGTTTAATATCCTATTTACAGAATAAACGATTTCATTTCATTTCATTATAACACAATGACAGCACAATGACTTAGCGCAAGGGTAAGACGTAGGTGTCCCGCACACCAGCATAACAAAGTTGGCCTGTTTCTTTTAGTTCTTTTGCAGCCCGACACTCCATCTAGACATAATAATCAAAGTTGCTTGGTTAAAAAATACATGCTTGATTCAGCAGGATCCTGTTAATTGGAGGTGTTTGTTTGTGTGACCGCGTTGTTCTTCTTAACACAACCTATTTTTAGGGTTCCGTACCTCAGAAGGAATAAACGGAACCCTTATAGGATCACTTCGTTGTCTGTCTGTCTGTCAAGACTCAATACCCTTTTTCTCAGGAACGCGTGGAGGTATCAAGTTTAAATTTATATCAAATACGTAGGTCTACGGTCCCCTGGATTACAGCAACAGAAGCAAGGTTACAGCATAAGTACAGGAAAATGTCCGAAAATCGTTAATTTGTTGTTTTCTCATATACTTTTTTTTCCGTTTACATACTTACATTTGCAATCAGAGAATTGAATTAAGTTTGTTTTTGGGAGTAATTCATCCTAACTATGGAACCCTTCATTGTGCGTGGTCCGCACTTGACACGCACTTGTATACAGTATATGTATGTTTCACTGTCATTTAAACGATTTATTCTAGAAGGTTTGTGTGCATCATACGAGTACATTAATATTAACCTTACACATAATAAGGAAATCTCGATATTTTATCAAGTCGTAAAAACCTGGTGTGAAACCATGATGTTAATAGTTTAGACCTAGGCAATTGACCATATTACTCTTGCCTGAGCAACCGGCAGCAAGGTCGTCATACTCCCTTAGACGTCACTGCTTGCGGTAGCGTAGGGGGTCGGGTTGCCTACTTCCCTCGAATATGGCGAGAGCTGATCTTTGCGTTAAGCTCGTGATCGGGTGCTGCTTGTGATGCAGGTTTTGTTATCTGTTTATTTATTTTACTTCGATGGTGCTAGTTTATCATTTGTGACTTCGAGTTACAGCTGTATGTAAGCGGGCACAGCCTTTATTTATGCCTGGAGGCTTTTATTTAGGTATTAAGTTCTGTTGACGTTTTTAGTTTTTATTTCTGCTTAAGTATAGTTTTCGATGTTTTTAGGGTTCCGTACCTCAAAAGGAAAAAACCGGTCAAGAGCGAGTCGGACTCGCGCACCGAGGGTTCCGTACGTATATGATGTTGATGATTTCTGAAAAACTGTGCTATTTAGAGACATCGTTTTATTTTTCCTGTTATATTTACATAAACTTCTATCACATAGAATAATTTCAGATTTTTATCTATGCAAACTTCGGAGATAACGGAACGGTATTTTTTTTTACATTTTTCATCAAAAGTCGGAAACTATGCTGCCTAAAAAAAAAATGTTTGAGAATGTGCAAACAGCGTTCTTTCATAATAATATGATACCCCCACATGCCCTAGTAACCCCACTTCAAATTTTTAAGACCCCCTTTTGCAAAAAAGGTATAATTTTTTTAATTTCTTTCTTGTTTGCAAAATAGTTGGGCAAACGTCATCTAAAACTATTCTAAATTTCAAGTTGATAACATTAGTAGTTCTTGAGATATCCAGGTGTGACAGACAGACAGATTTAGTCTCACCATAAGGGTTCCTTTATACCATTTTGGTACGGCACCCTAAAAACGGAACGCTTATAGGTTCACTCGCGTGTCTGTCTGTCTGTCCGTCTGTCACAGCCGATTTCCTCCGAATCTACTGGACCGAATAAGTTGAAATTTGGTTCACATATGAATTTCTGTGACCCAAACACGGGCGTGTAACATAATAATAAATTAATTTAGAATATGGGGTCACTTTTGGGGGGCAAACCTGAAAATTATAAAATATATAATGTAAATATAAATTTAAATTTGAAAATATAAATTTGATATTTATAAATAAAATAATGATTATCTAAAACACTATTTAACCAATGCACAGTATACACAAATTAAACTTTTCACGTGGTCAATTTAACTTCATGTGTGAGCATGTCAGTGACGTGAACCCATAAGTTATTGCCCAACGAAAAATCGCTTAACGCGCTTATAGAAGTTTTCAATATAAAAAACACTATCATCATCATCAGCCCATAGCAGTCCACTGCTGGACTCAGGCCTCTCCAATTGCACGCCATTCAGCTCGATTCTCGGCAACTCTCATCCAGCTGCCACCAGCCACCCTGCGAAGATCGTCGCTCCACCTAGCCTGAGGGCGTCATACCTTACGTTTTCCGATTTGCGGTCTCCACTCAAGAACACGTCTACCCCAACGGTCATCGGTTCTACGGCTAATATGGCCGGTCCATTGCCACTTCAGCTTGCTTATTCTGTGGGCAATGTCGACAACTTCGGTTCTCTGCCAGATCACCTCGTTCCGGATTCGATCCAAAAAATCGAAAGATCGAATAAAAAAATACCGTTCTAACAATATTGCTTTAAAATAATGTATTATTCCTACTGGGTGCCAACCCTGCCCGCGACGGGAGCAACAGCGCTATGAGGGGGGTGGCGACGCGACGGGGCGGGGGCGGAAGTGTCGTGCGTGCGATTTAATTCCATCGCCGCCGCGCGCCCGGGACACAGGCCCGAGCACACTTGAAATTGAGGGATGGGATCATAACATAATTGTGTATTGGTGTTATCGATTGTCCATGGAATTGATTTTAAAAGGTACTTATTAATCTAGGAGTTGGTTAAGTTGATGTTAGTTTATTGTACAGCTGATACAAGTTTATTATTATTATAATAATAAAATTCAGCTGTACAATAAACTAACATCAAAAAAAGTTACTTATTAATCTAGGAGTTGGTTAAGTTGATGTTAGTTTATTGTACAGCTGATACAAGTTTATTATAAACTTCAGCTGTACAATAAACTAACATCAACTTACCAACTCCTAGATTAATAAGTAACTTTTAAAATCAATTCCATGGACAATCGATAACACCAATACACAATTATGTTATGATCCCATTTTGGGCAGTACATTGTTGATATTTTCAGTTTGATTCACGAACAGGTTTTGGGCAGTACATTGTTGATATTTTCAGTTTGATTGATTAGGCTGCAATTACAAATAATGATGCTAAATGTTTTCCCGCAGTTTATAAATGAATGCTGACTTTTTTAATGTATTTGAAATTTGGTTATACGGCACTTATACCACAAAGGAGGATTCATTCAATTACTTCTTCATTTGTGTAAAAAGCGTATCGCTACAAAATATAAAATTCCGGATATCGATAAACTTAACCACAGCACTACGCTCGTGAAAGGCGGTGGAAGCGGCGGGCTGGTCGTAAAATTGCGAGACCAGGTGATTCTGTCGGTGGCGTTACACCTACATAAGTACATACACCCGACACTATGTACTTAGCACAGGGCTGCCAGGTCAGTGTATTATAAAATATAGTTACCTTTTTAAGTATATCATGTATGGTATAGGAGATGACAGACGGTCGGTTGACTGACAGGCGAGGCGATCATGTAGTTTTCTAGTTTTGTTAGACTAAAGGTAACATCAATCAGCGTTGCCAGATTTTTTATCGGGCACAGCGGGTTTTTTAAACCTTTTGAGTAAAAAAGCGGGATTCTTTCGTCGAAATCGGGACATACGTAAATAATCAGTAGTTTTATTTACTACTTATTATTTTGATTCAGTTTCAAATTAAGTTTACAATGATGTTAAAAATAAGTTACAATACTATACTCGTACTAAGTAATAACAATAACTGTCTGGTTTAACCTGTGTAGCAGTTAAGTCTTCAGAGGAAAATAATATAAACAAGTAATACACTACTTACGAATTACCTACTTATTTATTTTCTATCCCAGAAAACCGGGACTGAGCCTGTCCTACGCGGGACATTTAAGTTTGGGTTAACATCGGGACGTCTGGCAACGCTGAGATCAATATACCTAAAAAAAACCTAAAATAATTGAATCCTAAATCGACAAAGTCATGTAGGCTGCAGCTACGAGTACCACAATATCAATTCAAATTCAAATCATTTATTTTCTCTTCACAAACAATGACATGATAATATTGATAATATAATTAAAACAAGCTTAGGACGTACGTGACAAAGTTTGTAAGAGACTGGTGTCTGCACTAGGAAAACCTGTATAGCAGATCACCAGGGTTTTTCTAATTACAAGGTATAATGTAGTTTTTCCACCTAAATACCTGATAAAAAGATTTAATTAAGTATAGTGTTTATTTCTCGATTAACAGCGTCCAATCGTTAGAGAACGAAGAAGCAAAGTATGTTTTTATTGAAAACCTTCGTTTGATGATGTTGTGTTGGGTTTCCTCAGGTAAACTCTAGCTGTTCGTGAAATTGAGAGAGCGGGTGATTATGCCAGTAGCGCCATGCTTATGTGCATTACGCTCCGCTATGTACTGATTCAGGGTTGGCTCACCGCTGAGGTTTGTTGACTTATTACGAAATGATCGTGTTTCTTTTAATAGGTTTTTTTTAATTCTATGAGTATTAAGTTAAATAGTTAAGTTATGACATGAGACTAAGATTAAATTAGGTTTTGTCCAGTCCAGTTGCAACAATGAGAAAACCATACATATTGATAGGTTAAATTTACTTCTATTGTCTTGTTCAGTGTCCTTGAAGGTGTTAAAATAGGAGCGACTAATGTGTAAATGAAGAAATAAATAAGCAACAATAACAAATCACCCTAAACGTGACGACTCAAGCTTGGGCGAAACGATCGAGTGGTCGAGAGTCCGAATTCCACCTGTTGCTATAATTTGATCAACCGATCTCTAGCACAATATGCGCCCCTGGTTAGAAGCAGTCACCTTAAAGTTCAATAACTCAGTAATTAAAATAACTTTCATAATATCTTTTATATTTCGTGGATAGGTGAGTGAGACCATCCATTACATATCGAGAACGATTTCGGTTATCGGGAACGCGTGCTTGCCGAGGCACGGAGGCACGTTAACCCACTGATCCCGGCTGTCTTTTGTAGATCTTTGACAGTCGTTACGACTGTAACGAGTAGTCAGAAGCCCAGAAGTCTGACAACCAGTCTTACCTAGGGGTATCGTGTTACCCAGTACTTAACTGGATTGTGGAGGTCAGGCAGTCGCTCCATGGAAAATACTGGTATTCAGCTGCATCCAGTTGGAAGCCGACCCCAACATAGTTGGGAAAAGGCTAGGCATCATCATAGAATATAATAGAATAGAATACTCTTTATTATGTACACCATAAAAGTTACAGATATAAATGTTTAAATTTTACATAGGGTGACACAATGGGCGGTCTTATCGCTAAAAGCGATCTTTTACAGACAACCTTTGGATGGATTAAAGGGAGCAGGAGTGACAATACTGCAGGTAGTCAGTGTTGTACCATTAACATATACAATAAATACATACATACACAAAGCATACACTTATCTAATAAATATATACATATATATAATAATATACATGAAACAAGAGCAGGGAACTGTATTATGTAATGTTGATGTTTAAGGAGAGAGGAAGTGTTTTTTTACCTGAAACTTAAAAGTGGACAAAGATTGAGCACGCCTTACCGACACGGGCAAGGAATTCCATAACCGCACTTCTTGAACTGTAAAATACTTGTCATAAAAGCTAGTGGAATGCATCGGCATCTCTAGTCTCAAGTTTTCCGATGACCTCAGATATCTATTATGTGTGGCATGAAGGAACTTGAAACCATCATCATCATTTCAGCCGAAAGACGTCCACTGCTGGACATAGGCCTCCCCCAAAGGGGGGGTTTGCCATAATCGCCACGCTTGGCAGGCATGTAGGCGATCGCAGTATGGTGTTAAAATTCATAGAGAACGCTGCTGCTCATTCTCTAGGCGCCTTTTACGACACCCACGGGAAGAAATGGGTTAGTGCTATTCTTTACGGCACCACACGGACGATCTACAGCGACGGCTAGGCAGAGTTGATTGAATATCTCTTATATTGCATATTGTTTGGGTATGTGGGTGGAGCACTAGTTCGGTCAGATGTTCTCCAGCAGGGGTAGATTGCCAGGTATTTTATTAAAATGCCATGGAATACCTTCTCTATCTTGGCACAGCCCTGCACAACTGAGCACAGTATCCCCGTCCCGTCCTTACGTGTGGTACGAGCGACGGCGCGGCAGTGCTACAAACTTGTGTTGTACCAGATATTTAATATTACATCAACTATACATAACGGCAGTCATATGTATATGTACAGAACTCTGACAGACGCCTGTATGTACGCTCACGATCCCTAATGAGGTTAACAGAATCTTCACAGTTGCTACGAATCTTGTATTTTGAGTTTGATCTTGATATGTTCATCCACTGTGTTTTGGCTTTCATGATAAGACTGAATTATTGAACGTTGCCTCCTATCAGCACCCCATTTAAATCTACATAATATTAGTGACAGTAAGTCTGCCATCCAATCACTTAATCTTGCTTTTTTCAATTTTTTTAAAACGTTGGAATGAAACAGCGTGTAAATCTGTAGGTTAAATATTTAAAAGTTTAACTATAGGCTTACCTCTAACTCTTGGTGGTGCAAGATGAGTTATTTGATTAACCCTCAGTTAGCTGTTAACTCCGAGTTATTTAGGATAACCCATGAACACGCAAGTGGGTCTTAGACTTACACCATGACCTCTTATTATTCGACTCTTATTGCTGACTGAAAGAACTGCTTAGTAGAAAGTAGTCCTTTCAGTCAGCAATAAGTCTCAACTTTCGGTGAACAATCGTCTTCTTTACCTAAAAGGTTTCGAGAAAACCGAGAAAGTTAATTCCTTTAGTCAGGAAAGCAGACTTTGTGATTCACTACCGAAGTCACTACTGTGTCCGAAGCGATAAGCCGAATGTTTGGCCGTTTCTTGACTTCCAAAGTTTCCGTTTTTGACTTTGAGTCCTTACCCGACTTCAAAGCACGTTTTTGACTTTGACTTACTTATCTCTTTTTCTTACGCCGTTGCCATACTTAGCCGTAGTCAGGAAACTATTTTTAATTTTGTTTGTATGTCTGTTTTTTTCGGCTTTTATCCGAAACGGCTGGATCGATTTTGATGGGACTTTCACTGTCAGATAGCTGATGTTATAAGGAGTAACTTTTCTAAAAAGCCACGCGGGCAAAGCCGTGGGCAGTAGCTAGTTCAAAATAAAACCATATTTGTCCAACCATTATACGCTGGATTTGTTACTTCTAACATACTTCGAACTGATATGTTACGCTACGTTTAATCGGAAACCCAAAATAGCGACTACCTACTGTTTAACCTAACCCATTAATTACAATGGGCTAAACACCACAATGATCTATGAAGATCTTCGTCTTCACACATCATAATACTCTTGTGGGTTTCCAGATGTCAGTCTTCGTATTTGGAAGGTCCCGGTCCGCATAAAGGACATATCTCATCGAAAACCGAGGCTTTGTTGATTGTGACAGCGAAAATCCCCTTGAAATCCACAATGGAGTTGTGTGCATAATATGTTCACAGTTCGTCGATATCGTCGGATTTGTCGGACTCGTGTTTGGACTTTTAAAGTTAAAGTTCGGGTACACAGGGTCAAATTAAATTAGCTAGCAAAACTCCGCAGACGTGATGTGTATCGATATCTAAAATGATAAAACAAAAAAAAAATCGGTCATTAACCGTTGGTAGAGTAGTCACTTGAAATATCAGTTTAAAAGATCGTTTTTTTTTGTGTAACCTTCACAGACGTGCTGGGTATGGATTAGTAAACACGATAAAATAAAAATAAACAGTTTTTTTGTCAACTCATACTTCCAGTAAAAATACAAGCGGTCGTTGACTCCAAAAAAAACATCAGATCATTTTAAATTTTTCGTATTTTGATATCGATACCCATCACGCCTGTGGACTTTCGCTAGCTAATTTAATTTGACCCTGTATAAAAGTCTTCAGGCTAATATTGAAGAATCTTTGTTTTATTTTATTCAGATATTCAATGTATTGCATGGTTTGCATGGTATTGATGATTGGCATGTGTTATCTCATAGAGAGGAGGCCTGTGGCTGTGTCCCAGCAGTGGGAATATTATAGGCTGATTATGTATGTGTTATTTTATGTATGAGAGCAGTGGTGGCCCAATGTTAACGGCCCCGACTTACGAGTTGTAGGTCGTGGGTTCCAAGTTTCCAACCCAGGCAGGCGCTTTTGGCTGCTGAGTTTCCTCCCTGGCCCGGTTCGGCCCTCCTTAGTAAACCCCTCCTGCCAGGGTTACGAGTCTGTCCAAAAAGGGATATCGTGGCCCTGGCACACAGGTATTTAAAGGAACACGGGTGGGTTTTAGTCAGTAAAAGTCTGACATGCCCTCCCGCTCCGCCCAGAGCGGGAGAAGTTATTTGATAATTTCCCACCCTAAAAAAAAGGCAGGCGCTTTACTTTGTGTAAATAATATCATCACCATTGCTCTCAAAGCGGTGAAGGAAAACATCGTGAGGAAACCGGCATGTCCTAGAACCAAAAATTCGACGACATGTGACATCTACCAACCCGCACTGGGCCCGCGTGGTGGATTACAGCCCACTTCTTCTCAGCGAGAGGCCTGAGTCCCAACAGTGGGAACATTATATGACTGACTGATTATGTTGTTGTATGTATGTGTCCTAGTGCTGATGCTTGTTTTGTATTTGTGCAAGAAAAAAAAAACATGTTTACGAAGATGATTAGTGATATATTAGAATATAATATTATGTAGTTCAGCATAGACTACACTAGATATTTCTCTTCTCCTGTTCTTATCAGATAACATATCGGCAATTTTTACGTGTTCTTATCAGATAACATATCGGCAATTTTTACGAGTAAAATTTTGGCACTTTATCCCCAAATTATGTGAACGCGATTGATACAATAAATAATCCATACTAATATTATAAATTCGAAAGTAACTCTCGTCAGTCTGTCTGTATGTTACCTTTTCATGCCTTTTTTTTTGGTTGGTAATATAATACCTTTCCCGCTCTGGACGGAGCGGGAGGGCGTATCAGACTTTTACTGACTAAAATCCAGCCGTGTTCCTTCAGTTGTCTGTGTGCCAGGGCCACGGTATCCCTTTCGGGCAAACCCGCAACCCTGGCAGGACCTTTTCATGCCTAACCCACTGAACGGATTTCACGCTTTAACGGCTGAATTGATTTGGATGATAGGTATACGGATAGGCCATGATGATGATGATGATATCCTAATGTACCCAGGTACATTAGGATACTTCTTATCCCGGTAGCACGTTCCCGTGACCTAATTTCCGACATCCACGCAGGCGAAGCCGCGGGTATAAGCTAGTAGAAATATAAACGAGACTTGGAAAAACTACACGTGTAAAAGAAATCGATCCCAGTGGTTCTATAAACTGAAACTAAACTCCGATATCACCCGACTTCACCAGCCGACTAATACAAGCCACACTCGTTACGTGCTCTTACCTATATGGTACTTGCACAAAATTGGACTTGTACAAGTATACATGAACGTGTGTGGGATGAATCAGCACAAGTCTCCGAGCCATTCGGTGTCACGCAGACTTTTGCAAGTCTAAACTTGCGCAAGTATATCGTAACGTGTATGGCTACAATAAGTTTCTACTGGTAAAAGAATTTGATACCATACTTATTATAAGTTAGTTTTTTCAGCTGTTATTGTATTGTTTTACTGAAACTATTTTTATTTCATAGTGTGGATGGAATTTTACGGCCCTTCTCACCTATTCAATAAAATATTTGTTATTTTGAGTACGTGAAATTATTTCTTATTATCATTCTTATCTCAATAATTTTTGGGTTTTATAAACGGAAACTAAAAATCAAATCGAATAGTTCTTAAAGGTATCGATATCGATAATCGGCCACATTAGCACATCCCTATCGCATGCCGACGGCGATTTACGGGCGCGCGACAAGTCGCAAACTGGCGCAAACCCAGGTGACCGCGCGAGCGTACCTACCTACCGGCCAGTACCTACCGCACGGGACATTGTCCCACACAATATTAATACCGAAGTACCACTGCTCACAACTCCCGAAACCTGATGAAGCAAAAAAGAAACGTCATTTTCAAACAGTGCAGCGTGACTGAAAATAGCAGTAACTTTTATTTGACACGCTTGTTGGAACCACACAAAAACTTCTCGAACGTTTTGTCAACGGCTAAAAATGTGCAGTTTTACCTGACAGTTTTAATATTGATCACCTATGTTTTGTTTTATAAAGTTGTCAGTTCAACTGTACAGTTCTGTTTTCTCTAGGTACCTTACGATTAACAACAGCTTGGGCTGAACAGTTAAAACTGACAGCGTGACTGCACTGTTTGGCTCGCTAGTCTTGCTTTTAACCGACTTCAAACAAGGAGGAGCATAACCTCCTCCTTTTTTTCCATTACTACTTACACATTAGACAAGTTTGATTTTTCTTCTTCATAACAAACTCAAAGATGGACTGGAAACTAGCCAAACTCATGTATCGAATGGTGATCGTACCTTGCATGTAACACGGTTTGAAAGTATCGGCACTTACTAAAGCAGGTTAAGACTGAGACCATATGAAAGAGTTATCATGAGAGACTTGATTAATCACGCTAGGAATAAACCCAGTCAAAAGAAAATGCATGAAATCTTGGACGGAAAACCCGTAACCAAACGCATCAAGAACCACAGGTTGTGCTATCTTGCACTCGTTCACAGGCGCCGTGAACCTGTTACATGCAGCAATGCAGTACAAGGCCAAATCCGAGAAAGTTGGACGAATGGACGCCCTATTTATGACAACTTAAAACAGGGCATGGCATACTTCAACAAGGACATAAGTTTTTGGATGGACACGGCTGAAGACTGAAATAAGATAAAGAAAGCTTCTAGCGACATTTACAAGAACCCTGAAACGGATAGTGAGACCTCAGACGAAGACTATGGAATCAGCAACGTGTAATACAACATAACAGTGACACAGCCAAGAACAGAGAGGACCTGAGCCAACCTGGTGGCGAAGCTCCCATAGATAAATATCACCCGTCTCTCCACTATTCCGATGCTTACTCTAGGATGCATATCCGGTATGGCTCTAATAATCCCTCCATATCCCAAGGGCACACGTCTTCCCTACCATTATCGCGCACCCCGGTCTACTCTTTGATATGCAATGGTCTCTGTGGTTCATTCGAGTGATCGATTCTAGTTTAACCATGCTGGGGTCGGTGCATTTCATTCATTCATTAGACAAGAGTGATTTTTCTTAATTATTTGTGATATACTTGAATTTGCATAGAACTTCTGTGTCCATCTCCTTGATGGCTTTCAAACGCGGCCCGCATCAACTACCTACATACGTGTGGTACACGCTATGGAGCATACTATACCTACATACCTACAGCTATGTACATTTGTATAACCCGCAATACATGTTCTCACACATCACCTGTTCACTGCCTGTCAGTTGTAGCGTGCATACATAATAATATATTTGAGCAAATGTACATATTAGTGGCAGCCAGTATTTGAATTGAAGCCGCATTTTGAGTGAAATTATTGTAATACGTTTATTGATTACAGGTTCGATAGGTATTGTATTTTCTGAATATAGTCAGAACAGAGATATCATGTTTACGTTATGCAAGTTGGATTTGACTTCCAATACATTGCTCGCAGAACGGATGACCGATGAGGTCGAAAAGTTTTTATATTGACGACCGCGTAGGCGCGTAGTGAAACTCATAGTTTTTTAGTACTGGACAGTAGGTACTAAAAACGTATCAGTTTTACAAAACTGACAGTTTTTTAGGTCTGTCTAATCTATTGGGTGGAGTAGTAACGCAAGAGTAAGGCGCAGCGTCGGTAAGCCTAGTTCGGTCGGTAATATCAAGATGTCACTAAAAATATTTTTAAAAACAAAAAACTGTGAATTCTACATTATTAATCGTCGTTTGTGAAAATTGCCGATACGAAGTCGAGACGCATTTACGGCATTTACCCCTCGGGGTAAATAATCCTCCCACAACCTCGCATTTCACCTACAATTCGCTTTGTATGATGATACGGGCTAAAGGCAGGCCAGTCGTAAAAGTACGCAGACAGACAATAATATCTACCCTATGTGCAACATGTACTACATACATTTGTATATTAAACGATATGTTCGGTAACTGAATGCCCGGCCCGCCATGCCAGTTGTACCGTCAAAACTTAGTTACAAAGCGAAGGTCCGAACAATTTGGTAATTGGCAGTTCTGTGCTGCAAAAAATAAGTACAGGTGTACTTTGCTATTGGATTGGCCGACTGGAGTTCATAAAATTGTACAACAAAGGTAATTTTTATGGTTTTAGACACCTGCCTAAAATCGTACTGGGTTTGGCTTGCTACTTGTAAGTGGCCCTCACTTACACTATTTTTAAAGCCATCTCCTCTCATTCCAACCAAGGATGCGCCTTCATTTTAATCTGTCACGCATCTTTCATGTCATAGCTCATAAACCTACGACGACTGGATGACTAACATCTGCTGCATCTGACGGCTGTTTCGCTTTTGACAGTTTATTAGAAGTGAGCTGCCGATAAGCGACAGTTAAGTTTAAACTCTCAAACTACCCACCCAACGATTATAAAACCACCATAGCTCGCTTCTCATTAAATTAATGACATGAAGATATTCCACTATATTAATTGATAATTACTGGCGGATACCAAGCGTACATAGCCTGCAGGGGTTATATAACTCCCGATAAATTTCATCGGCGCGCCTGGCAGGCGTCGCGTTACAAGTAGCACTCGACGCTAATGACGCACTTGTTCCCGCCTCTGCCGCCCGCGTACTCGTGCTCGCCCCTTCTCGTCAGCCCGTTGCCCGCGCTTTCTCGCAATTGCCCGCGCCACCGGTGTTCGTGGGTGCAATTTCGCTAGAAGCGCGTGGCGTGTTTTGGGGCAAATTCAATTTAGTACATTGCATAACCGGCGCGCGGCGTCGCGCCTAATAACCCCGGGAGATTGGCAGAGGAGCCACCGAGATAGAGCACCACGGTAGGTACTTACATCTACATACTTAAACAATACCTAAAATACAAACAAAAATGGCGAGTGATTCCCCATGAAGGCTTCTACAAAACGGTGCAACACGCGACGCGACACAAAAGCCCCGCGTGTCGCGTGACGAGCGATGCCTTTAGGCGCTTACATACAGGGGAGACTTGTCGCGCGACGCGACGCGACACAAAGGCACCGCTCGTCCCGCGACGCGCGGGGCCTTTGTGCCGTTTCGCGTCGCGCGACAAGTCGCGCTGGTATATAGAAGCCTTTTGTGTCGCGTCGCGAGTCGCGCCGGTCTGTAGGACCTAGGGGATGAGTGAGATATTGACCGTTTGCCTTTTAGAGATATAGCACGCCAAAGGGCGGCCAGAAATATCTAGGGCTTCTTCATTGGCCTTGACCGGAAACCTCTATCATCTCAGCATTTTGAATTCTCTTTAATTATTTAAAAAGTTCTGTAGCAAAGGATCAAATCCTTTGCCTCTAGCAATAAATATGATCAAAATGGTCAAATTCATAAGTCGGCCCTTGACACGTGTAGGTCCACATAAAGGCTTCTACATACCGGGGCGACTGGACGCGCGACGCGACGCGACACAAAGGCACCGCTCGTCCCGCGACACGCGGGGCCTTTGTGCCGTGTCGCGTCGCGCGACAAGTCGCGCTGGTATGTAGAAGCCTTAATGTCTCTTCTTACTAAAATAGGGGGCCACTAGCGGAACTGGCACACTAGGAACCTATAATAATTTATTAAATTCGTAGTAAGGAACTTAGGCGCACCTTCGATGATAAGGACAATTTATTGATGTGTTAGAAAAGGCCAATAGCTGAAATGAGCTGCTTTGCATTTTATCGGTGTCCAATCAAACTCGAAAATTATTGGTACCAATTTTCAAACTGATGTTAAAAATACCAAAGTGGCAACGCAAAACATGCGAGACGAATAAAATTCTTGCATTGCAATTTTCGAATTTTGAACATGCAGACAGCAGGAGCCCAGCCGTGGAAGTGGAAGCTTCGCGGTAGTTACATTACCCTATGGTTACAATTTAAAATTTTTAATACAATACATATAAGATACACCGTTACAATGAATAAATCTGTGGATTCTGACAATTTTGTGGTTTACCATGTGGAGCGATGGTATTGCAGTCGGGCTGTTGCACATTCCTTAGCGGAACACATAATCACGTATGTGCGTTGCGAGCGCCACACCGTTTTCCTATGTTTCGTCTTGTATTCTAAATAATTATAAATTCTGAGAACATAAAGTGCCAAAATAATTGCCCTTTCTTGACGTTGGCGATGCATACAGTTTACCAAACGGGCAGACGGAGGCATTGTGCAAATAAATTCATAAATCTATCGTTGGGGAAAGACGCCTGGCGTAATTATTATGTACGTGTTACGTACATATACTTATTGTGTGAATCCGAATGTAGGTTATAGGTTGTGCTGGGCGACTGCGTCCCACCAAGCTCGAAAGAAAATATCTCAGTGCTTCTCTACTTTTCAAATACATACCTACCATACACCTAAAAGTGACCAAAATCGGACACGATAACTTTACAGCCAAACAATGCTTTCGATTGATGTCGCGACTGTCAGTGTTATTTATGACTCAGTTCGTGAGTTCACTACTGGTAATTTGTTGGAACCTTTATGTGTAATCTCCGATAAATAACAAAACAAAAGCAACAATTTATTCCTAATTCAAACAAGTTTATTCACAAAATAATTTCGCGCCTTGCATTGCGGTCACATCCAGCCAGTCCGCCTCTTCGCTCGACACGGGCGCGGCGCCACAAGAACAATGCGTCTGAAGCGGAGTCGCGCGCCAGCCGAACACCCGCCGACTTCATTTTTTTTTTATTTGTTTTAGCCCACGATGACGCTTTATTTAATTCGTGCTGTATTTATTACGCTAGCTCTTGTGGCTACTTGTTGAGATGTCGGCCTATGTCGCGTCTTTGGGATCTAAGGGTTCTACTCCCGAAGCACGATATCCGTAGTTATCGCTGAACTTACGGGCGTTCCTACTCCGTGCCACGGACATAAGATTAGTTCGGGGCCCAAACTAATATGAATGATAACACGATTTGACAGTAATTAATTGTCTTTAAACTCCCGATGTTTTTTTGCCCGTCCGAAATTTAATTTGACACTAATTGTGTTGGCGGATTAAGTACTTTTGGATGGGCCCGTATCTTCGTTGACGGACTTAGAGAGTAAACCTCCACTTGGAAGTTGCGTCAGAAAAAATGCAATTTTTTTTTACTGTCTAGGTTATTCTTATCCCGTATTTAAAAGGGAAGTTAGGGTTGTTATGGATTTATGTACCTACATGCCCTCTTTACTTTGGGGCAGTACTTCTTTTTTTCCTGATGCAAATTTGTAGCAAAAAAAATGGTGAACAAAACAATGGGAGGACCCGGCCTCAGCCAACTGAATACTGGACTTTTGTACGCCAGCCAGGTAACAGCTGTAGTAAAACATGAAGCTATCCATTTTTCACAAAAAAGTTAATCTAATCGAGAAAAACGTTTTCCTATAAAAAAACTGACCACTCCGACCGGTGACGACATTTACCGGCGCGGCGCTACCAGGCTATCATAAATTACAAGCTAGCGGCATTGCACTAGCGGTCGGTAGTTACGACGCTGCAAGCTTATGCTGCAGTTGACACGGGCAAAACTCAACCTTATTTGTATAAAGTCAAGAGTGTTAATGTTAATAAAATGGCGTGTCAAAGACTACGGGCCAGTCTCGGTCGGCGCATGCAGGCGCGGCGACGCTGATGACGCGTAATTAGAACACGGAGGGATTCTGAAACTATCGAATTTCGGAATCGAGTACCGTCGCCGCGTCGCGCGTCCGCTTGTCACACATTGAATCGGATTTCGATTGTCTTGGAAACGTATTTACGGTGTTCCATTTTCTCTTTGGTTCCTTTGGATAGAAGTATTTGTTTTTTGCAAACTGATACGAACTGTTATCATGATGACAGCCTGCTGGACTAGTCTCAAATATTTTATGTGTGGTACGGATTCCCCACTAATAAGGCACATTCACATGGTTTCAGCTTATGATACAATCTGTAAAATTACAATTTCAAGTTTGTTTATTTTTTAGTATTGCATTTTTTTCTTTTGTCTTGTATGGCCTAGGCCGAGGTTATGTGAGCATCGTGCCTTATTTATGATACGCCCTGTATGCATAAGGTAGTATCCTAGTATCCTCCTTCTTGTTAAGTTCACGACCTCGTGTCAGCCGCACAATCTCGCCCAAACACATTCGTTATTCGGGCAGGGCAGCCCCATCGTCACGTAATTATCGGCCGCTTCTAATTATTCGCGAGCGATCCATAACGTGCCTAGGGGTATCTTGAGTAGCCTCGACGCTGATTCGTCTTGCGATCCATGGACACATATCTTGATCTTCATTGCCTTTTAAATGGGGCTATTCCGGATATTAAATTTAGATCGTCGTCAAATAATATAGAGTACAGCGCGCAGTGCAGCATAGTATAAAGACTTCTACACACTGGCGCGACTTGTCGTGCGACACGACATCTACACCGGTAGAACCATTTCCTTAAATTTTTCACAGAAGAAGTCGCGCAATGTAGAAGCCTATGTATGGACTGTATTCTACATTTCGGTGAATTAGTAGAGGCCATCCATTATCTAACAAAAATAGTAAAAAATTTAAAACTTTTGTTATACATAGAAGAACCAAATGTAATTTCGGAATGGAATGCGCCTTTCTCATAAAATTAAGAGCCTTCGTGTTCCACTTCTAACAATGACTTCCACAATCACTTCTTCCACCCTTATCATTTACGAAAACATATTCATAAAATCGTCAGACCAATAACGGCGCACTTTAACAGCACCATAAGATAAAACCATGGCGTTGGCAGACCACGGTATCAGCCATAAAGCGGTAACAATTCTCCATCGTAAACCACCACATCACCATAGTACCAGACCCTCATAAATAACAGGCGTAAAGATGTTTTCAACAGATGGATTTTTTGGTCCTCCGTAAACAAAGGTCGCGTTTTCCATTTTTGTACTAGGACTGTAGAATTTTTAGGGGGGTTGGTTAACTTTTAATGGCAATTCCGATAAGGTGGTATTTTGTTTGTTTTTCGTAAAAGAGATAATTCTTAAATGTTTCCACATTTGGAAAATCTGTCTGAATCTTCATATTGTAAGGATTAACGGAAAGTGAAATAAACTCCGTCAAGTACATAATTATTTGACCTGTTTTGAGCAAAACAGAAAACAGGTCAATCGACTTTTATTAACTTTGTAATCGATTACTCAATTTTTTAAATGAATTGATTGAATCCTTAATCGAATTAGAGCCGTCAGTTACTTATCGGATTCTGTTTAATAGTTAATCGGATTATTTCAGTAATCGATTTTATTACTTTGCTCTTTGTTTACAGCAACTATTTATGTTGTTAGATAGGATACCTAGTTGATTGTTGACTACGATCCTAATCAACACCCGTATCGGATACTACCGGTCACACAATCGACGCCAAATTACTAGGGTCGCAGAGTTGATAACAAGCTAAACTGAACACTTATCGTTACGGCCCGTGCGAATGAATCAATCAATCAACGCGGTGCCGCGGTGGAGGGACAGTGGCGCGGATAATGAGCGAGCGGGAGGCGCCGCGAGATGGCGTGCCCGAAGCGCCATTATGGCGTGAGGTTTATGGTATGGTGGATAGTCGAGGCGGGGAATGCAGTTGATGTTATTAGTTATTTTGCTAAAGTCTGAAGCCCTCTCTAAACTCCTGTCTTGTGTCAATTTGTTCGTTTCGAGAACTCGAGGAGAAGGGAACATGTTTTCAAGTGATGAAATACATCATATTTAAGACTGATTCTTATAAATTACGTAGGTAAAAAGTGACACGCAACGTGGCACGCTGTCGGTGCGACCGAAGATTGAGCTACTTATTATGATTTCGAGACCAAGATACTTAATTCAGAGCAGAATAATGAAGAAAGCTTAAATAGCCTTGTAACTTAGCTTTGCATTAAGCTACACTGCACAACGATCTCCAAATCTTATCGATTTAAATCCATTAGGTATCTACTTACTTAAACTATAATTCTGTCTCACAAATTATTCTCGCCTCCATAACCTCGCTTCGCTTACCACCATGGCCTCACTCACCCCATTCAGTCCGACGCGCGACGGACGAAAAGGCGGTCTCGACAATACAGTATTATAATTTCTTCGCCTGCCCACAGGCAGCAAATAGCGTGAAATTTTAAAAACATTACGCTGTGTCTCTTCCTGTGTCGGTCATATTAATATCTGTCAACGTAACACCCTATTTTGTTAAGTTTTTGTAATTTGGAAATTAACGTCTTTGTGATTGTGAGTTGTTTGTGACTGAAATTTGTAAACCATACATAATCATACCATACCATGGAACCGGAAGGTACGCACGGCTACACGTCAAGCTATACATTTCCAGTATAAGCTGGCCTCTCATTGTATGATAATCTTATACAATGTGAGATCAGCCTAAACTGGTTATGTATAGCTGGATGTGTAGCCGTGTGTACAGGTATAAGAAAGATGTAGTACTATGTCAAAACTTCTGCGAACAATACAGTGAAGCATGCCAAAACTACACCTCGCTCTGTACATCTACATACGCACTCACATGCACACATATAAAACCCATTTCAACCAAACTATACTCCGTTTGAAATAAGATTAGACATTTAAATAAACCTTCTTTACAGTCCGTTCAACCGATTTTGACTTCTATTGCGTTGGTGGCATGACAAATGGCAGCTGTAATAAACAGTTGATATTGTAACTACGTTTTTGCTTTTAATGCCATCCTTATGACTAATGAATAGAACTCAAAATTGGTTGATCGGACTGTAAACAAGTTTATTTAAATGTCTAATCTTATTTCAAATGGAGTATAGAACTCACTAAGTGCATACATTTTAACGAAACCAGCCTCACGTCACTGTTGACAGCGCTGTCTTGATTTTTTATTTGGCCTGAGGTCAAAATGTGAAATATCAAAATGCCGCGACATTAATAACAACATCTCTTCCATGTTTACCGTTATATGGTAGGTATGCCAAATATATATGGTAGATGAATGAACTTGTCTGATTTAATTAAATCCATTCGAAGCAGGAAGTTAGAAGGGGCCTATATTCGTCTGATGGTCCGTGAATCTGGGATAAGTTTAAAGAACGTAAAGCCTCCGGGTAAAATAGAACAATTTCTAAGAAGTCTTCATAGAAACTATCCTACCAAAATTGTGCTGTTGGGTCGCGCCTGTCTGCGGGAGGCTTAAGGAATAACTTTTTTGTTATAATCATTTCAGTTATTCAAGTAGAACTCATAGTAACTCATTTTAATATATGACAAACTTTTTTTCTATTTTTCAATGGCGACAGCTAATTTGTATCTAACATTCTACGCGTCATTATCATCATTATTAAATAAATAAAATAAATAAAAAATCATCAAAATACTTATAATGCATGAACCGTTTGAAGATTTTTGTACCTACCACTAATAGATAGCGAAACAACTTTCCGTAGAAACAAGTTCATCCTTTAACCTCCCTTTACTGCGCTCAGCTCGAAATATTACTTATGTAGGTACGTATAGATCCAAAAATAAAAGTTCCAAAGTTATGTTGAGTGTCCGTTCAGCGAGGGATGAACAGGGGGAGCAAGTGGCCGGAAAAATACAGAGGGGAGGTATCACGAAGCGATGTCGGCGATTAAACTGTTTAGGAGTACGTATTGTTATGTCCCAGTTCTGTGCTACAATCGATAAAGTTCTACTCGATTTCGTGAGTAACTATGACATGAGTACCAGTCGTATGGAGCATCTCTATTTTGTAATTCAAAAATAGAACGCTAAGTTTGAATTTATGGGATGAAAAAATGTTTCGGATATTTATTTTAGTACTACTCGTACTTCATTTTTACCGCGAATTTGCTATCAAATTTCCCACAAAAGCGTAGGTAAGTACTTTGTTCGAATCAATCAGTTCAAACCGAGCGCTGTCAGGTAATTATTATTCCGCTTACCAACTTTTGCCAGTTTCCACGCGCGGCTGATTGCTGCCTTTCCCGAGGCGTCCGCGCTTCAAATATTGCAGAATCTCGCTTCGCGCATTTTTACGGAAAGCCGTGACTTTGTCACGCCTGGCGGGTGTCGTTCCGTGATCATCTGACAGATGTCTACTTAAGCACGTCTGTACGAGACTGTGGATATTTCGAAAGCTTTTTTTCTTAGTAAATTGCGGGGGAGATAAGAACAGCCCGTTCTGATGTGCCTTGGATGTTTATCGGCATAAACTTGTGGTGGAACAAGAAAGAGTAATGTAATACACCTACATAAGTAGCGGTGTCTTCTTACCTACTTTTTATAATTTATTATAATTTATCTAGAAGATAGAATAGTTTAGACTAGAGTTACGTATATGGGTAATCTCACAGATATTAGAAGGAAGGCCATATTTATTATTTCTGTGGGTAACGTTATACGAACGAAGCACAACCCGTCTCACCTTAAAATACAGCTGCTTCGTTCAAATTCCTTACGCTAATCGTTTAAATTCACTGAACCCCAGTTTCGCGTCGCGCCAGCCGTCAGTCGACACTCAAACGTGTTGTACGAGTATGTACACAATCACAAAATACATTATTAAACCTGAAACCAAGTACGTTATTAATATATATTTCGACGCAACGTATACATATAGTTACTAGGTATGTAGCAACGTACCAAAGTTATATCGCGCGGATTCACACGAGGCGCGACGCGACACCGACGTAGGTACTAGGTAGTCGGCGGCACCTAATGGCCCGGGAGGTAACGACGAGCCGTCATTATAACTAAATTATGTAGGTGCCGCCATGCTAATGCGACACAGCTCGGCGCGCCGGCCACCGCTCTTTGTTTCTGTGCCCCTGGTAGTTCAGTCACATTCGGAATGGAGGTTACTTTGCCCCGTTGCACTAATATTAGTGTGGAATTTAGTTGGTACTTTTAATTATGTATTTGTGACTCCTGTGTACCTGCCCATTTAGTATCAACCACATAATTCAATTAAGATTACTTAATTTTTCCGGTGTCTTTTCAATTACCTTAAGAACCATCATAGTTAAACTATTTTCGATTTTCTGTGAAAATAAATAAATGAATGGATGCGCAATATTTTAATTTCGTCAAAATTAAATTTCGTTCATGAAATACCTAACAAAAGTAAGAGTAATTAATGTAATTATTATCACTACTTAAATTATGAAAACGATAATGACGCAATAATAATTATTTGTAATGTTCAAACACAAAGCGAATTGTGTTATGAACTATGATAAATAGATGAAATAAAAACATTAAAGATTGAATTGATAAAATAAATGCAAGAGACCACAGAACAGAAAAAAACAGGTCTGTTCCGTGCAATAACAAATAATTAAAATCCACAAAAACCAATTAAGTTGTCAGCAACGCCATCTACATTTAATTTAAATTAATTCATAACTAAATTCGCATTTACGTCTTTTTAGTCTAGTAATTTAAAACAAATACTAGGCCATCATGACTGGTAGGCATTATTGCCGCGTCGCAGCTTATATCCGCGGTTTTCCTCTACTATGTGTGCGGAATTTGGTTACAGTTCCAATTCATTATTTCAATGCCTCCCTGCCCTGTTGGCTGTTTACTACAACAACCACAAATGAAATTAATTAATTCAAGTTCACGTTGACAAATTGTGTCAAATAAATAAATAATAGGTAACCAATTTTAATAGATAATTGTTAGGTACTTCATTTAAAACTACTTGAACATTGAACCTCCTTTATCGAAGTCGGTTAAAAATAGGAAAGAATATTATGTTACACAAAAATATACCGTAAGTACCCGAATTTTCGCAAAATAAATAGAACTACCAAAAAATGTTAACTCCCCCAGATAACGCACCACCGTATTGCTTGCATGCAGATACGCCTTTTTACATTGGAAATTTACAACAAGTACCAGGAGATCAAAGCTCGTAGGCGTTCGGTTTTCGTAGCAATATATCTACGAATCAAATCCATCGTAGGTAAGGTGCTAAAGATAAATATGAGATTTATCGAGCTTTATGGCTTGAACGAACGTTCTCCTCAAACGCCGGAAGATTGGGAGTTTTTTGTCGCCTGTATAATTATTCACTAGGGTTACTAACTTCCTACAAATGCAAGATTTAAATTAACTGTACTAGACAGACACATTTTGTGACTTTGACCGAGTTTGGTTTGGCACACAGAACACTTCAATTCAAAATTACTAAAGGGCATAGATACTCAAGGTGCTTAATTCCTGGTATCCGATCAGTAAACCCTGTCAAATCCACAGAAATAAAAAGTCATCATCAGCTGACCAACTCACAGATGGCAACCGACAACAGCCTCTTTTGCAGTATTTATTTACCAAGTGATCGCCATGTGATGGACAAGGATGTAAGAATTCGAAGGAGTTTTATTCTTCCTTCCAATAAATCGCTAAACAGTGATCTGCCACACTTAACAAGAATCCAAGCATTGTACAATGGCACTTCACTTCGATAGGTACAGTATTTATGGCACAATACTAGTCGATAAAGTTATTTTGACAACTGGCAGTCGTGATGATATTTCGTGAATCATTAATGGCATTGAAATATTTTTTTTATCTCGATTACGAATATTACGATGTTTTTGTCCATTCGCATCGGAATTGCATTAACACTTTCTACTAATGAGCTTAACCACGCGTCTACAAAACATATCACCGTCACACAGCCAATAATTTTTCGTCAGTAATCATTGGCCGCAGACAGTTTGATCAAACGTTGGCGCCGCGCCAGCAATGCGCCGCGTCGCCGCGTCGCGCATCGGCGTGTTGAGCGTGACACGGGATCACTTCGGTGCGGGACATGGTGAGGTATACCGCGCGTATGTGGAGTTGATACTATTGGAATTTATTAAAGTTTTGTAGAATGAACGGCACCAATGGTTTATGGATCGATTCGCAAGAATTTACTCGCCCGAAACTGGCGAATCGACACTTTTAAATAATATGTTTATTTTAAAAATAAACAAAATATTTTCTTTAATAACTCATAAACATTTGCTGAATAAAATGTAAACTTACAAAACGTACGTAAACGTACAAAAATAATTGATAAGTGTAGTTTCTAGTGTACTTCTTTCATAACTTTATTGCATAAAATTAAAAATGTTCCAATTGCCTACTACGTATTTCTGCAGTTGTCGATACGCCAACTAATAACACCACACCATACCACCACCACCACCACTTCATGCGAATCGCCTAGAACAAAAATCATAATATTATTTATAAAAGTGTTGATTCACCTATGTAGGGCGAGTAAATTCGTGCGAATCAACCAATAAGCTGCATCAACGATTAAATATTTAAAAATAGAATATACTTTATTGCACACCAAAGTAACACAGCTCTTTTACAATATTTCTAATTATAGCCACTTGCATGACCAGTATACTGCTAAGACTGCTAACACATGTGAATGTAGACTAATTTAGGGCCGTGCTGAGTGAGAGGAAAGGAAGGGCCAGGGCTTATTTGTAATCTTTTAATCTTACATTTTGTATTGTTTTTTAAATAAGTAATTTAATTTTTTACATTGTCCTCACATATAGAAGCAACAAGAATAATGTACCCAGGATTTTGTAATATCTTGATTTAAAAGAGTGTCCTTGGAGTTTCTTGCCTGTTCTTCTCCATAGAGATCTACGTTTTGAAATGGGCAAATAGCTTCAACTTTCTGACTAACTGACCGACTCTGTGACAATTCAAAGTGCCTGTAATAGGTTTAATTGAAATAAATGTTTTGAGTTTGAGTTTTGAGTTTGGTCACCCAAACACGGATTAACTGCGGCAAGCGTAGCTTAACCTGATCGATCGATTCGAGCGGCTGTTTTTACTTAGCCACAAGCCCCTCCTAACTCTACATATCGATAAAATATACCACGTTTTGTTTGAACAGAATAAAAAAAAATTATTTCTTTTCTTTTTTTTTTATTCGTATTTATTAATAAATGTCTACATAATTATAAGTCAATATTTATTTTCAACTCCCAACTGCAGCAAAGATATCCTTTTCCGACTGACCCGCCGCGTTCCATAACGAGCCAGGGGGTCTACTCCGAACATAAATCCGAAATATCGGCCGAATGTTCGGCCGTTGCTTGACTACGGCTAAATGGTGAATGTAATAATGACTAATCTCAGTTTAGTTAAATCGAATGTGAAAAGTGACCGTGCAAGACATGCCTAATAAGATTTAAGTTAAGTCGAGTTTAGGACAAAATCGAGATTTAATTAAACCGAGATTTGTATAATTTTGCTGCAAGAGCCCTAAGTCGGGTAAGGAAGCAAAGTCAAAAAAGGAAACTATGGAAGTTATAAAACGGCCGATACTTCGGTCGGATAAACGCATCGGAGTAGACCCCCAGATATATGAACTACAACTTATCAGAATGCACGGCCCGCGCTACAGTACACATATTTATTGGGTAAATATTCAGCTTTGGAGCAGAAGCTACTGTCAATATTTGCCGTCAACGGCTACTGCTCACAGACAGACGTTTTATCAATGTTGGGTAGGGTATTACTTTGAGTAGGTATGACTTTTTTGTTTTTCAGTTTTTCAAAGCTAAAGTTTCGGTGTTTCTATCAATCACACCTTTAAAGTGTATGCATTTGAAGATGACATACCTCCTAATACAAAGTAATTTAACTAACACCGTGTACTTCAATCCTGTTTGAATTTCAATTACTTAATCCTTTCTTAGTCCATCGCTAGAGAATATTACCTTCTCGTGTTTTTTATCATCGTGAGCGTCGTGTGTCTGTCAGTAGTCAATCCGTCAGCTTTTAAACTGAAAACTAATTATAAGATAAAAATAGAGCTGTAGAAACTGGACACACTAAAAACTACTTACAGATAGTCACCAAGCAAACTCGCGAGTATAGCTAGTGTAAGTAATATAACGAAGTCTTGTCACCAGACAGGAGCAATCATTTTAGCGGCAGTGATCAGTGGCACGCTCGCAAATGCGGCTTCATTTCGGCCCGGGGCGCGTTGCGGGTCTATCGCGACTAACTCGTTTTGATACTTAGCATTAAATATTTATTTTCTATCGATTTTATTTGAATTAAAGTAGAGTTATCGGTACATCTGGATATATTTGACATTACACAGTAAATTCGTCACAGATTACTACTTTGTTGATCCGTACTAATCATTGTTGACCGCTCAATCAAGGCAATGGCTAATCCATTGCCCTTCTACGCTTCGGGTTTCAGGTTGTATTACTTTTACAGAAAAATATGTAGCGGCATGGATGGCAGTGAACAAATCAGCACAAATGATAAACAAGGAGGGTTTTATTTACGAAGCTGCTTTATATTATAATACCAGCATTATACCGTTAGCCCTTCTCCCTATTAAATTCACTTCATTAACTGCACGGCAACAGAAAATACGAGCAGTAAACTTCAAACTAGATTATTCTCTGCAAGTCGCACGTCTCACGCTGTGCACCTCTCAAAGTACTCTTTAACGTCAGGATCTTTATAAAAGTAGCGTCAGAACGTGACGCTGAATCACAATCGCTTCATTTTATACGTCATATAAATAATGTTCCTCACGGTAATAACAGCTGCTGTAATATACGCAGACTTATGTAGTGTTATTAAAGGTGAGACCGGTGAGAGTGAGGGCCCGTCCTGATAAAGCTTGATAGAAGTGCTGTAATAAACGTAGTGGAAATGGCGAGTCTGGGGATGGCAATGATAAAATTTGAAGATCTTTTATCACACCCGAATTTAGGTACATAAGTAGATAATTTATTACCAGTTATTACGACTTTTCTTGGCACTCTCTAGATTGTTTTAGTTTGCAACTTACGTACAAAGTGTCGGACGATAAAACCCGAAGCCAGCGTAAGCTACCAGCTCATAATCTAACTAAGCCTTCAAAGAGGTGCTAAATTAAATCTTTTTAATTATACCTCCCGATTTGTCATCGTCGTAAACACGAGACGAGAGGCACGAGGCTACGAGAGTATAAAACTCGCAGGTACAATAAAGGCGAAGCGTAGCCAGCCGTGCGGTAATCCACCGAAAGTACCACACCAGGCATCCATAACACGTATAGATACTCAAATATTGAACGAGGCAGGCGGGCGAGCATCACGAGCAGGGCTGCCAAGATTACACGACATCGAAAGTTATCGATATTACCGAAAGGATAGCCTCCTCCCCCACTTGAATTCATAAATGGAATATTTTATGAAATTAAGTATGGATTTGAACTGCATACAAACATCAGCGTTATCTGCTTGTTGAAATGGAGGTGCATCAAATACACATTTTCAGTGTCTAAAACTTTTGGTAAGAATTTATTAATCACATCAATACAAACAAAAACACATATTTTCTAAAAACTTACTTCTTCCACTCAGAACAACTAACAAAAAACAATTCTAAGTTTATAAGCAAACAATAAAGCACGCAGTAGGACCAATAAAATTGCCAATAAGAGGTTTCTTAGCTCGGTTCGTCGGCAGCCCTACTCGGCACGACACAGGATACGGGCCGCGTTATCGCGCCCCCGCGGCGGGCGCACGTCACCTTGTCACCGAGCCGGTTTAATGGGCTGCCGTGTACGCCGCCTGCTCCAGCTTGATGCTTTGATTTATGAGCCTCTAGTAGCTATGTATGTGTACCGTGATAAATGTGTTTATTAGTTTGTGCTTAATTATTTATTAGATTCTCAAAGGAGGTCACGTCATGCAGTACCTAGTTGTCATGCTTTTGTTAACAAGGTATGATGATCATGTCAGCATTCAAATAATCCTTTTATAGAATTTGGTATTGGTTCATTTTAATGCAGAAGTTTGATGACAGCTTTATTATTGTTGAATACTACCACAAAATGATTCCTCAAAAAGCTCAAAAACATTCTGATAAAATGGAACATCGTTTTAAAACAGTTAAAATATAATTCTTCAAAGCGTGAAATGCATGCTCTGTAGGAGAGGTAGTACGTGGGTAGCGTAGCAACGTACAGTTAAGCTTATGGCCGGCGGCGAGCGCACGCCGCCATAGTGGGCCGCACCCACCGGCCACCGTGCCCACCGCGGCGACCCGACACGGCTTCCATACGGGGTGTGCGAGCGACACTCTTTGTTTTTTTAGGCCACTTGTACCACGCAAGACGATAACTCATGCTTGCACTTCTTTTTATATTCCTTGGAAATACAGACGACGATGCTCAAAGTAGGTACGAGTAATGCACCTAAAATGGAAACTTAACATGAGTCATGAAAATAAAGTCACTTTGACGTGGAAATGATACCAGTAATTGATTTCAGAGAATTCTTCGAGAACGTCAATAACAAGCTCTCTGACTTGGATAATAACGCCAGATAGTCACCTAGCATAGAATACACTTAAATATTTTCGCACATTAATGAAACTGATGACTAGAGCAGACCTGAGACCACCCATCATACCGCTAATTATAGTCACGGCGCTGCATTATTACTCGCTAACGTATTCGTAAATTAACTCCACAAGGTGGCGAATATATTTCGCTAGACGTATCTGCAATCAACGCCCTCTGAAATCCGACCTTCATTTTGAAAATGAGGACAAATATTATGTATCTAATTTGTTTTCAAAGATAAATCCGCTATAAATCTTTCGGTGATGAGATTTCACACTGATCCAGATACTTCTTGTTTCTATATCACTTTCTGAGCTATCGACGCTCTCCTTTTCGGTTTCATCTAACGCCACCGCCACCTAAATAGGTATTTGATCATCATGCCCAAACTTAGCCCATTTTTTGCATTCTCGGTATCCGTGTTGCTTGTAAACTACAAAAACTTGTACCGAAAGAGGTATGGCCTCAGATTATAGAAAGAAGCAGATAGACCGCGCGGAACAATAAAGTGAGGCCCGAATGTAGACATGTGTGCGTTACAGCCACGTGACAGCACTATAAGAACAGGTCCTCTATGTGTGTGTACGGTTGCCAGGATAATGAAAAAAATTGCCATAATATTTCATTACATGAAAAAAAAAAGTTTTTTTTTTTCTTAAATCAGTTGTTTTTATATACAGTATACGTCAAATTAACAATAACCATTTATACGATACATTTGCAATATATTTTTATTTTGAGACACCAACATTTTATTGTTTTTGGTAGCTATATTTACATTATGGTGACATCACATAACCCATGATATAGCAATAAGTATTATAAAATCCATTAACTAGTTACACTTACGAAGACACATAAATACTTAGTTATTTATAAACATACCAACCAGAAAAGGCGGTAAATAAAACACTATTATCAAAATAAATATTTTTGTAAATCGATACTCCTGTATCCTATACTTATTTCCTAACTTAGGGGTAAATATTTCAATATAAACTTGCAACACCGAATGATTTTTGTTAAGGTTTTGTGTTTCAAGATGTCACTAACAATACACACGTAAAATAAATCCAAATAGACAAATAATCAATATTTTACCTATGAAAGATACTCCATCTTATTTCTTTTGTTTTTGGGAACAGTTTCTACAATGTTTAAAAATACAAGACGGCATTATTCTGAAATTATCTGTTAGAGCCCGTGACGTACTAACGATGCGACGCTTCGTGCTGTACTGAATCGAGATTGTATTCGCTTTTGAATTTGTATTTGCTTTGTTGGCCGCACTCTCGGTGTTCCGCGCGGTCTATCTGCTTCTTTCTATAATCTGAGGGTATGGCGCTCGAATGGTTTAAATCTTGCATCTATATCAGTTGGCGGCAACATGTTCGTGTCGAAAAAAACGTCGGCGTTGTGGATTGCATAAAAAATGTCTGGCTGGCGGCGAGCGGCGGCGGGTCGCTAACGCCGCCTCTAATGACGGCGCGCCCGACTCGCTCGCTTTGTGAGTAGGGCTGCGAGACGTTTTTATTAAATGCATTAAACTGTATATTATTTTTGTTGATATACCCTTTTGTGTTAGGTACTTATTCAGCACTGGTGAGGCGAGACAAAAAGCACTTCTTGAGTTACTGAAAAGGATTTGTTTGAATGATGTGTTTTTTTTTAAGTCCGCGATGATTCAAATTTTGTCCACTCTGTCATCTATATGATTGGATTTTTCATGGATTGAGGATGATTGGATACCGTTCTTTCGTTTTGAAATGATAGAGGTAAATAATATGGATATGGGTATCCATAGCCATATTTTATACCTCTACATCTCAGAAGCATACTTGATATTTGACATAATTATAATACCTGCAGTCCGAAATAAAATAAATCAAAACCATTTTGTGCAATGAACTCTGTAGAAGAAAGAACATGTAATATTAATATCGTCACATAAAAAAACTGAAATACTGTAAACTTCACCGTCACACGTCGCACACAAACAAGCTCTCAACTAACGAAATTATATTCCAAAAAGAATTTCCACAAACGCTCATAAATAAGTAATAAACGGGCACAAATTAAAAACGAGTCGTCGTCAGCCCTGACGGGCGGCGTGGGTGCGAGTTGCCTCCTACATATTTAATTTGCCCGGACTGGTTTCTGTCCGAGCGCCGCCGCTACGCTTTGTGTTTCGTTATGGCTCTATCGCTCCGCACTGTAGGGCTGCCTGATGAGGAATCGCTACTTTATTGGCGAGTGGGCGCTCTGAATACGGAGCCGGGAATTTATGTTTTAACGAATAGTTCCCGGCGTTTTGTCGACGCCAAATGCCAATAAAATATACTCAAACGTTGCGCTGTTCTCGGTTTATTAAATAAAATATTGCTACTCGGGAAAGTCGCGATCAAAAACTCATTTTTAAAAACAAATAAGCAAGGTTTTTTGGTTTTTCGGTCTTATCTTGAGATATTGTGAAGGGTGACAAGTAAGCCGAAAAATGTAATCCCGGTCACGAACTTCGGGGAACTTTACTCAAGAATATTCGTAGACAAAACAATAGAAAAGTTTGTGGTCTCATAGAATATTTAAACTATTGAAAGGTCAAACGTTCTGTGGCATTTTTGTATGTTGGAACCTGAACTTTAAGCTGAATTTTGGAAAAGGTTGTACAAGGCTACCTGAACCTGAAACTAGTCGAAAGTAGCCACTTTTCAGGCCTGATTTAAAACTTTATCTTGAAATTACTACGTTAAATGAATACCAACACAAAACGACTACCTACATGCTAAGGCCGACCCAGACTCTCCTGTCTAAAACATTATTTAACGCTTCTCATCACAGTTTTTAACGTTGAGTACAAAACACTTTATCCGCAGCGTAATGTGAAACACAAACTGTCATAACAACAAACTTTGTAAGCGAGACCTCTCTTCCGCAGAGCATCTAAGAAAAGCGTGAAACGCCTTCTTAAAGCGAACTAGCTCATATCTTAATTCATAATTCAATATTCACTCCGCTCCACTTTCTGTGGCAAAGTGCAAGCGCGCGGGAAAAAAGCCAGCAGGGCAAACGAGGGGGGAGCGAAGTGGGGGTGGGTGGTGTTGGCAGGGGGAGCCCGTAATCCCTTATCGCGGCCGCCGACCGCGCATCGACAATTATTATAAAGAGCCCGATGTAAACTAGTGTAAGTACGCACGATGTGAGCCGTGAATAGGAGGGTCTGATTTATGAAGTGTGCTAGTCATTTGTGACAGTTGTTAAACATTTTTTTGTTAGAATCTACTAGGAAAGGTCTTTCCGCAATCCTTTTTACGATTTCATAATTCCTACAAGTATTCCTACAAGGATAATACAGTTTGTGCGTAATTAATGTTAGATTCAATTTTCTCCTCTGTTACAGTAATCGAAGTATTTTTCTTTTATTTGTTTTGTAAATTATTACTTAATTATTAAAAGTACCTTATGACTTTTTCTGTGTTATTTTAACTATCTATATATACATATAAAAGAGAAGTCCACTCACTGACCACTCATCACGAAATCTCGGAAACTACTGGGCCGTGAGGTCTAAAATTTGGCACAAGCACTCTCTATGGGGTGCAGGCGCGCACTAAGAAAGGATTTTTATAAATTCGCACCTTAAGCGGTTGAAAAGGGGTGTCAAAGTTTGTATGAAACTCCTATGTTTTTAAAGTTAGAGACATGAATGTTGGCCTGATTGTTCCTTTCGACTTCTAGGTGCTCACTAAGAAAGGATTTTACGAAATTCGGCGCTTAAGGGTGAAAATAAGGGTTTTTAATGTTTGTATGAAAAATGTACCAAATGCAGTTAAGATCCAAATTGAATCTTATGGCAACGAGTTATTGCATACATTACATTGAAATTAGAATTCGGAGGCCGATAAAGATCTAAATTGAATTTTACGACAACGCGTTAATGCATATTTTACATTGAAATAAGAATTTTTGGAAGTTTCTTGAGGTTTATATTTAGTTTTTTTTCTTGGTGGCCAGTATGTTTCAGTGCAGGCGTGATAACATTCTAAAGTTTTTATGCCAGTTCTAGGTGGCCAGTATTTTTCAGTTTGCAGGCATCTGCTAAAAGATAATGAAATGAGGTTCTAATTGGTATTCAGGTAATTTGAACGTTGCAGTTATGGCATTAAAGTCGAGAATGCCAAGGGGAAAACTTCACAATGTTGAACCTTAATCGCGGCTTGCAAGCCGATCGTATCAAAAAACGAAGTCATGTATCAATCACAGAATACAAACCTAAGCGATACACGTTCAAGCTATAGTTACCAAAATTTCTGTTCTGCGATATTTTGTCATTACTTACTACTAATTTGCTTTGAAATATTTTTCATCGTCGTTGTTTGGTTTTCGTTTTGGTTTGTTTAGCTTCCTAATTTTAAATTGGAGGATAATAAATGTGTTTTTACCTATTGCCGGGTTGGAATTTTGTTATTTCTATTTCTTTGCGAATTACTTATTGTGTAGGTATTTCACACTGTGGTATTACTATAATAATTATAGTTTTTAGTATTAGTCGTTCTTACTAGAAAAAGTGTCCTTGAATACCTACGTTCGTATTTTAATTTTATTGCTTAGTATCTTTGGTTTAGGCTGGTGTTGTAAGGGTTGGAAAAAGGCGGGAGAACTATTCCCATTTTAAATGGATGTCAGCACCAACTGACGGGGTCCGAAAGGGCCAATGCCTGCCAGGGTTATGAGCCTGTCCGAAAGGGATATCGTGGCCCTGGCACACAGGCATTTGAAGGAACACGGGTGGGTTTTAGTCAGTAAAAGTCTGACACGCATCAAAATTACCTTTATTGAAATTTCCTGAGAATCAGATTATTTTGACTCCCCGTTGTGCGTCCCCAAAACCAGCAATAAAAATACCATCTTGAAACACCTGGAACTCAAATGGGAATAGTTCTCCCGCTGCCATGAGTTCACAGGTGGTTCCGTAGGTGCCATTACAAGACATTTCAGCGACGTATTCACGCTTTGAACCATAAACAGCTCCTCCTGACCGATCCTGGGTGAAAGGTTGGAATATTTCCCAGTTTTTAGACACGATTTGAGAAGACAATGACGTGGCCACGTTACTGTTCACCAAATAGGAGAGAGATGAAAATAAGCATGCGCCATCGCTAGGGATATTTACTATTTGGCAAAGAATTTGGATGCCACAATTGTGGCGATAAGTCCCCTCTATGAGGAGTGGCTAGAGAGGCGCCACGGCTTCCTCACCTTCCGCCTGATGCACGTCCTCACCGGACACGGTTGTTTCGGGAGGTTCCTATTCAGAATAAAGCGGGAGGAAACGCCCGGGTGTCACCAATGTGTGGATCGTCTGGAGGACACGGTGGAGCATACGGTTGAGGTCTGCCCTGCTTGGGCGGAGCACCGCCATGTCCTCACGGAGGCGATCGGTGGCGGCGATCTCTCGCATCTGGCCCTGGTTCAGGCCATGGTTCGGAGCGAGAGTGCATGGGAGGCCGTCACCTCCTTCTGCAAAGCAGTAATGCATGCGAAGGAGGAGGCGGAACGCGTGAGGGTGAGGCAGGGTTCGCACCCTCACGCCCTTAGTCACCGCAGGAGACGCCCTGGGCGTCGAGAATCGCAGGCCGATTCCCGGCCACCGTGGGCGCGGGTTTGCGGACGGTGAGCGATGGGTAGCTCGCCGTCCGATAAGGACCAGGCCCGGGTCGACGGCGTTGCGTTCCACGCGCGCCTCAAAGAGATGTTAGCACCAATTGACGGGGTCCGAAAGGGCTAATGCCTGCCAGGGTTAATAGCCTGTCCGAAAGGGATATCGTAGCCCTAGCACACAGGCATTTGAAGGAACACGGGTGGGTTTTAGTCAGTAACAGTCTGACACGCCCTCCCCGCTCCGGCCAGGGCGTGAGAAGTTATTTGATAATTTACCACCCAAAAAAAAAAAAAATTGCTGCGGGGGAACTATTCCCATTTGAGTTCCAGGTGTTTCAGGATGGTATTTTTATTGCTGGTTTTGGGGAAGCACGGCAGGGAGTCAAAATAATCCGATTCTCAGGAAACTTTATTGAAGGTCATTTTGATGTTTTAATTCTGTTGGCTAATTTAAATAATAAAAAACCGGCCAAGTGCGAGTCGGACTCGCCCACGAAGGGTTCCGTACCATTATCTATAAAAATGACAAAAAAATCAAGTTTGTTGTATGGGAGCCCCCTTAAATATTTACTTTATTCTGTTTTTTAGTATTCGTTGTTATACCGGCAACAGAAATACATCATCTGTGAAAATTTCAACTGTCTAACTATCAGGGTTCATGAGATACAGCCTGGTGACAGACGGACAAACGTCGGAGCCTTAGTAATAGGGTTCCCGTTTTACCCTTTGGGTACGGAACCCTACAAATATCTTTTGACCCCTCACGCTGGCAAAATTGAAGAATCACCAACCGTCACCACCTCAGCGGTAAATGTGCAGTTGAATTCTCAATCCCAGTCCCAATTCACTGCTATTGATTTTGTCGCAAGTCGCTTGCCTATAGTGAGCAAACGGAATGCGAGTAATTTTTTTTATGGAAACCGTTGCTTCATCTACTTATATTAAATATTTTATAGTTTGTGAGGTTGTAGGGGTAATCTCTGGATCTACTGAACCGATTTTGAAAAATCTTTTACCCATTGAAAGCCACGTTATTATATTGTGAGTGTCATAACATAAGGCCATAATTTAATCCGAAAAATGAAAAGACGGTAAAATGTTTACCGCCCAACGAAGTGGGCACGGGTCAGCTAGTAATATTCTAAATGCGAAAGTGAGTTTGTATGTTACGCTTTCACGCTAAATTGGCTGAACGGTTTTAGATGAAATTTGACACATGGGTAGACCATGACTTGGGTTAGGTAGGATATAGGCTACTTTTCAGCGTGTATCGCAGACGAAGTCGCGGGCAACAGCTAGTAAGTTATAACTACCTTTATTCTTTTCACGACGCCTAAAAGCATTACATTTCCTTGAAACGTATATCTGCACTTAATTTAACGATCTAAACTTCAATTTCAGACAAAAAAATGCAGCTCAAGTTTCTCCACACGTAAAACAATATCAAGTATCAAAACCATTCGCACTTAGTACTCGACACCGCGGTCGTAAGCTACCGGCTACCGCACGGGCCGTCGGCCACTGTCCCACAATACTATCGCGCTCTCTCTCGCTCACATCTCTCGCTCGCACGCTAGGGAAGGAATCACGCCTTGCCGAAAACTTCGGGAAAATAATCGGATTTGTTTTAGCCGAGGCCGAGATTGCGTGTCTGGATTTGTAATGTCGGTGAGCGGTTGCGATTGCGAACAGTTGTTTTCGGACTGTTAGTGATGGAGGGCGAATGGGCAAGGCAATGTCTCGTAGCCCGTAGGCACTAATGTGTAATTTTCTAAGGCGTAGTTTAATGTGGGACAGATTTACAGTGCCTTGATGTCCTCTAGGTTGTTCTTGGAGAAAATTTTACTTTTCTGATTAGTTAATGTTTTTTTTTTTATTAAAGAATTGAAGCTTTAGAATTCTAAGACCGTTTTATTACAAGCTTTTATTTAACTTGCAATGTTTGTTTGTTAGTTTGCTTAGGTCGAATCTGGCAAGCTGAATTAAAACAAATTTCTCATATCTTACGGAGGATATGAGAAATATATAATAATAATAAAATATAATAATATAATATTTCCTATTTTTCATTTTACATGTTGGTTCAGTTCCAAAGACAATGCACTTTTATGATAAGCATGACCTGATTCTACATCCAGGATTGGCTCCAAATGAAGGAACTCCTCAATGGTATGTAAAGACACAAAATTGTATCTACGAGTACAATACGCTTAAATTATGATACTTAGTACGTCTTTAATTCAATAAAAGCTTGATAAAAAAAACAAAAATTGTTTCTTTTGAAAGTCAGTCATGTCATGTCATGTGTAAAGTAGGTTAGATTTGTCCTATTGAATGACTTTTCATGAAAAAATTACATTGGGAAACAAATCTAACTTAGAGAGATGTATTAATGATTCTTTCGATTATAATTCTGTAATCGGTTAATAGTCGCGAATCACATTTTGGTCAACCTGACAATGACCTGCAAATGGCAAAAAACGTAAGAAAATTTAAATTTCGCGGGCTACAGCTGCGAATTCAGCTTAACCCAACTTTCCAACTTTTAATTAATATTCAACTAGTTTTCGTCTTCGACTTCCAGAACCGCCGAATATATAGACAAACTCTCACACATCCCTCACCACGCAACTTACCCGAACACAGGGGTTATTGTACATTCGCCACAAAGTAAATTCGTCACATGTTTGTACACTCCATACATTGAAAGTGTATTCGCCACTTGCATTAAAAATATGTGTAAATTCTTCACAACAAAAAGTCTTAATTTTAGGTACGTACACACGGCTACACATCAAGCTATACGATTCCAGTTTACGCTGATCTCGCACTGTACGGAAATCTTATACAATGCGAGATCAGCTTATACTGGAAATGTATAGCTTGATGTGTAGCCGGGTGTACTGGATCCAAGCAAAGTTCTTGGTTTTTAAATAAATAAATAACGTTTTTATTCTACTTAGTGTTTGATTTTTCTGCTGTCTGTGCGGAAATAAACAATTTGACGAATTTACAATAATCAAAATTAATATACTGTGGCGAATTTACTTTATGAAAATAGAACTGTGGCAAATTTACACATATTTTTTTCCGTGGCGAACTTACTTTGTGGCGAATGTACAATAACCCGAATACAGCAAATTTCTCCACCCGTCGAACGCGCTCTAAGAATTTAATAAACACTCCGCAGTCCGTAACTTTGACGCTCCGTAGCTGGTAACGTCAAATCTATGAAATTACAAGCGTTGGTCAAATACACGGCGACTTAATGAAGGTTCGGAGGTACTTGGAAGTATATTAGGGGCGAAGTTGTTACATTTTGTGAGAAAAAAATAGGAAATTCTTTTATTTTTCTGCCTTTGTAAGGTTTCGTGTCGAAGTCTCGATTGGTTGTTTGTACTGTTGAATTCGTACCATGATTTCTTCTAGCAACAATTTGGCGCTGGAGAAGTAAGTTTTTTTTGTCGTTGCGTCTTCGTCTAGTCATCATCAACATTTCAGCCGAAAGACGTCCACTGCTGGACATAGGCCTCCCCCAAAGGGGGATTTATATATCCTTTGGGGGAGGCTCCTTTTGATTTATACATAACCGCCACGCTTGGCAGGCGGATTGGCGATCGCAGTATGGTGTTAAAATGCATAGAGAACGCTGCTGCCCATTCTCTAGTGTCGCCTTTTTACGACACCCACGGGAAGAAATAGGATGGTGCTATTCTTTACTTCCGGCACCACACGGAACACTACTTTGTCTAGTTAAGCTTCTATAATGCAGGGCACCCACGTTACGATATACTTGCGCAAAATTGGACTTGCTCAAGTAAACATTAACGTGTGTGGGATGAATTAGCACAAGTATCCCAGCCATTCGGTGTCACGCAGACTTGTGCAAGTCTTAGGGCCTATGCACACCACGTTTTTTAAACGCGCCGTCGACGCGCGTTTGTAGCGATACGCACGCGAGTCAGTCTGTTCTGTAGGATAAAAGCGCGCCGTCGACGTACGTTTCTACGCGTCAACGCACATGGGTCACACAAAACGTCGCCACCGGCATATTTCCTGTAGTTTTCATATATTTTGTATGGACTCGCTGCACACGGTTGACGCCGCCGGTAGCCGCCACACGCTACAAATCGTCGCTGCTCGCTTTGCTCTTTTCGCTCGCCTTTGTAGCTGTCGCGTGTGGCCCGTGTGCCGCGAGCCCGCGACACTTAACTTGCGCAAGTATATCGTTACGTGTGTGGCTACCATAAATGTCGATAACTACGTAAATATAGGTAGGTACTAAAGTACCTAAGTCCTGCACTTCCTGGGTCGTCTAGTCACCCTCGCTACCACTTGCCTGATTGGCTAATATTTTTATCACGGTTTATGAGGATAATGATTAGTTACTAGCTTTTGCACGCGGTTTCGCTCGCGTGAAAGTCGGATATTATCCCTCGGGCACGGAAACCGAGATATGAAGTATCTATTTATTTATTTTATTATTTATGTCACACGGCTACACACCAAGCTATACATTTCCAGTATACGCTGACCTCTCATTGTACGGAAATCCTATATAATCTGAGATCAGCTGATACTGGAAATGTATAGCTTGATGTGTAGCCGTCTGTATACACAGTAAAATACATAGAGATATGACATACTTAATTATAATTTAAGTAAGTAGGTACAAAGGTACTGATTTTTTCTTAAGAAACCCAGAGTCTAGCTGTCTCACATTTCATTGAAGTCCGTTCAGCCAATGGGCGTGAAAAGGTAACAAACGGATAGACAGACCGAAAGGCAGGGCTACTTTCGCATTTATAATACGTAGGGCGAATTTCACCAATGAAACTGACACTGATCTGCGGGCCTAGCACGGGCTGCCCTAGACGTTTGTGACAAGACATGATAAAAAATATCATGTCAATTTGTACTACCATTTTATGACAAAACAGTTTTATCGCTCAAACTGTGATAAAATGTGAAACTCAAGTCATGTCACAGGCCGTGCTCGCCCCGCTGCACATTTAAACCGAGTTCAAGAGCTGTCAGTGTCAATATTCCAAAGAAAATAATGACACTGACATCTCTTAAACATGGTTTAAGTGCTGATCGCGACAAGTTTCATTGGTGAAATTGACACTTAGTATGGGTTTTGTAGTTCAGGCTGATACAAATACGTGTTGATTTACGGAATAAGGTAGAAGAGTAGATTTCTTCTTAAGTAGTTGCGTAAAATACAGTGCAGGAAATCAATTTCCACCATATTTTGGCAAAGTAACCTTGCAGAACTCTTGCGTTTTCAGTCTCTTTGCTCTTGTAAAGCTTGTAGTTTAAAGTGTTTCTGTTAATTAATTGGTAGTAACTTGGCAAAACTGAAACACTGCAGTGCGTAGATTTTTTCTACTACAGAAATAGTAGTAGGTATTTGTGGAATAGTAACTACAACATTAGTTTTTGTTTATACTAAACCCGAAAAGGGGTCATTGTACTCCTCATTTTGAACAACTTTTTCTATGGGACCAACCTTGAAATCACGGAAATAAAATCAGCTTTTCCATACATTTTGTCGATTTAAGTGAACACAAATGTATGGAACAGCAGATTTTTTTTTTGTGATTTCAAGGTTGGTCCCATAGAAATTTTTTTTCAAAATGATGAGTACAATGACTCCTTTTCGGGTTTAGTATAAACAAAAACTAATGTCTTATACATCTCCAGGGGGTCTTCTCCGAAGCATTAATCCGAAGTATCAGCCGTTTTATAACTTCCATAGTTTCCTTTTTATCTTTGAATCCTCACCCAACTTAGTCACATTTTTGACTTTGGCTTATCTCTTTGACTGTCGTTTTTTTTTTCTTTTGCTATAGTTAGCCGTAGTCAAGTAACGGCCGAACATTTGGCCGATACTTCGGATTTATGTTCGGAGTATACATCCAGTTTAGGCTGATCTCCCATTGTATAGGATTTCCGTACAATGAGAGGTCAGCTTATACTGGAAAAGTATAGCTTGATATGAAGCCATGTGTACCTAGGTAAAAATACCTTCTACCATCATAATCTTTATTCCACCAGGCATTATTCGTTTAACTGTGTTCCTTTTGCATGGGTGCCGGACGCAGTAGTGGCATGATCATGACATGAATCCAATGAATTGAATAGGCATAAGGAAATTTCAATATTCATCTTTATTACAAAAACAAAAGGGGGTGCAATTACGCGTAGGGTAACATAACGCGCAAAACTTTATGAGCCCTCTGAAGTTGCACGCGAGTGTATTAATAGCTAATTACATAACATAACAGTCAAAAACATTTTTTTTTATAGTACACACTGCTACACATCAAGCTTTACATTTCCAGTATACGCTGACCTCTCATTGTACGGAAATCCTACACAATGCGAGATCAGCTTATACTGGAATGTATAGCTTGATGTGAAGCCGTCTGTACCTAGGCACCTACAGTTTGATTGGTTCATCACAAAAAGATGTAAGTACTTTTAAACCACTCGCGAGCAACTTCAGAGAGCTCATAAAGTTTTGCGCTTACTGAGTATGTCCTAAATGGACAGGATACGGGGAATTGTAGCAGTTTTACGCAAAGGCTCCCTTTAAATGGGTCATGGCATGGACCATCTGCCAAAAGAACTTAGCATGGATGTCATGCAGAGATTTTAGATTTTGTTTGAAACGAACTGCAGTGGTTTATACAAATTCTCTTTTTGCAAAGAAACTGCCATTATCAAGTTAACTTTCATCCTTGTCATCAATAATTATACAACATAATTTTTAGTATTTATGCGAAACCTGAATATAGTTTGTTCAGAATAAGGAAGGAACTGAATCGATTTCAATAATTTTTACACCATGTTATATTTTGTTGCAAAAATATTTAAGTGTGATGGAAAATGTTATCACCATTTAATTACTTACAATACAATCGCCATACGGTTAGGTACCTACTGCCAAATTATTATCAATGAGCGCAAGACGGGGTCCTGAAGGCACGGGGGCGCCGTTAGCATGTTTTTGTACGGACAACCCGGTAACATAACAACCTTATAACTTTGTGATTTTTAATGATACAATTTTGACATTTTGTACATAGATTCTTTACATAAAAATACTAGACACGTGTTTCGGGTTTCGCATATACTATAACTAATATTGTATTATAAGTAACAGAGGTAGATAGGTTATACAGGCTCCGCAAGTGGCTCGTCAAAACTTGGCTAATTAGCCACATTCTCTTCGTCTCGTCTCTTTTTCGCTCCCGATAATTTCGACATACCGTCCTAATTCCACGTGTCATCTAATAGCGGGACAATGTGCCGTTTTTGAAGATCGAATGTTGAGTAGGACCTATCAACGTATTTTTACATAAAATATCATTGCTTGTCATATTATTTTTAACCTTTTCTCTTTATTTTTTAGGCGGTTTTTACATTCACTGATCTGCAAATAAATGTTCGTACCAGCGCGGGGCGAGCACGGCCTACTGTGACATGACTTGAGTCACACATTTTATCACAGTTTGAGCGATAAAACCGTTTTGTCTTAACCTGCTAGTACAAATTGAAAAGACATAATTTATCATGTCTTGTCACAAACGTCTTGGCACGCCCGTGCTCGGCCCGCAGCTGTCCCCCACACAACATTCAAGTGTCAACTGTCAAATATTCTCGGCATTTCCAAAACTCAAATAAAGCCACATCTACACTCTCGCAAGTCGCAAATAATGCCTCCCTCGCAAGGTACATTCAGCTCGACACATACCGCATATTATCATAATAACACGCTCACGCGGCGTTGATCGCGCCGAATAATAATAAACCGTAATGGGGCGAGAGATGCAATCTGTGTTACTACCCTTGCTTTGCCAGATTCAATTCTCAAAGGACTAGAATGAATGGTTGTAATTGAGTGTATGGAGAATTTGTTGTCAGTTGTGTATTAGATGATATTAGGATTTAGGATGTCCCCTAACGCCCCTAGTTAAAAAGGGTTTTGGGATGTTTAATGTCCAGCTGGAGAGTATAACGAACGGACTGTTAGAAAGATAACGAAGACATTTTTTTTTCTTTCAGAAAAAAAATACTGTCAGGGTAGCGGGACTCACTGCTCAGGGTGTGTATATTAGGGTTCCGTACCAAAATGGTAAAAAGGAACCCTTATGGTGAGACTAAGTCTGTCTGTCTGTCTGTCACACCTGGATATCTCAAGAATTACGAATGCTAGCAACTTGAAATTTAGAATAGTTTTAGATGATGTTTGTTCAGCTACTTAGCAAACTAGAAAGAAATTTAAAAAAATATATCTGTTTTGCAAAAGGGATTGAAAGGGGGTCTTAAAGATTTGAAGTGGGGCTACTAGGGCATGTGGGGTATCATATGAAAGAACGCTGTTTGCACATTCTCAAACATTTTTTTTTAGGCAGCATAATTTCCGACTTTTGATTAAAAATGTAAAAAAAATACCGTTCCCCCCAATGATTTCAAGATGTCAATGGTTCCCCCCTTATCTCCGAAGTTTGCATAGATAAAAATCTGAAATTATTCTATGTGATAGAAGTTTATGTAAAGATTACAGGAAAATAAAACGATGTCTCTAAAAAGAACGCTTTTTCAGAAATCATCAACATCATATATACGTACGGAACCCTCGGTGCCCAAGTCCGTCTCGCTCTTGACCGGTTTTTTTTTTAAAGTGTTTAGTTATTAGTAGAAGCAATTTTTGATGATGATGTCACAGTTATATTATACCTACCCCTCCATTTCTGCCGCACTCGTAAAATTCATTACTTATTTACTGCTGGACAATATGTTTGTTGCTGGATCGATAGAACACTGTATGTATTAATTGGGAATCGTGTCATGGCCTAACTTAGATTGTATTAAAATGTAAAAGTAGAAAAGCATAAAAGCGTGCAAAAATTTTTGTTTAAAAAATTTGACGATACCTACACTTTCAAAATGAAAAAAATCGTCTGCTCTGCAAGTATGCTACGCGTAATCGTTCGTAAACTTACGATTTCGCATCACTGTCTAGGTGCTTTCCCGCCTCGCTTTCGCGCCATTTGCACCGTTCGCGCCATTTTGGGCTGTCAAATGACTCGCGCTGTCAAACGCAACGTCGCGCGTCGAGTGAGATGCGAATTTGGTTTTGAATAGCGCTGAACTCGTTAGGATATGAGAGAATGTTGAAATTTTTGCTTACGATTTGCAATTAAGTTTGTTTTTAAATTATAGACGGAAGGAATACTACTCCCATAAGTGGTCAATCTTGAATGTTAAAGTTTTAATTGAAGACCTTGACAATAATAAAAACCTAGTAGACTTTGCCTACATTTATATTTTTCTGGCTTCAACTATTCCTTTGTAATCCCATACATTTGAATTGGTTTTTCTTTATTTTATTTCTTATTCCCACACATAAAAAAATGCAATTTACACGAAATAATAAAAAATTGTAAGGTGTACATTCTTGATACTTTTTATCAACAAACGCTCATTACCCTGGGTTGATGTCTGGCAGCCTAGCACGGGATCGGCAATGCTTCGCATGCCAAACCAACGGGCAATCAATAAAGAATGTCGACGGGATAACGCGGGAATTAAGCTGGGCAGTATGGGCGGTGCACAATCTGTGTATACCTATTTAAATACTTTTCGTTCTAATTTGGAGCTGGTTGGTTATTAAATAGTTTAGTTTATTTTGAATTTGGAATATGGATGATTAATGGTAAGTTTATTTTTAGTTTCGAATATTGTTGAGGAAGTAAAGTGAAAATTGATTGATACTTGAAATCATTGCTTGAAATAGTTTTATCGTAGAAAAAAGTAGAAAACGTGTACTTAAATAAATATTTTTTTCGTCGATAATGTTTTTTGTAATATTAATAATTGTTTTACTCAATTATACAGAAAAAAGAAAACTATTTTGACCGCCTTTGAAGGAAATAAACACAATATTATTATGACATTTATAAAATATTTATTTCTCAATAAATCACAATCTGTATACAATCTAATTGTGGCACATAGAACAACAGATAATATATAATATTCCAGAACCGTACACTACTAATATGTACTGACACTATTTTGAGGTATTCAATTTCATATTATCATGAAATGCATGCTGCAATTTATTCTAAGGGCATATTCAACAGGGCAACACCGAAAAAATCCGGGTAATGTTGCCTGTAATTTAATAACTTTGCCATCACTGCCCGAATAATTTCAGCAGTGGACGAAGAATTCCACTTTTTCTATATTAATCACATTTATAATATAACACAGATCATATCTACATTTAGAAAACCTATCACAATCAACATAAATTCGTTATTGTTGGCAACTTTTTCAATTCGGGAGTTGCTATCCTTAACGCAAAAAAAGGTTATTATTATAATATGGTAACATTTTTTTTTTTATAAAATAATATATAACACAGCCGAAACATCGAGATCTACATTACACCGAAATATCAATGACTAGTTTTTGAAAAATACTACTTTTTGATTTTTCTCCACTTATAGAATCTTTTCAGATTTTTTCTACTACGAATACATCACCACACCAATATTCCATCTAAATAGATACATATATAAATAATGACAGTTATTATTTTACCCAAATCACCAGACCAAAATCTAAGCGATGTCATTGTGCGTCGTACGCTATACAAAGGTATATAATGAGCAAAATTCTCAAATTTATCTCAACAGAGAATTATGAGGTACTTATAGGTTGTGTGAGCAAAAACAGGTTTTAAATGACTCCTGGAATGTTAATCTTCGTTTTCGGAACCTAAAGAATATTCGATAGTCTTTAAATCCCTGTTCATTTCATCAGGAGAATCGTTTTCCATGCCCAAAGTTCGAGATGCGAAAGAGCTCTGTGTCGCCATGCCCGCTAGAATCCCGTTGGACAAAGCCTGTACCGACAAGGCTTCCTGAGACGGGCCCGCATAACTGTACTGCTGATAAACAGCTTGTATCCTCGCTGCATTTACTAACGTCTGTATTTTCAACTGCGTGTCCAGCGCCAAACTGAGCGGCAGCTTCCGCAACTGGCTCGCAATTAACTTCCCAAACATCTCGAACTCGTTCTCATTACCATTCTCGGAATGTTGACTCAGATCTTGCGGCAAGTCCGTGTGATCGCCGCTGTCTGAGTTACTTTTCTTTTGTTTTGTCGGCACCGGGTAGATAGTTGCGAGTGAGGTAGTCAACGGCGTAGCGATCCCTACGGGGGGATTGAGAAAAGGCGCTGATGTAACCGGCGGGAGGATTCCAAAAGTCCCTTGACTCAAGCCGAATGGAGTGCCGGGGCGAGGGGACGGCGTGTTCAACACGTACGGTGTCGACGAACGCGTCGAGCTGCGCCGCTTTCGCGGACTTTTCTTTTCCGGCGATTTTCGCTCGCTCAGGTCTTGAACCACGTCGCTGTCATCGCTCGCCGGAATCTCCAGCAAACTGTTGTCCACCTATCAACAAACATACAGCCGCTTAACGTCAGAGCGCATGTGTAAACATGAATAAGCGTCGTAAACAACAAAAAAATAGACTCACAGAGCTCGGTGTGACGATCGCCCGCAGAAACCTGTCTGCATGTTCAAACCACGTGACGCTCGGTCGGTACGCATGCGCGCCAGCCTTTCTCGCCGCGCGAATCTTCTTCAACTCGACGCTGTACGACGAACGTATGTTTTTTATTTTATTTTTCAATTCTTTAACTGTGACGTCGACCAAATTTAGTGCATTTATTATCTCTATGTATCCTTGCTCCCTTATTTTCTTATTCTTGTAGTGTTCCGAGACGGGGTTCCAGAGGTATTCGCGCTTCTCGTACTCGATAATCATCTGGATGGTGAGATCCTCGCTCCACTTGGGGTTGGCCAGGATAGCGACCATTTTGTTTTAAAGCATGCTATGTTGAGCACAGTTAATATTTTTTATTTAGTTATTTGTTATTTAATTTCGCGAGTTTAGCTTTGTTAGTACCAGGAGCGCAGAAGGGTGCGGGCGGTTCGCATGCGCGCAGCATACTAAAAGCACGTCGATGGGCCGGCACCCCGCGCGGGGGGTCTATTTCGGGAGTAGCCGGCATCACGCAGTCGCGTGCTTTGGAGCGTGCTGTTTCCTCTTCTCACCGCTCGGAGGCTGGGCACCGAGTGAAACGGAAGATTTGTGGCCGCCGGACGGGCGACTATTCGTACTTACAACGGCAGCGGCGACCGCCCGCCAATTGTCATATTTCAATCGGAGCACTTAGACCTTTGGCGATATTGAATTTTAGATTTTCTATCGCAGTTTAGATTTGTAATAATGGAAGAGGCGCAATATTTATTGAGATGCATCGAAACGGTCTCATTTTTGGTTTTAAGCGAACTTTCGCTACTTTTAAATAACTTGGAAATAAAACTTTTTGTATCAAGATTGTTTGATTGCATTATAAATTATAACGAAGTATGAAGTAAGCGTAGGTACGGCAAGGCAATTTAAGTACCTATTAGAGACCACCCAAGGAATATTTTTACAGTCAAGCGTCGCGTCGTCGCCGCGTCGTGTTGTTGTTGATTAATTAACTTGTTTATGATTAAATAAAAACTTTACTAGTAATTTTCAGACTACTGTAAACTTCATATGAAAATGTTTAATTTACAAAACTTAGAGAAAATAGATACCTTTATGGAAAACTGAAAACATGGCTAAAACAATGTCACAATTGGTTAGAATTTAAAAGATAAGTCTCATGAAGTAAACATTTATTTTTTATTTTAATATTTAAAATTCGAACATAAAATACGCAAACTATGTACTCAGTAACTCAAACGTCCGTGATCCTTGGTCGGCCCGCCATGCGCCATCGGACTTGTCGGGTCGGGTAGGTGCGGCGCTGGCCATTTGCTCGCGTCGCGTCGTTCGCTTGCCGCCGCGCGCCGCCCTAACGTCTGCACATGTTTGCCGACCAGCCGATAACCTCGTTGTAACCCTGCGCATAATTGTGGGAGCAATTTGCAAAATTGGGTATTTTTTTTCGAAATAGATAGGGCTTTTAATTGAGCTTTTTACGAGTATGTATGGTATTACGACTCGAGGTAAGTATAAATGCTTTTGAGTCTACAAAGAAAAAAGTTACAGACGGTTTCGTTCAGTTCACTTAACTAGGTAATTGAATTATAATGCTTACAACAATAACGTATTGTATCGTAAGAAGATTTTTGTTCATTGATTCGAAAGTAACTTCAGTAAAACTTAAGACTGCTTCAGTAGATAAAATACGAAAACCGATAAGAAATTTTGACACTTCGTGAAACATTAACGAATGATTTCCTGCGTAATTGTATTAATTGAGCAGTTACTACGAAGGGTCACGTAGTAGAAATAGCGATTAATAATGAAATAGCACCCAATGAAGATAACGAGGGCGGAGTCAAAGCAATTTGAATGCAGGTGCAGTGCAGCGCAGAGAGATTAACACACTAGTTTGAACAGTTGTGACGGAAATTTAATGATTTTGGTGCAGAGTTTGGGCTGAAACTATATTTAAATTTTTCATCATTTATCATTAGGTATGTGTGGGTCGGCTTTCCATGAAACCGGATGCAGCTGAATACTTACCAGTATTTTACATTTCGTCCAACAAGTAATATAAATGTGAATACATAATTTCAAGAATTTTAATACTGTGTAATTTAATTCTAAATATTAATAATGTTGAGCCCTCTGTATTAATAAATAATTCGGCTCAATTAGCATTCCTGCTCATCACTCCTCTAAGTTAAGGATGCTTCGGGGTGAAATCAAATTCCTTTACGAAAGTCGTGTAATATTTTGTTCGCACAAAGCGAGATATTTCACTTATTGTACACACGGCTACACATCAAGCTATACATTTCCAGTATAAGCTGATCTCGCATTGTATTTGAATTTCCGTACAAATTGAGAACCCATACTGGAAATGTATAGCTTGATGTGTAGCCGTGTGTACCAATATTTGAGTTGACAGGACGATCTTACAGTACTAAACTTGTCCACATTATTTCTAGCGCTAATATCATGTTGAAATGTCAAGTATTGAACATTTTGTGCTGATCATCGATGGACTATGTAATTTGTTTCATATTAAACCAACGTCTATCTTTCTTTGAACTAGTTTCAACTTAAGAATTTGCAATGTCATGCAGACATGCCTCATGCGTTGATTCTAGGAGCACCACTACCTAAATTCCTTAAATCATCTCCAAATATGACGGATACCTAAACCACTCTACCAGCAGCATCCGTATTTTAATTAAGAAAACTATTATCAGAACAATTGCTCGCTTGCTATAATAAAACCAAAGTGGCAATATTCGTACGTCGACGCGTCTGACATTGCGCGTCAGTGGATGGAAACGACACGGCCTCTCGAGCGACGATAAGATACGGAGCGAGACGGGACGGGAAAATCTCAGCGATGCGATGTGAGCCCGTGAAATATGTCCGGGAAATGTGTGGCGCACTACGCTTAAATATTGCTCCGGTTTTCGCGATATGAGATCAGAATGAAAAGGAGTGTTGTTATATTGCAGTGGTGGGTGTCTGTTTTTGTGTGAGATGGTTTTAAATTAATGTTGGTGTTTAAAATTGCTCTTATACCTAGGTACGTTCTAAATATTGTGATTATTTAGAACTACTATGACTAACTAGTTGCATAGTTAGTCATAGTATAGTTATGTGCTAGACTGGAGGCCTAGAAAACCTGAATATACTGTATAACGAAAGAGATTCGTTTGGAATGTGAAGTATTGTGAAGTTTACCATCAATCACTTACTGAAACACTTAAAACAGTAAGTAAAACAATGCAAGGCCCCAAACAATACTTAATAAGTAAATGTCGAAACAATGGGAAAGTAAGAAATTCTACCTCACTTAGAGAGCAGAATAAGGATATCAGTGATGATGATGATTATGTCATCAATGCATTTCACAAAAAATACTTTAATGGAGTGTGTTTGAATTCCAGATTACAGTTTCGCAATTTCTATAACAATAGACGGCACGTGCAACTATCAGCTACTAACTACTGTAGATTATCACCTCTACACTCCTGATTCTGAATAAAGGGCAGCTGACTATGTTAAATTGAAGTGAGTATACCACACACATGCAACACGCATAATACACAAAACATCATTATATATAGATGTCAAGCGGTCCCGCGTTGCGTCACTGCACGCGAGCACATCTATCTACGGTACTATAGTTCCACATACTCCAACTAGCAAACCTAATAATGGAATATCTACCTTAGGTCCTGAAAATAAAGGCTATGGTGATGGTAAATCAGTGTGTGCGGCACTCGACTTGATAGGTGCCGGTGCCGGCGAGGCCAAGAGACAGATAAATATCGCTTTTATACTCATCGCATCGCTTTGAAGCCGTGCGGTCAGTAATTTTCTCGCTCTCACTGCTGTGGCGTTAGCAGTCTTGTGTATATTTATCACGGTGATATACTAACGCGTTCCCGGCGACGGCTTTTACGATTATTGTTCTTGCTTTTGTTTGTAGGCTCGTATTAAGCATATGGAAAGTTTTTCAACGTTTGTTCAAGCGAGAAGTTACATGGTTTTATGTTGCAGTTGGTTTCTTTGTGCGAAACTTGTATAGCGATAGTTTTGTCCGTAACGTTATTTTAATAGCTGTAACGCTTTTATTAATCAGCAATACCAATAACCATAAGGAAATTGATATCAAAGATTCAAATAAACATTAATAAGAAGAGAAAATATCAATTTTCCTTTTATCTATTAATAGTACAAGACATAATATTGCTAGTTTCGATAGAATCATAGCCAGGCAAGGTAACATAACGTCAATATTGAAAGACTTATTTATCAGCGACGGAGCAAACAGTGGATGAGTAGACATTACAGTAACAGGATCCGTCGGTTCAACGTCCATATCTTTATTGGTTATACGATACGTCTAAAGAGCTGCCATTATTTCTAGACCTCCAGAATAGTTTTCTATATAACTATAAGGATCACCAACGACAGGTCTATAAGTAGATAAAGGCGATGTTTTCTGTCACCAGTTCACCACTTACCAAAATTCGTGAAAACAAAAGCCAAATCGTTATTAACGCGCTTATTAAGTTAATCGCTGGCTGCTACATATTGTGTATTTGTGTTAGACGATAATTACCAAAGATTCAGTGGTAATGTTTGGAACTAAAGTTATGTATAACAAGTAACAACTATTACAAGCTCATCAGATTTACCTGGAAAGTTATAAGTAGCCATAGTAGCGCTAGCGAATAGAGAGGAGTGAGGTTAGCAAATGTCGAAATCTTTGCCACAAGTTGTTCTATAGAAAGCTATACTGGCAAAGTTAATGCCCCTAAGCAATAAAAGCAAGGAGCTCAGAAATCACTGCCATTACCCACACCAGCCGGTTAACTAACTCGAAAAACGTAAACCGAAACCCTAACTTCTATTTACGACAGGCAGTCTATACTCTATAATTTCACAAAGTTACATAAAACCCTTCGGATAACACGCTACAAATGAACACTGTTGTAAATTGACAAGTCTACGTCGCATTACCACGGGGCAAAGCGCCATTTTGCAAAATGTATCCTCACGCAGTAACATAATGAGGGTGACAGCGGCGTGGGAGGAAACAGCCTGCGAGGCGCGAGCCCCCTGGCCATTTGACGAGCTACCGACCGCCGCGCGCCGCCGCGCTGGAATGGGCTTGGTCGTTAGTGGCACGGTGAAATATTTGTTCATACTTTTTGTAGAGTGCAGACTCAGAAATGTTGATGAATAAGGCGTAATGTGCATAATTTGATGAATAATGTGCTAGATGTGACAGAGACTCACTGAGATGATTTGCAAAAGAATATTCACGTTTATTTTTGTAAATTAAGCATATCTATACAAATCATTTTGATTAGAAAAAATATTGTCTTTCAAATGAATTGCTTGTTTTGGCAATATCAACAATAAATGTGGTTTTCAACATCAACAACAAGTCAAAAACTCACACCCAACACTGAACGAAAACTGTCAAGTTCAGTTCACCAAATCCGTAACCTCCTTTTTTGATATCGATATCAGTTAAAAATAATATTCCAGCCATCGACACGAAATAAGAAGTAATTAGCACGTTATTTTTCACATTCAAATATTTAATCAAAAGTAATAAAATACCAAGTATCAAAATCGTTCGTGTTACGCTATAGCCCGTCAGCGCAGGCAGGCACAGCCGTCGACAGCGAGGCGCGGCCCGGGGCGCGGAGCCGGCGCTTCACCTACCGCGACACGCTAGCGATACACGCGCAGAGATGTGGATACCATACTATGCTATACGTATTGTGTGACACGAAATTGATAGCTTTGTTTTAAAAGACTACTAAGGGCGAATTTCACCATTGAATGAAATTGAACGCGATCAGCACATCTAAACCGCGTTCAAGAACTGTTAGTGTCATGTCATTACATTATGGTTTGTGCTGATCGCGTTCAGTTCATTGGTGAAATTCGACATGAATACAGTTGCTGGTTGAGTCCTGGGCCTGGTATATTAGTTGTTGATTAGACCAATTCGGGTCCATAACTTCAACTGTATAAAAATATTATAATACAACATATGATCACGCCTGTATTCCCGAAACGTTTGGCAGAGATGTACCAAATAGTAATACCCACATTTCGCCAATTATGTTTAATTTCCATGTTGTAATAGGGGGCGAGCCTATTATTATGATATAATTTATTTGTTGTTTTTTACAAAATTATACGCTATTACAAGACCAAGGAAGCTGGAGGACAAGTCTGCTAACGCAGTTGTTGCCGAATGGCCGATCATTGGCACCGTAATTGTAGAGTTTGACAGTTTTGCTAATCTCCTAATTGAAAGGCGTCTTTATGATTTTCCGATGACGTGCCACTGATACTCCATTCGAAAAACTGTCTGTATTTGGTAATCTCGTACTGACAAGCTCCTATTATTTGGACTACTGTCATGACATTATCCCCCTTATTACAAAACAAGGTTTATCTTCAGACCCAGGTTTAAAACATGGAGCCATTATTGAATTTCGAACTTTATTCCGACTATGGTAAAGTTCCTAAACACAAAACTGACAACTTAGTACCGAACTAAGTTTTCAGTTTTTTATTAAGAACGGTATTTCAATTACAGTTACGTTCTTATTACAAAAACTACCTCCATGGTTTAAGCCATGTCAAAATATAGATCTTGTTTTGTAATAAGGCAGTATGAGTTTAGGAGGTTACAAACTATTGGCACAATGCTCATCGGCTCATAGCGTTGCCTTGGTATGGTCGTCATAATTACCAATGATTGAAAATAGCAGACTTGGCCCCCTTGGGGTTTGAACTTCAGTTGCTGCTAGCGTCATTCTCAGTTTTGTGAACGCGTCAGTAGCCGGCCGCTTTTTGTCTACAGTCAGTCACCAACTTACATCTACAATGACACGCTAGCTACACGCTACACGTGAGCTTTGTATGATACACTGCGACGTTGTCGTAGTGTCTCGAAATCAACTGGGTTTTTTCGTGGGTTAAGAGGAAATGCGGGCGGAGAGACTTTTAGAGTAAAAAGTCATAAATCGAGGTTTGGCTCTCGCCTATTTCCTCCTCCAATATTGGACCAATTTAAAAGATATTTCTTATACTGAATAAGAAGGATATATACTGTGTCCCTATGTTTTCTTTTTTGATGATACATTATCTTTATAAGAGCTGGAACCCTCTGAAAATGCTCAAAATTGCCTGTTTAGACCGCTGACAACAGAGGGCTATTGTACAAATTTGCCAACTATTAATAAAAAAAGAAAAACATAGGGACACAGTATATATCCTTCTTATTCAGTATAAGAAATATCTTTTAAATTGGTCCAATATTGGAGGACGAAATAGGCGAGAGCCGAACCTCGATTTATGACTTTTTACTCTAAAAGTCTCTCCGCCCGCATTTCCTCTTAAACGCATCACTGTTATCAATAGTGTTCCTGAATCATAGGTTATTTATAATGTATGTATCCGGTTACCCTTAATAAAGGTGTCGAACGACGACGGCGAGCGTGGTCTGTTTTTTAGCCGACTTCCAAAAAGGAGGTTATATTATTTCCATTTGTGTTTTTTTTTGTGTGTTCTTCGATTACTCCGTCGATTGTGGACCGATTTAGAAAATGTTTTTTTTTTGTTTAAAGGGTTTACTCTCGAGGTGGTCCAATTATCACTAAGTCAAAATCTGATCCCATGGAAATCGAGGGAAATCCTCAATTTTTTATAGACATATACATCGCTACCTAAAGCGAATTGGGTATTTTTTAGTAACCCATGGATTTGCACTCGGAAAAGTCATTTGGTGAAGTGGAACTGATGATGAAGACCACAGATGGCCACCGGAACTACTTAATAATAAGTATTTCACTGGTTGTGGTGCGATTAGGCGCTTTAATATTTTGTTGTTGCTAAGTAATTTAGGCTTGTCACAATGCAAATGGTGAAGTCACCATCAGTTCTCCTGAATCTTACTAGGAGAACTCCTCAACTATTAACGCATTGTAAAAGGTGATGAGCAGTTGACATTAGGCTATTGTAATTTATAAAATAGATAAATTGCAAACTGACCCACTAAAAAGTGAAAAATAAAAAAACTTTTTACAAAAAAGAAACATAAACAACCGACTTCCAAAAAAAACACTACAAAGTGAAAAATAACCTTCATTTCTTTTTTTTTTACTAGAAGTATGATTTATTGAGCGAATGGTGTGGCGAAATTACTAAGTGCATCGACCACCTTGACTTTCAAACTTAGAAAAGTTTTGATCAGAAAAAGTAATAAAAAAAATATGGTTATGTAACAAGTACGTAATTAGAATTAAGTAAGTTATTTTTTTTTATTGAACTTTTCCAAATCAAAGAAACACTCAACACAGAAACATCTCGCCGAGTTGACATTATTTATTAGTCTACTACTACAAACTTTCTGAAAAGCTTTCAGGTTAACAATAACAAAACAGCAAACCACGGGTCTAACAAGACCTTTCACAAGACTGAAAATAATAAAGTACAAAAAAAAATCCGTGAAAAAGAAAAAATCGTCACTCAGGGAGCAGGGGCTAACGAGCAGTAGGTACCAGAGAGGCATGACATTATAGAGGCACGCGCCATTAGACGAACGCCGGGCGGTGGCGGAACGGGCCCTATTTCCGGAAGGAAGCGCGCCCGGAAGCCGCGCCGCGTCCGCCCCGCCTGTCGCTAAGTTACTTCGCCTGCTACTGAGTTATGGTCGCTTGGTGCACTAGATTTTGATACGGTCATGGTAGCCTAGTCTCCAAGTTATTCCAGTGCATTTACTTTTTGATAAAGAAACTTGTGTTTGTTTATTCTTAGTTGATCCTTTTACTTACACTTGCAGAGTAAATGATGTCCTTACCTGAAAAGTAAAAAAAAACACAATTAGAATTTAAATAAATATGTATTATTTATACTAACCCAATAATGATCAGCAATGAATGATTAGTGATTATCAAATCAATCCTTTCCAATCTTTCTAAATCAATTAACTTGATTTTATGTTTTTATCAGTTTTTGATTTCCTTGTCCTTTGAGTCTAACCAAACTTTGTATTTAGACAGCCCAACAAGAATCGACAAAATAAGTACCGGATCGTTGTCTTATGCACAGGCTGTGTAATTTAGTATTTAGGACCGCGAACATCCAGAATGCGGGGCACTGCGGGACTAGGGAAACACGACGCGGTCAGGGATGACATTAATCAAAATTAAAAGTGGATTACGACAGGGATGGCGCGTGGAGCCGCGGTATACCCCGCTATCCCGCTGGTAAATGAGGGACGAGATTTTGTGTTGTATTTAAAGTGAGACTGATTTTTTAAGGTAATATTTATTGTGATTGTTGGTTTTAGGGTTTAAAAAGATGAACACCTCATTATTTAGTTAATAGTTATCTGAGACTTCTAAATTATCAATACCTAAGAAACCATAAATAACGTCATACTCTTGTTGTTGCTCGTGATTATCTTGTCACAGATGACAGGTGGTTTTAATTGTGTGACTTTCCCTACCCTGGAGTGACGTCACACATTTTGCAATTTTAAATACAATCTCATAATTATAATATTAATAGAGTTAGATAATATATTTTAAAGATTTTCGTTAGAGTTGTTTAGAGTTTACCTAATACTTTACATTTATACATGAGATGTCACGAAGCACGTCCCCTTGACACACGATGTCACACTTTGTTGACCTTTCCCTCCCCCTTAACGTGAGACGTAATTAATGGATAGCCAACCCCTAGTTCTAAGAATGAAAATGTGGCTTGCATTTACACATTTAGTACTTTAACCTTTTAAAGGCCACTAAGGGACTTACTAGAAAATGGGCAGCAGCGTTCTCTATGCGTTTTAACACCATTCTTCGATCGCCAACCCGCCTGCCAAGCGTGGCGATTATGGCAACCCCTCTATTTTTTTTTTAATAAGCATAGAAAGGTCCAAGTGTTTCTATCCTGCCGCTGCCGGGGTTGCGAGTTTGTCCGAAAGGGATATCGTGGCCCTGGCACACAGGCAGCGGAAGGAACACTGGGTTTTAAGGCTTCCACAGACCGGCGCGACACAAAGGCAACGCTCGTTGCGCGACACGCGGGGCCTTTGTGTCGCGCCGGTCTGTAGAAGCTTTTAGTCAGTAAAAGTCTGACACGCCCTCCCGTTCCGCCCAGAGCGGGAGAAGTTATATGATAATTTCCCACAAAAAAAAAATGGCGATGCTTATAGGGGAGGCCTATGTCCAGCAGTGGACGTCTTTCGGCTGAAATGATGATGAGGATGCTAATCTTATTTCAAATGGTGTATAGGTAAAATTCTCAGGCAGCCGACCCAACTCATTTTAAATTTTTAATATTAAGGGAATTTAAGAAAATTTTAATTTTTATATTTAGATTAAAATTTCCTCACTAATGTCCTTCTAGGGCGACCCCTCCCGGCGTTTCCACTCACTTTAATACTAAATATCAAAATTAAAATTCCCTTCACTTAAAAAGCTACCAAGCAACGCACACGTTGAAGCTAGAGGATTTTATTTTATATCGGTCCCACCCACACACCGATAAAACAGGCAGACACAAAGGATGGGTCGTCCCGCACTCCCGATCTCGACATATGGCGGGCCAAATTGATAACTTGATAACACCCGGGATTCCGCAATCCCGCGACCCGGGACCCCGCAATCCCGGCCCGGGGCTTATCCGGGGAAGAAAAAGATATGCTTTTTAGTGCGGGCCTGGCCGCCTGTTTATTATTTTTATGTAAAATCGTAATTCATCTGGATGGAATGATAACATGCTGAACACGTATGCTTTTCCTGAGTAAGTGTTGAGCTGGATAGATAACTGTTTGGGTATGTAGATGTATTTTTTCAGAGTGTGGTAGATAAGGGAAAGCTGTTGCCCAGCAGTGGGACATTACGGGCTAAATAGATAAGTAGACAGGAACTCATTTTTTTTCAATAAGTATTGCGAAGTGTTCGCGTTGACGCAACAATGTAGCCGTAGCATTAAGGCTCGTACAGACTGGTCCGATATCGCAGGCGCGACGCGACACTAGTAGGACAATTTCTATGTGCTGCCTGTCGCGCCCGCGATATCACGTGAGTCTGTAAGAGCCTTGAGTCTCTCAGCTAAGCCGGGGACAGACAGACGGACATGGCGAAACTATACGGGGTTCCTTGTTGACTACGGAACCCAAAAAACACATAAGATCACGCCTGTAATCCTCTAAGCGTTAGGCAGAGGTGTACCTATAGTACACCCACATATCGTCAGCTATGTTTAAGTCCTATGTAATAGGGGGCGAGCCTATTGCCATCAACCGGGCACAAATCCAGACTTCGGGCTGCTGTTGAGAAAGTCTTAATGGAAAATCCCCATAACACTGCCCCACCAGGTAATCAAACCCAGGACCTCATGGTCAGCAGTACCGCTCGCTACCACTAGACAACGAGGCAGTTATACCCAAGAATGCCTCCAATAAAAGCTCCACAGAAGATTGACCGGTGCACCTACCCTACTGAACTGAACTCACTCAATTAACGCCCTAATAAGAATACGGCCAATCCATCGCTAAAATTGGCCAACTGTTTTAGGACAGTTGGTTGTTTAAGGGGGATGCGCTAAGGTAGCCCGCGAAATTCAAATTTTCTTAAGTTTTTTGCAATTTGCAGTACCTAAGGTTGTATGTTGATCTAAATAAACATAATATAAAAAAATCACCGACGTAACAAATATGGCTTTACAGAATTATAATCATTACAACTCTCTCTCAAAATCCTACTGAATGATTATTTCTGAATTTTATAGCCATATTTGTTAAGACCGTATTTGTTATGGCCGTTTGCAGCGCGACACTCTATCTAGACTTATATTTATAATCAATGATTATATCAAAGTATGTACATTTATAAAGAAGTCAGTTCTATTAGGTAATATCGTCTTTGAGATGCTGATGCTTTAAATGTCGAGATTCGATTTTTAATTGATTTTAGAGACTAAATAAATTTCTTGGTAAATTGCTATCGATATAGATATTTTAAAGTTAATAGAACTACTAGAGTAGTCAGTGTTATCGATAAAGTTATCATTGAAAAAGTTGAATAAAAAATATGCATTGTCAGTTAGTCTTTATTCTACAATATTCTAGATTAACCCATGAAACTTTACCTATCCATTAGGGTTCTGCCTATCTCTATTTAACCTAGATTAAGTACCAAAACCCTCCCTAGTAATTCCTATTGATTTGTCGAACAAATTGTACCAGGAGAACAGATCAGGTGAGGACATAATTTTACAGTTGTAATATCTCATTAAGCTGGCGGCGGTGGCGACCCGGGAAGGGGATCACGAATGGAATTAAACGCCGCGCGCCGCCAGGACCGCCCCGTCCCGGGAATAGGCGTCCAGGGATTGTTGGATACCAATTGTAGAGTTGCTGGATGTTACACTGTATTGACATTATTAGTTTTTTTTAACCACATTATGTTTTCAAAGATTTTTGATGTGAAACATCTATAGGCGCACGTAAAACCGATTGCTGGCGGGGCGACGCATGCCGCGTGGCGATTCACCGCTCACTCCGCACGCGCGGTCCCTCTGCTACGCGACCCTGACCTTTAATCCAATGTTTCACATCTGCCAGGCATCCCGTGACGGCTCACAATTTTTTTTCGTTCACGTGAAATCTTCTTTAGGGCGCGTTGAGCACTTTTTCGGTGAACAAAAATCATGGAACTCCGTCATCGTCACCGAACGCTTTCCATGAGCTATATGTATACCTACTGTTTTCACATCTATCGGCAGTACCCAAAGACTGCCGATAGAAATGATGTATGCTGTTTACGACAAAGCAACTAGGTAATGTCAGGGGAACCGTTAAGGTCCTATAACCAACCCGACTGGAATGATCAGCGACTTGAACGTCTAAAAATACAGGTTGACCAATAATAAAAAAGCTTTAAAACGACAAAATGAGGCTAAGAAACTGTGACTAAAACTGCAGTTGTACAGTTATTTCGACGTTCACCGCAACGGATCCCGAGATGAAATCGAGATCGTTTCATTGCATTGCATACTCGATGTCTCAATTTATGGTTTGGAGACAACAATGGGCCGTTTAAGGGTCTTTATGGAAAGGTTTAACACCGTAAGATCGTTCGGATATTTGGGTTTGTGTGAGTATGGCAGCGTTGAAATGCGCCCAAAGAAAAGTCTTTTCCTGAATGCAGAATCTGATTATTATGCACCAGCTTCAAATCGAAATTTTCACTGCACCGATATCAAATGGTGAGTAAGTATTGGTGAGACAAAGTTACATAGAAACGGCAGTAACTATTTTGTTTTTTGATCCGTTTATCGTATTGATTTGTCAACTGTTTCAGGTATACCACGTTGGAAGCATTGGTTGGTGTCAATGTTGTTGGTGATAAGGTAAGCTATGATGTGAGCATAAATACACAATTGGTGAACTGAACTAATGATATAATAAAACCGCTTTTATCATATTAATGAGAGAAACAGTTAAAAAAGAAATAGGCCACTTCCTGTAATTTCTACATCTTGTACCGAGAGGGTCCAAGCGTAGCCCACTCGCGCAAGTTCGATCAGACACTAATTGGGGTGTGAATTTGCCTGCGGGCCCCTCCGTCTCGGATCCTAGGGATCTCTAAAAGTTGCATGATTTAGTGCTGTATTGCGTCTTGCAAGGGAAGGCTTACTACGAAGGGAACGTTCTAAGTTTGAAATTTTAAAACGTCATTTCTTGGGCTGAGTGCTGAATGGTTTGTATTTTGTTTTTTAAGAAGTTTGGTTCTAAACCTACACTTATGTTAAAGTTAAATGGTAATTGTCTGCAGTCTTGGATGATCACATGGGAGTCTAGCACTACTGAATGATATTCTTCTGACGTATAGATTCAAACTTTACGAGAAAAGCTAATGCCATAGTAAAAATATTAGAAAGTCAGCAAGATGGTTAATGCTCCAAGGTGAATGTGTGACCACAATGTTGCTCATTTACCTGTTTATGATGTTTCAAAGCGGTACTAAGCTTACTACCTGCTCAGGTTTATTCAAATCTTATCGGAACTGATCAGCGCTGCAACGGCCAATTACTGTTTTAGTAAGAAAGAAAGAATAAAGTTTATTTGGACACAGTTCGTGAAAGACAAAATACAAACAACAAAAAAACAGTGAAAATAATGTTTTAACAACAATAATGTGTGCCTCACGGCTGCGCCAAAAAGGTTAATTTCAACAAGATTTCAAAATTAATGCCCGAAAGTATGCTACGGTGTGGAATAGCGTATTTTATATCTTTTTATAAATACCTATAATGTTGTGTGATGTTTTTCTCAGTATTATAATCTGGGCAAGAAAAAGACCCAATTAAATATTTATTTTTAAATTTATAAATCTTTATATGCAATATCATTTCGCCTTGTTTATCTTAAAAATTCGCTTCAATTTTCAAACACATTCCATAGTTCCAACTTTGAATTCAAATATAGAACGTGTGCGGGCCGGTTGGCGGCACGTTCGCCATTTTACGTAGCGTTTTTACGATGTACCCGATAACGTTTACGAGGCGCGCTGAGTGGCGTCGCCGCGGCTCGCCCCGACTGATTGCATGCGAGGGCACCGCATGTATAGGGCTTGTGCCAAGTTTATTTTTTGTCGATGCTGAGTTTAATTTTTGGGTGTGCTGTTTGTAAATGTCTACATAGATGATGAATTTATATTGCTTTGGCAATTTGGCCATAAATTATATTTTTTAACTACGGTAGCCAAGTACCTATTTCATGAAATGAAATTCGAAAATTGTGTTTACCTATGTTTTCACGTATTCATAGTTTGATTTTATACAGTAAGTGGAGATTCAAGAACACGTAAGTAAATATCCGAAAATTATATTTTTTTATTTTTATCGATATTATCCGTCCTTAGCCTCATCTCTATTCGGGTCGTGTATCCGTGACATATCGTGTAGTGTAGCCGACGACATCGCGCGGCGTATTTTATGCGCCCCGTCGCGCGGCCACGACCGCTCCCGACAGCACCCGACCGTCCCCGAAGGGTTACCACTAGTAGACAATTTTAAAATCCATTTTAGAACACAAAATATACTTACATGCTCTTTCATTTTTTTTGCACGTTCTTTTGTTTTTTTTAAACAGAAAGTCTTTAGAGATTCATAGAATGATCGATCTTGTCTAAAAGTGAAGTATTTATGATATCGCATTTAATTTATGTGTCCCGTCGCGCCTTAGCGCGCAAGATAACAGTGTTGTAAAGGGCTGACTCAAAGCGAAAATAATAGCTTCGTACCTACCAGTTTTTAGATTTTATAATATTCTGTTTCCCGATTCGAAATTTTAGTTCTAACGAACATTAAAAACGAATTAATTTTATAAATAACGCAATTGTATTGAGAAATGAGTTGGATTAACAATGACTTGGCAGGGATTCAAGAAACCTAGTTAACTAATCTTGTAAGATTTAAATCGAAATATTCAATAAAACCTCCTCAGTCGCCACAAAATCTAAGGCGATTAACACACGGCACCGCGCACCGCCGCGGTAGGCGGTGAAGCGGATCTCAATGTCGCATTGGCCTAACACACGTACACCGCCCGACCGCGCGGTCGAGCGGTGCTACCACCATATGAAACCGCGGCGGTGCGCGGTGCCGTGTGTTAATCGCCTATTCGAATCGATACTGGACCTTATCCCAACTTCGTGTCAGTGCGAGCTAAAACACATAAATAAATAAAAAGGAACAGTGCTATAAAAACTGGCAACCCTGCTTTAACCGCGCCGAGCCCGACGAGCCCGTGCGAACCGGGCGGCAACCGGGTGGCGACCGGCGACTAATGACCGAAAAGGGCCTTCCCTACGTATTATAATAAGAATTATGTTTTCGTGCGAAAAACTGTTAATTGGTGTTCAAATGTAGATCGATGGCTTTTCGAAGTGACGAGCGAGGCGTCGAAGGGTAAGTAGAAAAATATTAGAGGAAGAACCACATTGTAGCTACTATAACCCCCGGGTTTTTTTGCCCGTCGATTTTTCGGTGTCCTATCATAATGCTATAAGCCCATAATGTTCCCACTATGACACAGGCCTCCTCAGGCAGTAATCTAGCACTCCCGCCCAGTGTCGGTTGGTAGATGTCACATGTCTTCGAATGTTTGGTTCTAGGACATGGCGGTTTCTTCATGAAGTTTTTCTTCAACGTTTTGAGGGCAGTGAAAGAATAAATGAAATGCACCGACACCAGCGTGGTTTGACCAGACTCGGTTACTCGAATGAACCCAAGGATTCACACTAGCCCTTGGAGCCTCATGTTTCATGGGCTACAGAGACCATTCACCATTTTGAGAGCAGCAGGCTTAGCACGAGAACCCTCTCTACGCGTTTTGTCGACGGAAGAATAGACAAAAATGACGTTTCAGTGTAGACAACAGAAAGTTTTCTACTGTCTGTAGCACGGCGATTACAAAACCAAATGTGAAGAGACTTGTCTTCTCTACCCTAGACAACTGTCTACAACGTCGAGCACGGCGTACAATCTTTCTCCGGTGTTGACAGCTAGGGATAGAAACCTTTCTTCCGAAATAGTCTACATATAAAATGACCTAGACAACGATTCGTTAGTTGTTTTTTCGTTAATTCGAGTAATTATAGGCGGTGCTTTTTTACTTTTATCATGTATTAAGCTGAAATTAACATGTTGGGTTCAAATTGCGCTTTTTATTTAAGTTTTTTTATAGAAAAACTTCAGCGAAGATGGGAAAGAAATACTATTAGCGAGCTTGCTTTGCTTGTTTGGGAGCCTTTGATCTCACGGGAAGTGAGTTCTGTAGAATTATAAAATAAGCAAGGAGATAGTGCAATCAATGTTTATGCGAAGAACTCGGCTAGGACCTGTCGCCCAAAATAAATAATAGATTTTTGGAATTAACAATAAAATAAGAACAACAATATAAGTATCCTACAGTTTTTACACTATGTTGTCCCTTAACTTTGATTTATTAGATACCTACATTCACAGGGAATATAAAACATCTGACTATGAGACAAAATCTCCTCATTGAACTCTAAATTATTTATTTATGAAGTACTAGCTGCCGCCCGCGGCCTCGCCCGCGTTGCATTAAGGCTTCTACATACTGGCGCGACACAAAGGTCCCGCACGTCGCGTGACGAGCGGTGCCTTTGTGTCGCGTCGCGAGTCGCGCTGGTCTGTAGAAGCCTTTACTATGTAGTGATTATTATTTTCATTTACTAAATCTTACACACTCAGTTTTAAATGGAGCATTTACCTACTAATAAATAAAATATCGATAAACAACAATACAATAACAATGTTAGTACCTAGTAAAAACAAGGGCTCCCGCAGACAGGCGCGACGTGATAGCACGACCAGTCTGCATTACCCTTAAAGGATACTTCTTGCGTGACGCCATCAAAATAGTATAATTATGGCTCTTTATTTAAATAATGCCTGTACATTTTATGCAATTACCAATATTATATAGTGTTCTGTGTATGCAATACAAATGAGTTTTAAAACTTAGTGGCGCCACAGCCAATGATGTATTACCTATAATACGTCATTGGCTACAGCCATTAAACAATATTTTTAAAAGGGAGATGCGCTAAGGTAGCCCATGAAATTCAAATTTTATTACGTTTTTTGTAATTTGCAAGTCAGTAACACGTTATAAGTTGATTTAAATATGATTCGCGGCCGTAAAAAATATTGCTTTACAGAATTATAATCATTAGAATCGGCAAAACAACTAACTCTCTTCAAAAAATCCTTAGAATTCAAAAAACGTTCCAAAATTTGAATTTCGCGGGCTACTCAGCGCATCCCCCTTGACCATTTGCGTTTTGTAATTGAAGAAATATTCGTTAAAAACACTTTGCTTCATAGATTTGTTTGAGAACGAAACGCAAAAGTACGGTAAAATTGGGTAGTAATACACACCACTAGCGAATACCCCGTTGCTATGGACAAGTCACTGTCTACGAAGAAACCCGAGTCTAGGTGTGTCCTCGTGCTCGCGAAGAAGAGATAACGAGAAGTGTAGACAAGCGATGTCTATTCTATAGTAGAGTAGAGATCGAAAACGCCATGCTAAGCCTGCAGCTGTGATGTTGAAATTATTTACACAAAGTAAAGCCCCTTGGGTTCGAACCCACGATCTAGAACTCGTGAAATCAGGGCCGTTACCACTGGGCCACCACTGATCTTCCGCGATTGCCAAAGTTTAATTGTTAATCGCATGACTAAAAGTAAAAACCTTCACCGAGGATAAAGTACTTACTACCTTTATTATGTTGGTAGTCTTAGATTATTTATATGTATAGAATTCTAGATAAACTGGCGCACTGCAAAATAACTAAGTGCGAATTTCACCAATCAAACTGAATGCGATCAGCACCTAAAAACCGAGTTGAAGAGCTGACAGTGTCAATCCAACAAAGAAAATAACGACGTGAAATTCGCCCTAAAACAAACAGGCCAACTTGGTTATGCTGGTGTGCGTGACAGCTGCGTCTTACACTCGCGCCACGTCATTGTGCTGTCATTCTAGTGTACGTGCATTTTGTGGCCAACAGTTGGACACAATTTTTTAGAGTACGAGTTCACTGGTTTGAATGTCTGTGTGTTTCATGTCTATCTAGGCATTTTAATATCTTTGTAAGTAGTATTCATTTCAGTAAAGCTAATATTTTTTTTTGTTCTTGGTCTTTCTGTCACTAAAATAGAGCGCAACGAAAGGAGGTCTTCGAAATTCTGTCAAAGCTTCAGACACATCAAAGGACCACGTTGAATTTACTTCGAAATCGATTGTAGGCTTTTATGCCAGCAAGAAAATATCTATGAATTGGTAATTAACGACTAACGCTGTGATTCAATATACAACAATTACTATGGACCGGTTTATGAACTTCAAAGATTTTCCTTTTTTTCCCTCCTTTTAGCAACAGTATTATAACATAACGTCATTTACCATGAAGTGGAGGCGCGGTATACTCTAGTATTATATTAGCTGTTGCCCGCGACTCTGTCTGCGATCCAGGACCAAAACAGACTATGTCCTTACCCAGCTATCTGTGTGCTAAATTTCATCCAAATCCGTTCAGCCGTTTTAGCGTAACAAACAAACAAACTCACTTTCGCATTTATAATATTAGTTAAGGTTCCATTTCCCAACAAAAAAGTCTAACAAGAGTATACACTCCAGAAATAAAAGCGCTTTATAGACTTTATACTCCAGCCTTCCGCTTGATTTAAGCGAACTATAACTCCTGTGCCTTTGATGGTGGTATTAAAAACTAAGGTGCGCTCTGCACACATAATGTTCTGATTTACGGCTTCATAACATGGTTTATGTTTACACCGTAACCACCAGTGCTTCTCATAGTTTACGGTGAGCCGGCTACAAGATAAACATAGTGTAGCTTTTCAATCTAAAGTCTGCTATCGTCATGGGATTAATTAATCTACGTGGTGTGTCGTGTGAATTGCGAACACTCCGGATTCTTATGGAGTTCTGGTTGACAGAAATAGGGTTTATTTTCCCGCATTTAAGTGCGGGTCAAGGGTGCGTAGGAGTACTATGGCTTTTTACAAGGGCCCACCCGGAAGTTCCTACGAGTACGTCCGGGAGTTTTGAGGGCGAAACTAGGATGAAACTGGGGAAATTCGGAAGGATGCGGGCTTATGCATGACGGTCTCTGTTTCAATTATTTATAGGGCTTGTGATCCGTCCAAGCAACACTCTTCGACTTGAAATAGAAGACAGTAATGCTGCATGGCGGAAATAATAAGTGACGAACCCCCGAAGTCTTCTATTACTTTTACTAATCCCTTAACGACATGCATCAGCAGACTTAGCACAAGCACCGTAGATAAGCGTTTTGTCGACGGAAGAGTAGACAAAAATGACGTTTCCGTGTACACAGTTGACAGTTTTCTACCGAGAAGGGTAGACAAGCGATGTCTATTCTACAGTAGAGTAGAAATAGAAAGCGTCATGCTAAGCCTGCAGGAAAGACAAAGCGCTTAAGTAACCAGCAAAACCAGGAAATAATTATCATCTTCTCTGATTATAGTAGAGCAGTCGGTATGTCAAAGATTTATACAAATCCCAGAAACAGTAAATCCGTTAGTTGCTCGTACGAGCAACTATAGCAACTCTCATACGGGACTCATGTTTCCGCGATTTTACAGGAACATTTCATTTGTTATTTTCATTGGAAATCTCAAAACTTGCTTGTTGCCGGAAGGAATATTGGAGCGAAATTATGAAGTTGGTCTATAAGTGAACCTATTGTCACATCCGGCTGGATCTTACTGGATTTCTAGCCTTTCCTAGATTTATAGTAGTCCGGAGAACCTCATTACACAGAATTAGAACAATATGGATGTTACGTGTACATCCGGGCGGATTACCGCGTTTTGTCCTAGATTTGAGGTCTTATGAATCCGGTTCTTATAAAGATTCCGGGTAAACCTGAATTTGTACACTTAATAGAGAAGCTAGAGCCAGCACACACAAGGCATTTAGGCCTGAATGTTTTCATATGAAGCCATGCCGCCCAATTACTTCACCCCCAAGCTACTAATAACGTTTTATTAAAATATAAATGATAAGCAGCTGATACCTCCATCTTATCCTCTTTTAATCCCGGATTATCGCACAAGCGTGTTAAAGATTAGCTAAAAGATTCAACTTTATTCAGCCGGATCGGAGTCGAAAACTTTTCAAACTACTTAAGATACTGTTTCCACCGTTTCCCCCTTTCTCTCTGCCATTCGTCCCGTGGCTGATAAAGGCATTATGTTGTGTAAATTGTCTGAATATATTGAATTTATAATTTTTCGCACTTAATGTAAGTATTTTGCCATTTCTATTAGTCGGTCCTATTCCGCCTTGCCAAAGTTTTACTTCCGAATTCGGTTCGAGACGTTTTGACTGCTGAAATCCTGACTTCGCTACCACATTTACGTCAATCTCACTCAATATTCAAGTTATATCTCAATCGTAATAAAATATACGACGTGAGAACCTCTAACAGTGTAATAAAGGGAACTTTGGCGCAAAACGTTAACTTTTCAGTGGGAGAGAGTAGGTGCCGACATAGCACTCGATAGCTAAAGTACTAGGTATACATGTGTTGGCAGGAGGTGTGCGCGCTCGTGGCGGGCGGTAGCGCCGTCGGTCGGATGTATAAAGTGGCGCGCCGGTGGCCACATGACATAGCTATAACTCCGCGGTAGCATGACAAACAGCCGCCCGGAGTGGTGTGGAGTCGACAATTTTTTTTACGAAGATATTTCTTTTGGTATAGGTTTAGGCATTTCTTTTTGGAGATGACATTTGAATTGACTCTTTGTACTTATTAGCAGTTATTGTGTTCCGTGTGGTGCCGGACGTAAAGAATAGCACCATCCTATTTCTTCTCGTGGGTGTCGTAAAAGGTGACTAAGGGACTTACTATAGAATGGGCAGCAGGGTTCTCCATGCATTATAACACCACACTGCAATCGCCAACCCGCTTGACATGTCCAGCAGTGGACGATGAAAGATGATGATGACGACTTATTAGAAATCAAATCAATGTGCATCGTCTGAATTTTTCACTCTTAATAGAGTTTTTTTTTCATACATGTTAATTTGGTGATAAGTTTATTAGTTAATCAGTAATAGATAAGGCTAATAATTGACCATACAAATTTTTGCCTAACTGAGTTTAAAGTTCCACTAATAGTTTCACGGCATGCCGCATGATTGATTATATACTACCGCGATAAACTAAGAGGAACTGAGAAGTAAATTAAGTTGTACTCAGCTCTTTGCAATTTGCAAGCTTCATAATGATAAAAAAATGTTATGCTATACAGAATGATACGTATAACTATGTACAAAATAAACATAGCACAGAAAATCCAACATCCATCCTAATTTGAATATCCTACAACCCGAACCGGCTCACAAAAATAAAGTAAAATAAAACAACCAAAAAATCTACACCTAATTCGACTCCACCGGCGTATAATGCGCGCCCGACACCGGAGGGCGCCCGTCGCTAAAGCGCGATACTACGGGCTCGCCTCGGGCGGCGCGAACCAATTACCCGCCGCCGCCGCGCGGGCATTTACCCCCTCCCCCCGACCGCCCGCCCGGCCCCCGACCGAGCACAGAATTACTTATCTCCTCGCGCCGCTGCGAACCTGGTACTCTGCCGCCAGACGTACGCCCGCAATGCGAATGCGCCGCAACTTTTTGTCGCGCGTCCATGCGTCATGCGTGTCCTTTTTGCATTTTCCGGGACAAAAAGGTAAAAATATGTCGTCTGTTGCGTGCGGGCCGCTGATAGAGAACTGAATTATCATGGAGTTGCCGTTTGAATAATTAAAAGGATATTTTCACGATATCTGTTTGTTTGGTGTTGAATTTAAATAAACGCTGTATGAGATTCATTTAAATAGCCTACACCTTTCTGTTACACCCTGTATAAATGGCCAAAACAATTTTGTTGGATTTGCGAAACCAAAAATATAAAAAGTTTGAAAGGCGGATATTGGATCCGCCTTTCAACTTCAATATCGATAAAAAATCGGATCTCGTATGTCACATCCCTATTTATGAGCGGACAATAGATAGGAGAGAATATAAATTATCACTAGTATAGTTAAAGTGTAAAAGGATAAGTATGGTCGCGATAATATCGAGGGGCGATAATGAAAACGTGCAAAACTGCCGTCGTTATACCGTACCACGAGAATTATAATGAGCCCGCGCGTACTTACGTTACACAATATGAGGCCCGAAATTACGACAAATATGTTCCCGAAATGGGACAACATTTCAGAGATGCTATTGTATCAATAAATTGAAGTTTTTAGACCGGACAACTCGTTGGCATACAATATTTTGCATTACTTTCGTAAGTTCGATTCCCAAATGAAGCAAAATTTTCCGGTCTCAGATCTATAATATGTAGTTGTTTGTTATGAAAAATGTTGGTTAATGTTTTGAAATAAAACAATAAATAAATTCATAATTAATTTTCTGTCTATTTAAATTATTTAAGTAGGTATTTAGATTTATCAACGTTTTTATAAACTACAGAAATGACAGGAAGCTTCTTTTTTTTTCCTAACGAACAATTTGAAGGGTATAAATAACCTTGTTTTAGTTTTTGTAAGACATTTCGACAATGTAAAATTGTTAATGAAATATCTGCATGTGAGATTCATACTTGATAATGTACCGACGAAATAGGAGAATAAGTCTATATTAGTGTGACAAAGTATATAAAAAAATCCACGTCATAATTTTTTTTCTCTTAAGGTTTTGAAAAACCTTAGTGAAAACTTTATAAAGTTACTGAAGTCATGTACATAGTACCTGCGTAGTACTAAAAGCAAACACGAATAAGTTACATTTAACTCCGCGTTATGAGCTGAAAACGACTTTTTGCTTCACGAGAAATAGAGGGATCTCCTAGCTAGCCTGAGTTCCTGGTAGAGGATGAGCATCTCGTATGTCATAACCATAAAACATGGATTTTATTTTTCGAAAAAAGGTACCGGTTCGTTTCAATACCTTCGGGTAAGTTCAGGTTAACCTATCCAGCAGATAACTTTTGAAAATTCTCTTTCCACTTTTTAGGGTTCCGTAGTCAATAAGGAAGCTTTTCGCCATGTCCGTCTGTCTGTCTGTCCCCAGCTTAGCTCAGAGACTCTTAGTACTAGAAAGCTGTAATTTGGCATGGGTAAACATATTAATCACGCCGACTAAGTGATAAAATAAAATCTTGAAACCTTCCTTCGTTCTCGTTTATCCCACGGAATAATAGCAGTTGGTCGTGGACGTGGTACGACAGTGGCATCTTCTTCTGTCATCAGAAGACAGCCGCCACGTAACCATCGATACGACGCTCTGCAAGAGTGACTGTCACCAGTCAGTGTCACTCTTATCCGACCTTTTCGGTGATTCCAGTAACTTCGTAACAAAAATAGACGGCGCCATTTGCTACGCCGTCAATCCGTCATATACATAATAACGAATTTAAAAGAAAAACAATCACAGCTAAGTAGTCTTTATAAGTTAAAAAATAATAGTCAACGGACTTACATTTGCAGTCGGAGAATTGACCATGACGTATATATCGATGTATGGGAGAACTTGTTTTTCAAATACAATGTTTTTGGGTTAAATTTATCCCAACTACGGAACCCTTCATTGTGCGTGCTCCGACACACACTTGTTAGTTTATCTGGTAGATAGTACCTATTCGGACTCTGTATACATTGGCTCGTCGCTCGACCAGTGGATCCGGTATCAGCCCCCAACTTGCTGACTGGTAAATTTTGTTCACCATAATTAATATGAGCTAGTTTCATAATTTTATTAAAATTCAAGCCAACACGAGATAAGGATTTCGTTAATACATAGTAGAGTGTATCGATAAATTCCACCTGTAGGATTAGAAAATCTAAAGTTATAACCCGGAACGAAACTTATTCGTCATACGCTTCGCTCATACGGTTAATACTGGCTGCATGCATTCATGAATACTGGCTGCAGCAAAAAGTATTGGAAAAAGTGATAAAATCTAAGAAAAAGAAAATATTCCGTGTGATAGATTTTTGACATGAAAGTGAAACCGTATTTTTTGACTTTCTAGTCTTTCGGTCCGAAATTCATATTCGGAATTGAAAATGTAGAAATAGTGTTGGGCACTGGATGTTCTCGATTAAAATTAAAATATAACATTTAATCATATTAATTATTAATGAAATTAAAATACTTCGATATAAATCGATCGAAACGTCTACAGTAATCTTGCGTAGGCTGTAGCGATATTATTCAATTTAGAGATGACTGAATCATTGATTTCGTTAAGGGTTCGTTAATAATTCATTATCACTATTTGCGTAAACGAAGCTTCAAATGAAGGCGATCTGGATTAGGCTTATTTCGATACTATTTGCGTAAGCAATAAACCATTACCTACCTAATTGAAATAAATGCAAAGAAAATGAAAGCCGCGGACTCCGCGGGCTAATTGCGTAACACACTTACAATAGCAATGCCTTTCATTTTGACAGTTCCACAACATGCATTGCGTTATTTACGTTGCTGAGTAGTTGAATTTTCCAAACTTATGAAGCAATGGATTAGCAATTTCCTTCAAAACCCTTCGTATTGTGATTGAAAATGTGGCACGCAATTAGGATGCTGGTGTGTGGAGCTCTTAAGTCTACAAATATTTGTCCCGTATGGAAAGTGAATGATTCGTGTCGCAAATCCATGCTTGATGTCCGCGACTTCGTTCTTGTACAAACTTCAACCCGCATCATTTAACCAACGCTCAACGGGGTAATTGCGAAAAACACATAAACTGACAATTGATCGCAATGGGTTTCACTTTGACGTCGAATCAGGGATCCGTTTGCGTAATATTTAGCTTAAAGTGCTATTTTTTGTTAGAGTCAAGTGTCACAAGCGGACAAGGCTTGGTTATAAACCACGTAGCTGCAGATGTAGAAAATGGTACAGGCCCCGGGCTCATATCATGGTACCTATAGCACCCGTAAGTCCAATGGAATATTATCTATCAATGGTCAAAAGAAATGCAAAATATTTTCGACCTCACTTCGCTCGCTCCCGCGTAACTAAGCGCGTAATTAAGAGTAATCTTAGAGTAACTAAGATTACTCTTAATTCTTCAACTTTCTGGCATAAGCCGACATAGTAACTCCTATTACTGTAAGATAACCTATACGAGGTGCAACATTTTGCTTATTCTAGAACGATCGATCATAAATCGCTTAGATTAGTGACACTCTTTCTTTGTCGTTCTGTATTTGTTTCGAGAATTCAATTCAAATGGAATACGGGCTTGAGTGCAGAACAAGTAATTAGAAAGGTATGACTGACATATCCTCCAAATAGTGTAGTCATGCAGGAACAATTCACCTACATTACAACAAAATCCCTTTAGAACGTCTCTCGTATTTCCCCGTCTGTTCTCTAACAAGCTTCAGGCCTCTCCACCAGGCTTTCTGCCTACGGGTAACAAACACAACACGTAGCACTAGGTACAGCACTATCTATCGTATCTATATATTTTCGGCACGCCTTTGTGAAGTCGCACCCGCGCCGCGCCACCTCGCGCCTCCTTCTAGGGTTGTTACATCCGACAAATTGATTTATCTGTAGTTTCGGAGAGGTAACAATATGTTTAGATTACGTAAAGTCTCTGGAAAGGTGATGGGATGTTGTGAAGTTAGATATGAGAGGATTAGTGACTTTGTGAGGATCAACAAGTAAATTATTAAAACAGATGGAATAAGACAAAGTTTTGTGGCGAAAGGGTTTATTATGAAGAAAGACTTGAACATTGAAACAAAATAATTGATTTGATAACCTCGTCAATTAATTAATTATGCAGCTCAAATCAACATCTGGAACCATGCCAGGAAAAAAATCTGCTTTCTACAGTCACAAACATTCCACCAGCATTCCCCGACTAAAACACAGTTCAAAATCATAACCTCCCAATGTCCCGAATGTCCCGATCCCAAAACAACTGAAAAGCGAAACAAAAAACGTTCGAATTTCGGATATAGCTGCTTCATATAGAAAAGCCGAGAGATACAAAACCTAGCTACTATAGTAGGTATACCATATCTACAGTGCGGGGCAGCCCTGTGTATAATTTACGAGGCGAGTCGCGGCGGGCCGTCGACGGCGCGCTCCGGCCGGATTTATGGCGTAATTTTTACAATGGTGGAGGTCGGCCGGATTATACAGTTCTCGGTTCTTGACCAGGGTTTCAGTTTTGTGCAGTGGTCTCCGAAATATATTGAGATTGGTGGGAGTTTGTGGATATTTAGACTGTGTGTGAAAAGATCAAAAGACGGCGTGTCATTTTCAAATCTTGCCTCTGAGCTCTAGGTAGAAAATTATCGATGTATCGATACATCGATATTTTTTGTTCGATATATCGTTATTTTTTAGCGATAGGTATATATTATTTCAATACTTATAACGATATGAAATATCAAAATGCATCAATCAAATACGATATATTTGCAATAGCAACACCATTGTCCCCACTGAATAAAACCGCTGGAATTCAGAGCTGTAAAAAAGTAGACTTGTTTTTATTACTTTAAGATTTTACATCAGAAATGATGTTCCTAGTTTGGTATTTATAGGTAGGTTATGAATAAAAAACAAACAATAGAATTTCATAAAGAACTAATACTTTTAGAAGATTTCACCGATATATCGATGTTTTTTTTTTCGATAAGTATAACGAAATCGATACCTATCAATATTTCTTTTTAATGTCGATATGATATATTATATCGATACTTTTTGGTACTTATTGCATCCCTGCCTGGGCTCGAAGTGACGACTTATTACTTATCAGCGAAACTTTTGCTATCCTCAAACTGTGTCTATTAGAATATTTAGAATAGGCGGGATAATTATACTTGTGGCGTATCGAGGATAGAGCAGGCAGGCAGGATACCTTGATTACTTAAAAGATTGGGCAATGTTGAAAATTTTCCAAAAAATTGTTTGCTTGTCTCTTCAGTTCGGCTATGGGCGCCTGTGGTTCAAAACTTCAGCGGAGCAATTGATAAAGTGCCTTGTCAAGGGGTGTATTTTTAAAATGGGGTTGATTTATTTGTAGTATTTTTTCTTAATATCCAACCCGTGCTTTAAGCAAACTTTTGCACGATGTCAATAGGTACGGTCTTATGCAATCGGTTTTCAGAGGGGTTCTTACAATGGCACAACTCGTGTTGACCCATTGTCGGCCACGTGCCGGAGTGCGAACCAGTCCGGTCCTTTAATTAGTGGTATTTCGTGGTGTAATGTTTAAAGGGGGATGGGTCCAGGCTGATTTACGTAAGAATGGAAGCAGTGTTTAAGCGACATGGCATTGGGGTCTTATTAAAGAACATTACTATTTAAAAGATATTTTTAAAGAATTACTATAAAAGTCTGGAAATAAGAAGATGAGATAGATTGAGATTTGAAAATAAATGTAACTAATATAATTTCATTAATGAAATTATCATCACACAAAAAAGCTTTCCAAAATCCCAACACTATTATTTTACTAAGTATAATTTTCTAAATAAATAAAATAAAATGAACACCAATCGAATACGTGGACACCAGGCGATTATAGCTCGTAGGCGAAGGCAGGCGTAGCAAATGAGAGCTACACTGTAGCGTAGCACCAATTACTGTAGCTCAACACGTAGCGCAATGAGCCGCACGCTCGATAAGTCTAACGCTAGACACGTTGGATGCGATTTGTGACTTTACATGAATTATTTACCCACGTCTAAAATAACCAACTTAAGGCTCAAATAAGGGCACGCCACTATTGTGGTAATAAGTCCCCTCTTTGAGGAGTGGCTAGAGAGGCACCACGGCGTCCTCACCTTCCGCCTGACGCAGGTCCTCACCAGACACGGTTGTTTCGGGAGGTTCCTGTTCAGGATAAAGCGGGAAGAAACGCCCGGGTGTCACCACTGTGTGCATCGCCCGGAGGACACGGTGGAGCATACGGTGGACTCACGGAGGCGTTCGACGGCGGCGATTTCTAGCGTCCGGCCCTAGTTTAGGCCATGGTTCGGAGCGAAAGTGCATGGGAGGTCGTCACCTCCTTCTGCGAAGCAGTAATGCTCGCGAAGGAAGAGGCGGAACGCGCGAGGGAGAGGCATTCGCGCCAAAGGCGACTGAGGGACTTACTAGAGAATGAGCAGCAGCGTTCTCAATGCATTTTAATACCATACTGGGATCGCCAACCCGCCTGCCAAGCGTGGCGATTATGGCAACCCCCCCTCCCTCCTTTTGGGGGAGGCCTATGTCCAGCAGTGGACGTCTTTCGGCTGAAATGATGATGATGATGACTGACAGACAACGCACTGCCATAAACAGCTGGGTCTAGAAGCATATAATTCTGCACAAGAATTCCGTATACTATAGCGAATGTGAGCACTAAGGATTTTTGAAAATGCATCCCGTAATGGGGTTAAATAGGAGATAAAAGTTTGTATGGAACTTCGTAATTTCGGCCGATGGGATTTCTCACCAAGCACACGGTTTGTATAAAATAAGACTAAACCACCTTATAAAATGCATTCATATTTTTTCCACTTGCCACTTGCTTAATTTAAAATCACTTCCCTGAATTTGACATCTACAATTTTAGCAGTTTTTTTTTTAATAATTACGTAAGTATAATAATGGTGCTGGTTTTGCTATGTGTCTAATTTATCTATACTAATATTTTATAGAGGTATTATTTGTTTTTTGTAAGGTTGTATAGGAGGTAATCTCCGGAACTGCTGATCCGATTCCGAATATTCTTTCACTAATGAGAGCTACAGTATTGCCGAGTGTCATAGGATATATTTTATGTTAAAACAAGAAATTTCACGCGCCTAAAGTCGCGGGCAGAAGCTAGTATTATTTAATAGTAGTATTCTTGAAACTATACATAATTATGTTGTTTAAGAATAATATAGAAATTAAGTTGCAATAGGTTCCAGCTCACATTGGACTACGTGGTAATAAGGAGGCTGACCGATTATCCAAACTAGCAGCAGTAGGGGGTACATACAGCAATTATCTACTTACTTAACTGATTATTGGGAATACATATTATAAGTAATAATTGAAAGTAATTTGTTATAACTCCTGGAAACAACACTTAGTTAAAAGCGTTTACAGCTTACGGCATTTCATACAAACTTTCAAGCTCTTGTTTTTCGAAATGACTGAACCGATTTCAATGAAACTTCATACGCATAAGCAGGATACTAAGGTCTAAAAGTTAGTAAAGATCATTTTCGAATAATTGTGTTACAGACAAATTAGACCGATTTTAAATTTTCCATAGAAACAGATTTCCAGTTAACTTTTTTTAAATAAAACATTTCGAAAATGTTCTTCACTAACTTTTTAGACCTTAGTATCCTGCTTATGCGTATGAAGTTTCCAAGTGCTTGAAAGTTTGTATGAAATGCTGTAAGGTCTAAACGCTCACAGTTAGCAAAAAGGTATAGGACCATACAAGGCGAGCCTTCTCGTGTGCCAAGGGTCGGATGTTGATCAACTTGGTAGGAATTACGTCTATAAGCCAGTATTAAATACTCCACATACCTATCCACAACCACCAAACTTAACTTCTACACTCAACACACACACAAACTTCAAACATATTTTACGCCAGCTTAAAAGTTTTACACATACTGCCATGCACACGTGCACAGTGCACCAATTATGAAGTAAATTGCAGCATCAGGCGCATCCGACAGCACTCCGTACTATGATCACCTCAAAACTAGAGTTGGTCAGTTGTTAGAGAAGTTTCTAGAAAACAAAACTAGTTTTCGCTGACGTAATTTTCGGGTGTGAAGGTTTCGTTTATTTTGCTCGGCTGTGTATCCTATACTATACCCTCGGGAAGGAACCAGAGTACCTACGTAAGGAGTTAAGTACTAGAGGTACTGAGGTACTAAGGTAGTAACCACGTTTCCGCATCGCATTTCCCCGTTGAGTCGTGGTCGGTCGGCATTTGTTTAAAAATTGCTGCATCATCTGAAAGGAGGTTTCTAAGAATGTTTTTTTTTATATTTCTAAGGAGGTTTCATTGCAAGCATAGAAATATATCTATGATTTTATAATATTGTATCTATGGTTGCAAGTCTGCATGTGAATTTGGAAGCTACAGCATATACTTCTGAGTAAGATGTTTTTGTTAAAAACCGACAGTGTTTTTGATGTGTATCATAATATTTCCTCTCGCTTTTTGGAGCGTATTTAAGGAGTTATACAGGGTCAAATTAAATTAGCTAGCGAAACTCCGCAGACGTGATGAGTATCGATATCTAAAGACGACAAAAAAAAAAAAGATTTGGTTTTTTTTTTGGGTCAACGGGCCGCTGTTAAGTTTTGTTACTTGAAGTATGAGTTGATAAAATCTGTTTTCTTTTGTTTTATCATGTTCAGATATCGGTGCCCATCACGTTTGAAGTATACACGAAAAAAAAAACAAATTTTCAAGTGACTACACTAACTGTGGTTGAAGTCCCAAAAAATCTCATCAAATTATTTTCTTTTTTGTTTAATCGTGTTTAGATATCGATACCCAACACGTCTGCGGAGTTTCGCTAGCCAATTTAAAAATAAATAAAAATAAAAAAATAACAGCAAAAATAAAAGCAACTTTTAAGGAGTGATTTAATTGATGAAAATTTAAAGTAATAAACATACTATTGGTAACTTCCAGAGTGATTACTGAATACCAGGAGTGTTGTTTTGGGTGTCGTTCTTACGTAAAAAATGACAGCCATCACCTACCATTGTGTACACAAGAGTACACAACCTCAAAACATAAATCCGTCAGCAGGCCATCGAGACTCGTTTTTTTTTTGTAATGCAAAGGTAAGCGATTCGCAGCATGTGCCTCAGCTAACCCCCGACCGCGTCGGGTGTGATGATGCGGAATAATTTAATTGCTGCACACGACGACTCCGTCCGCCATTGCCTGACGTATATTTTTCATTTTTTTCGACGTGTTATGCGATTGTGTTTAGAGGATTTTAAAAATGGAATATCGTAAAAAAATTGTTTATAGAAAAGAAGTTTCATAGTAAATTTTATGTCGATATATTCCGTAAAACTCCTTAAAAACCTGTTCACAAATCAAGCAAAAACCGCCGCAGAAGACGTAGCCTTAATCTTATTAGCAAAAGGATTAGGAAAGCCATAAATTATAGGAATTTAAAAGGTCCCCATTCCAGCTTACTAATAAGCGTTTAATTCCGCGCCAGGTAAAAACGGGGTTGGCTCAGGGTTGGTCCAGCATTCATTTTAATCAAGTGTGTCAAGCCCCGATTGCCTGATGAATTATACCACCGCAGCTTTGTTTTATTAATGCTGGCAATGCGGCGCGGCCATTTTTTTAATTTTAGGATCCGTTTTTGGATTTGGAATTGCATTTGAATTTCGAGTTTCGTTTCGGGTCCTTTTCTATGCGGTCAATGCTGTGCAACCATCGATTTACGTATATTCTTAACTAGCTGCTGCCTGCGGCTTCGACCGCGTAGCTTTTTCTAAAATAAAAGCCTACGTTACTCCTTTTACCAGCTATCTGCCAGTGAAAGTCCCATCAAAATCTGTCCAGCCGTTTCGGAGATTAGCCGGAACAAACAGGTAGAGAGATACAAAAATTTTAAAACTTGCGTTTTTCCTATGTACCGTATTACTTTCATGCGCCTTTGCGCTGTTATTTTACATAACATTACATTAGTTGTATTTTATAGATGTGTGGAAAACTTCAACTTAATAAAATGTCTTTCAAGCCCAACAGAAAATGCCCAGCAAAGGCAGTGCAGTGTTTTCAGAGAACAAAGAACTTAAGTGGTAAGTACCTACTTAAGTTACTTACCTACTTACTTTGTTTTGGAAACAACAAAAGTTTGTAATTTTCAAACTCGGTGAACATTGATATTTTACTGAATGAAATCTGTTAAGCGCCCTTTTTCTTTAAATTGTGAACGAAGCATGGTGCTTAACTCGTGTATTCTTGTTGTACATTTATTCGTTTTCCATGTATCCTTTGGCCACGATATAAAAACTTTTTTTTTAACAGTGTGTTTAAAAAGTTACATACATAGTGCATGCTTGATTATTGAAAAAGCCTGCCATTTTCAATCTCCTAATTATTCCATTTACAGATTCTATGATTTTAAGAGTTATGTCTTCATGGACATTCCTCATGGAATGATAAATTATATTCAATTCATAAAAAAAAACAGAACAAGACGTGGAACTAACTCCAGAAAGATGTCATCGCAATCGCGACTGTTGATCGATTCATCCGATACGAATGATCAAGGCGACATAACGTGACAAGAGGTTCATGCGATCAAGTCGAACAAGCAGAAATGAATCGATCGCTGTTATCGCTCACATATCGGCCGGTGCTTTCTATGTGTGGTCGCGGCCGCAACCATTGTTCTCCGCGTTTTTGCTATAACGTGCGCCCGAAGCGCCTGGCGAATATAAATTGAATGCGAACGTTTGTTTAAAATTTCACACCGCGTCCACATTGTCATGTGTGCATGGATATCGGCGAAATGTCCCACAACGCACCGGTTTTGCATAGGCCTGCCTTACCTATAGAAACTACACTACCTACACTAGGTATACGGAGAAAATAACTTTGGATACCGTACTTTTGTACCAGAACCGGTACCCAGGCGTTAATATGACATAATTATCGAGCTTTTAAAGGCTCTGGATAAGTGACAGAGAGTAGGTATGCCATCTCCAAACCGAACTACGGAATTACACAGTAACTCCTAACTTTTAATTTTTACTGTCACTGCCTACTATGTATTTTAATTGCGCTCTGAAGGCCTGCCGGGTAGTTTTAGACTTAGTTTTAATGTAATAACAAGATATCCGAACAAAATATTAATAATAAGCGGATCTCTGAGCCGCAGTGAGTTCAGGTGAGACCAGGCTCGCGGGATGGCTGACTCTTTAATAAACATGAGGCAGCAGGCTGGGCCGCTAATAATAAATGAGCGCGGCCCGCCCGGCACGTCTGAACACCCGGCGCGCAAGGGAAACTAGGAGTTGCGTATAACTGCGCTAAGTGCGCTATAACTACGAGCTGCTTATAACTAAAATTCACACACTGGCTATATGCTGCGGGGTGCGTAACGACGAAGTCACACGCGTAGTTGCGGGAGTGCAGATTTGCACCATCATGCAGATTTCTTCGCACAAACGCGCGGAGCTGCAGTATAGTATACGGTGGCCCAAAGGCCTCATTTCCCAGCGAGATCCATTTCAAAATATTACTTCACGTCTAGCTCTGTCAAAATCATGCACCATACTGCAGCAGTGCAGAACTCGGTGTGCCATACCTTGCGTCTTGCCCCGCACCCCCGCGCGTGGGCGCGTGTTTCTCTGCATGTAGGCGCGTGACCTGCAGCACTGCGCGTGAATGCGTTTTCTGTGTGTTGCACTATGCGTGTTATCAATGCAAAGAGAGATACTTTCAAGTTTCAGGCAACGTAAGAACACGCACTCCGGCGCTACGTAAAGACTCGCGCGATATCGCAGACGCGACAGGCAGCGACAAAGAAATTGTGCTACTAGTGTCGCGTCGTACCCGCGATATCACACTGGTCTATACGAGCGGTACTGCGGTAGTTTCCGAATCGCCTTATGGTACTTGTTAGGATTTGATGAAACCCTGGTGTAACCCGTGCATCAGGTGGTCCGGATGTCAGTCAGGCAGGGATGGACAACATTTTTCATAGTGTGATATTATCTGATTAAATTTGGTCTTGAGGGAAATGGTTACAAATACACACCTCTTATCCTCAAATGCATTAATTAATACCGCCATACCACCTCCAATAATAAGCTGATACCTTCTTTACGTAAAAGTAAGAGTTAATAGGCCGACCGACGCGGCCTGGCAGACACCTGCAACATCCCAAGGCTTTCTGACACTTCGCCAACCTTGTAAGCAAAGTTAAAGTGTTTCATATATGCTTCTATTTTCACCAGCAACCTACCGTAACCCTGCTTGGTGGTAAAATAAGTCCTATTTTCTATGCAATTAAATTTTACGCCCGCAAACACTCAAAATTCGTTACCAGAATCGGTTACTGTGCAAAACCTCAGGTCTAGCAGTCACTTGCCGTTGGAGCAAACAAAAACAAGTCCTCGAGTAAATAGTGTGGAGATCGCGTCGGCAAGTGTCAAACTCAAACCATTTTTTAAATTAAACTGTTTACAGGCACTTTTGAATTGTCAAAGAGTCGGTCAGTCAGACATACGCTTCATATTATGAAGTGTAAGTAGCGTGAGACGTAACCCAGCCGATGGACCTACGGCAACGAACTTAAAAATGTCGCAGGGATAGACTGGATACAGAATGAGGGTGATTTAGCTCGATTTGAACATGCCCAGCAGAGGAGCTCGTGGCTAAGTGCTGTTAACAGCCGCACGGATCGATCCATCAGGTTAATCTACGCTTGCCGGGGTTGATCCTTGGATGGGTGCCCATCTTTACATACCGAGACTCTTCCGTGCCTCGGAAAGCACATTAAGCCGTTGGTCCCAGCTATCAAAAGCGGGTCTTTGACAGTCGTTAAGGGTCGTCAGAAGCCCGAAAGTCTGACAACCAGTCTTATCAGGGAATATCGTACTACCCAGTAGCTACTGGGTTGTGGAGGTCAGTCAGGCAGTCGTGCCATGTAAAATACAGGTATTCAGCTGGATCCGGTTAGACTGGAAGCTGACCGCAACAACGTTGGGAAAAGGCGGGCAGATTGATTGAACATGTCCAGCTGTGGACGGCGATAGGCTGAATTGATTGACTGAAATTGTAGTACTTAGTAAAAATTTTGAAATTCTTCATTTTAATTACAAGTCAATATGAAAAAACCGGCCAAGTGCGTGTCGGTCTACGCACAATGAAGGGTTCCGTACATAGATATAAGAAAGAAATGAACTTTTTTTTATATTTCTATGGTTCCGGTAGTTGGGATGAATTTATCCCAAACACAAACTTAACATTGTAGTTGGAAAACATGCTCTCCCATACGTCGTTATACGTTACGGTCAATAATATTATATTAAACAGATTATGTTGTGAGCGCGCAATTGTGAAGACTCGAAAACGTCCTAATTGGGACGTATTTTACTTGTAGTGAAATGTAAAATGAATGAGAAGTGGGTATGTGTGCTGCCGCTGCTGCGCGGCACACTTTTTTCGGTTGTTTTGTGAGTGTATAACATAACTGTTTAATATTATATCATTGGTTACGGTCAATTAAAAAAAAAAAAAAAACAAACTGCAAATTTAAGTTGGTCGACTATTATTCGTTAACTTGAAGCCTACTTAGCTTAGTTTTCCTTTTAATTTCGTTATATAAGCTACTGCCACGATTTTTTTCACTTATCCAAAACCAACCATTTAGCTGGCAGGGGGACTTGACTCTAACAAAAAAATTGCACTTTAAAGCTTAATATTACGCAAACGGATTCCGGAATTGAAAAATGGTTTTCCCAGATCCACAATATTTTTGAACGCCCTATCCAACTATACCCTGCTACTGTTTGTCTTGTGATACTGTTTGTCTCTGCATCGCCCAAAGGTTGACTGATAGAAAATGCCTATGGCATTAAGTCGGCCTCTATTCATTTATGTGCATAAATGAATATATACCCCACACCACGGAATAGAAGAAAAAAAAAATACCATCCCCATTTTACGTGCAAGGGCTTAAATAAAATAACCCAAAAAAAAAATGTTTTTCATGGTTTTATTTTACGACTTTCTCGGCGTGATTAATATGTATACCCATGCCAAATAACAGCTTTCTAGTACTGACAGACAGATGGACATGGCTAAACTATAAGGATTCCTTGTTGATTACGGAACCCTAAAAACTGAAATCTATTACCGCAGTCCCATTGTACCTGCGTTTCGTTCATGATAAGCCATTGATTGGCTTCTTGATTAACAATGCCCGTGCAAATTATCGACTCACACACAAGTTTTAATTTACGATCGATGTTGAGAGATTGAGATTCAATTCTAACTAATGTTCCTCATTTCTCAATATTTTCATCAACCACATTTTGAACTGGCTCGTTGGTCTAGTGGTCCCACCGCGACGCAGGTATCCAAAACCTGAACAAACTATTTGTAAATAGAAGACCATGAAAAATATTTCTAATAAAATGATAATTATTATATTAAACAGATATCATGTTGTGAGCCCGCCATCGTGAAGATTCGAAACCGTCCTAATTGGGACGTATTTGTTAGTCTGTGATGCCAACATTCGGTGATTGGTGGAATAATGTTTGTTTACATACACGCGTTTTTTTCTTGTTGTTTTTATCAAGCCATCGCTTTTCTATCATTTTTACGTAGTGACATTTCACTAAAATATCTGAAAAGTTAGTACCTATGTGTGCTGCCGCTGCTGCGAGGAACACTTTTTTGACTTTTTTCGGTTGTTTTGTGAGTGTATAACATAGCTGTTTAATATTATATAACTGGTTCCGTGTGAGAAATCGAACCCCATATTCTATAACGAAGCGAACCGCTAAGCCACTGCGCCAATGATAAAATTACTCACGTTAAAAACTAGTCACGATGGTATTTAAAGATAATGTAAGAGATAATTATTCGACCAAACACAACAACATTTTTGCAGCCGAAGTTGCATCCTATTGGATTGGTCCACTTAGCCTTTAGCTATGATGAGTCGCAATCTTGGCCAATCACGTGACCTGGCAATCAAGCGGGTAAAGGGATCCGTCATTTGTCCAACTGAATTTGAACAACGTAAAACATGACCCTCCTTTTGGGGTGGTCGGAAAATAGGGCTAAAGCCTACTCTTAGCCCTGTAAAAAAATCGAACCAGGTATCCTTAACAGTATTGTACTATTATCTATTCCGATGTTATCTGTGCCGTGTGGTGCTGGACGTAAAGAATAGCACCATCCTATTTCTTCCCGTGGGTGTCGTAAAAGGCGACTAAGGGACTTACTAGACTCTAGTAAGTCCTTTGGTTGCCTTTTTGCGAATTATGGTGCGAAGTATAGTGTTAAAATGTATAGAGAACGGTGCTGCCCATTCTCTAGTAACTAGAGAATGGGCAGCAGCGTTCTCTATGCATTAACACCATGCTGCGATCGCCAACCCGCCTGCCAAGCGTGGCGATTATGACAAAGCCCCTTTGAAACGCCCCCTTTGACCGGCCTAAGTCCAGCAGTGGACGTCTGTCGGCTGAAATTATGATGATGATGATTCCAATTAGATGACCTTTCTGCATCCCCCATAGATAGGCCTGCCGTCTTTGGGGCCGCCATGCGCCACGTTAAATTATCAAAGAAAACCCACCCGGATGATAGGTATTATGCCGCTTCAATGCTGTGCAAGTTTGCATTGCATTGAAATAACACCTCTTACAAATTTATGCGAACCTAGTACAGAGGTGGCACAGATCACCTGTTCTTTGATCTCTACTTTTCTCCAAGTTCATTCATCCGATGATCCCCCATCTTCTTTGAGCCTTATCATCTTATCGTGAATGGTGATGATAGGTCAATGACTCCTCAAGTTCATTCATAACGTAGATGAACATCATTCCATGCAAGCTTATTTTGAAGTTCAACAAGCAATATTTTGGTTTGAACATCGCATTGCCGCAACTGCCAATGGAGTATCTCAGTAAGTTATGTTTCCTTGGTATATTAGAAACGAAAATCACCTGTTCTTGTTTATGAATCAAAAGCAACAAACGTATTTATTTAAAACAGGTTTTCACAGATTTTTGAATCGTTATAAAAATCTACTGTTGTAAAAAAGAGGAACAATCACAAGTTTTATCTGTGGTCCTAAGCCTTGGCCTATGCTCCAATCAGACCCTAAGTCTTAACTCAGGTTTTCATGTTTTGTAATGTGACCGCAAGTTTTCGAAGAGCGGGATAGTCTCAAGAACTAGGTAATATGTATATGTTATATGTCACCGTAACATTGTGAGCACCGTTACAATAAACTAGCGAAAAATGCATAAAATCATCATCATCCTGCTGTTCACCTCAAATAATGAAGGCAAATTAATAATATTAGAAACATTATTAACTGTGTTTACAATTTTAAATCAAATTCACTTCAAAATAATCTAGTGCAATTTACTTAGTTTTCAATCAACGCCAAATACCCAGCAAAATTGATTTGATAATCGCGCCGCGGCCGACGTCTGCGACCGATGGTCGCAGTGCCACTAAAAAGGATGAAGTATCTTAGTAACTTATGTTTCCTTGATACATTAAAAACTAAAATCACCTGTTCTTGTTTATGAATCAAACAGCAAGATGTTTCAGCGCCGCCGCCGCCGGAAAATGGTGGTATATCTATTGTTGTAGTTAGTAATGTTTGGAGCTAAAAACTAAGTTAAACTTAATTAATATAAGGTAGGTCTTCTTCTTTTCGAGTCGATAGGTATAGGCCCAGTAGGTGGCATCGCTAATCGGCCCATCTGTGGCGTTTTTTAGGTCCTTAGAAGTACAGGTGTAGGGACACTGGACGCTCCAACATATGGAACATGGTTTGGTCAGAAGCACCGCATTCGCACTGGGTATCGGTAAGATCTATAATCCCCGTTTTGCTATGGATATGGTAGGTAATAATGCAATTAAGTAGGTAGGTCTTAGATTACCGCATTTAAAGTTTTTTAATCCTTTTCCACAATAAATAACACCCGTTATCATCAGTGAACTATTATTAATTTGTAGTAAAACGTAGTAAAGTTGTACACGCGTAGTAAAATGAAGGAATTAAGGCTTCTACATATCGGGGCGACTTACCGCGCGACGCGACGCGACACAAAGGCACCGCTCGTCCCGCGACACGCGGGGCCTTTGTGCCGTGTCGCGTCGCGCGACAAGTCGCGCTGGTATGTAGAAGCCTTTATAGGTTCCATCCATACTTAAATTAAGTAGGTACATTGTTAGTTCGCTCACCTTAACCGGCGGGGTCGGAATGTACAGCGGCGGGTCATTTTGGGAGCCACTGTAAACGTCTTGACCCTCAACGCCCGCGCCTGTACATCTTTCGGCGTCGACCACGCTATATCTGCACACGATGCCGTCGGCCGGTTTCGCATCGTAACCAGGCGGCTTCCCAACATGGAAGCCCTTCGCTTTTACCCAGAAGCGGAATTTAGAACTGTCGGAACTATTGCATTCCTCCCCTCGCAACGTACGGAGGATCCGACCATACTTCTTCAAAGTAATTGTCTTAGTTTTAGCTAAGTCCCCGTACGTCTGTATGACCCAGGGTTGATATGTTGCAAAAAGGTCTAATTTCGGATCCCCCGTCTGCACTTTCGCTCTCTTGTTATTGTTTTGCTCATTTTTCTTATCAGTTTTCGAGCTGCTTGCTGTTGATTTACGCTTTGAGGGTTTTCGCGGAGTTTTCTCCGGAATAGCCTCTTGCGTTAACTTCTTACGAAGTCCCCGGTCACTTATCATTGCTGCTGCCATGTTTAATAAGTTCTAATTAACACTGCACTTTAAAGTTTATGCTCCTCATTGTAAATCACAGTATATTAAATGTTTGAACTCATCACAAAGTCACTGTACATCGTGTCTGTACTCTTTTCTGTTTTCTATTAGGACAGTACGCAACTTGAAACGTTTTGAGAACCAGTTCGGGAATTGTTTTCGTGAAAAGTTGTCGAACTGAAAAGTTCCCGAGACTCGTGCGTATAACTTTGCGAACGCGAAGTTTTGACTGCGAAGTTCGTGTCGACCTATATGGACTTTGTATAGATAGAGGAAAACTTTTCCTGGCGGGTGGCGATCCGGCCACGGAAGGATGTCGCTCGCCCTGTTACTACGGCTGATTTCATCAGTGTTCGTTTTCGTTGATTGGTCTTCAGAAAGATGTCAAAGTGTAATTCTTCTAACAGATGCAAAGTTTTGTATATTTTTATTTATCCCCGAATTGGGTCAAATAAATTAAATTCAAAGTCCAAAATTTCCAATCGAACTTTGTTAGTAAACAAGTTCTCTAAGTCTATCCAACAGGTGTCAGTCCAGAAGTTGTAAAGAAAAAAAATGGCGAACCAAAAAAGTGGCGGATACGTGCCGTCGGGCAGGCGTCCCGTGCGTAGTTCGCGGCGTGCGAGGAGCCGAGTGACAGGGACCCACCGTGGCGGCCGCTCGCGGACAGCGCGCGCGGAGTACTGGCGCGGGCCGGGCGCCGGGAGCGGCACGTGCGGGCTAGACGGGCCCGACGCTAATTGCCCGCAAAACAATCGCCGATCGTGGGCCACGGGGCGCCCGCGATAATGCTCGCACTTGCCCGTCCTTCGAGATAACGCGCGCGGCTATTGTTCAATAGATAACTTCTACTCTTCAACGCGATAAAACGGCCCGTCGCAAGTCGCGCTTGCGGCCCGTCTTTTACTCGGTACCTACTTACTTACCTATTATGTATAGTATGGAACCATTTGTTTGTGTTTGTTTATTGTTTGGCGCAATTCAATATGATTATTACTGCATGTTGTAGTAAATAGTTGGCTATAAAATATCTACTCATCCCGCTTATTTTCTTATCAGACAAAAGTAAAACAAATAAATGATACTTAACACATAGAATGGTGTCTTAAATTATAGTTTCAATTAAATTAAAATAAATAGATTTTACTTTGGAATTAAACTAGAAACGACTACCTACCGAAACTGTTCTGTCTTACAAATACTTACCTACCAAAATCTAAAACAAACTACATTTTACGAATACTTCTTTTATTGTTTGATTTTATGTTGTTGCTTTTTTTGGTTAATGATTATATTTTTTAAATAATAATTGTTCTCATTTTCAACAGTACGATTTGATAACATGTTAGTACCTATTCCATAAAAAACCCGCCGCGCCGAATGCATAACCAACTCCATGTTTTGAAGTCGGTTAAAAAGTTTAAATCTTTGATAAGGGGTTAAACAGAATACCACAGCAAAGAAACTTATACGCGTCAGAATCAGGACAGTCAGGACTTCAGAAGGACATGATGTTGGTTATTTTTACCCGACGGCAAAGAAGGGTTAAATGTTTTTCGCGTGTATTCTCTGTGATAACTAAAAATACTACGTATGTCATTGTATGTGCCTTTAAAGGCTTCTACATACCAGCGCAACTTGTCGCGCGACGCGACACGGCACAAAGGCCCCGCGTGTCGCGGGACGAGCGGTGCCTTTGTGTCGTGTCACTCGTGTCGCGTCGCGCGACAAGTCGCCCCGGTATGTAGAAGCCTTAATGCGTAGCCTCCGAACGGCAATATTTTCAGCATTTTTATAACAATTGATCAACATCATCCTCGTCATCATTCTCTCGCTCTTATCCCAATTTATTTGGAGTCGGCGCAACATTGTCTTCTTCTTCCATACTTCAATATTCATAATAAAACATGTCAATAACAATATTAAAAACCGGCCAAGTGCGAGTCGGACTCGCGCACGAAGGGTTCCGTACCATATCTATTAAACCTGCAAAAAAAACATGTTTGTTGTATGGGAGCCTCTCCTTAAATATTTGTTTTAACTTAATTTCATTATTTATTTTTAAAGTGAATATAATAATATAACTAAATATTCTGTGAATATTTCAAGCGTCTACCTGTTGCCAATACGAGCAAAAACATATCACGTTTGTTGTATGGGAGCCCCCCATAAGGCGATACCAAAATAAATTGGGGACTTTTTCGTTACCATTTATTTCACTATTACAGCATGTATGGATTTAATTTTTGGATATATGTTTATTGACTATTTGATTAATTCTCTGACTGAAGGAAAACGCAATTGGTTCAATTTCCTCGATGGAATTTAATTCCGAAAAGACCTCTACTTTTTTATATTATTTTCTGTAATTCTAAAATCCTAAGTAATTTAATTACAAAATTGCATTTAAAATGTGGTATTAGGTAATTGAAAACTCTGGCTGAACATTATTTTTGATGCATAGCTTTATTTTTAAACAATTATTTTTTTTGGTTTGGCGCTCTTACGTTGTTTTATTTTGGTTCCAGCGCATTTTTGCGCTCCTTTTTTTCGCATGGAGTAGTAATTGACTCTGTCACTTTCTTATGTCCGCTTATTTCGCAATGATTATTTTTTAAGTTATCACCTTAAATATTTCTTTTATTCTGTTTTTTAGTATTTTTTTATTATAGCGGCAACAGAAATACATCTTCTGCGAAAATTTCAACTATCTAATTATCACGGTTCATGAGATGCAGACTGGTGACAGACGGACAGACAGACAGACAGACGGCGCGCGGCGGAGCCTTAGTAATAGGGTCCCCGGTTTATCCTTTGGGTACAGAACCCTAAAAATCACCATTCAACAAAATTTAATTATCCCGCAGTGGGACATGCAAGCTTTGCGCGTCCCTCGGGCGGCCGGGCGTGGCGGAGCCTAACTACAATATAGTGTATTATCTGCCTGCCTGTTGCCAGCGGCCACGGCCAGCCTCAACTGGCGCGCCGCCCGCCGCGTGCCGGCGCGGCGGAACTCGCATCGCAAGCGCGGCCAAGCGCACGCGCATCGAGAAAACGACTTCCAGTCTGACAGTGTTGTTAACATTTCATTTGATTACCTTTAAACTTAAAAGAAAAATTAAACCTTACTTTACCTACACATACAGATCAAATTGGTTTAAACTAAAATTATACTTCTGATGTTTTAAAACAGAATGGTTGCCGGCTGCGCGCGCATTGCGCCCCAATCTGGTGCGCACAAGCCCGCACTCTTGCGCGAAATGTGCGCATGTTACTAGGCGAACATAAAATAAAAAGAGCTGTGACGCGGCAAGACCACCGGCTGCGCGCGCGCCGGCCGCCGTGGCGCTCGCTTACACGTTTGTAACCTTCCCCTTTCGTGTTCGAGCAACAGAAAATAACTTTTATGTTAATGACATACGTTATACTTTTGAATAAGCTATCGTCATCGACAGTCGGATTTTTTTTCCTCATTGCCAAATGTTGGAATTTTGGTTGCGTACAAGAAAAATTTCTTCGGTTCTATGCTGCTCTGTGAACTTGATGAACACGTTAGCCATGATTTTTAATCATTTTTTTTTTTTATTGATTTTGTTCGATTGATCGGTCGCGTCGATCGGATTCAGATTACGTGGTAAATAGGGTTTCCCAACTGCTAGCTACCTACCTAGCTCAATAAAAATAAATTAAAGTAAGATATCTTAAATATAATAACGTAGACTGAAAAAGCTCATTAAAAGAAACATTTTTTATTTTGCAAACGAAAACATTGATAATCTCAGGTGTTTCTACCAAGAATCGACTTAAATTATAATAATGATCACCTAGATTGAGTAAGAAGAATCGATGTTGCTTCATTGAACGAATTTGTACTAGGCTCGCATAACACGATGGGTCTCTTTTTACAAGAAGTTATTCCAAGATCCTTGTAGTACAGCTATTAGATAATAGATGGCGCAGGAAGTTGTTAGTTTCCCAAAAATAAGAAGAAAACGCTTGACTTTCCTGAAATCTTGAATTTTTATTAGGAAACCCTCTGTGGACTTTTGAAATTGGCACCCAAAAATACCAAACGGTTACGGTATCAAGTGCATCCTGGACAGTCAGCCCCGCGGCCCGCTCACTTTGCTGACTCGCTAATTCTCAATGTAGGAGAAGGAATAATATATCAATACTATACAATAGTTTCACCCGCGTAAGTCTCGATCCCGTGGGAAAGCCACCCTTAACACTTAGGGGTATAAAAAATTGTTATAAACCTATTCACATACCTACTGAATGAATTCATACTTACTTATAAAATTTCATCAAAATCGGTCAAGCCGTTTCGGAGGAGTATAAACACTAAAACTGTGACACAAGAATTTTATATATTAGATAATAATAATTAAGTACTTAGGGGCTTTATACCTCGGCTAGGTAGTGTCATACATCTCACCGGGTCATCTACATTAGTTAATTGGCATCGGTTAGGGACCTACCTTACTTACCTACCTTTTTAGCTCCAAATACTCAACTCAATAATAATTAAAATTTTATCAATTCATGAAAAACAAAGAAATAATAGATATGTTTTGGGTGTTGTTAGTTTCGAATCTCTAAATATGCGCAAGAATCGGCCCCATCGGATGGATTTAGCTGGTTTTGATTCAAACTCCATTGAATGAGTACTAGGAAAACATAGTTGCTGGGATGCTCAAACAAATTGTTACCGGAAAAAAAACAGTCTGACGGAGTTACGTGGTTTTGATTTTACTCCGCCAAATGATTACTAAGAAAACATGAAGAAGAAGGATAACATATTTTACCGCCTAGTCCAGCCAGACTGCCAGAGGCTGGTGACCATGGTGACAAAGGGGCTACGCTGCGCCGGAGTTTGTTCGATGTGGAGGACCTTGGAGGACTGACTGGCACCAACTGACTTACGCGGTTTTGATTTTACTTCATTGAATGATTACTAAGACAACATGGTTAAACAGGAGGCTTCAAGCATTTTGTACTGTGTAAAAGCTGTAAATAATAAAAATCAAACCAAGTTGGAGTTACGTGGTTTTGACTTTACTCCATTGAACGTGTACTAAGATAACATGACTACGTCCGTAGTAGGCTCTAACATTTTACAGCCGCTCTCAGTACAGCACTACAGCTTAACCTTTGTGTTCCTAGTAGAATTGTTCCTAAAGAAACTCGAAAACGCGTATGCGCGTTTCCATGAAATGCAGACAGACTTTCTTCAATCCTCAACATCTGCTGAATTCTGATAGGTCAATTGGACTCTATCCCTTTTCAACGGTAAACAGAGTGAATGAGATGTAGCATTCTATTCCTTAGCTCGGTTATTCGGCGTATCGGTGACATATTGCAACTTCTCTCTTAGCCCGATTTACTAGGAGAATATGTAAGTGCAGTTGTGGAATTGACCACCGGAATGGACCTGCTGATACTATGAGATAAATAAAATATGAAGAAAACAATGCAGTTTCTACGCTGTAAGAAGTGAAACTAAGTGGAAATACCTGAAAATAAATTATCGTAGTGTTCAAAACGAGGCAAAATATTAGGAACTAGTTTGTCAATTCAATGTGTGTAGTTCTCTATTTACTTAATTATTGTTCAATGCTCTATCGACATGAAATATCACGCTGAAGTGCCTAGTTATCTGTGCTAAAGTGCTAATTTTGCTAAACTGAAGGCAAGGCAATGATTTATGCTGAAGGCTAATGCTCTAGGCGAAAAACTAACTCTTTTGTTTCATGCGAACCTAGTACAAAGGCGATGCAACGAATCCAAGAACAAAGTATTGGTTGGCATTCTGCTAAATAACACTGAGAGCCACTGACTGACATGCCACTGAACTGAGGACCCAATAACACGCGTTAAAAAAGCGCTCTTAGGTTTACAAATAAAAACGCTCAAATGATAAAGATTCTAAACAATGTGTCGATAGAAAAGTTTAAGATGGTATTCAGCGTGTTATATGTAGACATTGACTTTTCATACTGTAAAATTTAACTGTCTGTAGTCTGTACCCCCGCGGTCTGTACAATTACCATTTGGTAGGTATTCTCTTTTCTTCACAAGAAAAGCGGTGCAAGCTCAACAGTGGGTAAAGTCGGGTGGTGTACCTATGATCATGATGATGATTTGATATTTTCTGAACTCCAAGATGATACAGTAACAGTATACATTCGATATTTATCATCAGCCAGATTGCATAATGTCAATCAAATATGTGAACGATGCAATCATAATTGTAGTTATGAATGGGAATTTTATTTACGGCCACTTTTAATTTAACCTTTCTTGTGCAGCAATCAATAGTTTCAAAGTTATTTTGATCATTCGATGCATGTCGTATGGTAAGCATGAGCAAATTATGTTGGTCTTGATTACTTTGTTTGGATGATCGACAAAATGTTGAACTAACATCACGCCTGTATCTCCTGAATGAAGGGGTAAGCAGAGATGTATTGTAAATATATATTATATAGGTAGGTTCGTCCAGTCTCATATAAAAGGGGCGACCCTCTTGTCGTCAACAACCGGGCACAAACTCCGACTCCGGGCTGCTACTGAGAAATTCTTGGCAGGCAAACTCAAAAACAGTTTGTCCGACGTGCAAATCGAACCGATTCAAAACCGAACGAGTGCTCTGGGATATCCCTATGCTAGAATTCTGCTGGAACAACCTTAGGTTGTGATAACATGTGGGGAGGCAGGCACTGTGAATGATATCACATTAGTACTGGGATGGCAGGAGTTGACAGGACACAGATGTAGATCAAACAATTCAAACAGATACAATCAGCGCGTTGCTAACGCGGGCGTTTCGTAGTGCCTAACTGCCGATGCCTCGCCGACACTCTTCGCAGACGACGCATAGGCATGTCCCGATGTCACTTGTCGATATAATTAGGGCTATTTTATTTTTTATTTAAGTAACAATATAAAAATAATATTAAAGTGTAACGTTTCCGTATCTAATTAAGCCCGTAATATTGAAACTTGGCTGGATAGTATGCTAAGAATTCAAGTTTAGTTGACAAAGTAAGTATGATTTTGAAGATGACTTTAGGATCTTCGCTGGAATAGTGAGGTCGCGTCGCGTTTACAGGATTAGTTATCTTTTCAAAAGTTACTGCTTTAAAAAAATACCATGGGAAATTAGAAACTAAGTAGTAAATGTTTGATATGTCTATACTCCAGTTGAAATAAGATTAGACATTTAAATAAACTTGTTTACAGTCCGTTCAACCGATTTTGACTTCTATTCCGTAGGCATAAGGATGGCATTAAAAGCAAAAACGTGGTTACAATACCAACTGGTTATTACAGCTGTCATTTGTCATGCCACCAACGCAATAGAAGTCAAAATCGATTGAACGGACTGTAAAAAAGGTTCATTTAAATGTCTAATCTTATTTTAAACGGAGTATAGTAAACTTTCTTTCAGAATATCGCACATCTATGACCCGCAAAGTATTACAAAATAGTACATTCTTATAGGGTCGAAAGGAATTAATTCCCATACGAATTTTACAGTTCGGCTATAGTTCGAGTAGGAATTGGTGACTTTCACCCGTGTTAAACACTTTACTTTTCATTTCAAATATAAGGAAAATAAGAAATTGTAGTTTTTCTAAAATATTTTTTTTTCTAGTTTGCTCGCCACTTCATAAAATAACTGTATGTGTTTGAATTATAAATATCTTTCCTTTGAATTTTCTGGCAAAAGATTTGCGATTACTGTAATCGCCTCGTCTCTATCCTAATCTGGGGTCAACATTTCAGAATCGCTTGAACGCATTTTTACTAATTAATCAAATATTAGTTGTCTATATGTATAACCGAGATTTAGAATTTCGGTGCAGCTAACAGAGTTAGTAGTGTACCCCGTCAAATTACATTGTCTTTTTTTCATTTTTAAACATGGAACACACCGCGTCAACGGCGCTGGTCGTATTTTTTTCAATTCACATTGGCTGTTTATACACGCACCAGACCGCAGCACTTTTTTTTTAATTTGAATCTTTTTTTAAATTAATTACTTATGTAAAATTTTTCGTAGTCGACTACCTAACCAAATTTAGTTGTATTTTTTAAATTCATTCTCCCCCTAGAGAGGGAAGCAATTACTATGAGTCTTTCCCGACCAAGGGTGGGGATCAGCGTCTTCCACCCGCTACTCGCGATCAAACAAACACTACTTTCCGAGTATGAGAAGTGAAAAAAAAATTGTCACATCCCTACCGACACAGACCTACTTAACTGGCCGAGCCAGGCAGTACCGCGGTTTGATCGCTACTCCCTCCCCTTCCTCCCCTTCCCTACAACCTCCTACCCCACGCCCGGCGCCGCCCGCGGCTTATCTGACGCGGAAGCCCGTCCACCAGATATATTTCATCTCGCCACTCGACAGTTTTTCTGTGCCCACTGAGTTCAGTACCAACTTTTCGTGCAGTCTGGATGCCTAGTATTTGATTATAATTTTCTTAAGTAAAAGTTGGAGTTATTCGTAATTATTTGCTTTTTTTGGGAGCTCCATCCTCCACTTCCCTGCACGAGAGGATTTTTGTGCAAATAATGCAGACAAATATTTCAGAAGATGGATTTCGCTGTGTAAGACTCAGGGGCATAGGTATGATTATCTATCATTTACAGTACGTTCTTAGACCCTAGAAAGTTAAAACTAAGGCCTCAGAGTAATTAATAGTTTGTCAGTGGAAATGAAAAGTCTGGCGTACTACTAGGCGCTAGGCATTGGCTATGCCGCCTGTCCGCCCCATTTACGAGGTGGAAGTCGGACTTTTAGTATTGCCGCTTAGCAGTGGTACTGTCAAAAACCGGCCCAGTGCGTGTCGGACTACGCACTATGGGGTTCCGTAGTTGGAATGAATTTATCCCAAAAAAAACTTAACATTGTAGTTCAAAAACATGTTCCCATACATCGATATACGTCACTGTCATTTCTCCAACTGCAAATATAAGTTGGTCGACTATTACTCGTTAACTTTTAAAGCCTACTTAGCTGTGACAGCCCCTTTTAATTTCAGTTGATCTCGCATGGTATAGGATTTCCGTTCAATGAGAGGTCAGCGTGTACTGGAAATGTATAGCTTGATGTGTAGCCGTGTGTACCAGTTTGTCTATGCCTATGCCAAATTTCAGCGTTCTAGCTAAGCCGCGGACAGACAGACAGACGGACATGGCGAAACTATTGTTCCTTGTTGATTACGGAACCCTAAAAACAGAAATTGTAGCAAGGTTGGACGACGCTGAGTTGTTTTACATCGTTGTTTTAATAATAATATTATGTAATAAAGATCACTAATGTGTTCAATTTCTCAATTTTCTGCTTATGACTATACTCCATTTGAAATAAGATAAGAAATTTAAATAAACCTTTTTTACAGTCCGTTCAACCGATTTTGACTTCTATTGCGATGAAGGCATGGCAAATGGCAGCTGTAATAAACAGTTGGTATTGTAACCAGAAGTCAAGATCGGTTGGACGGACTGTAAAAAAAGTATATTCAATGTGTCTAATCTTATTTCAAATGGAGTATTTGTAGGCTATTTCAGCAACAAGGAATTAATTTATCAGTCCTGCTGGCAGTGAGAAACACGGACAGAAATATGCCTGACAAACAAAGTTGATGTCAATCAAACGCACTGACTGAATGCCTTGAAGCTGTTTGAATTTCAGGAAAAGGTAGCGCTGAGTTTGACATTATTTGAACGTTGATTTTCTCTGATATCAACTTCAACGTTGTTACGTTGATACGTCATGAGATCACATTTCGAGAAAGTTTCCTACATCCTGTGCAAGAGAAACATTAGGAAGAAGTAGGTACTTACTACCACTACGATTACAGTTAGAAGCCAGACAGTTAGCCGCATAAGTATTTCGTATAAAACTACGCTCAACAAACATAATACAGACATACCTCGATAAAAAATGATTCTGTCCGACATCTTTTGACCTAAATCCCGCCCCACTGCCTGCGGCTTACTATAAGCGTTTAATTAAAAAATTCACGCCTACAAACTCACCTAATTAGTGTCCGTGTCCGACTTAGCTTTGACTCTGTATATTTCATGATGTCTTAGTAGTTTGGGTAAGACTAAGATGGCTTACGCTTACGTATAAACTAGGCTGGGGATATTTTTTTTATATTCCTTATAAAATCTTCATCTAGCCGGCTGTTTCGAAAAAACTTGCAAAGAATAGACAAGTCAAGAATAGAAAAGTCAAGCACGTAATTCAAAACTTATCCAATAATTCAATAAACATTGTGTAGAAATCAAAAAACAAATTCCATTTTTTTTTTAGGTGTTTTATGCGGAATATGCACGTAATTCAAAACTTATCCAATAATTGAATAAAATAACATAATTAAATTGTAATTTTAAAAAAATTGGACGAAAATTGAGGTTATGAAACAATACATCTATACGGTGATTTAAATTTTTTAAATAATAATTTCGGGTTAACTTATTCAAATAATCAAATCAAAGGTCTCGATTTTTGAAATGGCACTACAAATTAGCATCCATTTGTTTACACTTTACTCATTGAATCCTCAAATAGTATTTTCACAACCTCAAACTAGCTGAACAACAATGTATCGCTGTAACTATTGGGAGTTGGGACTTGGGACCAATATCGAAGTCCTATTGTTAGAAGAAATCGCAAATTGGATAGATACATTTGTAGTTTGGCATACATATTCCTTTTCAATGCGCTATCCTATTTAATAATGTAATGCTGTATTTGAAACTGCCTTGTAGTTCTGGAAAAATGCTTAATTTTGCTAATTTGCTATGTAGATAGGTACTGAAACTATTGGTATTCAAGCGTCAAAAACTACTGATATTCAAGCGTCAATCTCTCTTGTAATCAATCTTGAAACTGTAAAAAACTCAAATCTTGAAATTGATACTGAGAGGTATAGAAGTTATAAAAACGAATATTTTAATAGGTAAGTAATAAATAGTTATTATTTTTTTCAAATATATATAAAATATATAAATAGCTTAACAACTTATTAAAATAATTATGACAACAGAATCGAAGCCCGGACCCCATGCGCAAAAGCAACCGCCTATCGTTGCCGGTCGTACTTTCGTAACGCTGAGAACGTATACGAGGAGTATTTTTCCGCAACGAAGGCAAGAAAGCGAGCGCTATCGTGCCGCGAGTACCAGGGTGGCAGAACGCAGCAGGAGTAAATTAGGCGGCGGACACTCGGCTCGGCGCGAGTCGACGCGCGCACTCAGCGATATTGTTATCGGCCCGCCCCGGTTGCGGTAGGGCTGGCAGTCAAGTTGTGAAATAGTTTTTATTTGTCGTTACACTTTAATTTAAAAGTTCAGGTAAACTTTAATGTTTTTACTATTGTTAAGATGAAAATAATAATAATTAAACTGTTTTTTTTTTGGATTAAAATTAGTTTTCGTATGGCTGTAATTTTTTCAGGATAACTTTTCAAGGTAGGTATTTTTATTGGCCAACCAACATTGATAACATTTTTAAATAATGTTCTACTAAAATCTAAAGAAACAGTTACACTTAGTAACTGTGCAACAAATTCTTCTTTCTTATTAAGTATTATTTTTTAGAATTAAACAAAATCAAAATATTTTTCATTCATTTCATGTTTTTTTTCGTTTTCTCCGTGATTACTGGTTCGATTTACGTAATTCTTCTTTCATTTGGTAGAGAAAGCTATATAAATTTGATAAACTTTGTTTTGGCAGCTTTTGAGTAAGCTTCAATAAGTAATGATACGTATTTCATTTCACTTTGTATAAGTTGATGATAATTCAAACTTCCTGTCAATGTTGTTTACATAGCAAGTAGGTATACGAATTTGTGTGGGGTAGGCGCACTTCATTTCAAAGACAAAACACTGCAAAGTGAAAAAACTTTTTACAAAAAAATAGTAACCGACTACCAAAAATAACACTACAAAGTGAAAAATAACTTTAATTTCGGAAGTCGGTGTCTTTGGATCAGTATTTGAGTTTTTGCCACCGACTTCCGAAATTAAAGTTATTTTTCACTATGTAGTGTTATTTTTGGTAGTCGGTTACTATTTTTTTGTAAAAAGTTTTTTATGTTACACTTTTTAGTGGGTCAGTTTTGAATTTATCTAAGTTACAATAGCCTAATGTTAACTGCTCATCACTTTTTATAAAATATTGCTTTTCCCGATGCAGGGACGTTGATTGTTGAGGAGTTCTCCTGGTAAGAACCAGGAGAACTGCCACTCACCATATGCATAGTGATGAGCATAAATTGCTTAAGCGCAACCCGTTAAATAGGTATTCATTATTATATTGTTCCGGTGGCCATCTGTGGTCTTCTTCATCAGTTCCACTTCACCAAATGGTGCTTTCCGAGAGCAAAATATGCACGAGTTACTATAAAAAGTTCCCAAATCGCTATAAGTTTGCATATAAAATTTGAGGGTTCCCTCGATTTCCATGGGATTCCCTCATCAGGTTCTGATTTGGTGGCAATGGGACCACCTCGGGAGTATACCCTTTCAAACGAAAAAAGAATTTTCAAAATCGGTTCATAATTGACGGAGTAGTCGCGTAACAAACATACAAAAAAAAAAAAAAACATACAGCCGAATTGAGAACCTCCTCCTTTTTGGAAGTCGGTTAAAAATATCTTTCATTTCAGAACTCGGCGACAAAATACGAAAATACAAAACCAAAGACACCGACTTTCGAAATTCAAGTAATTTTTCACTTTGTAGTGTTTTTCTTTTTTTTGTAAAAAAGTTTTATTAAGAAAGATGTGGTCATCTTTATTACCAAATTTATTGGTATGAAAGATGTGGAGTAATAGAATAGTTTATAATCGTAGAAGTCCTTATTAAAAACAATAATTGAATAATACTTAATAGCACAAATTAATACGTATTGAAATTAGAATTAATTGTTCATATATAAACGCCGCGCCGCGCCGCCGCCGCCGGCGCCGCACCGCCGCGCCGCGCCGCCGCCGCGTCTGTCTGTACGCGATAAATGTAAAAACTACCAAACGGATTTTCATACAGTTTTCTCCAAAGAGGATTAATTAGGAAGGTTTAGGTGTATTAATACATTGTTTACCTTAGGATTAATTAGGAAGGTTTAGGTGTATTAATACATTGTTTACCTGGAAAAGTGTCCTATGTGTTAACATAGGGTACTTTTATCCCGGTAGTACGTTCCAGGGGCATATTTTCCGACATCCAAGCGTACGAAGTCGCGGGCAAAAGCTAGTTAACAATAATTATGCATGTACCTATAATTTTATTCTTTAGTTTCTTTCTTTAATTATATATAAGTATTATATAATATGTAATTTGTAAATTAAATTGTAATAAGGACAAATGAAAGGCTTTAAGAAATAATAAATAATACGTGTGCGTAGCAGCCCTGTGATCGGCGTGGTGCATGGCGGGGCGGAGCGCGTCGCCCGCCAGCCCGGGAACAAAGCAGCCGCGCGCCAGCGCCACTCACCGCGTGCGAACTGCGACTAAACCGCCTTGATACTTTACAATTTATATTTTCTATTTAGTTTTCATTTTAATGCAATTCATGTGTTTTCTGATATTACTGACATCGGTGAAACAAAATCTTCGTGAGAAAACCTGAACTTATAGTTAACTAGCTGTAGCCCGCGACTTCGTCTGCAATCCAGGATGAAAAGTAGCCCTTCTCCAGGTCATGGTTTACCCATGTTTAAAATTTCATCCAAATCCATTTTAACGTGACAGCGTAACAAACAAATAAACTCACTTTCGCATTTATAATATTAGTAAGGATAAGGATAAAAGTCTGAATTCACCAACCCATCTTTAGCAAGCGTGGTGATCAATGCTCGTGCCTTCTCTGTATGAAAAGAAGCATTTGCCCTGCAGTGGGAACTTAATAGGCTGGTATTATTATTATATTGATATCCTTATTGAATGTTATTTTTTTTTTTATTATTTGAGTTTTTTTTTTGTTAAATTTTAATGTTATCAATTCTTTTGTTAAATTATTTTGAATACAATTTCTGTTATTATTATTGTTACGCGTGAAATACCAACAAATATTGAATAACTTTAATTATTGTAAATATCCTTTTTGGCTGTGTAGAATGGTGAATGGTAAAACCATAAATGGTGCATGATGTGTTAGCCTGTTAGTAGTTGTTGCACTTATAAATGTATCATGAAGGAAATTATTTTAAATGTATTGTACTCATAAACAATTGTTGGTTAACCTTAATAAATAAATTATAATGCAAGCCAGCAAGATGTTCGGAACTTCGGACAATATTGTTGCCACGATGACGACCAGTGGGGATTGGCACAAATAAAGAACGAGCTATGCCCAGCAGTGGGTGATGATGATGCTGATGATTTAATAATACAAAGCTCAGCCACCGATTAATTGCATAAAAGGTGATAATATCTTGTGGCTACTAAATTTAAATAAACCTTTTATACAGTCCGTTCAACCGATTTTGACTTATGTTGCGTTGGTGGTATGACAAATGGCAGCTGTAATAAATAGTTGGTATTGTAATCAGGTTATTGGTTTTAATACCATCATTATTGTCACAGAAACATTGCTATAACACGGAATTATTCACATACTCACAGACACACACACCCACTTACTCTGACAGACACGCTCATACACACACACACACCCTTACACACACACACACAAACATACAACACATACACGCACACTCACAACCTTTAAGTACACTCTTTATTTTTTTTTTCTTTTTAATTTCTTATTTTGGTTAGCCTAGACTTAATATTCTTTTACATTTTAAAAATATTGTGTTAATTATCACGCTATACAAAATAGGGAGGGGCGGAGTCTTCTACTACAGGCATTATTTGTCTAAAAGAAGATTCCGAACACAACAATTTGTAAGACCAATTATTTGACACAATATTTTTTTTTATTTTTTTTATTATGCCTACGGAATCGAAGTCAAAATCAGTTGAACGGACTGTAAAAAAGTTTATTTAATCTAATCTTATTTTAGATTGAGCTGGAAAGCATGAATTGAATTCCGCATGAGATGTTAGCCGACCAAGGAAATGTTGCCTGTCTGTCTCTCATTCTAAAAAAAAGAAAGAGATCTCGTCTTTGAAATTGTCTCTCACCTTTCCAGATAAACAGGCTAGCTAGTTACCTTCAGGATCTTATCGCCACGGATAGTATAATACGACTGTAGTCAATAATACAAACTATAATACATACTTACTTTGTGTCTGGTATACAGTTTACATGCGATACGGAGCGCGGCCTGTTCGGGAACAAAGCAGCGAGCGCCTGTGCCACTCACCTTGTGCCTACTGCGACTGCACCTACTTGATACTTTACAGTTATTATTTAGTTCTCAGAGAAACAACTGCCAAGTTAGGGCAAGGAAAACTGCCTGATTTCTTATGCCTATTACATATTTCTATTGGCCTTAAGATGTGACTAATCTTCAATATCGAGGGTTCCGTAGCGGCCCGGGTACCGAATACTAAAACCTAAGGGTTTTATCACGAAACTCTTACAGACAGTGCCATGCACGAAGACGCGGCCCCACAATTTTTTGGTCGAGGGGGCCGAAGGGTGTGAAATTGATCCGAGCTGATTGATTCATCGTAGTGTGCGTGCGTACTCATAGGCAATTCGTACGTATCGACAGCACTACAAAACTAGCGAAAGGATGTACACTTGCACTGTAAGCGATTAGGAAAAAGAGTGGGCCGCGTCTTCGTGGATGGCACTATCAGTAGTGCGCGAGTCTAACCCATACTTATTTACTAGATAAATGCCAACTATCAAGATTGTTCGATTGCCCTATCGGTACATTACCCAATGATTCACCGGAGGCGCGGCGGCGCAGCGGCCCGCCACCGCGCGCCGCATCGACATCGTCCCGTATATTGTATGTACCGCGCCACACAGCTATACACCCACACCCACACACACACACCCCACACATATTAATGCACACACACAAACACATCGTTCATGCATACACCAAAATGTGTGATTGTGTGTTCACAGCTTTGAATGCATTAGTACGAAACATATGCACGCTCGCACTTTATAATTAACTGGTTACGCCCCGCGGTTTTATCCGCATAAGTCTCGATCCCGTGGTATTATCGGGATAAAACATTTTCTTTGTCCTAATCCAGGTCACCAGGTTCTACCCATGTGCCAAATTTCATCCAAGTCCGTTCAGCCGTTTTAGCGTAAATGCGTAACAAACAAACAAACTCACTTTTCCATCTATAATAATTAGTGAGGATTGCTATTATAGCGAGCGGTCTGTATGCGCAGTCGCCAGTACATCACGTTACCACAAACTGTCAAATTTCCTCATTCGATTTTGAACTTAACCGTCAACTTTTTAAGGTTTAAAATCACCTGATGTACTGGCGACTGTATATTGAAAACGTCGCACCTTCAGAATAGTAGTGACGTATCTCAAAAAAGCATTTTTTTGGAAAAACAAAAATGAAGGTTTGAAACTGCAAACTTTCAACTTTGAACTTATTTAATTAATTAATTTTGTATGAAAACATAACAAATATTTGATTTCTGTATTAGATGAGTTTATCTTTTGTGAAATATGGGCAAAAAAAAAATTATATGTTGCATATTTTTAATTAAAATTAAGGTTTTTTAAAAAGGTTCCCAATTTAAGTTAGTATTACTCTGAAATTGTTTTTTAAAGGGACTCAATTCTGTTTAGTCATTATCACTATTCTCAGTTTTAAGTATTAAAGGGATCCAATTACCAATAAGTCCTAGAAGTTAAAAACAAAATCGGTAATAAAAAGACCTAATATAAAAAAGAGTCTCTCTTAAACTGAAGATTGAGATGTTTACTTACCCGTTTGTTCAGTACATAAGCGACTTATTACGTTTTAGGTCAGTTCACTAATAAATACTTCACTTCACTTTCGATGCATCACTGAATCGCGTCGCTACCGATCCGAGCGGCGCGGGTAGAGGGAGGGAGTGCGAAAGGGACCGAAGTATCTACCATAAAAACGCCGCTTCTTTAATATTCACCTAAAAGTGCGTACCTTTTAGTGACCCTCTATGACCGTAACGCGATTTCTTAGATTTTTGAGTTAAGTCCATACCATTCTGAAGATGCGACGTGTATGCATACATCAAGCATCAACCTACATGAAATACATTTTTACAAAGTTGCATCTCTTTCCATCAGCCTAGTCTTTTCCCAACTATGTTAGAGTCGGCTTCCAGCCTGACGCAGCTGAAGACCAGTATTTTAGTATTCAGTATTATTTAACCATGAGGCCCTCTGGTACCTTGGTAAGTATTAAAATGTGATTTACAAAATCATATTTTGGAGTTGTCTCTTTCAATTCGGGAGCGGGTTCTAAAAACTATTCCTTATAGCTCATTGTCATGAACTCAAGAGTGATGCTGATGACGTAATTATAAAAAAAAACACTTCAAAGTGTAAAGCTTATAACACCCCTCTTTTCGTCGGGGGTTAAAAATAACTTTAGTTTTGGAAGTCGGTGTCTTAGGATTCTGTACTCATTTATTTTAGATTTTTGCCACTGACTTTTAAGTTACTTTTCACTAAGTAGGTACTTATCTGGGGGCACGGTAGTGCCCCCGCCAAGACGAGCCAAGCGAAGCGCAAGGGCACTACGTACCTTTTCTCGAAGTGTTTCGTCGTTTTTTTGAACCCTCATAGAGTTGGTTTCCAAAGTACCAGATAGTTCTTATTCTCAGGATATGATGTCAATAATAGACTAATTAAACATACAAAGTCTCAATTGAATAACTCTAATACTTTAGATTTTATTGATATCTAAAATACACCGATTTTGTCACTGACACACTGATGATCATCAAAATGTTTGGCTGCTTCCTGAAGTGCTAGAAAGCTGAAATTTGGTATGTAATCTAAGTTTAGTATACAACCAACAAAAAAATTCATAAACTTATAACTTTCGCCCCCCATCCTCTAAAATGGGGGGTGGAAGTTTGTATGAGACTTCAAAATGTTAGGGTACTTCCTGAAGTGCTAGAAAGCCGAAATTTGGTATGTAAACTGAGACAGAGAATGGGCTATGAAAACCGGCACTGCTGATGTGCAGAAATACACCCCAAAAAAAGAAGAAAAAAATAAACACTAAAAAGACTGCCTAGCAACTTACAAAAAGAACTGAAATCCACAAACACGAACCAAAAACCATTTCATGTAAAATGTTGCCAAGACTCTACCGACCCTAACTTCACAAATTCTACATATCAGTGTGACATATCAGAGTGATCGCTGGCTGCCGCCGCCGCCGCCTGGCTTCGCCGTTTCGCTACCGTCGCGTCGTCGTGGAGGTGATGCGAATATTTAGTTTCTGAAGTAAGTAACGAAACAGCCAAGCCATACATTTTTACTGATATGTAGAATTTGTGAAGTTAGGGTCGGTAGAGTTAGGCCGTGTAGATTCAGAAGCTTGGCTCTACAAGAGATCTGATATCTTTTTCACAGGGCAACCCTTATGTGGTCGTCTTGGCAACATTTTACATGAAATGTTTTTGGTGGGATATAGTGTTTTTTTGGAAGTCAGTTGTTTTTATTTTGTAAAAAGCTTTTTTTTTCACTTTTTAGTGGGTCGGTTTGTAATTAATCTAAGTTACAATAGTCTAATGTTAACTGCTCATCACCTTTTACATAATTTGCTTTTTCCGATGCAGGGACGTTAATTGTTGAGGAGTTTTCCTGGTAAGAATAAGAACCAGGAAAACTAACACTCACCATATGTATTGTCACGAGCATAAATTGCTTAGCAACCATATTAAGTACCTAATCGAAACACAGGACCTAAGTGGCCTTGAAAAACGCACGCACACATTTACACAATCGACGTGAACGCCATCTAACGACGACGCCCAAAGCAAAACGGTTAAGCGAGGTTACGCCGTAGTAGTTCCGGTGACCATCTGTGGTCATCAGTTCCACTTCATCAAATGGTGCTTTCCGAGAGCCATTTGCTCTCGGAAAGCACCATTTGCCAAGCACGAGTTACTATAAAAACTCTCAAATCGCTTGTGAACCTATAAAATTTAAGGATTTCCCTCGATTTCTATGGGATCATCAGATTCTGACGTGGTAACAATGGGACCACCACGGGAGCATACATAAAAAATAAATTTAAATCGGTTCAAAGTTGCCGGAGAAATAGGTGAACAAACACAAAAAAAAAAACATGCAGATGAACATAATAACCTCCTCATTTTTGGTAGTCGGTTAAAAAGATAACACGCAGGTTATGGAAGTGGGCAGACTGCCCATCCAGGCCTATCATTACGCCTGCAATCCCGAAGGGTTAGGCAGATGTGTGTTATTGTAAAGTAGTGTCATCATCTTTCCCCAAAGGGGGGGTTTGCCATAATCGCCACGCTTGGCAGGCGGGTTGGCGATCGCAGTATGCTGTTAGAATGCATAGAAAACGCTACTGCCATTGATAAGTATATCAATGGTTGCTGCCCATTCTCTAGTACTCCTTAGTCGCCTTTTACGACTTCCACGGGAAGAAATAGGGTGGTGCTATTTTATACGTCCGGCACCACACAGACAGCACAGTATAGCGGGCTGAGAACCCGTTAACTTATAGTACTCTTTAGGGCCGAGCACGGGCGCGGCCAGTCGTTTGTGACAAGACATGATAAATTATGTCTGGTAAATTTGTACTAGCATTTTAAGACAAAACGGTTTTATCGCTCAAACTGTGATAAAATGTATGACTCAAGCCATGTCACAGTAGGCCCTGCTCGCCCCGCCTGCAGTATAGTAGTACATTCGCTTGAGCTGCTATACTCCGTTTGAAATAAGATTAGACATTTAAATAAACCTTTTTTACAGTCCGTTCAATCGGTTTTGACTTCTATTGCGTTGGTGGCATGACCAATGACAGCTGTAATAAACAGTTGGTATTGTAACCACGTTTTTGCTTTGAATGCCATCCTTATGACTACGGAATAGAGGTCAAAATCGGTTGAACGGACTGTAAACAAGTTTATTTAAATGTTTAATCTTATTTCAAACGGAGTATAGTATTATACAGAACCAACTTAAATTAACTGACGAAACCACATGATTAAAGATACTCTGTGGCGAAAGTCCGTAGTCGTGATGGGTTTGGGTATCTAACTAAGGACGAAATAAAATAAATGTGTGTTACTGGAAATATGAGTTGATAAAATCTGATTTATATTTATTTTATCGTATTTAGTTTTTATCATGTCTGCAGAGTTTCGCTAGCTAATTTGCTCTTTTATTTTAATGCAATTGTTTTTTTTTGTAGTTTTTAGTCTAAAATATTTTTATAGGTACCTACTTAAACGACTCGGTGCCGAGAACCATAAGTTAATTAGCACTAGGTATTCTAGGTATTAAAAAAAAAGTTTAGTTTTTTGTTTACACGTTTTTTTTGTTTATAAATTTAAACACACCTTTCGAAGTCAACAAAACTAGCTTCATTTTTTATTTGTTTATTTCTATCATCAGCGCGTACAACAAAACTTGAGACCACAAAAAGTAAAACAGGTGGTCCTCTTATTAACTTGGTCGCCATTATTCTTTATTTTAGTCACTCACTATTTAATTAATGTAATGTTACACAACACCCTCTAGCTACTACAGGCTATTTTAAAAGCGACTCTAAGGTTCTTGGAAAGGAAAAATTGGTAGTCTCGTAGTTGTATACGTCTGGCAAATCCAAAACGTTTCTCGCATATTTCGATAGATGTCGCTAGTAAATATAAAATCTTGTTCGGGAAAGTACCTCAATGGTATTATTTAATACAATATCATTGTTCTACCAATATTCTTGTTTCAGATTTATTTACGTGTAAGTATATCAGTAAAAGATAAAAAAAATGAAACGAAGTTTAGTCATTCATTTACACTAGAAACCCTGATGCGGCTCTATTCAAATTGATATGATTTTATACAGTTGCAAGTAGCAATTGGATCAAATCAAAATTTTAACAACGTCCAACACCCATCTTCCTCATCAAGTCATCATTCATCAGGTCATCTTCTTTTTATTTATTGTATTAATTATTATTTTATTTAGTGTCGCAACTTTTTATTGGTAAAAGGCGACTAAGGGGGACTTACTAGAGAATGGGCAGCAGCGTTCTCTATGCATTTTAACACCCTACTGCTATAATGCGATCGACAACCCGCCTGCTAAGCGTGGCGATTATGGCAAACCCCCGGGTGCCCTTTGGGGGAAGCGTATGTCCAGCAGTGGACGTTTTTCGGCTGAAATGTTGATGTTGATTCAACATAGGTTCATAGTTAAATCAGGTTTGATTCTGTAAAACTAATCAACGAAACTGAATAATTTTTGTTTCTTCACCTTGTTTTGTTATTATGAACTACTTACTGTACCTTCAGGTACGGTAGTTCCTAATAACGAAACGGTAGTTTTGATAGCATCATCTCGCAAAAAATGCGGTTTCGGAAGGGACATTTCCATTTTAACTAGTTTATGTCCAGTTATGCAAGATTTGTTAAACAATTACAGCAATAGTTGTTTAACAAATCTTGCATAACTATACTTTCCAAAATATCAAACATAATTTTGCTGTGTTTATAATTTTATATGCCGCAACAGTATACAATATTGTTAAAAACTGACCACAGATCCAAAGTTTTAGTGTTTTTTTTTTTTCTTATAATTACGTAGATATTCTTCTTTAAAAAAAATACAAAAGTTGTGGGACACACCCAAACTATAATGTACACTTTTTCCCAACAACACCTACCTAAAGTACGAAGGAAACTATTTGGATGCATTTGTAATTATAGGGAAAACTGGAAAAAGATATTATGGGTAATTTATTATTTTAATAAAATACTTAATTATGTTTTAATCTCGGACTATAATCTGAGGTTTTAATAATGTAAATTATAATTGTATTTCGTTAATGTCCGTATTATTTATCATTGTGAAAGAGTGCAAACTGTCTACTTACTTTTTGTCTCATATTTATAATACAAAGGTTGTACCTTTTTATTAGCAAGTACACTAATGAAATGAGTTAAAGCACTTAGTTGGCACCTACTATTACTAATGATTATTATTAGCAAAGTTATTGTTTTTGTCAGTCCTAGTTATAAAACTATTGTTTTTCTTTCATTGACCATTTTGTTGATGAATGATTTTTCAAATCGCCTTATTTATTAATTTATTCGCCTTTGCGATTATGTGAGCCTAGTATCTGCAAAGCCCACGGACGAACGTGACGGGGTGAATTGGGACGCAGGAGTGACGTAATAAAATATAACATGACAATATTTTGTTATCTACACTGTTATGGTTGCCTGGTTTATAAAGTTGCTCAAACTAAATGTCAGGGTGATTTGGTAACTCTAGTTGCCGGAGATGCCAATTCCAAATTGTGAAATGAAAACGCAACAACTGTCTATTTTTCTTTTCCGATTTACCTACTTGTTCTAAATTGTTTATGTTTTTCCCGGTGAGTTTTAACAGGGATCACTTTGGTGTAGCTCATAGCTAGAAATGCCATCCATGTTTTTTTTTACTATTATTTTAGGCTAACTAGTACCGTTTTTTTTTTTTGGGTGGGAAATTATCAAATAACTTCTCCCGCTCTGGGCGGAGCGGGAGGGCGTGTCAGACTTTTACTGACTAAAACCCACCGTGTTCCTTCAAATGCCTGTGTGCCAGGGCCACGATATCCCTTTCGGACAGGCTCGTAACCCTGGGGGCCTAAAATGGACGCTTTAGCAGAATCTTATTATGATCTGCGTACAATTCATACATCCCGCAATTCATCTGTTTGAGTTTGTGAAAATTGAAAAAAATATATATTTTGTGATTTGCTGATGAAAGAATGATGAAAAGAAGTAGTAGAGACTTGGTTCAAGGAGAATTTTTTTGAAGAAGAAAATATTGCAAGCCTAAACAGCACGTGAGAGTTACGAAAGTTCCTGCCAGGGTTACGAGTCTGTCCGAAAGGGATATCGTGGCCCTGGCACACAGGCATTTGAAGGAACACGGTGGGTTTTAGTCAGTAAAAGTGACACTCCCTCCCGCTTCGCCCATAGCGGGAGAAGTTATTTGATGATTTCCCACCCAAAAATAAAAAAAAGGGTAACGAAAGTTGTTTCGATGTACGATAGTTATTGAATAAAATTAACTATGCTAACAGACTATGATAACTAGAGATCGGATATTCGGATGCATATTCACCTAAAGTTTGAGAGTTGACTAGTATGGAGTGCACTTCTGTTTCCAGGACTGACAAGTTTTTAAGAACTACTCTGTTGTACTGTGTATACCCGAATAAATATATTTCATTTTAGAATAAGAGGTTTTGAAGAAATATTAATAGTGTTTTTTAATCGTGTTATATTTTCTACAAAGTTCTTGCCTAGTTCTAAATAAATAAGAAATATTTGTTATACTTAGGAATACAAAATTGTATACTACACACTGTTATTAATGAAACCCCGCGATCCCCGAATAAAAATATATTTTAAGAAGCCGTTTCCATACTTTGTATCCTTTGCCGGGAAAAAAACGTACTTTAGGTAAATATGCATCCGAATATCCAATCTCTAATGATAACTTAGCCACTCCACCACTCCTATGAAACAGCTTCAAAGTCATGTTTCCCTGGTACTTCTTTAAATTGTAACGGGTTCAATGTTTTTACTTCGTTACACAAAACCGCTCGCTGACTATGAAAACCTAGATTGAGAACTTTAGAGGCCAATAATAAATAGCCTCAAATATCACCATTTATCACCATATTTTTTTACTGACTGTAAGTGAAATCTGATGATGGATGATCAACGAGACTGCGACTACTAGTCAAACTATTTGGTCACAAAGTCGCAACTTGCTAGCTACTGCTGAAACTCTTGCTAAACGCGGGTTCGATTCCCATCGGACAGAGTTCTATTCAGTTTTTCTTTGAGTCAGATTTTGTGTCCGCTTAGTGGCAATAGACGTTCTGAAATGTGAGTTGTTTATTAGTATACACCACAATACACATATCGGGTGTCCCTCTGGACATCTATCTGTTCTCATAATTATTTATGTATAGCAGTAAGTAAATCTATGTTTAACCCGATGAGCATGAGCCAGGGTATCTCACACCCTGGTAAAATTTAAAAGTAGTGTATATTTTAAAATCCTCGTCTGGCGAAACTAGCTCGCTCAGTAGAGGGAGGCAGGGGCGTACGGGACGCGATAGTGACGTGATCACAGTGTGGCGAGAGGCATCGGCCGGGATATACTTACGCAAACTTGTCTCGGGTATGTTATACCCTGCCTCATTTTTGGCGTATTTTTTTTCGTAATGATGTAATCATGAATTTTAACTGTTTTACTGTTATTTTTAGCTCATTGTTGTTTGTTTCTTGTCATTGTTGTTTGTTTGTTTTTAGCTTTTTGTTCTTTGTTTTTTTTTATATAGGTATTATATGGATTTGTTATTAGTTCATTTATTCACCATTTTTATTGTTATTTTTAGTTTTTGACCAAAATGGATATTGAAAGTCAAGAGGGACAGATTCGTGCCATGTTTCAACATTCCTGCCATGCTTGTGCCAAGCCCCATAAATCTTTGGAGCATGCAAAATTTATTTGCGAAAATTTTGCTGATCTCTACAGTACTGATTAATCATATTTTCAATAAAAAATTAAATATTATATATGTTTAATTACGAGGAGGATCTCATTATCTGTTAGTTTTAGGTTGATTTACATTGCATAGATTAATATTTTTGTAAAACCCTAAATAAAAAAATAAAAAATGTGTTTATTATCTTAAAACTATACAATTAAGTTGCCGGGGCTTCCCAGAAAGTAATCCGAAGATACTTGTGATGGGATAAACCTCGCTCTTCCTCGATTAATTAACAATTGTTTCGTTGTGCTAACTAGGTATAAATTATACATTTTTTTATAAAACCAATAAAAAGAAAAATGAATAAAAAGAAAAATGAAAATCGTGTTTATGGCAGTGTGTGAAAACTAGTGTGTTTTTTTTTCCTATAGTTATTATAGTTTATGAAAAACGTGAATGATTAATAATTATTATTTTATAAAGTTCTTCTCTCATTTAATTTCATTAAATAATTCATTATTTTACAAAATAAAATCAATAAAATAAATAATAAGAACTACACTACGGTTCGCGGGGTTTGTTTGTGTAAAGTTATTTTAGTAAAATGTTAAGTTTTTGACTTGCTGCATGGTTAGGTAAATGCAATATAAATACGTACACTTCTCTGCATACCTTCAGTGAACGCAGGCGTCATGTTAAAAAGAAAACTGTATAACACGCCTCCTGATAACTTATGAGTGCCTGGTTTTACCTCATTTTGTGGACAACATGACTGTGACGGGGTAAATGGAAACGGACAATCGGACAATCCCTAGTTGTATACGAAACTCCTTCAAAGTCATGTGCCCTTGGTACTTGTGGAAAAGATGTCAGGGCAAAACGGAACGATCACGAGCAACTCCGTTACCGAGCTTTTCATCTCGAACCAATAAATAGCCACTCCCCCCACCCACCATGTTATAACATGGATTGGACTGTGACGCTAGTCGCTACCGACTATAATAACAAATTAAGTAGACCGTACCTCAGATTGGATGAGTGAAGAAACAAGGCAGAATGATGGAATGCAATGCAATACGATACAATTAATTTCTCCGTTGAATTGATCGCCGACAACACGATTTCATTAAAAAAATAAAAACTATATTTTTTTTTCATGAATTTTCGTGTTGTCGCTTTTCAGTTTCCTTTTTAACCCCCGACGCAAAAGAGGGGTGTTATATGTTGTAAGCCATCAGTCAGTAGCACCCGCCTAAAATGGACGCTTTGCCAGAATCATAATATTATGAATCATATTAAAATTCGTAAAATGGTAACAAACTGACAATTCATAATATGATCTGCGTACAATTTCAACCCGCAATTCATCTGTTTGACAGTTTTGTATGGAGATTCGGAAAATGGTCCACAAAATATGCATTGCTATAAAGTTGTCAAAAAATAATAGGCCCGTTAGTAACCATACGACTCGGTACTCGATACTCACGATAAATCGATTCAAGTTAAATGTCAAAACGGGCCTTCTATTTTTTGACAAGTATAGTGAAGTCTAATGTCAAGCAGATGAATTGCGGGCTATGAATTGTACGCAGATCTTATCAGTTTGTGACCACTTTAAGAATTTTAATATGATTCATAATATTATCAATTTGTCATATTATGATTCTGCCAAAGCGTCCATTTTAGGCCGTCAGTAAGTAAGTCTGTCTGTGGTATCATAGCTCCTGTTCTTAATCGAGAGTGTTCTAAGCTATGTTTCAAGAAAATCTGCTCGGCCGTTTGAAGATCATAACCTCTTTTCTCGTTGATGAAGAGTTAAAAACAACTTCCACAGTTTTCATTGATTCGAAATTTGAAAACCTGTCAATGGCCCAATGGGACAGGTTGTAAATGATATTACAAAAGTATGATAACAAGGTCCTGCAGGATACCCAACCCGACAAAAGAACTCCTCCACGGTGTAAGGCATCTACCTTGTGTTTGGGCTCATACGATGCGTTTTGACGAGCACATGCTAATACAAGCTTAGCGGTTAGGGTCATACTGGTTACTCTAAATGTAAACATTTCTATTAATTATCGAAGCTCAACAATCGATAATATTCGGCAGCATTTTCGGTTGTCTACTAATCCTAACTTCGTATCCTATCCTAATAAATTATTATAAATGCGAAAGTAAGTTTGTTTGTTACCTTTTCACGCGTAAGCCACTGAACCGATTATTCTGAAATTTTGCTTATATGTTGTCAGGTGTACAGAAACGGACTTATGGTATCTTTCATCCCGAAAAAAAGTACTGTTCCCGAGGAAAACAACAATGACGTTCTTATGATAATAGATGGCGCCACGTGTCTTTCGAATCAAGATTGAATTATATTATTAAGAAACTTTAGTAGTGTTAAGTTTTTTTTTATTAGAGTGTCGAAAGACCGGTTTTTTATCCTCCTAACTATAATATTATAGATGCGAAAGTGAGTTTGTTTGTTACGCTTTCACACTAAAACGGCTGCACAGATTTGAATGAAATTTGGCACATGGGTAAACCATGACCTTGGACATAGGATACTTTTAATGAGTACGTTCCCGTGGGATAATTTCCGACATCCACGCGGGCGAAGCCGCTGGCAAAAGCTAGTAATAAGTAAGTATGGAAAGTTTAAAAAACAGGAAATAAAAGTCAAATTAAATATTTAAAAAACCACTGACACAATATTAAAGTTATTTCAAGTTATAATACACACCCCCAAAAAGAGTGCGTGTGAGTGTGTGTGTTTAGGCTTAGGGTTCTTACACGACAGCCCAAAAAGGAGTGTAATGTGTTTAGGGTTCACATTATGTATGAGTTTTTTTGTGCCACCTTATCTTTTAAAGGCCTGAACAGATTTAGATGTATGGGTAATCGTAAGAATCCTTACGTCATCCCGGCTAAGTATATAAATTGTTTTGAAAAAATCAATATGGCGGCTATTCCATTTTCAAATGTGAAAATAAAAACTTCAGTTACCTATTACATTATGGGTACTTATCAAATTGAAGGCCTTGATAAGCAAATGCCAAAACGTTACAATTTATTGGCATACATTTTACATAGGTAGCATGCAAAACAAACATTAATTTAATTTTCATACCCACGCCATCCACGCCGTGTGAGTATAAAACCTTTAGTGCTTAAAATAAAAATATCACCACTTAACACTTTTCTGACATGTTTTGAAATATAACATGTTAGAAATTTGTGTTTCTTCAGAACCTTTGAACTGTGATAAATTCCCTGACACAACCGTTCGTCTGAGAGTTTTGTCGATAGAACCTTTCAACTGCGAACGATTCGCCGACACAACACAAACAAGAGGTAGACCACAGAAAAGGTGAGACGATGCCATGAAACAGGTCGCTGGAATGACATGGGGCAGAGTGGCCAGAGAGAGGCAGGAATGGAGAAGGTTGGAGGAGGCTTTGCCGACTGGCAAACAGACGTACAAAAAGTAACTAAACGCCTAAACTCTATGTTTGTCCGACTGAAAGGCTAATAATAAGTAAATAACATGGCGAAATGTGGGTGTACTATAGGTACCTACACCTCTGCCTAACCCTCCGGGGATAACACACGTGATGTTGTTATGTTTGTTCCGTAAATCCGATTTGATGGTCGTTCGAGAAAAGATGTTTGGACTATATAGTTACTTATTCGAAAAGTTTGATGCATTGAAGGGCTTTAAAGCTCATAATTAATCGATTTCAACAACGTTTTCGGGCAAGTTCGAATTCGAACTAACGTCATTCGGTTTCAAGTACGGAAGCAAGACGTACTCTGTGAGCATAACTTGTGTATTTCAAGTACGATGCAGCTTCGAAGTCATGTATCCCTGGTACTTGACAAAGTTGTGACGGGGTTAGTTGAACCACGCGTGGATGATCTATCAAAGCGTCTTCATTACAAAATGATAACGGTAGATGTCACTACGAGGTACTTGATAGAAGGAAGGAAACTTGCGCATGAATCCGTTCGTAAAATAACTACTAAATAAAGCACGATAATGCCGCCGCGCCGCGCGCCGTTGGTCAACTCTCCGGTCGTGTCAGATTGCCGTCCGGTTCCCACTGTTTTTTCTGTTCTGTGGTCCTATCGAACTGTGAGTGAGTGAGGGAAGAGTGCATACAATAATTATCTCCTGCATCGATGGCTAGTCTCCGCTCTGAGATTGATAGCCATGGCCGAAATTCGGTCTGGAGGACTTATATGTATTATTGTAGAAACAATTATAATTTTCTTGAGGCACGTTATGTCTTTTGTATCATTCAGAATTGCAATGCCACTTCCTATAAGCTCTGCTACTGGCCACTAGATGACGCTAAAACAAATACATTACAACACTCGTCGACTACATGCTTCACTGCTTCAAATAGTTAACTGCATCTGCATGCATACGTCTACAACGAGCAGGAGAATCGTAACCAATCGATATTTGTGTTCATCACACATGCAACAAAAATTACTTTTTATCCTGTTTCTGGGCCAAATCCCATCATCATCGTTTGAGCTTACAAGTAGAGTACAACGTAAATCGATTTCTATTCGAACAATGGCTCAATTTTTTGAATTTATGTTACCTATTTTTGCCGGTTGGAGTCGGATTTGTGCCCGGTTGATGGATATAGGCTCGTCCCCCCCTATTACATATCTGGCGGAATAATTAAACTACACTGCTGCCAAACCCTTCGGATAAAACAGGCACAACTACTGCTGGAACTCTTGCTAAAAGCGGGTTCGATTCCTGTCTGGCAAAGTTCTATACAGTTTTTCCATCAGGAATTTCTCAATATTTGCTTTGAGTCGGATTTTGTGTCCGGTTAGTGCAATGGGATAATTCATTAGAGTTAACTTTAACATGATAAATGACCGAAATGTAGGTTGTTTGTATTACATAAACTGTTCTATTACATTTTCTGCTTACCTTCAGTGAGCGTAGGCGACATGTTATATAGAAAACTGTGTTATAGCAACACCTCCTGAAAACTTATGAGTGCCTGGTTTTAACTCAGTTTGTGGACCACATGTGGACCATTATGGGACCAAATGGAAACGGACAATCGCTAGTCGTACGAAACTCGTTCAAATTCATGTGTCCCTGGTACTTGTGGAAAAGTCGTCGGGGCAAAACGGAACGATCACGAGCAAGTCCGTTACCAAGCTTTTCATCTCGAACTAAATAGATGACGCTACCGCTACCGACTAACAAATGAAGTAGACCATATTTTCAGACTTGGTGAAAGAGTGAAGAAACTAGGCAGAATTATGGCTCCCTAGCGGCGTCAGCGTAGTCTGCTACGCTGACGACACGCTGGTCCTGGCGCAGGGGAGGTCGCATGAGGCGGCGGCCGAACTGGCGGCACGTGGGGTTGCGACAATCGTCGATAGGATCCGTCGATTGGGACTCGAGGTGGTCTTGCACAAGTCCAAGGCCATGTGTTATTATGATCCTCGGAACGCGCCACTGTCGGGTTCCCAGATAACGGCGGGAGGAGTTCACATCGGTGTCGAGTCGACGATGAAGTACTTGGGACTCGTCCTCGACAGCCGGTGGAACTTCATGGAGCACTTCCGACGTTAGGCTCACAGACTGGAGAGGGCCGGGGCTGCTTTGAAGCGGCTTCTGCTCAATCTAGGGAGTTCAAACGCCTCCTGCCAGAGGGTCTACGCGGGGCACCGGTGTGGGCGCGTTCTCTGAGGCTGCGACCAGCCCAGCGGTTGAACGCGTCCCAAAGGGTCATGGCCATCAGGCTGGTACGGGGTTACCGCACGGTCTCGTGTGAGGCGGCGAGCCTCCTTGCCGGACTGCCGCCGTGGGATCTGTAGGCATACGTCCTCGCGCACATCTGGTAGTGGCGCGAGGAGGCCAAACGCCGGGGCGAAACTCCGCTATCGCGAGAAATCACGGCACAACGGACGGAGCTCCGACGGGATCTCGTGGCGGCATGGACAGTGTGGCAATCCAGCGCTGGGCACGCCACAGTTGTGGCGATTCCCCTCTTTGAGGAGTGGCTAGAGAGGTGCCACGGCGTCCTCACCTTCCGCCTGACGCAGGTCCTCACCGGACACGGTTATTTCGGGAGGTTCCTGTTCAGGCTAAAGCGGGAGGAAACGCCCGGGTGTCACCACTTGTGGATCGCTCGGAGGACACGGTGGAGGTCTGCCCGGCTTGGACGGAGCACCACCGTGTCCTCACGGAGGCGATCGGCGGCAGCCATGCTTCGGAGCGAGAGTGCATGGGAGACCGTCACCTCCTTTTGGGAAGCAGTAATGCTCGCGAAGGAGGAGGCGGAACGCGTGAGGGTGAGGCAGGGTTCGCGCCCTTAGTCGCGGTAGGAGACGCCCCGGGCGTCGGAAGCTGATTTCCGGCCACCGTAGGCGCGGGCCTGCGGACGGTGAGCGATGGGTAGCTCGCCGTCCGACAAGGACCAGGCCCGGGTCGACGGCGCGTTGTTTCACGCGCGCCTCAAAGAGATGTCAGCACCAACTGACGGGGTCCGTTAGGGCCAATACCTGCCAGGGTTGCGAGTTTGTCCGAAAGGGATATCGTGGCCCTGGCACACAGGCAACGGAAGGAACACGGGTGGGTTTTAGTCAGTAAAAGTCTGACACGCCCTAGAGCTCAGCCCAGAGCGGGAGAAGTTATTAGATAATTTCCAACCCAAAAAAAAAATAAAAAGGCGGACTGATGGCATGCACCGCAATACGATACAAGTTCCGTGTTCTTCGGCATTAATTTCTCCTTTGTATTGATCGCCACGAGGATACGCAACGAATTAAAATTTTCTTACGTTTTGTGCAATTTTCAGGGAGCCTAAAATGGACGCTTTGGCAGAATCATGCGTGCTATTCATACAGCCCGCAATTCATCTGTTTGACAGCTGCTATTTAACATTAGACTTCACTATAATAATTCTTAATTTGTGGACCATTTTACGAAACTCCATACACAACTGTCAAACAGATGAATTGCGGGATATGAATTGTACGCAGATCATAATATGATTCTGCAAAAGCGTCCATTTTAGGCCCCCCAGGTCAGTATCAAAATATGATTGGCGACCAAACAAATATGTATTTACTGAATTATAATCACGAAACAAGAAATGTTCATGGCACAATTCTAACATGATGTAGATGTAGAAATTTCATAAAACTTGTTCTAGGAAATATGTGTTTTTGAGTAAGCCTTACACGTTTGTGAAATAAATATTTGCCATTTAGAATCTCCATCACATTCACGTGCGAGGTTTCTATGAAAATGTTTTCTTTATTTTTATAATTTATGAGTATTTAGTGTAAACTCGCAATAATTATATAATATTATTAAGAACGGCTAAAGTTCAGGTAAAATTTGTGCAAAAAAGCAGATTTTGCAGGCTGGTAAAAGGTACTGAATAATGTCCGTGACTCCGTGTGTCCGTGACCACAACGCCAATATCCATCAATTTATGTGCACGAGGCACGAGTGTACATCTCGTAAACAGCTCAATACCATTGACAACTTAATGTGGTCAGGGTATACGCGGAGATTTAGTATGGAAAAGTAATGAAAGCTAAATTCTCTTAAAATACAACACTTGGGAATCTGAATTTTTGGTCACTATAACTTCTTTAGGAGCAGTAATTTTTGTATAAATTTGGGAAGAAATCACAGAGTTTTTAATAGGGAAATCTTCAAATGAAAATTTTACATCGTGACTACCGCCACCACACCAATGGTATGGTATATCTCGTAAACTACTGGAGTAGTAATTTTGACTTTTGGGTATCAGTTTTATCTCGCAGAGCACTAATTTTCTATGTAGGTTTGAGCAAAGCGAATAGCTCCTGAAACTTGGAATCAACATTCAAAGTCGTGGTCCTGCTGAACGAGCGCGCGAAAGTTATCATCGTTGATTTCTCGGTAAATACAAATGTTTCAGTTTTTTTTTTGTTACGAAATGAATCACATTTAAAGGCACTAATTATTTGTCTAATTAGAATAGCGGTAGCATGCCCCCTTTTTCGGCGCTCAAGGTGGTCCTGCTGACGGGAGCGCGACTACACCGCAGGACCACTTTAAAAGTCGATTATCTCGAAAACTACTAAGGCACCAATTCTGTTGTTCGAGCACTAATTAGCACCAATTGAGCACTAATTATTTGCCAAATATGGAAGCGATTGGCGTTCGTGGTCGTCACGGACATACTGAATTTGTTTCTCAAAGTTTTTATTTTTTGCTTCCATAAAAACCTTGCTAAATGCACAAGTTAACCAGTAGTTCAAAAAATTAAAAGAAAGATGTGTGTGATCAGCGTCATCTAATTCACGTACGAGTGTTTGTATGAAAAGTATGACGGGTTGGTCGCTCTTATCGAGTAATAGTCGACCGACTCAAATTTGCAGTTGGAGAAACGACTGTGACGTCTATCGATATATGGGAGAACATGTTTTTCAACTACAATGAGTTTGTTTTTGGGATAAATTCATCCCAACTACTTCATTGTTCGAGGTCCGACACGTACTCAGCCGGTTTTTTTTTTACTAAGTATCGTTTGGCTTTTGAGACATATTTTTCCCAAAAGATTAAATAGATTTTCGGTGTGGATTCCATAAATTGAAAAAATTAAGAAAAAAACATTTTCCACTTTGATTAATTTATAAAATAATACATCAAAATTTTCACTAAGGAATAAAACAACACACAATAAATTGATATTTCCTTTATTCGCTGTCAAAATTCTGTAGATTCAAACAAAAAAAGTTACGAGCTGGTGACGAGATAACAAACACCACATCATTAAAATATGGGATAACTTTGTACATTTTCCTAAAAAAAAAAAAAAACCAAGGCCGATAGCTGTTTATTCTTTATAGGATCGGCGGTTACCGTATCAGTAGTCGATGAATTTTAGTACTTAACTCGATTTGACCACTTGCACTGGTTTCTGAAAGCCTATTGAATCCAGTCTTGTCAAACCTCAAGTGATTTAATTGGCTGTTGTTATTTCGATCAATTAATGTCAGTACTACACATGAGATTTGTCAGTGTGTTATTTCATTTTTAGGGTCCCATACCCAAAGGGTGAAACGGAAACCCTATTAAAAAGGCTCCGCTGTCCGTCCGTCTGTCACCAAGCTGTATCTCATGAACTGTGATAGTTACAGTTGAAATTTTCACAGATGATGTATTTCTGTTGCCGCTATAACAAATACTAAAAAACAGAATAAAATAAATATTTAAGGGGGCTCCCATACAACAAACGTCATTTTTTTGCCGTTTTATAGATAATGGTACGGAACCCTTTGTGCGGGAATCCGACTCGCACTTGGCCGGTTTTTTAATTGTAGATCATGCACGATTTTCCTTTCAAAAACCAGGTGGTTGTAGAACATCGACATTATGAAAATATTAGGGACAAAATTTGCTGCTTGGCCTGTGCCAAATCATACCGGTCCTGTAGCACGCCTTAGCCCCCATGCGCACGGGAGCTTTTTTTAGTACAAATTGTTGACCATGCTCTGGATTTTCAACTCTCGGCTTCGAATCGAGCGTTGAAAATCCAACAGAGTGCATCCCTAGCGCGTTGAACAGGGCACATTGGATTTTCAACTCACGCCGCTAAGCCGAGCGTTGAACATGTTGAGTACGGTAAGCCACTATAAAAAAAATGGCCCATGCTACGTGGGCTTACAGGCTGGTGACATGCGTTCTGATTGAATTGGCTTGCGAGAGCGCTGTTCCTTTATTTCTTAAAGACTAGCGTTTCTTATCTCACTTAGAAGCGATGCTGTGGTATCTTACATAAACTTCGCTTAGTCGCAAGCCAAAAGAAACTGTAAGCAGAACGATAGATGGAACCCGTCTTTCCTGATATCCTGGTCCATTCTATTGCCGTTTTTGACCAGTCAAGCGATGTAAATAAGTCTCTTTTTTACATGACAATTAACACATTCTACACTTACGACTGTTTGAGGCACAGAATAATAGTATAACACTATAATAATATAAATAATTTATAGTGGAGTCACCAAAACAGCTTCATCCTTTTATCTTCTAAATAAAATGTTGAATAAAACATACAATATTCTACATAAAAGACTGTTAAATGCTTTACTTGAATTATGTGATATATCTGGTTTTTATACCTACCTATTTTCTTAAAGGTGAATATAAAATACACTGCAGCTGTTTTGGTAATGTAACCGCCAATCTTTACAATGCTCTAAGACCAACAGAATTCATTCACATCACTAACTATTTACATATTAAATAATTACACTTACAAGTTCATGTGATAAATTAAAGTAACTTATTATATATTATGAAAACCGAATCTATGAAAAAATATGCTATTTACAATTCTAAAGTGAAGCCTAATGTTTAACACTAGGCTTTATTGATAGAAATATCGCTAAGAAGGTATTATGTTACAGCCAATTATGTTAAAAATAATGAACTGAAAACTAACTTGGCATTTCAACACAGGATTATACAAACACCGATTCATCTCAGGTTGATAATTTCAGACTTGATTATTCCAGATAATGGCCTTTAACTGAACTTTTAATGTACATAATATATATTTTGTCATAGACTATATCTCTGGATTTTGTCATGACAATATTCACTTATAAGTCTTGATATACAACATGTCCCAGAATAAACGCACAACCTCTTAAGGGGTCAATGTACTCATCATTATGAACAAATTTTACTATGTGACCAAACCTGAAATCGCGAAAAAAAATCAACTGTTCCTTACATTTTGACAAGTTATTCGAATATAAATGTAGGGAACAGCAGTTTTTTTTTCGCGATTTCAGGTTTGGTCCCATAGTAAAAGTTGTTCATAATGATGAGTACAATGACATCTCATGAGGTTGTGCGTTAATAGCGGGACATGTTGTATACAGGGTGGAAGCGACATCGACGCGAATCCGTTTACCATGGATTCAGTACATCATTCTTGAGCCCCCTGCGTTAAAATTTTTCGTCAGGTCCCATTCACCCTGTATAATTATTATAAAAGGTTGTCTGTGAAAGATCGCTTTTAGCAATAAGACCGCCCAGTGTGTCACCTATGAAAAATTTCAACATTGATATCTGTAATTTTTATGGTGTACATACTAAGAGTATTCTATTCTATCCAGAAAATCAAAGAAACAGAATATTGTAACGTACGTGACTAAATAGTAAGCAACCTTAAAGCCTCATTTTCACAATGCGAGTTTCTTGTCTGTGGAAGCAACAAATGACTTGCATTGTCTAAAATTTAGAGGATGCAAGTCATTTGTAATGTATTCAGACTACAATGGTATTATATTAAACAGATATGTTATACACTCACAAAACAACCGAAAAAAGTGTTCCGCGCAGCAGCGGCGGCACACATACCCACTTTTCATTCATTTTACATTTCACTACAAGTAAAAATGATCTAAAAGAGATGGCTTGATAAAAACGACAAAAAAAAAAGAAACAGCTAGTGTTCTCAATTGCGCGTGAATGTAAACAAACATTATTCTGGCCACCAATCACCGAATGTTGGCATCACAGACTTACAAATTGTGAATGGAGTGCATGCGTCCTTGTCGTCCTCATGACAAAAAAAATTATTTCCATTTCTTTCTTTTTTCTAACCTCCAAATATGAGAAAATTAGGAAAATAATTTAAATATATTAATAAATCGAAGTATATTGCGTACTTAGATGTGGTATGAGATCACTTGTGTTTTATTAACTTTGGTATCATAATTGGTACACTTTCTAAATACACAAGATGGCATTTTTTGGAGTTTTTAGCGGCTTCAACTAAGCGTATTACTCGTCGCCATGCGTGTCGCAGACTAAAGTCAATACGTCCCAATTAGGACGTTTTCGAGTCTTCACGATTGCGCGCCCACAACATATCTGTTTAATATAATATCATTGTTAGACTCTAAATAATTCAACTTCAACTTATGGCATGCCACAGGCAATTGCATCGCACCATGTAAATCAAGCTTTATAAATACAAGTTTGCCGTGTGGATATATTATGTAATTACAATGGGAGATCTGGGTCTTTATATGATTTTTTTACCAGAGCAATTTGAAGTGCGTTATTCGAGTCGGTTATCGACCAAAGTGGAGTGCTGTCTTTTTTGAACGAACAAAAATACTTCTAAGGGTAAAACGGAACTAAAAACAAATACATTTTATTTATTTACTTTTGATGTTGACAGCACATCAAAATATTATAGCCTCAAATTGTACAGGTACTTAGTGTAAAAAGGGTTGGCAGAAATTATTTGTATTAGAGAGCTCAGAACCCACTTTGGCCTATTATTATTTATAAGGCGATTATTATTATAGAATTTTGGCATTCACTCTAAAATTAAATCTACAAAGGCATTATTAAATATTGACTTTATAAAAAACCTAGTCCAAATTGTCATTAAGCTGGAGTGAGGTCAAATACAGACTTTTTTTGAATGCATCAATGCAAGCTAAGGACGTATTAGTACATATGAATATAAATCAGTTTACCAACGGTACCTTAGAAATTTATGCTAATCTAATAAAACTGAAAAGTGTGCTTGTTTGAACGCACTAATAAATGCAAAAAAAAAACCAAATCGGACTCAATCTAGAGGAAGGTTATTTAATTTTAACATCACGCTACGAACCTTAGGGGCCGAGTAAAAAAGATGGTCACAATTCGATTTATAGTTTCGGAGAAATGCGTGGACAAACATACATACATACACATATAAAAATTTGTATATTTGTTTGGAAGCCCTAATAGATTATCTTATGTGAATATATTATTGCAGTTCCGAATTGTATCGAATTGATAACCTCCTTTTTTTTAAACGAAGTAACGAGTTACATCTATAGGATTAATTTTATGCTAAAACAAGAAATTGTACGCGGTCGAAGTCCCGGACAGAAGCTAGTATCAAATAAACATAGGCAGTCATGGGTAACTTTGGAATAACATATACAATTTGGAGAACAATACGACAATAAGTGAAAAAAAAAAACACTGGCAATACTAATGCTTATGAGTATTTTGGAACTATCAAATAAATTCTGGCATCAAAATAAAAAAAGTGATTTTTTTTCAATCAACTAAATAGCAGTGGTGTGCCGACTATGGGTTTTGGCTTTTGCCCATCTTTGACTAGCTATAGCGACTAAACTATTGGATAAACGCAGTTGAATTTATTGTCATATTGTCGTCTCCACGTTGTATACAACATTATTTTTAGTATATGCGAAACCTGATTATAGTTTGTTCAGAATAAGGAACTGAATCGATTTCAATAATTTTTACACCATGTTATATTTTGTCACAAAAATATTTAAGTGTGATGGAAAATGTTATCACCATTTAATTACTTACAATACAATCGCCATACGGTTAGGTACAGACGGCTACACATCAAGCTATACATTTCCAGTATAAGCTGATCTCTCATTTTACGGAAATCCAATACAATGCGAGATCAGCCTAAATTGGAAATGTGTAGCCGTGTGTACCTACTGCCAAATTATTATCAATGAGCGCAACAAGACCCTGGAGGCGCGGGGGCGCCGTTAGCATATTTTTGTAAGGACATCCCGGTAACATAACGACCTTATAACTTTCTGATTATTCATGATAGTTTTGAAAATTTGTACACACGGCTACACATATCCAGTTTAGGCTGATCTCGCATTGTATAGGACATTAGTACAATAAGAGGCCAGCTTATACTGGAAATGTATAGCTTGATGTGTAGCCGTGTGTACATAGATTCTTTACATAAAAATAATAGACACGTATTTCGAGTTTCGCATATTATACTAAAACTAATATTAGAACTGTTACTGTTATCGATTTAAAATAGGTGGCTGAGACTGACTGGATGCGGAAGGCGGAGGACAGGGTGTTGTGGCGCAGCCTGGGAGAGGCCTATGTCCTGCAATGGACTGCTACATGCCGAGTTGAAGTTGATTTTATCAAAAACCTCGTTTAACAAAAATGAGAATAGGCCTCTTCTTACGGAGGGGAGCCCTGTGTTCCAGCAGTGGGAATATTACAGGCTGATTATGTTTGTGCTTATAGTAAAATGACAATGAATGAATGAAAATGAAAAAAAAAAAACAATAGAGAAGCTGCACGCTTTAAGTTTTTGGATTCCTTTCCTTATCGTGCGTTATAAAAAATGTATGGCGCTAGTATAAAGTTACATAGTCGTGACATCACTTCTGTGATAGTGCCGACTTTGTCTAACAGTTATTTTAAAATGTTTATAACTTTGGAATTTTGTAACCGTTTACACTTTTTATAATATTGGTTGCACTATTGGTAATAAATATTTTTTTGAGCACAAAAATAAGGACTTTTTGCACGTCAAAATTACATATGAAATGTTGACGTCCAAAAAGTGCTGATTCTCAGCCTAATTTGAGTAAATGACTCTTAATTTTGATCGATTTCGAAAGGCAACAATTTATTTTTAAATAAAATAGTAGTAGATTTCATTCGCGAATCCCGAGTTGATTCTATACTAAAAGTATTCATAGTATTATTTTAAGTTTCTATTAGATTTAGTTATAAAATAGATACCGGTAGGACAATTTGGACTAGATTTAATTTCAGAACAACTAAATATAAACCTACATCCCTATATTTTATACAAGGACTACAGTTCTCAGTACTGATTCCACGGCACATTATCTATAGAATGTTTCTTTATACAAGGACTACAGTTCTCAGTACTGATTCCACGGCACATTATCTATAGAATGTTTCTTTAGTTTGTGTTTCTTCAAGTATTTTGAGTCTATGAAAGCTTCTCCGCAAATTGAGCACACATAAGGGCGCTCCCCTGTATGTGTTCTGAGATGAACAACCAAATTCCCTTTGAGGGCAAAAAACTTCATACATACTGAACAACCAAACTTCTTTTCCCGTGTATGAGTAAGTTGATGAGTCCGTAAATGTGTTTTGGTTTTAAAACGTAAAGAACACAGGTGGCACGGGAAAGGCCTCTCATTTGTATGTACTCGCTCATGCATCAGAAGCATAGCTTGGCTCGAACACCCTTTGCCACAAATACTGCATTCAAACCTTTTTACGTTCTTCACTTTCATGTTCTTGTGAGTCAGTATGTGAGTTTGCATGTCTTTCTTAGATGGCAGTACTTCACCGCACTCCGAACATAACAATTCTGTTGGATCAACAATGTGTGTGCTCTCAATATGTTGCTCTAATGCGGACTCCATTGAAAACATCTTCTTGCAAAGCGAACATGCATAACCAAGCAGTTTACCAAGATTTGTAGTTATTTCTTGCTTGACAGTCTTCATTAGTTCTTCTTTGACCTTAATAACTTTAGATTTTGAACAGTCATCAGATTCTTTGTGATTGGTCAATGCGCTCTTATTCTCAAATGATTGATCACACTGGTTGCATGAAAATGGGTTCATGTGTGTTAATCTATGTGTTTGCATTGTAATTTTCTGATGGAATCTCTTAAAACAGATGTCACATTCGAACTCTCTGATGCCACTGTGAATCATCATGTGACGTTTCAAGTTGTTTGGATTAGCAAATGTCTTGAAACAAATATTGCAGCGAGGTTTGATGTTGTTGTGACCGTATTTGATGTGCTGTGTCAAAGCATTGCGTCTGATAAGCTGGTCACAGAATGGACAAGTGATTAGGAGCCCTGTACTGCTATGAAGTAACATGTGTCCGGTAAGAATTTCTGCAGACTCAAAGCCTTTACCGCACAAGTTACACAAATGTTCCCCAGCAGGATTGTGTTTGTACTGATGCTTTTCATAATCTGCCAAGTCTTCGAACTGCTCTCCACAGTCACATAAGAATGTCCCATCTTCTTGTTGGAGTACCGTAGCTATTTGGCTATCATCCGCGTATTCTATAACCAACTCTGATCCATCGTATTTCAGGATTTGGAACTGGGAGGAGTCGTCACCTTCACAGAAAATCACTTCTTGGGACAAAGCGTCTCCATCTTCGTTTGTGACAAGTTGGGAATCAGTCAAATATTGGATTCTGTCATTACCTTTCAACAGGATAGTGCCATCAGAGTCCGTTGTAGTCAATATTTTGATGAAGTTTTTAGAACTAGGCAGCTCATTGATAACACCAGAAGTAATTGTTTCAATGGTTTCATCGTCTTGTGCCTCTTCCATTTCTGCAAAATTTTCGTCATGAGACATACTGTCCTGGGTTTCATCTATGTTCATGGCTCCGTCTAAATCGTCAGTTTCCTGGCTCTCTTCCTCATTTTCTAGGATGGTAGCTGGTACATTAGCTGAGACTTTGGTGTTTGACATGAGAAACGATTCAATAGAGTCTTCAAACTGACTCTGAGAGCTTTGGGTTGGTTCATGTGTGTAAATAGTTTTAGTCTCCTCAGTAGTAGCAATATCTTCATATTCTTCTTGTTTAATGTTTGTCACTTCTGTTGTTTCTTCCTTATCTTTATCTTTGGGGTCATCTATAACCAAGACGTAATAATAATCATCATCGCTATCAGTCGGCTCTTGTTTTATGATAGCCTCAAGTTGCTTCATGGGATCATTCCCAATATCGTCGTCATCATCGTTAGGGTCATATTTAGAGAGATTATCACTTTTAGATATATCTAATACAGTGTTGAGCTGTAGACGTAGTTCATTGTCCATTTTGATGCACTGTTTTCGGAACTGGTACGCGGAGTTCATGATAGTATAACAATCTGTGCACAGTTTCTGCGGTAGACCATCGTCTTCCTTGACCTGGAATTAAATAGATCATTATTTTAAGATGAGCACATGGATCTGCTAATAGAGATGATGAATGATAATTGTTTTTAACCTAATATAAGTAGATATATGTTAAGATTAGCTTTGTTCCGCGGCTTCGCCCGCGTGGTGGTCCTATCCTCAAGTCATGTGCTACCTGTGTGCCAAATTACATCGAAATCTGTTTAGCGGTGAAAAGGTAAAAGACGGGTGGATAATTATGGATTGGTACTGGTAGCAAAGAATTAATTATGCAATCTATAAAATCTGGACATTATCTGTACAGAAGAAGTTTGGAGTTTGGAGGGATGGAAAGATTGATGAAGATGTGGAAAAGAGAGTAAATGCGGGAAATAAAGTGAATGGTGCTATACATGCGATTGTGACCAATCAGTCGATGCCCAAAAAGGCTCGACTGGCTGTTCATAATGGTGTGCTGGTGCCAACGCTTATGTATGGAAGTGAATGTTGGGTGTGGCAAAAGAAGCATGAAAGTGGAATAAATGCTGTGGAAATGCGTTCCTTGCGAAGCATGGCTGGCGTGACTATGAATGATAGGCTGAAAAATGAGGTGATAAGGCAACGGTGCAGTTTAAAAGAAGATGTAGTGACAAAGATTGAAAAGAGTATGCTTAGATGGTTTGGTCATGTGGAGAGGATGAGTGAAAGGCGACTAAAAAAAGGTATTTATAAAGCAGAGGTGAGTGGAAACGCCGGGAGGGGACGCCCTAGAAGGGCATATAGTGACCAAATTGGTGATGTTCTTAAGAAAGGTCAGGTGCGTAGTACTCGCAACGTGTGTACGATGTATGAACGTAGGCGAAGCAAAAGGAGTATGTAAGGAGCGTAGCAAGTGGCGTTCTATAGCTTCTTGCTACCCCCATGGGAAGAAGGCGTGAGTTTATGTATGTATGTAAGAAGTTTGGAGGCGTTTGCCCAGCAATAGGACACTTGGACACATCAAAATCGAACCCTGCAACTAGGTACTACTTTTTCAGAGGTGCCCATGTGATTTAATATGTAAAATATTTTGAATTTTAAGTATCTATCTCTTCTTTTCACTATACAATTGTTCCATATATAAATATTTCACACAAGCTCATTCATGCAAGCAAGCACAAACATGCGTTCAAGCATGCTCATTTGCAGGTTCAAAATTAATCACACAAGTTTATTTGGCCCTATGTCAGTCTATAATTCAATACTGTATGACTTCTTGGGGTGGCGCACCAAAAACTAATTTACTTCCTCTTGAAAGAGCTCAGCGAGCAATTTTAAAGGTAGCAAACTTCCATCCCTTCTTCTTTCCCACTGATCTACTATATAAATCCTGCAACGTATTAACAGTTCGCCAGCTTTTCATTATGCACTTAGTATTAAAACAGCACACCATGCTTACCTACAATGCAGGCAATACTAACAAGAGACGGAATGATATAGTATGCATATCTAATGCAACCTCAAAACATGTCTCTGTAGAAAGATTTTTTACATTCTTAGGCCCATTTCTGTACAATAGATTAAATAGAAAACTTAGTATCTATAAACTAAATTACTTAAGCTGTAAAAAAATTGTACTCAAATATTTACTAACTATAGATTATGCACACTCAGAAGATCCACTTGTTGTCTGCAAGTAGAACTGCTAACATGCTATTTTTATTATTTACTTTTGTTTACCTAAGTTTTAATTTAGTTCTTACTTTATAGTCATTGTTAATTTATTACATTATGTATTTATGTACTTTTTAGCCTGAAGCACAGGTTCAACCTAGTTCAGGCAAATAAGCAACTGTGTTCTATTTTAATTGTTAAGGTATTTATTGTACATGTGACCCTTTTATAAATAAACGATTATTATTAAAAAATAAACGATTATTTTTATTTTATATCATAATTTAACATAGGTGGTAACACAAAAACTGATACCACCCTAAGTGTCCATTCAAAAATGGTAATCGCATAATATAGTCCTTCATGATAACGCTTCTAATTAAGCTAAGTGATTATAACATGATTGTGATATTTAGGATTTACATCAATAATAAATACTGCCTCGATTGAGTAAAGTCGCAACCCTTCAGGAAAACCCATATCCTAACAGTCGGGCTATTGCAAGTTACATACATACATAAACTCACGCCCTTTTTCCATGGGGGTAGGCAGACACTTTAGAACACCACCTGCTACGATCCTTACATACCCCTGTTGCTTCGTTTACGTTCAAGTAATTTTGCAAGTTATTTGATTAAAATGTTGTTTATTTCAAATGCAAACAGCAATAGGCTCGGTCGGCAAAGGGGCTTAAATATAACTGGCAAAATGTGGGTATACTTTACACCTGTGCCCAACCCTTTTCGAAATATAGGCGTAATCTTTTCCAAGAACATAACAAAAAAAACGGTTGTGCTTTAGACCACACGACTGAAGTAAAACTGAAATCACCATTCGCGTAACGCTAGCAAAAGAAATGTTACTTCAAAAAACGAGTGTGCTTTAGACCACACGACTTAAGTAAAACAAAAATCACCGTTCGCTAGCAAACGAAGTTTTACTTAAAAAAGCTGCGGTCTTGTGAGTGTATAAACAGCCAGTGTGAATTTAAAACAATACCTATTTTAGCGGTACGTCCCGCGGCGGTGACGCGGTGTGTTCCTTGTTTAAAATTTAAACAACTTCCGTTCGCCTCGCCCGATCACACTTTCCGTAACGCTCTCGTCACGCATTCACCAGCTTACTCCTCAAGTCAAGCGTGCGTAAAAAAGTTTTACTTCAAAAAAACACGGACATAATATTCTTTTACAAAGTTGTTACCTAGTTTACAGTTGTGACTGACAATATTGATTATTTTCCAATATTCCTAAGAATTTGATTAAATATGCAACTTACTACAGTCGACTGATATTCTTATTGATGAACAATGTCTTTGCACAAACTAAGAATGTCCAGTAGTTCCACTTCACACTTTTAAAATTCAAACTCTATAGGCATAAATACAATTAAGTAATTGTTTGTCACACTAACAGTAGCAATGGGTTTCATTTTGACAGTTCAACAACATTCTGTGCGTTATTTACGTTGTTGAACAGACAAATTTTTCGAACTTAAGAAGCAATGAATTAGCAATATCTTTCAAAATCATTCAGATTGTGATTGATAGTGTGTTACGTAATAAGGGTGCAAGTTGGCTATTTGTTTACCTGCAATTGCTTTTTTAGGGCCTGATTTATAGAGAACCCCATAACTGAATCATTAAAAAAAAATGGTAGGTACCTATAAGAAAGGTAGCAAATGCATAGTATGGAAAGATGTTTAACAAGATATGGGTTTTATAGGGGGTTGTTCAAAATGGCAGGTAGAATAACCCCGTTTACGATTGCAGGTGACTAAATCACCATCATGTATAATTTGCACTATGTATGTAATGGTCAAAACTCAAGAATAGCATTTCATAAACCATGTTACGTAACCAAGTGCAGAGTGATAAGGTTTTAAGTGTTTCTCCTCAGTTGTAGTGGGCGGGATAGAAAATAAGACGTCATTTGTCATCGTCATTCCATTCCAGCCAAAAGATTCAAGGGTATTATTCCCAACTTGAAGTTTAGAACAGTGACAAAAAAAATACCAGCCAAGTGCGTGTCGAACCACGCACAATGAAGGGTTCCGTAGTTGGGATGAGTTACTCCCAAAAACAGACTTATCAATGTAGTTGAAGGATATGATCATACATTCCAACTGAAAATGTAAGTTTGTATGCACAACATTGAGTAATTTACCATGTTATTTTAAGACCAAAAAAAAAAAAAAAAAAAGAAGAAGAAGACCATAGACTTCTTATAGTCTTCTTATCTTCTTACAGTTTTCCTGTAATCTATAAGTAAAGAACTATTTTCTATTTTTTTATTCAAAATTTTAATTTTATTTCCCCCTTATTAAAAAAATCATTTATTTACGTTACACATCGATGTTTGGGTCACAGAAATTCATACGCAAGTATCAAGTTTCAACATAATCGGTCCAGTAGATTCGGAGCAAATTGGCTGTGACAGACGGACACAGACAGACAGACACACAAGTGATCCTTTATGGGTTCCGTTTTTTCCTTTTGAAGTATGGGACCATAACAAAACATTTTTGCAGCAGGCTGTGTTATACTAAAATTGTATAGGACCAATTCCACAGCCAATGATCAAAGGTACCATCTAAAATAGCACATAGACCATTCCTGGCATCCTGGGAAGATGCAGAAAAACTACCTATTAATAAAAAATTTAATAATATGGAAGAATCTATCACTGTCAGCCTGCATTCTATAACACTGCTAGACAAAGGGTGCTCCAATTGCATGCACAGTTTTATACTTCATTTTGAACTATCCTGCAACAATGTCAATTAACATTTCTATGTGGAAAGAGTAAAGTAAAGGCATCATGGAAGAAGTTAGGTGCTTTTGGACAACACAGTTTGGAAGCTTTTGTTGAGTGGTAATGATTAATCTTATTGGAATATGTAAGCTTACCAATCAATCCATAACACTTAATCATCTGCCTGCCGTTTTCCCAACTATGTTGTGGTCGGCTTCCAGTCTAACCAGATGAAGTTGAATACCAGTATTTTACATGGTGTGACTGCCTATCTGACTTCCACGACCCGCTCATCCACAGAGTGCGCATAAGGGCGCATAAACTAATTGAATTGAATAGCATTCAAAACTATTGTTGGAGCTGCTGAAGATTGTAAATACTATCTTTATATTGTATAAATTCAATCTATTAGTATTGTATAATTGCATAGCACATGTGTGAGCACTATGTACCTACCATTTCTGAGTATGTCTTTTATTGACTTGAATGTGCCATGGCGGCTGAGAGTGTCATGCTCACAAAAATGTCTAGCTGATGGTGGCGTATGTGTTGGATCATTAAGTTCCCTTCAAAATGGTTGAGCTAAATGGTGCTGATCTATGCGTCATGTTCGTGAACGGGTACCGTCAGTAGGGACTGGTCATTTCTTAGCTGCCACGGCTCATTTTAACTTAGTAGTTTTTTATATTTTTATTACGGACGCTTTTGACGTGCACGTCTTTCTACATTGTTCTCACATGTATAATTTCAACATAAATTATGTAACCTATACTATGTAACAATATTTTGATTTAAAAGAGTGTCCATGGAGTTTCTTGCCCGTTCTTCTCCATAGGAACCTACTATGCTTTGGAATGGGCAACTAGCTTCATCTCTCTGACTGACCGACCCCTTGACAATTCAAAAGTGCCTGTAATAGGTTTATTTGAAATAAATGCTTTGAGTTTGAGTGACCTCGGCAAGCATAGCTTAACTTGTGATAAACCTGTGCGGCTGGTATTATGTAGCCACAAACTCCTCTGACACTTATGGAGAGATTATAGATAAATCTAAACAAAATTGACATGTTTTGTCTGTTAATTAGGGTGTTTTTCTTATTCAGTTTTCAGTATGTCACCACACAACATAAAGTCGTGCTGTGTGGGACACCATAAGCTTGGCAATGGCTTTTGAAGTTTTTACTCTTAATAAGCAGTAATGGAATTTGAAATGATGTCTGCTATTTTGTTGTTTTATCATAATTTTCTCCCAAATACAAAGCATGTAAGGAAAACACGAAAGCAAAATTTACAAAAAAATATATTTAAATACTTTCTTAACTCAATAGGCTTATTATACTATTAATGAATACCTAGATTAAAAAGCAAAAGGAGTATGTAAGGCGGGTAGCAGGTGGCGTTCTATAGTTTCTGCCTACCCCCATGAGAAGAAGGCGTGAGTTTATGTATGTGTGAACATCTCGATGATAATGCAAGTTATTTATATGAATATGCGCATTAAGATTTTGTTATTTAAATGCTGCAAATCTGTGATTGTTTGTCAATTCTGAATAAATTTAAAAAAAATATAATGTAACACCTCCATTACCCTAATGCATAATGTATCAGAAATGTTATTATGTTTATAACAATTTAAATGTTCAAAATAAACTTTTGCATTATTGTTGACTTTGTTTATGGATATCATTTAGCGTTGATAGCTTCTCCACCAGTTGCACGTAACTCCATTAAATTTAATTCCTCATTAAAAGTAATGCTGTCTTTAACTAAGGGAATCATGTACTTATTAGAAAGTGACAGAATTACTTTTTGGGGAATTAAATTTAATTGACTTACGTGCAACTGGCGGTCTGTCATTTAATCTTAACACAAATTTAATTCTGTTACTAAATTGTAATTTTGTATACCTATTTGATATTATAATAGTGTAATTAAAAATAAATATTATAATGTTTAACAAATAAAAACTTGACTTTGATTATCATTACTAGAAAAGTCTGTACATTGTTCACTTTGTATTTAGAGCACTAATTACATGCTGTGTATTTTATTTTTAACGGCGACGCTTTTGCCGCCTTTACTACATTCCCTAGCGTTACTTTATAGAAAATTATTGTCCGAAACTTTCAAAGCAAAATCGACCTACTACTTCTGTTACGCAAATACAATAACGTCGAAAATCGCTTGCAATCAATGCATTTTCGCGGCGAGTCTAAACGTAAAGTGAGGTTATGTTCCATGTCAATAATTGACAAACTGACATACTTAAATGACAATAAAGCGATATTATCTCGGAATACACATCATTTATCCCGGAGCAAAGTACAAGTGAAATTTTACGTACCTCGATTGTAGTTACTTCATGAAACTTCTCAGTTACATTCTGTTCCGAATCTAGGAGTGACACTTCGGAATTGGCAGACAAACAACAGCGGCAGAGATCGGACCACGTATCCATTTCAATAGACGCGCATTATTATCCAAGCAGTAACACCTGGAAAAATTAATATAAACACTATAAAAATGCATTGTTTTGACAGTTAGTAATCAGAGACCACAATAAAATAATAAGGTATCCAAAGAGTAAAAATTATCTACGGACCATGCCCATAAAGACGATCTACTATTCCAAATTATAGACAAGAGACGAGCGTACAAAATGGAGGCAACTGCGCAACGGATGCGGCGTCACAATAAAGATAATGATTTTAACTGTCATGGTGGCACCACTGACATCTTTTAACAATACGTTCCGGTGATCACTATTTTATTTTAAATGTAGTCTTTAGCAATAACATGCTGCTAAAATAGATTTCAAATTCTTATTTGGTTGTTACAATATTTTTGATTTATTTTACTGCACAAACTAACTGGCCTTTTTATGTACTTCTAAGTTGAAAATTATTTTCCCGTATATTGGTTATGGTTTGCGGACGTTTTCAATGACTAGTCGCGAAAATAAGATCATATGCTGGGCATTTTTATTATTATTTTACTGCTAATTTCTATTATTTTGTTCTGTAAATAATTTGCTAAGTTTTATTTTAATTAATAATAATGTTGAGCATAGACAATATTAAAAATTATCTCCACTGACAGACCAGTGACACAGATTTAGACATTGATATTTAATATTGGCAGAATTGTCGACATCGGCACCAGTCGACACCTAAGGTCGGCACCATTGCCATATAGAAAAATAGAATAGACTAGAATAGACCAACAGAGGAAGTAAAGTAAAGAAAACAGTTTAAATTAATAGATTTGTTTATTAGAAATTGATTGAACGGAAAATGTTGATTTATGAACACTATAGGCCATTAATATGCATTTTTTTTCACTTTCGCCAGGTACAAATTGTGCAATGGCGTCTAATGGGCAAGCCTGGACCATCGTGTGGTCTAGATTGGCTCACAGATAACTAAGATTGGCTAATGGCATTTTGGCTTTAGATTATTATGGAATTCGTAGATATTTTTAGACATAGTTATGATTTTTAGAGCGCTATGCTTTGGGATGCAATAAGGTAGCCCGCAAAATTCAAATTTTCTTACGTTTTTTGCATTTTGCAGGTCTGTGTCAGGTTGTATGTTGATCTAAATATACAAATATGGCTTTACATAATTACTATCATTAGAATCAGCAATACAACTAACTCTCTTCGTAGAACCCTATTGAATGACTATTTCATGAAATAGTCATTCAAACGAATTCTACGAACTTAGAGAGTTAAATTGCTAATTCTGATTATAATAAATTTACATAGCCATATTTGTTACGTCCGCGAATCATATTTAGATCAATACCTATACAATCTATTACTGACTTGCAAATTGCAAAAAACGTAAGAAAATTTGAATTTCGCGGGCTACCTTAGCGCATCCTCCTGTATTAGTTACTTGTGTTTCCAGTGGACTAACGCCCGAAATGAATGATGTATCTTGTAAGTCTTGTAAACGCTCTTTGTCTGTAACCAATCAACAGCCAAGTTTGCCAATCTGAGTCTTTCAGAAGGCGGATCAAGCAAGATTAGGATTGAGACGACACCCGGACATAGCGGAACGGTGGCGGTGTATAGCGGACAAAACAAGATGTCAACGTTAGTTCCGATTTTGGCCACGCGCCAAAATAACCTTGTTGCGTTACTACATTATTAATTTCGGGATTTCGGGTAAGTAAATAAAGTTCTGGAATCCTAAATTAAATGATTTCATAAATGAAAAATAAGCCATTAATTTAGTTATTATTTGCAGATAATTATAAAGTTTTACTTAGGGTGTTTGTACCTATGGTCAAATGCAATCGTTTTATGACTTAGATAAAGTATAGATAGAGGTAATCAGTGCCGCCGGATTTAAAGGTTGGGAGACTTAGAGGCAACTAAAAAAACAAAAAAAAATAGGGTCCTTTACGGTCCCTATTTTTTTTGGAACAGATGAACAAAGAACATATTTCAATCTATGGAACTACCAATCGGATTAGAAAAAATATTTTTGCATTGGATAGCCCAATTCTTGATGAAGGTTATTTATCATCACACTTCGACCCTCATGAGCCGAGCAAAAAGAAAAAAAGTCAGAAAGAACGTTAAGCGAAAGGGTTGTTTTCAAAATAAGGGCCAAAAAAGTAGAAATTAAGGTAAGAGGCAGGGTACAGCAGGGTATTAATCTCAGGTGTTTATTGATCCGTTTAATTACAGTTACACCAATGAAATTGTCTGTGTGGTGCCGGACGTAAAGAATTGCACCTCCCTATTTCTTCCCGTGGGTGTCGTAAAAGGCGATTAAGGGATTACTAGAGAATGGGCTGCAGCGTTCCCTATGCATTTTAACACCATACTGTGATCGCCAACCCGCCTGCCAAGCGTGGCGATTATGGCAAACCCCCCCTTTGGGGGACGCCAATGTCCAGCAGTGGACGTCTTTCGGCTGAAATGATGATGATGATGAAATGAAATTACGTATACAAACTCTTATAAAAAGCTTATTAATTTTATTGTTACTCAAGATTGTCTCAACAGTTAATTATCCTTCCTTTAGAATTTATATTAAACAGTGTAAAAATAAAAATCCAGTTTCCTGGGGGCCTTAAATGGACGCTTTGGCAGAATCATAATATGATCTGCGTACAATTCATACATCTCGCAATTCATCTGTTTAACAGCTGCTATTTGACATTAGACTTTACTAAAGTAATTCATAATTTGTGGACCATTTTACGAAACTCCATACAAAACTGTCAAACAGATTAATTGCGGGATAAGAATTGTACGCAGATCATATTATGATTCTGCCAAAGCGTCCATTTTAGGCCCCCTGCACATGTTTTTGTTTCATAAAGCAATGTAGAAAAAATAAGCCCTTAGAACTAGTGACACTAATGAGAAATGGGTTAGTTTTCTAGGCCTATCTCCTTAATTTACAGTGATTAGAAATTCGTTGAAATAGGCCCTTAGACGTCTCAAAGAAGTCGTCGATTTAAAGTAATTTAATAAAGCAAGATGAAAGGCCCGGGTGTCACCACTGTGTGGATCGCCCGGAGGACATGGTGGAACATACGGTGGAGGTCTGCCCGGCTTGGGTGGAGCACCGCCGTGTCCTCACGGAGGCGATCCCTCACGTCCGGCCCTGGTTCAGGCCATGGTTCGGAGCGAGAGTGCATGGGAAACCGTCACCTCCTTCTGTGAAGGAGGAGGCGGAACGCGTGAGGATGAGGCAGGGTTCGCGCCCTCACGCCCTTAGTCGCCGTAGGAGACGCCCCGGGCGTCGGGAGTCGCAAGCTGATTTCCGGCCACCGTAGGCGCGGGGCTGCGGACGGTGACCGATGGGTAGCTTGCCGTGCGACAAGGACCAGGCCTGGGTCGAGGGCGCGTTATGTTTTACGCGTGCCTCAAAGAGATGTCAGCACCACTGACGGGGTCCGTTAGGACCAATGCCTGCCAGGGTTGCGAGTTTGTCCGAAAGGGATATCGTGGCCCTGGCACACAGGCATCGCAAGGAACACGGGTGGGTTTTAGTCAGTAAAAGTCTGACACGCCCTCCCGCTCAGCCCAGAGCGGGAAAGTTATTTGATAATTTCCCACCCAAAAAAAAAAACGAGAATCAAATCAAATATACTGCTTTTGCAGCAGCGTTCTCAACGTTTCGAGAAACAGACTTTTGTACTCACAGATTTTGAAAAAAAATTAGTCAGCAAGAAGATCGGCAATTTTCACAAAAACTTTTTTGATGACAATCGAACCTGTTCGAACCTGTTTCATAAACAGACACTAGTTGTGTCAGTTTATGAAACAGGCTTTTGAGTTCCATAAAAGTAAAAATTGCAAAATAAAATGATGATAATTATTATACTGGCTATGAACGACAGATTTTGGGGATTCCCTGGTATGGAATTTTAAGATTTTACTTCTGTTGGCAGTCCAGCGACTGCCTATTTTTGTTTGTATATCTTTAGTTAACTACATAAACCAACGGAGTATAATTTCCATATAAAACGTCAGCTTATAAAAAAAAGGGGGTGTTTCTTAGACCCGGCGCTGTCAGTAGAGACTGGTAATTTCTTAACTGCCGGCTTTAATTTTTTAAATTGTTATTTTTATTAGAAATGAAGTATTGACAATGTTATCAAAATCCAGCTATAGCCAAGACAAACGATCGACATAGAAATAAGTTCCAGAAATATAATTTTCAATTTTACAAACCAACCACTGTGAGTACCTACTGAGTACCTGTGACCCTGTATTTGCTTTTAATTTACTGCACAGAAAACTCCGAACCAATCAATTATAATAGCGAATCAATCGCAAACAGGCGGCTGATCAATCAATCTTAGGCCATATTGTGGCCGCTCGCTATCGAGAGGTTCGCGTATTCAAGCGCCATTTTGTAAGTTTTGGCGGGAATTCTGGATCGCAGTTTACGCGCCATTTGTCCTGAGGACAATCGGGTGCGTTCACAAATACACGTCTTTAAAAAAAAAAATAACCTAGATATAGTAGACCTTTTTCTGTTCTTTCTTTTGCCAATCAACATCGTAGATAGTTACAATTGAAAATTATATATTTGATATAAACATAACGTATAGCACTTACCCGCGTCTTCGTAAGTTTGTACGCGTGGATTTCGTATCTTCGCCTACAAAGTTCAATACTCTCTCCGTCCCATTTAATAGATAGTTTCCGAAAACTAATGGTTGCGATCTTTTTATTTATTATATTATGACAAACTTTATTATTTATTACAAACTGCTATTCAGTCGTTTCAAGTTTACAAAAAAATAAATACCTATGTAGTGTAACGAATAGACTCACACCGTATTTTTCTTACTTTTAGCATTTTTGTACCCGTCGCGTCGTTAAGTGATATAGCTTATTACATAATAGACATAATTTTATCTACAATCAACATAATAAGAAAAAAAAAATACTAAGAAAAACGGGTCACCATTTAATTTAAACAAACTCTCGAACATCACAGCTGTTTGTTTCACAGATCTTTATATTATTTAGCTCTTATTGGCGACAATACTCTCTATCAATCAGCAGACCGCCAAACTATTTACCTATTTCAACTAAATATCCTACTTTCTAATATCCATTTGGCTTCGCTGTAGTCGGTTAAAATAGGACAAATCACTGAAGTCTTAGTTAGAGCATTCAGCCTACTTGAAGTAGGCAAACTTAAGAAATCCCGTTGAATAGATTATCCTAACTTGTATGAATGCACCCTTAGCATGAATCGTTACTATTTATAAACTATCCTATTCACTATCACTTAGGAAAATAAAGTACGTACCTACTCATAAGTAGATACTTAGATCGATCTAGGTAAAATATTTTACAAACGATTTTGAGCAAAAGAAAACGAAGATGATTGAGTTGGTACAGACGGCTACACATCAAGCTATACATTTCCAGTATAAGCTGGGGGCCTAAAATGGACGCTTTGGTAGAATCATAATAATGATCTGCGTACAACTCCTATCCCGCAATTCATCTGTTTGACAGTTTTGCATGGAGTTTAGTAAAATGGTCCACAAATTATGAATTGCTTTATTGAAGTCTAATGTCAAATAGCAGCTGTCAAACAGATGAATTGCGGGATGTAAAAATTGTACGCCGATCATATTATGATTCTGCCAAAGCGTCCATTTTAGGCCCCCTGATCTCGCATTGTATAAGATTTCCGTACAGTGCGAGATCAGCGTAAAATGGAATTGTATAGCTAGACGTGTAGCCGTGTGTACTTACGAGAAAATTGTACCGATCAACTGTACGACAACACTATTGAATTACGAAGACCACACTTTCTCTCTCTCTCTCTGCTCAGCCTTATCGCATTAAGGCTTCTACATACCGGCGTGACTTGTCGCGCGCGAAACGCACCGCTCGTCCCGCGACACGCGGGGCCTTTGTACCGCATAGCGTCGGGCGACAATCGCGCCGATATGTAGAAGCCTTTATTCTAGGCTAGGCTCTCCTCGTCATCCTTACTGCTACTTATTGTAATACTGTAAAGCCATATAATTATGTTATGGCCGCGAATCATATTTAGATCAACTTAAAACCTGTTTCTGACCTGGAAATTGCAAAAAAACGTCAGAAATTTTGAATTTCGCGGGCTACCTTAGCGCAACCCCCCTAGGTTAATTACATAAACCAATGGAGTAGATATTTATGTATTTTTTTGAACTTTCTGCCTCCACTAATTGCACCTGAACATTTCACAAACAAACGATAATTTCTGCATGATACGTTGGTAACTTGGTACCTAATCGTTCAATTACCTAATAATAGGTCATTATTCATCATAATTTCAGCCGAAAGACGTCCACTACTGGACATAGGCCTCCCCTAAAGGGGGGGTTTGCCATAATCGCCACGCTTGGCAGGTGGGTTGGTGATCGCAGTATGGTGTTAAAATGCATAGAGAACGCTGCTGCCCATTCTCTAGTAAGTCCCTTAGTCGCCTTTTACGACACCCTCGGGAAGAAATGGGATGGTGCTATTCTTTACGTCCGGCACCAAACGGACATAATAATAGGTACCTAAGTATATTGCTTTTTCTTATGCCTATAAATAAATTAAATTGACTAGCTTAATTTTAATTACTACCCAACAGCTGGTTTATTGATTAGCATACAGAATATCTTGAATCTTCGTAGGTAAGTAGGTACGTCTACAGCTTATAATGTATGTACCTATACAAAATATTGTAAAACATTTTAAAAGAGAACGGTGGAGTTTCTTGCCCATTCTTCTCCATACGAAGCCTCACTACCTTTTGAAAGACAACTAAGAACCAATTCTATTTTTTTGTAAATGTTGATGTTCAAAAGTGCTTTATAATACGAGTAATATGTGCCTATTTGAAATAAATAATTTGACTTTGCCTTTGACTATAACCACATTTATTCAATGCATATTAAAATAAATCATAGCCAAGTGCGAGTCGGACACGCACACAAAGGAACGCTTTTAGGCAAAGAAACACTTTTCTTGTATGGGAACCCCCTTTAATTATTAACTTTCTACAATTTCAACTGTCTACCTCATGTCTACCTATTACGGTTCATTAGATACAGTCCGCTGACAGACCGACGCGACGGAGGCTTAGTAGTAGGGTTCCGTTTGGCACTCTTCGGGTACGGAACCCTAAAAATGGATCCAAATCTATGAAAATCATTGAGGTATTTCAATTAGGCACATAAAATGCACGTCGTTTGAACGTCAAAATTTACAAGAAAAAATAGAATTGATTGAACTATAGTTAAGTATTGTAGTTTCGTATAGAGGTATGAGGAGCAGGGTGTAAGTTCACTCATCCTCCATAGAAAAGGGAGGATCCTCCGACCAGTGGGAGTGTGTTGTGTCTGGTGGGCAACTGCCCGACGATTGATGTCGGGACGTTGTATATACAGTATGTAACAAAAACCCTGTTGTTCCTTTTAGGGACGTATACATTTACCTACAAGCACAACATTGGTGGGATTATAATTAAAAAAAATTAAGTATTGGCTAGTGGAGAAGTCAAAATCAAAGAATGAAAGAGGTTAGAAATCAGTTAAACATTACAAATATTAATAATTAATTATTTATTTTAATTATTTTTGTTGAACAGTTTTTATAAATGACTTGCTTTATTACGTATGTATACCGATTCTTAAAACGTAGGTAGAAGGAACAACAGGGTTTTTGTTACATATTGTATACAGGCGTCGTTCGTTAGAGAATTTCAACATCCATTGCTGTTTATTTTTATTTTAGCTGTGTTATTTACATTAATGGAGTACTGCGTACAGATAATGTAATTTTACATTGAAATAAAGGAATAGTAACTGAAATTACGATGAAAAAATGACAAAATTCCTGAGAAAATTTTCAGTGGAATATGATTCAAAATAAGGAGCTGAATGCACCCTGTTAATTTGCGGAGATCTGTCCCTTACACCCTGTATATACACTAGTCGCGCGGTAAACTCTGCTTGCGCGATGCAGGATTTTGCGTGACGTCAGTGTGACGCGTAGTTCGCATGTGGCGATTTCAGAATACATTATTCTAAGGTGGCGATGTTGATGAGGACAGGAGAATGGGCACGATATTCCAAAATTATTTTTTTTCGCCTCTGTTGGTAAACTTCGTTTCAAACAGTACGAAGGTTTTATTTACGGGATAAAAGGGGATATCATACAGAAAATTTTATTTTTATGCCGATACTTGGATGATGGATGGATATTGAAGGGACTATTCAATCAAGCCCTGGGAAAGTGCCCTCTCATGCTTAAATCTTACCCCTACTATTTGTATTGTGTAGCGCGCGAAATATTATGGCACAATGTAGAAATGTACACACGGCTCTATATCAAGCTATACAATTCCAGTATAAGCTGATCTCGCATCTGTATAGGATTTCTGTACAATGAGAGGTCAGTGTATATTCGAAAGAAAATATACGTAGGCATAGCGTTGGCCAAATTTTCAATTATCACTTTAGAATATTTTTCACAAAAATTATTAAAAAAAAACATATTCTTAGTTTGCCAAAATGGCCTCAGCTCAGCATAACATTTCTAACTCACTAGTCTAGTTAAAAACGACGAAACAGTCATAGTAATTGTCAAAGTATTTTCGTAGTAGGTTCTTAGATATGAATATTATCAAGTCGGAATAAACTCAAACTTATAGGATGCATCAAGACACATGGACCAGGGTCGTTACAGAGTGTGTACCTGAAGACGGGCGACGTTACCAAAGCAGGCCTAAGAAACGCTGGCGTGACGATTTGGACTCGTTCCTGACTTAGCTGTCTAAGGAACAACACTAGAAAATTGTAAAAGTATAGGGGAGAAATTTTCCCAGCAGTGGGACATCATAGGTTAACTTATAAAAAATTAAGGAAAGTAAATGAGTATGTATCTACATGAATATAAAAATAATGCTATTGTCAAACCCTCGGGCTTGGTGAGGGTCTGGGGATGGCTCGCTCACCTTGCGAGCTGGTATTCGCTGAAAAGTGACAGGTCATGCGAACCCTCGGGCTTGGTGAGGGTCACAATGACACTATCGGAAGGGTTCCCTACGTTTCTAAGTCTGACTCCAAAAATGAAACATCAGGTAACTTAGACCAAATGTTTATTGCACGTTCTCGGTTACATTAATAAAATGTTCAAAACTGACCCTTATAACATAAATGGTGTATGTAATCAGTGGAGATTCTCAACACCGCGATCTAGCTTTTGGACTCAAATAAAAAGCGCCATCTGTTGGTTCCGATGATAACTAATTTTACAAACACCAAGTAAGTTATACGTACAATTGGAGTGCGACATTGATTTGCGAGCGATGTTGCTACTGGCCGGTAGATGGCTGCACATTCCGCCCACCAAGGACATTTTGTGAACATTACATGTCCTTCAAACTATGAAGTTGAACTAATTACAACTAGAAGTTGGTCTCACTGAACACATCTCAAGTGAGATTACAAATATAAATCCTATTGAAGACATCTCTTAGAACTAGTTTATTTTCTACTTACACAAAAATTCACTTATTAGACACATGCGCAGATTGTCAATATTAAGTTTTTACTGAACGACTTGTTTAAGTGATGGGCAAGACACACAGTTTCGAGGTTGGTCGTTTAAAGATTGAACCGTTGCTACGCAGTGTGACTACCCGTGTTAGATTATCCAGCCCCGGATGTTTCTCAACCACTCTGCCAAGTAGCCACCGACAAGGGGGCATGTTATCCTCCTTAATTAAAACTATGTCTCCTAAGTCCGGTTCAGGAGTTTGCGTAGACCACTTATACCGATGGAGCAGTGTGGTTAGGTATTCAGTTGACCAGCGTCTCCAGAACTGTTGCAGCATCTGTTGAACTAAATGCCACCTCTTTAGACTAGATATGTTAGTGTCTTCGTAATTCCTATCTGGTGCGTTTATCACAGGTTCACCAATAAGGAAATGCCCAGGTGTTAATGCATCACAACTGTTGGAATCCGTTACCCTGCAGAACGGACGTGAATTTAGGCATGCCTCCACTTGACTTAAAAGAGTTGACATTTCTTCGTAAGTTAAAGTGGAGTTGCCTATTACCCTGCGCAAATGCCCTTTGCATGACTTTATTCCGGCTTCCCACAGACCGCCAAAGTTAGGAGAATGTGGTGGAATATAATGCCATGTTGTTCCCTCAGCAGCTAAAGCCGCGGCAATTTCCTTAGTTAGGATTGAATTTTCAGAGCGGAACATTGTATCTAACTCTTTAGAAGCACCCTGAAAGTTAGTGCCATTGTCGCTCCATATATCTTTGCAGTGACCACGTCTGGCCACAAACCTTTTAAATGCGGCGATAAACCCCTTTGTGGTAAGATCGCTTACGACCTCGATATGAACAGCCTTAGTGGCCATGCATACAAATAGACAAATGTACCCCTTGTATGCGTGATGACCCCGACCCTTAGATGTCCTTAAATTTATAGGACCCGCGTAGTCTACCCCACTGTTTTTAAACGGCCTGCTTGGTGTGACCCGTGCAGGTGGCAATTGCCCCATTAACTGAGGTTTGGTTGTAGCTGCATACCTGATACAAGTTACACACTTTCTTACATGTGCTGTAACTAACCGCTTGGCTCCTAGGATGTAGTATTTCGTACTCAAATACTTGAGCATAAGTTGGGGACCTCCATGAAGACTTCTGTTATGCGCATCTGATATTAAGAGATTGGTGAGGTGATCGTTACCGGGAAACAATATTGGATGTTTACGGTTGTGATCGAGATCTGAACGTTCTAATCTACCGCCCACCCTCAAGATCTGTTTTGAATCCAGGTAAGGATTTAAGGACTTTAAGGCCTTCTCTTTACAATGTTCCCCTTTTTCGAGGTTGGTGATCACCGCTTCAAATCTTTTGCCCTGGCTAACCCTTATGCATGTCTCTAACGCTAATTCGAGCTCTTCTGCGGTAATATAGCTGAGGTGTCTTCTCGTAGTCTTTGGTTTTCTTAGTTCGAGAAACCGCCTCACATAAGCTATTATTCGCAACAATTTGTCAAGGGATGAATATTTATCCCAGAAAAAATTTACGGTATTCACTGATACGTGTACCCTCTTCTCCTCCAGTTCAGTTGAAACGGATTTGCGTTTACCCGTTGCGATTACCGTGTCTTTGAGGAACTCGGGACCTGCTAACCACATTTTGAAATGTATGAACTCTGAGGCGTACATACCCCGTGATGCGCAGTCAGCAGGATTGTTTTTAGATGTGACATGGTTCCATTGGTGTGGTTCACTTATGCATAAAATTTCTGATACGCGATTAGCGACGAAGGTTTTCCACTTGTTGGGGTGACTGTTTAACCAAGCTAATACAATTTCTGAATCTGTCCAAAAGTGTAAGTCAGATTTATTGATTCCCATGACTAACGATATTTCGGATACGAGTTTTGCTAACAGTACTGCCCCACACAGTTCTAACCGAGGAATTGAGACAGTTTTTATAGGTGCAACGTTAGTTTTAGCAGTGAGAAGAGTGACTGATATTCCACCATTAGCATCGACTACCCGCGCATACACAACCGCGGCGTATGCTGATTTGGAAGCATCACAAAATCCGTGCAAGTCGATGTTTTTGTCACCGTGCTTCATCTTCAACCATCGAGGTATTGAAAACTCTGCCAAACTTTGCAACTGATGTCGGTAAGTAAACCATTCATCTTTGATTTCAACTGGAATTTCTTCATCCCATCCAATTCCCGAAGTCCACAATGCTTGTATTTGCATTTTTGCTTTCACAATGACCGGAGCGACCCATCCTAATGGGTCGAATAATCTTGCAATATCAGATAACATTTTCCTTTTGCTTACAGGTTCTTCTACTGGATGCAGCTGAACTGAATACTGGAAGGTGTCGGAGTTTCGATTCCAGGTGAGTCCTAGTGTTTTTAATATTTCATCTTGCTTGATCCAAATTCCCTGTTCCACACGATCCTTGTCCGTATTTTTCCCATCTATAATTTTAGCCAGAAGCTCATTGCTGTTACTCGACCATTTTTGTAACTCGAACCCTGCTTTGGCGAGCATCTCTTCCATTTGTGTACAAATTTCTATTCCTTCTTCTACTGTTTCACAACCTGTCATAAGATCATCAACGTAAAAATCTTTTAGTGTTTTCTCCGCTGCAAGAGGATAATCCTTTCCTTCATCGTATGCTACTTGTTGCATAGCTCGTACAGCCAAGAATGGTGCAGCCGCAGTGCCAAAGGTGACCGTCTGAAGCTGGTAATCCTTTAATTGAGAGTCTCTGTTATCTCTCCATAAGATACGTTGAAAATACTGATGTTTATCCGCTACGCGTACTTGTCGATACATCTTGACTACATCTGATACCATGCAAATAGGATGTCTTCTCCAACGCATCAATAGATGCCGCAAGTCAGGTTGCAGACTTGGCCCAACCATCAGGTCATCATTGAGCGAAATGCCGGTTTTTCCCTTGCAAGATGCGTCGAATACTACACGCACCTTGGTTGTATCTTTGTCATTTCTAACTACTGCGTGATGAGGTAAATATACAGCTTCGTTTGCATGAGTATCCGGTTTGCTTACCGGCCTCATATGCCCTAGTTCAAGATACTCGTTGATTACCTCTGCATATTTAACTCCCAGTTCCTCATTCCGGCGTAGCTTAGATTCTAGGGCATGAAACCTCCTAATTGCTACGTCTCTTGTTTTTCCATATTTACAGCCTGGATCTTCGGTTTGGAATGGCAGATTCACAACGTAACGTCCGCTGGCATCTCTTGTAGTTGTGGCAGTGAATATCTCCTCACATTTGACTTCTGCTTCGGTGAGTATATGTTTCTTAGTTTCATCTGGTTCTTTCTCTAATTCCCAGAATCTTTTCAGGATCTCATCATCACCTTCGAGGGCGTGCATCACGGTGAAGTCAGAAGACTTATGGCCAGCAGAAGCTATCGTTCCTGACAGAATCCACCCCAGAGAAGTACACTGCGCCACCGCGCTGCAACCCGAAGCTTTCTTCAACCCGTTTTGTAAAACCTTACCGTAAATTTCTGCCCCCAACAATAAATCTACTTTATCCGGTTTGTAATATTTGGGATCCGCCAACTGTAGGTCTTGGAATTGTACCCAATCTAAATGTGCTGTTTCCCTACTAGGCAATAAAGATGTAAGTGATTTTAGAACGTATGCATTTACTACCAATTCCACAGATGGATCAACCCTAGACTGTATTTTAACCTTTACAACCGAATTCAACTCTAATTTGTGGTTGACATCTATACCAACTATCGAACCCTTAGCTGATGTTTTCTTTAATCCTAAGGTTTGGACAATGTTTTCCGTAACAAACGATGCTTGAGAGCCTTGATCTAACAAAGCCCTAACCGTGAACATAGACCCGTTTTTCGATACAGCCTTCACTAAAGCTGTGGCTAATAAGACTTGGTTATTAGCAGTACCCTTTGAAAAACAAGCCACTATCTCTTCATTTTCTGCTCCAACCGTATGAGTGCTCTTCTCCCCTAAAGATTCCTGCTCATTATTAGAATGTAATAAAGTGTGGTGTTTACGCTGACACATTCGACAAGTGACTGTACATTTACAAAACCTGGCAGAGTGGTTTCCCCCCAGACAATTAAAACATAAATGATTTTCCTGTACGAACTTACGCCGAGCTTCCACATCTTTACTCATAAACTGTTTGCAAGTCCCTATCTTGTGATCTTCATTACACATCGGACAACTCGAAGATACTGTGTGAAATACCCTTGCTTTAGTTGTATTTACATTTTGATTTTTAGTAGACTTAGGTTCTAAGAATTCAAATGCTCTGTATCTACTGGTTAAAAAGTCTTTAAATTTCTCAAATGTTGGTAGCTTATCGGAATCAATGTTTGAGGCCACCCTTAACTCCCATTCTTTTCGACTGTCTGAATCTAACTTTAGTGTGAGGATGTGAATGATTAATATGTCTCTAATTGCTGTGTCATTTAACTCTAAATTAATAAGCGCATTTAAGCATTCAGATGTGGTATCCATTAGATCCTTTAAACCACTAGCTGATTCACTGGTTATGTTTCTTTGACTGAATAAACGTTTTAAAATATGATGTGAAAGATATTTTTTATTGTTGTAATGCGACTCCAATTGAGCCCAGCACTTATCATAATTCAAATCGGTTATTGGAATGTGTCGCAAAAGTTGCTCGGCTTCACCTGTAAGGTAGCCTTTTAAATAATGAAGTTTCTGCACTTTATCTATTTTGTGGTTTTTGTGTATTAAAGAAACAAATAAATCTCTGAAGGTAATCCATTCAGTATATTTCCCAGAAAACGTTGGGATCGATATTTTAGGCAATTTGATGGGCATGTTTCTACTTTCTGAATTTGATGAATGCTCCGCAATTGGAGATACATCACTAGTACTCTTGAATTTATTTAAAACTGTTTTTAGTTCACTTTTGAAATCTAAATATAATTCTTCGGTGTTGTAATAAACTTCGTTTATAGTATATGGCGACTTTGTAACCTCAATAGGTTCGCAATCTTTAACCATCTGTGTATGTGTTAGGCTAAATTGAGCCCACAGCTCTTCAACGTTTTCTAATCTGGCTTCTACATATGGTTTGGTAATCCTATCTTTGGGAGATTTCTTAAAGTTGCTTTTAGCTCTCGACAATCGAGCATACAAATCATCCTGTACCTTGAGGAACGTTTGTACTTGAGACATTTTGAATGATTTGAAATTAATTTTATGAGATAAATCTAATCAATAACAAGTTGAAAATATTTCTTAAGGAAATTTTCTAAGTCAATGTAAACAAACGAATTTTTCTAAGTCCCAAACTTTTCTAAAAAAAATTACAAGTCGATAATATTTTGACGAAAATATTCTAAGTCAATGTAAACAAACGAATTTTTCTAAGTTCCAAACTTTTCTAAAAAATTTTACAAGTCGATAATATTTTTAACGAAAATATTCTAAGTCGAAATAAACAAACAAATTTTTCTAAGTTTTTGGACAAAAAAATTTAAATAGAAATCGGGCATAGGTTTCCCGTCTGAATACAATTTGCCTTAAAACTAACTAAATCTAAGATCACGTTGCACAAACACTAAGTTAATTTGCACCTTGAATTTTAGACCACTTTTGCTTGGCAGGAATGAATTTGAAAGTACTCACGGTTTTCACTTCTAACACTTAGCTCCTTACAACTAAAGTCGTCTGCAGCGCCTCCCTGCTGCTATTGCGTTGTATGTACTGCTCCTCCCCCCGCGCGTCCCGTTTCTGATGACTCCGAGTCCGGTTGCTGCTCGACCGCCTTGACACCGGAACTACTCCACTTGAATTGGGCACGTTCAGGCTGATGCTATCCTCAGTCACAGTAGGCTTAGCATCTGATGTTTGATGAACTGATTCCACCCTTGAGACTAGTTCATCATCACTGTTCGGCTCGAAGGACCATGTCAAACCCTCGGGCTTGGTGAGGGTCTGGGGATGGCTCGCTCACCTTGCGAGCTGGTATTCGCTGAAAAGTGACAGGTCATGCGAACCCTCGGGCTTGGTGAGGGTCACAATGACACTATCGGAAGGGTTCCCTACGTTTCTAAGTCTGACTCCAAAAATGAAACATCAGGTAATTTAGACCAAATGTTTATTGCACGTTCTCGGTTACATTAATAAAATGTTCAAAACTGACCCTTATAACATAAATGGTGTATGTAATCAGTGGAGATTCTCAACACCGCGATCTAGCTTTTGGACTCAAATAAAAAGCGCCATCTGTTGGTTCCGATGATAACTAATTTTACAAACACCAAGTAAGTTATACGTACAATTGGAGTGCGACATTGATTTGCGAGCGATGTTGCTACTGGCCGGTAGATGGCTGCACAGCTATCTTTAAATATTTACCTGCGAGGCCTCGATAACTACCGCTTTCTTGAAGGCCCAAACGTACCCTAATTTTCGCAAATGTATCACGTCTCGCCACCTGTCCTCCTGTCACACCCTGTTCTCCTGGTATCCGTAGTCCCGCAGTTGTGTATTTGCATATAAATTAGTCCGTTAACCAAAGAAATCCAAGAAGACCACTACCTTGTCGAATTTTATAGCTGTACAAGGATTGTTTGGCGCGCGGCCACAATCGGAACCAACACCGCCATCTTGTTTTTAAACACATTTCACAAAACAGCGCACTAACATACAGCGCCCCCCTGTTAACGTCATTCGAGCGCTAATAGATCCTTTATATAGTATTTTTATCTCACGAAGCGACGCACGCTTTCCTTGTGGTTACCAAGTGTACAAACACGCTGTGAATTTGTATGTAAGCACACATTCACAGCGTGTTTGTAAAATTGGTAACCACAAGTAAAGCCCGTATCGCTTTGTGATATAAAAAAACTGTAGCAGTGTACTTTGATTTACTACAAATTTATTTTCAAAGTGACGAATATCGGGACGATAATATTGAATGAATAGACCTTCAAAATCAATTTATTCAAAATCTTGCTCTCATAAGCACAGCACAGACTTTTACTCCAAAGTGCGAATTTTATGCCAAATCTCAGATAAATAAATCTGATCGTATAAAAGTTATAACAGAAGGCTTTTACCCGGCACGAATGTGCTACCAAACGGTTTTATTCAAATCTATTTCCATTTGACTACTACCAGCATTGGGACGATCAGTGCCAGATGAATGTAGTCGAGTTTATTCCGACTTGATAATATTGTTATTTAAGAACCCACTACGAAAATACTTTGACATTACTATGACTTTTTCGTCATTTGTACTCGTAACTAGACTAGTGAGTTAGAAATGTTATGCTAAGCTGAGGCCATTTTGGCATAAGTTAGCATCATGTTTTTTTAAATAATTTGCGTGAAACATATTGTCAACGTTATGACTATATTTCGGGCGCTACACAATACAAATAGTAGGGGCAAGATTTAAGCGTATGAGGCCACTTTCCCAGGGCTTGATTGAATAATCCCTTCACAGTCCATCCATCATCCAAGTATCGACGTAGAGGATATATTTAGCCATTTTCTATATTAATGTTATAGATATCCCTTTTTATGCCGTAAATAAAACCTTCGTACTGATTGAAACGAAGTTTATACGCTATACAGGGGCAAATAAAAATAAATTGTGGAATTTCGTGCCCATTCTTCCTCTGGATACGAAACTACAATAGGTACTTAATATAGAATCAATTCTATTTTTTCTTGTTAAGGCTTCTACATACTGGCGCGACACCGGTAGAACAATTTCTATGAAAAATTCAAGGAAATTGTTCTACCGATGTCGCGTCGCGCGACACAGTATGTAGAAAGAAGCCTTTAAACGTTAATTGTAAAAAAAACGACGTAAAGAAATACTAAGTACATATTGAGCATAATTCACATAAATCTTATCACAAGAAATCGACAAAATATAGTCATATATTGATCAATATTAATTTCTCTTAAATTTTTCAGTTAATATTTTACTGAGTTTCGAATCATTGGTGGAATGAATAAAACAAAGTCACAATTCGGCACAAATGAAAATCTGAGAAGTAAAGGGAATAAGTAAAACGCACTATACTAAGTAGCCATGTCAGAAAATAAAGACTCATTTAATTTTAACATGTCGGTAAAACACTCTAATTATCTTAGAAATCAAAAAGCGCTAAATTATCCGCTAGGCGCTAAAATTGTTATTCACGTACTTTAAAGAAGCGCTAGATGTAGCGCTGAAAGTGCTATGGCGTCGGTTCATCCTCGTCGTACTCAAAGTACATGGGCCAGCCGTTCGTTTTACGGACTTTAGTCGTTGTTGTTGATTTACGTGTAAGAGTTGGTATGTATTTAGGGGGTTCTTCATATTCAAGTGGAACAGTTGTGGTCCTGGATTTCTTAGATTTATATTTGGCATGTTTTTTTTCATGTTTAGGAGTTTTCGTGTGTTTCCGTTTATGTGTTACCGGATGCGGAAACCACATAATGCTTCTTGGTTTAGTGGAACTAAACATCGGTTCGTATTTAGGAGATGAATCATGATCGGTGACAAAATGTTCTACTAATTTATGCTTTCTATTTTTTACTTGATTTTGGTGAAGGTCAACAAATTTCTCGAAGTTATTTTTCGGCTTCCATATTGGCGGGTAAGAATAATATGCTCTAAGATATATACGCTTGTCTTTTCTTTTTGGAACTGCTTCATACTTGTACTCGTAATCTGGTCCGAACCTAAAAGAGCTTTCTGCATGGTTTGATGCTCGTGAATATACAGGAAGATGCAGTATAAGTAACCAGCTAATATCTGTAACAGAGGAGAAAATACCGGTCAGTTTGACGTTATACACATTACTTTTTCGAATTCAGGGGTAAGTTATGCGCCGCAGGAGACGCCCCGGGCGTCGGGAGTCGCAAGCCTATTTCCGGCCACCGTAGGCGCGGGCTTGTGGACGGTGAGCGATGGGTAGCTCGCCGTCCGATAAGGACGAGGCCCGGGTCGACGGCGCGTTGTGTTCCACGCGCGCCTCAAAGTGATGTCAGCACCAACTGACGGGGTCCGTCAGGACCAATGCCTGTCAGGGTTCCGAGTTTGTCCGAAAGGGATATCGTGGCCCTGGCACACAGGCAACGGAACGAACACGGGTGGGTTTTAGTCAGTAAAAGTCTGACACGCCCTCCCGCTCCGCCGTGAAAGGGAGAAGTTATTTGATAAATTACCACCAAAAAAAAAAAAGGGGTAAGTTATTGAAATAGGTTTATTTTTCTTCTGTCTGCTCTCGTCCCGTTTAATTTGGGGTCGGTGCAATATATTCATCCCTTCCGTTCTTCCCTATCACCCGTCACTTTGTAATTCACTCTATGTGATACACACTCTAACACAATCCATCGATTCCTTGCTCTCTATCTGCTCCTGCATCGGCTGCATCTATTGACTTTTTTAAATAGAAATGTGTACTATTGGACCTGCGGGGCATTGCGTAGGTACCTAACACACTTGCAATTGCAATGCCTTTCATTTTGACATTTTAACATCTTTCATAGCGTTATTTACGTTGTTGAAAAGACGAATCTTTCAAATATAATATAATATACAGACAGAACATGGCTTATTGTACATATAAAAAAGAAAAATTGGTTTATTTGTTACAGAATCACGTGCAGTTCAAGAAAAAAGTTGTCTCGAATAACAAAGAAAAAAAACAGATAATAATCACGAGCACCTAACAGAAATAAAATAAATCATATTATGAAGCCATAGATTAGCAAATTCCTTCAAAATCTTCTGAAATGTGATTGAAAATATTTTACGCAATCAGGGCTGTTTAAAGACTAAGAAATAAAGAAAAGTCATCAAAACAGTCATTGCTTGCTAAGAGTCAGAGATGGCAGATGGATTACTATGTCTGCATCTACATGTGCATAATCATTTATCATTTTACACATGTTTAAACAAATAAATTTATCTTATCTATATTTATCTCTGCTTAGGCATCGATACTACTTAGGTCACCTGGTCACGTTTTCCTAGTGCCAGCTCAACAGGTAAATGTTTCTTCAAAGCAGAACGCAACAATGCTGCTTGGTGGCAGATGTTGAAATAGTGAGAGATCATTTTGTTTCGCAAAAGTTTTCTGTCTGTTTTAAAAGTATAATTATGATGGAAATATAAACAAATGGATCAGAATACGCACCTGTAGATGTCAATTTGTAATGCCACTTACAAAATGTATTTCATTTCACAATTGAGGTTAGTTTTATAACCTTTTTCGTCGATGATTCTTCAATTGCAATTATTTTATAACAGATGAATGTTACAAATGCCTTTCAGTGAGTGATTACTTAAGAATTTAACCTCTATAGTGTGAGATTTTCTTACTTCAGTATACTCAGATTTGTATGCCGCTGAGTTAGCGCCACCTAGTGCCTTACGCGAGAACTAGTTTTTTATTTTACTTTGTAAATTATGGTGACGATCTTTTCCCGCTCGAAAGTGAGCTCGTAAATTAGCGTGACCCTGTGCTATCGCGAGTGTGAGTTACAATTTTGACAGCTCTTCTGAGAAACTTGTTCACTTTCGAATACGTTAAATGTTAACAGAAGGATTTGTAGTGCGACCCTTGTGAGTGTGTTGAATTGTTAGTTTTAGATATATTCCCAGTACATTCTGCCTGTTGGCATACAAAAATTTGTTAACTTACAGAACACTTGAACACAAAATAGTTACCCAGTGGTATCCAAGAAACTGCCAAAGAATAAGAGGTAGATCACAGAAAAGGTGGGAGGATGACATCAGACAGGAAGCTGGAACGACAGGGGGCAGAGTGGCCAGAGAGAAGGAATGGAGAAGGTTGGAGGAGGCCTTTGCCGACTTACCAGCCGGAGATCGCTGAAGTCGCATTTGATCCCATGATCCCCGGTGCAAGTGTGGGAAGGGAACACTGGGGTGGGTTTTAGTCAGTAAGAGTCTGCCATACCCCTCCGCTCGCCCCAGGGCGGAGGACATCCAAGAGGATTTTCCACCCCATGAAAAAAAAAGGCCTTTGCCGACTGGCAAACGGACATACAAAAAAAAAGTGAGCCTTCACGGGACGACTGACAGATGTGAAACATTGAAATTAAACAAACATCGAAAAAAAGGTCAGGGTGAGGAGTGAGCGCGGCATGCGTCGCCCCGCGAGCAATCGGTTTTACGTGCGCTTAAAGATGTTTCACATCAACATAATCAAACGCCAAATACGAGAGAGAAGACTACTATACTATATATACTACACTCTATGTCTGTCCGGCTAAAAAGGCTAATTATACTATAATAAATGAAAGAGAATGGCTACAAAGTTTAAAATTTTAAATATATATCTTACGTGATATCAGATTCATAGCGGCACGGAGTTTTTCTTTTCACGATTATCATTTCGCACCGACCGACATGCGACAGACGGCTTGGCTAGCACTAGGTGAATTGAGTTAGGTACAGCTCAAGAAATATAATGAACCCGTAGATTATAATTGGAAAATAGCAAATTATGATAGATTTCATATTACTAGTTATTCAATTTAAATTCTATGTCTCTTTTAATTGTTTGTTTAGCTATGATTAAGGTTATTTAGCCACGAATGCCGGATAAGAATAAGTGGAAATAATTAATTTTAATTAAAACATATTTTATAAGTGAGAATGGATAATTAGGTACGCATAGATCGAATTTAGCTAAGGAGGAGTACCTATTCCCAGTTAGTGGAACGGTAGGGAGCAACTTTATTCTTAATCTATGTAGCTCAATATGGTGCAAAGTTGCTCTATACAGGGTCAAAATATGATTCTGGTGATGTAGTTACCTACTTGAAGTATTAGTATAGTGTATTTCGATACCCATCACGTCTGTGAACTTTACACAAAGAAAACTGATTTTTTGAACTAATTTTCCAGTGATTTAACTACATGTGGTTGATGCCCCAAAAAAAAACTCATCAAATTAATTATTTTTTTATTTGATCATGTTCGGATATCGATACCCCTCACGTCTGCGGAGTTTCGCTAGCTAATTTAATTTAACCCTGTATAGCTCAATATGGTGTGGCGGTATCTCTGGCATTTATTGCTACAACCTTGACATTGGAGTAAATTGCAAAAAAAAGCTTTCTCAGTAGCAGCGCGCTGTTTGATAGTTGGTAGTGTGATACCCCCGTGCCTCGGAAAGTACGTTAAGCCGTTGGTCCTGCGCCTGATCTCTCTGCAGTCGTGTCAGATCACCGTCCCATCTTCGGACTATGAGAGTAAGGGAAGAGAGAGTGCACCTGGTTCGACAAACTTGTCCACTATAATATATCCCGCATCAATGGGTTGTCTCCGTTGAGTCAGTAAAAGTCTGACACGCCCTTCCGCTCTGCCCACAGTGGAAGAAGTTACTTGATAATTTCCCACCCAAAAAAGAAATGCCGTTGGTTCTGCGCTTGATCTCTCTGCAGACGTGTCAGACCGCCGAGGAGGAGTTCCTGTTATGATTACTATTGCCAAGAGTTGCTCCATTGTAGTTGCTTGTGTAAGCGCACATTTACCAGTATGGCCACGGCCTTAATAAATTAAAAATTACCGGATTATAATTGAAAGACAGATACGCAATTATAAATAATTAATAAATGTAAAACTTTAATTTGTGTAATGATTAGCAGCTTATTAGCAGTATAGTTTCCTGTTTGATTTTTCCTACTGAGTTGTGTCAATTTGCCGTCTCGACTCTTCGATATGATATGGACAGATTCATTTGCCCGTAAGATTTCATTTTAGTACTAGGTACACACAGTATCTATATCTACTATTCTTTCATCTATATCTAAACATATCTATCATCTGTACTGTCTCTGTGACCGCGTTGTTCTTCATCATTTAGAGAATTTAGGTTTATGTAAAGCATCAATTTTAATTACTTATTATAATATTTGTACATCATTCATCATTTCAGCCGAAAGACGTCCACTGCTGGACATAAGCCTCCCCCAAAGGGGGTGTTTGCTATAATCACCACGCTTGGCAGGCGGGTTGGCGTTCGCAGTAAGGTGTTAATATGCATAAAGAATACTGCTGTCCATTCTCTAGTAAGTCCCTTAGTCGCCTTTTACGACAGCCACGGGAAGTAATAGGGAGAAATGTTTGTACACATATGGATATAGGAAGAAGTGTTTGTACATATAATAAGAAATCTTGATGTGTTGTCAAGTCGTACAAACTGTGCGAAGCAGGGCGGGTCGCCAGTTAAGTCATTAAGTTATATTATAACAATAGTCAAAAATCTCACTGCATCTAATAAAGTGGTGCAGTCACCTGGTCAACAATTTTCAGCTGTTTCGATTTAAAAGAACTTACTTGAAGCAGAAACTCACACTTGACCATTTGTTACAGTTATTTGCTGGGTCCTCATACTCCATCAACCAACACTGTCACAGTCGTCAAGCTACGCATATGATATCTTTACTTCTTCCTCCAAGCATGACAATCCAAAATATTGCGAAGGTCTATGCAGACATGTAAATATAAACTTAAGAAAGAACAGCCCTACATTGTCAATGCTTCTACAAAATGCCTTGCCGTTGAAATTTAAGGTGTACCGAAGGAGGTCTAACCATGATCAACCAGATTATGACTCTGTCCAGGATTTGATGGACTTTCTGTGTGATTGCGGTATAAAGACGGATTCTTCACCTAAACTCTGGACTGATTCTCTTATATGGCCCCAATTTGAACAAGCATTGTATCGAAGCGCAAATAAAGCAGCAAGATCGAACCCAGGAAATTGTTCTCACTTAGGGAAATGTACAGAGGTAAAATGGCCTAAATAAAAATTTAACCATAAGAAAGTTCACATTAAATATCGTATATTATGCAGTAGCATTACAAAGATTTAATTTATTTATACTTATTTTTATTTTAGTTATTCATTGTGATAACGTTAAAAAAGAAAAAAAACGAGAGGTGTCGTGGGACACGCGGATAGAACAAAGTTCCTTTCGCTGTTGGACACTTAGCGAATGAGAGCTATACTACACTTTTGTAAGAGCTAGACAACACTCTTTTTACATAACTAATGTGTCGTGACGGTCAAAATATTACACTTCTTTCGGTCTAGTGGTCATTCGCCAAGCGTGCAGAGTATGACGTGCGATAAGGAATTTCGTTCCAATTACAAAGTTTATATTGGTAAGAAGAATAGGGCCTAGGTGAGACCCCTGTGGGAGTCCAGATTTTGCTGTGATAGACTGAAAGAACCAGAGTTAGACTTTTAGCCTGTCATTGACTTTTACTCGCTGTTTTTTCTGTAAGATATGAGGAAACATTAAACCCAACAGAGTAATTTGCCATTTTTTCTCGTTTGATGCCATTTATTTACTTCCCTTGTCAAATGTCTTGCTAAAAACTTTAAGGTAGGTACCTATTTATTTTCGGTCAATTACGTTAGTTAAAGATAAAATCGTTACACAAATTCATATACTCATCTCGCAGAACTCCAGACATACTGACATGATCGTCTGCAAATCGTCCGCGAAAACATCACAGTCAGGTTTAGCGTCCAAAAGAGCATTGAGCGCGGAGAGAGTGCGATGGACAAGGAGAAGGTTGTGACTTGCAGGCACAATAATAAATCTGTGTTTTCTATGCGGCTATAGTTTATCGGGGCACAAAGTTAGGACAGCTCGTCTTGTAACTCAACAGCAAACCAACATTATGTTTTTGCAGTGCCCTGACAGGGTTCATATACAAAAGCCAACAGTGCGTCGTGCAGCTCACGAGCATCGGTTTTTCATAAACTGTGTATAAGTATTAATTGATAACCCTACCTGCAACACCAGGTTAAGTTATATCCATAGTATATTTAAAAAGAAGTGTTGGACAACTCCTTTCGTCTGTAACACTTATTTGTATTGACTAGATAAGCACTATTTTATAGACACACAGTGTGATTAAAGACCTCTTTTTATTTATTTTCGTGGGATGCCACAGTAGAAATTAAACAATACCAGAATGGTATTTTTGTTAGCATATCAATGACAAAAAGTTCTAACATGTATGACCCAAAATTCAGTTGCGCGAACTCCGCTCACTATAACGCAGTCATAAGATTATTAAGTGCAGAGGTTACAGGGTGAGATGTGGCGCAGGATGGAAGGTGGGCTGTGGTGGGTATTGGCATTTATTGCGCGGCATTTTAACAAAGTTGAGGTGAGGAAAGATGATATCCACGTCTTTTTTCTCTATCTAAATTAATATTTTAATAATAATCTTTTTCTATGACTTTGTGTCGATAAGTTATACAAGTAGATACACTATTTTGCTAAAAAGATTTTGGCATTATAAAGTAAGTTGATACAATATCGAATTGTTTGGATAATATTCAGAAAGCTGTATTGAAATATAGTGTTGTGTACGTGAATCGTTTTATGAAAATCACAATAGAATCACAGTAGTTAAGCCATAGGCAATTTATTTCTAAAAAAATATTTAAAAGTTATATTTGCAAAGTAAAAGCATCACAACCACACAGAAAATCCATTACTACATCCTGAACAGAATTAAAACTGTAACCGTCGTGATTCAATCTCCTTTTATCTTCCATTTTCCACGGCAGCATATTTAGCAGCATGAAAAAGGTAGGAATACGTTTTCGTAGATTCACTTGTCGGCATAGATCTACGCAATTTTTTGAATAGATATGCTTGTCCGCCAATAAGTCATCCGCGGAACTTGATGACTGCAAAAGTGCAGAATGATGTAGGATGAGGACCCAGCAAATAACTGTAACGGAAAAAAATATGGTTGCTGTTATCAATATGCATTTGGCAGTTTGGAAACTGTGCCAGAAAGCATTTTATACTGTTATAGACTATATTGAGGACCAAAAGTCTTAGGATTGAGCTGCTCCAATAAATTTACAGAGAATCTTGATTTAATGTTTTTGCCAACAATTTTTTTTTTCCTATAAACCGTTTTATATAAACAATGACATGAATATTTACTTTGTAAAGTATTATAGATATTATTTTAATTAGTATGGATGTGAGGACTATGTTGGTCATTGTCTTTTTTATTTTTTTCTCTTAATTTTAATGATGGCCTTAAGTTTATGCGGCCTACCCAAATGTGCTTTCTTTGGTATTGTTGGTTGAGTAGTTGAGCTCCTTAAGTTCTGAGTTGAGCTGCACAACTACTGCCAAATGCGTGCACTGACTGGACAGGTCCCCTCAATCTGCGTGGTTCTTTCATCAAAAGACTATTTCAGGCACCAACCTACATGATCTTCACATGATCTGACCAAGATTATGTCTAGACTTTAAAAGAGACTGTGACCTCTGAGTTTGTTTCGGCCTTTCTTCTCAGAGAAGTCAGATAGGAAACGCTCACCTCACCTAGTTTTTAAAATATGATTGAAGTGTAAAAGTGTTTGTACAAGCCTACATACAGAAATAAATCATTTATCATTTAACAGCTAATCGAGTTACTTGACTTATATTTAATTTTGATACGTCGATAATTTTCATTCCAGAAACCAAGTGTCACTTTTTACTTGAATCACTGGTGATCACTTTCACTTCTTCCCAGCTAAAGCACTAGGAAGTGGGAAAGTCCCGCACTTTTTGGGGGACTTATGTAATTTTTTCGTTCAAAAGTGATGATCAGTTCAGACTTCACTGACATGTGAAAGTTGAGGCAATTCAGCTGCTAGACAACACGGACATAGTGCGTAGGCTAAAGAGAACTAAACCATTTTAGTTAGTGTAGTGTAGTGTATAAATAGTGAAAGAATAATAGTAACAGTGTTGTGCTACATGTAACACATGAACAAAGTGTTTTTATTAATTCCTTAAGTGTCCTTGGAGTTGCTTGCCTGTTCTTCTCCATAGAGATCTACGTTTTGGAATGGGCAAATAGTTTCAACTTTCTGACTAACTGACCGACTCTTTGACAGTTCCAAAGTGCCTGTAATTGGTTTAATTGAAATAAATGCTTTGAGTTTGAGTTTTGTAAAAGTGCAAATTGACTCTTTGTTATAACGTAATCTGTCACGTAAAATAATAAGTTAGAGTTAAACTGATTATTAGTCTAGTAGGCTAGATTGTAATAAATTATTAAGAACTGTAGTTCTTATTAATAAAGGAAAGAAAAAAAATGTGCTGGTTCTCAGTCTAAATGACTTTGATTTTATTTTTTGCTGCATTCTAGAATAGAATAGAATAGTCTTTATGATTTATGTTATTTTAATCATCATCATCATTGCAGCCGAATGACGTCCACTGCTGGACATAGGCCTTCGCCAAAGGGGGGGTTTGCCATAATCACCACGCTTGGCAGGCGGGTTGGCGATCGCAGTATGGTGTTAAAATGCATAGAGATCGCTGCTGCCCATTCTCTAGTTAGTCTCTTAGTCGCCTTTTACGACACCGACAGTGGTCGTCTTTCGGCTGAAATGATGACACTTTTACAATGTTTGTAAATATGTGGGCCATGTATTTATTACATAATTAATTTATCAGTCATTGCTTTTTTTTTTACCTATTGTGGCATAGTAATTATATTCTAGGTGCACCGACTTCACACAACAACAACAACATCAAACAAACAACAACAACAACCACTTCATTTAATTAATGGATACAAAATATTGTACAACATTTTGATGCCATCCCCCGCCGCGACGACGCGCGACGCTTGGATCAAATTATTACCTGCAACATAATTAAACTTAAAGAACAACAACTTAAGCACCTAGCTTCTGACGTTTCATCTTGTGCCCATGTAGGCTTATGTGAAATAAAAATATTTTTGATTTCATTTGATTTGAACCATAATATATTTTTCGTACCACTTGCTCAAAAAAGTGACATTCTATGCCACAAAAAGCAAACATAACAATAGTCATTTTTAATCTGTTAAAAACGGAAAGAAAATTGTACTGAATTTCATTCATCCTCTAGGGGGAGAATGTGATTTAAATTTGGAATACTTACCGAAATTTATATTGAACTACATCTGTGTTTACACCATTGAGTTTGCATATAAAGCATTATACATCTTTTTGAAAAAGATGATGATTAAATAAAATTACGAAAACCGACGAGGCCGTATGAGCTTGATGCCTTTGCTTTTCCGACAAAAAAATATTAGTCTAGGAATTTGCCGCGTTTTTGTTTTCTTCAAATACAGTAAGTTTACGTTAAGTTTATTTTAATTTATTTTTATAAATAAGTTAATGTTCTAAAAATACGTTACGATGTTAAATCAAAGCGGCAGTGACAGTGAATTGTCGGATTCCATCAGTGCAAATGCTGCCGCAATTATAAATAATTTGCTTCCAACAAAATCCAAGGAAAATATAAAACTTAATCCATCAGAGCCACAACCATCAACTTCCGGCATCTTATCTTCGTCCGTAACTCACGATGCACCACCACCACTATCTCCGACGTATACTATCTACAAAACGCAAGTTCTTCAGACGCAAGAACAGAGAAATACTCAAATCAACTCATCAACAATAAATGTACCAAACAAAAATGTAACTCTCTCTATCAATAATTGGACCAATGTTTCGAATGTTAACTTTTACTTTTAATTGTCATTATTTTTAATAAATGCTTATCTCATATTATTATTGTGTTAATTTTTTCGCAAATGGTACGAAACGTAGAGTATTTTCCTCGGTGATAAAGCTGTCTTAGTCTTGGGTGAACTTAAATCCCTCGCTACACTCATATAAATCGTCATCCGCGACAGAAGATACTGCTTTATCCCCTTGGTTAATAATCTACTATTTTTAGTTTTTAGAGGTTTTGGTTATGTCGGAGGTTTTTTAAAATTTTTAATTAATCTTTTATTTTTTGTAATCATATAGCCTAACCAGCGGACGATCAAGACGCTTCCAACGATACCTCACTAGTCAAATAATGATAAGTAGTTTAGAAGTTATGAGGGAACAGATGAACACACATATCTACCGGTCAAAATTATGACCCTCTTTTTGCTTCGCCGTAGTCGGGTAATTACTATACAACTAACTATTTACACTAGATATTAAATGAAATGTCTGACTAACTTGTTAAATTTTTAATTTTTTATCTTTTTAGGTTTTCAGGCGACGCGATTGTGCCTATTGACGTTGAAGTATCCAAAATGTTCAGCACTAAAAGCTTTCTGACTGATATTATGAAATTAATTTCCATTTCAACAATCGCTGTACATAATAGCGGCCATACAAACCAGGTTAATACACTTCATTTGTTTAACAACTTCAAGAGAACGAGCGAGACGGATATATGAGCGTAGCACGAGAACGACAGTGACGGAAAACAATAGAACATTGAAGGCATGCGAGCAGTTTGTGGATCGCACAAAGGATTCGGGGTCACGAGGCTATCGGGGCAAAATTACCCGAAATCGGGGGAGAATTACCCAGCATCGTATTGCTTCAGCATCGTTCTAGAATTCGGGCGTAAAGTAAGATTTAGACCGACGCGACGGAGGGCGTCGACGCGCATCGGTGTGTATTTTTCAATGTAATTAAAGAAATTGAATTGTCTGTTCAAAAGTTAAAGTTCTTATTTGCAGGTTATTACACCTAGAAATCGGCCGTGTGTGCTCGGGTGCCGTCGCTGATTCCCACGTACAGATTGATTGTGTTGGTGCCCCGCCACAAAGGACGCTCGAGGATGCACGCGGATTCGCGAGACTACCAGCGCATTTTCTCCGCTTCGCTCCGGTGCGCTCCGTCAGTTTCGAATCTAACAGTATAGAACTCTAAACCATCAAAAAGTATTCACATAGCAAAATTTTAAAGCAGTTGCCTCGTGAAATGACGATTCTATCTTTGAGATTAGGCCTAGTCAGACTTACCTACATGTAACTATTATAAGTGCTAGTAATTTCAGGAAATGTTAAGCGTTCCAGACTTATACAAAAAACATACGTGAATGTTGCGGAATAATTTTCCAATACTGGCAACACCGCCCTGAACGACCACCGGGAATCGGGAGCTTGCCCGAACGTGTTTCAGTCGGTCGCGGGAGCTCGGCCTTGTCACTCGGGCCCGAGTAATCGATTCCCACAATCGGAACAATCGAATTAAAATCGAGCACCAAATTCACACTAACCTAACACAACATCAATAAAAGAACATTCTATTTTCAAATTCTTGAAAGGTACGGTTGAATCGAATCGTTGTTTCGTGTTCCATTTATGAAATGAAAGTAGGTTGTGAGAGTGCACAGGATACGGTAGCGAAACAGGGATATTATTAAAAATAGGCTGTTTTCACACTGTTGTTGTGAGGGCGAAACCAGGTGAGTTCTCATTTATTATTTATACAAGCATTTTCTTCTTGCTGGGAACAAATTGCCTTGGGACTGCCCTTAAAACGTGACGTCTATATTTTAGAGCGAAAACTATTTTCGTTTTTAATTTGTCACCATTTTTTTTAAAGCTTGCATTTAAAATATTACTCTGTTAACATTTTTTATCAAAGTCGGAGTTTGGTGGATCCCGTTAATTAAAGTTTGGAAATGGGTTACTTACCCATAAACAGTTTTCTTAAATAAGTATTAATTATGAAAGTAATTATTATGTAAGTGGTAATAATATAATAGATAAATAAATAATTTATATATTTATAATTTCAATTTTAAGAATCATTTACTAGGTAGGCCTATAAGTTAAAGACATCATAGGATTCCGGGTAATTTTTCGTCGTCGCTAAATTATTAACAAAAATTCTTAATTGATTAAGATATTAATTTTGATTATTAAAATGTTGAATGTTTATTCAGAAATTTTCTTTTTGAAGTAAAAGCTTCTTGTGCCGCGTCAAGCAATTTTCGGTAAGGGCAAAACTTAATGTGTTCGCGTCACCGACATGCTAATGTGAGGTGTTGCGCCAAACTAGCGACGCGCAGCGGCCTGTGTACATGTACAAACGCATATTTACACTAATACATTGTATATACTACTACTGTACTTTACGTTATACCTATACACGACTGTATCATGTGCATTTACAAATTATGAAATTTAAATTATTCATACTATAACTAGGTACCTAATAAAAAAAAAGCAATTAATCTCAAGTATTTTAAGTTTTTACTTCTTTAATCGGCGGCATGTCTGCCTATTTTTTTTATCTATGGAAACTGTTCAAAATAGTCGCAGGCTCAACTTTATAAAACACTTTAGATTTTATAAAAATGGGTTCTTGAAATCCTACAACACGATGGTTTTTGTTTTCAGAGGCCATAGGTATCTTTAATATTGCAAATAAGGACCAACATATAATAATAGTTTATGAAACAGTCAGTAAATTCTACGCCGCGCACAGAAATACTTTATTTTTAGCCGACTACGGATAAGCCAAAAGGAAAGGTTTTGTTTTTAGCAGTCTTGCACTCAGTTGCAGAAACGATCTTTAAATTTTAAAGACTACATTAAAAACTAATGTAGCATTAAATCATTGCACAAAACCATTTTTTATTTTATTTTAATGCTCCATTAAATTTAACTAATGAAATGTCAAACCTAATGAAACCGGCCATTTTAAACACTTTTACGTTGCACGTAACTTCATTAGCGCCCATTAGCAAGTGGTGAACTTTAAGTTTGACATTTCAGATTTTTTAATTTTAATGGGCCGAAAAGCATCCATTAAGAGCAACATTAGTGTTTTCTACGGTACTTGAATGCATTTCTGTAATTGAAAGATGTGTTTAACCAGTCTTTCATCATTATCTGATTCTTATTTAGTAGATTTACCTCGCCGTCGAATCCCAGACCGAGTGAATTCATTTTTAAAACATGATGGAAAAGAGTTTCGTGTAAGGTATAGAATTTCCAAGGAGGCAGTTCTTCAAATTTGTAACGTATTTGATTAAGATTTAGAACCAGTGACGCAAAGAAATAAATCCATTAATGGCCTGACACAGCTTATAATATGTTTGAGATTTTTCGCCACTGGATCTTTCCAGCAAGTAGGTATTGGGTGATTTAATAAACATAAATAAATCAAAAGTTTGTCGGAAACAGGTTGGGTCGGGTTGTTTGTCAGTTTGTTTATACAAAAAGTATCCCGTGAGCTAGCAAAATTAAGCCACCTCTATATTAAAATGCCAGACCGGACGGAACTACGTAGAGTTGCAGAAGGTTTTTATGAAATTGATGGATTTCCACGTGTGGCAGGAGCTCTAGACTGCACACATGTTAAAATTATTAGATTAAGGGGGATGCGCTAAGGTAGCCCGCAAAATTCAAATTTTATTACGGTTTTTGCAATTTGCAGGTCAAGTATCACGATCTAACTATGATTCGCGGCCATAACCAATATGGCTTTACAGAATTATAATCATTAGAATATGAATCAGAAGTATAAAAATTGCAAAAAACGTTGGTAAATTTGAATTTCGCGGGCTACCTTAGCGCATCCCCCTTAAACCAGATTATTTAAACTACATTAAACCACAGAGTACACTGAATACACATAAATCAACTACATTTACTTTATTTTATGCTAAAATTGTGGTGTACTTGTACGTACGGATAATAACAGAACGCAAATGTTCACTCTTTTCGTTCAATATGGTAATTTGTTCCTGGCAATATTGTTTAAAGTCTTCTTTAACTAAAGTGGCATTAAAAATGTCTAATGCTATCTAAAATTTGTTTGTGCAACTTCATTAAAGTAATGAATTCATTAGCGATAATGTTGCTTTATGTAATGAAGTGTTAATGGTGAGCTTTCTGCAACTGAGTGTATGTATGTGTGTCTGTATTTACGTATGTTCCATCGCGTAGCACCTAAACTACTCATCCGATTTTGTTTTGGCATTACGGTCCGGGTGACATAAGCTACATTTTATATGAACGGTATGACGGATTACATCCAAAAAAGTGGGGGTCTTTTACTTTTTTCTTGCTATCCTATCGAGCGGAATGTCAGGTCTTATGGAGTATTTTATAACAATACTAGCTGCGCCCCGCGGTTTCACCCGCGTAAGTCTCGATCCCGTGGGAAAGCCACACTTAACACTTAGGGGTATAAAAAATAGATAGTAGCCGATTCTTAGACCTACTGAATATACATATAAAATTTCATCGAAATCGCTCAACCCGTTTCGGAGGAGTAACAAACATTGTGACACGAGAATTTTATATATAAGATAATATTACACGATATATAACTGGGCCTATTTGGCGCAGCCGTGAGGCACTCAATACTATTTTAAGCATTTGTTCTGTTTTCGTTTTTTGTGTGAATATTGTGTGCCTTCCTGTGTCAAATAAATTTATTTTCTTTCTTTCTTTCTTTCTTTCAATAAAAATAAATTTGTAAACTTAAACCCAACTAAGACAAAAACGCCAACTAAAAAGGTATAAACAAGACATTTTATACCAAGACTTTTTTATATCTTTTTAGATGGCGTTGTTGTCGTAGGTTAGGTTTTAGTTTCTAACATTCTTTTTGATCTCTCTTATCCTTAGACTATGTTTTACCTAATAGCTTAAGCTCGTGTCATGATTCCAACAAGAGATGACACGAGTTGATGTAATGTGGACATAGTTTATGTAGGTACTATTGGATGTGAATGAGATTTAACACTGGCTGTAAAATCTCACTATACTTACAAACTCCTTTCACAGTTTTATCACAAATTTTGATCACAGTGATCTTTATTCTCTTGCTTGCTTTATGCTTTATTCTTCGGTTGCTGTTAGAGATAAAATAACTGTGAAGGGACTATCTAGTGAAGCAAGTTATTAGCTGTGCAAGGATATTTTGGCGCGTGCGGCGTGTTCGACATCGGAACTAACGCCGCCATTTTGTTTTACAATACCTACTAATACGCGAAAAAAAATGTTTACTAACAACGTCCCCATTCAAGCGCTCCCTCTATCCGATGACGGTGGCGCTGTCAGTATATAAAAAATGACAGGTATTGTCAATTTCCATAGTGATTCAGAAACCGACCCTGATCACCAATATCTGGCAATTTATCATATCAGCCATTTTTTCTTGTTTACGGCACAAAAAGCAGCTTGAAGTTAGAAGGTAGTTCGTAAAAAGAAACACAAGTACCGGGGTGGCAGAAATTATGAGATTTCAAAGCTCAAAGCGTGCTCGTGTACGTTGTGCGAGCGTAATTGCTTCCTGTGGGGAAACTCGGCGTGTGAAGAACGACCTCTCTTCTCCCTGTTGCTACCAGGCTGCCATAAATTCGAGGGAGATGTAATTAAGCCAGCTGTACTCAAACGTCATCGGGCTTGGAGCGTTTTCCTTTGCGTTCCATTTTTGATTTGATTATGTCGTTAAATTCGGTCAAGTGATATTTGAACTCGTGAATGTGTTTATTAGAGGGATTTTATGTGGCTGTTGCCACTTTTGTAGCATTTTAATAGGTTTTTCGCTTATAAAGGAATTCAGAGGTCATAATATAATTTCGTCGAAATGCAAAAAAGTTAAATTTAAAATTTAAAAAGCCCCAACACAACCAAAAACCTCTAAAATGTAAAAAATAATATGTTAAAGTTTGTAATGTGTTGTTATTTAAGTTTAATATACGACGCACGACGCTTGGTTCAGCTAAGTTGTAGGTAATATTTTGAACCAAGCGTCGCGCGTCGTCGCGGCGTGGGACGGCTAATAAAAATAGGAAGTTAACAGCAGCTATCCTTTCTAAGAACACTCTCGATAAACGACACGTGTCAAACAAAAAAAAAAAAAAACAAAATCGGTTCATCCGTTCAGCCCTCTTTTTTGTCGGGGGCTAAAAAATTATGACCTCCAATGATTATAATGTCTTAGAGGCGTTTACGGAAGTAACACACAGGGAAGCGTGGAAAGCTGTGGGGGAGAAATGTGCCCAACAGTGGGACAATACAGATGAAAAAAAAATGGATTATAATAGCCACCCAACTTCCTAACAATTTCAGCAGTAACACCAAAAAATGTTTCTTCAATTTTCATGTGACCTAATTTCAGATCCAGTCTGTTAGACACCTTACTTTTGTGACCCAGCAGTAATGCAGAGTAACTTAGCAAAACTCCATATTCATAAAGCTAGGATTACACTTGTAAATAAGTGCTTAGCCCACGTTGTAGACGCGGCATTAGGCACACACGAGCGAACACTGCTTTCATTTAAAATCATGTTTGTTTAAAAAACAGGGCGTTTTTTAAGTTTGTTTTTAATGTAACTGCAGCACTGTGTTAACTTCTTATTTATTTTAATTAGAAGATCAGTTTTCAAGAGGGGTCTGGGTCAAGAATGGGTTGCGATAAAAGGTTCAAGAAATACAAGCCTGGGTCCTTTAACTTACTAACCGTAAATTAGCCAGTCATTAGGAAATACCGTCCTTGCCTTCTCTAGGCAGATGATCAAGTTCTACTTGCATCGTCAGCAGAACAGCTGCAAGACATGGTCACTGTGATAGATTAAGCATGTAAGATGAAAGAGATGAATATAAATGTGAATAAGACGAAGGTCATGGTGTTTGAAAGAGAAGAGTATAATAATATATCGGTGTGTGATGTGAAAATAAATGATAAGAGTGTGGAGCAAGTAAGTGAGCTTGTATATTTGAAGAGTGAGTTTACAAGGGTTGGAAGGATTGATGAATATGTGGAAAGGAGAGTAAATACGGGAAATAAAGTGAATGGTGCTATACATGCGATTGTGACCAACCATTCGATGCTCTCGACTGGTTGTTCACAATGGTATGCTGGTATCTACGCTTATGTATGGAAGTGAATGTTGGGTGTGGCAAAAGAAGCATGAAAGTAGAATAAATGCTATGGATATGGAAGCTTGTGTGGTGCGACTATAAATGATAGTTTGGAAAATGATGTGATAAAGCAACGGTGTGGTTTAAAAAAGAAGATGTAGTACCAACAATTAAAAAGAGTATGATTTGGTCATGTTGAGTATTTACAAGGCAAATGTGTGTGGAAACGCCAGGATGCCCTAGGAGGACATTGTATTATAGTGACCTAATTGATGATGTTCTCCAAAAAGGTCAGGTGCGCAGTACTCGCAACCGGCGTGATGACCAGGTGTATGAACGTAAACGAAGCAACGCCACCTGCTACGCTCCTTCCATACTCCTTATATGGAAGGAGCGTAGCTGGTGGCGTTCTATAGTTTCTGCCTACCACCATGGGAAGAAGGCGCTAGTTTATGTACGTATGTATTGGGAAATACCAATAATTGACTATGATTTTTACCTACGAAAATAATTCTTTAAAGGAACTTATTCTTTCAAAGAATTATTGGAATCTTTACAACTACTTGAATAAAACTCATTAAGAACATCTAGGATGTGTTAAAGTTCCTGCTTTCTGGCTCAAAGTGCCGCGTGTGCCCTTTGAATATTCTATGAAAGTTTCAGCGCCAGACGAGCGTACAAATAGAGCTACGGATACAGGCGTCATATTGTATGAGAAAGCGACTAATGAACGAGTATTTTCTCTGCTATTCTCGTTCAGCAGGCTCATTTATATAGTTTCTCACCTGTAGAGAGGCGAGAATTGCCGTGCGAGCAACGTAGGCGAGAATCATGGGCGAGATTGTCAAGTTGCACCCACACCTTTGCACATATCTCCTGCGTACCTGGTGAATCTTCGCTGAAATTACCACCATTATTAATAAATACAATTTAATATGGTGCGGATATGCCTAATTAATTCAGTCGATTTATGATTATTTGTATTGATGATTGATTTCAGCCGAAAGACGTCCACTGCTGAACATAGGCCTCCTCAGGTCAGGGTCACGCTTTGCAGGCGGGTTGGCGATCGCAGTATGGTGATAAAATGCATAGAGAACGCTGCTGCCCATTCTCTAGTAAGTCCCTTAGTCGCCTTTTACGACACCCACGGGAAGAAATAGGGAGGTGCTATTCTTTACGTCCGGCACCACACAGACGTTTAATTTGTATTGGGTGTCCCAAAATTTACGCAAGATTTGAATTAAATAAAAAACACAGTTTTTTTTCTTTTATTATAATTTCTTTATTGGATCATAAAGTATATAGGCTAGGGTTATGTATGGAATAGCACATCGGGCAAATGACATCCACGGCTTAGCTATTAAACAATTCGAATACTGCATGAGACATTTCCTGATCGTGTAAATGAGGAGATTCAACGCTGCATCAAAGAAATTCAGTCACATTTATGCACAAAAAAGTCATGGAAAAATTCAATAAGAGTGCGAATGTGCCAGGTAAGCCGTGGAGGCGATTTGCCCGATGTGCTATTCCATACATAACCGGCTAGGGTAGTGTACTTACTTTAGGATTCAATAAAGTAATTATAATAAAAGAAAATTAAACTGTGTTTACTATTTAATTCAAATGTTGCGTAAATTATGATACCCTTTTATCGATACATAGATTTAGTCTACAGGGTGTTTGGCAGAACGTTGAACATACGAAAATGGTGGATAGGTGGGGTCATCTGCTACTTACTCAGCCATAATTTATTTGGCCCTGGTACCCTTTTTATTTTTTGGGTGGGAAATTATCAAATAACTTCTCCCGCTCTGGGCTGAGCGGGAGGGCGTGTCAGACCCGTGTTCCTTCCGTTGCCTGTGTGCCGGGGCCACGATATCCCTTTCGGACAAACTCGCAACCCTGGCAGGAATTGGCCCTAACCGACCCTGTCAGTTGGTGCTGACATCTCTTTGAGGCGCGCGTGAAACCCTGAAGGCCTGGTCCTTATCGGACGGCGAGCTACCCATCGCTCACCGTCCGCAGGCCCGCAGGATATATTTTTTTTTTTGCTGTATTCTAGTTTCACCACTTTCTTAACTTTAAAGTGTAATTTTTATTTAAAATGGGTCAAACAGGCAATATTCACCATTTTCGTATGTTCAACGTTCTGCCAAACACCCTGTATATATAATAGGTATTGTATTGTTTCCTTTTTAGGGTTCCGTAGTAAACAAGGAACCCTTATAGTTTCGCCATGTCCGTCTGTCTGTCTGTCTGTCCGTGCGTCCGTCTGTCCCCGGCTTAGCTCAGAGACGCTTAGTCCTACAAAGCTGTAATTTGGCAAGGATGTACATATTAATCCCGCCAAAAAAGTCGTAAAATAAAACCATGAAAAACATTTTTTTTTAGGGTACCTCCCTTGCACGTAAAACGGGGATGATATTTTTTTTCTCATCTAATGCATGGTGTCAGGTATCGTTGGATAGGCCGTTTAAAAATATTGTGGGTCTGTGAAAGACATTTTTCAATTCTGAGATCCGTTTGCGTAATATTAAGCTTTAAAGTGATATTTTTTGTTAGAGTCAAGTGTCTCCCCCCCCCCCCCCTGTCAGCTAAATGGTTAGTTTTGGATATGTGAAAAAATTCATGACAGTAGTATATATAACAAAATTAAAAAGAAAACTATCACAGCTAAGTAGGGTTTACAAGTAAACGAGTAATAGTTGACCAACTTAAATTTGCAGTTAAAGAATTGACCGTAACGTATATTAATGTATGGAAGAGCATGTTTTTCAACTACAATGTTAAGTTTGTTTTTGGGATAAATTCATCCTAACTACGGAACCCTTCATTGTGCGTGGTCCGACACGCACTTGGCCGGTTTTTTTTCCTGGAACTGTTAACGACCGACTTGAGGATGTCTGCGTGATTCGATTTATGATTATTTAAAGGTAAACCGATTGACCTGTACGCATCCTTTAATATCTTGAAGGCTTGTACAATTCGGCGCGACACCAGTAGAACATTTTCTTTGAAAATTTCATGGAAATTGTTCTACCGGTGTATCGCGTCGACTAGTGACACCGGTCTGCACGAGCCTTTAATCAATGCTATAACTGAAACTGTTAACGGCTGACTTGATAGGTACGTCTTAGAACTATGTAGGAGTGCGTTATTAGATGGCTGTAAGAGTTGACGAAAGACGTATTGTGCTAATTATTGTACTTACTCATTATAGTAGTGGTAGAACGCCCTCAGACTGCGTCGAGTAACGATCAACGCAGGGTAGCTGATAGCAGCTGGATAATAGTGACCGAAGATAGAATTTAGAAATGGCGTAAGATTGGATATGTGTTCCAAAAGTAACTTATGATATACATTTTCATCAAACCCTGATTACGTTAAATTCTTACACAATTACTCAGTAAAGGGAATTAGTATAGTTGTCAAAAAATAATAGACCCGTTTTGACATTTAACTTGAATAGATTTATCGTGAGTATGGAGTACCGAGTAGTATGGTTACTTCACTAGTGACGTCGCGATTGACCATCGTGACGTAACTGGTGAAGTAACCACGCACTGCACACCGCACAGTGTAGTTCACTGTGTATGTTTTTTTAACACATTCATCTGTATTTATAAAGGCAACTTCCCACGGTGCGTGATATTGCGGACGGACGCGGACCAGCCCGCACAGCCGACGACCACGGACCGCCACGCACCGCACACCAAGGCTCGTCTAACGGCGCGTGTCGGTCTGTGTGGGTTTCGAGATTCGAACCATTTTCATTCCAAAATGCAAAGTGAAGACGTGACGGACGTGTCTGCGCTACCACGGATGATAGTCTTCCCATGGTGTGTCGGTGTGGGCTGGTCCGCGTTCGTCCGCATTATCACGCACCGTGGGAAGCCAGCTCAAGTTTTCAAAAACCAGTTTTGCCAACAATTATCGTTTAAATAACATGATTAAATTGTACTATCGCGGCCACTGCCGCCTGCCCACTTTTCAACTTTATGCTCCTAGTAATAAGGTTGAAAAGTGGTCAGGCGGCAGTGTCCGCGATGGTACATTCACACATTTCTGATTTTTCTAGCAAACCCACATGCATAAACTTGTATGAAGTCATTTGACGTGTTTACTTCAGCCATGGTGTAAAATTAATTACTTTGCACCGTTTGCAGTTCACCACTATAACTTTACGCTATCACGTTTTATGTCATTTAGAAGACAGTTGAAAAGCTATAAAAATAATCTAACTTGGTTCAATTTGTTTTTCGAAAAATGTGGTAACAAACAATGTCTTTGGTTAGAATGCATTGATGTATTAAATAAGAAGATAGGCCACTCTCTAACATCACGTTAATATTAAATGGACCCGATGTCGTGCGTCATGTGCTCGACAACTGAAATAGAGAGACATATTACGCGGGTTATAGCGGGAACGAGATAGCAATAATTGTCACTGTTACGTACCCTTATCAACTCTGAAACAAACTACGATTCGGGTATTCCCCGCAAACCGAGAGTAATGTAGGTCGATTGTGTCCTTTCCCCTAATTTATGCGGTCCATATCGAGGAGCGCGTACCATATTTTCCTATTTAATTTTAGAAATTTATGTTAGAATGTTATGTTGTCCCTTCGTTTTGGAGAGATAAAATTGCCTAACAAGAGATTGAATGTCTATCAAACTCATATCCCATATGAAAATTTCTTATAAGTTCAATATACATATATATATATATATTTTTTTTTTTTTTTCAATCCATCTGCCTAGCTTTTTCTCAACTATGTTGGGGTCGGTTTCCAGTCCACCAGATGCAGCTTAATAGCAGTATTTGACATGGAGCGGCTGCCTATCTGATGCACATATTTGACGGCGCAGCAAGTGGCGCGCCAGTATATTCATAACAAAAATTTATAAATATACTGGAATCACCGAAAAGGTAGGCTAAGAGTGACACTGGATGCTGAAAGACACTATAGCAGTGCGTCGCGTCGCATCGATGGTTGCGTGGCGGCTGTCTTCTGATAAAAGAAGCTGATGAAGCCGCCGTCATACCACATCCACGACGATTACTGTCTCGATTATTCTATTTTATATTATTTCTTCACGATAACAAAAAATTGCACAATTATGCATTTAGGTACAGATATTTTATATAACACTTAAGTAATCAGACAACCAGCATCATTATTCGAAAGAGACTCAAACAAGGCTGTTCTTTGTCACCTCGCCATTTTATTCTGGTCATGGATGATGTCCTTAGAACCTTTGAAGAGAAAACTCAATTCATCAAACTAGACCAAGCTCGTGAAATCTCACTCCCTCTGGTACTTTCATTTAGAACGGCTAGAAGGAATCGTATACCATATTAAACCCCCACTAGCTCTCTTAGCTACACAGAAAACGACATATGTGACCATTAATAGAATAAATCTATCTACAGTCAATGACATTAAATATCTAGGCATATACATAACATCTGCAATAAACAGGAAAAGCACAATAAAAAAATACCGGTCAAGAGCGAGTCGGACTCGCGCACCGAGGGTTCCGTACGTATTTGATATGATTTTGATGATTTCTGAAAAACTGTGCTATTTAGAGACATCATTTTTTATTTCCTGTAATCTTTACATAAACTTCTATCACATAGAATAATTTCAGATTTTTATCTATGCAAACTTCGGAGATAAGGGGGGGGGGGGGGGGGAACGGTATTTTTTTTACATTTTTCATCAAAAGTCGGAAACTATGATGCCCTAGTAGCCCCACTTCAAAATTTTAAGACCCCTTTCAGTCCCTTTTGCAAAAAAGACATTTTTTTTAAATTTCCTTCTTGTTTGCAAAATAGTTGGGCAAACGTCATCTAAAACTATTCTAAATTTCACGTGTGACAGACAGACAGACAGACAGACTTAGTCTCACCATAAGGGTTCCTTTTTACCATTTTGGTTCGGAACCCTAAAAACGTCGTGAACAGGCCACTACAAACGCAAAGTCAGTATTACTATTCATAATAAACTCAAAGATGGACTGTAAACTAGCCAGACTCATGTACCGAATGGTGATCGTACCTTGTATGATACACGGTTTGAAAGTATCGGCACTCACCAAAACTAACAGGTCAAGACTGAGAAGATATGAGAGAGTTATAATGAGAGACTTGATTAACCACGCTAGAAATAAACTAAGTCAACATTTTCTTTTGACTAAGTTTATTTCATATTGCATCTTAGATGGAAAAACCGTAACCAAACGCCTCAAGAACCACAGGATGTGCTATCTCGCCCGTATTCACAAACGCCGCGAACCACACCTGTTACATGTAGCAATGCAGTACAAGGCCAAATCCAAGAAAGTCGACTGACATATTTACACATGGAATGCAGCTTAAAACAGGACATTACTTACTTCGACAAGGAAATCAATTTTTTGATGGACACGGCTGAAGACCGAGATAAGACCAAGAAGGCTGCTGGCGTGATTTACAAGAAACCTGAAACGGATAAAAGCGAGACCTCAGACGAAGACTTTGGAATCAACAACGAGTAACACAGCATAGCAGTGATATATGAAATAGTCAAAAAGCTTTGGACTTGAGCTAACCTGGCGGCGACGTCGTTAGAAGATAGATAAATATCGTCCCTCCACAATTCCATTGCCTACTTTAGGATGTATATCCGGGACGGCTCTAATAATCCTTCGATATCCTAAGGGCACGTCTTCCCTACCATTATCTTGCCCCTTGGTCTACTCCTTGACATACAATGGTCTAAGTAGCCCCATGAACCTTTAGGCTCCAGCAGCAGCTAGTGTGAATCTTTGGGTTAATTCGAGTAACCGAATCTGGTCAAACCACGCTGGGGTCTGTGCATTTCATTCATTCATTCTTTCATTAATTATGTAATGACGACGATTATTGTATTACGAGTACCTACGAAACATGTTTATCATAATAATAAAACATATGTGATGGATGCCTTACATTGTGGCCGTAATGCGAGAAAATAGGCTTCCGTTAGGCTAAGAGCCAGTGTGTGCAAAGTTTTAAATAAGTACATCCCTTTTTTCCATAAACAAAATTGTTACTGTACATGAAGTTTCGTTTTTTTTTGTGCTGCATGCTAGACCTAAATTATCTATAAGTAATACGTTTTTAGGGTTTCTTACGTCCGAATGTAAAAACGGAACCCTTATAGGTCTCTCTTGTCTGTACATCTGTCACAGCCACTTTGCTCCGAATCTACGGGACCGATTAAATTGACATTTGGTACACATAAGGCATTTCTGTGACCCAAACTCGGGCGTGGTATGTAAATGAATGAATTTTGAATATGGAGGTCACTTTTGGGGGAAAATTAGAAAATTAAACTTAAAGTTTTGCAAACTGTACCTCGTGAGCGTGACATCAAATAAAAGAGCTTCTTGTCTCAATATATAATTTTATAACTTTGTAATAAATCATTTTAAAGTTATTTAAGAAAATAGCCAGTTGGAATATATGGCTGCATCACTTGAGTGCAGCCGCGGGCAGCCGACCACAGCTTTGAGACGGAACCTTGAGGGCGCGAGTCCTACTCGCACTTGTCTGGTTTTTATTCTAATTACTCTGTGCGAGTGTACGTGAAATTGACATTTGATCTTGCCTACTTTTCTTATACCCTTGGGAATATACTAAGATAAATAAGTCTTTATTAACTTGACCGCCAACAAACTGCCCGTCGCGTCGAAATATAAATAGATTTCGTCTCGACTTTCCAAGGGCGCCTAAATTAGAATACTCGTACTACTAGTAGTGACTTAAAAGGTTCCCGACAGGTTTAGCTCCCAGAAAATAAATGTAGTCTTGAACACTTCCAATCTAGTGGAACTTTATTATACTCGAATAGAATGTAAAATGATATTAATTGATTAAGATTTGCATGCCCGTGTGACCGCAGACCATGTTTTTTTTTTTTTTCCTGGGTGGGAAATTATCAAATAATTTCGCCCGCTCTGGGCGGAGCGTGAGGGCGTGTCAGACTTACTGACTAAAACCCACCCGTATTCCTTCATTTGCCTGTGTGCCAGGGCCACGATATCCCTTTCGGACAAACTCGCAACCCTGGCAGGCATTGGCCCTAACGGACCCCGTCAGTTGCTGCTGACAACTCTTTGAGGCGCGCGTGGAATACAACGCGCCGTCGACCCGGGCCTGGTCCTTATCGGACGGTGAACTACCCATCGCTCACCGTCCGCAAGCCCGCGCCTACGGTGGCCAGAAATCGGCTTGCGACTCCCGACGCCCGGGGCGTCTCCTGCGGCGACTAGGGGCGCGAGGGCGCGAACCTTGCCTCTTCCTCACGCGTTCCGCCTCCTCCTTCGCAAGCATTACTGCTTCGCAGAAGGAGGTGACGGCCTCCCATGCACTCTCGCTCCGAACCATGGCCCGAACCAGGGCCGGACGCGAGAGATCGCCGCCGCCGATCGCCTCCGTGAGGACACGGCGGTGCTCCACCTAAGCCGGGCAGACCTCCACCGTATGCTCTACCGTGTCTTCCGGGCGATCCACACAGTGGTGACACCCGGGCGTTTCCTCCCGCTTTATCCTGAACAGGAACCTCCCGAAACAACCATGTCCGGTGAGGACCTGCGTCAGGCGGAAGGTGAGGACGCCGTGGCGCCTCTCTAGCCACTCCTCAAAGAGGGGACTTATCGCCACAATTGTGGCGTGCCCAGTGCTGGGTTGCGACAATCGCACTCTCCATACCGCCATGAGATCCCGCCGGAGCTCTGTCCGCTGTGCCGTGATTTCTCAGCGGCAGCGGAGTTTCACCCCGGCGTTTCGCCTCCTCGCGCCACTCCCAGATGTGCGCGAGGACTTTTGCCTCCAGATCCCATGGCGGTAGTCCGGCAAGGAGGCCCGCCGCCTCACGGGAGACCGTGCGGTAACCCCGTACCAGCCTGATGGCCATGACCCTTTGGGACGCGTTCAATTGGCGGGCTGGTCGCAGCCTTAAGGAACGCGCCCACACCGGTGCCCCGTAAAGGGCCATGGACCGCACGATCCCCGCGTAGAGCCTCCGGCAGGAGGCGTTTGGACCCCCTAGATTGGGTAGGAGCCGCTTTAAGGCAGCCCCGGCCCGTTCCAGTCTGGGAGCCAAACGTTGAAAATGCTCCACGAAGTTCCAACGGCTGTCGAGGACGAGTCCCAGGTACTTCATCGTCGACTCGACACCGATGTGAACCCCTCCTACCGTTATCTGGGAACCCGACAGTGGCGCATTCCGAGGACCATAAAAACACATGGCCTCAGACTTGTGCAAAGCCACCTCGAGTCCCAATTGCCGGATCCTGTTGACGATTATCGCAACCCCACGTGCCGCCAGTTCGACTGCCGCATGATGCGACCTCCCCTGCGCTAGGACCAGCGTGTCGTCAGCGTAGCAGACTACGCTGACGCCGTTAGGGAGGTCAGCACGCAGCACCCAGTCGTAGCCGATGTCCCACAGATGCGGCCCCAGGACCGATCCCTGTGGGACACCGCACGACATCTCTCGCCGGTTCCACTCTCCGTGGTGACCGGGGTAGATGACGGCCCTGTCCGTCAAATAGGCCTCGACCACTCGACAGAGGTAGGTCGGCATCCGGTGATACCGGAGTGCCTCCCTAATGCAACTCCAGGGCAGGGTATGAAAGCATTGGCGATGTCAAGAGACACCGCCAAGACGACTCCACCCCGGGCAATAGCATCCCCCGTCGTGAGGGCTCGAACGCGCATGATGGCATCCACCGTAGAGCGCCCCTTGCGGAAACCAAACTGGCTGTCCGCCAAATCCGGCCCTACCCGCACCAGCCGCCCGACAAGGCGGTCTGCAATAACTCTTTCAAAGAGCTTGCCCACCTCGTCGAGCAGCACGATGGGCCGGTAAGCGGACGGAGAGTCCGCCGGGCGCCCTGGCTTCTTAATGAGGACCAGTTTCCCAGTCTTCTAACGAAGTGGGAACTGGCCCCTCTCCAAGCATGCGCTTAGGAGCCCCCTTAGTCGAGGCCCGAGAGCCTCCAAGGCCAGAACCCAGGCTTTTCTAGGTAAGCATGACGGCAGACCATGGAGAACTAACTTTATGAGAACATCTATGTACAATACAAATCTACCCATGTTAGTAAAGAAACAAAAAAAATTATAAATGTTAAAAATGAAGGAGTTGTTTAGAAAATTCTCAGCAATCCTTCGTTTAGGAATGTAGCAAAACATAACAAGAGTTATGTAGTTAGACTAGACGTGTTCTTTAGTTGAGACCCCGAATCAGCAAACGTAAGACTGATTGCTGGCTGGAGCGAGTTTTTTTAACGTTTTGTTTATGCCATGACATGTGGCAAATAATGTACTTAATGTAATTTAGTGTTTTGTAACGTTAATTACTTGGCATACTATTGTATATAATAAATTTCTTCTAACTTAACAGACAGAAGTGTTGCAGGGGAGTTTGTTGATTCACTTCGTCTTCCCAGCGAAAACACTAGGAAGTGGTGAAGGGCGAGCGTTTTGGGGGACTATCTTGTATAATTTAGACGTACAAAAAGTGCTGATTATAAATAAAATTTGCAGCTGAATGAGAGTAGCTAAGGATAGCTGCGGTTCAAGAGGCAAATATCCAGCAGAGGACTGCTTTATTTACTTCTGCAGTGGCTGATGATGTAAGCTTCAATCTCCCTGTCTCCTAAACTAAGATAATAATGATGAACAAACGTAAGCAATATTTTTATCACGTTCGTTTCGGAACGTTGTGGTTCATAAAATGGACAATATTTCTCTTTTCATGGTCCAATGGGCCTTTTGGTTGTAATAATTGTTTTATTACATTTGACCGCTTCTAAGAATTGCTGCTTTTCCGTTGTTACTTATGGATGATTTGAAGGGATGTTTCCTTTTATAATTTGTTTGTGAGCTTATGCTGTTCTCAAACTAAAAAGTTCTACGTTTTATGTGCCCCTAATACTTACAAGTTATCTTAATAACTTAGTAAGGATGCTGCTAACAACATATACTTGTTACCCTTGAATAAAAATCGTACTCAAATCTATTAAAGTTATGAATATGATTTTTTAAGCATGTTCTTGTTATGCAAATAAATATAGTAGATTATACAACAAGTGAAAACAAGGGAATTGAATTCGAGGGACTAAGTTGGATCCCGAGAGCAGCGCAGGATTCTGATTAGAATACTGAGCGGAGCGAGGGATACGAGAAACGAGAAGGTTTTTGTTTTTTTATGAGTTTTGAGCTCTCCTTTTTACCATTGACTGCGAGAAAATAAATAGTAGTATTGTATTTAAAATGTCTTACTTTCATCACTGGGAGAACTCATTTTATTGTAATTATGTTAATAGATTTTCCCATACAAGTAATAGGCTTAGAACCGCAGTAGGTACTCGTATGCAAAGTGAAACCATTTCATGTTAGCCTTTAAAGGCTACCTAGGACTTTCGGCACGTCAGTAATGAAGACCAAGTATTTACAGTAAAGAACTCGCGCAATTTTACAAAAAAATTACATACTGTGTAGTGAAAGGGTGTCATAACTCATCACATAATCACGAGAAAAATTTAATGATTCTATTTCACGGGTAACTACTTACTACTAAACAGATTAATAAATCGTAAATTTGACAGACCATTACATTGAAAATGTTGCTAGGCAAAGGAAAATATTGTACACCATTTTTTGTTATTATAATTATTTATTATGTACTGCTTTTAATATCTATTCACATAAAAGTATTTTTTTTGATTTTGGTTTGCCAAATATTATTAGGGTTCCCACGCACGTGTCATAAAACAAAATGTGTTGATTTTATTTTATTTTGATGAAGTTAAAGTGTTGGAACAGTTCAATTTTCCCCACTTTCTTCGGGAAAATTTCATTTTCTTGCAACATTACAGTTTGCTTGTATGCGAGCCGGCGAACGTTGTTGCTTCAACTTCGAACGGAATTTTGAATGAAACTATCACCCCAAGTCTAATTACTTTAAGGATTTTCCAATGACTTAAAACAACCACGGCAACAGATAGAAAATAACCTATCTAAAATTGGCGGGATATTTACAAAAAATAATAATTGTGTAGCTCTATGGAATAACGTCATTCAGTTTAGCCAGCCAGTAGGCACTTTTAGCACGTTTTATTTATTTTTTATAAATAATTCGTGCTTGTTCCGAATTCAAAATGTTTTTATTCAGTGACTATTAAAGAGTTTTTTCACTATTATTGATGAATCAAATACCCTTTTTCGAGTGGCAGTGGTAAAAAGAATATTAATATCTCTACCAAATACCTCTGCCAAATAAACCATTTTACATGTATTACAACCAAGAAGGGGAACGAAAACTTGCGAGCAACTAGCAACAAGCGAGTCTTCAGTATATTTTCATAGTTCGATGAAATGTCTTCACAGATGGGTGAACACGAATTTCAAACGACACGTGGAAGTACTTTTAAAATAGTTTTTTATTAAAAACTATATTGTGTATTTTGAAAACTTGTTTGAGTTTCGGCTACTTCTGTGGTTGAACCAGTAGAAATTGTTTAAAATTTTATTCGTAGGTGAAATAGAAAATGAGGAAAATGTCTTGAGGAAAGTTTTGAGTATGAATGTTTGTATGGATGGCTTTAGGAGTAGGGGATGACCGAAGAAACGATGGAGGGTCTGTGTGACAGATGATTTGACTAGAAAGGGAGTGACTACCGAGATAACGACTAATAGAGAAGTATGGGAGAAAGATACTTAGATGTTGCGCTGACCACAAATAAATTGGTCTAAAGGCATGAGAATAATTATGACTATTTATGATGACTTGTTATCAGGGACCGTACAACCCCGGTTAAGAGTTAAGCCTTTCTAAGGGGTAACCCATTCAATGGGTTACCTTTATCATGATGAAACCCTTTCCCCCTTATTACGAAAAAAACAAGGTTTATCTTCAGACCCAGGTTTAAAACATGGAGTCATTATTGAATTTCGAACTTCATTCCGACTATGGTAAAGTTTCTAAACACAAAACTGACAACTTAGTACCGAACTAAGTTTTCAGTTATGTATAAAGAACGGTATTTCAATCACAGTTACGTTCTTATTACAAAATCTCCATGGTTTAAGCCATGTCAAAATATAAATCTTGTTTTGTAATAAGGCAGATTGAGTTTTATACTAGAAACTCATTGAAAGGGTTACATGATAACCCATTGAATGGGTTTTATACTTGAAACCCAGTGAAAGGGTTCCATGATAACTCATTCAATGGGATGTGTTATTTCGATATCCGCCCAGCACGCTTAGCATGACCAATATTCTATCTCTATTCACCCAGGGACCATTTTGGTTACCATTTTAAAAAAACCCTATCGAAAAGCCTTTCAATGGAAAGGGTTTTCAATGGGTTTTTCTAAGCAGTTAATCAAAAACCCATACGGTGTGGGTAACTTTGAATGGCTTAAATTAAGCCGTTCAAAAGGGTTACCCACACCGTATGGGTTTTTATCGAAAACCCATTCAATGGGTTACCAAAATTTAATTTAAGCCTTATAAACGGGTTACGGTGTAACTATACCTAATTAGCACAACGAAACAATTGTTAATTAATCGAGGAAGAGCGAGGTTTATCCCATCACAAGTATCTTCGGATTACTTTCTGGGAAGCCCCGGCAACTTAATTGTATAGATTTAAGATAATAAACACATTATTTTTTATTTTTTTTTGCCCTTATTGTATGGGTTTTTGTTTAACCGCTTAGAAAAACCCCATCGAAAACCCTTTCAATGGGTAACCAAAATGGTCCCTGCTTGTTAAGAGTATTAATGTACGAAGAATGGTTATCATGGTAGGTATGATTATCCAGCCAAGCATGTTTTAGGGTGCGTTTCCACCAGAGATGTGCGAGGATGCGTAGCGGTGAATGTGCGTAAAACTAACCAATGACAACACTAGCTTAGCTTAAGCAATGAAATGAAGCGATGTTATTCGTTAAATCACACACGTCCCTCGCTACGCATCCTCGCTCATTTCTGGTGGAAACGCAGCCTAAAACATGCTTGGCTGGATAATCATACCTACCATGATAACCATTCTTCGGTTATCCTCAGTTACGTTCGTGTCCGTGTCAGATAATTAATAACAACAACTTTTGAAGTGTCATCGCGTCATCGTCACCCAACGCTTCGATACAATTCACAAGTTACTTAGTTTTCACTTCTATCGGCAGTACCCAAAGACGCCACGCATGTTTTTTTTTCTCCCTTCTTATTTATTGATAGCCTTGTCCCACGCACAGCTAAGTAACAGATCACTTTTGTGTCATGTTTCCCTGGTAGTGCGAGTTGTGGTCCGTTGTTTGTCATTGTTAAGGATTTCGGGTAAAACTTGGATGAGACTACCAGGGAAGTATGACACAAAAGTGATCTGTTTCTTAGCCGTGCCTGTGGAAAACCAATGCTCATTCAACCATTTTTGGACAAATATTCACTTAGCATATACTATAACATCACGCCTAATTTCCTGAAGGGTTCGGCAGAGGTATACATCTCTCATTTCTACAGTTATGTTTAAGTCCCATGTAAAAGGGATGAGCCTAATGCCATCAATCGGGCACAAAACCCGGACTCCGGGCTGCTACTGACAATTTATAATGAAATAAACCCATAAAACACTTTGCCCGACTCGAGAATCGAGCCCAGCAGTAGCACTTGCAACTACTAGACCAATAAGGCAGTGGCTATAACATTCAGTTAGGGCAATCAATAGAGGCATTGTTTAACTATAGATGTAGGTTCCATGTAGACAGGGTCAAATTAAATCAGCTAGCAAAATTCCGCAGACGTGATGAGAATCGATATCTAAATACATAATAATAAAACGAAAAAAAAAATATTCTTTGTTATTTTTTTTTTCATTTACTTGAAATATCAGTTTCACAATCAGTTGTTTTTTCTGTTTTATCTTCACAGACGTGATTAGTATCTTGTTACTTCAGTGTTACTTAAACACGATCAAAATAAAAAAAATACTGTTTTTCTCAACTACTTCAAGTAACTTCACTACAAGTGGCCATTATGAACAGAAAAAAAAACATCAATTTTTTTTGTTGTTTTATCGTGTTTAGATATCGATGCCCATTAGGTCTGTGGAGTTTCGCTAGCTAATTTAATTGGACCCTGTATACAATATCATACATATTGCCAGAGAGTAGCTGCTTATCTATTGGTTACAATACACATTCATATACATATTATAATATGAAGTAGATACCCCGTGAAGGTAGACACAACAGACATAATTCTCAATAAGGGATGGTGTAGGCAAGTCATCGTCAATAAATTGGTAATTTCAGCCTCTAGAAAGCTCGTAAATTGTGCCGACAAACAGATTTGAGGGGGCACTTGATGTTCGTACGCATTTGTGAGAGATAGATTGACAATCAGATTCTGTTGAGATTGGAATTTAGGGTAGGTTTTATTCTAATTACTTGCTTTTGCCTGCGACTTTGCCGGCGTGAAGGTTAGATTATCCCACGGGAACGTACTACCAGGATTAAAAGTATTGTAAGTCGTAATCTCCTACCATGGTCTACCCATGAGCCAAATTTCATACAAATCCAATCAGCCGTTTTAGCGTGAAAGCGTAACAAACAACACTTTCGTATTTATAATATTAACTAGCTGCGCCCCGCGGTTTCACCCGCGTAAGTCTCGATACCGTGGAAATATCTAGATAAAAAATACTCTATGTACTAAACTAGGTCATGTTCTAGCCATGAGTCAAATTTTATCCAAATCCGTTCAGCCGTTTTATCATGAAGGCGTAACAAACAAACAAACAAGCTCACTTTCGCATTTATAATACTAATAATAAATAGAGCGGTACTTCTGTACACGGCTGGCATTGTTAGGAGGTTCCTCTCTCTGGAACCCTGACCAGTAGCTTGGACCCAGTTCTTGATACTGGTGGGCTACTATTTTTAGGGTTCCGTACCCAAAGGGTAAAACGGGAACCCTATTACTAAGGCTCCGCCGTGTCTGTCTGTCCGTCTATCACCATGCTGTATCTCATGAACCGTGCTAGTTAGATAATTGAAATTTTCATAGATGATGTATTTCTGTTGCCGCTATAACAACAAATACTAAAAAACAGAATAAAATAAATATTTAAGGGGGCTCCCAATACAACAAACGTGATTTTTTTTGCTCGTTTTTGCTATATATTGATAAAAATATATATTGATAACGGCAACGCTTGAAATATTCACAGAATATTTAGTTATATATACACTTTAAAAATTAATAATTAAATTAAAATAAAACAAATATTTAAGGTGGGTCCCATACAACAAACATGTTTTTTTTTTTGCCATTTTTATAGATAATAGTACGGAACCCTTCGTGCGTGAGTCCGACTCACACTTGGCCGGTTTTTATATTTTTAAATGTTTTTTATATTCTAATATTTAAAAATATAAGTAATATAAATGTACTTCAACGAAGTAAAGGAAATAATAATACTAGGATTAGGATGGTGACGAAATGAATATTTTAAATCGGTCCACAAATTGACGGAGAAATCGAAAAAACCTACATTAAAAAAAAAAAAAATATGCATACAACCCTAATCTCTTCAAAGTTAGAGTAAACAGGCATCTTCTGGGTAAGCTCACTCCATCGTCGACTTTGTCTCTGTCACCTCTGCCCTAGACTAAGGTCAAGAGCAAACCCATCCTAAATAAAAAAAATAAAAAATAATACAAACATACAGCCGAACGTTAACCTCCTCCTTTTTGGAAGTCCGTTAAAAACAGGCGTAATTCAACGTGAAAAAATTAATTATCGAAGTCTAATAAATCTATATCCCCCTTCAAGGATTACTTTATCAACATACAAAGCTTTCACACGTTATAAATACGTTAATCAATCAAGGAACAATAAGGCGGTGTTTAGATAGGTTTATCAAGATCCCGGGTGTACTTAATCTTGCGTAAAACTGTTGTGTGTCTTAGCCAAGGAGCTGATGTGTTCTGACAGTGTAGATCGGGCCTATAGATTGAGTATCGACTAGAAACTTCGTCCTGGCTGGAAAAACAGCGGTGTTTTGATAGGTACCGTTAATTCCTGCCAGGGTTGCGAGTTTGTCCGAAAGGGATATCGTGGCCCTGGCACACAGGCGACTGATGAAACACAGGGTTTTAGTTAGTAAAAGTCTGACACACCCTCCCGCTCTGCCCAGAGCAGGAGAAGTTATTTGATAATTTACCACAAAAAAAAAAACAAAGGTACCGTTAATTCATATTTTGGACTAAGAATTGGCAGCATCTGCAGCTGTAACCCGCGAAATTCAATTTTTCTTACGTTTTTTGCAGGTTAGTGTCAGGTTGTCATTTATAAATAATAGTTGCACTCACTTACTCACGCACACACCCCCATATACGTATAAGTAGGTATGTGTGAATGAGTACGTGAGTGAGTGTGTGTATGCTGCGATCAAACCTGCCAAACTTGTTGATTACCGCAATGCTGAAACAGCATCGAATCATTATCATCACTGGCAACCTTGTTCCACCCATAGCGGAGTATAGGCCTCCTCCCTTTTGTCCCGTGCTTCCCTGGTCTTTGCGAGACTCATCCAGGTCTTCCAAGCGATCTTCTGTAGGTCGCCCAACCCCACCTGGCTATTTTGTTTGTATAGTGGCGTCTGCTAGCTGACATAATTGCAAATAATTTAATTTAATGTTTTCTGTTGCGTAATGTAAATTATTTTACAATTATGTTGGATAGAATCAAGATTTATAACTGGACAAACAGCTGTGCTGCTGGGGAGTTTGTTGCGCCACTTCTTCTTCCCAGCTAAAGCACGAGGAAGTAGTGAAGGGCGGGTGACTTGGGGGACTGTCTTATGTACCTAATTTTGACGTTCGAAAAGTGGTGATTGTCAGCCTAGTTCAAAAAAAAACATGCGGGGCAATCTTTGTGGACTGCTGATAGTAGTGAAAACAGTATACTTAAAGCTCATGGAAAGCGTTTGGTGACGATGACGCGAGTTTCATGATTTTTTTTCACCCAAAAAGTGGTCAATGCGCCTAAAGAAGTTTTCACTTCCCCATAACTTTTGATTTTGATTTTATTGCGTCGAATAATTTCAACGAATTAGTACTTATTACATCTCATTTCGATTCATAATTTAAATCTAAAAATGAATGCAAATAACTACAGCTTTGATTTTGCTAACGACTAAACTTTTAATGTTATTACACCATATTTCATTCTATAAAACATGTTTGGAACATTTTAGATATTAAGCGCCATTCTATTTTCAACAGCCAGCGTGAGTGAGTGAGACAACAATATACGAGTGGTTCGGTTTAGAAAGGGACGGTGTATGAATAATTCATGTATTGTGATTCGGTGCAGAGTTGTCATAGCCATTATATTTTTCAAATGTTTTATTTTTTTTTTGTTTTTTTTTATTTTTATTATTTAATTTTTTCTTTTATTATATTTTTTTTTTATTTTTCATTTTTTTATTATTTTTTTATTTTCTTTAGCGTTTATCTTATATATTATTATTTTAAGTAGGTTAGTTTTTATATGATGTAAATATTTTATTACTGAGTTATTGAATAAATTAATCCACATTAAAAAAAAAAAAAAAAAAAAAATGTTTTATTCAATAAATGTCAAAAGTTCATTTATTTGTAGTCATTGATGTTATTTTAGGTTTTGTTTAAAGTCGTAATGATATTTCTTTTCAAAGCATTATTAAATAAAAAATCACTAACTTAGAAATTATAATCTAGAATACACGGCTACACATCAAGCTATACATTTCCAGTATACGCTGACCTCTCATAGTACGTAAATCCTACACAATGCGAGATCCGCTTATACTGGAATTGTATAGCTTGTTGTGTATCCGTGTGTACATACCGTTTCAAAGTATTATTAAATCGAAAATCACTAACCTTAGACTCGGAATTCAACCTAAATTGAATCAACCGGAATTCAAAATAAATTAAACTCTAGATTCGGATTCGGAGTCACTAGCTAAATGTGGGTGTACTATAGGCGCCTGCCTATATAGTACACCCACATTTCGCACACCTCTTCCGAAACCTTCGAGGAAACAGGTGTACCCCCTTTATTTATAAACGTTAAGTAATGATTAGCGACTGTTTAATCATACATTTTTGACATTTTTGACGTTTTAAAGTCTCTTAACTTTAAGACGCAGATATATGCCATTGACCTTGATTGGTTAGCTTGCGTGTTCTCTACTGAGCTCATGAAACGCGTCGCACGTTCAGCCAGTAATAGGACTCGCCCATCAAAGAGCGCTGTCCCCAAGATTTTTATTTTATTTATTTATTTATTTACTAGGGACAAAAAACAGTTACATGCTAATAATACAAAGAAATACTTAAACTAAGATTTAACAAACACGTAACCCACACCATTGTCCACGATTTAACTAAAGGTTAAAAGTGCTAAAGAGAAGTGATGAAAAAGAAAAAGAAAAATAAAACAGTAGTCGCTACCACAATATTGCTGTGTTCTATAGGTTAGCTTAATTTAAATCGCTAAACAAAATATCCATTTTCTTAAATGATTGCTTAGATAGACAAAATATATCCAGATCAATAAAATGCGTGTTGTAAGAATCAACAAGGCGTCGAAGAGGTGCACGTTCCCCAGCGTTAGTCCTGCATATGTCTGTATGGAATATTTGAGGGACGCGCACCCCCCTCCGAATAACACTTCTGGGTACCTTGTAACACAATTTGTTTGTTAGGTCAATACAATAAAACTTGTTACTGCATATGCCGTGCAGTGTCATGACATCAAGTAACAGCCGCCTTGATCCCAAATCCAGTATGCTATATCGTTTCAACAGCTGCACGTAAGGAACCTTTGATTGGAAGCACTTATAGTTCATGGACTGTAAGAACTTTTTCTGTACCCTTTCAATTCTAGTGCCGTATTTGTCGTAGAAAGGGTTCCAGATCGGGACGGCATATTCTAACTGGGATCGTACCAAAGTCTTATAAAGCAGTAAGAACGTAGAGGGCCGCACAAAGTCACGTGACGATCTCATGACGAAACGCAAGATGATGCATTACTCGTATTAATTTATTATACACAAAACAAAAGGTATTTTAATAAAAAGCGTATACTAAAAGATCAATAATTAAATTATCTTTAAATTGGTGAAGGTTTGAGAAAAATACGCTTGGTAGATTTTGCGCCATTCTCAGTTTTTTATCCGCGTTAGACATAACTTTACAAATTAATTTCACTATGGAATATAAACATAATCTAAAATATTCACATATTAAGTTATTGAGAAAATGCTCTAATTTAACATATACTTCTTTCAAATCTATAACACTACTCGTTTACACGTGATCCTCAGTATAAAATCATTAAAAGTCGGTTATCGTCGCCTTAATCATCGTTTAGACCCCTAAAAATCGAGCTTTTTGTGATGGAGCTCGTCCAGGGAAGTACTACCGGTCACAATACCTATGTATGTCTCCCTGAAGCGTTGCTGTGTGCTGGTTTGGCACATAAGACATTTTAGCATTATCTATAGAATTGCAACGCATCTGCCTCTGTTATTACTACTTATTACTGATGCCAAAAAGAGGCAGTGTTCACGAGCTACTTGCTAAAGCGACACAAGTCTTGCGACAGTGACTGCGGAAAAAACAAATGAAAGAAGTTGATTAGAGCATGCCACGAGTCACTGCGACGCTGCTTGCGGAGTGACGGACGAAAACAGCTCGCGCTTGTCGCTTGAGGCAAGTCGCATCGCTCGAGGCCGTGACGGGCCTTATACGATGTAACAAAAACCCTGTTGTTCCTTTTAGGGACGTATACATTTACCTATAAGCACAACATTGGTGGAATTATAAATTAAAAAAAAATAAGTTTTGGCTAGCCGAGAAGTCAAAGACAAAGAATGAAAGAGGTTAGAAATCAGTTAAACATTACAAATATGAATAATTAAATATTTATTTTAATTATTTTTGTTGAACAGTTTTTATAAATGACTTGCTTTATTACGTATATATACCGATTCTTAAAACGTGGGTAGAAGGAACAACAGGGTTTTTGTTAGATATTGTATAAGCTGCCTGCTTGTTGTCACTCAAGAAAATAGTGCTGAGCAAAATATTTTCAACGATTTCATCATCATTCAGCATTTCAGCTGAAAGACGTCCACTGCTGGGCATACGCCTCCCCCAAAAGGAGAAGGCCACGCCAGCCACGCTTAGCAGGTGGGTTGTCGATCGCAGTATGGTTTTAAAATAGAGAACGCTGCTGCCCATTCTCTAGTAAGTAATGCATTGAAAGGGTTTTCGATAGGGTTTTTCTAAAATGGTAACCAAAATGGCCCCTGGGTAGAATAGAGATTATAGAATTGATCATGCTACGCGTGCTGGGCGGATATCGAAATAAAATAATATTATGAATTTTTCATGTTACTGGGTTTCAAGTAAGTATAAAAAGCCATTCAATGGGTTAACATGTAACCCTTTTAATGGGTTTCTAGCATAAAACCCTTTCATTTGGTTTTTTTGCATAAAACCCTCTCAATGGGTTACATCATGATAAAGGTAACCCATTGAATGGGTTACCCCTTCGAAAAGCTTAACTCTTAACCGGGGTTGTACACCCACGGGAAGAAATAGAATGGTGCTATTCTTTACATCCGGCACCACACGGAAACAATTTCATACATCCCTTTAACTTCTATGCTTTAAAGGGATGACTTCCAGTTGAAAGTAGCAATCCATTAGATTAGGTAATTCTCCAAGTATCCGAATCTGCTTTGCATACGTAAAAGATTCAATTGATTCAAGTCATGCATACGTTCTTTTGGCACATAGGTTTTTAGGTGTGATAATAATATAACGTCATGCGTGTAGGCAGAGAAGTTGCGTAGGGTCAAATCAAGGATACTCCCAAATCAAGGATACTCCCAAATCAAGGATACTCCCAAATTAAGGATACTCCCAAATAAAAGCCTATTGCTATCAACCGGAAACAGATTCAGGTACTGTTTTAAGTGCAATTTTATAACCATAACTTTATAAGCATTTTTAACGATTAATATTTTTCTTTCGAATACTGGGCTTTAACCACTGACTTTTAGAATTCATGTGTGTATTGTATAATCATCACGGTAAAATTATTTGTTACATTATTATAATTATCACTTGTTTAAAAAACGGTGAAGGAAAACATCGTGAGGTTAACGCCTGAGATATTTCTCGACGGCATTTGATGCCAAGTCAGAGGCCTATGGGCGGCATTAAAACTGACACCAGGTTAGCCACTAACCACACGAATAATAAATAAAAAACTGGCCAAGTGCGAGTCGGACTCGTGCACGAAGGGTTCCGTACCATTATCTATAAAAATGGCAAAAAAAAACACGTTTTTTGTATGGTAGCCCCCTTAAATATTTGTTTTATTTTAATTTAATTATTTATTTTTAAAGTGAATATACAACTAAATATTCTGTGAATATTTCAAGCGTCTACCTGTTGCCATGATCAATATAGAGCATAAAGGAGCCAAAAAATGACGTTTGTTGTATGGGAGCCCCCTTTAATATTTATTTTGTTCTGTTTTTTAGTATTTGTTTTTATAGCGGCAACAGAAATACATCATCAGGTGAAAATTTCAACTGTCTAACTATCATGGTTCATGAGATGCAGCCTGGTGACAGATGGACAGACAGATAGACGGCGGAGCCTTAGTAATAGGGTCCCTATTTTACCCTTTGGGTACGGAACCCTAAAAAGAAGCTTTGATATTCTACTAATAAACAATTTTTCTTTCTTTAAATCAAATCAATCAAATCAAAATATTTTATTTCAAATGCACCTACTGGGCACTTATGAAACGTCAGAAGCTAGGTGCACGGTTCCAATTGGTCGTTTCCTATGGATAAGAAGCCGGCAAGAAACTCCTCTTTTAAAAAATAATTGGCTTTAATGCTTTTATAATTAATTACTTTCTTTACCATAAATTCCTATATGATTTTTTCTCAATAACTATTTGCTCGACTTGGGGATTAAACCCAGGCTCAGCAACAAAGACCACAAAATTCTTTATTCCATAATGAAAAAGCTTGCATATAAAACCGTAAACGTTTTACGTACATATGTACTTTAGCTTTGTTTATTAATTTTAAAGCCGGTTAGGGCAGGGTTAATGAAAACAAAGCCATCTTGTTTACCTGAGCTTGCATTATGAAATGTGGATAGAAACATACGAAAGAATTTTTGGGACGTAAGCGATAATATTTGACGTTTAAATGCATTATTAAAAAAAAATGTAATAAACGGACTCTTTTATGGCTGTCATATGCCGTAATAACTCAACACAAACTCGACTGAAGGGGGTTGCGCTAAGGTAGCCGCGAAATTCAATTTTTTTTACGTTTTTTTGCAATTTGCAGGTCAGTAACAGGTTATCATAAAATCCTACTGAATGTTAATTTCTGAAATAATCATTCAGTAGGATTTTTTGAACTTAGACCCCCTTATTACAAAACAAGGTTTATCTTCAGACCCAGGTTTAAAAAATGGAGCCATTATTGAATTTCGAACTTTATTCCGACTATGATAAAGTTCCTAAACACAAAACTGACAACCTAGTACCGAACTAAGTTTTCAGTTTTGTATAAAGAACGGTATTTCAATCACTGTTAAGTTCTTATTACAAAAACTGGCTCCATGGTTTAAGCCATGTCAAAATATAAACCTTGTTTTGTAATAAGGCAGATAGAGTTGTAGTGCTGATTCTAATGATTATCATTCTGTAAAGCCATATTTGTTATGGCCGCGAATCATATTTAGATCAACATACAACCTGTTACTGAACTGCAAATTGCAAAAACCGTAAGAAAATTTGAATTTCACGGACTACCTTAGCGCATCCCCCTTAAGGTGAATCTGCAGCTGAGCCGGCGAAATTCAAACGTTCGTGCTTTCCAAGGCACGAAGGAGTCTCGGTATGTAAAGATGGTCACCCATCCATGGGTCAACCCCGGCAGGTGTAGCTTAACCTGATGGATCGACCCATGCGGCTGTTATTACTTAACCACGAGCTCCTCATTATAAAGTACTTACTAATTCCATGCTATTAAAAAGTACTTACTTATTCCATGCTCAAGCTGTCACTTCGTGTTATACACTTCCGTCCCTTTTCAAGAAATCACTCCTACAGAAAGCTAGAGGAAATTATGTTAAGGCTCGTACAGACTGGTTCGATATGGTGGGCGCGACGCGACACTAGTAGCACAATTTCTATGTCACTGCCTGTCGCACCCGCGATATCGCGTGATTCTGTAAGAGCCTTTACACATCAAAAAACAAATTCTTCAGTTTTATTATTATTAGTTTATAGATTCCAAGCACGATTTCTGCGTAATTCCAGAGTAATAATAAAAACTATTAGAATATAACGAGTAAATTCATCGTTTACTTTATACTCACCGTTTTTAGGGATCCGTACCTCAAATGGGAAAAACGGGACCCTTGTAGGATCACTTCATTGCCCGTCTGTCTGTCAGTCTGTCAAGACCCTTTTTCTCAGGAACGCATGGAGGTTGTTGAAATTAAAGTTGAAAATAATATCAAATAAAAAGATCTACGATCCCTTGGAGCTCTAAAAAAATCAAGCTTATAAGTCAACGCAATAAAAAAATACAGTGATTTATGCGACATATGATATTCGCAACTAAACCAAAACCTATAGGGTACTTCCCGTTGACCTAGAATCTTGAAATTTGGCAAGAAGTAAGGTCTCACAGCACAAGTAAAGGAAAAAGTCCGAAAATCGTTAATTTGTAGTTTTCTCAAATACAAAATAAAAAATTGCGATTACAAATTTACATTAGCAGTTGGAAAATTGACCGTGGCGTATATCGATGTATGCGAGAACATATTTTTCAACTACAATGTTAGGTTTATTTTTGGGATAAATTCATCCCAACTACGGAACTCTTCATTGTGCGTGGTCCGACACATACTGGGCCGGTTTTTTATTGAATTGATAGAATCTACCGTAACATCAGAAAATGGATTCCTATCATAAATTTTATTGTTCAAGAAAAGCATTAGCATGTTTTAAGAAAAGATCTCCATTTTTATTTCGGAAAATTCAGACGTATTTAATTTGATAGATTGTTTATAGATGTCGGCAAGCGTTTATTTATGTAATAGGTCTTAAAATAGAAGTTAAAAGCTTTCATTGTTCAGCTGTAATCGTGTTTTGTTTTTCTTATAAAAGTTTTGATTTTTTCTTATATTTATGCTGAGTTCTTAAGACTCAGATATATGCCAGTGACCTTGAGTGGTTAGCTTGCGTGTTCTGTACTGAGCTCACGCAACGCGTGGTACGTTCAGCCAGTAATAGGACTCGCCCATCAAGGAGCGCTATCCCCAATTTGACGCATTATTAATTCATTATACACAAAACAAAAGGTATTTTAATAAAATGCGTATACTAAAACATCAATAATTAAATTGTCTTTAAATTGGTGAAGGTTTCAGAAAAATACGCTTAGTAGATTTTGCGCCATTCTCAGTTTTTTATCCGCGTTAGACATAACTTTACAAATTAATTTCACTATGTAATATAAACATAATCTAAAATAATCACTTATTAAGTTATTGAGAAAATGCTCTAATTAAACATATATTTTTTAATTCATTAACACAACCCGTTTAGACGTGATCTGCAGTATAAAATCATTAAAAGTCGATTATCGTCGCCTTAAGGCTTCTACATACCAGCGCGACTTGTCGCGCGACGCGACGCGACACAAAGGCACCGCCCGTCCCACGACACGCGGGGCCTTTGTGCCGTGTCGCGTCGCGCGACAAGTCGCGCTGGTATGTAGAAGCCTTTAAGCGAATCACAGTCCCACAGACCACATAATATGACCCGTGCTGATTTTTGAAGTATTGGGTATTGTCGGACAGTCAACGACAACACACATCTTTAGTGATGTTACAACAATTTACGTACAGACGCCAGCACATCAAGCTACTAAAACCTGTAAAAAATTTTGAAATCGATTTTCAACTCTATACCTACAGCATAAGGTTCAAGGTTGATTGGGAAAATTTGACAGTTTCGGGGAGCTTGACCTGCTGGCATCTGTACATTACAGTTGTAGGCTCGAAGCCTGACTGGCGCTTTACTTTGTGTTTATTTCATTACCTGCACTTCTCTCAAAAACGGTAAAGGAAAACATCTTGAGGAAACCAGCATGCCCTAGAACTAAAGATTCAAAGACATGTGACATTTACCAACCCGCACTGGGCCCGCGTGGTGGATTACGGCCCACTCTCTCTCATAAAAAGAGGACGCCTGTGTCCCAACTATGGCAACATTATAGGCTGAATGTACAAAAAATTGCCGGCTTTATAAGAAAATAACCATAACCAAATAGAACGGACGACACGGTTGGTGCAGTGGTTAAGCGATTGACTGGTGCGCTGCGTGTCGCGGGTTCGATTCCCGCACGGAACAAATATTTGTATGAACTACCTACAAGTAGTTGATCCGGGTCTGGCTGTTTGTGTATGTGAGTTTAAATGTTTGTAAACGCATTCACAATACAGGAGAAATTCCTAGTGTGGGGCAACGTTTTAAAAAATAAAAAATCCGTGAAAAAACCACCGCTTCCGAATCTAATGCCTTTACTACACGTAGGTACCAAGTACAGCTACGCTGTCCGTGTGGTGCCGGACGTAATAGCACTAACCCATTTCTTCCAGAGGGTGTCGTAAAAGACGACCAAGGGGCATACTAGAGAATGGGCAACAGCGTTCTCTATGCATTTCAACACCCCTTTTGGGGAGGCCTATGTCCAGCAGTGGACGTCTTTCGGCTGAAATGATGGCCAAGTACAGTGGCGAGGCAGTGTTGGCACCGCCTCGCCATATGAGTTGTTTTATTATTATTACTAGCTGCAGCCCGCGGCTTCACCCGCGTGGCTTTTTCCAAACATAATTATAAACCTTCCTCTTGAATCACTCGTATCTATTGAAAAAACCGCATCAAAATCCGTTGCGTAGTTTTAAAGATCTAAGCATACATAGGGACAGACAGGAAGCGAGCGACTTGGTTTTATATGTAGTGATATTATTGTCTAATAAATTATCTTGGACCAAAACATGCAAATTTTAATGAGTTAGCAGTAAATTGCTTATGACACACTTGCATTTTGCACATGTGCGAGTACCAGAATCAACAATTTTAGTTATTTGTAGAAGGAACTTGATGAATATATTTACCGGTTAGCAGCGTCTGCTGACAACAGGTAAATCGCTATCACTGTCAGACTGCATACAAAAGAAAGAGAAGCGCGGTGACACAACGCTTGTAATTTATTGCAAACTATGAAGCAATTATTTATTTACTCAAAAATGAGTTGAGTAATCGAAAATAAAAAATAACCAAGTTCTGCATACAAATAAGACGTTCTTGGTATTAATTAAATACCAACCGTACGTTGATATTTAATACAGATATTTTGGATTGAAACTCAAAGTAAAGGGTTAGTTTACCGTTAATTTGTATCGAGATTTTTTTTTCTAAACGTGTTTTGGTAATAACCAAGTTCTGAGAAATATGTTCAAGAATAACATAAATTTTTTCAGCAACCACAAGCTACATAGATTTGGCAATTTTTTAGGGTTCCGTAGTAAACAAGGAACCCTTATAGTTTCGCCATGTCCGTCTGTCTGTCTGTCTGTCTGTCCGTCCGTCCGTCCGTCCGTCTGTCCCCAGCTTAGCTCAGAGACGCTTAGTCCTAGAAAGCTGTAATTTGGCATGGGTATACATATTAATCATGCCGAAAGAATGGTAAAATAACATTATGAAAAACATTTTTTTTTAGGGTACCTCCCTTACACGTGAAATGGGGATGATATTTTTTTTTCTCGTCTATTCCATGGTGTGGGATATCGTTGGATAGGCCGTTCAAAAATATTGTGGGTTTGGCACAACCATTTTTCAATTAAGGGATCCGTTTGCGTAATATTAAGCTTTAAAGTGCTATTTTTTGTTAGAGTCAAGTATCCCCCCCCCCCTGCCAGCTAAATGGTTGGTTTTGGATGTGTGAAAAAATTCATGGCAATAGTATATATAACGAAATTAAAAGGAAAACTATTACAGCTAAGTAGGCTTCACAAGTTAACGAGTAATAGTCGACCAACTTAAATTTGAAGTTGGAGAATTGACCGTAACGTATATCGATGTATACGCGCGCGCATGTTTTTCAACTACAATGTTAAGTTTGTTTTTGGGATAAATTCATCCCAACTACGGAACCCTTCATTGTGCGTGGTCCGACATGCACTTGGCCGGTTTTTTTTTTGTTTAAGCCAAGCCTACTTTTATCATTTGCCTCTTGTCAGCGCCTTAAGGCCAAAGGCTACCTGCGTACTAAATGCGTTCATCGTATTTTTTTTAAAATCAATTATCCTTAGAAGACTATCTATGTTATCAATCTTAACCACCGCTGCACCGTGCACCCGGTACGTGTTATCAAGACATTTTGAGTTCACGTTCACGCCAGGAGTCCTCTTCCGTATTTTCCACTGGTACCTACGTTTCCCAACGTAAATACTGAACCTGAATAGTTGACATTATAGTGAATTTCATTTAATATTCCCTTTGTACTAATGGCGGTATTAGTAGTAGGTAATGTAGGCTCGGTTAGAAATAGACCACCTCATTACTTGCCGTGGGTTCAAAGGGATGTCCGCTTTCATTTCAGGGCTTATTAATTGAGTGCTGTCAAAGTGATTATTTTTCTCTAACTGTGTAATGCGAATTCTACACCTCGTTTTTTTCAGCCGATTTGTCGCTTGCAATGTCAAATCTGCGTGTGGAATTGAGATTTTGACGTTGAGAAGTCACTGCGTTTGTACTTAGCATACAGGAAACAAAATAAGAAGTCCGCAAATTTTGACAAATTAAACTTAAGCGAATTTTATTAAAAATATATTTTTTATTTTTATGTCTTAGTAGAAAAAATTAAAGTTATGGTTAACGAAAGATGTTTAATTTCGAACTGGGTTTATGGTGACTTGCCGGCCGAAGCGCGAAGCGAAACGCACGAAGGTACCTAAACAGCTGGTGCGCTCGCTTGATTTGCGATTTGTAGGTTTTTAGGTATTTTATTAGTATTTCAGGTCGAGATTTTTTTAACAAATAATGGAAATTACTGATACAGAGTTGAGTGGACCTGTCCACCGTGTGATGTTATGTTATGTTAATACTAGCTTTTGCCATACCGGGATAAAAGTATAGTCTATGTCCTTCTGCATGTCATGGTCTACCCATGTGCCAAATTGCATCCAAATCCGTTCAGCCGTTTTATCTTAAAAGCGTAATAAACAAACAAAATCCCTCTCGCATTTTTAATATTAGTAAGGATTAGTTAAGATAATAGCTTTAATAGTTTATTGTTTCCAGTATGACTAACATTATTTGACCAAACGAATTGTATTTACATTTATTTTATTGTAGTTACCAGTGCTTGAAACCGGTTAATTTTTATTTCCGAAGATACAAATTATTTTTGATACAATTGATATCAGCTTCAAAGATTGCTTCATCACATTAAGTTCAGCATTGATTTCGTACGAAATATGTTCGAAAACCTTTATAATAACGGTTAAGGTTACATAGAAAATTAACCGGTTTCCAAGCCTCGGTAGTTACTACTGTGAGAGAGTAGTATATTCCTTGCTACTGCGGCAATGAGAATGCAGGTCATAGACCATCAAAAAATTAAAACAAAAATCCATCAGCTTTCAGGCTTAAGGCTTTTACATACTGGCGCGACCGACACCGGTAGAACAATTTCTATGAAAAATTCCAGGAAATTGTTCTACCAATGTCGCGTCCCACAACAAGTCGCGCCAGTATGTTTATAGACCCCATCTCTTGTTTTTCTAACAACTTACATAATCAGCCTATAATATTCCCACTGCTGGGACACAAGCCTCCTCTCTGTGAGAGGGAGTGGGCTGTAATCCAGCACGCGGGCCCAGTAAAAATGTTTATTTGTACACTTTGAAAACATACAGTACACAAGGATTAAATAAATGTTGTACAATATAGTCACATTAAAGGGCGAACTGATGCCTCCTAAACTAGGCTAAAAGCCTGTGTTTTAGGAGTCAATGTTCCTCCAGATATAAAGGCATACAACTGGTATTGGGTGTCATGCAAGTACCTACTTAAAGAAACAATAACATAAAAACAAAAACAAATAAAGAAGAACAAATAAAAAATAAATCAAAACAAAAAGTGCGGGTTGGTCTTGTTTTTCTAACTACTTAGCTAATCACTATAAACCAAAAGCATTAATCGGAACCATTTGCTAGGTAAGGTAATTGAACCCAATGTCATTGGAGCCCTCTGTACTAGCTACCATTACATAAATGAGTCGACAAACAAACATATTTACATATTGTTGTGATTGGAGGTTTAACTTTGTTGACCTTTTAGAAACGTTTGCGTTTATGCAAAGGTCAAACAAGGGTGAACGGTTTGGTCTTGTCAGAATATTTTTATTGGTTTATTAAATTAACAAGCCGTGCGCCCGACGGGATTTCACATCGGCAAACAAACTTTCCCCTATTTAACGACTTTAGGGGGTGAATTTTTAAACACCTTAGGGCTCACCTTCGCAATTGGAGTTTCTTGCCTGTTCTCCATAGAGATCTACGTTTTGGAATGGCCAAATAGCTTCAACTTTCTGAATAACTGACCAACTCTCTGACAATTCAAAAGTGCCTGTAATAGGTTTAATTGAAATAAATTTAATTGAAAAGTAATCAAGTTTTAGTTGTTGAATACTTTAATAGGTAATAATGATTTTCCTTTTGCTAGTAAAATTTTATTAATTTTTGAAATACATTGCAAGCTATAGTTTTGTATAATTTAGAAGCAATTCTTTTTTTCATTTTTGTTAATGTGAGTACCATGGAGCCGTTTATTATGATAAGATGTATGTTGACTTAAAAAAGCGTGGCAGTTGAGAGTATGTTATGCTTACTTAAATGGCTCGCTGATGGTGGCGCGTGTGTTGGATCATTCGGTTCCCTACAAAATGGTTGAGTTGGATGGTGCTGATCCACGCGTCATGTTCGTGAACGGGCGCCGTCAGTTGAGACTGGTCTTCTCTTAACTGCCAGGGCTTATTTGTAATCTTTTAATCTTATATTTTGAATTGGTTTTAAAATAAACAATTTTTTTTTTTTACATTGTTGTCACATATATAAGCAACAAGAATAATGTACCCAGGATTTTGTAATATCTTGCTTTAAAAGAGTGTCCTTGGAGTTTCTTGCCTATTCTTCTCCATAGAGATCTACATTTTGGAATGGGCAAAAAGCTTCAACTTTGTGACTAACTGACCGACTCTTTGACAATTCAAAAGTGCCTGTAATAGGTTTAATTGAAAAAAATGTTTTGAGTTTGAGTTTGAGTTTGAAATGTTTAGAGTTTGAGTTTGCAATACCAGGAACTCCTATGCAAAATGTTAAATGATTTTATTTCTGTAAGTAGGTTTGTACAAGCACTTTTACACGTCAATCATATTTTAAAAACAAGATGAGGTCGTCGTTTCCTATCTAACTTCTCTGAAACGAAAGGCCAAAACAAACTCTGAGGTCACAGTCTCTTTTAAAGTCTAGACATAATCTTGATCAGATCATGTGAACGCCATATTGGTGTCTGAAATGATCTTTGGAGGAAAGAACCACACAGACTGACTGGAAATGTCCAGTCTGTTCACGCATTTGTCAGTAATCGTGCAGCTCAACTCAGAACCTAAGGACTTCAACGATGCGATGAACAATACCAAAGAAAGGACATTTGGTAGGCCGCATAAAATACTCAAACTAACCTGACCAAGATTAAAACTGAAAGAAAAATAGAAAAAAACAATGAACCACGTATTCTATACATTCACAATAATTTAAAAAACCGGTTACCGAGCAAGTCGGACTCGCGCACCGAGGGTTCCGTACGTATTTAAGATGTTGATGATTTCTGAAAAACTGTGCTATTTAGAGACATCGTTTTATTTTTCCTGTAATATTTACAATCACATAGAATAATTTCAGATTTTTATCTATGCAAACTTCGGAGATGAAGGGGGGAAACGGTATTTTTTTTACATTTGTCATCAAAAGTCGGAAACTATGTTACATAAAAAAAAAAAAAGATTGAAAATGTGCAAACCCAAACAGCGCTCTTTCATATGATACCCCACATGCCCTAGTAGCCCCACTTAAAATTTTTAAGACCCTTTCAGTCCCTTTATGCATTTTTTTAATTTCTTACTTGTATGCAATTGCTGGGCAAACGTCATCTAAAACTATTCTAATTTCAAGTTGATAGCATTAGTAGTTCTTGAGATATCCAGGTGTGACAGACAGACAGGCAGACAGACAGACTTAGTCTCACCATAAGGGTTCTTTTTTACAATTTTGGTAAGGAACCTTAATAATACATATAATACTTTACAACGTAAATATTCATATCGACGGAACTAGACGGCGCAGCAAGTGGCGCCGATGACGAGTGCTGACGAAGTTACTGCAATCAGCGAAAAGGTCGGATAAGCGTGACACTGGCTGGTGACAATCACTCTAGCAGAGTGTCGCATCGATGGTCGCGTGGCGGCTGTCTTCTGATGACAGAGAAAATTATGTCAGGGAAGCCGCTGTCGTACCACCTTCGTTAGGAGTATATTTTATTTTTATTTATTTTATTTTCGTAAAAAACACATGCACAACATTACAGACCCAGATCTAAGTTATTGCACAGTTAAATTTCAATAAAAAAACAGATAAATTTACAATATGGAAGGAAACAATAAGAAATAATACAAAAATAACTAACAAAACAGGTAAAACTAACACATAATCTATATACAAATCAAAGTCCTGACTGACTGACTGATATATCAACGCACAGCCTAAACCGCTGGTCCTAGAGACATGAAATTTGGAGGGTGTGTTCTTTGTAAAAAGTAAGTATCCATTAAGAAAGGGTTTTTCGAAATTCTACCCCTAAGAGGGTGAAATAGGGGATGGAAGTTTATATGAAAGTCCGTCAGTTTTGAAGTTAGGATCTTCAAATTTGGTGTATAGACTGATGATTAAAAATTAATGTATACGTGTCTGAGCGTTTTTGATAATTCCATCCCCGAAGGGTTAAACATGGGGATGAAGTTGTGTAATTAATTTTCGAAGTAAAAAACACTAAATATATTATCTAGGCTTATGGTTGGAAGCTAATGTAACGGTGTTGTTAGAATTTGCACCCTTAAGGGGTGAAAAAGGGGATAAACTTTTCTTTTTTATGAAAGTTCTTTTTAAGTTAAAATCACTAATAGTTCGGCTTATGGTTGGAAACTATAGGCAGGCATCCGCTAAGAAAGGATTTTTCGAAATTCGTCCTTTAAGGGGTGAAAAAGGGGAATAAATCTTATTCCTTGAGTTAATAAACCAGAAACTTGGCATGAATACTAACCTAAATAAATTATAAAGTGTGACATTTTTTGTTTTTTTTTTAAACGAAGTACTCCTTAAGGCAGAGATTTCTAAAAATGGTCACAAATGTGGTTTTTTAAAGCAGTGTATCTCTTAAACAGTAAATATTTTTTCCTTAACAAAAACAGTATGATTTTTTCAAGTCTTTTGTGCATAAGGTGATGGAACTCAAAACATAATTAAACATAATTTAATACTTCAATAAAATCTTAAAAGACAACTCTTAACTATTTTGAAAGCCTTTTTTATCCCAGTTTATCCCTTCATTAACAGTTATAATTATAAGTATGCCATAAAATTGCAAATGCCAAACTGCATCCGGTGATGGATTAATTTTTATTAAATTAGTTAATCTAATAAATTCTAAGTTAATTTTATATTATTTGTGACCCAAATGAGTTTCTACGCCGAGTTCTTTTCACTATTAAACACGCAATTTAATGACACTACCACTGAAGACTAAAAGTATTTACTCAAAGTTCGTATTAAGTGATTTGGCGACTCCAGGTATTCGTAAAAGCAGGGAAAATCTTTTTAAACTTTATGTCCTAAAGCAACATATGAATAATACAAGCTTTCATCAATATGTGGCAAAATATTCTAAAACTTTTAAAAGTGTGTGCAATATAGCTAAAGCTCTTTATATTAGCAATAAAATAAAATCAGCTGATGATAAAAAGTAAAAACTACCTGGCAAATAATAAATAATGAATTAGGTAAGAATAAACAGCGTAATACTGAATTTAATTTAGAGACTGCACATGGGCCCACCACTTCAGAGGTAGAAATAGCTTACGAATTTGAAAACTTTTATGCTAATATTCCCCTTAAAACTACTGAAACTTTAAGTTCCTCAACCCCGCTTTCTGCTGCCTTACTTAGAAAGAATGTAAAGGTATGCCCTTTGGAGTTAAGGTTTCAGCATATAAACCCCGAGGCTGTTATAAAAACTTTTAAAGATCTTAAAATTAAATCAACAGAAGATCTATGGGCCATGTCTGTAAAAGTGTGTAGATCTGTCATCAAAACCATTGCGCCCTATTTAGCTTTCATATTTAACACCAGTGTGGACCAAGGAGTCTTTCCGGATCTCATGAAACACAGTAAAGTAGTTCCTTTGTTCAAATCCGGAGATAGTAAAGAACCCAACAATATTATAGGCCTGTGTCAATTCTGCCAGTTCTCAGTAAGTTTTTTGAAAAGTTGTGCTCAATCAAATGTTACGTCACTTCAATAAAAATTCCATCTTTCATGAACAACAGTACGGTTTCACTAAAGGTCGTTCTACCACTGACGCCGGTGTTACCCTAATAAAGAACATTTCTAACGCCTGGGAGGAAGCACAAGATGCCATTGGACCTCTCTAAGGCTTTCGATTGCGTTAACCATGAGACACGTCTGCTGAAACTAGAACACTATGGGATTAGGAATGCAGCTCTTGATTTACTTAGATCATACCTTTTTTTTTTTTTTTTTTGGGTGGGAAATTATTGAATAACTTCTCCCGCTCTGGGCTGAGCGGGAGGGCGTGTCAGAATTTTATTGACTAAAACCCACCCGTATTCCTTCATTTGCCTGTGTGCCAGGGCCACGATATCCCTTTCGGACAAACTCGCAACTATCGGACCCCGTCAGTTGGTGCTGACAACTCTATGAGGCGCGCGTGGAATACGACGCGCCGTCGACCCGGGCCTGGTCTTTATCGGACGGTGAGCTACCCATCGCTCACCGTCCGCAGGCCCGCGCCTACGGTGGCCGGAAATCGGCTTGCGGCTCCCGACGCCCGGGGCGTCTCCTGCGGCGACTAGGGGCGCGAGGGCGCGAACCTTGCCTCTCCCTCACGCGTTCCGCCTCCTCCTTCGCAAGCATTACTGCTTCGCAGAAGGAGGTGACGGCCTCCCATGCACTCTCGCTCCGAACCATGGCCTGAACCAGGGCCGGACGCGAGAGATCGCCGCCGCCGATCGCCTCCGTTAGGACACGGCGGTGCTCCGCCCAAGCTGGGCAGACCTCCACCGTATGCTCCACCATGTCCTCCGGGCGATCCACACAGTGGTGACACCCGGGCGTTTCCTCCCGCTTTATCCTGAAACTTAGATCATACCTGAAAGATAGAAAGGTTAGAGTTAAAGTAAACGGCGCGGCGTGAACTAATTGGGGTCAATGGGCGTTCCTCAAGGTTTGATATTGGGTCCATTCCTCTTTTTAGTTTACATTAACGATTTTCCCCAATTACTTCAAAATCAACCGGAGATGGTGTTATTTGCAGATGACACGTCATTGATCTTTAAAATAGACCGACGGTCACTAAACCTTGACGACGTGAAAAATTCTTCAGGTCCAAGATTGGTTTACGGTAAATAATTTGGTTCTAAATGAAAAAAAAAAACAAATTTAAATTACCTAATGTTAGAAGTAGCGAATGTGATATCATATTGAATGGAGAAAAACTAGAATGTATTAATCAAACGGTTTTCCTAGGAATCACTCTAGACGAGAAACTACAATGGGGACCACATATAACATCTCTTGCGGGGCGGTTAAGCTCGGCCGCTTATGCTGTTAGGAAGATAAGACAGTTAACCGATGTAGAAATCGCGCGTTTGGTCTATTTTAGCTACTTCCACAGCATTATGTCGTACGGTATTTTACTGTGGGGTCGGGCTGCTGACATTGAATCCATCTTTATTTTGCAAAAGAGAGCTGTCAGAGCCATTTATAATCTACGTCGCCGAGAATCTCTTAGGGAACTCTTTAAAAGGATTAATAATATGACGGTACCTTTCCAATTCATTTATGAAAATATAATTTATGTAAGAAAAACCCTACATCTTTTCAATAAAATAAGTGAAAGGATAGACATAATTTCAATACTAGGAATAAAGATAAAATAGGTCAGCCATATTTCTGATTATCTAAAGTACAAACATCTTTTATGGGGTACTGTGTTAAATTTGAAATTTGGCGCGAGTACTTATTTACATAACATCACGCCTGCAATCCCTAAAGGGTTAAGTAGAGGTGTACCTTTAGTACACCCACATTTCGCCTGTTTTGTCTAAGTTCCATGTAATAGGGAGCGAGCCTTCAACCGGGCATAAATCCAAACTTCGGGCTGCTACTGAGAAATTCCTAATGGAAAATCTAATAACACTTTGCCTGACCTGGGAATCAAATACACTTCCATGCTCAGCAGTCGCGCTTGTGGCCACTAGACTAAAGAGGCAGTCATTACTTAAATAACAAAGTTTGTCATAACTTTTGCATTTTTCAAAACTATCCCTCAAAAGGATTTTAGGGAGTGTTACAGTTTATATTTAAGAATCTTAACGCGCGGTCCGATAACTCGAAACTCAGTGCTCATACTTTTGACAGAAAAAAAAAACAAAAAATTGGAGTTTTCGAGAATCGGAAAAAGGGGTAAATGAGTTTTTGGGAGAATTTTACTGAGTACCTTGAATAACTCAAAAGTTGGTATACATCAATTATTATTTAAGAACAATAACAGTAGAAAAAATAAACAAATGAAACGGAGGACACGTATTTTGAACAAGTATGTACAAAACGAAGTTGGTATTTATATGCTATCTATATCCTCCGTAAAGTTGTAAATCAAACTGCACTCCTATCTGCTTACCACGCTTACGTTGGTTCCAACTAAGATATGGTATATTGTTTTGGGGGAATACTGCTGATAGAGAAGCTTTTTTTTTTCGACATCCACGCGGGCGAAGCCGCGGGCGAAAGCTAGTAATCAAATAATATTGGCACCTCATCTTTCGTCCATCATCTCACAGAATCTCGAACATGCATGACATACGTCTGTCCATCTCGCGTCAAACAAATCACACTCCTGTGTTGATGCCAGTAGAGCATTCAGCATTGCGAGCGCACGAACCAAGGGTTAGTTAGAATGCGAAATTGTGCATGCTGGCGGAACGGCCAACAATCTTTGTGGTCGTGGTCTAAGTTGGTATTTGAGTACAGGAGGTACAAAGTCTCACAAGCTGAGCTACTAGTTCCGGGCAATCAGACTCCCCACGAAGGACACGACAAGCGAACATAAATAAAAAGTAATATGTGTTCTGTGCGTACCACGTCCACGACGAACTGCTATATTCCGGCACAATCCTGATGATGTTGAAGCTGCTGGACCACTAATACTCGTACGATGATCACTTCTGGTATAGGCTATCATGCGCCGTTATACAATATTAGTTTTAGTATATGCGAAACCCGAACCGGTTTTCCGTACAAAAACATGCTAACGGCGCCCCCGCGCCTCCAGGGTCGTGTTGCGCTCATTGATAATAATTTGGCAGTAGGTACCTAACCGTACGGCGATTGTATTGTAAGTAATTAAATGGTGATATTCATGCCATATTCCATCACACTTAATATTTTTGGGACAAAATATAATATGGTGTAAACATTATTGAAATTGATTCAGTTCCTTATTCTGAACAAACTATATTCAGGTTTCGCATACCTATATTAAAAATAATGTTGTATAATAATATATAAAATTCATCAATTTTAATGTGTATATAAAAACCCAGGAAATAATGTTATGCTTCTAGACCTAGTGGTTTATTTAGGCTGTGCGTTTTCTGTCCGTAAATCAATGAATGAATGAATTAACTTAAGTTTTCTTCTTTTTTTTTAAACGTTGCCCCATACTAGGAATATCTCCCGTGGGTACGTTTACAAACATTTAAACTCACATACACAGCCAGACCCGGAACAACTACTTGTAGGTCATACAAATATTTGTTCCGTGCGGGAATCGAACCCGCGACACGCAGCACAGCAGTAAATCGCTTAACCACTGCGCCAACCGTGCCGTTAAGAAGATACTATCCCTTATTACATGGGACTTAAACATGGCTGGCGAAATGTGGGTGTACTATAGGTATACCTCTGCCTAACCCTTCGGGGATTACAGGCGTGATGTTATGTTAGGTTTAGACGTATAAAAAAGGAGCTAGAAAAACAGTCACATAGTATTTAATCACGGTTTATTATTTTACGGCCCAAGAAAATTAAGTAGTTCATTAGATACAAAGTTCGCAGTAAGCAATTCCTAATTTCCTTTTAAGACAGATTATTGTAATATAAAATAAAAAAGTAGCCGTCACGGGACGACTGGCAGATGTGAAACATCACGTTCATACACTACACACACATTTACACACTACTTCATATAGACTGTATATGTGTATATCAGCCGATCGCCACGCGGCATGCGTCGCCCCGCCAGCCATCGGTTTTACATGCGCCTATAGATGTTTCACATAAAAAAATATATATTAGTGACTTACATTTTTACTAAATAAATTGTCATCATCGCCTTCTCCCAACTACAACCCCAACTACAACTACAAATACTGGTATTCAGCTGCACCCAAGTAGACTGGATAATCTACTTAGCATAAGCTTAAGCATAATCAGCCTATAATGTTCCCACTGCTGGGACACAGACCTCCTCTCTTCGACAGGGAGTGGGCCGTAATCCACCACGCGGGCCCAGTGCGGGTTGGTAGATGTCACATGTCTTCGAATGTTTTGGTTCTAGGACATGCCGGTTTCCTCACGATGTTTTCCTTCACCGTTATGAGAGCAGTGGTGATTAAATAATTTACACAAAGTAAAGCGCGCCTGGGTTCTAACCCACGACCTACAACTCGTAAGTCGGGGCAGTTACCACTGGGCCACCACTGCTCTCACTGATAATCTACTTGGGTGCAGCTGAATACCTGTATTTTACATGGAGCGACTGCCTATCTGAAGTCAAAGTCAAATTGTTTGTTTCAAATAGGCCCATATGAGGCACTTTTGAACGTCAATATTTACAAAAAATTGAATTGATTCTAGTCGCCCCTTCCAAAAGGTAGTTTCGTATGGAGAAGAATGGGCAAGAAACTCCACCGTTACTCTTTTAAAATCTTGTACAATATTTTTTATAGGTTAATAAGGGGGGGGGGGGGGGTTAGGGTATAATTATAATTGTATGTGAAGACGATGCACCTAAAATAAAATTACATTACCACAATTGGTAATAAAAAGAGTTAAGAATGAAGCAAAGACAGATAAATTAATTATGTGATACTCGTAGTTAAATGGATACACATATTTCAAAAATTAAAAAAAAAAAAAAAATATAGGGTTTCCTAAAAAATAACAATATCAATGTAGTAGGTTATCACAGAATTTAAAATAAATGTCATAAAAATAATAAGTAAATAATTAAAATAGCAACCTGTTTGATTTTGTCTAGACTCTAGATCTGACCTCCACAACCCAGTTACTGGTTAATACGATACCATTGGTAAGACTGGCTGTCAGAGTTTCGGGCTTCTTCGCGACCAACGGCCTAACGTGCTTTCAGAGGCACGGAGGGGTCTTGGTAAGTAAAGATGGTCACCCATCCATGGACCAACCGCGGCAAGCGTAGCTTAACCTGATCGATCGACCCGTGTGGCTGATATTACTTAGCCACAAGCCACATAATTAATTGTATTTGTATAAAAATATCACATGCTATTCGTGTTTAAAATCTGATGCACGCACGGATTGACATGAGTTCGACCTCAATATAGTTTGTTGTTTTACCAAATAAATTAGCTTTGAAACCGATATATTTTCGTAATTTATTTTTTTTAGATTTCTTCGAAGTCTAGGCTAGGTCTAACGGGAGCACGTGGAAAAAACACCATTTTTGGAACCATAAATAATTTATTAAATTTTTGATGGAATTAGCTAAAGTTCGGTCGCGACGCAGAAAGAATTTCGTACAATGACCCCTTATTACTTATCTCTATCGCTCGCGCACAATTGTATTGCCATCGCACTCGCACATTAGAAGGACATTAAAATGCGTGAGCGCGACGGCAATACCATTGTGGGCGGTCATTGTACGAAATTCTGTCTGCTTCGAGACCGGACTTTACAACAAATAAATACCATATTTTTTGTGGGGTTTGGGGCTGATAGCCGCCAAACAGGCTTTCGCCAAGTTTGGCTACAGAGGTCTAGTTCATTTGTAACAGGAAAATATAGCCTATATGACAAATGTATCATTGTAAACAATTATAAACTAGCAATAAATTTATTATTATTATTTTATTATTACCATAACTCAGAGAAATATCTGATTCTCATCGTAAAAACCAAACCCAAAACCCTTCCGTCTCATTTAGAAAACAATTTAAAACTTTGGTTTAAGCTTAAATATTTCAGGCAATTTTTGTATTTCGAACCTTATTTCGACTGAAATAATTAAGGGTGGTCGCACATCTGATGGAAAGTGCGTCGCGTAACGCCAGAACGGGCAAGTAGATAGTAAAACATTCAACCTTACACACTCAACCGATGATGTGTTAGTGCGTCGAGCGTACTAACTGCAAGTTAACGAAGTTACGCCCGACGTATATTCCATCAGATGTGCGATCACCCTGAAGTTCTAAATACAAAATTGATATTTGGTTTAAAATAAGTTTTAGTATTTAGAACTTTAACACTGTCGAAATAAAGTTAAAGTAGAACCCAACGCGTAGCGGTTTGCTTTCCAGCTACGTCGTCGGAGCCAGCGTAGCAAGTCACGTAGCAAGCTAGCTACGACGTAGCAAAGAGGCTACGTTCAGTACGTTCTAACTTCTTTAAAAAATATTTTTTATTTTTTGTTTGTCAAAGCTGAGTGATGATAATGTACGGAGTAGAGTTTTGCCACCGGAAAGACATTGACAGGGTTGTTGGTAAGCATTAGTGAAATTGTAAAAAAAAAACAAGATGGCGGTGGCGGCATAAGTTCCGATTTTGGTCACGCGCAAAAGATCCTTGCACTGTTGTATACACAATTTGTAAAAAAAAAGGCGAGCATTTTATAGAAATACATCCCAAAAAGGGATAAACCGTCTATTTGAGAACTAAAACCAATAAATATTACCTATTATTATATTTTAGCCTCCATTTTACTTTAATGTATTCAAAATCGCTGTGTGATCTATCGACTTGAGCGTCGGATTATGTAAAGTGGGTTCCGTAGCAAATATTTATGATTTGTGCGAGACCCATCTTAAAGGCGTAATATTATGCGGACAAAGCTGTTCTTAGCCATTTATGTAGGGATGAACCGATTCGGAAGTTGTGTGTGATTTATTTCGTGGTTGGACCCTTTAGGAAGCGATATTGTTTGGAGTTTTTGGGGTCCCGTAAATATTGGCAAAATGGGTGATTATTATATTCATCATCATCATTTCATTCGAAAGACGTCCACTGCTGGACATAGGCCTCCGCCAAAATGAGGAGGGGGGGGTTCCCATAATCGCCATGCTTGGCAGTGACTGATGTTGATTGCCTATCTGGCCTCTATAGCCCGGTTACTGGGTAACACGATACCCTTTGTTATGACTGGTTGTCAGACTTTTGGGCTACCGGTAACGACTGTCAAAGATTTACGAATGACAGCCGGGACCAACGGTTTGACGTTCTTTCTGAGGTACGGAGGGGTCTCGATATAAAATTGTCAATCATCCACGAACCGGCCGCGGTAAGGGTAGCTTAACTTTCAATCAACCCTTGCGGCTGATATTATTTAGCTACGACTAGAGTTGTAAAAAAACGTTTTATTTTCTGAGATGCAAAAAAAAAACATGAAAGCAAACAGTTTTTTTTTTTAAATTACGAAAAAAAAAAAATAATATGATTATCGTTTAAAATGAGCTGATATTAGATTTGTTTTGGTTAATAAAGAAATACCATTAATTTTTTGTTCAATATTACATAAATGTCTCCAAATAATTGGCAATACTCCTTGAAGTTTACATTTACGGATGGCGATTTCCCCAATCTTCGTTTGGTTTTTGTTCTTGGAGAAGAGCTTGAGACAGTGAGACTTCATGATGATTGTAGCACTGATGAAGTATTTTTTAAGTTCATAATAATTATGTACCTCTTGTAATTTCATTGATGACTTGAATTCAAAATAAAACAATCATATTTAGTTATATTCTATTTTATTTTATGTATCACTTTTGCTGAAAAAAAAAAACAAATGTAGAAAAGAAACGACGGTGCCAAGTATATTATCCTTTTTATTTTTCAAGATTGTCGTTCTTTTTTCAATTTACATCTCTAACCAATTTGTGTAAAATTCAAGTCACACCATTCGAATCATTTCTGAAAGCCCTCACATGAACAAATCGCCATAGTTTATTTAAAACAGTCCATTATTTGCACAAAGGACTGTAATGGTCGATTTCCTCACAGATTACGCCTTAATTATTTAAAAACAATGGATTGGAACACGCGATGGTATTTCCACTCGAAACCTAATTGGATCTCGACGGGTCATGGTGATTGTGTAACTTTGTTTTATTGAGAACAAAGGTTGGTGACAATGTTGGGGCCAAATGTTGGCTGGCTAAATCCCGCGAAATTCAAATTTTCTTAGGTTTTTTTTCTCTTGCAGCCTTGTTCCCCCCCACTAGTGACTATAGGCCTCTTCCCTTTCGCGCCATGCTTTCCTGGTCACGCGCTTGCGACCACAGTTCGATTTGTTCCACTGAATGGCTTTTTCATGAAATCATAACATTGGGGATACAACATTGCTGGAGCGTTGTAATGTTCCAAATTCAAAAAACGCTCCTGCAATGGATTTGTTTTTCTTTGACCGTAAATTCGATACTTCGCGTGTTCTTTTTTTAGAAAATAATTACAATATTTCCATGCATGTTTGAGAAAATTATCATTACTACACTCCATTTGAAATAAGATTAGACATTAAAATAAACCTTTTTTACAGTCAGTTCAACTGATTTTGACTTCTATTGCGTTGGTGGTATGACAAATGGCAGCTGTAATAAACAGTTGGTATTGTAACCACGTTTTTGCTTTTAATGCCATCCTTATGCCTACCGAATAGAAGTCAAAATCGGTTGAACGGGCTCTAAACAAGTTTATTTAAATGTCGAATCTTATTTCAAATGGAGTATAGTTATCAGAACTGCCTCGATGGTCTAGTGGTAGTAAGCGTGGGACCAGGGAAGCATGTCGCGAAAGGAAAGAGGCCTATAGTCGGCCGTGGAGTGAATAAGGCTGCTAATGATGATGATGATGATTAGGTAAGTAAGACCGCCTTGTTGGTCTAGTCTTATGACTAGACCAACAAGGCGGCGAACTCAGGACCTTATGGTCCTGAGTTCGATTCCCAGGTCGGGCAAAGTGTTATTGGGGTTTTCCATCTGGGATTTCTTAGTAGCAGCCTGGAGTCTGGATTTGTACCTGGTTGTTGTCAATAGGCTCACGCCCTATTACTGACGATTTCGTCAGTTTTAACTTCTGACATGCAGTCCTACGACTGACAGTTTATTTATTTTATTAAATATATTAATATTGAATATATTATTATTTATTATTTTTATTAATATATTATTTTAATATTTTGGTTCCAATAAGACGCAGAAGTGAGTGGAAACGCTGGGAGGGACGTCCTAGAAGGACATAGAGTGACCTAATTGATGCTCTTCAGAAAGGTCAGGTGCGTAGTGCTTGCAACCGGCGTGCGTGTATGACCAGATGTATGAACGTAAACGAAGCAAAAGGAGTATGTAAGGAGCGTAGCAGGTGGCGTTCTTTTGTTTCTGCCTACCCCCATGGGAAGAAGGCGTGAGTTTATGTATGTATGTTCAAATAATGTTCTAGTACGCTTATTGATAGTGCTTTTGTATAATTTTGATACATGCGAGATCTATTTATTTGTTATGACAAAGATTTTGGGTTAATGCTGTGACGTGTTTAGTTGGTAAGCCTATGTATAAATAAATCAATGATAGTGTCAAAAACGTATGAGAATAAGATTCATCTTATTCTCATACGTTTTTGACATCGGGCCTATCTTTCAAAATAGGCCCGATGCCAACGAAACATTTGACATAAACATATCTTGAAAGGCTTCACACGAGTTGACAAGAGAGATGTTTAAGTAGTCATTTATTTTTTGAAGTACTAAGTTTTGAATGACCTTCTTTGACTCTCTGAGACCTTGGTAGTTTCAGAGAAACTTTAATTTCAAATTTAAGAGTGGTAATCAAATGCGTGCCAGTTTGTCTTATCTAATCAGTAAATAATTCATAAATTCCAATCATAGAATATTAGTATTGATATATTTGGTTACCTATTGTCAAGAAACTTGAAAGCCTGACTTTCTTTTAATAGTCAAAGCACAAACATTTTGGTCCAAATATTTATCCAAACATTCCCAAATCCAACTTAACACAGTCTGGTTTTTCCCCAGTCGACGAAACCAAATTATTAATTAGCGTGCTTTAATTCGACCCTGGCAGTTTGATACAAAGAAAATGTAACTCTATTACTAAAGTTTAAGGTATCTTTTCCTTTCAAGGGGATATTTTGTTAGTTATTTCACGTAGAAATGAAAACGCAGGTGGGAACACAACTAATGAGAAGATTTAATATTATTAATTACAGTTTTTATAGGCACTTGAATGGTGGTGGAATATTTCGTGGCAAAGCTAGGTTAAGAATAGCATGTTTTAGGCTAAATTTTATATTTGGGTTAGGTTTCATGTTGGTTTGGATAAGGTTATTTTAATTCTTATTTATTGTACACGTGATCCAAATTAATTGTCCTTATAAATATTTTAATTTTAGGCAAGTTTACGTAAATATGCCTTACGTAACATAACGCATTTTTGACGCAAGTTCTGCAATATAATTGTAGGCACTTTCATCATCATCATTTCAGAAAGACGCACCAAGCACCGCCACTTCGACCGGTTCTGTGCTTCCCGCATCCAGCGGATACCTGCGGCCTTCACAAGGTCATCGGTCCACTTTGTAGGAAGCCTTCCAACGCTACGTCTTCCGGTACGCGGTCGCCACTCCAGAAAATTTCGGCCCCATCGGCCATCAGTTCTGCGAGCAATGTGCCCTGCCCACCGCCACTTAAGCTTGGCAATTCTTCCGGCTATGTCGATTACCTTGGTTCGCCTGCGGATCTCTTCATTTCTGATTCGATCAGATAGGGAAACTCCAAGCATAGCCCTCTCCATTTCCCTTTGGATACTTTTGGAGGTACTTTACTATTTGGGTATTATTAACATAAACTCACCCCTTCTTCTCATGGGGGAAGGCAAAGGCTACGGAACTCCAGCTGCTACGATCCTTACATACTCCTTTTGCTTCGTTTACGTTCATACATCTGGTCATACACGCCGGTTGCGAGTACTACGCGCGAGTAATATAATTTCTAACATCCACAATCGAATTAGTCAATTGAAACTACATGAATAATTTGAACGTAAGCCGTCTAGTCTTTATCTACAAATAGGTACAATACAACGCGAGAATAAATGCGTTGAAGTGTTAACTTTATCTGTAACGTTCTGCTTGGGTAAACACAACAATAGATATTTGGTTGGTGCTAATATGAAAGTTACCTTATCAAGATATATCGGTACAATATCGATTTTATAACTCAACAACTTCTGCAGAAGACTGGGGCTCTAGAATTCATTTAATTAATCTCAGGAACGCACAGATTTTTACCCTTTTAAGGGGAAAGCGCGATATTCAAACGTTTCTTACGTTTTTTGCAATTTGCAGGTCAGGTCGCAAGTCGGTGTATGTTGATTAAAATATGATTTGCGACCGTAACAAGTATATATTTATAGAATTACTAGCTTTTGCCCGCGGCTTCGCCCGCGTGAATTTCGGAAAAAATATCATGGGAACGTACGTGATGAAAACCTAGTACCCTATGTGTTAATCCAGATTATAAACTATATGTGTGCCAAAAATCATCTAAATCCATTCAGTCGTTTTTGCGCCAATCTGAAACATAAAATCCCCTCTAAAATTGACTCCCCCTTTCCGACAAGTTAGAGGTTTTTGAAAACCTTGATATAATTTTTCCTTTATTTCCGATCTTAAATATAAGTACAGAGTTTCAAGTTAATTTAACGGGGCGTTAAAATCTTTCCCCCACAAAATTCAACCCCACCCGCGCCCCTTTAAAAGATTGTTTTCAAAAATGTATGTTTACGGTCGTTTCATTTATTAAGAATATCCGGGTAAATTATCAAGTTTATTGATCAAAGTAAACATAATTTTGATATAAACTGCGCAGTAAAATCCTTCCCTCAAAACGTGTGGCGTCCACCACTATTTTATTTATTTGGGACAAAAATCAGTTATACATTACAGCATTTACAAAAAGTCGTTTTATTACAGTCGAATAAACGTATAACCGTACGTCGTGGGTTCGAACCCAGGCAGGCGCTTTACTTTGTGTAAATAATTTCATCACCACAGCTCTCAAAACGGTGAAGGAAAACATCGTGAGGAAACCGGCATGTCCGGAATGTCGGGTGTCTAGAACCAAAAACATGTGACATCTACCAACCCGCACTGGGCGAGCGTGGTAGAATACAGCCCAGTCCGTCTCGAAAGGAGGAGGCCTGTGTCCCAGCAGTGGGAACATTATAGGCTGATTATGCTATGCATGCTTATGCTAAACGTATAACCCACACTATTGTCCACGAAATTATATCGGTGTATGGAAATGAACGCATGTTTAAAACCAATTTTTTTTTACATCATTTTGAAGAAAAACCTACGAATTGAAAGAAGTGAATGACAATTGAGCATCCGTCTTATAAGCGACTTGCAAAAGAATGTGAAACCATTTTTTTTAAGTTAGATTGCGACAGCACGAAAATATCAGAATCAATGAAATGAGTGTTCTAAGTTTCTAAAAGTCGGCGGAGAAGGGCTCTCACCCCAGCTTTCGTGGCTTCGTCGCTTCGGTGGCGTCCACCGCTATAGCGCGGTCACCACTATCTGGCGGCCACCTCTATTTGGCGGCCACTGCTATGTAGTAGCCTCCACTATTTGGTGGCCACCGCTATGTAGCGTCCATCGCTATGTGGTGGTCACCGCTATGTGGCGGTCACGTCTATTTGGCGGCCACCGCTATGTGGTGGCTTACACTATTTGGCAGCCACTGCTATGTGGCACCCACCGCTGTTGGCGGCCACCGCTACGTGGCACCTATCGCTATTTGGCAGCCGTCGCTATGTGGCGGCCACCGCTATTTGGTGGCCACGGCTTTGTGTTGCCCATCGCTATTTGGCGCCCACCGCTATGTGGCGGCCACTACCGTTTGGTGGCTACCGCTATGTGGTGGCTACCGCTAAATTTTGGACGCTATATGGCGGCCACCGCTATGTAGCGGCCACCATTACGTAGTGGCCACCGCTATGTAGCGGCCACTACTATTAGGCAGTCACCGCTATTTGGCGGTCTCCGTTATTTGGCGGCCACCGCTATGTACCGTTCACCGCTATGTAGCGGCCTCCGCTATTTGGCAGCCACCGCCATGAGGCGGTCTCCGCTATATTGCGGATGCTATATGGCGGCCACCGCAATTTGGCGGCCACCGCTATGTTGCGGCCACCGCCATGAGGTGGCCTCCGCTATATTGAGGATGCTATATGGCGGCCACCGCTATTTGGCGGCCACCGCTATGTAGCGGCCACCGCTATGTGGTGGCTACCGCTATTTAGCGGACGCTATATGGCGGCCAACGCTATGAGGCGGCCACCGCTATGTAGCGGCCACCGCTATAAGGCGGCCACCGCTATGTTGCGGCCACCGCCATGAGGTGGCCTCCGCTATATTGCGGATGATATATGGCTGCCACCGCTATGTAGCGGCCACCGCTATAAGGCGGCCACCGCTATAAGGCGGCCACCGCTATAAGGCGGCCACCGCTATGTTGCGGCCACCGCCATGAGGTGGCCTCCGCTATATTGCGGATGCTATATGGCGGTCACCGCTATTTGGCGGCCACCGCTATGTAGCGGCCACCGCTATTTAGCGGACGCTATATGGCGGCCACCGCTATGTAGCGGCCACCGCTATAAGGCGGCCACCGCTATAAGGCGGCCACCACTATAAGGCGGCCACCGCTATGTAGCGGCCACCGCTATTTAGCGGACGCTAATTAGCGGCCACCACTATGAGGCGGCCACCGCTATGTAGCGGCCACCACTATGTAGCGGCCACCGCTATGTGGCGGCCACCGCTATTTATCGGACGCTATATGGCGGCCAACGCTATGAGGCGGCCACCGCTATGTAGCGGCCACCGCTATAAAGCGGCCACCGCTATGTTGCGGCCACCGCTATGTAACGGCCACCGCTATGTAGTAGCCACCGCTATGTAGCGGCCACCGCTATTTGGCGGTCACCGCTATTTGGCGGCCACCACTATGTGCTGGTCACCGCTATGTAGCGGCCTCCGCTATTTGGCGGCCACCGCCATGTGGTGGCCTCCGCTATATTGCGGACGCTATATGGCGGCCACCACTATTTAGTGGCCACCGCTATGAGGCGGCCACCTCTATTTGGCGGTCTCCGCTATTTGGCAGCCACCACTATGTGCCGGTCACCGCTATGTAGCGGCCTCCGCTATTTGGCGGCCACCGCCATGTGGCGGCTACCGCCATGTGGCGGCTAACGCGATGTGGCGGCCTCCGCTATATTAACTCAAACTCAACTCAAAGCATTTATTTCAATTAAACCAATTACAGGCACTTTTGAATTGTCAAAGAGTCGGTCAGTTAGTCAGAAAGTTGAAGCTATTTGCCCATTCCAAAACGTAGATCTCTATGGAGAAGAATAGGCAAGAAACTCCAAGGACACTCTTTTAAATCAAGATATAACAAAATCCTGGGTACATTATTCTTGTCGCTTCTATATGTGAGAACAATGTAAAAATATAAATTATTTAAAAAACAATATAAAATATTACAAATAAGCCCTGGCAGATAGGAGAAGACCAGTCACAACTGACGGCGCCCGTTCACGAGCATGACGCGTGGATCAGCCCCATCCAGCTCAACCATTTTGTAGGGAACCGAATGATCCAACACACGCGCCACCATCAGCGAGACATTTAAGTGAGCATGACATACTCTTAACTGCCAAACTTTTTTAAGTCAACATACATCATAACATAATAAACGGCTCCATGGTACTCACATTTACAAAAATTAAAAAAATGCATTTAAATTATACAAAACTATAGCTTGCAATGCATTTCAAAGATAAATAAAATTTTACTAGCAAAAGGATAAACATAATTACCTATTGAAGTATTCAACAACTAAAACTTGATTAAGTACATTTTATATAATAAATATGATTGTAATGTCAGAACATAAAAAAGGGGGGAAGCATCTCTTCCAAATATTATAATTTTAACAAGTGAGCCCAAGTGGTTGTGGAGCAGGACCAGCATTAAGCCAAGCATTTTTTATCTACGATATAATCATCCAACCTATAATATGCTTGTCTACATAGTGTGCGTTTAATGCATGTTTCAAATTTCTTCTCATTTAGTTGAAGAATATCGAGTGGTATTTTATTATAACATTTTACACATCATAATCAGCCTATAATGTTGCCACTGCTGGGACACAGGCCTCCTCTCTGTGAGAGGGAGTGGGCTGTAATCCACCACACGGGCCCAGTGCGGGTTGGTAGATGTCACATGTCTTCGAATTGTTGGTTCTAGGACATGCCGGTTTCCTCACGATGTTTTCCTTCACCGTTTTGAAAGCAGTAGTGATGAAATTATTTACACAAAGTAAAGCGCCTGTCTGGGTTCGAACCCACGACCTACAACTCGTAAGTCGGGGCCGTTACCACTGGGCCACCACAGCTCACTGCTGCGCCTCATTTTACACAATACCCCATAAAAGAAGTGTGTACTTTTGACAATCTGAAACGTGGTTGATCTAATTTGTTCCTATTTCTAGTATTAAAATTATGCCTGTCACTTATCTTACTGAAAAGATGTAGGTTTTTTCTAACATACATAATATTTTCATAAATATATTGGGAAGGTACCGTCATGATGTTAATTTCTTTAAACAGTTCCCTTAGAGAGTCGCGTCTGCGGAGGTTGTAGATGGCTCTGATAGCCCTCTTTTGCAGAACAAAGATAGAAACAATATCTGCAGCCCGTCCCCACAGCAAAATACCGTAAGACATGATGCTATGAAAGTAACTAAAATAGACCAGTCTCGCTGTATCCACGTCTGTTAATTGGCGAATTTTCCATACAGCGTAGGCGGCTGAACTTAGCCGCCCTGCAAGTGATGTTAAGTGAGGTATTTTGAAGGCCACCGCTGTGTGGCGGCCACCTCTATTTGGTGGCCACCGCTATATGGTGGCCTCCGGTGTTTGGCGGCTACCGCTATGTGGCGGCGGACCCTATGTGGTGGCTTCCACTATTTGACGAGCAACGCTATGTGGCGGCCACCGCTATTTGGCGGCCACCGCTATTTAGCGGCCACCGCTTTGTAGCGGCCACCGCTCTTCGACGTTCACCGGTAAATTGCAGACGCATGTGGCGGATGCGTGTGGCGGCCACCGCTCTTCGACATTTGCTGCTAAATTCCTCAATTTAGCGGCGAATATCGAGTCTTTCCCTAAAACTTAATTAACACCTTTTGCCCCGTAAGGGTAACATTTGAATAAACCCAAAAACATGTAAGCCTTTATATTCTGTGAGCTTTAGGTATTGTATGTAAAATACCGAGTTTTGAGTTAAGACGCAGATATATGCCAGTGACCTTGAGTGGTTAGCTTGCGTGATCTGAACTGAGCTCTCGCAACGCGTCGTACGTTCAGCCAGTAATAGGACTCGCCCATCAAGGAGCGCTGTCCCCAATTTGACGCATTATTAATTTATTATATACAAAACAAAAGGTATTTTAATGAAACGCGTATACTTAAATATCAATAATTAAATTATCTATACAGGGTTACTGATAATTCGACGTATATCCGGCAGGGGCTGATAAGGGGGCCAAAATGCAACAAATTGAACCCCCCATATGTATGGCCGAAATTCAATAGTTTTCGAGATATTAGAATTTTAAGGGTTTTTCGATATTTACCCAAAATTTGACATTTCATTCCAAATTAAAAAAAAACTACATATTTGAATGGGTACCATTAAAAATGATGTTGTAGCTGGCACTTCAATTAAGCTATGCACATAATTAAAACTACTTAATTTAACAAAATAATGAAAATAATGAGCGATATAAGAATAATATCTTACCAATATTTTCATTTTACGCTTCAAAAATGTTGTCTCGTCACAAAAATTTAGTATAACATTAATCGTACAAATAACTAAAACAACTTGCTTATCCTGTAAGATTTCCAGAAAGGTATAAAAATCAATACATAATTCGTGGCATGGCATGTGTTTGAACCGGCGCGGGGAGAGAAATTATCTGTGTTTTTAGTTTATGATCCTCGCTAAAACAACTGATTTTCCTGGCGAAATTCTTCGCGATGGGGCGGGGTGTGAGGGCGGGGTGTGCGGGCGGGGGAGTACACGGCGTCTGCTGCGCTCGCGTCGCCTTCCTTAGTAAGTTTTGACTCTCCGCCGCGCAAGCACGTGTGTTGTTATCTTGCTACCAATCTCTCATCCCGTTAATTTGTTATCGATCATTATTGTTAATTCTTGTTTCTCTTGTTATTCTTTTTGTTATCATTGTTATTTCGGATAACATGGCTTCGTATCCTAATAACGAATACGCAGACATAATGTTTTGTTATGGTTTTGCCGATGGAAACGCGGCTGCGGCTCGGCGAGAATACCAACGCCGCTTTCCCGATCGTCGACTTCCCCACGTTACTGTTTTCGGGAGCACCTATCGACGATTGTCTGAAACTGGCAGTGTTCAAAGAGCACAATTCAACGCTGGCAGACCTCGACGGTACACGGCTGACGAAGAGGACACCATTCTTCAGTGTTTTATTGATGACCCAAACATCTCAACGAACATTGTTGCAAGACAGCTCGGTATGTCCCAGTGGAAAGTGTGGTCGGTAGTACATCTATCAGGTAGACACCCGTACCATTATCAACCTGTTCAAACATTGCACGAGGGAGATCCTGCCAGGCGACTCGAATTTTCTCGGTTTATGTTAAACGCTGACGCTGACCAGGAACATTTCCTAAGAAATATTTTGTGGACTGACGAGTCAAAGTTTGACCGGGATGGAATAACGAATTACCATAACTTACATTTTTGGGCACCTAAAGCAGGCAGGAATCCAAAAAAACTAAAAGAAACTGCGTCGCAAATGAGACTTTCCCTGAACGTATGGATGGGTGTCGTTGATAATTATTTGGTGCCCCTCATTTCTTGCCCCAAAATTTGAACGGCGAAAATTACGAGGAGTTTTTGAGAAACAACCTAGACGATTTGTTGGCGGATGTTCCCGAAGAAATAAAAAACAACCTCATGTTTCAACATGATGGTTGCCCAGCACATTACCGGATTACTGTCCGACAGTGGCTAGACGAGAGATATCCAAACCGATGGATTGGGAGGGGAGGGGCAATTCCGTGGCCAGCACGAAGCCCTGATATCACACCACTTGATTTTTACGTTTGGGGTCATATGAAGGCATTAGTTTATGTGACCCCAATAAATTCAGTCGAAGAACTTCGACAGCGAATAATAAACGCGGCGCAACAGATGAGAACAACGTTCTCATCAAGAGTGACGAAAACCGAAGTTAGGAAGAGAATTCGAACCTGCATTCGTAATCGAGGGGCTCATTTTGAACAAGATGTGTAAAATTTGTAATAAAATTTGATGTACATTTTTTTATGCATTTTATTTCATACAAATACAAATGACCCTTTCTCTCCCCGCGCCGATTCAAACACATGCCTTGGCACGAATTATGTATTTTAAAATTGACTTTTATAGCTTTCTGGAAAGCTTACAGAATAAGCAAGTTGTTTTAGTTATTTGTACGATTAATGTCATAGAAATTTTTGTGACGAGACAACATTTTTGAAGCGTAAAATGAAAATATTGGTAAGATATTATTCTTATATCGCTCATTATTTTCATTATTTTGTTAAATTAAGTAGTTTTAATTATGTCCATAGCTTAAATGAAGTGCCAGCTACAACATCATTTTTAATGGTACCCATTCAAATATGTAGTTTTTTTTTTATTTGGAATGAAATGTAAAATTTTGAGTAAATATCGAAAAACCCTTAAAATTCTAATATCTCGAAAACTATTGAATTTCGGCCATACATATGGGGGGTTCAATTTGTTGCATTTTGGCCCCCTTATCAGCCCCTGACGGATATACGTCGAATTACCAGTAACCCTGTATATTGGTGAAGGTTTCAGAAAAATACGCTTGGTAGATTTGGCGCAATTCTCAGTTTTTAATCCGCGTTAGAAATAACTTTACAAAATAATTTCACCATGTAATATCTAAAATATTCAGATAATAAGTTATTGAGAAAATGCTCTTTTTTAACATATATTTTTTTCAAATCATTAACACTACTCGTTCAGACGTGATTTTCAGTATAAATCATCAAAAGTCGGTTACCGTCGTCTTAATCAGACCGCGCATTAAAATTCTTCCATACAAACTTTGACATCCCCATATCCCCCTTTAGGGGGTAGTTTAAAAAAAACAAAAAAAAAACAAACTTTATCATTTACTTTATTTTAGTATTCGTACCAAGTTTCAAATTTATTAACTCAAGGAATAATTTTTTTCATACAAACAAAATCCCCCCTTTTCACCCCCTTAAAGGTTGAATTTCGAAAAATCCCTTCTTAGCGGATGCCTATAGTTTCCAACCATAAGCCGAAATATTGGTGATTTAAAAAATAAAGAACTTTATTACAAACAAAATTTCATCCTCCGTGTTACCCGTAAGGGCCCATGCCCACATAGACGGATCGTCTGTTTTCTCGGTCCGTCTAAAGAGACGGATATGCCAGTGGCATTACAATTTATATGACAATGTTCACATTTAGTCAGACCGTCTTAGTGAAAAAAAAAACAGATGGTCCGTCTAAGTGGGACCGGGCCTTTATGGGTTGAAATAATAATAAATATTGTGATTTTTACTTCGAAAATTAAGGACTTTCCATATACAACTTGATCCCCCTTTTTAACCTTTCAGGGGTGGAATTAGCAAAAACGCTGAGAAACCTGTAAATTAATTTTCAAACGTCAGCTTAAACACAAAATTTCAAGATCCTACCTTCAAAACTGACGAACTTTCATATAAACTTCCATCCACTATTTGACCCCTTTAGGGGTGGAATATCCAAAAATCCTTTCTTAGTGCACCCCTAGACCTCATAAGGAACCTGCTTGCCAAATTTGGAATCTCTAGACCCAGCGGTTTGGGCTGTGCGTTGATATGTCAGTCAGTCAGTCAGTTTCTTCTTTTATATATTTAGATCATCATTAGAATCAGCAATAAAACTCTTTAAGTTAGAATTGTCCTCAAATGTCATGATTTCATGAATTAGTCATTCAATAGGGTAATACGGATTTAGGTAAGTAGACGTTTGCTTCTCTCTCTCCGCGTCTGACGATATTATTAGGTGAGTTTTACTTTATTTCTTGAAGAAATCCTTTAACAATTAAGGTACCTACATCTTGGGGAGTCAGACAAGTTATCCGAGACTACCACTAGACAAGAGTTTCGGTACCTCCATTTAAACGCACAATAAACATTGAATCACGTTATAATTATGAGTCCAAATATTCCATAATTAGTCCTAAGACCACAACTGAATATATCTGTTTAATTAAAGATAAACAAAACATGCTTTCGTAGGAAAGCAATCTATACCTATTAATTAAGAAAACTGAAGAGTTTGTTTGTTTTTGTGTTTGAACGTGCGAATCTCTGAAACTGCCAGTCGGATTTCAAAAATTCTATTTGTATTTGTTATCCCAATTCTTGTGAAAGGTTCATCATCATCAGCCCATAGCAGTCAACTGCTGGACATAGGCCTTTCCAATTGCACGCCATTCAGCTCGATTTTCGGCAACTCTCATCCAGCTGTCACCAGCCACCCTGCGAAGATCGTCGCTCCACCTAGCCTGAGGGCGTCCTACCTTGAGCAATGTTGTAGGCTATTTAACATCACGCTAGGACCTTCAGGAGCCGAGCAAAAAGAAAAAAAATCAGAAGTAAGCGAAACTGAAGTAAGAGCTCGTGGGCGGGCGATGCGATGCAATGCGGTGGGTTGGGGCAACAAGAATCTCATGAAGTCAGGGCAGTAACTAGTTATTAATTAAAATGGATACACAATAGATCTTGATAATTATTCAATTAGTGTTGGTAACAAAGGTGCAGTTTGTTAGCTGACACTATTGTTTGTGCAGCTTTGTTGGAGTCGGTTGCAGAATGCTGCTGGTAATTAATTCTGTCTTTGGATCTTTATTTAAATTGGAATTAAGTCCGTCTCTGTGTCCGTCCTAAAAAATTAGGACGCATAAAATCAGTAAATAGGATTTTAAACTCAAAACTCAAACTCAAACCCCCTTATTACAAAACAAGGTTTATTTTCGGTCCCAGGTTTAAAACATGGAGCCATTATTGAATTTCGAACTTTATTTCGACTATGGTAAAGTTCCTAAACACAAAACTGACAACTTAGTACCGAACTAAGTTTTCAGTTTTGTATAAAGAACGGTATTTCAATCACTGTTACGTTCTTATTACAAAAACTGGCTCCATGGTTTAAGCTATGTCAAAATATAAATCTTGTTTTGTAATAAGACGGAAAGCATTTATTTCAATTAAACCATTGACAGGCACTTTTGAATTGTCAAGAAGTCGGTCAGTTACAAATATGAAGCTAGTTGCAAGTTGTTTTTAGCAACATCATTTTGCTGGTTTGAGTGAAGGATAATTTTGATGGTAAACTCTTATACATTGTATAATATAACGAACACGTAGGAGTTGTTCCCTATAGTACATTTTTAATTCTTTTTACCTATTGTGGTAGAGTAATTTAATTCTAGGGGCATCTTCTTAACATATCATTATCTTAAACAAAATATTGTAAAACATTTTTTAAAGAGTAACGGTGGAGTTTCTTGCCCATTCTTCTCCATATAAAACTACCTTTTGGAAGGGGAAACTAGAATCAATTCTATTTTTTGTGTATTTTGATATTTAAGTGCCTTTTTAGCGTTCCGTAGTAAACAAGGAACCCTTATAGTTTCGCCATGTCCGTCTGTCTGTCTGTCCGTCCGTCTGTCTGTCCCCGGCTTAGCTCAGAGACGCTTAGTCCTAGAAAGCTGTAATTTGACATGGGTGTACATATTAATCACGCCGAAAAAGTCGTAAAATAAAACCTCCCTTGCACGTAAAACGGGGATATTTTTTTTTCTCGTCTAGTACATGTTGTGGGATATCGTTGGATAGGCCGTTTAAAAATATTGTGAGTCTGTGAAAGACGTTTTTCAATTCTGAGATCCGTTTGCGAAATATTAAGCGTTAAAGTGCTATTTTTTGTTAGAGTCAAGTGTCCCCCCCGCCCCCCTGTCAGCTAAATGGTTGGTTTTGGATATGTGAAAAAATTCATGGCAGTAGTATATATAACGAAATTAAAAGGAAAACTATCACAGCTAAGTAGGGTTTACAAGTTAACGAGTAATAGTTGACCAACTTAAATTTGCTGTTGAAGAATTGACCGTAACGTATGTTATTATGTTATGTATGGGAGAGCATGTTTTTCAACTACAATGTTAAGTTTAGTTTTGGGATAAATTCATCCTTACTACGGAACCCTTCATTGTGCGTGGTCCGACAAGCACTAGGCCGGTTTTTTTTATAAATTATTTGATTTTGACTTTGTTGAAAAGACATTGAATTTACGAACAAAGGAGGGCTAAACTGAGTTTAACTGAGTTTTCTAGCAGCACACCAAAGACCGATACAGAGATTTATTATCGAGGTCAGTATTAGGTAAGTGTGAACTCCAATAGCACGTCCTAGGTTTAGCTGTTGTCAGCGTCTTAAACGCTGACAACAGCTAAACCACGGTCACTATCAGACTGCGTACAAAAGAAAGAGAAGCGCGATGACACAACGCTTGTAATTTATTGCAAAATATGAAGTAAAAGGATAGTTTACCGTTAATTTGTTTATAGATTTTTTTTTCTAAACGTGTTTTGGTAACAATCAAGTTCAGAGAAATATGTTCAAGAATAACATATATTTTTCCGCTACCACAAACAATATAGATTTGGATTTTTTTTTTGTTTAAGACAATCCTATTTAGATCATTTGCCTCTTGTCAGCGCCTTAAGGATGGATCCCAGTCTCCTCATGAACGTTATCGGTGACATCTGAAAGCCACTTCTCGTACTAAAAAAAAAAATTGAGCCGTAACGGGACACCTGGCAGATGTGAAACATCGAAATTATTTACACACTACTACATAAAGACTGTACCTATAGTGGTGACGCGTCGCCACGCGGCGAACGTCGCCCCGCCAGCAATCGGTATTACGTGCGGCTATAGATGCAGGCTCACATCAAAAACGTTCAAATTCAAGTTGCAATTTCAGTGATAATTAATGTCCAAAGTTGTCAAAATGAAATTAGTAGGTAAAAAATGTAATGAGATTAGAATGTTAACGTTCATAAAAGTACGGGAATTGCTGGCGGCAAACACTTCAGTGTATTTTTAACTGACTTCGAAAAAGGAGGAGGTTATATGTTCGTCTGTATGTTTGGGTCTTTTTTAGGTTCCGTACCAAAATAGTAAAAAGGAACCCTCATGGTGAGACTAAGTCAGTCTGTCTGTCTGTCACACCTGGATATCTCAAGAACTACTAATGCTATCAACTTGAAATTTAGAATAATTTTAGATGACGTTTGCCCAACTGTTTTGCAAACAAGAAAGAAATAATAAAAAAAATTTTTTTTTGCAAAAGGGACTTAAAAAATTTAAGTGCTACTAGGGTATGAAAGAACGCTGTTTGCACATTCACAAACGCATATGGTGAAGTCCCCACCAGTTCCAGTTCTCCTGGTTCTTGCCTGGAGAACTCTGCAACAATTAACGCCCCCGCATCGTAAAGTAAATGTTAAAGGTGATGAGCAGTTGACATTAGGCTACTGTAACTTAGATAAATTGTAAACTGACCCACTACAAAGTGAAAAATTACTTTAATTTCGGAAGTCGGTGGCAAAAAACTGACTTTTTTGTGGGTCTGACTGCGGAGAAAACAAAAGAAAGAAGTTGTTTAGAGCACGCCATGCCACGAATCACCGCGGCGCGACGAGGCTTGCTGAGTGACGGACTGAAACAAGTGACGCGCGCGCGTGTTGGTTGACGCAAGTCGCATCGCTTGAGGCTGTGTACAGGGCCTGTATGTGCGGAAGTCGCTCATGATCCCATGATCCCCGGTGCAAGTGTGCAAAGAGAACACCGGGGTGGTTTTTAGTCAGTAAGAGTCTGACAGACTCCTCAGTATTTTCCACCCCGATAACAAAAAAAAGGGCCAATATGTGGCCGATGACATTTAAAAGAGACTGCATCCTCAAATCCACAACTACCCATAGAGAAAAAAGCTTATGCCAACTCGTCCAACTAGCTTCATAATATAAAGTCCATTTTATTCTAATATCATTATTTTCACGCTCGTTTTCTTGAGTCTATTCGAGTATGGAAACTACGGTTTCCTTGTGAATAATGTGACAGGGCCTTCTTACCTAGTACGATTTTAGTATTCCAATAATAGCCAATGGTTTCATAATTAATAACTAAAATTATGCTAATAGATGCGTGCGTGCGTTTTGCGAGAATGTGACGCATATTTTCCCCCAAATTGTTATTTTTTCGTGTTTGTGTTTTAGAAATGAAAACTTCTTTAGGCGCACATTGTGCTCTCACGCTTGGGTTGATGCCGCCGATTCGGGTATATTCGGCACTGAATAATCTATACTCGGCTCAAGTCGATCAGTGACGCTGAATCGGGAATACTCGGCTCCTGTCGGTCGGTGACGCTGAATCGGGCATACTCGGCTCCAGTCTGTCTGTGACGCTGAATCGTGTATACTCGGCTCCAGTCGGTCGGTAACGCTGAATCGGGTATACTCGGCTCCAGTCGGTCGGTGACGCTGAATCGGGTATACTCGGCACCAGACGGTCGGTGACGCTGAATCGGGTATGCTCGGCAACAACGGTCGGTGACGCTGAATCGGGTATACTCGGCTCCATTCGGTTGGTGACGCTGAATCGGGTATACTCGGCACCAGACGGTCGGTGACGCTGAATTGGGTATGCTCGGCTCCAGTCGTAAGTTCTTACTTCTCGTCGTAATCGTCGTAATCGTGTGGTCATAGTCACACTCCCTCTTTTTTCATTGCGTCAATGCAAATAAATTTATTTTCTTTCTTTTCTTTAGATGTATTTGGTTATGAATATATGAAAACAGCAACAGCAGAGTGAATATAGCTTAAAACTTGGATTCTACAGGATCCAGAGCTGACTGGTTGACTGTTCATAATTTTCGTAAAATGAGGAGAAATTTTCAATTTATAGCCTAAAACGTCGAGGCCTATGTGTACCCAGTTCGTTTTTAAGCGAAATAAAATTTTTTTTCGTCAACGCTTCACAAAAACAAGATGCATCCCACAAAAACGTTATAAATTCCTAGCCAATATCCATCTTTTACTTGCCATACCTCAAAGAACAAATTGCTGCCTGATAATGGTTAACTTAATGACCACAGCCAACTTAGTCGCAGTTTAAAACTTGGTACACTTGCTGCCAAGATAAGTGCACCCAATTCCGGCCACTAAGTACGGAACTACGTTTGGGCTGGTAGGCTATTAACTTGCACGGGGGTGGATTAACACTCTCGTGGTGGTTATTCAAATTTAATTAGCGTTTTGTACGGTTATGAGGTTAAGGTGCGTTTTAGTGGAAGTAATTGCAATGGCGGTTTCAGTGCCGAGGAATTTATTTATTTTATTCGTGAACTAACAGCTAACTTATTCAGTATTATAAAACAATATGAAATTTAAATCCCGAATTGAATTCCATTTCGGGGGGTCCTACTCCTTATATAAAATCGATTCTTAAGATGGAGATATATGCCAGTGACCTTGAGTGGTTAGCTTGCGTGCTCTGTACTGAGATCACGCAACGCGTCGTACGTTCAGCCAGTAATAGGACTCGCGCATCAAGGAGCGCTGTCCCCAATTTGACGCATTATTAATTTATTATACACAAACCAAAAGACACACTGAAGACATCCCGGACGTCAGCTTGTACGAGATTAGGATGGCTCTGAAGTAGCTTAAAAACAACAAGGCGCCGGGTGATGATGGAATTACGGCCGAGCTCCTGAAGGCCGGCGGAAAACCCGTTCTCAAGGTCCTCCAGAAGCTGTTTGATTCCGTCATACTCGAGGGCAAAACGCCATAGGCATGGAACAGAGGTGTGGTGATCCTTTTCTTTAAGAAGGGTGACAATACCCTCCTTAAGAATTATAGGCCCAGCTCACGTCTGAGCCATGTCTACAAGCTGTTTTCAAGAGTCATTACGAACCGTTTCGCGCGCAGGTTTGACGACTTCCAGCCTCCCGAACAAGCCGGATTCCGTAAAGGGGTTTAGCACAGTAGACCACATACAAACGCTGAGGCAGGTTATACAGAAGACCGAAGAGACCTGCCTCTCTGCTTAGCGTTTGTGGACTTCGAGAAAGCCTTCGATTCGATCGAGACATGGGCTGTACTGCAGTCTCTTCAACGGTGCCAGATCGACTATCGGTACATCGAGGTGCTGAAGTGTCTGTACAAAAACGCCACTATGTCGGTCCGACTCCAGGACCAGACCTCGAAACCTATCCTTGTGCAGCGAGGTGTGAGGCAGACGTTACCTCTCCGAAACTGTTCACCGCTGCACTGGAGGATGTCTTCAAGGTTCTGGACTGGAAAGGGCTAGGCATCAACATCAATGGCGAGTACATCACTTACATGCACGTACATCCTTAGGTTTGCCGACGATATAGTTGTCATGGCTGAGACTATAGAGGACCTCAGTGCAATGTTCGATGACCTCAGTAGAGCTTCCGAAAGAGTGGGTCTGAAAATGAACATGGATAAGACAAAGGTCATGTCAAATGCCCATGTAACACCCACTCTCATGAAGATCGGAGGCGCTACACTCGAAGTTGTGGACGAGTATGTTTACCTCGGACAAACTGTCCAGTTAGGTAGGTCCAACTTCGAGAAAGAAGTCAATCGTCGAATCCGACTCGGCTGGGCAGCGTTCGGGAAGCTTCGCAATATCTTCTCGTCCCACATAGCAGTGTCTCAAGACGAAAGTCTTTGACCAGTGCGTGTTGCCAGTGATGTCCTATGGCACTGAAACGTGGCCGCTCACAATGGGCCTTATCAGAAGGCTAAAAGTCACCCAAAGGGCAATGAAGAGGGCTATGCTTGGAGTTTCCCTACGTGATCGAATCAGAAATGAAGAGATCCGCAGGCGAACCAAGGTAACCGACATAGCCCGAAGAATTGCCAAGCTTAAGTGGCAGTGGGCAGGGCACATTGCTCGCAGAACTGATGGCCGATGGGGCCGAAAGGTTCTAGAGTGGCGACCGCGTACCGGAAGACGTAGCGTTGGAAGGCCTCCTATAAGATGAACCGATGACCTTGTGAAAGCCGCGGGTATCCGCTGGATGCGGGAAGCACAGAACCGGTCGAAGTGGCGGTGCTTGGGGGAGGCCTATGTCCAGCAGTGGACGTCTTTCGGCTGAAATGATGATGATGATGAAACCAAAAGATATTTTAATAAAACGCGTATACTAAAAGATCAATAATTAAATTATCTTTAAATTGGTGAAGGTTTTTAGAAAAATACACATGGTAGATGCTGACTTCTCAGTTTTTTATCCGCGTTAGACATAACTTTACAAATTAATTTCACTATGTAATATAAACATAATCTAAAATATTCACATATTAAATTATTGAGAAAATGCTCTAATTTAACATATATTTTTTTCAAATCATGAACTTTACTCATTTAGACGTGATCTTGAGTATAAAATCATTAAAAGTCGGTTATCGTCGCCTTAAGGAGTAAACTCCAAAAATTCATTCAGTATTCTCTCGCGACGGCTATTTGAATGTAACCTAAATGTGATGTCTGTTTGACCTCCGCAATGAGAATGAATCGCATCGAGAAATAAAGATTGATTTATTTTTCACTCGTAGAAGATTGTTTACGAGTACTAAGTCTAGATTAATATTGACAGGACCGATTAGGGTACGTAAACGTTTAGTTCAAAGACAGTCTTCCTATTTCTCGAAAATAAGCGTTTTTCTACGAATAACCAGTTCAAATGCCTGTTTTTAGGACCTTTGTCCTACTAACAGGCGCGACATTGCGACGTGGCATCTATTCCTAGTTCAATTTATGTGAAAGCGCGATGTGTGTAAGACATATTCGTGATATGCCGTGATGCGATGTGATAAATATGATATGTCGCGTTAGGCGTGTCTGTGTGGGAGAACCTTCATAAAGGGATTACTGATTCTTGAATTGCGTGGTTTTTTGAGCGGATAGGCAATTTTTTTGGCTGTGTACTTCTAAAGTTTGAGAAGAATAGAAAACTCGAAAATCATTCAGAAACTACCCACAAATAAAACCAACCCATGAAATGAATGGGTCGAGGGAACGAAGAACATTCACAGTTCCTTATTCGTTCCCATTCGATTATCACAGCCATTTGTGCTCCCAAACTACTGTTTAATGGCTTAAGTGGAAGAACGATGTTGATTGTTTTGACAACGTGATTTACAATGACCGGGTGATAGATGGTAAACTATTTTGAGCTAGTTGTTTACTAATACGTTTGGCCGGGCTGCAACCGTGTAAACGTTTATGGAAAATGATGACGGTAAAGACGATTTGTTTTGGATGGATGTTTAATAAGCATTTGTAATATGGTATCTACTAATTATTTTTCAGTTGATTGCGATAATTAAGCGATAGTTAAGCTGATTAGTTTAGTCATTCCATATCAAATGAAGATGGACTAGCTCCTTCCAGCCTGCTGATAACCTGCGGCCACAGCAGAGTCAATATCAATGTGTTTTTGGAAAAAATATTCCTTTTAAGACGCTGACGACACGTAAACCGCTGTCAATGTCAGACTGCATACAAAAGAAAGAGAAGCGCGAAGACACAACGCTTGTAATTTATTGCAAAATATGAAGCAATTATTTATTTACTCAAAAATGAGTTGAGTAATCGAAAATAAAAAACAACCAAGTTCTGCATACAAATAAGACGTTCTTGTTATTAATTAAATACCAACCGTACGTTAATATTTAGTAAAGATAATATTTTTATTGGAACTCAAAGTAAAAGGTGTTTTGGTAACAACCAAGTTCTGAGAAATATGTTCAAGAATAACATACTTATATTTTTTCCGCTACAGACAAGCCTACTTTTATCATTTGTCTCTTGTCAGCGCCTTAAAGAGTCACCAAACATAATCCATTTAATAATTAATGGTCAATACACAAAGACCACGACGTCATCAAAACCGATCGCTTTGTACCAGGCAAACAAAGGCTGTTAGGAGCTTCTTAGAGACGTATTCGCGGTGTCTTCGTGTCGATAAATCACGCTGTGCCACTGTGCCAACATCGCTCACTCATTATAAAAGCGATCAAGGTTAAGGAGCGAAGCCTGGATTTTTATTAAAAAAAAGTGTATAGGTAGCTCCGTTTCGCGAGGATCATGATGCATTAGTAACTATTGGATTAATAATTTTGAGCTCATCATTAATCTTTCAAGTTTGTAATAATACAATGTCAGCTATTCATTGCCTTGCTGGATTATTAGGTCCTGGTACAACCATTAGGATTCTTTCTGTCTTCTTAGTGGCAGTGTTTAGAATAAATAATAGAGGCCGATAAACGGTTAGGGTAGAAATAAATAAATAAGTTTTTCGGTTGAATGATGATGATGTTGGAAAAGTAAAAGGCTCATTCTGATTCCCGTCATTGGCGAAATCTCATACTATTTGGAGGGTGATGGAGCGTGACTATGGACCATAATTTATGTCAATAGTTTCCATCGACAATGTCGGCAACGTTTCAAGAAATCTTTTTGGCTTTTGATAAATTCATGTCATTTATCAAAAGTCGCCTTTTTACCAGTGCTAGCTTTCAATGAAACCAAATATCTTAAAAATGGACTGGGAAAAATCTTAACTGCCCAACGATTGAGGCCTTCGGATTCGTACTGGCCCAGTTGTACGACGCAGGTATTGAAAAGAAGGATAAAAAAAAAATATAAATGTATTCAACGTAGTACATTGATTGCCACATAGATTGTCTTCAAAATATCATAGAAACTGTCAAAAAGTCGTTTCCTACCGACCGCGTCGAAACAATTGACGACCAACAAAGATTACTCCCAACGTAATCGGTAACAAACGCGTCCTAATGTTGGATACCCCTGTCCCCTACATTTACGACTTTTCGCGTCATATAACTAACGCGTCTTCATTAGGGCATAGTTGACAAGTCCGTACTCGAAGCAGTGACGTAATTGCGATTTGAGAATGTAGGGTAGTTCGATAGTATGTTGATTCGGGTTGAACTATGCAATAAAATTGAGAGAGACTTTGTGAGATAGTAGGTATGCAAACCAATTGAACCCCTTTTTTGTGATAATGCATTCTTTTAATGTTCTGCCAGTAATTCCCATAATTATTGATTCCTGAAGTCATATTTTTCTTCAAATATTTAATGTCGTCTTTACTTCTACTTTACCTGGGCCGACCAAAAGATCGCGTCTTATAAACAAACTTTTTAATTGTTTACGCATCGCCAAACTTTATGACCAAGTTACTATGGACAGTCCTCGGTGTTCCGAAGTCTCGAACAATGTCGTTCGTATAATGAGGGCAGCAGAAGTTCAGGTCTATTGTGATCGAGCAGCTAGTTTGTGGCACCAAACTGCGGCCTCCGTGATGGGGGAAATTCATTTCGTAACTATCTTTTGTCTAGTTCGTGTATTGTGAAGGACGCTTTGTACCTGTTCGATATTATGTTCTTGTGACGCTATGCTAGCCTGGTAGTTACTACTACTATCCATTTGTTTTCGCCTAATGGTATGCCTATTTCGATTTGGTTTATTAATAGAAAGATGAATGGAACGTCCTTTTTGTTTTCAAAAGGAAACGGATTGGGGAGGATTACCCCTCCTCCCTTTGATGCTTCCTCTTTATCCAGACAGACAGACCCATTTCATCACAGTGAATGCTTATAAATCTTTGATGTATTCGCTGTGAGATAAAAAAAAAACGAGTGTGCTTTAGACCACACGACTGAAGTAAAACTCACAAATAGTAATACTAATTATATGTACTTACTTACTTACAACAATAGGCCTGCACTGTGTCTTAGATATATGAAACGCAACTGGCTATGAGAGAAAAAGAGAAAGAAAATGTGTACTTGCACCTCTCTCTATTGCCCCTACAGTAATATACGAAACGTAACTCTCTCTCTTTCTATCTTCACTAACTAAGCTTACTCCCCAAGTCAGGCGTGCCTAAAGAAGTTTTACTTCAAAAACACACATGGTCTTTGATCTTGTCGATAGTTGAAGACTCAATGACAGATTGGCTGCTTGCCAAGCTGCGAAACGCAGAGTTCCGGGCTCAAATCCCGATTCGGAACAACGATACCAATGTTCCAAATCTGGACGCAAGGGCTCGTGTTTATTACCAAAACCGCATTTTAATGGGTCATTAGTTCACTTATGACCGTTTTAATGTGCATGTACTCACGCGCAGCTATATTTCATGGTTTTAATCGATTCGTTGTGCCGCAGTGCTCAGATTGGTTACAGCTCTTTCGATAACATAATGTCCTGTGACAACATTACGTTGTTGCAACATTTTTTGCTATCCCGAAATTGACTTTTAAGCTGCATCTACACCTAATGACAAAAAGACAGATAGGCTTCAAGCTCTGGTCAAACTGAAGCGAATTCGTGTGCGATGAATTCGCACGTGCCGATGTCACAACTAACTTGTATGGAGGTGTTCAAACTGGCGCAAATAGTCGCGTGACTTCCTAAACAATCTCGCGTCCCGCGCTGAATTCGCCTCGGTTTGACCAGAGCTTTCAAGTGACACACTTCCATTATTATATACTTAGATAAAGAAAGAATATAGATACTTGCACCAGCTGCTTCCTAAACTTTTTGTTCAACTTGAAGTTGCTACTTTCTGCACTGTTTACCATTATACATATATATAATACATTGTAAAATGTGTACTAAATGGTGCTGGTGCTTAGTTTAGTTTTAACGTGTAATTATCTTAACTGCAAAAGGGGATCTTGTTTCGTCACTATATCAATATTTTTTTCACTACTCTTGCTCAAAAAGTCCGTCATTTTAGCGTACCAGACCGGGGCTAAAATAGCATATCATCCTCTAGGGGGAAAAGTGTTTTTTTTTTGTCCAACGAGCCTACAAAACCAAAAAGTCATTATTCTTAAGGTGAATCCGCAGTTCTAGCTGTAGCTGTATTATAATTCTGCCAGGGCTTATTTGTAATATTTTATATTCTTTTTTTTATTTTAATAATTTATATTTTTACATTGTTCTCACATAGAGAAGCGACAAGAATAATGTACCCAGGATTTTGTAATATCTTGATTTAAAAGAGTGTCCTTGGAGTTTCTTGCCTATTCTTCTCCATAGAGATCTACGTTTTGGAATGGACAAATAGCTTCAACTTTCTGACTAACTGACCGACTCTTTGACAATTCAAAAGTGCCTGTAATTGGTTTAATTTTAATTTTTTTAAATGCATTTTGTTTTTGAAAGTGGAACTAAAAGCGGCGTACTCTTCGGTAGAATGCGTGCATTATTTATGTTTAAAGTTATTATATAACTAAATATTCTGTGAATATTTCAAGCGTCTACCTGTTGCCATTATGAATATCGAGCAAAAACGAAATACATCATTGTGAAAATTGAAACTGTCTAACTATCACGGTTCATGAAATACAGCCTGGTGACAGACGGACAGATAGACAGACAGACAGTCGGCGGAGCCTTAGTAATAGGGTTCCCGTTTTACCTTTTGGGCACGGAACCCTAAAAAAGGCATTGGCGCGAAATCTTTAGATTGTTTTTCTCTAATTACAAATTGTATTGGTGACCGTAATTTATTTTACAACACTGAAAATATCATCACCTAGTGAGAATGTTTGCAAATGGAAGAGAAAGGAAAATAAATAATTTTCAATCTGTTGCCGTCAAGGTGTTTATGGTTTATGTCAATAATCCAAATTTTATTTTCTTGCAATCGTAGTGAATAGTATAGTGTAACACACGGCGCTAAAAGCCCATTATAACTCGGTTTCTATTTACTCCCTCGTATATAATGGGTCATTTTAGCCCCTTGTATAACAATCTACTATTTGTAAGTAGGTTATAAAGTAATCCGACTATTCTAAAATGAATTTTCCACGAAGGAAGGGTTTCCATTGAGCCTTATAAATATTATAGTATACTTTCCTTGAAAATATGATGGAACCTTTTTTTCTATTTACAAGCCATGGAAAGCTTAGGTTTATTTTTTATATTTTTATTAGAGAACATCCCTGATCGTGTTGGTTTTAAGTAGGTAAAAAGGTTCAAAGTTTTTGAACAAATTCAAAAAATATGAGTAGTTCATATTACTTCCGCTATTTGTACACAACTCGTACAGTCGCGGAAAATGTTTTAATATCTTTCGAAACAAGTTTTTCAAGTTATATTAAGTTCTGAGACGGTACGACTAAAGGTCGTGCCGTTTTATACTGCAGTCTTATTCCGTAACAAGAGTCCACGAAACAAGCAAGGGTCTACGAAACTTTTTGATTTGCCAACTATTTGTATTCATTCTATGCGTGTTGCAAAAGGCATTATATGCCATCAAAAAATGCAACTCAAAACTGTGAGACATGTGGTAAGTTAGAAGACGTTGTACATTTGTTGACGGAATGTGTTGCTTTCAGAATGAAAGGGAAAAATTGATAATAGATCTACAATTAAATAAAACTAACATAGGATTGTTTCACGAGATTTTGTCTATGCCACTGTCTGATGCTGCCAAAAGTCTGTTTAGATTTGTAAGTCTTCGTTTTAAGTCTACCTAACGAGTTAAAGTTTGGTCTAAGAGGCTAATTATAGGAATTCCTGTATTGTAGCTGTAATAAGGTACGATGGGGCTGCCATGTATTTTATACAATAGTCCCCAAATTAAATAAGGAAAAAAAAAAAAAGGTTGATCATGCTTTTGGCCACGAGCGAATTCTTGGTAATTGGCGATATCGTATCCAATCATGGGTTGAAAAACTGTATAAAGCAGTCTTGAGCTACTAGGACTTCATGTCTATAGGGGCATACTTACAACCCAACAGATTCAGCAAAGGCATTACGGGTGCGTTACCCTTTCTGAGTCAAAGCTAAGTAGCCATGTCCCTGTAAAAGCTAAAGGTACATGAAAAAGCTTTAACAAGCGATGCATTTTTAATGATTAGGTTGATGTTAATCGAACTGGAGTTCAATGTTCACGAGAATTGTATAAAATCAACTAGCTTTTACATTAAAGTCTTCTTAAACTTTTTAAAACGCGAACGCCTGCACCAAATTCTACTCCATTGCAGTTTTAGATTCTTTAATATTCATAAAAACACCGACTTGACTTCGAAAGCACACTAAAAAGACTGAACCGATATTATTTCATATACTTGGCACGGTATTTGCTACACCTATTACAGCCTAAATTGAACTCTAGAGCTAAGATGATACGGTCGATAAGGAGTGTAGTTTTAAACTTGGGTTTATCAGGCAAGTTTGCCTCGAGCTAATAGTTTTCCAACTAGCATCCGTGTTCGGAGATGATATCTAATATGGAGATAGTGGGGAATTGAATTGAGTTTACGCTTTGATGGTAGTTGAAAGAAAGGAATATTCGGAGAAGTTAACCATACCTACAGTTTAAAGTTTGAAGCAGCTTTGTATAGAAGAGGAGTATTAGATCGGTTAGAACATGGTGTTGTATCAGCAGAAATTAAATGGCAAAAATAGTGGATTTATGTTTATGTGTTCTGCAGTATCTTGACGTGTTGTGATTTCGTTGTTCCTGATCTGCGTCTGATTTTCCAGTGGCATTTAGTGGCATTTTTTTTATCTCTGGTTTTGGTTCTATCATTCATCCTTTATGGTTCTGGTTCATCATTTATCCTGGTATATCTGACCGATATACCAGGATATGAGAAACGGAAGGATATAAGCACAATACGTTGTCTGTCTGCAAGGAGGAATGACCTCGGGGTTTGTGTCCGTCAAGATTGTGATAAATCGGCCTTCCTAATTTCATTTGTGTTTAAAGCGTTTTGTGCGTGCATTGTTTTAAAGAAGTGCTTGGTTCTCAATCAAATCCATAAAAAAAAATAAACTGAAAAAATAACTATTCTGGTATATTTAAGAGCTCGTCCATACCAGGACATCAGAAGCTTAAAGCACTACATTGTGTTGACTGTGAGGAATGGCCTCACTGCTTGTATTGAAAGCTTGTCAACCCGTCAAGTGCTTGATGAATAGCTCTAAACTTCCTCAGCAAGTGAAGTTGTAAGGCTTTCTAGGTGGCCAATGTACCCACTTATTATTAGTAGTTTTGCTAGTTCCTATTGGATATATTTGATACTTGATTTGGGGCAGTTGGATATTTTCTGCTGGTTGGGGTTACAGCATTTTTTTATTATTTACATGATTTCAATTCTTCTTCACAGTCTGTTTCCGAACACGTCAAATGTAGGAGTAATCGTATTAATCAAAATGTGAACGAAAGGAACGCAAGCAACCACAGGATTTGACATACAAAATATGACATGCCTCGAATCGGAGTATGGTGGTATCAGGATATCAGAAACGTTAAGAAATTGCAGTTGACTGTGAAGAACAGCCCCGTCGCTTATTCTGAAAGGTTGTCCACTCGTCTGGATGAATCGCTCCCAACAAAAGATTTAAACAATTTTACCAAAAGAGGATGTTTTTAGTTCCATTTATCCGTTATAAAATAGGGCTGGAGCTTCGGGCCAAAATTACTTCCTTGAATTAGTCTGAAAGTTCAAGATTCATTATGTACTTAGTGATTTAGGCGCTTTGAGCGATTTGCGGTAGGGGCAAAACCGGTTCGCATCACCGACATGCTAATAACGACTTAAACAGTATAACTGTAGCTATATCTACATAGTTTTTAGATTTCACTTCTGCCGGCAGTCCCGATGACTGGCAGTTTTTTTTATCCACATTCGGGCAGCCTTCATCTCACCTGATGGTATTCACCCGGAAACCTTAACCACAGAGAAACTGGCAATTTTACCTCTAATTGCCGAAACACAACAAATGCTGTTAACATTGTTGTTATTACAGATTTAGATAAGATGGTGGTAGCTAGCCAGGCGATTTGAAAACAATTTTAGGTAAATTGTTTATCGAGACGGTGCTCAAAGCTGTTTTGTGAATATCTACATAATCGGAGCACAAGTTTCCTTCCTCTCCTCCTTTGTCATCGATGAACAAGTACCACTTCAAATATGAGTGATACTTCATTCAAGTTTCGACTAAGTAACTGTTGCTTCAGTCTCTAACTAGATTTCTCGCGGCTGAGCTGATGTTTTTCATTATTCCGGATGGATGAAGGCATAAAATGTATTGAATGGTAAAATCCACAAGCTAAAAGAACAAGCTGAAATCCTGGTATTTTAATGGCTCCTTTGTAAAATTATGTCTCGGAAACTAAATACCGGGAACTGGACCCATTTTGCTTGGACGCCCACATATGACTTCTTTAAATGAATGCCGGAAATCCATTCTAGCTTCAACATCTTAAGATAGGAGAGTAGGGAGACCCACTGTCACTTCAACCTGTATTATTAAATCCAGTTATATATTTTTTTATTTATTTTTATTTATTATTTCCTTTATTTAATGTTAAACATATAAATTATATTTTTAAATATTAGAATTTAAAAAAGTATATAAAAATATAAAAAATAGTTATTTATTTATTATATAGTTATTCAAAACCTGTATTAACAATAACATAAATAAAGTCTGCCAAACTGCAAAACAGTTTGTCGGCAGTAGTTCTCGTCTACCAACTAGATTACAAATTTTGAAAATTAATATGCTATACTTAATTTAATTGTGCTAAGTAAATTACAAAATAAATACCTACAGTTAAGATAAAAAATCTCACATTTTACAAAAAAAAAAATACACAAATATTTTCTATGGACACAATGAGAGATAATGTTTTTATAGAACTCTTTTAGACTTGACATGCGATATAAGTTTGGGGGGTAGCTCATTCGCTAACGTTGGTACTACGAACCTTCTTGTGCGCTTACCAAAGTAGTTAGTTACTTTTGGAGCAGCAAGTGTCTTCTTCTTAGATAAACGAGTTGAGTACGTATGCTTACGTTCCACTTTGTGGTCATGATTATTAAATTATTCAGTCCAACTAACACACAATAACACTACCACTACTACTATTTAACTTACTTTTAGGATGGATCGGGAGTACTTTACAAATTTTGAACAGGGTGCCCTCAAACCTTTTGGCAAACAGCCAATAATTTTTATCCATTAATTTGATCGTTACAATCAAACTACGTACATACGCGTTGGTCTGTCTGATGTAGTAATTTTCAATCACGTCATCAACCAGAGAGCTGATTGGCTGTCATGTACTCATGTCAGTCGTTATTGCTTTAGTGATGTGTCGTGTATTGACGGCTAGTGTTTGCTGTCACTTTGGGGCCAATTTGCAAATGTTGGCCGTTTGGCTGTTGGTTGTGAACTCAATTACGGACTTAAATTAATTTCCTTTTGTTTTTTTGCTAAGAAGTTGTGTGCTTTAAGAATGTTTGCTGAAGGCAACAAAACACCCAAGAAGAAGGTGCGGGAAATGATAAATTATTTAGGTTAGTACAAACACTTTTACACGTCAATCATAATTTAAAAACTGGATGAGGTCGGCGTTTCCTATCTGACTACTCTGAGAAGAAACTCAGAGGTCACAGTCTCTTTTAAAGTCCAGACATATTAATAAAATTAAAGATGGTGAATGGCTGTAGGTAATGCTATGATCTGTCACTACGAGTTTCGTATTGAATTTAGCATTTTCAGGACAGGCAAAAATGTTTGCTAGTCCAGCTAAAATGACCCAAAGATTTTGTCGTTTTAAATTGGTCTAGTTATATCTTTATATAAAGACGTCCTACTTTCACCAGGAATATTCCGACCAAAGCCGCAATTATCCAACATCGTACACGATTCCATAAACAACAACAGTGCAAGAAAAAGAACATAAAGTACAGTCGGATACATAAAATACCAACACAAACCCGTTATTTAAGGCCACAACTGGCGTATTAAAAATAGGTATTCTTAAGTCTTTTTAATTAAATTTCTTTATTCATAATCCTCAGCTTTGTGCAAATTCTTAGGGCCTGCGTCCACTAGCGGCTCGGTACGGCAAGGGATTTTTATGCGACAAATAGGAATCAGCCTATAATGTTCCCACTGCTGGGACACAGGCCTCCTCTTTGTGAGAGCGAGTGGGCCGTAATCCACCACGCGGGCCCAGTGCGGGTTGGTAGATGTCACAGGTCTTCGATTTTTTTGTTCTAGGACATGCTGGTATCCTCACGATGTTTTCCTTCACCGTTTTGAGAGCAGTGGTGATGAAATCATTTACACAAAGTAAAGCGCCTATCTGGGTTTGAACTCACGATCTGGAAAAAAAAAAAAAAAAAAATCCAATGCTCCTGGAAAAGGAATATAACTTAATAGTATTTGCATAGTATTATAATGATTCGGGTCTGGCTGTTTGTGTATGTGAGTTTAAATGTTTGTAAACGCACCCACGATACAGGAGAAATTCCTAGTGTGGGGCAACGTTTTAAATAAATAAAGAATAAAGAAAGGTTATATTGAAATTTCAATGATAATCATCGTAGCAAAACAAAGCTGCGGTATGTTTAGGCATTACTGTCATTGAAATTTCAATTTTATTGTCATACTAATAAGTTATATTCCTATTCGTCGCATAAAATCCCTTGCCCTGCCGTGCCGCCAGTCAGCGCAGGCTCCTAAATTAAGTTTGTCCTCATTTGTTTTAGATTGTGGTTTTAAGAGCAACGTTTTTATTGGTCGTTTTAATTTTATGTTGTGTGGACGTATGAGCTGTTATTTTTGTATTAAGTAGGTTAAGAGTGTGTCTGTTTCTTTTGATAAAATTGTTTTACAGCTTGACCAGTTTTAGGTTACCTACACCTGCTTTCTGTTCCCTTGGTCCTCTTAAAATAAATGCTCAAGTTTTCTTACTTCTGTTTATATCAAGGGCGCGTTTTTTTCATAATTTGTTACTGATGTGCAAAAAACTCGTCTAATCCTTAATCTCACCCAGTCGTAACTTAGTTGGTTGAAGAAAAAAAGTCTGCATTGACAAAAAAAATAAACAGGAAATTGCATTTATTAAAGGCAAACGTGCCTGCGCCCACTAACGGCAATGCACGGCAAGGATATTTTAAGCAACGAATCCTAATCCTAACGCCTACACCACTGAACCGATCATCCTGAAATTTTGCGTATACGTTGTGGTGTAGCTTTCATCTCGAAAAAAAAATACTGTTCCCGAGGAAAACAACAATAACGTTCTTATGATTATAGATGGCGCCACATGTTTTTCGAATCATGAGCTAGTAGGAATATAACTTAACTAGCTTCTGCCCTACCCTTAACTTAAATTTTCAATCAAATATTCTGAAATACTGAATCAAATAACAGTAAAAATAAAAGTTTGTAACAAATTAGTCATCATTTTATCTCCCTCCCATTAAACGTTGGTACAAATTGGAAGAAAAACGACCACTTGACTGGATCTACTTCCTTTCCTTTGAAATCATTTAAGCCCTTTGTTAATTTCTTCATCTCTAACTAATTGTATTTAGCTTTGTAAAACGGATTACCAAGTTAAAAGTAACTGTTTCTTTTTTTTTGTTAAGAAAAGATCTCAGTTTTTCAAAGGAACATTTTTAACTGATCCTCTGAAAACTTATTAACCTTGTAATGATGGACACTTTTTTTAATAATTGAGCGTCTTTTTAACTTCTGGCCTATTAAAACACTTGGTCGCAGGTATTTGGCTATTTAGGTATTATTTTTAGTTCCCCAAAATTGGAATCATTTGAGGTTCATAAAAAGAAGCACAATCGTTATCCCACCAAAAACATTTCATGTAAAATGTTGCCAAGACGACCACATAAGGTTTGCCCTGTGAAAAAGATATCAGAAGGCCAATTCTCGTAATTTAAAACGTTCAAAATCTAGTCGCAATCTCATCTTGGCGACAAAAAATTTTTCAAAATGTAGGGAAATAAGAGGTATTTTTGACAGATTGAGACTGAGATCAGACTGTGAACGTTCTTAAAATTAGTAGAATTGCCCCTCAGATCGTATGTAGAGCCAAGCTTCTGAATCTACACGGCCTAACTCTACCGACCCTAACTTCACAAATTCTACATATCAGTAAAAATTTATAATTGTTGGTTGTATACTAAACTTAGATTACATACCAAATTTCATCTTTCTAGCACTTCAGGAAGTAGCCAAACATTTTGATGATCATCAGTGTGTCAGTGACGAAATCGGTGTATTTTAGATATCAATAAAATCTAAAGTATTAGAGTTATTCAATTGAGACTTTGTATGTATAATAAGTCTATTATTGACATCATATCCTGAGAATATGAACTATCTGGTACATCGGAAACTAACTCTATGAGGGTTCAAAAAAACGACGAAACACTTCGAGAAAAGGTAGATAGTGCCCTTGCGCTTCGCTTGGCTCGTCATGGCGGGGGCACTACCGTGCCCCCAGATATGTATTGTAGTGTTCAAAATAATATGTTTAGGAGAACTTTTTTAACAAACGTAGTCTTAAACTTTTCGTTTCTAATAATGATGAGTCGTAAAAAATATCGTTTTGATGTCACGAATGACTGAAAATAACTAATTAAGTATAGGTTAGGTACCTACCTTTAGAAAAGCAAAGAAATATAGAAGAAAAATATTAATAAAGAATTAGACAGTAGTTTTATATTGTAATGAAAGTTAAAATGAAACAAAATATTAATAAACATCAATTTATGCGTGGTCTGAATACTTTTAATATTTACATACAAAAGAAACCGTGTCGGGCTGATGAATAGAAGTAGGTATTTTCTTTATCAAAGCTCTCCGCAATAACTTTTAATAAACGACTAAGATATTTTATTTTCGTGTTCTTTTTTACTTAGGTACATGTACCCAAGTACATGTACATTACAGTACATTTTACTGTGGGCTAATTGCGTAACACACGATCAGTATGAATCGTTTCATTTTGACAGTTCAACAACATTCATTGCGTTATTAACGTTGTTGAGCAGACAAATTTTTCTAACTTATGAAGCAATGGATTAGCAATATACTTCAAAATCATTCCGATTCCGATTCAAACTGCTGGTGCTGGTTTATACAACCAGTAAAATTAATTGTTTAACAGATCGACACACTACGTAATTTTGCCGTGTTGTAGCCATTTTAAACGATTCAAGAATATACAGACGGTAGATATCAATATTTTTTCTGTGTGTACCTAAATTGTACAATCATCATCACAAGTAAACGACGATCAGTATTAGAATGATATGAAAAATTGTAAAAAAAAAATTGCTACAAAAAGAGTTCCCATCTTGATAGAAATTTTCAAAGGGTACTGAACTTGTAACATTTCCTTACACAATCAATCTGCGTATCCTTTTCCCAACTATGTCGGGTCAGCTTCCAGTCTAACCGGACGCAGCTGAATACCAGTATTTTACATGAAGCGACTGCCTATCTGACCTCCACAACCCAGTTAAGGCGACGATAACCGACTTTTAATGATTTTATACTGAAGATCACGTCTAAACGAGCAGTGTTAATGATTTGAAAAAATATATAATAAATTAGAGCATTTTTTCAATAGTTTAATATGTGAATATTTTAGATTATTTTTATATTACATAGTGAAATTAATTTGTAAGGTTATGTCTAACGCGGATAAAAAACTGACAAAGGCGCAAAATCTACCAAGTGTATTTTTCTGAAACCTGCGCCAATTTAAAGATAATTTAATTATTGATCTTTTAGTATAATATACGCGTTTTTTTTAAATACCTTTTGATTTGTGTATAATAAATTAATAATGCGTCAAATTGGGGACAGCGCTCCTTGATGGGCGAGTCCTATTACTGGCTGAACGTACGACGCGTTGCGTTTGCTCAGTACAGAACACGCAAGCTAACCACTCAAGGTCACATATATCTGGGTCTTAAGTACTGGGTAACACGATACCCCAAGATAAACTGGTTGTCAGACTTTTGGGCTTCTGTCAACTCGTAACGACTGTCAAAGATCTACGACTGACAGGCGGGACTCAAGGTTTAACTTTTCGAGGCACGGAGAGGTCTTGATATGTAATGGATGGTCACCCATCCACAAATTGACCGCGGCAAGTGTAGCTTGATAGCAGTGGTGGCCGTGGAAACGGCCGCCACTTACATGTTGTAGGTACTGGGCTGACTGGCGCTTTATTTTGTGTAATGTTATTTCATCACCACTGCTCTCAAAACGGTGACGGAAAACATCGCGAGGAAACCAGCATGTCCTAGAACCAAAAACTCGAAAACATGTAGAAAAGAAAGAAAGAAAGAAAGAAAAATAATTTTATTCGTCACAGAAACACGTGCTTAGGAAAACATAAACTCGAGCAAGTAAACATTAAAAAAAAAACCTATCTACATTATAATCACGAGCACAAAAATAACAAATAGTCGGCAACTGCACGTCATGACTGTGACAAAAAGGCTTGCACTCAGCATGATGCTGTGCTATGGGGGGGACCCACAACACAGCGCTGATTTTCAGTGGTTACCCGAAAAATACGTACGGAACTCAAGTCAGCTGACACCTACCAACCCGCACTGGCCCGCGTGGTGGATTACGGCCCACTCCCTCTCACAGAGAGGAGGCCTGTGTTCCAGCAGTGGGAACATTATAGGCTGATTATATAGGGCGTGCAAATATGAATAAGTAGTTAGGATTATTAATAATTAATTTAAATTCAATATCATTAAATTAAAGTGAATTCGGCAAAAAATTACAAAAGTAAATAAAAAAAATATTCAGAAAAACATAAAAATCTATGTCAAAATAAATATGTCACTCAGAATACAGATTTTTTTTTTTTTTGATTTTGATTATTTAGCCACCAGCCCCTCTTATCGTACCATGTCTTTACACATACTGTCCTAAATAATCCTAAATAAACATTTATCTTCCTTTCTTCTAAAATCTACTGCTAAAGTCCGTCTGACGAAAGAATAATTCCGTCGCATACCTGTAGCGCCGCGCCACAGGTATGCGACGGAATCATAAATCCTTTGATTATTTATATGTCTAGATAGAGTGTCGCGCTGCAGAAGAACTAAAACAAACAGGCCAACTTTGTTATGCTGGTGTGCGTGACACCTACGTCTTACACTCGCGCCACGTCATTGTGCTGTCATTGTGTTATCTTAGTTTGCGTGCATTTTGCGGTCAATAGTTTGACGCATTTTTTTCCACGAGTTCACAGCTTTGATTGTCTATCTAAACATATAAATTATATCTTTGCATAAATCTTTGTATAATTATTATCTCAACACCTCCTTACTGGTTAGTAAAATGCACAAAAATCAAATAGTTAAAGGGGTCTGAGGTAGGAGGCGTCTTGTAGGAATGTTGCTAACTATTTAATAATACTTATAAGTTCTACATGGGACTTAAGGCTTCTTCATACAGGCGCGACTTGTAGCGCGACGCGACACCGCGACCGGTAGAGCAATTTCCTTGAATTTTTCATAGAAATAATTGTTCTACCGGTGTCGCGCCAGCCTTTAAACATAACTGGCGAATCGCGGGTGTACTTATAGGTACACCTCTGCCTTACCCTTCGGGGATTTCAGGCGTGATGTTATGTTATGTTTATAAGTTCTATTTATTGCCGCGGGACTTCTCTCGTGAGAAGAACAACATTATCACATTATTTTACATTATCTAATAAAAGTTTATTTCAACGATCAGATCGTTTATATAGAGGTTAAACAGTTGTGGTGAAGTTATCCCTCCCTGTCTCACCCCGCACTCTAGCCCGTACGACACAGACAGCCCATCGGTCCATCTCACACGGTTCGCCTGGTTGTAATACCAATACTGGAAGATACGCACCAGCTCTCTCGGACAGCCAACGCCCTGCGTTCCCTTTCTATGTCCAGGTCATCATTCAGGTCATGAGTTACCCAGTGAGTCAGTGACCCAGGTACTTAAACTTTGATACTCTAGATAATGGAGTATTATATATGGTCACATCTGGCACGTTAGTATAACATTTGGTGCCCTTCTAACAAACTTAATCTTTCATTGTTTCAGGAACATAAGTGTGGTGTGAATACAATGATCCGTTGTATGTGACGTAAGTCTAGTGCGTGTGCGCAGTGCGTCAGTGACGTAGTGAGTGACAGTTAACACAAGATGGCGGACCCCGACGCGTTCGACGACGAGGTATGGTACCTTCTAGTTATCTAGTAGTTTTATCTTTATATAATTATTAAAAAGCTTTATATTTTTAACATAGTAGGTACTGGATTCACCCGAAATGAAATGAAATTGTTTATTCTGTAAATAGGATATCGGAATCACTTTTACACGTCATATTAAAAATTAATTCATAAATAAGCTAGATGGAGTCGACAATTGCTATGACTACCCTTGAGAAGAAATGGCGAGACAAACTCAGGGGACAAAGTCTCTTTAAAAGTCCACAAATTCACCTTAAGTTACGCACAACAAGGAACACCTTCAAAATTTTACAGCGGATATATTGCTCGTCTATGCCTAGGCCAAAGCCAGCTTGTCCTTAAAAAAAAATAGTGTCATCCAGAAACTTATTTGCCACAGGAACATTAGACTTCATTTCTTCACATTAATTAATACAATTTTGGTTAAAATTTTATCATACAAAATGTTCTAAGTATACCTCGGTTTTGTGATAAGCTCTATAATTAGGTACCTCTTAAAACTAAGTGGATTTCCTCCGCACCTGGCCGTGTTCTTAATGCTATGTAGGTACATACTTTGGGCTAAGAAACTACCTCATTTTCATATAGTGCAGTAATATTACGTTGATATTGCAGAAAGCTGCAGTTTCCTTGTTATTTTAAGTTAGATTAACCCGTCAACTAGTTTCTGGTATGTATGTAATGCGGTTTTGAGTCCAAATCTTACCGTATTGCTCCATCGCCGTTTATTGGGCAGTATTCCAATTATGAATGTAAGTAAATAACAGTTTCTAAATTCAATATATATTTTTAATTCGTGATGGAGTTTATATGAACCTAGCTTGGGTATGAATCATTAACAACCATGCTTGCTGTAAAAAAAAAAAGATTGGCGCAAGTATTTTTTTTTGTAATAATTAAGAACTTTCTATTACACAGACAGTTTTTATTGTAGATGCGTGCGCCATGTTTTAGACATTTGAGGGCCTGTGCACACCCAAACGCGCCGTTGACTCGTGTATTAGAAACGTGCGTCGACGCCGCGCTTTTATCCTACAAATTTTTACAGGCTGCGTCTGACTCGCGTGCGTATGGCGTCTGTATCGCTACAAACGCGCGGCAACGCCGCGTTTAAAAAACGTGGTGTGCACAGGCCCTAAGTCTCACTCACTCAGACAAGCTATGTCAAATATTTGACTACTACATTTCCAGGACACGTACAACGTATCACTTTCCGTAGGGGCAGGCAGATTTAAGTACACTTACTGCAGTCGCTGCTCACATCATATTCCTGAAATAGGAACATGGGCTGCTACTACGGACTTCCTGATGCAAAAACCCCTGACACATGCACTACATGAAAAAGTAATTATAGCTAGTTATCTGCATACGTTCAGTTGTGCTGCCTGTTTGCGCTGCGAATAAAATACAAATAAAAAACAATACTCAATCGAAACGAAGGAACTCTTTCAAACTTAAAAAAAAATACCCTTTTCATCTTTATGGAAAAGGCATTTTTTTTAAGTGTTATTGGGAGCCCCGTATTCCAAGTTTGAAAATACGTCAATTAAAACTATATTGGCAGCGGCCACTGGGTTCGCGCGTTTTTATTTTGTTATATTTTCGTTCTAACTGCGTTTTATGACATTTTTGGAATATGGATTTCCCAGTTGGGGTTTTATGTGAACTGAATCTGTAACAGTAAAGGAAATCGGATGCTGCAGATTTTTTCGAATGCCATTTTAATTTGCTTGTGAATTTGCCAACACATTTTTCGCCAGCACTTCTTCCTGATGACGCTGTTATATGAAAATGAACGAAACAAATCTGTAAGTAAATAAAAAAGTTATTTTCACAAACTGGCAAAGCAAGAAAGAAAGGATATTAACGTCATGGATTAAAACGGAAAGGAAGTTACATGGAACCTAAAATGCAAAAAAAATAAAAATACAGATGAGACTCTTCGCTCTCTTTGTCTCTCTCTTTCATGATTAAATTAATGATGAAATGACGCGAGAAATCGCCGCCGCCGATCGCCTTCGACCCTACAGAACCAACACACTGTTCTTTAAGAAAGCCAGATGCGTATTTGTATTCACCAGGCATGCATGAATGAATAGATGCATGAGTTCGGAATGTAAACAGGTGTATTGCATGGAGGCGTTCTATCACGTACTCGTACTGTAGATGTTTCAGCACCGCAATGGTAGAATTAGGTAAATATTATGTATTTATGTATGAATCGCGGAGGTGTGCAAGGATCTTGTGTTGTTTGTTTTTGACCTTTTGAAGACGTATCGGGATGGTTTCTTGCATTTTATCTCAGAGCGTTTACGACTTACGGCATTTAATACAAACTTTCAAGCCCTTGTTTTTCGAAATGACTGAACCGATTTTTATGCAATTTCATACGCGTAGGCAGGCTATAAAGGTACAAAAAATTGTGTTACAGCCCAAATTAGACCAATTTTAAATTTTCCATAGAGAGCAGAGATTTCCAGTTATCTGTTTTTAAATAAGACATTTCGAAAATGTTCTTAACTAACTTTTTAGACCTTTGTATCTTGTTTATGCGTATGAAGTTTCATTTAAATCGGTTCAGTCATTTCGAAAAACAAGGGCTTGCAAGTTTGTATAAAATGCCGTAAGTCGTAAACGCTCTTAAGAGTGAAAAGTTAAGTTACATAATTATTCTACTTTTTTACTCATTATCATGTAAGCTTTGGCGAAATGATTTTGTACCAAATATGCATTAAAAAAACCTAGTTCAAAATGCTATTGAATGATCCAATTTTTCGTTATTTTATTGGCTTTCAGTCGGCAGAAACCCTATACTAGTGGAAGATTATAGTGAAGACCTTTCAAACTAGGCTTACATGCCTCAATAAGGGATTAAATAAAATACAATATCAAAAAGGAGAACTCAATCTGGCAAGCCTCTTTAAAAGCCTCTAAAACGACTCTAACCAATAAATTACGGTATCTACCTACTACTTTGACCCCTTTTTCAACAAAAACCCTTCATCTATTTTACGATACAAAACACCAGGGTATTAGATAGTAATACTTTTTTCTAACCCTCAAATAACTGTATTTTGATCGGTCTGGTTTAGGAAAAAATTGGTGGAGGCGCCGAAACCTCAATATTTTATACATCGGGAACATTTAGATGGGTTTTTGCACTTTTTACTGGAGAATAATGTTATATGATAGGATAGGTCGGTTGATTTTTATTCCATGAGTTTTACTTTGGCTATAATTATGGGGTGGTTCCGTTTGGTGCCGGTCGTAAAGAATAACACGATCCCATTTATTCCCATGGGTGTCGTAAAAGGCGACTAAGGGACTTACTAGAGAATGGGCAGCAGCGTTCTCTATGTACTTTTGTAAAACCATACTGTGATCGCCAAGCGTGGCGATTATGGCAAATCCCCCCCTTTTTAGGGGAAGCCTATGTCCAGCAGTGGACGTCTTTCGGCTGAAATGATGATGATGATGGGGTGGTGATTGACCTACAAGGTAAGACCCGTATGAAACTGACATTGACCAGGGAAGCATGGCACAAAAGGAGGAAGTTTTCACTAGTGGGTTCACGAGTGTCACGCGAGAGTGTCTCTTGCCAACTAGCCGATAGAAAATGGTGGAACTTAACTTATAAGGTGGCTGGTATACATGGATGCAACTAGCTGAGGATCAAGTACAGTGAAGGGTAATTGAGAAATATGTTCAAAATCAATCTACCCAGCCTTTTCCCCACTATGTTGTGATCGGCTTCCAGTCTGACCGGATGTAGCTGAGTACCAGTATTTTACATGGAGCGACTGCCTATCTGACCTCCACAACCCAGTAACTGGGTAATACAATACCCCTTAGTAAGACTGGTTGTCAGACTTTCAAGGTTCTGACAACCAGTAACGACTGTCAAAGATCCAAGAATGACAGCCGGGACCAACGGCTTAACGTGTTTTCCGAGGCACGGAGGAGTCTCGGTCACCCATCCACGGACTAACCTCGGTAAGCTTAACCAGATGGATAGACCCGTGCGGTTAGCCACGAGCTCCTCCTTGAGAAATATATCATCAGCAGTAAAAAAAAGAAGAAAATAATGGTACAGTCACGAGCAATAATATATTCAACATTATTTTTAGTATATGCGAAACCTGAATTTAAGTAGTTTGTTCAGAATAAGGAACTGAATCGATTTCAATACGTTTTACACCATGTTATATTTTGTCCCAAAAATATTTACGTGTGATGGAAAATGTTACCACCATTTAATTACTTACAATATAATCGCCGTACGGTTAGGTACCTATTGCCAAATTATTATCGATGAGTGGAAGACGACCCTGGAGGCGGGGGCGCCGTTAGCATGTTTTGTACGGACTACCCGGTAACATAACAACCTAATAACTTTGTGATTTTTCATGATACAGTTTTGAAATTTTGTACATAGATTCTTTACATAAAAATACTAGACAGTTGTTTTGGGTTACGCATATATTATTTTTTATTTTATTTTTTTATTTAGGATGGGTTATAAAAATAATGTTGTATAAGTAATTAGCAACTTTTAAAAGTGATTTCCTCCAACTATATTGATTGTAATTTTATTTTACTATGATCATAGTATTTTGGGACCCAAACAATTAGGAAATAGATCTTTTCTCAAAGTTGCAATCGTTATTCCACGAGAAAATCGGTTTTGAATTTTGATAAGTGTTTATATATTAGTGCTCATGACTGTACATACAAGACGTGGTTAATTCGTGCTGTTCTGAAAAACTTTTTGTGGTTTAGATACTGTTCAGTTCACGTTTAAATACAGTCTAAAACTCCTGGAAATGTTATTTAAACTTTCCTTACGGAAACAAACATTTTCGTTCATTTTGTTTTAATTATTCCTGTCAGAGGCACAAACAATATCATAATACCTGTTTAAAAGGAGTTGCCTTTGATTATTTATATGTCTAGATAGTGTCGTGGTACACACCGGCCAACTTTGACAACTTTGACTTTCAATGCGCTTTTGGGGTGCGCGTTTTTGGGGGGCTGTCTCATGTAATTATTGACTAGTTTGAATAAATGACTTTTGATTTTGATTGTTTTTAATACTCGCGCCACGTCATTGTGTTGTCATTATGTTATTCTAGTGTGCGTGCATTTTGAGACCAACAGTTGGACGCAATATTTTTCGACGAATTCAGGACTTTGACTGTCTAAGTCTCATCATCATCATCATTTCAGCCAAAAGACGTCCACTGCTGGACATAGGCCTCCCCCAAAGGGGGCTTGCCATAATCGCCACGCTTGGCAGGCGGGTTGGCGATCGCAGTATGGAGTGAAAAAAAAATGCATAGAGAACGCTGCTGCCCATTCTCTAGTAAGTTGTTAAGTTTGTCGGCTTTTACGACACCCACGGGAAGAAATGGGATGGTGCTATTCTTTACGGCGTCCGGCACCACACGGTACAATGTCTATCTAGACATATTTTTATCCTTTAGTTCCATTGTTTTTTTTTTTACTAAAAAGAAAAAGGAAATTCAAGACCAGGTTTATTATTTTTGAAATCGTTGATAGCAGTATCTTAATACCCCATTCTTCTTTTCTTGAATCTGCCAGAGCAAGATTGAAAATCTGGACTTCTATAATTATTTTTTAATTTTTTCAAAACTTGGGGCGCAGTAGGAGTTTCGGAGATAAGGGTAATGGTAAATTGCCATATATTTTCATAAATACCTTTGAAACTAGGTATCTATTTTAAAATTATAAAAAAAGAAATACTTGATATCCTCACAGTAAGCCCTTTCATTTTATATGTCACACGGTACCTACAAATCGCAATTTTCTTTAATTTGTTTTTTGTTGGTCTTATTTGCCCCCTATAGTGACCCTCATATTCAAAATTTATTTACTATAGGTCAACTTAATCGGTCCATTTGATTTGGAGCAAACAGGCTGTGACAGACGGAAAGACAGACCGACACACGAGCGATCTTATAAGAGCTCCGTTTTTTATTAGGACATATGGAACCCTAAAAATCATTTAAAGTAACCTAAAATCCCGCAAAAATAAAATTAATTAAAAAAAAAGCCAATGCAGTTTGGAAAGAACCTAAGTTTCATACAAAAAACGGCTTGGTAAAAGGATTTCCACCGTTCTTTTCGCGTTCGTCGACTAGTGCTCTATTGTAGTGAGCTAGCAACTTCTCCGCTCGTAATGAGCCCGTAATGAATACTTGGCAACCCTAGACGATCGTTAGGGTTAGCGAAGAATATTTTTTCGTTGAATTAAAAATAAATAATTTTTTACTTGGGCTGCAGAAGATCGCGGGGATGACCTGGTTGAGACCCGCACAGACCAGGGAAGCATGCCACAACAGGGAGGAGGCCTGGCCTCTATACTCAGCAAACCGATTACAGCTACTTCTTTGCCACGTTCGCTGTTTATTTGAAATTCATTCATTAGTACAAAATCAAAAGTCACTTTTACACGCTGAGAATCAGCATTTTTTGAACGCCAAAATAACATAAGACAGTCCCCCAAATCGCCCACCCTTCACCACTTCCTAGTGCTTGAGCTGCGAAGAAGAAGTGGCGCAACAAACTCCCCAGCAGCACAGCTATCTGTTCAGTTAGAAGAAGTACCAGCCTTGAACGCCTAAGCCTGTTAGGGTTGCAACGGCAATGGCATAATTGACACATTTTTATTATTGTAAAATGGAGTTTTGATTAGGTACTCGTACCAGTGGCTTAAGAAAAGACTACGTTTTACCAGATTTTTCCACTGGAGATTTTAATTGCTTAAGGATTCCTGCTGTGGTCCCACGGCCCGCTTTCTCACGAGCTACGAGCGTGTCGGTCTTGCTTGGCGTGATCTGGCGTCAGGCCAGACCGACACGCCGCCGTGGGAACCGTCGCATCCGATGAGGCCTGCGGTGGCCTATCGTCACCCGTCTAATCCGTCGGAAGTCGGTAAGTCCAAAGGCGCGACGTTGCACGGCGAGAAGGCATCTGTCGCGGTCTGTACGGGCGCGTTGTTTCTGCTTTATTTTTGCTTTGTTTATCAAATGTTGACCACTGAATGAAATCACACAAGCTGCACACGCAGCCATGCGCTCCGTATCACTTGACATGTTGGAATAGCAGCCAACAGGCCGCACCAGGCCGACACACGCCATAGGATTGCTCGGCACGGGCCGTGACAGGCCTCGACAGGCGTGGCACCGCCTGTCAGTAAAGGGGCCGTGGGACTAGCGTGGGACCGCAGCTTTAAAAAGATGTATGGATATGAAACCTGTATAATGAAGTTTTATGATTTAGGCATTTGTTTTTTTCTCTGTGATGCGGAGGAATGAAAGACTATAATTATGTCTATCTAACTAATACATCGTTTCTTTGGTCTTCCTCTAACCTTCTAGCCATTCATATCCGTACCCAAAATTCAGTCGCGTTTCTTATATCTAAGACACAGTGCAGGCCTATTGTTGTAAGTTTAATTAGTATTACTATTTGTAAGTTTTACTTCAGTCGTGTGGTCTAAAGCACGCTCACCCCAAACTGAATGGCTATAATATTGTGTGGAACTGTGGAAGACATAAGAAACGATTGATAGAGTATGTTAAAGTTGCATTCTCGAGAAGCCAGCTGATACGAAAGACAATTTTATTTATCTACTCACATTTGTTTTACCCTTAAGAACAGTTAACTCGGGTCAAAATAAAGGAACATTTTCATTAACATATACATTTATCTTATATCTTCTTTCTTAAAACTTTTCTAAAGAAGATGTTATGTATAAATTCTCTCGTTTTTAGGGTTCTGTACCAAAATGGTAAAAAGGAACCCTTATGGTGAGGACTAAGTCTGCCTGTCTGTCTGTCACACCTGGATATCTCAAGAACTACTAATGCTATCAACTTGAAATTTAGAATGGTTTTACATGACGTTTGCCCAACTATTTTGCAAACAAGAAAGAAATTAAAAAAATACATCATTTTTGCAAAAGGGACTGAACATTTTGAAGTGGGCTACTAGGGCATGTGGGGTATCATATGAAAGAACTCTGTTTGCACATTCTCAAACATTTCTTTATTTTTTTAAGCAGCATAGTTTCCGACTTTTGAAGAAAAATACCGTTCCCCCCTTTATCTCCGAAGTTTGCATAGATAAAAATCTGAAATTATTCTATGTGATAGAAGTTTATGTAAATATTACAGGAAAAATAAAACGATGTCTCTAAATAGCACAGTTTTTCAAAAATCATCAACATCATATATGTATACGTACGGAACCCTTGGTGCGCGAGTCCGTCTCGCTCTTGACCGGTTTTTTTATTGGAAGATAAGCTGGGTCTTCCTCTAAATGCGAATGAATGGTTTTAATTTTGAAAGAGCTCAGCTCTCGCTGGCTCAGTTTTTTCTCGTTATTTTACTATTAGTGTTCCGCTGTGGTGTAGATTTTCTTATATAAGGACATAAGGCTCGAAATGGGTTAGCAATTTATGTTGAGTTTTTTTATGTTATTGGATGGAAAATAAGCCGGCGGCTCCCTGGATATTAAATACTGTACCGTTCTACAATACAGGCATCACAGGTGCATTGCTATCATAGAGGCAAAGCTGAAAATATGCCTCATTAATTCATTATAGTTTAACCGCTGTACCCCGCCTTAGGTATGTGCGCAGCGAGACTGGCAGTGCAGGCCGCTCAGGCGTCAACGCTCACGGCGGAGTGCGGCGGCCCGCCGCTCAATCGTCAACGCTGCCCCCCCCACTTCGGCGCGCATTCTTAAAGGGCCGGGCCGGCGTAGCATGCGTAGTTCATACAAACGTAATATCAAAATAATTTGTAAATCAAACATATTCTTATGGTAATGTGTGTTTACTTCGATTGGATTACAGAATATACACTTGAGAGCAATAAAATCGCACACGTTGACTTTTTGTTGTTAAAGCAGTTTTTTTCATAAATGTGAATACATATTAAAATAAAACTTACACTGTTTGAATGTTTACTTCAGTACCTTTCTAATGATATCAAATACAGTGTAAAAAAAGTACCCATAGGGAGTTTTAGGGCACAAAACCCAACATACGGATAAAATTACCCAATTTAGCTTAACAAAGAATAAAAATAAAACTCAAAATGCTTGATCAAATTGTTTTTTAATAAGGTGTATTCCCTCCCCTAGCCTTGATTACAGCTCTTAATCGGTTTTTCATGGACCGTATTAATTTCACCATGAAATCTTGTGGTATGGCGTTCCACTCCTCTTCAATGGCAAGTTGAAGCTCTTGGAGGCGCGTAGGAGCAGGGCTTCTTGCTCGAACTCTTCTTTTTAGCTCATCCCAGACATGCTCAATCGGATTGAGATCAGGACTACGAGCTGGCCACTCCATCGCGGTGATTCCAACATCTTCCATGTAGTCGCAAACTGTTCTAGCGACATGCGGTCTGGCGTTGTCGTGCATTAAGAGAAAATCTTCTCCCATAAGCCACGCAAGCGGCCTCACATGTTCTTCGAGCACTTCTTCGACGTATCGTGCAGCCGTCAAACTTCTCGATCTCGGGCCGGTATTCGCCGTAGTGATGAATACAATGTCAGTTTTAGTGTCCAACATTATGCCACCCCAAAACATACACGATCCACCTCCAAAAGCCACACGTTCGCTTATGCAGCATTGTGAAAATCGCTCTGATGACCTTCTGTAGACCCTAGAGCGTCCATCATGACCATGTAAAGTCATTCTGCACTCATCAGAGAACATAACAGCCCGCCATTGGTCATACGTCCAATTTAAATGTTCCCTAGCAAATTGTAGCCGGGCTTGTCGGTGAGCTGTGGTCAATTTGGGACCATTTGCTGGGCGATGTGAAGTCATTCCTGCTTCACCTAGTCTTCTTCGAACTGTCCACCGACTTATACTGACATTGCGAACTTCTCGAAGCTGTTGTCCCAGTTGAACCGCGTTCAGTTGCCGATTTCTCAAAGACCTTGTCACAAGAAAGCGGTCATCACGCTCTGATGTTGTGCGTCGCCGGCCAGATCCTGGTCGCCGAATGTAGCCACCGGTCTCTTGGAACCTCTGGTATACACGACGAACAGAGTAGCGGCTCAAATTTAGCCGTCGAGCAACTTCACTTTGGTTATGGCCTGCTTCGAGCAAGGCAATAACTTGAGCGGCTTCTGCGGGCGTGGTATCCATATTTTTCCAGTAAATCCGTATGCTTCCAGTAGAGATGTTATCACGTTGACCGTCGGTATGCAACTGAATAAAAATTCCAATAAACTGACCTTTTTATACCTGCGGCTAAGGGTGCAAGTAGTGACAACGCAAACGCGTGAATTTGGGGAATTCGGTGTACGGTCGGTTTTTGTAAGTTACGTGAAGGTCAATGATTTTAATTTTATGTTTTTGTAAAGCTAAGCTTGTATGCTTTAATTTTGTCTAATGATTTTTACTCAATATCTTTCGATTTTAGAAAACAATCAGTAATAAACCAAATTACAAGGGGTGTGCGATTTTATTGCTCTCAAGTGTATATTTTGAAAGGACAAAGACGAGATATGAGGAATTTAAAATTTCTATAGAAAACTTATTTTTCTCATAACTCTTGTTTAAATCAGTGTCCATTCTAAATAATATATTTGGGAACCTAGATATTCTGTAATCCAATCGGAATGAAGATACACTACCTTAAGAATATGTATGATTTACAAATTATTTTGGTAATACGTTTGTATGAACTACGCCTCTTAAGGCGTGGTACATTGGTATCGGGCAAACTATAGTTTCTGCCCGCGAATTCATCGATGTGAAATTTCTTGTTGAACATAAAATATGTCCGATAACACTTGGCAATACTGTAGCTTTCCATTAGTGAAAGAATTTTTGGAATCTGATCAGGAGTTCCGTAGATTACCCGCTGCATACAAACTCACCTCTATAATATTAGGTAGTATAGATGTGCCAGTAATTACGCTAGCACCCAAAATCAATCAATCTGCCTAGCCTTTTCCCAACTTTGCTGGGGTCAGCTAGTTTGAAGGGCAGGGGTCTTACTCATTCATCATACAAAACTGATGTTACCTAGGCTAAGTTTTTCGCAAATAAATGATTACTTACTTACTTACCTTCCAGTCTAATCGGATACAGCTAAGTCAAAAGTCAAAGTCAAAGTCAAATTGTTTATTTCAAATAGGCACATAAAAGGCACTTTTGAACGTCAATATTTACAAAAAAATAGAATTGATTCTAGTCGCCCGTTCCAAAATGTAGTTTCATATGGAGAAGAATGGGCAAGAAACTCCACCGGTACTCTTTTAAAATCTTGTACAATATTTTTATAGGTACATTAATTATATAATTATATGTGAAGACGATGCACCTAGAATAAAATTATTATACCACAATAGGTAATAAAAAGAGTTAAGAATGAAGCAATGACAGATAAATTAATTATGTGATAGAACATGGTGCTCACATATTTACAAAAATTGTAAAAAATATATACGATTTCCTAAAAAATAACAATAATATCAGTGTGAGTTAAGGTAATCACATAATTTAAAATAAATAAATACCAGTATTTAACCATTGCGCATATCCTCTTTGAATAGTGTTGGGTAACTCAGCACATGTGCTAGCACAGTTGTAGCTACTCACTTGGACAAAAAGAGTCACTCACTCTTTTTATTTTGATGTGCTAGCACACACCACAGAGCACAGATTAGCTAAACAGATTTTTTTTGTAACCATTCTCATTTCTCTTTCCCTCATCGTCACTCGTGCGAGCTGCGTGACGCGCTTAACCGACTAGTCACCTTGTGTTCCTACTCGACTGAGTATGTGTGCCGTGTCGCGTTGTCGTCACTTCACACCCCACTCGCGACTCGTGAGTGTGGTGTGTAGTGACGACAACGCGACACAACTCGTGACTCGCGCGGCAAGTCACGTGACTTACTGACACACTCGCGCACTCACAGCACGTGTACGTGCTCACAGTAGTAATGGCAATTAATGCGATTTCGAATTAATTTCATTAGCGTGTGAACTCTTGAGTCTTAGCGTGTTAATTGCTATTGCTATGCTATTTGTTAATGACGATAATTATTGATAATAATGAAGTATGTCAATTTTGTTAAACGAATTAAAAATCACGTTCGCGTTTAGTTTACTCGCCGACTCACCGATAATTAAATATATTTATAGCACACCACGCTACCGCGCTGCACGCGCATACGCGATTGCTCGACGCTCAGACTATTAAGAAAAGTACATCGCTTCGCATTTCAAAGAATTTCGCGACTACATTTAATTTGCTAACTGCTAAATGATCATTCACACACAAAGAATGCGAATGCTAATTAATCCATCACTAGCTCACAGGCCACCGCAGCGTCGCCTCATTCGTGGTAGCGTAGTGTGCTAGCACATTTTGTAAAGAGAGTGCCTCGCACGATCCTCATTTTAAAAGAGTGTGCTACGCAACTCTATCTTTGAATGTACAGGCGTCACCCAGATCAGAACAGAAACATACGGGTCACGTACATTTTTTACAGATGTTTTAAACAGACTAGAAGACTTAATCAACTTCTGGAGGGAGGTGGGCTGGTTGGAATAACCGCCGACGGCTGCCATGACCCACGCACAATGGTCCACGTGAAGGACTAATTGCGGTAACCAAACCCTTTAAAAAAAACCGGCTAAATGCGTGTCGGAACACGCACAATGAAGGGTTCCGTAGTTGGAATGAATGAATGAATTTATTCAAACTTAACATTGTAGTTGAAAAACATGTTGCCTCATATATTCCAATTGCGAATGTAAGTTTGTACGTACAATATTGAGTGATTTATCATGTTATTTTAAGATCACAGATTTGTTATAGATTTTTCTGTAATCTATAAGTTAATAACTATTTTCTGTTTTTTTATTTCATTTTTTACGCTCAGTAGCTTCGGAGATAAGGTGGGAATGTTCAATTTTCATGTATTTTCTTCAATAATTATAAAAGAATATATTTTAAAATTATAAAAATATATGTGTATGAAATCCTAACGGTTCCGTTTTTTTCCTTTTGAGGTACGGAACCCTAAAAACAAAACAAAAAAAAAAAAAGTCATATGCACAAGACCAACAGAACTATAGCATGTTTTATAGAGTTTACAGAGTTAAACCAAATACTTTTAACAACTTGAAGAGCCATACAAATTAACGAGCGTTATAAAAAGCTTTTGAAAAGCTTTCGACGACTAAATCTCTTTGCCAATGAGCTGCCAAGACCACGCTTGGCTTACAATGTACTTAATGAAATTTTGGCAAATGCGGAATTTTAACGTCCGGAAATTCATTAACGTCGGATATTGTTATTGTGATTTATTTAGTTTACTCGATTTTTGTTTAATATAATTTTAAAGTGTATAGAGTTAATTGTTTTCCTTTACTGTGAAAGGACATAGGTACCTAAATGATTTGCCAGAAAAGGTTTTTTTGTTTCAACTTCATTCTGATAGGATATAATTAATTCAGCTAAGTACTTCTTGAATAGATATTACGTACTAGGTCTGCGGTAGCCTATAAAACGTCAATTTGATAAATGTATATGATAATGTGCTGGGAACTTCCCACGCCACTTCTTACCAGCTAAAGCACTAGGAAGTGGTGAAGGGCGCCGTTTTTGGGGGACTGTCTTTTGTAATTTTTGACGTTCGAAAAGTGCTGATTCTCAGCCTAGTTTGAATAAAAGACTTTTGATTTTGATTTTGTATTTAAAAGAAAATGTAGATGTCATTTCTCATATTCTTTTATTAGATCCTATAGTATGTGGACACCTAACTATTTAGACATGAGAACTTTCAAAAGAAACCCTTGTTCCATTTAAAACCCCTTTCGGTTCCACTTAGCTCTTCACCAACACTCCGGAATCGTCCTATTACCGAACACCAGCAGAATAAAAACACACAAACAAGACACTATCAATAAATGGTTACTTCTAATTGGTTTCAGTCCGACGGCTCCCAATTACAGAGCAGTAGAGTGTGATTTATGGGGCCCTAGTAATAGCGAGTATTGTTTCAAGAGTTTTTTAATAATTGCGTCTTCTCTTGGTACTGAGGCGACCCGCGGTTTCGCTTCTGTAGACTATCGCACAGTCGAACAGGATGGTACAGCCTAAGATGAACAGGATGGTACAGCCTAATATGCTTTAGTTATTATTCTTTTTTTTTAATCGTTATTTATTTGAAAGGGTTTTATCACTTAGTGATAATGTCACCCCCGTAACAGAAACATTCAACAACTTAAAACTAAACAATGGGTTGTAAACAGTTATTATTATAATTATGACCTACTTAGTAGTGTTGACCCTATTATTATTCTAAGGGTACAGCACTGTCTATTTGTTTTTCGGTTAGAAAGTTGTCTATGGCCTGTATTAATAGAGCGTTACTCAGTACTCAAGCATTACTTAAGACTAGATTCAAGCCATTGGATTGGTTGAAACTAGTCCTAGGACTAGGTGTCGCTTAACTTCAAACTCGGATAAATCCACTCTACCCTGTTAGGAGATATTTATAGTCTTAATTTCATGAATTAAAACACAGTATTTTTTTATTATTGAAGAAAACGATCCTGTTTAGCCAATTCAGTATTTAAATCACTCATTCTTTCAAAAATGTAATATTTAAGTTGGATTTACCTTCATTTGTTATAATGGAATGCAATTTATCTATCTTTGAAAAAACTCAGTATGGATTTAAGAAGTTTTATATTAGGTCGCTTGCGGGCCATACTTGGTGACACAATTTTAATGAAATTATCCATGGGAACTGTCCAAATAATAAAAAGAAACAATAAAAAGCGGGAGTGAACGGTGTTACTGTCGCAGAGTTTACGTGGACTGACGGCCATGTTGAACAAACGCAATTACCTGATGGGCTCTCATGGACTTAACTACATTTGAAAAAAACTGTCTCATGGATCTATCTGACTTAAATAAAATATTATGATTTTAACGGTTTTTTTCTCAAAAACCATGCGGATTTATACACAACTGATAAAATTGTTTGAAAGCATTTCGTTTTCCGTTTCTTTTGACACCAAAATCTTAAAAAATCTCAGAATTGGATTTATCCGAGTTTGAAGTTAAGCGACACAGTTTCAACCAATCCAATGGCTTCTGACTTCTGACTCTTGACGCTTGAGTTTGCTTGAGTAACGCTCTATTAATACGGGCCTATATCACTCTCCAACCCATAAACTATGTCTATGCAAAAAACACATATTACTAGCGACCCGCTCCTGCGCACGGAGCGCTATCTATTGGGTCCAAAACTATACATATCTTTCAAGCTGGAACCAACCATACTTATTCACCAAATTTAATTGAAATCGGTTGGGTGGTTTCGGAGATTAGCGTGTACGAACATAGTGATAAATTATTTTAGTAGGATTTGTGTCGCTAAAAGTTCAAATACGTCAGCAATATTAGAAACTAGGTATATTCCGTTAATTCGAATACCTAGGATTTTCTATTGCAAAGGCTGACGCTTGTATTACAATGCAAATAATGTAGACTGACAGCTAGCAATTACTGTGGAGCTCTAGAATATGCTAAACGTAGTACTGACAGCGAAGAATAATTGCTTTAAAATTCAATAGAAAAATGTTGGCACATTTCTTTGAATAACTTTTTTTGTTCCAAGGTTGGATAATACAGTGCAGATGTTTTGCTTCATCGATTTGGTAATTAGCAATAATATCTGGTCAAGTGTGAGTTGAATAAATTCGCTAAGGAAAATAAATGAATTAACATCGTAGCTTTATTAACTAAACAGTGTTTTGCTTGTGCACTAATACATAAAACTCTGCAAGCAATGTGGCCACTCTCTGCCACTTCAGTTCGGAAAATTTTCTGGCTATGTTGGTGGCAATTTTTTGCGAAAGCCATACTTCAGCAGTTGACGGCTTCCGGTTGAACTAATGAAAACTGTGCATAGACTGAAACTGTAATATGTGCCATAGATCTAATGAAATACGGCTTAAAATACTTAAATTATTTTATTAAGTTTCTCATATTTAAGTGAACTATGTATGTTCTTTTGAGAAATACATTTCTTTACATATAATTTATTTCTAATAGATCACATAACTAACTATTTATACTCCATTTGAAATAAGATTAGACATTTAAATAAACTTGTTTACAGTCCGTTCAACCGATTTTGACTTCTAATCTGTAGGCGTAAGGATGGCATTGAAAGCAAAAACGTGGTTACAATAGCAACTGTTTATTACAGCTGTCATTGGTCATGCCACCAACGCAATAGAAGTCAAAATCGATTGAACGAACTGTAAAAAAGGTTTATTTGAATGTCTAATCTTATTTCAAACGGAGTATAGCTACTAACGAGAAATACAAAAAAAAATACAAAAAAGGACGTTTAAGCGTCGAAGTAATCGTCCGCATCGCTGTCATCCGGAAACGTGCCCAAAGGACTGGCAGCATTGCCACGTTGAATGGCAATGCTAATTCTTTGGCCAAAGAACGAGCCAGCCCTCTGCAGGTCATGTGAAGTTTCGATCAGTCGGCGAGAAATTTCTTTAAAAAGGTGACGCGCACTCGGGCCCCATGACCCCAGCGTTTCGACCCCAAACGGCTCAAAACCGGAGTTACCCATAAAGGTTACAATATTTGCGCCGCTTGAGGGTCTCAGCAGCAGCAGCAGCGGAGCCAGCACAGCCAGCCGTGCTTGGAACATGAGATGGCGCAAGGGTGTTGACACAGGTTGCGTCCCACAACAGAGGCCTACCCACCTTCCAAAGCAATAACGTCATGCCGTCTGGTCTCTTCCCATCTCTTAAGGGGTCATTGTACTCATCATTATGAACAACTTTCACTATGGGACCAAACTTGAAATCGCGAAAAAAAAAATCAGCTGAGTTATAAATGTAGGGAACAACTGATTTTTTTTTCGTGATTTCAGGTTTGGTCCCATAGTAAAAGTTGTTCATAATGATGAGTACAATGACGCCTTAAGAGATTTCATGTATGAATAGATACACCATATATTAGAATTTGAATAAATGTTAGTACATTTCTTTCTGAAAATGTACTTTGTAGTTGTCAGCTTGTCGCTGCTTCTCAGGCCACACACTAGAGTCGCCATGAAGTGGCGACTCTAGTGTGCGACCGAAGTAGGAAAGAAATAGTGTCAATGTTATTGTCTTCGTGAAGTGGAATCCAGCAGTTTCTATTTGTAGGTAGGTTTCTGTATTGTGTTTATTAATTAATTAATTATGTACCTACTGGATTTTGTAAAGAACCGAGAATTTAGTTTGTGGTTTTGCTAAGCGTCTGTTCAGAGAAGTAATTTTACGTGCGTATATTTAAAATCCTAATATTCTGGTATTACCTACGCATGTAAAATAGCGCAGCATTCAATATTTAAGAGATTTAAAAAGGTTTTTTACGTGACCAAAGCCTGGAAATAATAATCAATCCTTCTATTTAGCGAGAAACTTGGAGATGAGATTTTTCAATGGCAATAACAAATCATATTCAATCAATTGTATTGTTCATACAATTTTTCATACATTAAGTCCGCCTCTGTACATTTGTGTGCTTGAAGTATATCAGTTTAGGACAGCGATACATGCCAGTGACCTTGAGTGGTTAGCTTGCGTGTTCTGTACTGAGCTCACGCAACGCGTCGTACGTTCAGCCAGTAATAGGACTCGCCCATCAAGGAGCGCTGTCCCCAATTTGACGCATTATTAATTTATTATACACAAAACAAAAGAAAATTTTAATAAAACACGTATACTAAAAGATCAATGAATAAATTATCTTTAAATTGGTGAAGGTTTCAGAAAAATACGCTCGGTAGATTTTGCGCCATTCTCAGTTTTTTATCCGCATTAGACATAAATTTACAAATTAATTTCACTATGTAATATAAACATAATCTAACATACTCACATATTATGTTATTGAGAAAATGCTCTTATTTAACATATATTTTTTTCAAATCATTAACACTACTCTTTTAGGCGTGATCTTCAGTATAAAATCATTAAAAGTCGGTTATCGTCGCCTTAGTACCTACGCATAGTAATGTCCTAAACTTTACTCAAGTAGTATAATAATAGTCTAGCAATATAATATTCAGTTGTAATAACATTGTTCGTAAGTTGCTACCCTTTCTTCATCTTTAACGTAATAGCTAGGTACTTTAAATATGAATTTGAAAATACAATAATACTAAACTGTACCAGGCTGTAGACGTTCGTGCAAGCCAATTTCATAAACGAAAACAATAAAATCCTTTCATAATCATATTATTCAAAGAAAGATGTAAAAGCTAAAGTATCAATTATTAGTCTTCCTATCTTTTGAGACACGCGAGGATCATAAATAAAATATTTTAAACGAAGAAGGGATTTTACCCTACGTCGGGGGAAATAGTTTTTCCAAGTACTAGGCTGACATGCGGTGGTAAGAGGTTTTCTGTAAATCCATCGCGGGTGAGACGCGTACGCGGATAAATCCTAAAGCTTTGTTTACACGAGGAGAGTTTTTCCACTTGAATAGATGATTATCGAAAGCAGATAAAGGATAACCCGTGAACCTGGAACTCTTTAAATAGACTCCGGACCCAGGTTGACCGAAGCAAGGAAAACCTGTTCAGGTGGTGATTCTATGAGTCTGCCCTGTAGTGTACATGTGGTCACAAATGATGGGACACTAAAATAGTGACCTACCTGTTCTCTCTGCACCTGCGGAACTGATTGATGGACGCTACTGATGGCACTAAACTTGTAGTTGAATTTTGGGCCGACTCGGTTTAAATTGCTATCGACAAGCTAAGAAAAATAAGTGATACACGTACATCGATAGTTTGAAAAGCTTCGCCTGTTAAAATTGATAGCGTCCGTGTATGCAAAAGTCAGTAGTCTCGTTTGACATAATCGTTGAGTTTTCGTTTCTCGACTCACTGAGTCGATTATCGCTTCCGTGTCCGCCTGGTTACTTTCGTCCCTCGGTGGTCGAGAATCTCTCTGTGTGTACTGGCTTTATCCAGATCCATCGCGGTTTAGTTTCGCTGCCTCGCTTCATGTTGCCTTAGTTTATACATGAGGAAGTTTTATGGTGTGGTTTGTCGTTTTTTATGGAGAACCTCATGACAACTGTTATTTTGTCATGGTTGTAAAATAGTGGAGTTATGCAAACTTTTATTGGTTGTTTTTCAGTGCGCCTATTTAGTAAGCGGGTAACTAGAATCATTTCTACTCTAGTATTTACTTACTATCTTCTTTTTTAACACACAACTTCACACACAATTTGCTTTTGCTTTTGGCCCTCCAGTTTAGAAGCCGTCTAACTAACGTAGTCAGTATATTAGGAACTTAACTTCTAAGGATGTCACTTAGAACCAGAGACAACTTCAACGTACGGTATTAAACTTAAAGGTTTCATAGTACAGGAGCCAGTTAATTTCGACCTCCTTTTAGTTGATTTTTAACCGACTTCCAAAAAGGAGGACGTTATATGTTCGGCTGTATGTTCTTTTTTTAAATTTTCTTTTATGTTTGTTCACTGATTTCCTCGTCAATAATGGATCGATTTTGAAAATTTTGTTTGAAAGGGTATACAGTATACCCTTTCAAACAAAAAAAGAATTTAGTATACCGTATACTCCCAAAGTGGTACCATTGCCACCAAATCAGAATCTGATGTGGGGATCCCATGGAACAATATAATAATAAGTATTTATTGTGACATTGCATAATTTGACGTATAATAATAATTTATTCCAATTAATTGACATTAACAATTATGTTGGTAATCATTTATATTTGACAAAAGATAGATTTTTTATGGATAGATACTATCTTTCTAAATATTGTAAAAGACAGATAGCTGTGTCGCTATCATATTATTTTTCTATTACAGCCAAGAATTTGGCTAAACAAATTGCTTCTATTGAGCAATGCAATGACATGTTAAATAATTCACCCAATAAATTGGTAACAAAAATTGACATTCAAAATAATTTAAATTAGAAATTAGGACAATAGAGGCAACCTATAGCTATAATGTACATAATTGCAAAAATAAATCAAATAAAAGTTTAAACTCAGTCAATAGTATCAACCTGGTGCATCAAAATATTCAAGGATTTCTAAACAAAGATTTAGAAATAGAATTATTTATGAATTTTAACAGTATTGATATTCTTTGTATAACAGAACATTGGCTTAAAAGCCACCAGTTCTTGTTCAATTTTAATAATCACCAGGTTGGTAGTTCGTTCAGCAGAAAAAATGCTATACACGGGGGCTCATTAATTTTAGTAAGTAACCAGCTTAAATTTAAAGACCGTAAGGATATTGTGAGCCTATCTGTTGAGCGGACAGTTGAAATAGCCTGTATAGAATTGGAGCAGTTTATTGTATTAAGTGTGTACAGACCCCCTTCAGGATTGTATGACTGCTTTGAAAGGGTAATGGATGAAGTGTTGCACAAGATTTGTAACTCGAACAAGTCCATTATCACTTGTGGTGATTTTAATGTTAATTTGTTAGAAAACTCGGGTTCTTGTAGTAAAATAATAAGTCTGTTTCAGTCATATAATCTTGTAAACCTGTTTTTGGAGCCCACATGAATAACCCCTACCAGTGCCACATGCCTAGATAATATTTATACAGATATTATACCAAGCCACAAAGAAATTATAAATTTACTAGATTCTGATCATTGTGGGCAAAGGATTACTATCCAAAACCAAAACAACAAAGTGGCTAAGAAGGATATCACTGTTAACCCCAAAACTGCAAGGCGCTTGGAAGCTTTTAAAGGTAAACTCAGTAACAAATTACCAGTTTCATTTATGCATGCTGATCATAATAATCTATATAATGATTTTTTTTATATTTACTGTCAACAATTTAATTCCACGTTTATTCCCAAGACTATCTCGGTTAATAGTAATGCATCTTTCAGTGATTGGGCTACCATTGGTATTCATAAAAGTAGAACACGGCTTTAGGAGCTGTACAATGAAAGGTATTATGTAAACACTGATGAATTCAATTTGTATGTTAGAAATTATTCAAAATTATTTAAAAAAGTTTGTTGTATGGCAAAGTCGCGTTATTTGAGTTCGAAGATTAAAAACAGTAGTAATGCAATTAAAACGACTTGGAATATTATTAATAGTGAAACGGGAAGGTCTAGTAACCGAAATACTGACTATAGCCTGTCAATTAATGACAACATAATAAAATCAGACTCACAAGTCGCCGTGGCCTTTGAAAATTTCTTTTCAGATATTCCCGTTTCAACTACTAAATCCCTAAACTCATCACCTTCAAAATGTTAATGTTTGCGAGTCGGAATTTCATTTTGAACATATTACCTGTAGAGATATAATTAAAACCTTTCACACTTTAAATGTAAATACCTGTAAATAACTGCAGATCTGTGGGGTAATTCTGTAGAAGTTGCTAAGTCTATTATAGACATTGTAGCACCTACTTTAGCTCTTATCTTTAATAATTGTATTGACTGTGGGGAGTTTCCTGACCTTATGAAAAATAGTAAAATAATACCGATGTTTAAATCAGGTAGTACATCAGACCCCTCAAATTATAGACCTATTTCAGTACTACCTAGCTTTAGTAAAATTTTTGAGAAATTAATTTTAGACCAATTGCAAAGATTTTTTAATAAACATAAATTACTACATAGCAAACAGTTCGGTTTTACAAGGGGCCGTTCGACTACTGATGCCGGTGTTGAACTGTTAGGACATATTTATAATGCATGGGAAGATAAATGCGATGCCTTGGGCATTTTTTGTGATTTGTCCAAGGCATTCGATTGCGTTTTTCATGAAACGTTAATCAGGAAACTCCGCCACTACGGGATCCGGAACACCGCTCTGGATCTTCTTATTTCATACTTGAGTAATAAGATTCAGAGCGTTGACATCAATGGGAAAAGATCTCCCGGATCTATAGTAATAATGGGAGTCCCACAGGGCTCAATTCTTGGTCCTTTCTTGTTTCTTATTTATATTAATGACTTGCCTTACCTCATAAAAGATAATCATGATATAGTGTTGTTTGCAGATGACACTTCACTTTTGTTTAAACTTAAACGTCAGCAGCTGGTTACTGACGATGTAAATAGCGCGATCTCAAAAGTAGTTCACTGGTTTAATGTTAATAATTTACTTCTAAACGAAAAAAAAACCAAATGCATTAAGTTTACGCTACCTCACGTTAGGCAGGTGAAAACTAATGTGTTAATAAAGGGCGAAGAATTGAATCCTGAAGATAGCACAGTATTCTTGGGCTTGACTTTGGATGCTAAGCTTCAGTGGGGCCCACATGTAGATAAACTGTCAAAAAAGCTAAGCTCCGCAGCATATGCTGTTAGAAAAATTCGTAATTTAACTGACATAGAGACAGCCCGTTTAGTGTACTTTAGCTATTTTCATAGTGTAATGTCGTACGGTATTCTGTTATGGGGAAATGCTGCCGACATTCAGACTATCTTTGTTTTGCAGAAAAGAGCTGTTCGATCAATTTATAAATTAAGTCCAAGACACTCTCTCAGAGAGAAATTTAAGGAGATTAATGTAATGACTGTGCCTTCTCAGTATATTTTTGAAAATCTATTATATGCCCATAAAAATATAAAATTATTTAAAAAATACAGTGATATCCATAATATAAATACTAGAACAAACACAAATTTGTTGTACCTACAACAAGGCTCAAGAAAATAGGTGGCTCGTTTCGATGTCAATGTATACGCTTTTATAATAAACTTCCAAGCCACGTTCAAGATCTAAGCCTTAATAAATTCAAATCATTCATTAAACGTAAGTTGTGCCAGAAAGCCTTTTATACTGTTAAAGATTATATTGAGGACAAAAAGGCTTGGGATTGAGCTGCTCCAATTTTTGTACATATTGAGGTAAATTATTTTTATTGTTTTTTTTTTGTTTTTGCTAACTTTATTATTTTATAAACAGCGACATTTAATTGTTATTTTATACACAATGACATGAATATTTACTTGTAAAGTATTATATTATTTTAATTATTGTGAATGTGAAGACTATGTGGGTTATTGCATAATATTTTTTTTCCCTTTCTTTTATTCTCAGTTAGTGTTAATCATGGTCTGGCAGTTTGAGTCATATAAGTGGCCTACCCAAATGTCCTTTCTTTGGTATTGATCGTCGCATCGTTGAGCTCCTTAAATTCTGAGTAGAGCTGCACGATTACTGACAAATGCGTGCACTGACTGGTCAGGTCCACTCAACCTGTGTGGTTCTTTCCTCAAAAGACCATTTCAGACACCAATCTACATGGTCTTCACATGATCTGACCAAGATTATGTCTGGACTTTAAAAGAGACTATGACCTCTGAGTTTGTTTCGGCCTTTCTTCTCAGAGTAGTCAGATAGGAAACGCCGACCTCATCTAGTTTTTAAAATATGATTGACGTGTAAAAGTGTTTGTACAAACCTACTTACAGAAATAAAATCATTTATCATTTAACGGGTTGCGATTCGATTAGGTACTTTAATGTGGTTCCTAAGCTATGCTCGTCACTATGCATATGGTGAGTGGCAGTTCTCCTGGTTCTTACCAGGAGAACTCCTCAACAAAACAATCAACGTCCCAGCATCGGGAAAAGCAATATTTTGTAAAAGGTGATGAGCAGTTAACATTAGGCTAGGATGTTGTAACTTAGATAAATTAAAAACTGACCCACTAAAAAGTGAAAAATTAAAAACTTCCGAAGTTATTTTTCACTTTGTAGTGTTATTTTTGGAAGTCGGTTATTTTATTTTTGTAAAAAGTTATTTAAGTACTAAAACTTTTCTCAAATTCTGTTTGCCTAGTATGTAACCCAACTATGTTGAGGTGGGTCGGCTTCCAGTCTTACCGGATGCAGCTGAGTACCAGTATTTAACATGGCGACAGTCTATCTGACCTCCATAATCCAGTTACTGGGTATCACGATATCCTTTGGTAAGCCGTTTGTAAGACCTACAAAAAGTATGCCGTGTGAGAGCACGCTTATCAAGATTTTTTTTTTTTTTAATAAAGGTTCCCCACACTAGGAATTTTTCCTGTATCGTGGGTGCGTTCACAAACATTTTTACACATACACAAACAGCCAGACCCGGAACAACTACTTGTAGGTCATACAAATATTTGTTCCGTGCGGGAATCGGACCCGCGACACGCAGCGCAGCAGTCAATCGCTTAACCACTGCGCCAACCGTGCAGTCAAATCACCCCCGCATCTTCTGATGCGGGGGTGATTTGACTGCACGGTTAGAAACGCCTTATCTAGGCTTCTGCCTAGATAAGGCGTTTTACACGCTTAAAATTATGAAGAGCATGTGGCTATTATTTGTTTTCTAATAAATAAAGAATGAAGGAAAGAACACAACTTTTTCTTAAAACGTCTTGCTGGCCACGTTAGGTATAACAATCATAATCGCCTTTAATTCCTCAGAAAGACCGCGTTATCTACTAGGTAATACGAAACCCGTTAAAATAATGTAAAATTTCCATTAATGCCATTACCAACATGCATAACAAAGCGTTCACATTGCGTTCGGATGTTATTAATTTCCGCAAACCATGTTGCGAAAGTTAGGGTTGGCAAAAGTTTGAGAATCATATCTCTTTTGTACCATGCTGCCCTGGTCTGTGCGAGTTGATCCAGGAATCATTTGTATTAAAATATCGTTGATATTTTAAGTTGTTTTGCTTAAAAGCAGCTTTTAGCTTTAATAGCATTATTTTTTGTTCCATTCATTTTGATGGATGATTTTAATAATATTATTTGTTACCTTTTCATGTTATTTCACGAGTGTTAAGTGTTTCTGCCTTGTAGGTTAGGTAAAACACAAAACGAGAACTATGTATCCTATACAAAGGAAAGCACTTTATGCCGTTTGTCCCGGCTGTCATTCGTAGACTTTTGACTGGCGCTACAGAAGTCTGACAATCAATCTTACCAAGGGTTATCGTGTTACCCAGTAACCGGGTTGTGGAGATCGGATAGGCAGATGTAAAATATTGGCATTCTGGTTAGACTGGAAGCCGACCCCAACTTAATTATGAAAAGGCTAGATCGAAGCAGTTTCCTTAAGTTAACCATTTTAATTTTTGCCTTCTAGTCAAATTCAATACTCAATACTCAATATATTAAAATATATATATATATATTGGGCAGGGCACATTGCTTGCAGAACTGATGGCCGATGGGGCCGAAAGGTTCTGGAGTGGCGACCGCGTACCGGAAGACGTAGCGTTGGAAGGCCTCCTACCGGTGGACCGATGACCTTGTGAAGGCCGCAGGTATCCGCTGGATGCGGGAAGCACAGAACCGGTCGAAGTGGCGGTGCTTGGGAGAGGCCTATGTCCAGCAGTGGACGTCTTTCGGCTGAAATGATGATGATGATATATATATTATTTTAATTTCAAAGATAAAAAAACAACAAGATCATACGTTAGGTTACGCACATAAATACGACCAGTAGACATTTTGCGAAGTAGACGTTTTGCAAATGAGTCAATAAAATGACTATTATAGTGTAGCACTGCGTTGCACTAATCATCTTCTGATCATGAAAAAATAGTCCTAAACGTCTCTGCCATCCCTCACTATGAGTAATAGCATGTTTATTCATTTCATTACCACATTCAATTAAATGCTATTTGCCGCGTATTCGTTTAATCTCATGCGGTTAATGCTAATAGTATGTTGTATCAGTCATGTATGTATGTGGTTGGTAAGCACTACTTCTCTTAAGATGTGGTTGCCTAGTAGCTTGGAGTTTGTTTACGTCGTGAAAGCGGTTCCGTCATGCTGTCATGAAAATCTGTCATTTTCACCAGTATTTGATATTAAGATGTTAAAAAACGCTCTGTATTTGCACAGCCGTTATAATGCAGTGACCGTTCACCACTTTCTTAAATTATGAAACAATAGCTTATCGCGTAAAAATAATTGTATGAGAAAGGGAACAAGCGACATACAATTTTTTTTTATATAAATTATCTTTTATCGTAAGTCAGTGATGATTTCTTAAATATATTCTTTCTTAATACCTTTGGTTTAAAAAATTGCTTTTATCCATTTTATCATGCTCCATGACGGTTCTCACAAAATAAAATATTATTGACTTCCACGAAAAGTGTATTGTATCACTCGTTATCGATACGCTGTAACTAACTAAAAGGAAGTATACTTATAAGGAAAAAGAAAAGGAAAAATATGTAAGGATATATTTTTTATATCGAAATAATACCAATCTGTCACCCTGTAATGCTGAAGCCATGCCGAAGCTAAGAGGAAATGTCTGAGAGAAATTCCGACACAAAAATATTCGAAGAAATACAGAATAGTATGTATTATGTTTATCAATACCACTAATATAAATCCAAAAGTGTCTATTAGTTTGTTACTCTCTGAATCCTTGACTAATAAAACTGGAGAATTAGTAGTCTCCAGATTTATCAGTAAAGGAGTCAAATTAAGGACAAAAAATATCCTATGATTAGTACCTAGTGGTACTAAACAGGATATTTTTTGTCCGGGTCGTTATTTTCAACAAATTTACCTGTAATTTGGCACTTTAACTATTATAGCAGAATACATTAACACTGCTTGGCGGGAAAAAAATAAATACTCTGTAACTTTCAAAGTTTCTAAATTGTGCAATGTCTTCTAAAATATTCTCTGTCTTCTTGACAAACAATAACAAAGAGCTCTATTACGACAAATACGGTTTTAATCCGACAGACATACTTAATCCCTTGCTTTAATTTTCCGCTACCCGCGCCTACTGAACTGAACCAAGTAATCTTTTACCCTCAAATAACAAAGGGCTTACATTAAACTTTGATAACAATTATCCTATCATCCTCCTATTTCTGTTTTCCTAGTACTCTGCAATCGTGTTGTCCCCACCGCCCCGCCCCGTTGTTGGGAACAATGGGAAAACGCGTCTGAAGTCCTTGGATTTAGTCTATTCTTTAAAAGCTAGGAGTAGACAGTAGACACGTAGTAGTGTCTAAAGGGAATGAAATATGGTGGGTACTTACCGTGTGTGTCTAAATGTGTGTGTAATGGCAAAACGGTGTCATGTACATGTATGAATAAGACAGTTACAAAATAAAAACCGGCCCAGTGCGTGTCTATTGTTTATAATAATCTTGACTCTAACAAAAATTGTCAAAGCTTAATATTACGCTTTGATAATTTTAGCGAAAAATGGGTTTCTCAGACCCGCAATATTTATGAATTATCGAACGATACCCCACACACACCATGGGATAGACAAGAAAAATAATATCATCCCCATTTTACGTGCAAGGGAGGTAGGTATCTTACAAATTTTGAACACAGATTTTATTTTACCAATTTGTCGGCGTGATTAATATGTTTATACCCATTCCAAATAACAGCTTTCCAGTACTAAGAGTCTCTGAGCTAAGCCGCGAACAGACAGATATCCAGACGGACGGACATGGCAAAAACTATAGCGGTTCCTTGTTAACTACGGAACCCTAAGAAAGCAGTTAAGTAGGACATCTTTGGGCAAGAAAATGGGCCACAGCTCCGAACTGTTTTGCTGTCTATCCATCGGTTATGAGGCATAGCAATCACTTCCCTAAATACCAATAGGTATACTTAAAGTAATAATGATCTTAATGTGCACGACTTACATAAAATTGACACAGTATCCTTCATAACATAGATAGATAGATGGATATTTACAGTATTTTTAGTATACGCGAAACCTGAATATAGTTTGTTCAGAATAAGGAACTGAATCGATTTCAATAATTTTTACACCATGTTATATTTTGTCCCAAAAGTATTTAAGTGTGATGGAAAATGTTATCACCATTTAATTACTTACAATACAATCGCCGTACGGTTAGGTACCTACTGCCAAATTATTATCAATGAGCGCAAGATGAACTTGGAGGCGCGGGGGCGCCGTTAGCATGTTTTTGTACGGACAACCCGGTAACAACCTTATAACTTTGTGATTTTTACAGTTTTGAAATTTTGTACATAGATTCTTTACATAAAAATACTAGACACGTGTTTCGGGTTTCACATATACTAAAACTAATATTGTATATATAAAGATGTATAGATAGATAGATGTATAGATAGATAGATATAAATTATTATGTACAACATAAAAATTACAGATATAAAATGTAGAAATTTTACAAAGGGTGACACAATGGGCGGTCTTATCCCTAAAAGCGATCTTTTAAAGACAACCTACCAGCATAAATAACCAACCTACATATTGGGTTTTGATGTCTTTCCATTCCAGCAAAGCTGTACCCTACAAAAAAGGCCACAAACCCACGATCCCGGTTCACCCCATCTCAATACTAAGTCGATATCAATACACTGCATACCTAATACCCTCAGAGCGAGGCACGCTGGCTCCTAATTTGCATACTGAGTAATTTCAAACGTACGTTCGGATTGTAGACCGCCATATTGGTTCAGGCTTAGCGAGCCTGAACCAATATGGCGGTCCTTCAAATTTACATGGGATAAGGCGTTTTATAGCGGTTTTTAGGGCTTCGGATTGTTCAAGCAGGAACGTTATAGGATTTGGTGATGTCAATTTAGTTTCTGAAATAATATGGGAAAACTAACGTTACGCTTTCGTAACACACATAAAATGGCAATAAAGAGCTCAGCCACGTTCATTGCATTATTTAAGTTGTTGAACATACGAATTTTTAAACATATGAAGCAATGGATGTCAAATTAAAAAGGTTTATTTCAGAAACTTGTACAATTTTTACAGTAAATCTTACATATGGACCTCCTTTTAAGTAAAAAGATATATCTTCGCTAGGAGATCCCGCTCTCCAATGACAAAATAATTAATTGGTAAAAGTGGTGTACATTATGAAAATAGAATTTAAACAACAAAAAGAAAAATAAAATAAAAAATTAAAACAAGTAAAATCCCAAATTAAACAAGACAAGACTTGAACTATAACGAAATAAAAAGAAAAATAAAAACTTAGAGATATATCCTAAAATAGTATGTGTGTGTGTGTGTGCATTTGCATGCACACACACACACGTGAAAATGAAAGGCATAATCAGCCTATAATGTTTCCATTCTGCTGGGGCACAGACCTCCTCTCAGTGAGAGGGAGTGGGCCGTAATCCACCACGCGGGCTCAGTGCGGGTTGGTAGATGTCACATGTCTTCGAATTTTCGGTTCTAGGAGATGCCATTTTTCTTACGATGTTTTCCTTCACCGTTTTGAGAGCAGTGGTGATGAAATAATTTACACAAAGTAAAGCACCTGTCAGGGTTTGATCCTACAACCTACAACTCCTATGTCACGGCCTTTACCACTGGGCCACCACTGCTCAACTGAAAAATTAAAGGCATTGCAATGAATTGCCATTTTACGTAGGTAATTACCCCAGCTGGATTGACACGCCAAAAAATACCGAATGAAATGAGTATTAACGCAAATTCTTGATAATCAAAAACCACAACGGCAAGGGCAGTCCTCTGATAAATAAATGATAAATTATTTATTTCTAAGAAAGTAAGTAGGTTTGTACAAATTCATTACTTAAGACTAGATTTAAGCCATTGGATTGGTTGAATTTAGTCTTAAGTAATGCATGAGTACTGAGTAACGCTCTATAAATACGGGCCTTACTCATCGATCATATTTAAAAAAAACTAGATGAGTTCGGCGTTTCGTTTCTGACTACTCTGAGAATAAAGACCGAAACAAACTCAGAAGTCACAGTCACTTTTAAAATCCAGACATAATCTTCGTCAGATCATGTAAAGACCATGTAGATTGGTGCCTGAAATTATATTTTGATGAAAGAAAAAAGATGTATCATGAAAAATCGCAAAGTTATAAGGTCGTTATGTTACCGGGTTGTCCGTACAAAAACTAGCTAACGGCGCGGCGCCCCCGCGCCTCCAGGATCGTCTTGCGCTCATTGGTAATAATTTAGCAGTAGGTACCTAATCGTACGGCGATTGTATTGTAAGTAATTAAATGGTGATAACATTTTCCATCACACTTAATTATTTTTGGAAAAAAAAAACATGGTGTAAAAATTATTGAAATCGTTTCAGTTCTTTATTCTGAACAAACTATATTCAGGTTTCGCATATACTAAAAATACATACATACATAAACTCACGCCTTCTTCCCATGGGAGTAGACAGAAACTAGTAGAACGCCACTTGCTACGCTCCTTACATACTCCTTTTGCTTCGCCTACGTTCATACATCTAGTCATACACGCACGCCGGTTGCGAGTACTACGCACCTGACCTTTCTGAAGAACATCACCAATTTGGTCACTACGAGTATATGTCCTTCTAGGGCGTCCCCACCCTCCTGGCGTTTATACTAAAAATATGTTGTATAAAATTCGCCAATGTCTATGTGTACCTGTATAAAAAAAAACGGTCAAGAGCGAGTCGGACTTGCACACCGAGGGTTCCGTACGTATATATGATGTTGATGATTTCCAAAAAACTGTGAAACTATTTAGAGACATCGTTTTATTTTTCCTGTAATCTTTACATACACTTCTATTACATAGAATAATGTCAGATTTTTATCTATGAAAAGTTCGGAGATAAGGGGGGGGACGGTATTTTTTTTTACATTTTTCGTCAAAAGTCGGAAACTATGCTGCCAAAAAAAAAGAAAAAAATGTTTGAGAATGTGCAAACAGCGTTCTTTCACATGATACCCCACATGACCTAGTAGCATCACTCCAAATTTTGAAGACCCCCTTTCAGTCCCTTTTGCAAAAAATATATATTTTTAATTCCTTTCTTGTTTGCAAAATTGTTGGGCAAACGTCATCTAAAACTATTCTAAATTTCAAGTTGATAGCATTAGAAGTTCTTGAGATATTCAGGTGTGACAGACAGACAGACAGACAGAGAGACTGACAGACTTACGGCCGAACCCAATAACTTATTTTCAGTTAAAGGCAGATCGCTATTGATGATAGACAGTATAATTATATCTATGCTAGGATGCTATCTAACGAAAACAATAAGTAGGTTTCTCTACTTCGCCCGCCCGTGCGTTCCATTACAACCAACATCACTTTAAAAAACAACATGTATAATTAGGGTTATATTAAAACTTCTTTGTTTCTTAGTTCTTTAGTTCTAAATAAGTTACTGGATTAATATATAATTCTGTAGAGCCATATTTGTTATGGCCGCGAATCAAAATACAACCTGTTACTGACCTGCAAATTGCAAAAAACGTAATAAAATTTGAATTTCGCGGGCTACCTTAGCGCATTAATATTATTTTTTTTAACTTAAATTCATGTTAGAATGGTGCTTGCACGGGGGGTGTTAGTAAGGGGGGGGGGGTTAAATTTCTGTTATTTTTCAATTTAATTTTTTTTTATTACTTTAAAAGTACTAAAGAGTTCATTTTAGCGTGGCTACTTTACGTTTATCCCTGCAATTCGGGGATTAGCCAAATCTGCCATCTGTAGTACTGTCCTGTCAAACAAATCGTATATTGGGACATCTGGGATATCTGTTGTAGGCGATACACCCTCCCATCAGAAGATAGCGTGGGCCGGTAGATTAAGAGATAATTGGGACGTTAAAACAATCGATAGATATATTTTTATATCTCCAGTAGGCCGAAACTGGTGATATATATGTTATTGGGTTCGGCCGTTAGTCTCACCATAAGGGTTCATTTTTAACATTTTGGTACGGAACCCTAATACGGATATAATCTTGGTCAGATCATTTGAGGACCATGTAGATCGGTGTCTGAAATGGTCTCTAATAATAGTGCTGCTGTTTCCCGGAACTTATAACCATTTGTGACCTCTGGCACAATACCCAGAAGTTGGATAAGAATTTACTATATTAGTCACTAAATCACACTTAGTTAACTTTGCAGTACGCATGACTACATTGTTATCTGGCAATCCCAATATCTTGGGATCGAATCTAAATTACGGTCGAAAATCAGTATTTTATCTTCCTATCTCGAATGCAATTAATATTCCAACCAGCCCATAAAATAACCCATAGAGAAGCGAAACTCTATTAGTATTGGGCATTAACTCTGTTCTAAATGTCTAATTTAAATCCGGATCCGGGATTCCGATTGAAATTAACAGCAGTTTTACAGTTCATCTTTGCCTTCCTTGTACATGACTTGGGTTGATAATCACCGGAATTCGTGACTTGTTTGGTGATTGTTCCAATCACTATTAATTATGTAGATTGGATAAGTAGATGGTTCCAAGCAATACAGGGATAATAAACAGTCGGTAAATTTATCAAGGAAACCATTATTGTAATTTAATGTGTGCCTTAATTAATCTCAATTGCTTGCGATGTAAGTTTTTCGTAGATAAATTGTTATTAAACGTCTTTCTTATTCAATGTGAACTGTGAGCTGTGAAGCCGAAAATCGAATCAATCTCAGCCTCACTCCCAAACATCTATCGCCATCAGCCCCATAACGCATTTAGGGCGTAACTATGATGGTGATCATGGAATCAACATTATTGTTGACAGGAAAGAATACTTCTTCACATTTTCTGAATATAGAATAGAATAGAATACTCTTTATTTAAGTACACCATAAAAATGAAAGAAAAGAAAGAAAGAAAGAAAAATATTTTATTCGGGACACGCACAAGAAATACAAATACAGCGTTTAACTTAAACAATAAAAACTTGTGCGATGCCAAAAAGGTCCCTATCTCAGCATAATGCCGCGATATTTAAAAAATAGATACCGCAGCGCTGGTATTCTGGTAGGGCCCAAAAAAAACAGAAAAAAAAATGACAGACAAAACAAACAAACGCACACAAAACACAAACAAACAAAAAACAGACTAACAACAGACAAATGACAGATATTTACATAGGTGCCGTTCGGGGACTGAAAATAATATCAATAAACTGTTCCACCGAACCGCACTGATCAAAAGTTTGTTTCAGTGCGGTTAGTGGAAGTGCTCAGGTGCCGTTCGGTCAAGTGCTGTTGAAATCAGTGCTCTGAGTGGAATACCTCGAAATTGTACATAAGGTGACACAATTGGCGATCTTATCATCGCTAAAAGCGATCTTTTAAATACTTCGTTTGGATGGATTAAGGGGGAAGGAGAAACAATACTGCACGTAGTCTGTGGTGTACCATTTACATTATATACAATAAAGACATACATACATAACACATATTAAACATATATATTTATAAATATATACAATAATAATCATGAAACAAGTGCAAAGAACAAAAAAATATATGTTTAAGGAGAGAGATAGTGTGTTTTAACATAATTTAAAAAATGAACAAAGATTGAGCACGCCTTATCGACACGAGCAAGACATTCCATAACCGTACTGCTTAACCTGTAGAAGATTTATCATAGAAACTGGTGGAATATAATCGTTTTATGGCCTCCTATCTCACCAGGAGCGCAGGGATGAAAGGTGGTCTACAATTTCGTGATAAGTTGAGTGGAAGAAAAACAATCAAACAACAAATCACTTGGATAACAGGTTTAATTGAAGGATTTCAGTAGCCGGAGGTTAAATTAGTTATTTATATTGTTCTTGGAACTTGAAGTATTTCCGCCAAACATTTTGAACAAACTTTCAAAGCCTATAATTCTGAAAACAAAGTTTCAAAGAAGCTCAAACGCTTAAATATAAGACAAGAATTATGATAAACAAGCCTCTAACTGTTACAAGACATTTTCAAGTATTTGAAGTCTCTAACAAATTGAAAGCTTTGTCATCATCTTAAAGAAAGCTTCCGATAGAATAATGTTTTACCTATTTATCAACTTAATCATCATCAAAGTCAAAGTCAAAGTCAAATTGTTTATTTCAAATAGGCACATAAAAGGCACTTTTGAACGTCAATTATACAAAAAAAAATAGAATTGATTCTAGTCGCCCCTTCCAAAATGTAGTTTCGTATGGAGAAGAATGGGCAAGAAACTCCACCGGTACTCTTTTAAAATCTTGTACAATATTTTTATAGGTACATTAATTATATAATTATATGTGAAGACGATGCACCTAGAATAAAATTACTATACCACAATAGGTAATAAAAAGAGTTAAGAATGAAGCAATGACAGATAAATTAATTATGTGATAGAACATGGTGCTCACATATTTACAAAAAATTTAAAAAATGTATACGATTTCCTAAAAAATAACAATAATATCAGTGTGAGTTAAGGTAATCACAGAATTTAAAATAAATTTCATAAAAATAATAAATTATACAATTAAAATAGCAACCTGTTTGATTTTGTCTAGACTCTAGATTGTCCTATGGAGAAGGACCAGCATGTTTCCAAGCATTCTTATCTTGTATATAATCCTCTAATTTGTAATATGCTTGTTTACAAAGTGTTCTTTTAATATGAGTTTTAAATTTCATCATCATTCCAGCCGAAAAACGTCTACTGCTGGACATAGGCCTCCCCTAAAGGCCCCCTTTATTAAAATAAATAGACTACGTTCACTTTCTGCAAAGGCTGTTATGACCTTTTTGATTTTAACAGTCATCAAAAGGTTTAGCATGGTACCTACTATGGCGAAAACCTCCAACTGACCTCCACAACTTTCATAGTAGTTTCACTTGTTTTCCACAAGATCAACAAAATAACTTTACTCCTTCGTAAATAAGCGGTATATTTTCCGTTTCGACACGCCACCATCTCGGCGGGAAAGTTCGTGATAAATACTCTCCCGAAGTTGTGACGTATGCTAGAATTTGTGACGTATGGTGTAACTTCGAATGTTGTATCGTATCGGTGTATTAATCGAACAGTTTCTTGTGGTAGATGAGGGTGAATTTTGGTACGTGAAATAATGGATTAGGACATCATGTTTGATACATAGTGGCCTATATGTTTATCGATCATTGAGCTATCGTTTTCAAATGAGTTTTTGATCAAGCAAGAGGAAGCTGAGGGTTAAAACCTTGTTTTTTCCTTGATCTCGCTCGTTCCTACTGGTTGGATTATTATTAAGTTAGTGTGAGTGCTAGTTTATCATTCGGCACTTCTTCTTTCCAGCACTAGGAAGTGGTGAAGGGTGGGCGTTTTTGGGGGACTGTCTTATGTAATTTTTAACGTTCGAAAAGTGCTGATTCTCAGCCTAGTTAGATAAATAAATAACTTTTCAATATTACGGTAAACAGAAAATAGGAGTGAGGTAAATAAAACAAAAGGGCAGGTACAGTCCATGTTTTTTTTATAAATCGATTCTTCTTTTAGGTACTCTCACATTTTCTATCATCAACAGCCCTTTTGATCGATTTCCCGCCAGAAAGTCTATTAAAGTCCCCAATCATAATTTTCCTCCAAAAGACGAGGGGAATAAAAGTTAAAGAGTTTCTTTACGATAAAAATATTAGATATAACGAGTTTCCGCATCATTGCCGTTGACTTTTTCAATTATTATTTTTGTTTAGAGGAAAAAATTTAAAACAACTGTTTCGTTGTAAACGTAAATTTTGAAAAGGAAAAGGTGAAAGAAAGGAAAGCATTAATAAAGAAAAATTTTAACATCTTGTGAAGTTTTTAATTGATTGTTTTTCCACCAAAAAACACTTAACTTTTAAGCATGAAATTGTGAAAGTCTATGTTAATAATTAAGTTTCTTAATTCCACATTCCTATTTCTTCCCGTGGGTGTCGTACAAGGCGACTAAGGGACTTACTAGAGAATGAGCAGCAGCGTTCTCTATGCATTTTAACACCATACTGCGATCGCCAACCCGCTTGCCAGCGCCAGCGTGGCGATTATGGCAACCTGCCCAAAATGACAAGCACTAAGAATAAACGAGAAACGGTTGAAGTAGCGGTGCTTGGGGACAAGGTGCAAGGTGGACCGATGACTTTGTGAAGGCCGCTGGAATCCGCTAGATGCGGGAAGCACAGAACCGGTCGAAGTGGCGGTACTTGGCCTATTTCCAGCAGTGGACGTCTTTCGGCTGAAATGATGATGTTGATGATGAATTCCAAAAGCTAAATAGTTAACTAAAAGTATGCCACTGTCCGCATTTTAAGCTTTTCCTCGGAAACAATTTCGTCCGCTTTGATCAAATATTCTAGACTGGATCAATGAAAGCATTTGAAACGGTACGAATTCATTTTGATATTGGATCGAGATGGTTTGGTTTGTTCGTCTGTTATTATCATCTATCACCAATGTTCAAATTATTTTTCCTGTTACCCGGGTAATATGGCCAATTTATTTGGCTGTTGTGACCCACACCATGGCCTTATCTTTTCTCTGAAGTTTGAAGATTTTCTGTGATCCAATGACTCATAACGTGGTGAAAACATTAATGAGTCAGCAAAGCTTTGGTTTCCTAAGGAAACCGGTAAACGGCGGTCTCAAAATAACGGCTGTCCGGACATGCAGAACTTTTTGGACACCTTGATGTCAAATGATGGTGAAAATTTCGGAACACTTTCCAAGTAAACCAAAGCTTAAGGTTCTTCGCACTTAGTGAATTCCCAGGGTATACAGGTCGTACTTACATAAGTATAGTCCATCATCGCAAATTCTAAGTATGACGGTTTTCTAAGAATAAAATTATAACCAACTAAACATAAACAGCTCCCCTTTTCAACAACTCAACTACCAAGCAAGCATGAACTTAAAAGAGAAACTAACAATGAATCGAACTAAAACATTAACCTAATTCGTTGACCTGGCAGGCTTCAAACGGAGTCCTTTATTAATATGTCCATTACAGAGCCGATTCGTGAATAATTGAAGATGGCTGCTAATTTGTGGAAATATTTTGACCTTTTGGCTCGCTGTAATATTAAATAAACACTGCGTTATTACAGTAACATGGCTGCTGTAAACATGTTATTCTTGTGGAAGAGTTTTTTATCAGATATTTTTTTTTGTACTGAAATAATCTCATTACAAAAAAAAATATCATGGTCTTATTGCGAAGCGTGGTGATTTTAGCATCACTGCTAATGGTGAATTGATGATGATGTTCAGCAGTGATGACGACATGAGTGCCTCTTTCATATGAATCTTACGGTTGTACGTTGTTTTATAGAAAATAGTTCCATAGAATTTCGTTTCACATAATTTTTTTCTCATATTATCATTTCATAGAATAATCAATACGCAGAATACTTACTTTGAAAAAATTTAAATCAATGATTTTTGTTACACATACAATTTTATGTATTAATATTCATTTCATAGAATAACAAATCAATTAATATTCTCTATCCTCATATTGCTTAGTTAATATCAAACTTATTACCAAGAAAAACATTTTATCGACTGACGCACGTATGAACTGTTTCGACGAAATAACATTTGTTTCAAAATATTATGGTTCCGAACATTCATTATATCACAGTTTTAATTACCATATTTTCATTTTACCAAACGCCTAAACAATAGAGGGGATCTGGCGTTCGGCGGCCGCTGCCGCGGCACGCTCGCTTCACTCGCTGGCCTTCACGCGTTTGGTCACTGTTCTAACCTAACCTAACCCAAATGATTCAATAACAGTAGTTGATATCTGACACAGATATGAACATTCAATAAACCACAGTTTTAATTACCATATTTTCATTTCACCAAACGCCTAAACAATAGAGGGGATCTGGCGCTCGGCGGCCGCTGCCGCGACACGCTCGCTCGCCTTCACGCGTTAGGTCACTGTTCTAACCTAACCTAACCAAAATGATTCAATAACAGTAGATGGTATCTGACGCAGATATGTTAATTAAAACACTGATTCTTCTATTATTTTATTTTACTTATCCGCTTATCTTAAACGCTTAATTAATCGTACTCAATATATATAAGATATTTATTTAAAAAAATATAGATAACATAATGTCTATTTTTACATTTTCGTTGAAATAAAATACCATGAAAATATACACCAACCAAACAATATTCGTTAAAAAAAAATCTACGATTTGATAAGTATGTTCTAAAACAAAATGTTACCTTAAAATTCAGAGAATTGTGTTTCTGTGAAATATGTTTCATTCAACTAAATAGTCGTTGAAACAATATTATTCGAAATAAAAATACAAGGACCAAATATTATATGAAACATTTTCTACGAAACAAATTTCTATGAAATTTCTGTCTGCGAAACAAGGGAACACCGAATCTAACTTCACGTGGGTTGACTTTTTAGAGACATCTTGTGCTGCGAGACCATATTTTCTATGGTATTCATTACAGTCTACAGTTTATATTACCAGTTATTAAGGACCGACCGAAAGTTCGGTGTCGGTTTCGGTTTCGGCTAGTTTCGGCCAAAAAACCTAGTTTCGGCCACAGTTTCGGTTTCGGCCAATAATTGGCCGAACCTTTCGCCCCGCCGAAACTAGGTGTTCGTGAATTGTCGCGCATCATTCGGCTAACTTCGAGTGAGTGAACGTGATTGCCAGTTGAGTACGCTAGCCGGCGCGATCTGATGATTTGAGGTTATGTGGTTTTTCTCGCGCAAACATTATTAGATAAGTATTTGTTTTTACTTATGATTAATGATGATGTATTTTTATGGCATTCATTAGAATATTGTCCTACAGTGGAAATAAATAGGTTGTAAGTAGAATAGAATTCATTAGATATTTTACTTGGTTCTGTTGAGTTATTCACTAGAACCTATACAATATGAATTTATGTAGAAATTAATGTAACACTTAAAAGATGTCTGAAGATACCTGTGATGTTTGATTTAAACATTACTATATTTGTTTGTAATTGTTGTTGTATTAAACTTTGTACCCGTATTCGGACCGCCCCGTAAATCCGATACACAACTACCTCCGGTGATTTAACTTTTACCGTGTATGGCCTTCAGTACTATTAGTCATGTCGCATTTTTTCCCTTTAGTACGCGAGGTGCTTAGTCAACTCGAACGCATAGTACAGTACAGTAATACGTGAAAGTTTTCTAGTTAAACTTCATTATTTACACAACAACACAAGATATCTAATCATTAAGACTATTGTAAACATAAGTAATTAATGTTGATTTTTGAAAAACTTTGACAAATATGTTGATGTTTTATTTTTATTTTAAAGAACTATTTTTGTTACATACTTAATTGTTGCATTTTATTTTTTTACACGTGTTAACTGTCTACTTATATATGCGTAAAAATACAATAGTTTTAACATGCTATAAAAATTCAAATAAGTTTCGGTTTCGGCCAAAACTGGGACCAAGACCGAAGGTTCGGTTTCGGTTTCGGCTGAAAATCCTGTTTCGGTCGGACACTACCAGTTATATCTATTTCTCATCGTAGATAGGGTTTGTAGGAATCAATGGAAATCTTAGCCCGAAATCAACCTACTGATAGCCTTCCGAAGGACTTCGTAAGATAGATATTAAACACCCTAGTAATGACTATCATAGCAATGAATATAAAAACAAACAATAACAGGAGATGAGAACCAATTCAAATATCAGTGAAATACTAGCCGTACTGTTTATTTTAATTGACAAATATAAGCGTTGGTACACAACGTTTGGACCGTGGCCAATTGAGCAACCCCGCGTTATACTAAATGTTAATGAGATTCAACATTATCTGTATACTAAATGCATATTGTTTTGCGGCTATGGGCTATGTGGCAGGATTAAAAGATTGTAGATTTTTTGTTCCTTTTTTAAAGTTGCATGTTGTGTGATTTTTCCACGGTCTCTAAAGTATAATTATGAATACTGAAGAACATTTTCCTGTATACAGCGAATTTCGAATACATTTTCGTTAGGATATTAGGATGTTAGGATTATCTAAAATGGGATAGGTAATATTTTCACGCTTTGGAAATCTTGCTAATTATTATTTAGTTAGTGATTTGACTAGATTACAAATAATGAATTTCATGTTAGAAGAACATTATTATAAAGATGTTGCTGAAAGGTTTATTTTTGTAATTAATGTCAATAAAACATTTTTTTTTTTGGTTTTGTTTGAAAAACTGTATTTTGAAAAATCTATTTTTACCTGTATTTCATTGGTGATTACAAATTCCATTTTAAAATAAAAGTAGGTACTTAAGGCGCTGACAAGAGGCAAATGTTAGGCTTCTCTTAAACAAAAAAATTGTCAAATCTATATAGTTTGTGGTAGCGGAAAAAATATATGTTATTCTTGAACATATTTCTCAGAACTCAACCAAGTTCTGAGAAATATGTTCAAGAATAACATATATTTTTTACCAAAACACGTTTAGAAAAAAAATCTCCATACAAATTAACGGTAAACTAACCCTTTGCTTTGAGTTTCAATCCAAAATACCTGTATTAAATATCAACGTACGGTTGTTATTTAATTAAAACAAGAACGTCTTATTTGTATGCAGAACTTGGCTGTTTTTTATTTTCGATTACTCCACTCATTTTTGAGTAAATAAATAATTGCTTTATATTTTGCAATAAATTGCAAGCGTTGTGTCATGGCGCTTCTCTTTCTTTTGTATGAAGTCTGACAGTGACAGCGGTTTACCTGTTGTCAGCGTCTTAACAGATAGTTGAGTACGCATGTCTTATTGATTTTATTATTACCCACTACGTACTGAAATAATTCCTATCATTTTCTTTTATACGTTTTTAATGGCCGATGACAAATTGTTCACGATAATGGTCTCTTTGTAGCGACCTTCATTTTGACTGTAATTGATTATTACCCATGTTATTTTGCTGTCAATAAAACTATTATTTCTGAGCCTTGTCAAGTTTCAAGTTATTACGAGGTTAGTTTGTTTGATTTATTCCAGAAATCCCCACCTACAAATCCCCACTGGTGGGGATTGTTACTTTTTTTTCCAAAAATCCCCACTGGTTAAATAAACTCAGCCTAGTGGGGATTTTTGGAAAAATGAGTAACTATCCCCACCAGGTGTTGTTGTTTGTAAATAAATAAAACAAAAAATGCGTTAATCAATACCTACGATAAGTAACTAATTATGTCAATATTATAATAACCAACTTCCATTATAAATTGTTTGCATTGAAACGAAACTCAATTGACTAGATTCAAACAAAAAATATTTAAACATTATAGGATCACGTAAATCGTGGTTGAGAATTTATCTCATTCTTTCCAAAAAAAATGGCACTGTAATGCTGCCACGCATTAACTCTAGTTGAGCATCTAAGATGAACTGATCTTTTTCTTTGCTTCTTTGTGATCGCGGGTTCCGACGGTGACTTTCATTAGCACTTCTTTCATAAAACAAAGCGTCTTCATGCAAAAAATGTAGGAGTTTCAGTAAACTGCTACCGAGATTACCATGTACTGTATAAAGTTGATAAAATGGATTTGAATGTCGATTTTAATTCAATTCCTTTTGAATGTCCTATTTCCAAAAAAAACGTTTATCGTTTTCATGCGACTACGAGCGTTTTTGGTAGCTAATAATAATATGCGAGTTTTATAATCATTAAAATCTGCTATGAGCAATGATTTAAATTTTAGAGGAACTGTAACTTCTGCGAGGTTCCTGACTTCAATTTTTTTTAACTGGTGCCGTTTTATTTCGGTGGATAAACAAAAAAAGAGGAAATTGTGACTCACTCAACTGAAAACCTGAATCATTGTACGATGCTGCTGCCGAATTATATGCTGTCGAATTGAAGGCTGGTTCTATGTTGCCAGCCAAAGCCCAGACAATCAAAACAGTGACAGTTTTTGCCAGTATATGTTAAGCCAATGGATAAAAGAAGATTTCATTAAAGTATTATGTGTTTACGGAGAGAGGCACAGAACGACAAACATTTTGGAAGGGTGGCATAATAAACGTAATGCAGCTATATCGAAAAAAAGACCAAGTTTACTGAAACTCCTACATTTTTTGCATGAAGACGCTTTGTTTTATGAAAGAAGTGCTAACGAAAGTCACCGTCGGAAACCGCGATCACAAAGAAGCAAAGAAAAAGACCAGTTCATCTTAGATGCTCAACTAGAGTTAATGCGTGGCAGCATTACAGTGCCATTTTTTTTAGAAAGAATGAGATAAATTCTCAACCGCGATTTACGTGATCCTATAATGTTTAAATAATTTTTGTTTGAATCTAGTCAATTGAGTTTCGTTTCAATGCAAACAATTTATAATGGAAGTTGGTTATTATAATATTGACATAATTAGTTACTTATCGTAGGTATTGATTAACGCATTTTTTGTTTTAATTATTTAGAAACAACAACACCTGGTGGGGATAGTTACTTATTTTTCCAAAAATCCCCACTAGGCTGAGTTTATTTAACCAGTGGGGATTTTTGGAAAAAAAAGTAACAATCCCCACCAGTGGGGATTTGTGGGTGGGGATTTTTGGAATAAACCGTTTGTTTGATAAGTGTGGTTGGAAATGGCAATATCCTCAAGACGGATCGTTGTCGTGGTGGATTTGTGAATAATGTCCAGTGGACGTTTACGGATGTATAGTTGATACTGAATGAAATAGGGTGTTTTAGTATGTGGTTACATTGTTATTTTAGGATAAGGGAGGTCTATTTTGTTCAGCAGTTAGCTGATTGGTCTAGAAGTATCAGGATAACATAGAATGTTGAGGTCACCTGATACTGTGTACTGCCCCTAACTATTTGACAGAAGAAAGTAAGGCGAGCATATTATTGTTAGGCTCTTCCTTCGGCTATAAACCATATTTGTAGACCTAGGATCAGTAATCAACGATGAAAAATTGAGTTTTACATTATTTTGCACTCTCAACTTCAAACATGCATTCATACATGAAATCCTGAAAATGAACAAACTAAAATGTCAGTTTTGGCAAGCGAAGCCGTGGGCTCGTTATACCCTGATATTAATGAGAGCTATACACCTGGGACTCCTGGGAGCGAGCTCAAATAAACATCTGCGATATTAAATATTGATCCAGAGCCAGAATATGTGGAAATGGTTCCAATCCCACGAGGATGGCACATTGATGTATGACGCTTCATCTAGCAGACGTACTAGGGTGTCATCCATTAGACGGAGGTGGAGTAGCTATCAAGTAAACTGACATCTTGATGATGGGTTCACCATCTTTATCATTTTTATGGAGCTGCGAGTAATAAAAGGAATAATTTAGAAATTAATGTCGATTTATTATTTAGTGTATATTTATTTATTTACAAGTTAATATTACACATTCACATTGCCTACATTAAAAACAAGCAGTTAATTAAATTCCAAATCCTGTGTTTTTATTGATTTAGATCGTTAATATCGGTTACCTCCGTAAATATGGCAAGGATCACCCCTTAAAAGCCTTCATATCCGTTCCTTTGGTTCTTTCACATATTAGTACCAGACACTATAAAAAAGAAATACAAATGAAATGCAATGTTCAGTGCCCGGCCGTAAATATGACACATGGAGCTTTAGAGTGAGACGGATGCTCGAAGTCGAAGTCGATCTTTATCCAAAATTAAATGTGCCATATTTACGCTCTAAAAACGAATTATTTACATTAAAAACTTTAAAAAATTTAAAGAAGTGAATGTGAATGAAAGTAATGGTAATCATACCGATCATATTTCTTGGGCATACGAGCGTATATGTGCTTGGAAATCATCATGGGTTGATTAGAAGTTTTGGTGCATCCCGACTTGTTTTCAACGGTGACTGCAGCCGCAGTGGTCGAAGTCTTGGCTTTAGCTATACTTTGCAAGTACGACTCATAAAGACTCATTCCTGGCAGCACAGAATTATCTTCCGACGGTTCTATTGGGACATTTATGGGGTCGAAAGGTAATGTTAACATGTCGTATTTTCCGACATCTGCATAGTATGGTCTATGGCTTTCAGATTCTTCTTTCGTTGCGCTTGGACTTTTTGACGTTGATGTAGTGGTGGGTGGTTCCGTGGGTGGTTCGGTGGTCGTAGGTTTGACGACCTCGTCCCAGATGACGGAGTCGAGCCAGAGGACGAAGCTGGCGATCTTGGGGAAGGAGTGAGTTTTGGAGTACAGGGCGCAAGTGTTGATGAAGGAGGATATGGCTACTAGGGTGTTGTTCTGGATCACTGCGCCGCCGTTGTCTCTCTGCAACAGAAGTGTGTGCTTATATACTATACTGAATTATATCTTTTAAGGACGCATTCGCAAATTTGACAAATATTTGCAGGTTTTCGGTACATTTTGCGGCAATAATAAACTAAACCAAATGTAACTAATAATTGCTACATATAGATTATCCTTCATCTCCATTAGTAGCAATTTTTTATTCGAAAATGTTTGTTTATAATATTGTAAAAAATAATTTCCGACAAACACACAAAATTGCCGATATCGGGTTGAATTTAGGAACATTTTTCTTCAAAATAATAACACATAAATTTAGTTTTTAAAAATAACTCAAAAAAGTAGCTAGAAGAACTATCAAAATTTTACAAATAGTCTCAGAAAATAATGTTGAAAAACCTATATTTTTTTTTAAAACACTCTTGGTAATGTTTTTTTTCCTATTATTTAACAATCCTTATCAAGAAATTTAAAAATCACACACTGGGTTTCAGCTATCCGTGTGATAAAATCAAAATTTTATTATATGATTATACAATATCTGCATTAAGTAAATCAATGACGAAATAAACTATATTTTCGAGAGCGCAAAAGTGATGAATCTATTAACAGGTGCTGAGACCGACACGAATGGTTTATCACCACGAAAACTGTACTTTTATAGTTACACAGACTTAATGTTTCAATTATTTCAAGCTTTCTCACAATTAGATAAGAAATTGACGAAAATCTTTTTTTTTGTGATAGCACCCTTAATCCAGAATACATTAGTGTTTATCAGGTTATAAGCGCTCTAACGGACATACAGACTGAGAGTCGTTGCGTTTTTTAGTATACTAGCTTTTGCCCGCAACTTCGTTTGCGATCCAGAATAATAAAGTAGCTTATGTCCTTCTCCAGTTTCTAAGGTTCCTAGTCAAATTACATAACTATCGGTTTACTGGTTGAGCCGTGAAAAGCAGACAAACAAGAGTTACTTTTACATTTATAATATTAGTACGAGTATATGGATGTAAGGAAAATTGTCAGTATAGTTAGAGGGTCAATTGCAAAATGCAGTTTGCATCTATCTAAATCTTTTCAACACTTTGTGGAAACATGATTTGTTCCGCATTTGCCTCACAAAGTTCGCCCCACGTTTGATATTTCATGTTCCCCCCCACTTTTGATATTCCCCGTTCGCTCCAAATTTCTTTCCATTTATACCATACAAAAGATACATCAAACTCAACATCGCTATCCCTCTGATAGTGACTACATAAACAACTGCATGTTTTATCCCCATTTGTTTTTATTCTTCGCCCCAATGACATTTACAAATGATCTCATAAAACAATGTAGCGGAACGATCCCGATGATTTATATGTTTGTGCTTCCGTGAGCGTATCGAGTGCGTTTAATTTTATTGTGGCCATTAACACCATACATAATGATGTTAACTTTGTCTTTTATTGCTTGGCGATATTCGGAACGGAGGATACAGTTATTAGCAAAGTATTTTTGCATCTGTTGTAAATTTGGGTGGGTTGTTCTTGATACGGAACGCCTATTCTTGTATTAATAGTATAAATTAAAATCTCTTATCGTGTCTGCTGTGTGACCGCTTAATTCTTCAAAACTAAAATGGATTTTGATGCGGTTTTCACTATAATTTAGAGAATTTATTCTAAAAGGTTTACGTGTATACTAAAAAAAATATAATATTTGCGTGCCTCGGAAAGCACGTTAAGCCGTTGGTTCTGGCTACCATTAGTAGATATTTGGCAGTTGTTACGTACAGGTCGTCAGAAGCCCGAAAGTATGACAACCAGTCTTACCAAGGGATCTCGTGTTACCCAGTTACTGGGTTCTCGTGTTACCCAGTTACTGGGTTGTGGAGGTCAGATAGGCAGTCGCACCATGTAAAATACTGGCTGCACCCGGTTAGACTGGATGCCGACCCGAACATAATTGGGAAAAAGGCGGGCAGATGAGGACTATGATGACTAAATTATATCAAAATCAAAATCAAAAATATTTTTATTTCACATAAGCTTACATGGGCACTTATGAAACGTCAGAAGCTAGGTGCACGGTTCCAATTGGTCGTTCCCTATGGAGAAGAGCCGGCAAGAAACTCCACGGTTACTCTTTTAAATAAAATTTACTTTCACAATGTTTTCAAATTACAGTGAAAGAAAGAAAAGAAGAAAGAAAAATTGTTTATTCTGCACAAACAAAACACACATTACAAAAATAAAATACAAATTGACGAAAAAAACACACTCTAATACAAGTAGCCAAATTGCAATCATATTTTAAGACTATGAAGTTTATATAATAACCAGAAATAAAAATAAGAAAAATAATAAATAATAATTGCTAAAAGCCTAGTATTCAAAACCTTAAAAGTTAAAAGTTTGACAATGTTGTTAATAGGTAAGGTACCTATGAGAGGATAGCGTAGGCCCGTCAAAAGTACCAGGTACTTAACAAAATAGAAAATGGTCTACAGATCTACAGTCTATTAAGACTACAACGTCCTCACATTGACAAAAAAACAATATAAAATATGATTAAAATAATAAAAGTTACAACCTTTTTAAAATTAAAATTGTAATAAAGAACTCTCGATGATTTGTCATGACGTAAACAAAATATATCATCGCATTTGTTTTTGTTTCTTATTTTTAGACTTTAGGGACTATCATAGTCCCAAGAGGGGCTTGTGGCTAAGTTATAACAGCTGCATGGGTCATTAGATCCGGTTAAGCTTACCGCGGGAGGTCCTTGGTTGCGTGACCATCTTTACATACCCCTCCGTGCCTCGGAAAGCACGTTGAGCCGTTGATCCCGGCTGTCATTCGTGGATCTTTGACAGTCTTTACGGGTCGTCAGAAGCCTGAAAGTCTGACAACCAGTCTTACCAAGGGGTATCTTGTTACCCAGTAACTGGGTTGTGGAGGTCGGATAGGCAGTCGCTCCATGTCAAATACTGGTATTCAACTGCATCCGGTTAGTTTGGAAGCCGACCCCAAAATAGTTGGAAAAAGGCTTAAGTAGATGATGAGGGACTGTCATAGTCCCGAAAATATTTTTTGTTTCTTTCTTGCTTTCAAGTTTGTGATGAGGGAAGGTCGATGAAGACACTCGTTTATGAGCTAGGTACTAAGGTTTGATATTATCATGAGTGAGTAAGAAATAGGCAATTTTTTTATGTCGTTATCAGTTTTCCAAAAAATACAGGAAAAAAATTAACTAGTTGGTAAATTTTGACAAATTTAACTTAAGCCACTTTTGTTAAATATATATTTTTTATTGTGATATGTCTTAGTACAAAAAAATAAAGTTATCGTTAACGAAGGATTTTTACAATTGGAACTGGTTTTATGGTGACTTGCCGGCCGGCGCGTGTGCACGGTGTAGCTGAACGCGCGAAGGTACCTAAATAGCTGTGCGCTCGCTTGATTTGTGATTTGTAGGTTTTTAGGTATTTTATTAGTATTTCAAATCGGAGAAAAAAAAAAGAATAAATTATGTAAATGTGTGTGAGCCACCAAAATAATTTGCGCACTGGTTAATTTTTTTTTACCTTATAATCCGGAATAGTGATTGATTTACTAACTTCCACGATTTCCTTTGGTAGTTTTCTCAATTTCACTAATAAAATTATCGGTCCGACAACCGATTGATCAAGAAAAATGCCATCATATTTCACCCTTAGCCCCATGAGGACGACATTCAAGCATAGGATAACAAATAACGTGTTTTCCCCTGACAGAGGCCCTTGACGGGGGATTCCTTATGGCGGAATTTATCGGTCCTTACTCAGGATTGAGTAAAATAAATAGACTTTCGAATTCGTTTTATTAGGTAGGATTAAATCGACCAATGAGGTGCCCGAGTTTGGAGGAGACCCTTTCATCTTAGCCCAATGGAAGAAGAACATATACTGAATGAGTTTTTGAACGGAATTGTAAACGGATGGATTTCTGACATCATTTGTTTATCCCTACAACGGTTGGCATAGCTGTTCAGTATGAAGAATAAGCACGTTTTGACGTTTTCGTTGAATTTTAGTAGCATAGAAAACTAGAAAATATGTTTCTTCAATCATTGCAAGAGGTAGCTTCATACGAGTATGAGCAGTGTGCCTTAGCGCAAAATACCTATTTCGCAAGCAATTGCCAATCCATTTGCAAAGCATGATATTTAGGTATAGCAATTTGTCTTAGAGCGGTTTTACGGTAAATAGAAGACTTAATTTTTTGCAATTATTTATTATTATTATTTAAGATCTATGAAACAAAAGGCTATTTACACGTCAAAGCAGATAAAATCATTAATTTCACAAAGGAACATAAAAGGCACTTTTGAACGTCAACATTTACAGAAAAATATTATTGATTCTAGTCGCCCCTTCCTAAAGGTAGTTCCGTATGGAGAAGAATGGACAAGAAAAACTCCACCGTTACTCATTTAAACTGTCCATTTGGTGCCGGACGTAAATCCCATTTTTTCCCGTGGGTGTCGTAAAAGGCGACTAAGGGACTTACTAGAGAATGGGCAGCAGCGTTCTCTGTGCATTTGAACACCATAAGTACTACGATCGCCAACCCGCCTGCCAAACGTGGCGGTTATGGCAAATCCCCCTTTAGGGGGGGCCTATGTCCAGCAGTGGACGTCTTTCGGCTGAAATAATGATCACGATGACTCATTTAAAATGTCTTACAATATTTATACACATTAATGTATACAACGTGTTTTTTTGATATCCCATAACTCTAGGGTATGATTGAGGCCATATCAAAGAATCAACTGGCATAATTATGTTCCAATCCTTCGTTATTTTTTTTTTCATTTTTCATACAAAATAATTCGGCAAAGTCACGAATATTAATGTAAAACACCCTTACGTGAAATATGACAACGTCAACAAGGTAGCTTTCCCTTCACTAGCTGCCGCCGGGAAGCCCCGATACCAACATACCTACATATTTTATTTTACTATTTATTTTACTACACTACTGCGAAGTTTGGCAACCTCGCAAAAGTAAAGATTCGTCATACTGGTGACAATTTTTGACCTAATTTAATTATGATTGATGATATCTCCGAAACGATGCATTTTTGGACCACCTATTCTAGGAGTTTTAGTGTTTTTAATTTTTACCTACAGAATATAACCCTAGAGTTATGGGATATCAAAAAAAAAGGTTGTATAATTATATCTAAAGACGATTCGATATCTAAATAAGATTTTAAATAAGATTAGACATTTAAATAAACCTTTTTTACAGTCCGTTCAACCGATTTTGACTTCTAATGCGTTGGTGGCATGACAAATGGCAGCTGTAATAAAAAGTTGGTATTGTAACTACGTTTTTGCTTTTAATGTCATCCATTATGTTTACGGAATAGAAGTCAAAATCGGTTGAACGGACTGTAAACAAGTTTATTTAAATGTCTAATCTTATTTCAAATGGAGTTTAGACAAAAATTACTACATCAGAATAGTTAAAAAGAATTAAAAATGAAGCAATGACAGATGAATTAATTATGTGATGGATACATGGTGCTCACATACATATTTGCAAAAATTGTAAAAGTAAACACGTATGTAATTAATCAAAAACTTTTTATGCGAAAGCTTTCAAATACCAAATCTCTTCAACCTTGAAATGTAGAAAAGTTTCCCAAAGTGAATGCCAAAGACCAAAACGTCTAGTTGGCAAAGCTATTAATCTGATTAAGATTAACTAGGAGAAAACATTAATTTTCAATTGAGAACGTTACTCAAGTATCGACCTTCCTGTATTTCGTGACCCAGTTCCAACCTTTCCAATAATTACCGTTTGATGTTGACATTCTTTGTTTACTTTTGGTAAAGTCGAGATTGTTTCAATTCCCGTGAAATTGTTTCCAAATGCCGTTTTCCTACTTCCTGTTGCCTTTGTAGCAGGGGATGAACAGGTTTGTTTTGTTATATCTGACTTTTCTTTTAGATGATAAAATTAATCAGCATAATTATGTATAATTACCACATATAAACATAAACACACGCCTTTTTCCCATGGGGGTAGGCAGTTACTACAGAACGCAACCTGTAACGATCCTTACATATTCCTTTTTGCATCGTTTACGTTCATACATCTATATACCATCTGTGTCAATTACCACATTAACATACAAAATCACCTAACGTGTAATTCAAATTACCGATTTTATGATTTATATCAAATCTATAGGTACATCTCTGTCTAACGCTTCAGGGAATACAATCGTTATGATAGGTTATAATTCTTTTTGAGAAATAAAGTTCTTAAACCATATATCAAATGCCTAAGGACCCTAAGCTTACAACACCCTGACAAGATATGTCACAGATTTTTTATTTTGCATACAGTGTCAAAATTCCTCTACAGTTGACATTCCATATAATTTATGGTGAAAGATATATAGATAATACATGCATGCATGTTGGTCCGATAAAATTATGTCTCCATCTATATGTGCATACCTAATCATGTATCATGTTACACATGTTTTAACAAATCAATCTATCTTTATCTTTATAATTATCAACATACCCTGCAAAAATGTCTGTTAGGATCTTGAACACCTCCTACACAAATATAGTGTCCTGGTAGCATCTTCGTGTCGATCTCGCATATTGAAGGATCAATCATTGGGGCGTTTACTACTCGCATGTGCTGTGGAAACAAAAGAAAACATTATTTAGATTAAAGGCGCGTTTCCATTATGCAAGTGATTTGCATACTAGTTGCAAGTTGCATGCAAATTGTATAGTGGAAACAACAACTTGCAAACAAGTTGCAACTTGTATGCAATTAGGTTTAAACTTGTACGCACAATAATCAAGTCGGCACATTTGCACGCAAGTTGCAAGCGCATGCGGTCGTGCATAGAGGATTACTTTGTTTATGACTTTATTACTTTGTTAAAATGACTGCTAAATGGGATACGGAGAAAACAATAATGTTTATTGAGGAATATCATAGACATGATTGTCTTTGGGAACCAAAAAACAATCTTTACAAAAAAACTAACTTGTATACCACTAAAATCTTGTATGCAAGCTGCAAGTTGAACAAAATCGTGTTTCCAATTCAAATCACTTGCACACAAGTCTGACGTCATACATGTATGCAAACACTTGCATAATGGAAACGCGCCTTTAGTTACATTAGGTAAATTCTTGTGGCTAAGTAATTTCAGCTGCACGGGTCGATCGATCAGGTTAAGCTACGCTTGCCGCGGTTGGTCCGTGGATGGGTGACCATCTGACATACCAAGACCCCTCCGCGTGCCGTTAAGCCGTTGGTCCCGGCTGTTATTTGTAGATCTTTGACAGTTGTTACGGGTCGTCAACTCGTCAGAAGCCTGAAAGTCTACAAAAAGTTTTACCAAGGGGTATCTAAAACTATCGTGTTACCCAGTAACTGGGTTGTGGAGGTCAGATAGGCAGTCGCTCCATGTAAAATAGAGGTATTCTAGTTTTTGAGTACACAATTATTATTAGGTTATTCGGTTAGTTAAGAGTCCGGTAATCCTCCTAATCCTTTTGATTGATTTTCATACATATGTGCCTAACTAATAAGGTCTAAAACTGCCTTATCTCTTTGAATAAGAATAGTAATAAAACGAACGTTCCTCACTCTAAGGAAGCTCGCCCACGTACTACTTTTTGTAGCTCCGATATTCGCAGCGAGTTTGTTTGGCACTGTGGTTATGAGCAACTTTTTATAGCACGTGAGCGTTTCAGTATTGAACTCTGAGGGCGGATTTCACCAACGAAATCAAACGCTTTTTTATACGAACGGTACCGTGTGGAGCCGGACGTAAAGAATAGCACCACCCGAATTCTTCCCGTGCAAAAGGCGACTAAGGCACTTACTAGAGAATGGGCAGCAGCGTTCTCTATGTAGTTTAACACCATACTGCGATCGCCAATTCGCCTGCCTAGCGTGGCGATTATGCAAACCCCCCTTTAGGACAGGCCTATGTCCAGCAGTGGACGTCTTTCGGCTGAAACGATGATGACGATGATGAATACGAACTGTGAAATTGGCCCTAAATGTCTTATATTCGGCTATAAAATAATCGCTCAGCGATTGTCGCTCGTGGGCGAGCACCTTAAAAGGAGAGGTATACAATACCAGAGTGGTATTATATTCTTCTTTCTTTTGGTCTACAAAAAAACATTTTTCATTCCGTAAAATATAAAAAACTAAACCACATTGTACGTTCTGCGGAAATTCATATGCCTAGAGTTATGCTCACCATTGTTCAACGCAGTCCGATCTTTTTAGTATACTTTTTTATCTGACGTCATAATATAAATGGTTGGTCTCACAATCTTTGAACTCGTATTTTAATGGAGAAATCTTTATGGCTTTTCTGATATTGATGTAGACCTTAAAGTATTACTTAGTTTGAATAATGGTAGGTAGCTAGGGCTAGACAGTCAAGGACTATTTAGTATGCCCTTTGTCTAAGAATGAGCCAGTACTTTGTATGAAGCTTATTTATTGCTGACATTTTAACCCCTCATGAGCAAGTCACCAGATTCTCAATTCACCATATTCTCAACTAACCAGATTCACAACTCTGCTGAGTACAGTCGACAGCACAGGTTATATGGAACTGTCATATTTATTCAACATTATTACTCTTTGATTATTATATACTGCCTAATGTACTTACCTACCTTAATTTTGCACCCAGGTGAATTTGGTGAATAAAGTTTACTTTTAGTATACTTAATGCATGGTGAATAATATTTACGAAAAGTATTGTTGTGTGAATTTAGTAAGTAAACTACATCAAAAATTCCGTATTATTTTGGTTTGGTTTCGATTTACACATGTTTTTATTTTTGGTGAATAAAGAACCTGTTCTGTTATTTTTTGTGATTTTGTGTTTCATTGTACATTTGGTGAGTTGCGAATCTGGTTAGTTGAGAATCTGGTGACTTGCTTATAAGCCATTTTAATTACTTACTTTAAACATCTCAAATTGGAAAGGTTAAGAGTTCATAATACCTCAGCGCCACCATAGGTACTCTATATCTCGCTCGCACATTAATGCTTGCGGTCACGCGAGCAAGTGACAGCACAGGGAGAAGGCTCCAAGGCGCCGATAGTTTAAGTAATTTCTTTTTACGGTGAAAATAATGATAATAAAAAAATAGTATGTGCTTTATAATTAGTTCAGTTATTATGCAGTTTCATGAATTTGAAGTTAAATATTTGCACACCTGTAGGATATGGCTTAAAGATTTTTTTGTATGTTTTACCTTACTTAACTTACTTAATTAGCCTATAATGTTCGCACTGCTGGAACACAGGCTTCCTCTCGGTGAGATCCACCACGCGGGCCCAGTGCGGGTTGGTAAATGTCACATATCTTCGAATTTTTGATTCTAGGACTTGCCGGTTTCCTCACAATGTTTTTCTTCACCGTTTTGAGAGCAGTGGTGATGAAATTAATTACACAAAGTAAAACGCCTGCCTGGGTTCGAACCCACGACCTACAACTCGTAAGTCGGGGCCGACACCACTGGGCTACCACGGCTCTCCTGTTTTACTACCCTTATTAAATGAATTGAATTTACGTGATTTAAGTTTACTCCGCGGGTTCTTGCTAGGTCCACAGTAGTAACAATTTCGATGCTCACCCCATTAGGAGTCCATGCGACGATGGAGGCTAGGAATCCGAGCGTGATATTGTCGTCTGCGCCTGGTAGCCTGACGCTCTGCACTCGAGAACTAAACCCCATCGGGGTTTCTAGCTTGACTGCTGTCACGTGAAGATCAAAGTTGTTGATCATCATTTTTATCTGGAATTCAAAAATAAAAATGGTAATGGTTTTTCATTGCAAATTATGCAAAAGACCGTCTTACATGGTCGGTATTACGTTAGTTAGAACTAAAGAATTACATCGCGTATGAGCATGCATCCGTTCAAACCGATTGGGCGCGGATTTGTCTGCCCATTGATCTCTCCATGTTTCTTACTCATACATACATAATTAGCCTATAATATTCCCACTGCTGGGACACAGGCCTCTTCTCTGTGAGAAGGAGTGTGTCATAATCCCACGCGGGCCCAGTGCGGGTTGGTGGATGTCACATGTCTTCGATTTTTTAGTTCTAGGACATGCCGTTTCCATCACGATGTTTTCCTTCACCATTTTGAGAGCGGTGGTGATGAAATAATTTACATCCTCTTCGTTCCCTCTGTTTGTCTGGTTAGACCTATTATTTATACTTGTGTAATATACTGCCTTCTGAGGAAATTATTAATATTTGATGCTTTTTGAATTGCCTTTTGTTTTTGTTATCTTTTTCAAAATAAGATGTCATTATCGTTAAGTAGTACATAACTAAACTTTGAAGCATTTGTTCATCCGCGCATATTGTTTTTTATAAACTTTTCTACAAAAAAATCTAAAACCGTCTGCGTTCGAACCCACGACCTATGTACTACTCGTAAGTCGAGGCTGCCACATGTTTGTTAGGTAGCCTTAATTGGAGTGGGTTTTGCAATGAGTGTATGTCCTGCGTAGGCGTTGACTGTACGTTTATGTCCACGTCCGTCAAAGCCAGACTCAAAGGTACAAAAATCTTCATTTGATTTTACTCAGAAATGCTTATATTATGGTCATTATTTTGACAACCTCCTTTGAGCAAAGTCGACCTTTCCGCGCTACTTGAATAGGCGCCAGCAAATTTGTATGGAATTTCATTGCTGGTGAGTTCTAGCCACCAGCAATTTCCTTTGAAAATCCATTATTGTCGAGTTTTGTTTCAAAAATTTTCAGGTGCAAAAAGATTTTATTCAGAATTTGGCTGTCATCATAAAACATGTATAAAAAATACTTTTTTTTTTCTTTTTTAATTACTCGCATTGTTTGAGTAAAGCACTATACAAGCCTTGGTCCACAATGACTGCGTTGCTGGCCACGCTATGATGGCCTCCAGCTTAGCTTAGCTATGATCTCGGCCTTCAAGCTAGTCATCATTGCAGCCCTTGCTGTCCGCGCTATAAAGGACTCAACCTTTGGTCTCAGCCTTTATTCCAGCTTGTACATCAAGAGCTGCAATGCTGACCGTGCTGTGTTGGCTTAGAGCTGCGCTACGCTGCGCTTTTGGCCATCATCAGCGCTGCCAGCAACGCAGTCATTACTGACCGTGGTAGTAATGTACCTACCATTACTTAAAAAGCCAGAAAACACAACTGAATTAAGTTTTTATTTCGGGAGAACAGCTGGTAGGACAATAAGTTTGAGTTGGGTAATAAAAGTTTAATTCGAGGAGTTAGTACATAGTAAATAGTTTTATCTATTGCTCGAAAACGCTTAGCATATTATGAGCAATGGTTTTACTACCGTTTAACTACGATTAACTAAGTCGAATTTCGTTGGTTAATATTTCCGATAAGTGTGTACTGAAATACTTTGAAGAGACTAGCATATACCAAGGAAGCATGGCACAAAAGGGCAGAAACCTACCTAGCAGTGATTGGAATATTCAAAATTCATTAATTCACATTACAAGTTCGTGTTTGGGTCACAGATATTCATATGTGTACCAAATTTCAACTCGGTCCAGTAGATTCGGAGCAAATCGGCTGTGACAGACACACGAGTGATCCTATAAGATCCGTTTTTTTCCTTTTGAGGTACGGCACCCTAAAACGCTAAGCAGATAATAACTTAATGCTATGAAAATGTATAATATCTTTCCAATATTTGAAGTAAAAATGTTGACAACCTGTACATTTTCTCTGCAAACAAATGAATTATGTCACAATAGACGGGTTCAACAAATATGCAACACAAATGTTTAATCACCGGGCTTTCCAGCCATATCCGTAGTACGCAGACGCGACGGGCCATACGTAAATAAAATATGAATAGTGCTCAAATGGAACCTGCTGACGCTATCTGTTCTCCTAGTACATGACGTTCATTTTAGTTGGCTGGTCCTATTTGTATTTCGAGATTTGACCTGTTTTGCTGACCATAATTAATTAGTGGTTCATTAATTACTCTTTATAAAGAAACGGATTATGCCTGGTTTGTAAAACCAGTGTGTTTTATTTCCTTTTATTTATAACAGGCCATAATGTCATCACCAAATTCGTTCACAGCAGTGTAATAAAAATACCTATTCGCTTGACTACGATCAAAGGACCCAGTTTGAATAAGACTTGCGGATCCCAGAAATGTATGCAATTCAAGATAAGAAGATAATAATCAACACAGCTGTAAATCTGTAAATTAAGCCCCAAACGTAAGCTCTAACAAAAAGAGTCCTATCTCGACGTTCTAAATTGAAATTTTGACATCACAATCCCCTAAAAAGAGTCTTTTAAACCAAATTTCACACGCGCAAAGATGCTCATACGCCGAACGACAATAAACGAATCCACTAACCGACTCATTACCAGTCCCTCCGGTGTCGCAGTAAAGATTTTATGCTTGGAATAAAAACGTCTGATATCACCTCTCATTTGGTTACGTTATTACGTTTTCATGATACCGTTATTACCTTTTGCTTTTGAGACTAACTTGATGTTGTTATCACTGTGAATGCTTTGGTTTTTGCTGATTGGGAAACTGTGGAGATTTATTTTCTTGCGGGCTCAATTCGTTTTAGGTTTTTTTTTTTTTTACTAATTTATATTTAAGGGAAACATGAGTAGCATTAACAGCGAGAAATGTAATAGGAATCTAACTTCTATCTATACAAAAATTAAATGTATATTTACGAATATTGTCAAAGTGAAGATGTTTACGGCTAAACAACCGAAACCAATAAATCGAAATGAATTTTGGCAGAGAGGCTAAAAATACTAAAGTGATTATAGGGTTATTTTTATACCGAAAAATCAATATGCGGACGAATCAATGCTTCTAAGTATACTCGTATCTATACATAAAGATAATGACATTATAATTTGAAAACATTATTAAACAAAAAGCAATGCAAAGAGCATTAATAAATTATAATTAATGCTATTTGAATTGCCTTTTGTTTTTTTTTTGTTATGATTACATTACGAAACCTATCTGTCTGTTATAAAGACAAGACCTTGTCATTTTATGACGTGCAAGTAACATTCAACCTTATGGTTGAAACCACAAGAACTTTTTACAGATTTCGAATTTCCCGTTCTTGTAAATGAACTTTAAGAGCATAAACAGCGAGAAAAAGTAGGAATCATTATCAAATGAAATCGTACGTACACACCAACATTTTCAAAAAAAAATTCTATTTTTTCGATGCGTTTTTGGCTAACTGCCTAGCAAAATTGAGAATTTTTTGTAGAAAAGTTGATAAAAAACAATATGCGCGGATGAAAAAATGCTTCAAAGTGTAGGTACCCATCAAGCTGAATCCAGTTTAGGCTGATCTCGCATTGTATAGGATTTTATTACAATGAGAGGCCAGCTTATACTGGAATTGTATAGCTTGATGTGTAGCCGTGTGTACTACTTAACGATAATGACATTTTATTTTGAAAAAGATAACTAAAACAAAAGGCAATTCAAAACGCATCAAATATTAATAATTCCCTCAGAAGGCAGTTTATTACACAAGTATAAATAATAGGTCTAACCAGGCAAACAGAGGGAACGAAGAGGATCAACAAGGAAAGTCGCGTAAAACTCAGTTAAGTGGAAAAAGATAATTAAATAACAGGCCTGCGATAAATTAGTGGTGCGACATTTTATCGGCCCGGTAAGGGACCTTTCATAATATAATTATTTTGTTAGAACTTGGAAGTTAGATTAGGAGGTTCATAGAAATCTATATCTATACCTACATAGGCTACATCATCTGCTTAGCCTTTTCCCAACAATGTTGGGGTAGGTTTCCAGCCAAACGAACCGGAACGGACGGTCTATATGTACCAACATAGGCTACATAATATAATAAAATAGTAAGGAAGTCAAAACTATATCATAGAACATAAAAAAAGTAATTCTTACGATATGTGGGAACGAGTCTCATGCTGAAAATATAGTTTGAGAAATTTTGTCCATTTATCTGGATGTATGTTCCGGGTGGTACGTTCCCGTGTGATATTTTCCGACATCCACGCGGGCCGGGGGCAAAAGCTAGTGTTGATTGATTTAAGAAACCTCAATACGGATGGTTAAAATAAATTATCTTCATAGTAAGTCAGAATCATTTCTTGATAAATTTTTCTCGATTTAGATTTTTGTTGTCATTGGTCTTTTTTTAAGTTCCGTCTAAATGCTGAATTTTATATATTTTTTCTTAAATATTTCAGTCAAGTATACAAGTTTTGATACTGACAATGCATAATCTTCTAAGCCGTTCTGACATTTCCTTGGCAATGATAAGTAATGGCATCCAAAATATAATATTTTTCTATCGGAGATAGCAACGTGTACCTAGTTACTTTGCCAATAACTTAGACTCAATTACCCAACTTCAACACACAAACACAATTTCCTTAAATATAACTTCCTAACAACATCTTAAGGGGCCGGCGATGGCTGCGTAGTTCATACAAACGTCATACCAAAATAATTTGTAAATCAAACATATTCTTAAGGTAGTGTGGCTTTATTCCGATTGGAATACAGAATATCTAGGTTCCCAATTATATATTTTGAAAGGACAATGGTATAAAGACGAGATATGAGGAATTTAAAATTTCTATAGAAAACTTATTTTTCTCATAACTCTTGTTTAAATCAGTGTCCATTCAAAATATATTTTTGGGAACCTAGATATTCTGTATTCCAATCGGAATAAAGACAATATGTATGATTTACAAATTATTTTGGTATTACGTTTGTATGAACTACGGAGCCATCGCCGGCCCCTTAAAAAAAAGCACGGAAAAATAGGCAAAAATAACGTCCATACATCAACAAACTCAATCTAATTCTGTTAACAGCAAGCATATCATAAAACTAAACTTTACCTTATGGAGAGCCCCTGCTTTGTTGTTGTAGGAACTGCCTACCCTCACTGTGAAATTGCTGAGATTCTTATGCGTCACATACGATTTTATGATGCTCCTGAAAACAAAGGAACGTCCTATACATAAATTATGAAGAACAAAGGGGTGAAGAAAATGGGATTCTGATTTGGATTGGTGTTGAGTTTGATAGAAATTAAAATGCGAATTTGTCTAAATTTGGGATACTACGATACGATTTAATATCAGTTAAGAGCGTTTAGTCGTAAACATTCTCAAAGAATAGTGTTACAGCCAAATTAGCCCGATTTTATATTTTCCATAGAAACAGAGATTTCCAGTTATCTATTTTTAAATAAGACGTTTCGAAAATGTTCTTAACTAACTTTTTAGACCTTTGTATTCTGCTTATGCGTATGAAATTTTATTAAAATCGGTTCAGTCATTTCGAAAAACAAGTGTTGAATGTTTGTGTATTGTATGAAATGCCGTACGTCGTAAACGCTCATAATGTGTGTAAACATGACACAGCAACTTTTTAATTAACTTTTACTGATATTATAAGGTAGTACCTAAAACTGATGGGATAAAGGTTTTAGTTGCGCTTAGGAGCCCCCTTAGTCGAGGCCCGAAGTGTCCTGCCCCCTGCCAGCTAAATGGTTGTTTTGAACATGTGAAAAAAATTCATGGCAGTAGTAAAAATTACGAAATTAAGTGGAAAACTATCACAGCTAAGAAGGCTTTAATAGGACTAACTTAAATCTGCAGTTGGAGAATTGACCGTGACTTATATCGATGTATGGGAGATCATATTTTTCAACTACAATGTTAAGTTTGTTTTTAGTAAAAATTCATCAAAACTACGGAACCCTTCATTATGCGTGGTCCAACACGCACTTGGCTGGTTTTTTTTTCTACATGTTTTACAAATAATAAATTATATTAATCTATCAGGTAAATCTAAACGACAAACAAAATAATAGCTCGGAAAAACTTTCAAACAAATTACGATCACTATTAAACCATTATCTTGTCAGCTTATCATGTCCACACATAATACCAGGGCACCATAAATAATAAAACAGCTATTAATACGTCTACCATTAAGGATTTACCTTGAACATCACGTTGTATCGCTCCCTTTTTCGATTTTTATCTACTTGACAGGTATGGGTTAGCCTTTCACCGATTTGGGTATTGGCTTAGGGTTGACATTGAAAGGGTTTTTTGGGCTTATGTTGCGCCATCATGCATGTAGATATTTTTATGTAGTGCTAACTTTCATGTAGAAGATTTTATTTAGAAGCTTGAAAGTACAACTTGTGAAGGATATTTTTCAAATAGAAAATGGTGTTCAAACGGCTAAATTGATTGTCGTTCTGAATATGGTAGGTATAAATATTTGAATCAGGGGCTCATAAATATAAATCAACGAGGATAGGGTTTCAGAGAGAGGAGGAACCTTATTACAATACAATTATTATGTTAGTGAGTATCTGCTTTAATTAGAGCACATTGCAGTATCATAATTAATGCCAGCAGTATCAAGTGTCGAACCAGTTCAGTTAATGACCATGCTGATAGGATGTATGTTACCAAGACTGAAGAAGGTGGTTGGAAATAGCCGCGTAATGTATGCAAGGCATGAGTTTGTTTGTATGCAATTTTATTGTTGAATTTTGTTTTTGTATTACATAAGTAACAAGTTTTTCTTATTATGATTTTTATTAAGAGTCTATAATACCTCTGCGCCACCTCACTCTTTATCTCGCTCGCACACTAATGCTGGCGGTCACGCGAGCAAGCAAGACAGCGTGGCAGGGAGAAGACTCCAAGGCACCGATAGTTTAGTTTATTTCTTTTTACGGTGAAAATAATGATAATTAAAAAAAGTAACATAAGACCTGCTTTATAGTTCAGTTAATATGCAAAGTTTCATTATCTAATTTGAAGTATTTTTTTAATACCAGCGGTTTATTGTTCGGTTTGGAGGTAACTTTGTAATTTTTTTCTACCAAGAAAATTTTATGGAATCGTGTTTTCGTCAAACAGTACTTAACATTGATCCTCAACTTTACCACAGTACTTAACATTGATCCTCAACTTTACCAATTATATTTATTTCAAAATTAATGCTGCAGTATTTTAGACATAACTGAGGACCATGCTAAGCCATTTGAGGTAGTATAGGCTCTTAAGTATTATTATTATTTGTATGTGTTTATTATATCTCGGGAACATGGGGTGGAAGGACCTTTGGAAGACGTACGAGGGGCTGAATTTTAAAGAGGCACCAACAATTATTATTATTATTATAATAACGCTTGCAATTAGGTACTATGATTCCAATTAAGGGCCTGTGCACACCACGTTTTTTAAACGCGCCGTTGATGCGCGTTCTCAACTACACACAAGTAAACATTTTGAAAATCCTTTTCATTTTCTGCTAACCTAGTACCCATATCACTACACAGTGTTTGCGCGACCCTATATTATTATACTTTCCGTATAAAAAGGACCACGGCGTATCTTTCCCACATTGTTGGTCCTTCCAAGGATATTAGAGGGCTCTTACATAAACCGACTTGGATATTAGCGGATCCGAACATAAACCCTGATGTTTAGTAACACAGTAAAATAGGATGATTTATGTATCGTCAGACGTTTATTTTGGTTGGAAGACGGATTATTAGATATAAGGTTTTCTATTTCGTGGAGATGCTTGTTGTCAAGCACTTGTTCATTTGGTTTTGTTCTCTAGTTACAAGAACGGGGTCATGTTTTCCTGGTAGGTTAGCTTTTTAGGGTTCCGTACCCAAAGGGTAAAACGGGAACCCTATTTACTAAGGATCCGCCATCTGTCTGTCTGTCAGTCTGTCTGTCTATCCGTCTGTCACCAGGCTGTATCTCATGAACCGTGATAGTTAAACAGTTGAAACTTTCACAGATGATGTATTTCTGTTGCCGCTATAACAAAAAATACTAAAAAATAGAATAAAATAAATATTTAAGGGGCTCCCATACAACAAACGTGATATTTTTGCTCGTTTTTGCTCTATATTGATAATGGCAACAGGTAGACGCTTGAAATATTCACAGAATATTTAGTTATAATATATTCAATTTAAAAATACATAATTAAATTACAATAAAACCAATATTTAAGGGCCTCCCATACAACAATCGTGATTTTTTTGCCATTTTTATAGATAATGGTACGGAACCCTTCGTGCGCGAGTCCGACTCACACTTGCCCGGTTTTTTTAACACTAGATTACCTGGCTTATTATGTAGGTACACGTCATGTGACATTTTCGATTGTATAGTTACTTTTCCAGTACCTAAGTAATTTAATGTTGGACATCACTGACTTACGGTGAACATAGTGAACATGGAAAGATGGTTAACTGAAGTCGCCACTATGCAGTGAGCACCTATACCTTATTCTAAGATACCTACCTACTGGGCGTTCACTATTGCTCTGTCTCTTTATCTGTATCTATAAAAATATTATAAAATAACTTATGCTCGGAACTCCACCCACGTGTGTAAAAAAAAAATGTTTGATAATGTGCAAACAGCGTTCTTTCATAATATGAAACCCACATATTATATGGGGCTAGCGAATTTGTAGCCCCCCTTTTGCAAAAAAGATATATGTTTTTAAATTTCTTTCTTGTTTGCAAAATAGTTGGGCAAACGTCATCTAAAACTGTTCTAAATTTCAAGTTAATAGCATTAGTAGTTCTTGAGATATCCAGGTGTGACTGACAGACAGACAGACTTAGTCTCACCATAAGGGTTCCTCTTTACCATTTTGGTACGGAACCCTAACAATAAATTTTGGCCTAAAATATGCAAGTATTATCATAAAATATTTAAAAAGGATGTAAAATAAAAAATAACAACTTTTAACATTCACTCTGAACTGAATGTAAAACATGAATTTAAGAAATGCCAAATAACAAAGGCTTTAATAATAACTTTCAAAAAATGGCGAATAAAAGTAAACATTCAGGCTTTTCATCTATCAGACGAGGTAGATTTGCAAACATTTGTTTATCATGAGGCAAAAGGCCAACGCAATGCGTAATTTTAATGAATAAAACATGTTCATCTCTTTCTCCTACTGAATTTTAGGTTTAAGAGCAAGATGGCAACACAACCCTTGGAGTGTTGGCAGAATAAATGATTATTTGCCATCCACTAAGGGGTTTGTAATCTTGTCTTAATTTAACGTAAACAGTATCCCTAATTTGTGCCTTATACAAGTTAAAATAAACGCTGTAATTGGTTGTTTGAATTGCCTTTTATTGAAAGTCCTTGGAGTTATTGTATGATCATTTGTTGGAATGGTGGGAGGAAGTGTGCTTTTGTATTTTATCTGAACGTATAAGGGCTCATGCAGACTGGCGCGGTAACGCGGCCGCGCTCGGGCGCGAAAGGCAGCGCGAAACTTTCCATGAACTTTTCATAGAAATTGTATTCCTAGTGTCGCGTCGCGCCTATCTGTGGGAGCCTTAATGAGATGCCTCGAATGGACTGCCTCGTTGGTCTAGTGGTCGTAAGCGCTACTGCTGAGCATGAGGTCGTGAGTTCGATTCCCATGTCGGGCAAAAGCGTTAATGTTATACATATATTCTAGGTAAGGATTGTTTGCAACGACAGTTTGGTGACATGTAAGTATTGCTATAGATATACTTTATTTTCCACATGCAGAAAGTAAACAACAAGCAAACAAATAATTTACAAAATCGGTCCATAATTGACACAGAAATCGGTAAACGAAGATATACATAAAAAAACAAAAATACAGGCGAACTGCATATACAACGTGTTTTTTTTTATATCCCATAACTCTAGGGTATGATTGAGGCCATATCAAAGAATCAACTGGCATATGAGTTATGTTCCAATCCTTCGTTATTTTTTTTTTCATTTTTCATACAAAATAATTCGGCAAAGTCACGATTATTAATGTAAAACACCCTTACGTGAAATATGACAACGTCGACAAGGTAGCTTTCCCGTCACTAGCTGCCGCCGCGCGCCGCCGACGGGAAGCTCCGATACCAACATACCTACATATTTTATTTTACTATTTATTTTACTACACTACTGCGAAGTTTGGCAACCTCGCAAAAGTAAAGATTCGTCATACTGGTGACAATTTTTGACCTAATTTAATTATGATTGATGATATCTCCGAAACGATGCATTTTTGGACCACCTATTCTAGGAGTTTTAGTGTTTTTAATTTTTACCTACAGAATATAACCCTAGAGTTATGGGATATAAAAAAAACAGGTTGTATAACCTCCTCTTTTTTGGAAATCGGTTAGTAATAAATACATATTATGTTATATAATTTATATGTTTGGTAAAGTGTTTCCCCTCTTTTATAGTTTCTCTATCAATTAATTGTGTTAGAACGTCTGAAAATAAATGGAATATTATTTATAATACCAGGAATTGTTAAATCTATACCGTAAAGAATAGCTCCATCCCATTTCTTCCCGTGGGTGTCGTAAAAGGCGACTAAGGGACTTACTAGAGAATGGGCAGCAGCGTTCTCTATGCATTTTTAAAACCATACTGCGATCGCCAACCCGCCTGCCAGCCTCCCTTATTTGGGGGAGGCCTATGTCCAGCAGTGGACGTCTTTCGGCTGAAATTATTATTTTTATTATTATACCGATAATAAAATAGTAACGAAGAATTTTTGTCCGTTTGTCTGTCTGGATGTATGTTCCGGAGTGCCGCAAAAAAGGCTGAACGGATTTGGATGAATATTGGCACACAGATAGTATATAACCTGGATTAACACGTAAAGTACTTTTAATTGCGGTAGTACGTTCCCGTGGCATATTTTCCGACACCCACGATGGACGTAGCCGTGGGTAAAAGCTAGTAATATATACAACACACACATTAATGTACAAGACAATACATACAAGGTGTAAAATAAATAACGCACAACCTCTTAAGGGGTGATTGTACTCATAATTATGAACAACTTTTACTATCGGACCAAATCTGAAATCGCGAAAAAAAAATCTGCTGTTCCCTACATTTTGTTACGAGGTATGAGAACATAAATGTATGGAACAGCTGATTTTTTTTCCATCGAACTGAATAACTTTTACCATGAGACCAACTTTGACATCGCGAAAGAAAAATCAGCTGTCTGATACAGTTTAGAACAATAGCTATAAACTTTAGTATGGAACAGCAGATTTTTCTTAGAAGTTTTACCGTCCTTTTACAAAACAAGATTTATATTTTGACATGGCTTAAACCATGGAACCAGTTTTTGTAATAAGAACGTAACTATGATTAAAATATCGTTCTTTATACAAAACTGAAAATTAGTTCGGTACTAAGTTGTCAGTTTTGTATTAATAACTTTACCATATCCGGAATATAGTTCGAAATTCAATAATAGCTCCATGGTTAAATCTGGGTCTGAAGATAAACCTTGTTTTGTAATAAGACGGATTCAGTTCGATGGTCTAAAGCACTCCTTACAGTTCGTAAGGTAATTTTTGCGATTTCCGACTTTTCTAGTACTCAAACCTCAGTTGGTCCAATATAGTCTTTTGATCCTGTATGAAACAGGATCGATTGGAATTTAAAAGTTTTTGTGAAAACTGTCCATTTTCTTGATGTCTTTTTTTTTTCAAAATCTTTGAATGCAGATCAATATGTATCAAAAAGTTAAGGAGTCACCTAAGACCGTTTCCTTGTAGCTACAACGATTAAGGTACCTTCTCTTACCGCCCCCATCTCAAATCCAACCTGTATAACGTTTCTCTCCCTCCCTTTTTCTCAGTTTTCGATTAATCTAAAAACGAACATTAAGGTGACGATAACCGACTTTGAATGGTTTTATACTGAAGATCACGTCTAAACGAGTAGTGTTAATGATTTGAAAAAAAATATATGATAAATTAAAGCATTTCTCAATAACTTAATATGTGAATATTTTAGATTATGTTTATATTACTTATTGAAATTAATTTGTAAAGTTATGTCTAACGCGGATAAAAAACAGAGAATGGCGCAAAATCTACCAAGCGTATTTTGCTGAAATCTTCTCTAATTTAAAGATAATTTGATTATTGATCTTTTAGTATATGCTTTTTATTAAAATACCTTTTGTTTTGTGTCTAATAAATTAAAAATGCGTCAAATTGCGGACACCGCTCCTTGATGGGCGGCTGAACGTACCACGCGTTGCGTGAGCTCAGTACAGAACACGCAAGCTAACCACTCAAGGTCACTAACATAATATATATCTGCGTCCTAATAAGCAACATCAAACAAAAGGACTCAGGAACAGACTTCCTCTTGTCTACAACCTGTAGCTAGATAGGTAGGTAAGTATGGTAGGTACATATTTGATCTGTCAAACGGACTTGTTTGCATAGGTCCGGACCCTACAGGCAGGTACAATTCCATTGACCTTAATATAATAACAATGGTACAATCAATTACAAGGTTTACATTATACATACGCCTTTAGGTAGGTTCGGCTTACGTAAAGTCTAGGAATAAAATGTTGTGGGAGATTCAATTGGCTAGAAATATCAGCATATTGCAAAGGAATTTATAATAGTGGTCATCCACTGGTCGAAATTCGACCCCCTCTACCTAAAATCTATATAGTACCTACTACTAATTCCATGATATTACAAGTTATGTACTTATTCTATGCTCAAGATGTCACTTCTGTCATCTATCTATCTTCAAGCCATGAGGCCCTGGTATTGTGAGTGTGTCAAACGCATTTTTTTTATTAATTTAAGTCCCATGTAATAGGCGACACGAGCCTGTCATAAACTGGGTACAAATTCATACTCTGATATCACATTCCCCTTTGCCATTTAATTTACGAATTTCAATCTACTAAAAACTTCAGCGCCCTACTGACCTTTTCCACAAATTATACTGGAGTGAACCAGATGCTTTCCAAACCAACATTTAATTAACATTTCCCATTCAATATGTCGATAGCTTTCATGAGAAACAGGCCAAATATTAAGCACTAACTGTTGCCCGTAGTTTCACTCACGTTCTAGGGAAACTACTAAGTTTTGAAAAAGGACATAGTCTATGTATGTGCTAAGTTTCATCTAAATCCGTTCGGTAGTGTATGCGTGATAGAAGAAAAAATAACTAAACTTTTATTTTTCAAATAATGTATTGAGTCTCTTAATTACAATGTACTTACTTAATTGAAAAGTCGACGAAAATTTAGGTTATCTATGCATATAATATAAAAAATAGTTATAAAGTCCAAACTGTAAATAAAATATTTTTGAAAAAAAAAAATTGTCCGTTTATCTGGATTGTCGCAATATCGCCTGAACGGATTTGAATAAAATAACGCACACAGGTAGTTTATAACCCTGATGCAAAGATAGGATACTTTTAATAATAACTTTCAAATTGAAAATATTAGTAGGATAGGTAACTGTCGGTAATTAAACTCGGCTGCATAATACAGGTTCAAGATAATAATAATGATGTTATCTGTTTATATTACGTTATTGTCTTGTTTTCAGTTAATTTACGCGATGTTTTCTTCTGTGGTTAAAATATCTGCTTTTGTACGAAAGCAGCTAAACAAAATATATGAAAATTAAAGTCTTTTTTGTATTTTTTTGGGTGTCACTGGCCACTGGGAATCCAACAGATTAAAAATCCAACAAATCCCTGTGGCCATTGATACCAAAAACAAAAAATAAAAAAACATAATCTTTTCATAATTTAGTATCACTGTTCCGATGGTTTTCCTTCATGCATTATGTTTACCTAGTGTCCAGTCTATCGAAAATGTCCTGATTATGACACTAAAATTCCATAAAATTAAGTGAAAAATGGAGGTCTAAATTAAAACAAATCTTTCCTCCTTCATAATTTCCTGAATCTTTTTGAATAAAATAAATAAAATACTAAGTGGTTCCTGTTTAATAATTTCTGGGCCGTTAGAAATAATAAAAATATTAATACATGATACTTACGAATCAAAGCATTTGGAGAGGGTCAGAAGCCAGTATGTGTTGAGTATGACGGCGCTGCAGATGTAGGTATCGTTCTTGTTGAGGGAAGCCGCGTACGGGTGTTCGTACACCTGCGTCACGGTTGCGCCTATCCTCTCCACACTCTCGTCAAAGTCTCCTGGTAGGGAAAATATTTGGTTAGTGAGTTTTCTTTGTAGTGGCGAAAGATTTGCTTAAAATAACGAACACTTTTTTGAGTTCCGTGCCAACGGAACCCTAAAAAATTTCTAAGGCTCAGCTGTCCGTCCGGCCATCTTTCACAGGACTGTATCTTTTGAACCGTAACACGTAGACACATGAAATTTTCACGGTGTGTGTACTAATACGGCTGTTATATCAAAAACTAATAAAAATAAAATAAAGTTAAAAATTATAGAGGGTAAAAAATACTATTTACTTTTTTAATATGTAGCGTTAAATATTGTTATGTATATTGGGTTATAATGGGATATGGGCAAGAGAATAATGATTTAGTGTTAAATATTGTACGGTGGTACGGAACCCTTCGTGTGCGACTTCAACTCGCACTTGGCCGCTTTTTTTAGGGTTTTAGGGAAAATCTTACGTCCAGTGTTGATTTGCTATACTAATATAATTACTAAGCATTTTCATGGAATACAATATACCAGAATCCATTTTGGATCATGCTACTGGAATTGACGTCCGATTTATGACCACGATCAGTCGAAATCTGGACGAAGCGTTTCTTAGGTGATGGTATTCATGTTAATTGCAAGAGATTAGCAGTTGAATTCAAAGTTATATGCATCACTTATTATCGTCGTTATTCTAAGCGGTACCATTGAAGAATCAATTATAATAAAGACGTGATCTTATCTTCCAAAACTCAGTTAAAACTATACTTAAAATTCTAACTTTTCCATTAGAGCGATTTATTTATATGGGCTCCTGGTACCTTCTGAAAACACGACTCCAAAGTACCCAACTATTTTGAGTGAAGGTTGGGTCCCTGCTAATCGGATGGCGATGATTTCAAATGCCAAAATTCAGTGTTAATGACTAAACTACTAAAACTATTACTATTTGACCCTTTAGTGTGGTCAATGTTATTTTCTCCAACACCTATTTCATTATAAAACAACCCTGATATATAATTTTAGTCACATCTGTTTTAACAACTCTAACAAAAGTAACCCTTATTACAATAGTGCAAGATTTATTGTAGCGTGAGTTTCGTTCCTTGGTATATTGTGTTGAGATAATCAGACTCGGCAGGTAGCGGTCCAGAGATTTATGAAGAAGAACATTAGAAAAATAGGTCGTTTATAAAAGGTCTGTATCTATGTCGGAAATGAGTGGGAAACTTTATTTTTGTCTGTTGAGTGCCCAAAGGACAGCGAGTGGGATGATTTATTAATTTGATTTTGGAATAATTGGAGAATTCGTTTTTTTTTTGTTTTTTTTTTGGCTGAACGAAGATGAGCCAAGACGGTTGTGTTTTACTTCACTTTTATGCATTTTAAATAATAAACATAGTTTTATCGAGATAAATGCTGAATTTGATTTGCCCTTCCATTCCTAACATAGATATATATTCATCATATTATTATTTAATGGTAGTGGTGGCCATACCTTCGACTGCAGGAAATATTTTTATTTTTCCGCGATAGATCCTCATTCACCCTATGTTGTTCTCAAATAGGAAAAAAATATAGGATGCTTTTGTTTATAAAATCGCAGTACTAACCTCTTTGCACACCATATTCAATTTGGTAGATTAGCCGTAACAACGTGCCAAAAGACCAAAAATCGTACAGGAATTTAGTCAGGTAATCTAGAAACATGCCCCTTATATAAATCCGTGACCAATAAATAAATATTTTAACGTAAAAAGACCCGCACGTACCATTTACATTGCACCCGCATTTAACACAAAATGCAAACGCAGAACAAAACAAATTACTTTTGTTCGCTTTTCTCTCGACTAAACTAAATGGAAACGTTTTTATTATGCTATATTATATTTACCCCAGACAGATTTATGTTTATTATTGTTCGATAGTCAGGTAAACTTACACAATGGGTAAAACCGTAAACTAGTAACATTAATAATTTTGATTATGCTTTCCACAATCGTTTATTAAGACCTTGAAACTAACGACCTTCTACTGTCACTATTGCCCTAGTACTTCAATTTGAGGCTCTATACAAGGTCTCTTTTAATTAATTGGCGAAACTTCACAGATGTCTTCTTAGCAATAAAATAAAATTAATTAGGCATAGCTCGAGCCCGTGCCGCAGAGTTTCGTGAAAACTACGTGAAATAATAAAAAACTTCTTTAACAGTGTTATTTAATATTTACAATGAATTACTTACAAAAATGATGCAAGCTTTCATCGATTGTGATATTTTTCAGTTCAGAGCAGATTTATTTACACATCTTAAATTGGTAACTGCCGGATACTGCCGTTGCTATTGTTTTAGCTCGGCAATAGATTTTTTAGGCTCATTGGAAGAATTCAATGAGCCTAAAAACGTACCAATAGAAGGCATCTTAAGATATTATAATGCAAGCTTTCTTCGATTGGTATTTTTAGGGTACCGTACCCAAAGGGTTAAACGAGAACCCTATTACTAAGGCTCCGCCGTGTCTGTCTGTCCGTCTGTCACCAGGCTGTATCTCATGAACCGTGATAGTCAGACAGTTGAAATTTTCACAGATGATGTATTTTTGTTGCCGCTATAACAAAAAATAATAAAAAACAGAATAAAATAAATATTTATGGGGCTTCCATTCAACAAACGCGATGTTTTTGCTCGATTTGCTCTTGAAATATTCACAGAATCTTTAGTTATACAGGGTGTTTGGTGCATCGTGTGCCAAATTGAAATGGCCGACTGAAAGAGTCATCCACTAGCCTTTTAGACCCTTTAACACCCCTCATGCTCTGTGGATTTTTTTTATCGACTTTTTATTGTTTTCCAAAAAAAAAGACCCAAATTTTACATTCAAATACAGATTTAAAAAAAAATATAAGGCGTAGACTCTGAATTTAATTTTTATTTCGATGTGTATTGTTTAAGAATACTTTTAAATACAAAATTAGTGATATTAGTCACCTAGTTCTTTTTTAATTCACTCGCAAAGGTAAAACTTAAATTAAAGCTGTACATGTTACAGCTGTTTATAAGGCTACAAAAAAAAAATCAAAAGTGACCGGGATCTTCCAACTCCCTCATTAATTCTCCAGTCTATCCTCTTTCTAATGATGTGCCACATGCCATAAAAGTATTTTAACAACTTTGTGAATTCGCTAGAATTGTGAATCGAGTCACCTAAGGCTAATATTCAAAATTATGATTTAAAAAAAAATCTCTTAAATGATACCTGTCAAACCTATAAATCTGCTATCTCATTCTTATGGTTAGGTAAATTCGTGTCTCATATCTGTATCTTTCGTGGGATTTACTTGAAATAAAAAAACAAAATTGCATTTTTAACATTTATTTAATCATTGTTACAAATCTTGCTCAAATTGTTGGCCTCTGTTGCGAATGCAGGCCCGACACCTGTTTCGTATTTCAACAGTTGTTGTACGAAGTCGTATTTCCTCCTTAATAGTATTGAATGCCGCTTCTATGCGTTGGACTAATACCTCCCTAGTTAGAACCTCCGTGGCATATACCAACTCTTTGGCACGTCCCCAGACATAAAAGTCTAACGGAGTTAGATCTGGGGAACGTGGCGGCCATGGAATAGGGCCATCGCGTCCAATCCATGCATTGGGGAACACATTGTCGAGATATTCCCTCACAGTCAATCGCCAATGCGCGGGACAGCCGTCATTTTGAAATACAATGGGCACACGTTCATTAAATACGGGCACATCGGTCACTAATTCGGGCAGGTCATTTTGTAGGAATTCCAGGTAGTCTTCGCCATTGAGATTATCGGGCAGGTAATGCGGTCCAATTACCTGATTCCCAATCACTCCTGCCCAAACGTTTACACTAAACCTTCTTTGAGAAGATTTCTGTCTTTTGACACGTGGGTTTTGCGTTTTCGTTGTCCAGTGGTGCAAATTGTGGATCCCATCCTTGGTAAATTTGGATTCATTCATCCACAGTATTCTTTTTAAAAAATCAGGATCATCCACATCCGTGTGTAAAAGAAACCGACAAAAAGCCACTCGTCTCTCAAAGTCGCCACCCTCAAGACCTGCAACAAACAAAAAACTCTTTTAAATTTCTCTTGGGCAATAAGTAATTGCACAAGAAAGGACCCGCTGTTCGTGCTAATAGATTCACTACCTGGAAGTGACGCCATACCATACCCATTACCTGCTAAACAAAGGCAAGGTCAAACAAAGCTTGCACGGGTTTAAAAGTTAGTTTAAAATTACGTACCTTGCTCCGGAGTGTAGTGGAATGGATGCTTTTTGTTTTGACGAAGTACTTTCCACACTCCATATTGAAATATCAAGATACCGACGCGTATGCGTCGGTATGTGTCTTGGAAGACTCTGCGGCCAGGTAATCGTCTACCAGGAAAGCGTTCCTGGTAAAGTCGTTGCGCTGCACGAGCGACGCCATTAGCGGCTCCGTAAGCCATCATGATGTCCGCATATTCTTCGTTAGAGAATGTCGCCATTGCAATAACAAAAAACTCAAAGTTTAACAATAACAACAAAAATTAAACAAATGTAACAAGAACCAGCAAAACTTAACGATAACAAAGTAATAAAAGAATCGCGGACGTTAGGTAGCAGAGGCAGTCATGTCTCGACTAAAAAAATGGCGGGTCGGGCGGCGCGATTTGTTCAAACTGATTTAAGGTATGCAAGAAAGAGATAGAAGATAGATTTTACTGTGAAAGAGTGAGAAAACAAATTTTACCTCTTTCTCAAGTAACAGTTCCGCAATAAATATTTTTTCATTAGAATTTGGAATGTAGTTTTATGTGACTTGATTCACAATTCTAGCGAATTCACAAAGTTGTTAAAATACTTTTATGGCATGTGGCACATCATTAGAAAGAGGATAGACTGGAGAATTAATGAGGGAGTTGGAAGATCCCGGTCGCTTTTGGTTTTTTTTTTGTAGCCTTATAAATAGCTGTAACATGTACAGCTTTAATTTAAGTTTTACCTTTGCGAGTGAATTAAAAGAAAAACTAGATGACTAATATCACTAATTTTGTATTTAAAAGTATTCTTAAACAATACACATCGAAATAAAATTAAAATTCAGAGTCTACGCCTTATATTTTTTTTTTAATATGTATTTGAATGTAAAATTTGGGTCTTTTTTTTGGAAAACAATAAAAAGTCGATAAAAAAAAATCCACAGAGCATGAGGGGTGTTAAGGGGTCTGAAAGGCTAGCGGATGACCCCTTCAGTCGACCATTTTAATTTGGGACACGATGCACCAAACACCCTGTATATTCAATTTAAAAATAAATAACTAAATTAAAATAAAATAAATATTTAAGGGACTTCTTGGCGGGAAAGTGAAGCGTCATGTTCAGCAGTTTGTTTAATTTTCCAAAATTGGTGTTTAGCCGAATATTAATGTGTAATAATGGTGGATTATTAACCATTAAGTGTTTGTGAACGTGCATTAGTGTAGGCAAATGAAACAAAACAGTGCAACTTCGCTTCAAGTTCTCTCAAGAAGTCCGCGTGAGTACTCAGTAAAGTTCCACATCTTTACTGAAACTCAAGGGGAGTAGGCGGGGATATCATCATCATGCATTTATAATTCATTTCATCAATATTAAACAAGAATTAACTTGACATTGGCTAAATGCACAAACCGTGCGAAGCCAGAAGGAAAAAAAAAAAAAATATTTAAGGGGGGCTCCCATACAACAAACGTGATTTTTTTGCCGTTTTTATAGATAATGGTACGGAACCCTATGTGCGCGAGTCCGACTCGCACTTGGCCGGTTTTTTTTTAAATTTCTGAGCTGATTTACGGCCGATAAGAGTTATACCTACATGTTGATATTATTTTGCTATTGTCATATGCATTTTTACCCTTATTTTTCGAAATATTTTTGTTGTAGGTATCTCTTTAGTAGGGAAGTCCTTTGTCAACTCTTGGGAATTTAAATTTCGACACATAGGGAAAAATAGAGCGTCGCGCGCATGCGCCTGCCCTCGCCGTGTGACGTCATATGCAAATTATATCCTGCCTCAATATTGTTGCGTGCTCAACCATTACTCTAGCAATAAATGTCTTGTAGTTATTAGCGATCGAAATCTTACATGTTTTTGACGGTCAGAAATATTGAAACGTTTTCAAGTCAAAGGCTTTACAAAATCTTCGTGATTAGTTGTTTCATTATTATCATCACCATGGGCAGCCTTGTTCCACCTACTGCTGAATATAGGCCGCCTCCCTTTTGTGCCATGCTTCCCTGGTATGTGCGGGTCTCGTTTACTTATTATTTATGTGAAATTATGATTTTAGGAAATCTTGTCATCACGTCTGTGAAGTTATATAAAAGGGATTTTCAGAGGGGTTATTCGCACTTCGCCCCATTCGCACTTCGTACCGCGTTTGCAGTTGGTCCCATTCGCACTTGGTCCCATTCGCACGGTGTGCAGGCAATGTTTTACAGGCTTCGTAAATGCATTTTTGAGCAAATGTGTTGAAAATGTATTTATAACACATACAAATAAATAAGAACGTGCAATGTGATGATAGGATATCGAGCATTAATAATATGATTTTAGATGTAGTTTATTTCTCTTATTTAATGAGTTAATTAAGAGAAATAATAATAATAATATTTATAGCCTCTGAATAACGAGGCTTTGCTCGGTGTAGCGCCTTAACACTAACATTAACACAATATAATATGTATTCGGTCTATACTCGTATCCCTTTACCTCCAAGACTGCATCTAACCCCAACCTAACTTAAAATAATATATTTGCCATACCACTATCGTCTCCCACCAGCCTCACTTGTTAGTCGAAGGATTTGGCGGCGTAGAGAGTTATGATAATCGATCAGTTTCAACTTCATCTTAGTGTTAGTTAGATAGAGGATCCCCCTCTAAGGGGGTCCTCTATCTGTTAGCGCAGTCGGAGTTTGGCCAAACAACTCCCAGATTTGATAAGACTAAAACTATAAGACGAAACTTATGTAGAAGGATGGGATTTCGATACGTCCGTCAAGGCGAATTAGGGTGGTTAAAATAGCTTGTTCACTTTTTTAGAGCTAGTCGGAAAAGTTATGAGTTATTGACATGAGATTCTAGAAGAGACTTCAATCTACATTGATTTGTTAAAAAAAATAAGGACTTCTTAAAATAACACCTAAGTGTTGTTAAAAGAGATGTAATTTGCTGATTTATTTCGTTTTCTTCTTTACTACGGCATATCTTATGTTATGCTTGTGCTTGACTGAGTTCTCTCTAGTTGTGACAATATTTTGCATTCCATAGACTTCAGTCATACAAAAAACTATTTTAGAGCATCATGCTATCTCTCTCTAATCGAACATCTCACTCACTCCATTACCAGTAATTAAAACACCCATTCCTGAAAATCACAGCTGAATTCTGCCAGTCACATCTACTGTAGCTAAATATACCCTAGTTACCTCTGTTGGTACCAGGCGCACATACTCACACGGGAGTGGATTGGGCGCCTAAATAGATTACTCGGGTACCGGTGATTGCCTAAAGTCGGTTGTGTGAAGCAATGAGCGTTCACATAATGGGATAACAGAGAATGATTGAGCGAATTTTCGGTTTCTCCGAAAGATAATTACAGAGTATGGAACAGAAAAGGTACAGGTACAGGTAACAAGTGACTAATATAAATGCCACAATATTTAAACTTAGAGAACATAAGCAAAATAACGTTTTTGACTTGAAGGCCCAATAAAAATATGACTTGAAAATAACGTTCGGAAAATCATAATTCAACAATGACGTCACAATATAGTTGTTCAACTCCCATTAATTAAAAAAAATATATCCTAAACCTAATTATAACTAAACTAAAACTATTAACAAACTAAAATATATGGCGTCAAAAAATTGATTGGCAGCATTGCCACGTTGTATGGCAATGCCTATGGCCAAGATAATAAGCCAGCCCATAGGTCACGGGAAGTGTCAATCAGTGTATAATTTTGTAATATAAATTAATTTGGTATAAGTTGTTATATATTATGTACATATTATTTTAATACATAAATATAAATAAAATATATACTTAAAAACTCCCATTTACTGTGTTCTTAAACATTTTACACTGTGCCTATGACAACTACAAACTCGCGCAAAAAACGTCACATCACCACCAATGATTAACAATTTAATTCAGTAGAACATTTGCACCGAATTGCAAAAAAAAACATTTAGCGGTCGTAGAGCACAAAAGCATTAGTTTCTTAACTCCACATTACACGCGGTCGCAACAGCTGTTCGGAGAACCGAAAACTCGCTACTACATTATTTCATAAACGCTTCTGATTCTCCCTAAAGTAGGAAAACCGAGCAAATAAGTGGCGAAATTGTCCCAATTTTTTCGCCCCCGAATAAAGTTTCGAACGAAAGTTTGACCGCAATTTGGAGTGGAGTGTCCGAAAGTTGCAAATTTTATTATGAGAAATTTTTAATTTTGGCAACTCTATGTCAGGTACCTACGTTTGATTAAGAGTAACTTTGAAATCCGTGGATTATTATATATAATATATTATATTATTGCACATTCACGAAAAAAAAAAAAACAAATTCATATTTATACTTTATATCAATGATAAAGACTTGTGGCTACCCAACTTTGGGGGAGGCCTATGTCCAGCAATGAATCACTTTCGGCTGAAATTTTAAAACTAAAATAAATGTCAAAAGTCTTAAGTATCTCTAAATAAAATATTTCAAGAAAAAGTAGCGTTCGTATAAGCTATCAATAAAGATCTGTTCAAACTTGTAACAAAGAGAGTAATTTAAAAAGTTAACCCTTTAAGATGAACAGCGTCTTCAGTTCTGTTCTATCCATCAATCAAAAGGAGTTGTTTTAAAATGTTTTAAACTAGACCACTGTAAGTACTTGTCAGTCTTTAGAACATTTAAGACTATTTTACAAAACTAACTCCTTGAAGAATGAGAATAGAATAGAATACTTCTTATTACGTACACCATAAAAATTACAGATATAAATGTTGAGATTCAATAAATATTGCAAAACGGGTGCAAAAAACATGATGAATCCATTTTTTGAAGATTGTGTGGTTGTTTCTCGATGTCCAGATAGACATAATCTATCAGATTAAGGCGTTGATAACCGATTTTTAATGATTTTATACTGAAGATCACGTCTAAACGTGTAGTGTTAATGATTTGAAAAAAATATATGTTAAACTAGAGCATTTTCTCAATAACTTTATATGTGAATATTTTAGATTATGTTTATAGTACATAGTGAAATTAATTTATAAAGTTATGTCTAACGCGGATAAAAAACTGAGAATGGCGCAAAATCTACCAAGCGTATTTTTCTGAAACCTTCACCAATTTTAAGATAATTTAATCACTGATCTTTTAGTATACGCGTTTTATTAAAGCACCTTTTATTTTGTGTATAATATATGAATAATGCGTCAAAATGGGTTCAGCGCTCCTTGATGGGCGAGTCCTATTACTGGCTGAACGTACGACGCGTTGCGTGAGCGCTCAGTATAACCACTCAAGGTCACTGGCATATATCTGACTCTTAAATGATGATGGTGATGACAGGCGGTGCAGTGCCCTAACGGCATGGTTGCCGAGAAACTGTAGAAGGTGCGTTGGCAGACCAATGGCCAGGTAGGTGGGTGGATGATCTACAGAGGATCGCAGGGAAGTCCTGGATGACACTCGCACATACCAGGGAAGCATAACCAGCCTATATAATGTTCCCACTGCTGGGACACAGGCCTCCTCTTTGTGTGATAGGGAGTGGGCTATAATCCACCACGCTGGCCCAGTGTGGGTTAGTAGATGTCACATGTCTTAGAACTTTTAGTTCTAGATGTGGGTTTTTTTCCTTCACCGTTTTGAGAGCAGTAGTGATGAAATAATTTACAAAACGCCATACCAGGGAAACATGGCACAAAAGGGAGGAGGCTTACACTAAGCAGTGGGTGGAACAAGGCTGTTAATGATGATGAAGATCAGATTACATGGAGCACAAGTCATATAAACATAAATCTGAAAAATAAGTAAACGGAAACCAATCAAGGGTGGTGGAAATGGACAAAAATTATAATAGCGATGAGGCGAGACGAGACGATCTAAAAAGTGGTCAATATTTTATGTTAGAAGAAACAGTTTAGACATCCAAAGATTTTGAAACACTAAAATTAAATAAATGTTCCAACGAAAACAGGTCTCCAAAGTAAATACTTCTGATTCTGATTCTTAAGACCCTCGGACATAAAGACTAAAATTCAAGACATCACAACCAAAATCAGTCCAAAACTGCGTATGCATAATCAGCTTATAATGTTCCTACTGCTGGGACACAGACCTCCTCTCTGTGAGAGGGAGTGGGCCGTAACCCACCACGCGGGCCCAGTGCCGGTTGGTAGATGTCACATGTCTTCGATTTTTTTGGTTCTAGGACATGCCGGTTTCCTCACGATATTTTCTTTCACCGTTTTGAGAACAGTGGTGATGAAATAATTTACACACAGTAAAGCGCCTGTTTGGGTTCGAACCAACGACCTACAACTCGTAAGTCGCAGCCGTTACCACTGGGCCACCACTGCTCACCACAAAACCGCTTATGAGTAGATATAACAAAAAAATTGAGCCGTCACGGGACGCCTGGCAGATGTGAAACATCGAAGTTATACACACATATAGACTGTATAGTAGCGACGCGTCGCCACGTGGCATGCGTCGCCCCGCCAGCAATCGATTTTATGTTTAACATCAATAGTCAAAACTCTGACGTTTACATGCTCCTACGACAAGCTTAAACAAATAAACTAAACAAGAATGAGGTGACGTTAAAATCTGGTGTTTGGAGTTGTTTTCACAACATGTTATTGCCAACTCCTAGCGACATCGTGTAGCTAAACAGCTAACTGAACGGAGGTAACCCATTATATTATCGACTGTATACATTGTTATTTCACTGTGCGGTAACAATCCCACACACACATACACCTCCAAGCTCGCCTTGGACTCTTTTTAATTTCTTTATTTTAATTATAAACTAAATACTCAAACTCAAACTCCAAGCAATTATTCCAAAAGCATTTATTTCAAATACACCAATCACAGGCACTTTTGAATTGTCAAGAGGTTGGTCAGTCATAAAGATGAACCTATACTCCGTTTGAAATAAGATTAGACATTTAAATAAACCTTTTTTACAGTCCGTTCAACCGATTTTGACTTCTATTGCGTTAGTGGTATGAAAAATGGGAGTAAAAAAGTAAATAAACAGTTGGTATTGTAGCCACGTTTTTGCTATTAATGCCATCCTTATGCCTACGGAATAGATGTCAATATCAGTTGAACGGACTGTAAAAAGTTTATTTTAATTTCTAATGAGTATAGTTGCCCATTCCAAAGCTTAGTAGGTACCTATGGAGAAGAACGGGCAAGAAACTCCACGGACACTCTTTTAAATTAACATAAGGTAGCAAAATATTGATTACATCATTCTTGTTGAAATTATACAAGTATTGTGAGAACGAGAATGTTATGCTCAGCAGTATGACTGCGACCACTAAACCAACGAGGCAGTCTTTAAAATATGTAAGAGATAAACTTTCACTGGGCTAACATGGTGGTTTTTTTTGATAATATTATAATGGCCTGGATGCTGGGACCTTTTAGCCAAGTCTTTATTTAGTTACAAAACTTGTTTAATATTGATGAAATGAATTATATTCAATGCATGATGATGATATACCCGCCCGCTCCCCTTGAGTTTCAGTAAAGATGGCACTTTACTGAGACCTCACGCGGACTTCTTGAGAGAACTTGAAGCGATGTTGCACTGTTTTGTTTCATTTGCCTTCACTAATGCACGTTCACAAACACTTAATGGTTAATAACCACCATTATTACACATTAATATTCGGCTAAACACAAATTTTGGAAAATTAAATAAACTGCTGAACGTGACGCTTCACTTTCCCGCCAAGAAGTCCCATGGTGGATTTACAAGCGGCTTTCGATCCTCGCGGTGGCAACGGACTTCTTCCTTTCACAGAGAGGAAGCTTCAGTCCCAGCAGTACGAACATTACAGGCTGATTATGTAAAGAGAAAAAGCGAACATAATAGCTGATTATGCAAAACCATTGCTTACACCTCCAGCGTTTTTCTTATCAGACTTTGTTTTCATTTACACGTTATTTATACATCAGTACATACAAAGCCTATGAAAATCATAACCCTTCTTTAATTTTTACGTAGTCGGGTAAAAATAGGTAGATACACATACGTTCCTTTTAACCATGTTTACTTTATTCTCCAATCTTTACCTATGTTTTTCCTGGTCGTAAAATACAGACTTTTCTGGTCCTAACGTTAAATCAAAAATCAAAATCAAAATCAAAAGTCATTTATTCAAACTAGGGTGAGAATCAGCACTTTTCGAACGTCAAAAATTACATGAGACAGTCCCCCAAAAAACGCCCACCCTTCACCACTTCCTAGTGCTTTAGCTGGGAAGAAGAAGTGGCGCAACAAACTCCCCAGCAGCACAGCTGTCTGTTCGCATAAAAAACTTGAAGCTATACAATACAATATAAAATAATTTGCATTACGCAACACAAAACGTTAAATTAAAATATTTGCCTTATGTTAGCTAGCACACACCATTATACAAATATATATAATAATAACTACTAAATTAGGACTCACAAGCTAGCAATAGGAACTTTACATTTTTCTCAATCTGTATACAATAGTAGATTGATAAACAAGGGTTGAAAGGAATCAATTACGAATTGGTGACTTTCACAGTGTTAAACATTCTACTTTTAATATGGAAAGTATTTTTTTTTGTAAAAAAATTCGCTGTTCCATACATTTTGACCGAGTAGGTATTGCACTTCTGTAGGAAACAGCAGTTTTTTTTTAAATTACCGACGAGAAATTTTAACGCAGGAAGGTCGTGAATGATGTACTGAACCCATGGTATACGGATTCGCGTCGATTCCACCTTCCGCCACCGTCTCGCTTAATAGGTATTCTTTTTTATTCACGTTGGCTGTTCATAGTATACACTCACAAGACCGCAGCATTAATTTTTAAATTATCTTAATTTTGTAAAATTTCGTAGCCGACAACCTAACCAAATTTAGTTCTATTTTTAAAATTATTTCCTGCTCTAAAACAATTTTTAATTCCCTATTTCAATTAAAAAAGTGTACATACCTGACGATCCTTGTTCATCTTCTTCATCCAATTTTCCATATACGCCAAAAGCACACAGGACGAACAGTAGAACCCACATATTCATAGCTACTGTTTCAGAATCGAACGAATGGTTATAAAGTTTGTTTCGATATGGCAACATAGACTTACGAACGGATAGAACCGGTAGTAAAAGTAAAAAAACTACGAATAGCTGTTATTTATTTTCTTTTGGTCACATGTATTTGTTTATGATTTGATGGTAGCCTCCATTTTGTTGATTTACGGTTAGTGAGTAACTGTGTTTGCTGATGGATAGTGTTCGGAGAGGGTCTAAGGGTTATGAAGATTGGTGGTAGTGCTTTGTATACTCGTAATTACGTTATATGTGATCATTTCATTATTCATCATTTAACTGTAATGTAATAGTTTATAAGCCATGATCCGCGGCTATCTTTGCATGTAATTTTTCCGAATAAGTATAATGTTTTTATCTTTTCCACAACCAAACTACGCTCTGCGAATATATTCTATTCAGCCGTTTAGCTGCCAAAACGTGCCATACTAACAGATATGCACATTTCCACTTTTATAATCGTATTATATCCAAGAATTGAAGCGTTATGGAGTCATATACGAGGTGAGGCATCCGTGAATGAGCGTTTGTATAACTTATGTCATGATAAATAAATAAATGCGTACCTCAGGACTGAGACAAGACAAATCAACTTATTTTTTGTTTGTTTGTTTGTCTGTCTATCTGAATAAGCGTTTTGTATCATCATTCATAATTTCAGCCGAAGGACGTCCACTGCTGGGCATAGGTCTCCTCCAAAAGGAGGTGCAGCTGCCATAATCGCCACGCTTGGCAGGCGGGTTGGCGATCGCAGTATGGTGTTAAAATGCGTAGAGAACGCTGCTGCCCATTCTCTAGTAAGTCCCTTAGTCGCCTTTTATGACACCCACGGGAAGAAATAGGATGGTGCTATTCTTTACGTCCGGCACCATATGGAACTTTTTGTATAATTTTGTAAAATAAAAATCTGCCAGTCCACTACTAAACTATTCATAGGTGTACCAGGGCGTCACAACTCGCAGGATGTTTTCATCTCGCAGCCAATGTTTGTGCCAACAGCGATAGTAGAACGGTAGTTTGGGGCAAATTGCTCTGCGAACGAGCCATAGTGTTTCCTTTACGATGCCACAAAGAAATCAGCGATACAACCAACTTTTTGTACGTATTGCTCTGTATTGCCTCACCTCGTCAATTTGCTTAAGACATCGGTAAATGTTTATCGTTCGAATGGAAGTCGCTATCGGTATATTTTCTTAGGGAAGTGGTGAATTTTGGTGACGGAAATTCTGATTTTATGGTTTCCAGGTATCAAAACGAAATGGTACCGGTTTGTTAAGTGGCTACTATTTTTCTATATTTCCTTATCTTGTCTCGCTTAAACCATGAAAATGGTCTAAGACTAACTACTACTTGACCGAATAAGTTGAAATTTGGTATACATATAAATTTTTGTGACCCAAACACGGACGTGTAACGTAAATAAATGAATTTTGAACATGGGACATTTGAGGGACAAATTAGAAAATAAAACAATTTACAAACTGTACCGTGACACATTAAATGAAAGGGCTTATTGTGAGGGTCTCCAATGTTTATTTTTTATAATTTAAAAATAAATATTGTTGATGTTATTTAAGAAAATAGATGAAAATTGACCATTCCCCCCCTTATCTCCGAAACTAACTACTGTGCCTACATTCATGAAAAAACCGGCCAAGTGCATGTCGGACCACGCACAATGAAGGGTTCCGTAGTTGGGATGAATTTATCCCAAAAACAAACTTAACATTGTAGTTGAAAAACAAGCTCTCCCATACATCGATATACGTTACGGTCAATTCTCCAACTGCAAATTTAAGTTGGTCGACTATTACTCGTTAACTTGTGAAGCCTACTTAGCTGTGATAGTTTTCCTTTTAATTTCGTTATATATACTATTGCCATGAATTTTTTCACATATCCAAAACCAACCATTTAGCTGGCAGGAGGGGGGGGACACTTGACTCTAACAAAAAATAGCACTTTAAAGCTTAATATTACGCAAACGGATCCCTTAATTGAAAAATGGTTTTAGCAAACCCACAATATTTTTGAACGGCCTATCCAACGATACCCCACACCATGGAATAGACGAGAAAAAAAAATATCATCCCCATTTCACGTGTAAAGGAGGTACCCTAAAAAAAAATGTTTTTCATAATTTTATTTTACCATTTTGTCGGCATGATTAATATGTATACCCATGCCAAATTACAGCTTGCTAGGACTAAGCGTCTCTGAGCTAAGCTGGGGACAGACGGACGGACGGACAGACAGACAGACAGACAGACAGACAGACAGACAGACAGACAGACAGACAGACAGACAGACAGACATGGCGAAACTATAAGGGTTCCTTGTTTACTACGGAACCCTAAAAAATAGAATAGAATATAATAGAATACTCTTTATTATTACACCAGAAAAGTTACAGACAATACAGTTATATAAAGGAAAAGGTAAAAGGTAAGGGAGGGTAAAGGATATATAGTTTCTATAGTTATAGGTTACAGGAAAACCTATAACAAGTCTACAGTCTTAAAATAACATAGTAAATATATCTCAATATTGTAGGTACAAACTTACATTTCAAGTTGGAATGTATGGGAGAACATGTTTTTCAAGTAGAATGTTAAGTTTGTTCTTGGTATAAATTAATTTCAACTACGGAACCCTTCATTGTACGTGGTCGGTCACGCACTTGTCCGGTTTTTTTTCTAAGGTGGTTAAATGGGACCTTAACACGATTTGCATAGCGACAATTTTCTTTCACAATCACAAAATATGTTCACAACATATTTTGTGATCTCAAGAAAATCGACGCTTTTGAACCGACTGCTAAAATGATAAACCGGTTCAGTTTCGAAAATGTCTAGTCCGAGAGGGAGATGTAGAATACATTTGTTTGGTCCGGAAGAACTGCGTCAAGATTCGGTTGCAAGATTTGACCCGAACATTTATACTACTAGGTGCGCCCCGCGGTTTCACCCGAGTAAGTCTCGATCCCGTGGGAATATCGGGATAAAAAGTAGTCTATATGTTAATCCAGGGTGTCAGCTACCTCCATACGAAATTTTATCAAAATTGGTCCAGCCATTTGGGCATGAAGAAGTAACAAACACACACACACACACTCACACTTTCGCCTTTATAATATTAGTGTGATACATACAAACAAGATAAATAAAAGCTTGTAAAATAGCATTTAGTTTTTTCTATTTCTTTGTTAATTCCGTCAAAGTAAAAGTTTTACAAAAGTTTATTCTGAAAAGGTATCATTTTGGGGAAAAATAATTTAAATAAAGGCTTGTAAAATAGCATTTAGTTTTTCTATTTCTTTGTTAATTCCGTCAAAGTAAAAGTTTTACAAAAGTTTATTTTGAAAAGGTATCATTTTGGGGAAAAATAATTTTGAATTTTTGACCAGATGTATGAACGTAAACGAAGCAAAAGGAGTATGTAAGGAGCATAGCAGGTGGCGTTCTATAGTTTCTGCCTACCCCCATAGGAAGAAGGCGTGAGTATAATTTATGTATAATTTTGAATCTGGGGAAATTTGAGAAATCACATCTGGCAACCCTGGTTTACCCATTGGCTGTGCGGTGAACAATGTTATTGGAGTTTACTCCATAAGAATCGATTTTCATTTAAGGCCCCCGGTATGGAATTTTATGAGGAGTGAAATAAATACAAGCGTTAACTCGTAAGCGTTACGTTTTTCTGCGCAAAGTACACACATAAGCTGATCTCGCATTGTATAGGATTTCCGTACAGTGCGAGATCAGCTTATACTGGAGATGTATAGCTTGATGTTTAGCCATGTGTACCTTGCGCACCGTTCAAGGTATAAACTCCAGTCGAGCGTCGGAGCAGACACACACACAGTTTTATTCGCCATTTATAATTGTCTTGACGATATATTTCTAAGTAATTTGTAATACAAGATCAGTCAAGCTACACTGTATGAATAAATGATTCTATTGTTTAGCTCCTAGTACAGGATGCTACCACATAGGCTTAGTTACGAACATGTTATTAATTCATACCCCTCGAGATTTGAGCGCGGAAACTAAGTAATTAAATCTCTATATCTCCGCGATACAGATGTGAACTTGGTAAGCTACAGGTGCTGGGTTCATTGCTCTGGTTGTGAAAAATTGTGATGCATTTGTCACTTTAGGGATAGCTAAATTTTTAAGCTTTAATAAAATAGAATCGTAATCTGAGACTTAATGCCGAAACCTTGATTTTTCTGTAATATTTCAAGTTTCCATAGTCTAAGATACAGGCATGGTAACCTTAATTTTTAAGGGAAAACTTAAATGAACTAGATTCTTAATCTGGGCCTTAATGCTAAAACCTTGAATTTTCTGTAATCTTACTGTTCCAAGTTTCCTAGTCTAAGTTAAATTAGGTTGAAAGTTTTTTGTTCAAAGAACATCAAACTATCATAAACTCTTCTTACTTATGAACTCCTAGTCTCTTGTATCGCCGTTACGTCTGCCTTTTATATTGTCTTCTGTAAAATAAACTTTAATAAAATGGCGGACAGAATATATAATTATATATATATACCGTGTATATGTATATATCCATAATATTGTCAAACCAAAAACTTTTACTTGATACGATCCCTCGTTAGATCGGGTCTTTTGATACAAAATCTTTCACATTTGCCTCTCAGCTCTAAGGACCGGCCCAAGATAAACCGAAGGGATGTAATAGGTTGTCATCCGAGTAGGCACTTGTTAAGATAACGACCCATTAACGCCCAGAGTGGCTATTAAGGCCAGGGAGTCAGTTACGACCTATTGAGACTGATTTCGTTTTTGGCATTATGTTTGGAGGTAACGATATGTTTATGGATAGGTAAATCGGCTGGATGTATACTTTAACGCCTTATTTCTCACGAGCCATTCAATTAGCTTTTGCAGTGGTAAAAATTCAATAGATTAACGAGTCCGAGGGTCAGCCGCCTCGAAGGGAGCCAGTGCTCCCCAAGCTGGTCTAAATTGGCGGTCATTCAGATGTACCTAACCTGAAAAGGCGGTAAACTAGGAAAGTTTGCTTTATTGTACGCCTGACGAACCGTCCATCGTGGAGACTCTTTTATTGCATCTGATCACCTTCAAAACTTTTTTAGGGTTCCGCATTCGACAAGGAACGCTTATAGCTGATCTGTTTGTCTGTCTGTCTGTCCGCGGCTTAGATTCTTAGTACTAGAAAGCTGTAATTTGGCATAAGTATAGATATTAATCACGCTGGCAAAGTGGTAAAATATATATTTTTTGTAAGGTACCTTCCTTGCACGAAAAGTGGGGATGATATTTATTTTCTCGTCTTTCCCATTGTGTGCCATTGGATAGGACGTTCAAAAATATTGCGGGTCTGTGAAAACTATTTTTCGATTCAGGGATACGTTTGCGTAATCTTAATCTATAAAGTGTAAATTTTTTTTAGAGTCAAGTGTTCCCTGCCTGCTAAATTCTTCTACAGACTAGTACGATATCGCGGGCGCGCCAAGGGTTGCGCTGCCTGTCGCGCCCGCGACATCGCACCAGTTTGTAGGAGCCTTAAATGGTTGTTTTTGGATATGTGGAAAAATTCATGGCAGTGGTATATAAAACGTGTTGCAGTTGGAGAATTGACCGCGACGTATATCAATGTATGAGAGAACATGATTTTCAACTACAATGATTAGTCTTTCTTTTTGGGATAAATTCATCCCAACTACGGACCCCTTTATTTTGCATGGTCCGACACGCACTTGGCCGGTTTTAATTAATACACAATGGTGGTATCAATACAATTGGGAATATTTCGTCGATCTTGGACGTTAGACTCGACGTAAGTTTGAATGAATCTCGCTCGTTGCATGGACGTGAATAAATCACGCCGTGTCTCAGTCACGTCTGCCGACAACAGGTCGCTGTTACATCCATGACACGTTGACTCACGTCCAAAAATATTGTTAGGAATGTTACCTAGTTTGGAAGGTGCTGGTGTCTGTGATACGATGATTTTTGATTAGTACAAGCACCAATGATACACTATTTTCTGTAATGAACATTTTCTTTTTGTGAACCTTATCTGTTTTTGCTGAAATTTATTTCAATCTATGTCAACTTGTCACAGACCAAGATCATCATAGATTTTTTAGGTGCCAAAATGTTAACGTACCTACCCGCTTTCGACTCATTCGGTAGGGAATTTAAAACCAGTAGTGTACTACCAAAGGCACTTTTTCAGTGCCCTAAGAAGTTATTTGTAATGATTCTTAGATTTACTTATGGTGAAGGAGAACATCGTGAAACCACCACCACTAACGAGGAGTGAGCAAGAATCATAATTAATGGTTCTTCATTATCTGTTTATGAAACAGCCTTATTTCTGCCTGCAATGAGACTATAATTATTCTCTGGTTATTTTATGAATACAAGTTGTCGCCCACTGGTTGAAATTCAACTTACAATCTACATACAACACTATGTATATAAATCCTACTATCTGTAAACTACTTACTAAATTCCATGGTTATGCTGTCACTTCTGTCACCTATCTATCTTCAAGTCATGAGGCCCTGGTACTATGAGTGTATGTGTCAAACGCATGGTAGTGCGTAATAAGTAATGTTATTTGTATTAATTTAATTTATTTCTAATTTTTATTATATAAAAATATTAGCTTTCTGCACTCCCCGCTTCATATAAACTTTAACCGTGCCTGGGCTCCTCCATTCGCGTAATTTTCGTAAAAAGTCAATATTTATATTGCCTGCTCTAATAATATTTCTACAATTTCTTTATATCAATAGTTGTTTAGTAATTTGCTAAAAAAATACATTTTAATTCCCTGTCTTTGGTACTCTATTAATACATATTATTACAATTAGCTTTACTCGGGTTATAATGGGATATTTGAGTATTATTATTCCAATTGAACAGTGCATTACTTACTGCTGTTGGGTTTTCCTGGCTAAATTTCTTAGTAGCAGAGTCAGGATTTGTGCCGAGGTGATGGCAACAGGTTCGCCCCCTTTTATATATATTTTTGGGTAGGAAATTATCAAATAACTTCTTCCACTCTGGGCGGAGTGGGAGGGCCTGTCAGACTTTACTGACTAAAACCCATCCGTATTTCTTCATTTGCGTCGTGGTCGTAGCGGGTTGCGTTTTGTAGGTAATGCCTACCCACATGGGAAAAAAGCGTGAGTTTATGTGTGTGTGTATGTATGTATGTATGTATTTGACACTTCTGCCTACCCCTCCGACTAATACACGTGATAGGTGCAATACAAAGCTTCTTATGTATATCTGTTTAAACTTGCAACATTCACAAACCCATCCCAACTTATCATTATCAATTTTTTTTTATATTCATCTCTACATATCTCAGAACCTCTAGCACGTAACTATGCTCGAACTATTTGCCAGATAATCGTCAGTCGACCGTCCCTAAGAGGTGATTGGATCGATTCAGTTACATGGCACCTGAGCTGTGCAAGGGTATGGGAATGGGGCTTTTGTCTTGGTAATAGGGGTCAAAAGGACCAGGAAGTAATAGGATAGTGTTGATTCATATTGATAGATGGTTAAATTTAGTAAATGGTCTATAGAACGTTTATCTTTTACATAAACTAACGCCTTCTTCCCATGGTGGTAGGTGGTTATACCAAAAGATAAACGTTTCCTATTACGAAAATGATTTATTAAACTTTTCTCTTTATTCATAACTCGAGATTTAAAAAAAACATGCGGGGCAGTCTTTGGGGACTACCGATAGCAGTGAAAACAGTAAAAATATAGCTCATGGAAAGAGTTCGGTGACGATGACGCGAGTTCTATGATTTATGTTCACCCAAAAAGAACTCCACGCGCCTAAACAAGTTTTCACTTCAAAAAATTAAACAACCACGAAAACTTCCTTCCTTATTTTTATACCAAATATGTGAGAAAACAACGAGGCTGCTTTTCCATCAGAAATGTGCTATGCTACGTTGCTACTGATGAGATATTTTATTTATATATTTTATTACAAGTTTCCACACATATAAATTTATGTATAAAATTTACAAAACGGTATAAACAGCGTGAGTGTTAAAATAATATAGAAACAACTGAAGAGATTAAACAAAAATAAATTACATTAGGTAACAATGCTACTCTTCAAAGAAAAAGAACCACCGATCATATTCACTGGTCCACATACCATAGCACTGGTGGAAACGGGTTCAACTAAGCTATGTTTTTGATATGGAAGGATGCGTGCTATGGATGCGCGAGTGGTGTAGCTCTGTGCAGAACAGATTACCTACAGTAGGCGCGCGTTTGTCACGCTTCGGTGTTAAAGCCCTCCTGACCATCCATCCTGAATGTGATCTGTTTGCTGATGAATGGAGTAGAATTATACGTGTATGTCTGATGTCTTGTCAGAGAAAGGATGCTAGGGTGTCCTATATTATATGTTAGTATTTTAAATATTTTTGTTACTCGCTCTGCTACACAGCTTAACATCAGTGGAAATGTTCACATAGTTTCGTAGCTTAGCTTTCACATTTTCACGGCATAGCAGCATAGTACATCTCTGTTGGAAAAGCAGCCTAACACCAACTTTAACTGTAGGTTACACCATTTAAATATCAAAAAACTTCGTTTCTGTAATTCGTCAGTGAAATCTTAGGCGATTCAACTCATCATAATCAGCCTATAAATGTTCCCACTGCTGGGACACAGGCCTGCTCTCTTCGAGAGGGAGAGGGCTATAATCCACCACGCGGGCCCACTGTGGGTTGGTAGATGTCATAATTATGTCTTCGAATTTGATTTAGAACATGCCGGTTTCCTCACGATGTTTTTCTTCACCGTTTTGAGAGCTGTGTTGATGAAACCAGCTGCTTGGGTTCGAACCACGACCTATATACAACATTATTTTTAGTCCATGTGAAACCTGAATATAGTATGTTCAGAATAAGGAACTGAGTCGATTTCAATAATTTTTACACCATGTTATATTTTGTCCCAAAAAAATGTTATAACCATTTAATTACTTACAATACAATCGCCGTACGGTTACGTACAGTGCCAATTTATTATCAATGAGCGCAAGACGATCCTGGAGGCGCGGGGGCGCCGTTAGCATGTTTTTGTACGAACAAGCCGGTAACATGACAACCTTATAACTTTGTGATTTTTTATGATTCAGTTTTGAAATTTCGTACATAGATTCTTTACATAAAAATACTAGACACGTGTTTCGGGTTTCACATATACTAAAACTGATATTGTATAGGTAAGTCGGGGCCATTGCCACTGGGCCACCACTGCTCCAACTAATACGGAATATAGCCAGCAGTTTTCACGTTTAGCCGTCCACCGCAAGTGTTAGGGGAAATACTTAATTTCCCAAAGGCCAAAAGAAAATTCGTATGTGCTATGAAAGTTCTATTCAGGAAAATTTCAACGTACCTAACCTTTGTCTTGTCACAAATAGTTCTTCGTGATGATAATCCTCTTAGCCAGAAAAAGAAAAAAAAAACGTTTTACAAAACAAATCGCAACCCATGAAATACTTAATATTGATTAATAATCTGTGGATTAGTCTATCTGTGGTCTTCATCATCAGTTCCACTTCACCAAATGGAGCTTGTGAAGCCAAATGCATGAGTTACTATAAAAAAATACCCCAAACGCAATAGGTGTGCCTATACAATTTGAGGATTTCCCTCGATTTCCATGGGATTTCATGGGATCCTCATCAGATTCTGACTTGGTGACAATGGGACCACCTCGAGAGCATACCCATTCGAACAAAAATATAATTTTTAAAATCAGTCCACAATTGACGGACAAAGTGAACATAAATAAAAAAAATCAAAACATACGGACTAACATAATATAACCTCCACCTTTTTGGAAGTCGGTTAATACATAAAAGAATGAAGAACCAACAATATTATTAATCTACGTATAAATTACTAGATAATTTCGCAAATCAAACATAATTTGTGTAAAGATATCTGTGTTTTTTTTTTCTAGCTTGTGCTCTCCTGGTCCTAGGCAAATGCTTTCCTCCACTCCTTCCCTTCCATGTTTCGCGAGCCCGCGCGTCCTTCTTCCAGTTTGAGCAAACCCATTCAGATCTTGCCATCTCCTGCGTGGCCTGCTGCCCTGATAATTATTATATCAAAAACTTATTCGATGCTGGTGAACAGGACATGTAAAGCGCTGAATAAACGACAATATTACTATTCATCCACATAAAGTAATCTAACAAATACAAACATCCTTCATCCATCCTTTTCCAATAAATCAGCCTATTTATTCACATCATTCCAGGTACATATTTGAGTCGTTTCAAGCTCATCATTCTCTTTGACCCTAGATTCACGTTACAGATTACTTGCTATTATCCCTAAATCGATTGCCTGGCAGTCCTGAAATCCTGGTAGCATAGGTATGAAAATAGTGTAAAACAGTTAAGAACTAACAGAAGGTATACTTACAAAGGATATCTTAGATAATTATCAAAATATAAGTTGTGTTAAAATTCAGTTTTTACTATAAAGTAAAAACGTTATTTATTTATTAAATTAGTTATCCTGATTGGGGGGGAAAATTGTGGTCACATTACAAATCTATGTACGCACACAGTCACAGACGTATTAAGGCACCTCGCGCACTAGACGGCCACTGGTCTAGTAGATTCTTCGACCATTTTGGTTTGTTTTGAATGTACAGCGGAAGCGTGGCTGTAATTCATGTAACATAACACATAACATCACGCCTTGTTACCCCGAAGGGTTGGGCAGAGGTGTACCTATAGTACACCCACATTTTGCCAGTTATGTTTAAGACCCATGTAATAGGGGGCGAGCAATTGGGTGTTGGGTGCAAATGTTATACTACCATCCTCGGTACAAAACTATCAACTGTCTAAACGGAAACGTCATTTTTGTCTACTCCTCCGTCGACAAAACGCTTTACTACGGTTCTCGTGCTAAGCCCGCTGAAGAAGTCAAAAGAAGAAAGGTAAAAAATAGTTAATTTGTAAAGAAGAACGGCTTCAAACGGACAACAAAAGAGAACGTAGGAAAAATAAGAAGTTGCTACGAAAGAAGGGCAAAACGAAGGTAACGGAACATTGAGAACTGCAATCCAAGTTCTTATCACGTCATTATCACGAGCCTTCTGGACCCCGCCACATGACGACTTACCCTGTAAACGCTTAGGTACGTGAATAGGTATCTAGAGGTACGTGCGACCACGTTGTACGTGCCGGTCCGCTGTCAAAAGCAATTGATCATTTTACATCGACGCTGAAAACCGTTATTACAGAAACGTGACCAAGCTAAATTTATACCCGGGTTACCCGTGGGGTTTTATTGATTTTAAATTAAGGAAGTTTCTTGGGTATTAAAAATGTATGAGATATTTGTTGCGTAAGCATGCCATTAGCGAAGGAGAGACGTCAGCACCAATTGACGGGGTCCGAAAGGGCCAATGCCTGCCAGGGTTACGAGTCTGTCCGAAAGGGATATAGTGGCCCTGGCACACAGGCATTTGAAGGAACACGGTGGGTTTTAGTCAGTAAAAGTCTGACACTCCCTCCCGCTCCGCCCAGAGCGGGAGAAGTTATTTGATGATTTCCCACCCAAAAAAAAAAAAAGCGAAGGATTTTTGGCTGGTTTTTGTCGAAATAACGTTGTGAATCATGCACGTCGCGTCATACATCGACTTCTACAGACTTAGGATATTCAATTTTTAAGTGTCGTTTTTTTTACCAGATATTGCTTTTATTAGCTATTAATATACACAAAAATGTCATCCGAGTTAGCTATGTACATTTTTTTATTATTTTAGTAATATAGTTTTTTTAATAGATGCAATATCCGGCCAAATAACGACACTTAAAAATGTAATACCCTAAATCTATGAAATTCTATTAACAGCCCACCGTGCGTCGTGTCGACAGTAAAAGTCATCCCACCGAATTTTATGCTAGTCAGAAGAAGCAGGGAATGTAAATCATAAACACAAATGTGATCACAGAAACGGATATTACCTGTTTAATAACCATCCTTCTGCTGATAGTCGGGTGAAAACAAACGGGTAAACATTTTGAATTAACAAACATCAGACTATGTTAAGTCGCATAGTTAAAACCTAGACTTACACGAAGGCTCACAAAAAAACCTTAATTTAAATGTTTAGCATATAAATAAAGGTTATATGGGAACCCTAATACATATCTAAGATGTTATTACCCACAGAGGGATCGCTTTTAAGAAGTTTTTTCGTTGCTTAAGCTGATGTTAATACGGGTAGAAATTCTCTAGAATCTTGGTCCTCGGTTTTACGTCATTGTATATTACATTTTTTATATAAACCAGTTGATACTTTGCTGGGAAATTCAGAGTACGTAATATAAATGGAATCTCACGGTTCAATGTTTTTAATGTATGTCTTTTTGAAGTAAATTTCTTTATGCATGGCACGCTTGACTTGGGGTTATCATCATCATTTCAGGCGAAAGACGTACACTGGATATAGGCTTCCCCCAAAAAAGGGGGGGGATTTGCCATAATCGCCACGCTTGGCAGGCGATCGCAGTTTGGTTTTAAAAATGCGTAGAGAACGCTGCTGCTCATTCTCTAGTAAGTACCTTAGTCGCCTGTTACGACACCCACGGGAAGAAATGGGATGGTGCTATTCTTTACGTCCGGCACCATACGGAACCGAACCGGACCCGGACTTGGGGTAAGTAAGTAAGCTGGTGATGCGTGACGAGAGAGTTACGGAAAGTGAGATCGGGCAAGGCGAACGGAAGTTGTTTAAATTTTAAACATGGAACACACCGCGTCACCGCCGCGGGCCATCCCGTTTAATAGGATTTTTTTTTAATTCACACTGTCTGTTTATACAGTCACAAGACCGCAGCTTTTTTGAAGTAAAACTTCTTTTGCTAGCGTTACGCGAACGGTGCGGTGTGTCGGGCAGTGTTATTGGGTTTTTCCATCAGGAATTTCTCAGTAGCAGTCCGGAGTCTGTATTTGTGCCCGGTTGCGGTAAAAATAACTGGCGAAATATGGGTATTACTATATGCACACCTTTTTAATTTTTTTTGGGTGGGAAATTATCAAATAACTTCTTTCGCTCTGGGTGGAGCGGGAGAGCGTGTCAGACTTTTACTGACTAAAACCCACCCGTGTTTCTTCTGTTGCCTGTGTGCCAGGGCCACAATAATTTCGGACAAACTCGCAACCCTGGCAGGCCTTGGCCCTAACGGACCCCGTCAGTTGTGCTTACTTCTCTTTGAGGCGCGCGTGGAACACAACGCGCTGTCGACCCGGGCCTGGTCCTTGTCGGACGGCGAGCTACCCATCGCTCATCGTCCGCAAGCCCGCGCCTACGGTGGCCGGAAATCGGCTTGCGACTCCCGACGCATATGCACACCTCTGCTTTACCCTTCAGGGATTGTAGGCATGGAAGTAATAGCCCGGGCAGGCGATGCGATGCGACGGGAAGGGTCAGGGGAACAAGAAATTTTACGTGGAGTTGCGGTCTGAACCTAGTATTCTATAATCTACTGTTCAGTGGAATGTCAATCAATTTGCCCGCCTTTTCCCAACTATGTTGTATGTAGGTCGGCTTCCTAACCGAATACAGCAGAATACCAGTATTTTACATGGAGTGATCTGCCTATCTGACCTCCACAACCCAGTAACTGGGTGATACGATACCCCTTGGTAAGACTCGTAGTCAGACTTTCGGTCTACTGACGACCTGTAACGACGGTCAAAGATCCAAAAATGACCGCCGGGACCAATGGTTTAAGGTGCTTTCCGAGGCGCGGAGGAGTCTCGGTGTGTAAAAAAAAACTTTTTTACAAAAAAAACAACCGACTTCCAACAAAAACACTAAAAAGTGAAAAATAACTTTAACTTCGGAAGCACATAACATAACATCACGCCTTGTTTCCTCGAAGGGTTGGGCAGAGGTGTACCTGTGTACACCCACATTTAAATATTATATTTAATTTAATTTCGGAAGTCGGTGTCTTTGGTTTTGTATTTTTGTTTAGGGCCACCGACTTCCGAAATTAAATTAAATATAATATTTAAATGTGGGTGTACACAGGGTACACCCCTGCCCAACCCTTCGAGGAAACAAGGCGTGATGTTATGTTATGTGCTTCCGAAGTTAAAGTTATTTTTCACTTTTTAGTGTTTTTGTTGGGCGTCGGTTGTTTTTTTTGTAAAAAAGTTTTTATTTTTCACTTTTTAGTGGTACCTGCCCCACACCAATTCGTATACAACTACTTGCTATGAAAACAACAGTGACAGGAAGTTTTATAACACCATCAATATACAGCGAGTGGATTAAATACGTATTATTGAAGAGTTAGCTGTAAATCTGTAATGTAATGAGACCGCGCAAGCTTACTCTACCAAATAAAAGAATTATAAAAATCAGTTCTTAAACAAATAAGTTATGCCTGAACATATTATATAATACTAGCTTTTGCCCGCGGCTTCTTAACTCTAGGAATAAGATTTTTCATGCAAACAAAACCCCCCGTTTTCCCCCCCTTAAAGGCCAAATTTCCAAAAACCCCTTCTTAGCGGATGCCTACGTGCCAAATTTCAGCCCAATCTGTTCAGTGGTTTGAGCTGTGTTGATAGACCAATCAGTCACGGTTTCCTTTTATATGTATATATGGCTAGATATATATATATTGAGAACCTCTTCCTTTTTTGAAGTCGGTTAAAAATCATTTATAGCTAGAGTGCATCTCATGACAATTCCAATAAGACCAAACACGGGTAGGATACATTGTTTTATTACGGAGTTCCAGTGCCTACCTTCCGGCTTCATTATCAGATCAGTTTGATGGTACTATTTTGATCAGAACTTTTTGTTTAAATTTGCTTCGCTTAACTATCTTAATCCAGATATCTCATCGCCACCCGTGAAATACTAATCATTGAGAAGTTCCGGTGGCCATCTGTCGCCTTCTTCATCAGTTCCACTTCACCAAATTATACTTTCTGAATGCAAATGATTGACTTGTTAATGAAAATATAAAAATCGCTATATGTATGCCTATAATATTTGAGGAGTTCCCTCAATTACTCATGGATCCCAACATCAGAACTGGATTTTAATAAAAATGGGACCAATCTGGAAGTATATCCTTTCAAATAAAAAAAGAATTTTCCAAATCGGTTCATAAACGACGGAGTTCTGAGGTAACAAACATTAAAAAAAAAAAAAAAAAACAAAAAAAAAAAAATACAGACGACTTGCGAACCTCCTCCTTTTTGAAAAGTCTAAGTTGAAAAGAAACATGACTCAAAAAAGAACATAATCACAAAAATAAGAAAAGGTTGGGGGAAACATGCGAACATAAAAAACAACATCCACGCAAAACGGCCATCGCTCAGCATTATACTGCGACCCTATGCAAGACAGAGCCCCAGCGCTGGTTTTCAGCGACAGCCAGCGCTGACGTAATGACGTCATTCGGTTTCTAGTATAAAACCCATTCAATGGGTTATCATATAACCCTTACAATGGGTTTCTAGTATAAAACCCTTTCAATGGGTTACATCATGATAAAGGTAACCCATTGAATGGGTTACCCCTTCGAAAGGCTTAACTCTTAACCGGGGTTGTACGGTCTCTGGTACAGACAGCTACACATCAAGCTATACATTTCCAGTATAAGCTGGTCTCGCATTGCATATGATTTCCGCAGAGTGCGAGATCAGCGTAAACTGGAAATGTATAGCTTGATGTGTAGCCGTGTTTACCAGTAACGGCATACATAAAGAAAAATAATATAATTTAAATAAGTGCTAGAAAAAACTAAAGATGGTCATCTATCCACGGACCAACCAACCCCGGCGGCAACAACAGCTTAACCTGACGGATCGTCCCATTCGACTGTTATTACTAAGCCACGAGCTCCTCCATGATGTGTTATACGTCCATGCTATTATACAACTGCACTGAACTGTTGTTATACAACTTCATTGCTGGGAATTGCTTTTGCTCATACTCACGCTTGGCTCGGCTCGCTAGCTTTTTTGCAATTTTACAAAAAAATCACACGATTTATGTATCGTTATTATTTTTTTATCTGACACAGATTGATTTTATTTATGTATACGTATACACACGTTGCTGTGTAAAACTGATTTACATCCGTCACTTCACACTTTCAGGTCCAGTTGAAAACTAGCATGAGGCACCAGTTGTCTGGCATTTTTTGCTGAACTGGGCCTTTTTGGCGCAGCCGCGAGGCACACTTCAAGGCTTCTACATACCGGGGCGACTTGTCGCGTCGCGCGACGAGTCGCCCCGGTATGTAGAAGCCTTTACTGCTAATTTCTTACATCGCATTTTTTACTTGTTTGATTTTCTTTTTTTCTTTTTTTATCTACTGCATATTAAATTGTGTGCCTTTTAGTCTGTGCTAAATAAATGTATTTTCTTTCTTTCTCCAGATCAGTGGTATTTCAATAAAGTATGATTATGTCCACAGTGAAGTGGACATAGCTAGAATCAATTTGGATTGCTAATCAAAGCAGGTTGAATATTAATATTGTGTGTATTAATTGGAATTCAATATCAGCTATTATACTTAAGACATAGTTACATTAACTTGACTTAGTAAGTATATTAGCCTGCTATACAATTAATTATGATGTGCAAGCCGCGCCCCGCAGATTCATCCGCGTGAGTCTCAAAAAGTAGCCTATATGTTAATCCAGGATGTCAGCTACCTCAATACAAAATTTTATCAAAATTGGTCCAGCCGTTTTAGTGTGAAGAAGTAACAAATACACACAAGATTTTTCATTTAGATTGATGCAAGAAATTCACTCAGTCGGCCGTTTTCCGCGATTTGATCCTTGATAAATTTTATAATTTTTGTATTTATTCCGTCGATACCATCGCTTGTGTTTGTATCTAAAAAAAAAAAAATGTTTTAAGTACCTCAGGAATAGTAGCGGGTCTAAATTGTATCAAGTTAGCGGTACTTTCCTTTCTGATAACTGATACTTGTAAAGATTTAAACAATCAAAACTCAACTGTAACAACGACTCAATTTGTAAGCGCCACTACAAATTAGCCCACAGGTACTTTTCTGATACATTTTTATTTTCTTCTTTTTCTTTTTTAAACGTTGCCCCACACTAGCAATTTCTCCTGTATTGTGGGTGCGTTTACAAACATTTCAAACTCACGTACACAAACAGCCAGACCCGGAACAGCTACTTGTAGGTCATACAAATATTTGTTCCGTGCGGGAATCGAACCCGCGACACGCAGCGCAGCAGTTAATCGCTTAACCAGTGCGCCAACCGTGCCGTCAAAAACAACAACTCAATTTGTAAGCGCCACTACAAATTAACATCCACAGGTACGTTTTCTGATCCATTTGTTTACATCCGATACTTTTAAAACAGACTCAATCTGCCATCTGCCCAGCCTTTTCCCAAATATGTCAAAGACCTTCCAGTCTAACTGGATGCAGCTGGATACCAGTATGTTTCAAGGAGCGACTGCCTATACCCCTAAAACCCCCCCTAAAATAACAACCACTAAGGAAAGGCCTCCTACAAGGTAGACCGATGACCTAGTGAAGGCCGCAGGAATCCGGTGGAAGCGGTAAGCACAAAACGGTCGAAGTGGCGGTGCTTGGGGGAGGCCTATGTCCAGCAGAAGACGCGTTTCGGCTGAAATGATGATGACTAGCTATCTGACCTCTACAACCCAGTTACTGGGTAACACGATACCCCGTGTCAAGTCTGGTTGTCAGGCGTTCGGGCTTCTAACTACCCGTAACAAGTGTCAGAGATCTATGTGTGTAAAACAGACTATAGGTACCACTGCGAACGTTCCCGGACGACCACTTTTCGCCCTTATGCCCATAGTAATAAGATTGAAGTGGTCAACCTCCCAACTTTCGCGATGGTACATCATTATTTAAGGCGACGACTACCACCTACTTCAACTCGCGAAGTTAAAGCCAATATGACTGACAAAACCTAACGTTAAGGAAGCACAGTGCAATTACTTTAATTAATTAGGTGCCAACCCGCACTGGGTGGTGAAGGAAAACATCGTGAGGAAACCCGGCATTTCCTGGAACTAAAAATTCGAAGACCAACCCGCACTGGGCTCGCGCGGTAGCCCACTCCCTCACAAAGAGAGGAGGCCTGTGTCCTAGCAGTGGGAACATTATAGGCTGATTATGCTTAGCTTATACTGAACCCGCTGGGTCCGCGAGGTGGATTACGGCTCATCATTTCAGCTGATAGACGTCCACTGCTGGACATTGGCCTCCCACAAGCACTTAAGTGCTTCTCATTTGGGGGGGCGGTTGCCATAATCGCCACGCTTGGCAAGCGGGTTTTCGATCGCAGTATGGTGTTAAAAGCATATAGAACGCTGCAGCCCATTCCCTAAGTCACCTTTTACAACACCCGCGGGAAGAAATGGGATGGTGATATTCTTTACGTCCGGCACCGCACGGATTACAGCTCACCCCCTCACAAAGAGAGGAGGCTTGTGTCTCAGCAGTGGCACGTTATAGGCTGATTATGCAGTACATTTTACTAGTAAACTCGTAAATGTATGCATGTGTGTACCGTGTGGTGCCGGACGTAAAGAATAGCACCATCCTATTTCTTCCCGTGGGTGTCGTAAAAGGCGACTAAGGGGCATACTAGTGAATGGGCAGCAGCGTTCTCTATGCATTTTAACACCATACTGCGACGCTAACCCACCTGCCAAGAGTGGCGATTAGGGCAACCCCCTTCCTTTGGGGGAGGCCTATGTCCAGCAGTGGACGTCTTTCGGCTGTAATCAATGATGATGATGATGAAATGTATGTATCACATTGTGCACCATTTTCCTATTTTACTTAAAGTAGTTATATATTCTCTATTAAAACCACAATCGTAATTTCCCCATGTAACCCTTAAAAGCCTATTTAAATTATAAAGTAAATACGGGTTTCAACAGCCACGGTATAAATAAATCTCTCAAAGATTGGATCTGTGATGTTTTTGTTAGTAATCAGCTTAACCTGGATTTTTGATAGGTACGTGGATACGTGACTGTGTTTTGATAGTTTTATACTTAAGTATGTACGTTAAGCTGGGTTATTAGGGTTATTAGGGTTCCGTACCCAAAAGGTAAAACAGGAACCCTATTACAAAGGCTCCGCCGCCGTCGGTCTGTCTGTCCGTCTGTCTGTCACCAGGCTGTATCTCATGAACCGTGATAGTTAAACAGTTGAAATTTTCACAGATGATGTATTTCTGTTGCCGCGGTAACAACAAATACTAAAAGCAGAATAAAATAAATATTTAAGGGGGCTCCCATACATCAAACGTGGTTTTTTGCTCGATATTGATAACGGCAACAGGTAGACGCTTGAAATATTCACAGAATCTTTAGTTGTATATTCACTTAAAATAAAACAAATATTTAATGAAAACAAACAAATACTAAAAGCAGAATAAAATAAATATATAACCCGGCGAGCATGAGCCAGGGTATCTCACACCCTGGTAAAATTTAAAAGTAGTGTATATTTTAAAATCCTCGTCTGGCACACAACTGCTGGACACTAGCTCGCTCAGTAGCTGGAAGCAGGGGCGTGCTTGATGCGGTAGTGACGTGATCACAGTGTGGCGAGAGGCACCGGCCGGGATATACTTCCGCAAACTTGTCTCGGGCATGTTATACCCTGCCTCATTTTGAGCGTATTTTTTTTTCGTAATTTTGTAATTATGAATTTTAACAGTTTTATTAGTTTTTTGCTGTTATTTTTAGCTCTTTGTTGTTTGTTTCTTGTCTTTGTTGTTTGTTTGTATTTAGCTTTTTGTTCTTTTTTTATATTTTATAGATTTGAACTACATTTTTTTTTTATTATTGCATTTTTTTTTTATATATTTTTTTTTTTTGTTTTAACTTAATTTATTTAAAATAAAAGAATTACAATAATTATACTCTAAATAACTCAGTAATAAAATATTTATAATAAAATATATATATATTGGCTATTCATCCAATTATCCAGAAACTAAATTCAAAATTTAACGTGTGGTATTTAGATGATGGAACGCTAGGAGGTGATGTAGACACCGTTTTGAAAGACCTACAACTCCTCAAAAAACATTTTAAAAATATTGGCCTGGAACTTAACCCCTCAAAATGTGAAATTTACCTTTCTGACATTACCGACAGACAATTGACCCTAGATAAATTTAATGCAATAGCCCCACAAATCAAAATTTTAGAAAAAAGCTCACTGCACCTCCTAGGTTCCCCAATTTAAGAAGACAGCTTTTCTCCTTTCATCAGCGAAAAAATCAAAAACTTCAACGAAATTTCGGACAGACTATCCAAAATTAATTTACATTCGGCATTCACCCTGATTAGATACTGTTGTTTTGGCCCAAATTTTATACATATATTTGCTACGTTCTTCCCCTTTATGGATGCAACCACATCTCTTGGACAAAATTGACCAAATTATTCGTAGCACACTTACATCCATTTTAAATGTGGCCTTGGATGACCGAGCGTGGCTTCAAGCCACACTACCCATTCGTTTTGGTGGCCTCGGCATCCGCAAAATTACCAGTATTAGCTTACGGCGTTCCCGTCCTCTGTCCACAGCACTGAAAAGTTGACCCGGAAAATTTTAGCCCCCTCCCTGGTTGACTCTGAAGTGCCGTGCTTGACCGATGCGGTGAACGTCTGGAAAGCGGCTTGCCCGGATACAGATCGGCCCGCAAACCCATCTTCCCAGAGACAGTGGGATGAGCCGCTCTGCAGGTTGGTACGGAATAATCTTATCAATACGTCTACCAATACTGCTGAGCGTGCCCGCCTGCTGGCTGTGGGTGAGTGGGAGTCGGGCCTCTGGCTTCAAGCACTACCGTCTCCCAACACAGGCACTATGTTGGGTGACACCACCTTCCAGCTCGCTACTTGTCTGCGTCTGGGCGCTCCTTGCGGGGCTCCGCATCGCTGCCAGTGCGGAGAAGCTGTCGACTGCCTTGGACATCATGGCCTATCTTGCAGTAAGAGCGCAGGCCGGATAGCACGGCACGCCAGCATTAATGACATCATCCGTCGTGCTCTTGTCACCGTCGGGGTGCCAGCTGTTTTAGAACCCAATGGCTTAGCGACGATGGGAAGAGACCAGACGGAATGACCATAATGCCTTGGAAGTTAGGTCGGCCTTTGGTGTGGGATGCAACATGTGTCGACACCCTTGCGCCATCCCATCTTCCTAGCACGGCAAGCTGTGCTGGGGCGGCTGCTGCAGGTGCAGAAAACCTCAAACGGCGAAAATATTCCAATCTTATTGGGAGCTATATGTTCGAGCCGTTTGGGGTTGAAACACTAGGGCCATGGGGTCCGAGTGCCCGCTTGGTTTTTCAAGATATCGCCAAGCGGTTGGTCGACTCTTCACGTGACCAGAGGGCTGGTCTATCTTCGGACAAAGAATCAGCATCGCCATACAACGTAGCAATGCTACCAGCCATCTGGGCACCTTTCCTGTTGACAGCGATGCGGACGAATTTTTTAATGCCCTATGATTCTGTCCCCCATCTTTTTTTTTTTTTTATACATGTACATATAGTATTATGTTAAGTCTGTTAGCGTTTATCTTATATATTATTATTTTAAGTCGGTTAGTTTTTATATGATGTAAATATTTTTTATTGATTTATATTTTATAGAAAAAAACCAGCTGTTCCCTACATTTATGTTCAAATAATTCGTTAAAATGTAGGTAACAGGTGATTTTTTTTTCGCGATTTCAGGTTTGGTCCCATAGCAAAAGTTGTTCATAATGATGAGTACAATGACCCCTTAAGAGGTTATTGACGTTTTGAAAATAACCCTGTATATATTAATTTGGAATAATTGATTCGTCCTTTAATCCCACGTGACTAACGTAGCCCACTTTGTTGTACCTACGTGTTTGTTGTATTATGTTTATACTCAATACTTAATATATTTATTGGTTCAACATTTATTTATTTATTTATTCATTTATTTATTCTTCGGAAAGCTTACAGTCTAATATCAGTTAAGGTAAGTTATGTACAATAGCGCTTACAATTGTTATTTACAAGCTTCCACAAATTAAAAAAAACTATGTACCTAAAATTAAAAAGAAAAGAAACAGAATCTTCATAAACAAAAAACAGAATCATCTTACAGATAACTTAACAAAATTCTACTTTAACAAAACAAAAGAAATTCTTCTTAAAAACAAAAAAAAACAATAAATCTTGAAATTTATTAATCGTAATCAGTATCTAATCAGAATCTAACATGTGAACTTAGTTAGTAGGTTTTAACAAAAAAATTGTCAACCGACTCGGGCACAGTCAAAGTAGGTGAGAGGAAGAGTGCTTTTATTTGACTTTACTATATAAAATAATTATAAATTTAACAACAAAGTAGGTTTTTGTTGTTAAATTTGTAATTATTTTATAAAACATGTAATTTCAAATCTGTCATTTAAATATTCAATGATATTATAATAAAATTTAGTTCATAGAAATTGTTTTTAGGGTTCCGTACCTCAAGAGGAAAAACGGAACCCTTATAGGATCACTTCGTTGTCCGTCTGTCTGTCTGTCAGTCTCTCAATACCCATTTTCTCCGGAACGCGTGTATGTTTTAAGGTGAAATTAATATCAAATACGTAGGTCCACGGTCTCTTGGAGCTCTAAAAAAATCAAGCTTCTAATTTAACGCAATAAAAAAAAATACGATTTAGATGTATGCGACATATTTCAATACGCGCAAATAAATCAAAACCTATAGGGTACTTTCCGCTGACCTAGAATCATGAAATTTGGCAAGAAGCAAGGTATCACAGCACAAATATAGGAAAAAGTCCTAAAATTGTAAATTTTTAGTTTTATCACATAAAAAAAATGATTATTTGCGATTAAAAACTTATATTTGCAGTTGGAGAATTGACTATGAGGTATATCGATGTATGGGAGAACATGTTTTTCAACTACAATGTTAACTTTGTTTTTAGGATAAATTCATCTTAACTACGGAACCCTTCATTGTGGCCGGTTTTTTCTATTTGAATGAATTTACCGCGTTTATATTACGAGTTCACGTTACCGGGTTATACCCGTAATTTTATAAGTATGTCAAGAAAGCTAAGCTTGAAAGCTAAAGAAAAATTACCTAGATGCTTCTCGTCTGGTATAATTTATCCATATCCGGCCATGAGGAAGGATGCGCCGTATAACACTAGACTCGGAAATAATAGTGAGGAAGATTCCAGCACTTCACGTAAGGCAAACGTGGATAAGATTTTGAAAAGTTATGGAAATATTGTTTGTAATTTCGGGCAGTATGTCACTGGTTTAAGCCCGGACTCCACCAAAGCGGAGAGGAGAGGAGATGTTTGTAAACGACCAATAAGATATCGTTATTTCGATGCGATGGTACGGTAACGTTATCTTATTGGTCGTTTACAAACATCTCCTCTCCTCTCCGCTTTGGTGGAGTCCAGGCCTTAGTGCGGGCTGGAGACATCCAACCCGCACTGGGCCTGCGTGGTGGAGTATGACATACTGCCCGAAATTCCAACCACTTTTCCATAACTTTTCGCAATCTTATCCACGTTTGCCTTACGTGGAGTATGGCCTCTATCTCTCCCAGAGATGAGCCATGTGTCCCGGCAGTGAAAACAATATAGGCTCATTATGCCATAACACGTGCCTTGGTGCTCGACTAATTACGCCAAAAATTGTGTATTGAATCGTATTGCTCGAATTTAAAACACAAATTTCTCTCAATTGGTTAAATTTAACTGTACTATCCCTACAGTAAAAAAACAAATAATAAAAACCATAAGCGAAGGCAAATGGCCAACTACTAATATCTTATTATTCAAACAATTTTTTTTCTTATCAAACTTTTTTTTATTTCTTTAAAATTTAAACTTAATTATCTCTACAGTAAGAAGGAAAAAATGTTTATTGAATATTTAAAAAAAATAAGTAATTCCTTCGAGGTCTGGGATCGATTCTAATGCCGAAAATATAGTTTTTAGAATTTTTGCCTGTTTATCTATTTGTCTGAATGTATGTTCCAACATCACGCAAATTCTACCGGATAGATTCTGTTCAATTTTTGCATAGTCCTGTAAATGTACCCTATAAATCTAGTCAATTGGTAAACACAATACAATATTGCTCATCTCCCACAGCAAATAGCGTGATAATAATTGAGCAATATTGTATTATGTTTCTAGATAGATTACAGCAAATTGTAAAAATACGAGCCAAATGGTTAGAACATTGCAGATAATCATAGATTTAATATACTTTTATATCTATAAAGGGCTAAGCTGTCAAGCATCATGACATATACAGAGTGGATTTTCGAGATGGGAAAACCCTACCTTAACCATTGTAGCTACACAAAATCGGTCGGAGAAGACTGTCCAGAACTTTTTAAGACCATTTTGATTTGTGTACACAGATTTTGAAAAAAAAAATACAGATAGCGAAATAAAATGGTAATTTGAATATAACAATTTTTTGATGCCAATATAATTATTTTGTTTCTCATGAGGATCAAAAAACTATCCCCCTTATTACAAAACAAGATTTATCTTCAGACCCAGGTTTAAAACATGGAGCCATTATTGAATTTCGAACTTTATTCCGACTATGGTAAAGTTCCTAAACACAAAACTGACAACTTAGTACCGAACTAAGTTTCCAGTATTGTATAAAGAACTGTATTTCAATAACTGTTACGTTCTTATTACAAAAACTGGCTCCATGGTTTAAGCCATGTCAAAATATAAATATTGTTTTGTAATAAGACAGTATAAGACTCAGAGTGAGGTTTGGGTTCTAGAAGAGTCAGAAATCGCAAAAAAACTTTTTCGTGGGAATTGAGTTTACAACTTACTTTTTAGCGTTACGTACCACAAAAGAAAAAGCGGAACCCTTATAGGCTCACTTTTTTGTCCGTCCGTCTGTCTGTCAGTCAAGACCTTTTTTCTCAGGAACGTGCGGAGGTATCAGTTGAAATTTATATCAAATAGGACGTCTACGGTCCCTTGAAGCTCTAAAAAACTTAAGCTTCTTAGTCAACGCAATAAAAAAGTACGGCCATTTATGCGACATTATTTTGATACTCGCAAATAAATCAAAACCTTATTACTATTTCCCGTTGACCTAGAATCATAAATTTTGGCATGAAGCAGTCTCACAGCACAAGTAAAGGAAAAAGTCAGAAAATCGTTAATTTGTAGTTTCATTACATCATCATCATTTCAGCCGAAAGACATCCACTGTTGGACATAGGCCTACCCCTAGCACCTCCACTTCGACCGGTTGTGTGCCAAATCCAGCGGATTCCTTCGGCCTACACAAGGTCATCAGTCCACATTATGGGAGCCCTTCCAACGTTACGTCTTCCGGTATGCGGTCACCACTCCAGAACCTTCCGGCCCCATCGGCCACCGTCCTGCATAATCTACTGTTATTAGGGTTCCGTACCAAAATGGTAAAAAGGAACCCTTATGGTAAGAATAAGTCTGTCTATCTGTCTGTCTGTCACACCTGGATATCTCAAGAACTACTAATGCTATAAATTTGAAATTTAGAATAGTTTTAGATGACGTTTGCCCAAGTATTTTGCAAAAAAGAAAGAAATTAAAAAAAAAATCTTTTGCAAAAGGGACTGAAACGGGGTCTTAAAAAATGTGAAGTGGGGCTACTAGGGCATGTGTGGGGTATCATATGAAAGAGCGCTGTTTTGCAAATTCTCGAACAGTTTCCGACATTTAATGAAAACTGTAAAAAAAAATGTCCCCCCCCCTTATCTCCGAACTTTGTATAGATAAAAATCTGAAATTATTCTATGTGATAGAAGTGTATGTAAAGATTACAGGAAAAATAAAACGATGTCTCTAAATAGCAGAGTTTTTCAGAAATCATCAACATCATATATACGTACGGAACCCTCGGTGCGGGAGTCCGACTCGCTCTAGACCGGTTTATTATTTTAGTAATAGCCGTTCGCTAGGAATAACTTATAAGAATGCATCAGTCGGTGTATCAGTTTTGCGACATTACATTAGGTAGTAGGTTTATACAGGTTCCAGGCGTTCATTAATTCACTAAAATCGAAAAACCTCGCCTTATTTCCTTTTGAGGTACGGAACCCTAATGATCTGTGACTGTGACCTGTGTGATCTCTCTTCCAAGATCAGTCTTATTCGCAGCTACATTAAGCCAACAGTGGCTCCTAAATGGGCCATTGTGTAGACGAGTCATTACAGCAATTTTCTACAAACTGAATACTCGTACATGTGGCGTAGCTAACGACGTCTTATGACGTCATCACTATGACGTGGAGTCTTAATGACGCGGACGTTTAATGTTCAGGAGGTTCGCTTAAGATAAGCAGAGTTGAAGCTGTAGTGTAGATTTTAGATAGGTAGGTACTTAACCAGTGCAAATTGATGATAGTAGGTATGTTTGGTTGAAAGTGGTACTGAAATAATTTCGAGAAATTTCATTGGCATTAAACTCGTTAAAATATCGATTTGTAGAGCTAATTGGTGGTTTTAGTACCGTACCGTTTGAAGTAAAATTAATTAATGATCAAGTTTTGCTGGTCTTTCATAGAATTAAATATGAATGAAAAAACGAAAGAATAACGAATAATAAAGGCTTCTACATACCAGCGCGATTTGTCGCGTGACGCGACACGGCACAAACGCCCCGCGTGTCGCGAGACGAGCGGTGCCTTTGTGTCGCGTCGCGTCGCGCGACAAGTCGCCCCGGTATGTAGAAGCCTTAATGCTATTCTAATCAATATACTTTTTGTGTTTCTTATGCTCCGTGTGGTGCTGGACGTAAAGAATAGCTCCATCCTATTTCTTCCCGTCGGTGTCATAAAAGATGACTAAAGGACTTACTAGAGAATGGGCAGCAGCGTTCTCTATGCATCTAACACCATACTGCGATCGCCAACCCGCGTGTCAAGGGTGGCGATTATGGCAAACACCCATTTGCGTCATGTTTACCGCAAATAATCATTTTTTCTTTCTTTCTTCCCTTGGGGGAGGCCTATGTCCAGCAGTAGACGTCTTTCGGCTGAAATTACCTATGCTTTATAACAATAGCAAAATAAAATTATATCTGTTCCCGCGATCACGCGAAACATACATACAGCCGGTCTATTCTGTAAGAATCTAACCGTGAAATGTTAGATGAAGTGAGCTGTCATTATGCCATAAAGGGATTAACACAATTGACAGCTCACTTCACCTAAGGTTTCACGGTGAGATTTTTACAGAATAGCACTACAGGAAGACGAATCTCAGTAACGTATAATGCTTTAAAAATCTTCATTTTTTTTAACCTTATACAACATCACGTCTGTGATGAGGGTTAAGCTACGCTCGTCGCGGTCGGTGGTTCGTGGATGGGAGACCATCCATTACATATCGAGACCCCTCCGTGCCTCGGAAAGCACGTTAAGCCGTTGATCACGACTGGAATTCATAGATATTTGACAGTCGTTACGAGTAGTCAGAAGCCCGAAAGTCTGACAACCAGTCTTACCAAGGGGTATCGTGTTACCCAGTTACTGGGTTGTGGAGGTCAGATAGGCAGCCGCTCCATGTAAAATACTGGTATCCTGGTTAGATTTGTTCCATTGAATGACTTTTTCAATTAGCCCGCAGGATACAAAGGTCTAAAAAGTTAGTTATGAACATTTTCGAAAAATAGTGTTACAGCAAAATTAGACAAATTCTAAATTTTCTATCGAAACAGATATTTCCAGTTATCTGTTTTTAAATAAGACATTTCAAAATGTTCTTGACTAACTTTTTAGACCTTTGTTTCCTGCTTATGCGTATGAAGTTTCATTAAAATCGGTTCAGGCATTTTGAAAAACAAGGTCTTCAAAGTTTGTATGAAATGCCGTACGTCGTAAACGCTCTTAAAGTAATAGCAAAACCCAATAGGTATAAGTAATTATCATTTATTTTAAGTAACTTTATAATGTAATTTTGATAATTAAAGTCGCGGTTTGTGTACCATCTCTTCTTACCAATTTGTACGCCACGATACGCGGCTGAACATAATAGAACATTTCTGTATTTAATATCTTGCATGCAATGTATCAATGTTTATACAAATAAATTTCCTTACTTACTTACTTAGGAACCCACGCTCAATATAAGCGCTTGCGACAACTAAAACCTAATTTCAAGTAAGAAATGAAGGGACAAAGAATCAACTTGTAAGACACTCAATCTTCGCAGAATGATCCCACAGATTACGCGATTTAATCCGAGGAACCTTTACGAAGTTTAATTGAAAAGATTAAAGTATTATCCGGACGTATTTTTAGCGCTACGAGAACGGTTGCGCGAGTTATCACAACTAGTCTCTTTGGTCAAGCAAATTCTTGTGTAGTTCTTAAAATTCTGCATGAAATGGTAGAATACAACTATTTATTTTGACGTACGGTTTATACAAGAACTAATTTCAAAATCTGATTTGTAGAAACATTTCTTGAACTATTAAAAATCGTGTAACTTAGGTACCGCCAGTAGTCGCCAGCACATCATCTTATACCAAACTGTCAAATTTCTCTAAATGATTTTAAACCTTGAAGTGTTGACGGTTAAGTTCAAAATCGAGTGAGAAAATTTGTCAGTTTGTGGTAACTTGATGTGCTGGGACTGTACATGGGGGCTAAATCGATGAAATTGTAAACACTTGAGTCATTTAGACGTTCAGTTTATATAGGACCTAATTTCAAAATCAGACTTGTACGGTATAGGTTGATTGATTGATTTTTTGATCTAATGAAAATCGCGTAACTTATACATAGGGGCAGAATCGATGGGTGATGTGGTCCTCCATTGACCCGATCCGTTGTATGAATCCGCAGCTGTAACCCGCGAAATTCAAATTTTCTTAAATTTTTGCAATTTGCAGGTCAGTCTCAGGTTGTATCTTGATCAAAATATGATTTGCGACTATAAAGGATACTCCCTTTCTCCTCCTAAAGTTGTTTGTCCGAAAATCATTATCCATAACACGTTTGCTATAAACTTCAGTAACCATAATGTTCAAAAATTCGAAATTTTGTTTTACATCATTGTCTTTACTTCTAAAACTATTATGTCTTATTATCAAAAACTATAATAATTGAATCTCATAATTTTGCATGAAATAAAGTCATTAGTATTGATTTATTTATAATGTGTAATATTCCGAATGAAATGAAAATAAAATCAATAATCGAATTATCTACAAAAGTGACATCGAAAGTATCTCAATATCGAAGTACAGAGTATGGAATCTCTTAAATATCGATACTTATTTATTATTTTGTGGATTTTCTTCTTCTCCTTATATATGTTATGGACCAAGTGATTATTAGAACATTATAAAAAATGTCCGGGCAATTTGATTATTGTTATTTCAAACGTAGGATCAATATTTGAAATCAATGGGAATGCGTCAGATACCATCTACTGTTATTGAATCATTTGGGTTAGCGGCCGCCGAGCGCCAGATTCCCTCTTTTCTTGGTGAATCATTTGGGTTAGACAAGGTTGTAAATAGAGCAATATACAAATTCAAAATTAACAAATAAACATTGTTGATAAATAAACATTTAATATTTCGAATTTAGGACTTTTTAGGACTTGATTGAAAACGGTTTTAAGTCTTTTGTATATACAATCAATATATAAATATTTATGACAAAGGGACATATCGTATTTAGTGGTTTCAATTTTATGGCGTGTGATTTAATGTGACATAAAGTTCAGGCAAGTTATCATTCGGACAAATGATGATTAGGACAAAAAAAAATATGGCAAAAGTTAGGGAACACAATTAGAGAACCCTAACAGATATGTATTTACAAACAATTCTCTAATAACTATGAAAAATCTGAAAAGAGAAATTTTTTTTTGCAATAAACAACAAACCATATATTTTATATCAAACAACCCACATATCAGGTGAGTTTTCCACTCAAGACCTCCAAGATAGCCCTTAAAAAGTAACGTACCGTTAAAACAAATTGTCTATGGGCGAACCATATAAAACTAAATAAGTACCTCCCTACGAAACCATTATCGTTGGTACAACACTAACTTGCTGTAATGGCCGACGTTTTGGCGGGAAAATGGTAGTGCGCCTCATATCCTCGAGTGTGAGAATATTATTGTTTTATTTATTTAACTAGCTTCTGCCCGTGACTTCGTCTGCGTGGAATTCCGGCCTCCGATCCACCGCGTCGCATCACATCGCCCGCCCGCGCTATTAATTCGTTGCGATTCGCCTGGACTGTGCATACGTGGGTCACTGTAGTGCCGTCTCTAATGGTCCTGTTTTTTTCTTTCTTTATTTTAATAATCGAGCGCAGAATAAAATATCAATGAACTCGTAGCGCAATCCTATCCTTTGAAGCCGGCCGATAGTTACACGCCGTGCATTTAGTAGGGTGCGTACAAAGAGTATATAACCACTAGAGAGCGTATAGGCCGATTTCGTCTAGGGATACGACTCACCACTGCGGGCCGGGAGACGAAGAAAATACAGCGGTTGTGATTGGCTGATGCAACAATGTCAGGACGAATGTTCCAAACATAGTGATGCACAAGTCAGTTTTGCAACTATATTTTCGATATCGATAAAATCGACGGGTATTCATCCTGCATTTTTTTTTACTAAAAACGAAAAATATGAAACTGTTGCTGAACTAAATAAACGGCGTCGGTTCTTTAAAGTTTCAAAGCAATCAGTTGTGAAATGCCTTGAACAAACAACGCTATATTTTTTTTTAAACCAATTTTCCCTGTGAACTGCCTAAATCCACTTTTCTTTCAGTTCCGGAATATTTGGAAATCTAAAATGTAAACATTAAGTAATATAACTTTTTTACCATTAGGAAATATCGATAATTTGAATTGTCATTAGCGATTCGTTTTGAAGTTGTCACAACACTGCAGCATTCGTACAGATAGAAAGGGACAGATGTATTGACAATACCCTAGTGAGAGAAAGGGACTTTTCAAAAAGACATCAACGCGTTATACATTTTTGTGCAATTTTACGTAACCAACCAGTTTAGCTTGAGCCCTGCAATTATTCCTATTATTATGAAATTATAAATATATTTTACTAACCGATGAAAAGTTATGCCATCCTTGTTGTAACTTGAGGTCTTGGAATGTTTCCCACACCACTTCACCGCGCATGAAGGCATTTTGATGCGTTATAATTGCATAAACAGTTAAAAAAAGTTGTGATAATTTAGCGTGCACACAGGTCTAACACTTGGGCACAACTAAAATGGTTACTAGTACCGTGGCCTAACATAAGCGACAAAATACTAATAGTTTTCGAGCGTCGGGGCACTGTATCCGCAGTCAAGTGGTTATATAGTCTTTGGGTGCGTATGATTTGAATTTCGATATTTTTTGTAGATTTTCTTTCTTTTTTTTTCAATTTTTTTTTTTTTATGTTCTAGTAAATGAAAAATTTACTTCAAATGTGTAGTATTTATTGATAGATCAATTTTATTACTATGTTATAAATAGAGATCGGATATTCAGTTGACTAGTATGGAGTACGCTTCGATAAGGAAAAGTGTCGGTTTCCAGGACTGACAAGTTTTTAAGAACTACTCTTTTGTACTGTGTATCCCCGAATAAATATATTTAATTTAAGAATGAAAAGGTTTGAAGAAATATTAATAGTGTTTTTTAAACGTGTTTTATTTTCCAAAAAAATCTTGCCTAGTTCTAAATAGATAAGAAATATTAGTTATACTTAGGAATACAAAATTGTATACTACACACTGTTATTAATGAAACCCTGCGATCCAGGAATAAAAATATATTTTAAGAAACCGTTTCCATACTTTGCCGGGAAAAAATCGTATTTTAGGTAAATATGCATCCGAATATCCGATCTCTAGTTATAAAACAAAAGAAAAAAAAAGGTCAATGCTATAGGCTTCTACTCCGTTCACCTAATACCTATACCCTATTTTTTTCAAGACACTAAAAAAAGTCATCCGATAAAGATGGATGATCTCTACGTTTCAGAGATATGGTATTTTTTATGATCATGTAGTTCTCCTTCGAATATTTAGTGTTGTTGAAGAACCTTCATTTTCATACGTATATCCTTCTGGCTCTAATAATCTTTTACTGTGTGGAAATTAATAGCGTATTTAAAAGAAACACCTTTTCATTACGAACAATTCTGTACTTATATAACCTCTTGAACACATACAAACTTGGTAGACAGCCATATTTAACGAACTATTTAATTAGCTACTCAATATAATAATATATATAGGCTTTAGACATCTTGAAGACCTGATTTCCGGCCACCGTAGGCGCGGGCCTGCGGACGGTGAGCGATGGGTAGCTCGCCGTCCGATAAGGACCAGGCCCGGGTCGACGGCGCGTTGTGTTTCACGCGCGCCTCAAAGAGATGTCAGCACCACCTGACGGGGTCCGTTAGGGCCAATGCCTGCCGGGGTTGCGAGTTTGTCCGAAAGGGATATCGTGGCCCCGGCACACAGGCAACGGAAGGAACACGGGTGGGTTTTAGTCAGTAAAAGTCTGACACGCCCTCCCGCTCAGCCCAGAGCGGGAGAAGCTATTTGATAATTTCCCACCCAAAAAAATAAATAAAAAATAAGACATCATGAAGACAACCTTTAGGTTCCGAGCTCCATGAGAATTAACCTAGCAACTACGCAACACCCAAACGTCATGTTTCCCATTCAACTCCATTAAAAAACCCGTACCTTTTAAAATAACTATCAAATGAGATACTTTTAAACTTCGTGACTACACTGATACAAAAATCATTTGAGGCAAATCACATACTTTCACACATTAAATATTTAGTATTTTAAAATCCACTACAGAATCTTATTAATATTTGAAAATCATGACAGTATGCTTTACATTAATTTGGTAGTTTATAGCAGCACCAATGTCGGAGAAGCTCGTGGCTAAGTAATAACAACCGCATAGGTCGATCCATCAGGTTAAGCTACCTTTGCCAGGGTTGGTCCGTAGATGGGTGGCCATCTTTACATACTGAGACTCCTCCGTACCTTGGAAACTACGTTAAGCCGTTGGTCCCGGCTGTCATTCGTGGATCTTTGACAGTTGTTACGGGTCGTCAGGAGCCCGAAAGTCTGACAACCAGTCTTACCAAGGGGTATCGTGTTACCTAGTAACTGGTTTGTGGAGGTCAGATAGGCAGTCGCTCCGTGAAAAATACTGGTATTCAGCTGCATCTGGTTAGGTTAGGTCGGTTAGGCCCCGATTCGGGCGGACTCCCTCCACAGGAGGGAGAACGCCACTACCATCCGTAGGCCCCAAAGGGCCATTGCACTGCGGGTGGCGAGGGCCTACCGGTCGGTGGGCTTCTCGGCGGCGTGCGCTCTGGCCGGCACCCCTCCTTGGGAGCTGGAGGCGGGGTGCTGACCAGAGTGTACGAATGGACGGCGCGGCGTAGGGCGCTCGGGGAGCCCCCCGCCGCAGAGGAGCGGGAGGCCGTGCGGCAAGAGGCGAGGGACGCAATCGTCCATCACTGGACGGAGGACCTCGCCACTGCCGTTTTCGGCCGCCGAACTCTGGACGCGCTCGGGCCAGTCCTGAAGGATTGGCTCGAGCGGTCCCACGGTTTCCTCTCTTTCCGTCTGGTGCAGGTGTTGTCCGGCCATGGGTGTTTCGGATCGTACCTGCACCGGATCCAAAGGGAGGAGACCCCGTCGTGCCACGACTGTGGCGCGGCGGAGGACACGGCTCAGCACACCCTTGAGGTGTGCCCAGCCTGGTCCGAGCTGCGCCGCGGTCTGAGCGCAGCGGTCGGGCAGGACCTCTCGCTTCCCAGCGTCGTCAACTCGATGCTGGAGAGCGAGGGGGCCTGGACAGCGGTCGCCTCCTTCTGCGAGGACGTAATGTCGCAGAAGGAGGACGCGGAGCGCGCGCGGGAGGACGACCCTCTCGCAGCGCCGCTCTGCAGGCGAAGACAGGGCATGAGAAGGCGGTTGTACGATCGTCGTCTTATGCCCCCTGGTGGTGAACAGCGGGAGACGGGTGCGGGGGCGCCTTCTCCTGCATTGCACAGTTCACCATCCACGTCGGGCGGGAATGACAGAGCGCTCGCGGTCATTCCTGGGCCCCTCCCCGACCGGGGGGGCGTGACGGGCCCGCCTGCAAGGCGGGCATTCGTCAGCGGGGGACTGGATGTTATGGCTCTGCCGGATTCCCAGTCCTCCTCCTTGCAGACGAGGTAGGAGCGCCGCTGGGTCGTTTAGTGGGTATACCGGATTTTCCGGGGAGTCCCACATACCCCTCCCATCCCCCGATGTGTGGGTATGCGTAATGCATTATACCCAGCGTCAAAGGCAGGAAAAGGCTAGGCAGATTGATTGATTGCAGCAAAAATGTTTTAAATTCTGGGAATAATGGCATCAGTTTTGATGAAAGACATATTTTCTGATAAAGGTATTGCTCAATGCAGTGCTCACGATTTCTTAAGGTTTCTCCAAGTCTTAGCTTGTGGTGCCGTGTGGTTCTGGACGTAAGGAATAGCACCATCCTATTTCTTCTCGTGGGTGTCGTAAAAAGCGACTAAGGGACTTACTAGAGAATGGGCAGCAGCGTGCTCACGATTTCCAATGATTAAGATTTCTCCAACTCTTAGGTTGTGGTTGTGGTGCCGTGTGGTGCCGGGCGTAAAGAATAGCACCATCCTATTTCTTTCCGTGTGTGTCGTAAAGGCGAGTAAGGGACTTACTAGAGAATGGCCAGCAGCGTTTTCTATGTATTTTAACACCATACTGCTTTCGCCAACCCACCTGCCAAGCGTGGCGATTATGGCAACCCCCCCCCCCCCCCCCCCAAATGACAAGCACTAAGAAAAATGTGAAATAAAATATTTTGATTTTGAATTCTACAGATTTGTAACATAACTTTTTAGGAGCGGATCTATAGAGTTTCACGCCAACATGACATTTACCCCGTGTCCTAACCGAAAGCAACTATTGCGCGAATACACGATCGACGCGACCGTCTAGATTTGATTGATCGTGCAAGTAGGTACATCATATTCATAAAAACGAACGCGACGACCGCGTACTTGCGCGACAGTCGCTTTTAGTTAGAACACGGCCTTATTCTAAACACCTTCACAATCTGTCACATTCTAAACATACTAATTTACAAAACTTTCTCAACATAAATGTTTGCCTTTTTACTCAACTCTTCAACTGAATTCCCGTCCACAGCTGCATATAAATCGTTCCGATATTCCACTAATCGTTCCTGGACACTGTTAATCCATCATGTTCTACAACGAACGATATAAAACCCTTTTCCAAGTTATCAACGAATGGCTATGACGTATCGAGGCTTATCGATGGTGGCCTGGCAGGCGGCCATTTTGTTTTTTTTGGCAGATAAAATAATTCTTTGTTTGAAATTGTATTGCTATATTTTTGTGGTTGCCAGTTGGAGACAATGGCTTAAAATGGTTTCTTGTTTAGTTTTGTGCGGTTTTTGACATTAACCGGTTGATCCCTTCATTAAAACATGAGATGATAGAAAGAAAAAACTACCTATTCATTTGGCAGTTACTATGTTAAGAAAGAAAGAAAGAAAAATGCGTTTATTGGCATTACAGCAAAAAAATATACCTTAAAAACTATAAATAACACAGAAAACAATTAATTATAATGCCAAGAGGGCCTCAATGTAAGGCAATGATATTATATTAAACCATTAAACAGATAAGTTGTGAGCGCTCAATCGTGAAGACTCGAAAACGTCCTAATTGGGACATATTTTACTTGTAGTGAAATGTAAAATGAATAAAAAGTGGGGATGTGCTGCCGCTGCTGCGCGGCACACTTTTTCGGTTGTTTCGTGAGTGTATAAAATATCTGTTTAATATAATATAATTGATGTAAGGTATATTTTTAACACAGATGAATATCTCATAAAGTGACGAAATATCAATAGTATGTTTCGTGTACGAGTATCTTATGCTAGCTAGAGAGAAGATTATCCTTTGACTAAATGGACACTGCCTATGTGTTCTAAAAATCTACCATGTATATTGTGGCGGCATTTACCTACATTGCCACATGCGAAATAAGCATCACATGCCACTTGCGCGATGCAGGGTTTTGCGTGACGTCAGGTCACGCAAAACCCTGCATCGCGCAAGCAGAGTTTACCGCGCGTCTTATATACAACGTCCCGACATCAGTCGTCGGGCAGTTGCCCACCGGACACAACACCCGTCTGGTCGGAGGATCCTTCTTTTTATATAGAGGGTGAGTGAACTTTACACCCAGTTCCTCATACCTCTAAAATATCATAGTAGATTCCTAAATCTGCTAGGCTGGGTCAATTTACCTCATACTCGTTTTAGCCACATAAGGTATCTTTAATATCTTCTGCTGTAAATACAATGTCGAACCGATATTTGCGCTATAGGTTTTCAATAATAATATGACGTTTTCCATCCCTCTTCTCGTTTTCCAACCTAAACATTCAAGAACCATCTAAACATATCCCCATTGTTTTCAGAAGTTGGTTGTCGGGAGTCCGAACCAGCGCAACTGGCGCGGGATCCTCATAGCCCTGCTCGTGATAGTAGCGGTGCTGGCCCTGATCGTGACGTCAGTCGTGTTGCTGACGCCGCCAGATGAGGGGCCCAGGGTTAAAGGGAGAAGGCTAAGGATCCAAGACCTTTTGACGGAGGAACTGACGCCTGTGAGGTGGAATGGGTCGTGGATTTCGGGTAAGTGGCTTTTTTAAATAAATTTAAGACAGGTCCACTCTAATCTGTGTGGTCTTTTCATGATCTTTACATGATCACATTTATGTTTTTTCTAAATATAAGTTTGTGCATTGATTATTTTGTATGACTAGGACAGAAGTAACATAGTGACCTGACCTACTATGAAATCTACAAATACAAGGTGTTTTTAGGGTTCCGTACCTCAAAAGGAAAAAACGGAACCCTATAGGATCACTTCGTTGTCCGTCTGTCTGTCTGTCTGTCAGTCTGCCAGTCTGCCAATACCCTTTTTCTTAGGAACGCGTGGAGGTATCAAGTTGAAATTAATATCAAATACGTAGTCTATAGTCCGGACCTCTAAAAAAATTGAGCTTCTAAGTCAACGCAATAGAAAAATATGGTGATTTTTGCGACATATTTTGATACTCGCAAATAAATCGAAACCTATAGGATAGTTTCCGTTGACCTAGTATCATGAAATTTGGCAAGGAGTAAGGTTTCACAGCACAAGTAAAGGAAAAAGTGTTAAATTTGTAGCTTAATCACATAAAAAAAAATCTATTACAAACTTACATTTGCAGTTGGAAAATTCAACTACAATGTTAAGTTTGTTTTTGGAATAAATTCATCCCAACTACGGAACCCTTCATTGTGCCGCTTCACTTGGTCGGTTTTTAATAATTTGACGAAACTTCACAGACTTTCACCTTGTTTTACATAACGGAGCTGTTTTGTAAAACCGCTAGCGGTTATGTAAAACAGCCGATTGGACAACCCTTCTGTCACAAATATACCGATCCTCATAACCTGTAAAGTTTATATTTCTTATCAATTCTGGGAGGTTCCGATTAGGTCCATATTGATATTTGTGTGGAACTTATCTACAGTTACTTTGATTAGGGTTCCGTATCCATAGGGTGCTAACGAATTACTAAGGCTCGGCTGTCCGTCCGTCTGTCACAGGGCTGTATCTTTTGAACCGTAATAGGTAGGTACTTGAAAAATTCACAGAGTGTGTGGCCGCTATGATAATAAATAATACAAATAAAATAAAGTTAAAAATTAAAGTAGGTCCCCATACAAGAAACGTGTTTTTTTTTTTTTTACTAAAGTATTTAAAAAAAGTATTTGTGGTATTAAATATGGTACGGTATGGAAGTATGGAACCCTTCGTGTGCGCGTCCAACTTGCACTTAATCGCTTTCTTTTGTTTCAGTTTCTTGAATTTCAGATAAAAAAAAGCCTTACAATTTCTTCTTACAAGATCTCACGGATAGAGGAAAATCATAGTTTAATTACAAAAACTTTTACAAAAAAATAATAACCGACTACCAAAAATAACACTACATAATGAAAAATAATTTTAATTTCGGAAGTCGGCGGCGTCTTTGGATCTGTATTTGAGTTTTTTACCACCGACTTCCGAAATTAAAATTATTTTTCACTATGTAGTGTTATTTTTGGTAGTCGGTTATTATTTTTTTTGTAAAAAGTTTTTTATTTTTCATTTTTTAGTGGGTCAGCTTTGAATTTATCTAAGTTACAATAGCCTAATGTTAACTGCTCATCACCTTTTACAAAAAATTGCTTTTCCCGATGCTGCGACGTTGATTGTTGAGGAGTTCTCCTGGTAAGAACCAGAAGAACTGCCACTCACCATATGCATAGTGACGAGCATAAATTGCTTAATAGCAACCCGTTAAATAGGTACTCATTATTATTGTTCCGGTGGCCATCTGTGCTCTCCATCATCAGTTCCACTTCACCAAATTGTGCATTCCGAGCGCAAATGCACGAGTTACTTTAAAAAATACCCAAATCGCTATAGGTTTGCCTATAAAATTTGACGGCTTTTCTCGATTTCCATGAGATTCCCTCATCGGATTCTGATATTTTCAAAATCGGTCCATAATTGACGGAGTATCACGTAACAAACATACATAAAAAAAAAAAAACAAAAAAAACATACCGCCGAATTGAGAACCTCCTCCTTTTTGGAAGTCGGTTAAAAATGATATACCTACATATAAGTATGAGAGCAGTGGTGGTCCAGTGGTAATGGGCCCGACATACTAGTTGTAGGTCGTACGTTCGAACCCAAGCAGGGGCTTTACTTTGTGTAAATAATTTCTTCACTACTGCTCTTAAAACGGTGAAGGAAAACATCGTGAGGAAACCGGCATTTCCTCAAAAAATTCAAAGACCTGTGACATCTACCAACCCGCACTGGGCCCGCGTGGTACTTTACGACCCACTCCCTCTCATCGAGAGAAGTCCTGTGTCCCAGCAGTGGGAACATTATAAGCTGATTATGCTATGCATATAAGTTGACAAAACTCAAACCATTCGAGCATTTTATTCTCAAAAAGTACAAAATAAATATCGACTCCATATTAGTTCTCCGTCCACAAAGAAGTGCCTTTTTATGTTTCTTTCGATATTTGTTTTATGAACAAACTTTTGCGATACAGATTTCTAAGAAACTAACAACAAAAAATACTGAGAATCCTTTGAAAATAACAAAGGAAGATATAAAGATTTATCGTTTTTTCAGCCCAAACTAGCATACTAAATCTCGTGTCTATGTATTTCGTACGCGAACCTTCTTATAATAATATTGATGCCCTGTTTTTGAGGGATAAAATAGCGTTAGTATACTGGGAGACTGGAACAAATTCCTATAGAACCCTTCGTAAATGATTCTTTGTGAATGCCTCGTTGGTTTAGTGACAAAAGACATATAGGCGTAGCAGCGGGCCGAGCAAGGGCGTGTCAAGACGTTTGTGACAAGACATGATAAATTATGTCATGTTAATTTGCACTGTTAGCATTTTGTGAAAAAACAGTTTTATCGCTCAAACTGTGATAAAATGTGTGACCCAAGTCATCTCACAGTAGGCCGTGCTCGCTCCGCAGACAAATTGACATTTACATTAAGTTGTCTAAGTAATAACAGCTGCACGGCTCGATTGATCAAGTTAAGCTCCACTTGCCGCGGTTGATCCGTGGATGGGTGACCATCTTTGCATACCAAGACCCCTCCATGCCTCGGAAAGCACGTTACGCTTTTGATCCCAGCTGTCATTTATAGATCTTTGACAGTCGTTACGGGTCGTCATAAGCCCGGAAATCTGACAACCAGTCTTACCAAGGAGCTTTGCTGCAGTAACTTCTTATTACATCAGCTATCTGCCAGTGAAAGTCCCGTCAAAATCTGTCGAGTCGTTTCGGAGATTAGCCTGAACAAACAGACAGACCGACAAAAACAAAATGTTATAAGTACCGTATATACTTTCATAAGCATTTAGTAAAAAGCGGTTATTTTGACATTACAAACAGACACTTTCATTTTATTTATTTGTAGGTATTGATAATGTTAGCCGACTTTGCGCAACGAATAAATAATAAATGAAAAGGTAACGTAAATATTTATGCTTTCGAAATGAGATGAATAATTTTATAATAACGGAAATCAACATGGGAGAAGCGGAACACCGAATAAAATTAATTAACAACTTGATTTTATATTCACTTATTTATTGTATTGGTAGCATTTTTTGTGTAGGTATTAACCGCGCGCTCGGACTAACCTTGTAAGGGATCGAGGCGCCGCGCGCCGCTGACGCGTGCACTCCGCACACTCAACCTCATAGCGATTGAGATGAACTTATTCTGTTATTCTCACAAGGAATGCATTGTTTGTAATTTGTTATAGATAGGAACATTATTGTTAGTATTTAGGATAATTAAGTAAGGATAAGCGCATTTACCGCTTTGGGTTACTCTGTAACAGCGGCGAGGTGTCAATTTGTGTATGAGAGAAGCCGAAGCAAAGCCGATTTCAACTTACTTTCATGTATACATAATAGTAAAAATTAATTAATTAACTTAAAAGTAAGTCTTTCCTTTACTGAATTTAACACCATCTATCGTCAAGTAGCAGAACCAAAGAGACTCATCACTACACAGACAAAACTTTCGTGTTTGTTATTTCAATTCAAACCTAATAAAATAGGCGATTTGCTGTTTGAATGTTATGGTAAATTAAATACCCGTAGTGTACCTAACTATATTTTTTGGCAATAGTAGACACTATGGACTGTGTCATTTTTCAATAGCGGTAGAATTGTTGATGCGAACTTCCGAAGGGAAGCCGCGTAGCCGGTAGGAATCGTGTTATATGGTGCTTTCGCCACTGCTCTGTAATGGTAGATGTAAGAAGAAAATAAATAATCAAATGAAAAGTAATTTAATTAAACTAAGCTGAGAATCAGAACTTTTTGTCGGCACTCTTCGAACGTCAAAATTACATAAGACAATCCCTCAAAACGAGAAGTTCCTTCACCACTTCCTATTGCTTTAGCTGGGAAAAAGAAGTGACGCAACAAACTCACCAGCATCACAGCTGTATGTTCAGTTAGAAAAATTGATTAAGAGTATATCCGTAAACTTTCATTAATCGATTACTTATACAGATGTACTTGCCGGACCAAAACACACACATGGTAATTATAGCACTTTGTAAAATTGCACTGTTGCCTTGGATAATTTTTAATCTGATAGATTGTGCACGACATTATGTAATACAAATAAATATATAATACACATCAGGGTGTTAAACAAATTGCCTGCCATAGCTTAGGGGTAGGTTCAGCATCGATAAAGGAACCCAGGAAAAAAAATAGTTAAAAATAAAAACTTAAGAAAAAATTGCAAGATCATCTTAATTTAGTAAGTACCTACTAACTTAGTATTTAAAGCATTTACACAAATAAAATAATTTTAGTTCTAAATGATTTTTATTTTGAGTTAGTAGATACTAGATTAGGTTGATGTTGCAATATTTTTTTAATGTTTTAATTTTTATTTTATTTTTCCTGGGTCCGTTTATCGACACTGAACCTACCTCTAAGCCATGGCACGCAATTTTTTAAACACCCTGTATATACACACGACTTCTTCCCACGAGTGTAGGCAGAAACTACAGAAGGCCACCTCTTACGATCCTTACATACTTCTTCTGCTTCGTTTACGTTCATACCACTGGTCATACACGCACGCCGGTTGCGAGTACTACGCACGTACGCACTAACCTTTCTGAAGATCATCATCATTATGGTGAAATGAAATGAAATGAAATCGTTTATTCTGTAAATAGGATATTAAAATCACTTTTACACGTCATATAAAAAAAAAATCTAGATGTAGCCGACATTTCCTATCTGACTACCTCTGAGAAGAAATGGCGAAACAAACTCAGGGGTCAAAGTCTCTTTTAAAGTCCAGACATAATCTTGGTCAGATCATGTGAGGACCATGTAGATCCGTGTCTGAAATGGTATTTTGAGGAAAGAACCACGCAAATTTGAGCGGACCTGTCCAATCAGTGTAAGCATTTGTCAGTAATCGTGCAGCTCAACTCAAAACTTAAGGAGCTCAACGACTCGATGAACAGTACCAAAAAAAGGACATTTGGGTAGGCCGCATAAAGCGCTCAAAATGTCAGACCATCATTAAAACTTAACTGAGAAAAGAAAAGAAAGGAAAACATTTAAAGAAAAAAAAAAAAAATGACCCACATAGTGCTCACATTCACAATAAATTAAAGCAGTAAATATAATACTTTTCAAAGTAAACATTCATGTAAAATTGTATACAATATTCTGCAATGTCAATATGTATATAAAATCATGCATAATAATTAAAATGTCAAGTTTTCTCACAAGGCTAGCAGAGCGAGCAGCTCAATCCCAAGCTTTTTTGTCCTCTAAATAATCAGAAATCTTATAGTACCCTTTTTTACAAAGTTTAGTTTTAATACAGATTTTAAATCGTTTAATGGGTAAGTTCCGAATGTCAGTAGGAAGTTGGTTGTAAAAGCGTATACATTGACCCATGAACGAGTTGCCTACTCTGTGGAGGCGAGTGCGATGTACAGCAAGATTGTGTTTATTCCTGGTATTTAAACTATGAATATCGGACATTTTCTTAAAATTTGATTTATTTTTGTGTACATATAATAGATTTTCAAGTATATATTGAGAGGCTACAGTCAGAATATCTATTTCTTTGAATATTTCACGAAGTGAATCTCTTGGACCTAGATTGTAAATGGCTCGAACAGCCCTTTTCTGTAAAACAAAGATATTATTAATGTCCGCACATGTTCCCCAGAGAAGGATCCCATACGACATAAGACTATGAAAATAACTAAAATAAACAATTCTGGCAGTATCTACATCAGTAATCTGTCTAATTTTTTTAACAGCATAGGCGGCCGAACTAAGCCTTCCTGACAATTTTTCTACGTGTGGGCCCCATTGTAATTTACCGTCAATAGTTATTCCAAGACACTCACTCTTATGTCCTTCTAGGGCGTCCCCTCCCGTGTCGTTTCCACTCACATCTGCCTTGTTATTTACAAGGCCTTTTGTTAGTCACCTTTCATTCATCCTCTCAACATGACCAAACCATCTAAGCATACTCTTTTAAATTTTTGTCACTACAACTCTTAGACCATGCAATAAAATCATGCAAATATATTTTTATGCCTTAAGTTAAGTATTACTTCAGAACATTATATTTAATGACTCTCTGAGTAAACCTTACATTGTTGTTTCAAAAACTGTCAAAGTGGCTTTTATTATCATAAATCATCATAATCATAAATCTTTATTTATCTCAACATCATATTACAGGCACTGATTAATAAAATGTACAATCTTAAATAGAGAAAGGTATCTGAGCTAGGCTGGTCCATAAATTCAAGGTCGCTCAGCGAGCTATGGAACGGGCTATGCTTGGAGTCTCTCTGAGGGATCGAATCCGGAACGAAGTGATCCGGCAGAGAACCAAAGTTGTCGACATAGCCCACAGAATAAGCAAGCTGAAGTGCCAACGGGCCGGCTATATTAGCCGTAGAACCGATGACCGTTGGGGTAGACGTGTTCTTGAGTGGAGACCACGAATTGGCAAACGTAAGGTAGGACGCCCTCAGGCTAGGTGGAGCGACGATCTTCGCAGGGTGGCTGGTGGCAGCTGGATGAGAGTTGCCGAGAATCGAGCTGAATGGCGTGCAATTGGAGAGGCCTATGTCCAGCAGTGGACTGCTATGGGCTGATGATGATGATGATGATCTGAGGTAGGAGGGTCCTGAGTTACAGATAACCCGGTTCTCATAGATAGGACATGTTAATTTACAAAAACAGTTATAGTCAAGATACTATAGGAATAATAAAAGTCTGACATTGCAATATATAATAAGCAGAATCTATAGATAAATTATTTGTTCCGTGCGGGAATCGAACCCGCGACACGCAGCGCAGCAGTCATTCGCTTAACCACTGCGCCAACCATGCCGTCAAATTGTAAAATTCTAAATTAACGCGAGCGAAGCCGTGGGCAAAAGCTAGTAATATATACATTTTAATACAGCGAGTGTAGAGCAGTGGTAGATAATTGGGAACGGCCCCGATTTATATATTATACATACGCTTCACTTTGTGTAAATTATTTCATCACCACAGCTTTCAAAACGGTGAAGAAAAACATCGTGAGGAAACCGGTATGTCCTAGAACCAAAAATTCGACAACATGTGACATTTACTAACCCGCACTGGGCCCGCGTGGTGTATTACGGCAATAATTTTGTAAGGTCCCTGAATTTGAACAAAACTGATGTGCCATGCAATTCTATCCCAACGAAATGGCGACGATGCGAAGGGTTTGTTCAAATTCATGGCCCGCGTGTTGTGAAATACTATTGTTTAGGATACGATGGGACTGACATACGCTATGCGTAAAAGCCCCTCTAAAAAAATAAAGAAAAAAAAAACTATGTTTACAGAACATGTCCCTAAAAACCAGGAAAGGAATAAAAACTCAAGTATCCTACTATATGATCAATTTCCATCAGTTTAAACTCGGTCTTTGATTTTGAAACCAATTAGCATGACCGAAGTTTATATTTATCACGGAATCAATAACGTTAAGGTGACCTCGTACCCTTCTACGAAATCTATTGAAACTGATCAACATTTTCCATGAGCGAATACTACAAATTTATTAGCGTGTTCAGCATCGGTTCTGTGAAAGCGAACGAATAAATAATTTTCATTTAATTTAAAAACGTTTTTGGAGCTCAATCAATGGCTACCGCGTTGATTAGGAAAATGTAAAAATTAACTGGGTTTCAATGTTTATGCCGTTTTTATTGTGTACCTACCACCAATATATTATGACAAAAATACCTACAAAATTTATTAATTTAATGTTTGAAACGAAAAAGGACGCCCATTTTCAAACCGAGTTAACCCCTAAAAATCTGTGGCATATAACTAAAAACCTTTTAAGTCAACCCCACATCGCAGCCTCAAGATTTTTCAAGTATCCTACGTAAGATCTCTGCCGCTCTGGCACAGAAACGTCACGCGTACGTACTGCACTACTCTAGTACTTGCCAGTACTACAACCCCATTTGAAAGTACTACATCTCCATGCTAGTACTACATTCCTAGTACCTTCGGGGAAGTTTTAAGTAGACTTTAGTGTTGAAATACTCGTACTGAACGAAGGTGAAAAATTCTTTTTTTTTCTACCTTGCTTATGCGGTTAAATCGTGAGCCACTTTTTGACTTATTTGAACTTATTATATTGGTGATGCATTTAAAAAAAAGTGAAAAATTTTAGGTAAATCTTATTAAAAGTAATACCTACATCAATTAGGTTGGGTTCCCTACTTGAAATCGAATGACGTGAGATCGAATAATACTTACTCGAAAACGTTAACTCGATAGTTCTTGAAATCGATAAATTATGAGCGCGACAGTTCACTACCTCGATGCATCAAAATCTCGAATAAGCTATAAGCTCGAATCATCGGCAGCGCGAAGGCCCATTATCTTGAAACATCATTTCTTGAACGACCATCTAATAGATTTACAGAATAGTTTTAAGGGTTTTTATTTGAGTACAATATAATGAAACAATCTATGCGTAGAAATATAAATCAATTATATTCTTGAAAAATAATTATGTTAATAAAATAACATTAAAAATACCTATTTATTTTTACCAAATAGGTTAGACAATAAAAAATTTGGATTGTATGAAACGATTGGAAAACTTAATGAAGAAAAAGTAAACACTATAAAACACATTATTGAAAAAGCTAATGCCGCAGTAGACAAGACACCACGTAAAAAAAAAAAAAAAAAGAGCGAGTCGGACTCGCACACCGAGGGTTCCGTACGTATATATGATGTTGATGATTTCTGAAAAATTGTGCTATTTAGAGACATCGTTTTATTTTTCCTGTAATCTTTACATAAACTTCTATCACATAGAATAATTTAATAAAAACCCTTAAAACTATTCTGTAAATCTATTAGATGGTCGTTCGAGAAATGATGTTTCAAGATAATGGGCCTTCGCGCTGCCGATGGTTCGAGCTTATAGCTTATTCGAGATTTTGATGCATCGAGGTAGTGAACTGTCGCGCTCATAATTTATCGATTTCAAGAGCTATCGAGTTAACGTTTTCGAGCAAGTATTATTCGATCTCACGTCATTCGATTTCAAGTATCCCAACCCAATGAGGTTAGTAGATAAAAAATAATTTGCATCGTGTTAAAATGAATGAGCATACTGTTCTCGTTGAGCTCAGTCTTGAGTTGAGCTGCACGATTACTGACAAATGCTTGCACTGATTGGACAGGTCCACTCAAATTTATGTGGTTCTTTCCTCAAAATACCATTTCGAAACGGATCTACATGGTCCTCACATGACCTGACCAAGATTATGTCTGGACTTTAAAAGAGACTTTGACCCCTGAGTTTGTTTCGCCATTTCTTCTCAGGGGTAGTCAGATAGGAAATGTCGACTACATCTAGCTTATTTTTTTATTTTTTATATGACGTGTCAAAGTGATTCTAATATCCTATTTACAGAATAAAAGATTTCATTTTATTTCATTTGTATACTTACCTACTTTATTTGGGTTACATAAATTATTCTTGAAAGCCGACATCATCAATAACTAAGCTACGCTCTATATTAGGTGAATCGTATAACCCGATTTCAAATAATGTCACTATTGCATTTAAATTATAAATTATTTTGTGTTTGCCGCATGTTTTGCATAATCATTATTTGTTTCTAAAATATTGTGTTTCCAACTTGAATTTAAAAGCCTTTACTATTCATAACCTACATATTTAGAAGACAAATCCTTCTAAACCTAATATTTTTCAAACTAACTAGATATTTTTAAACATTCTCCACATCGATGATTCTAAATATTTTTTCTCAAAATCCCATACATCGGCAAAATACAATCCTTCAAATAAGGAATGTCAAATATTCTAAAATCCATTCCTTTTTCGAAAATCCCATTTTATTCAATTGAAGGTACTCGTACATTCTATCGACAACTGCATTTGCTTCCTTTGACTTTGCTTACTGCAGACGGAAAATATGTCACACTCCTCTTGACGCTGTGCTTCGAAACTTTAAAAGGCAAAGGCAAAATTTGATATTGAAAATTGGTACCTATGGGAAGTAGGTATTTAAGTAGGGGTACAGAAACTGCAGAAAACAAAATAATATCCTTACCAAATCCCTTAATTAACCCCTTAATTTCCTTACAAAATATCCTTACATACGTAAGGATATTTTGTTTTCTGCAGTTTAACAACCATGGGAATAAGGCGTAAGTTTTGGATTGTTTTTAAATATATTTTGCGAATGTAAGAAAAAAAAATTGAATTGTACTTTTTGCTTTGAACAGAAAAAAATTTAGTTTAGAACAAGTCCTCTTGGGTTTAATTTTTAGGCAAAAAGGTAAGGTTTAAGGGACAATAAGATAAATTACTCCTGAAAAAATCTTTTCTGATTTAATAGAATTAATTCGTTCACCTTAATGACTTTACAAACAATAAAACCGGACCTAGGTCGGCTAAACAATGCCTAAATTACTTACTTGAATTTTTGGGTAAATACCTGAATTAATTACTTTTTGGGCAGAATTATAGAGAGACTAAGGTCAGGTATGATCATACCTATTGTTTAACCAATTAATTTGTCTTTGTATATTTTAGCAGTAGGTACCTCTAGTTTCTCTAGAGGATAAAATCAGAAATGAGGTTATCCGGAAAAGAACCGAGAGCTACCGACATAGCTTGCAGAGTAAACAAGCTGAAGTGGCAGTGGGCTGGCCGTGTTTGTCGAAGGACCGACGGCCGGTGGAGCAGAGGAGTCCTGGAGTGGAGACCGCGTATCGGCAAGCGTAGTGTGGGACGCCCCCCAGCTAGATGGATCAACGACCTTAAAAAGGTGGCTGGGACAGACTGGATGTGGAAGGCGGAGGACAGGGTGTTGTGGCGCAGCTGGGAGAGAGTCCTATGTCCAAGCAGTGGATTGTGATAGGCTGAGTTGATTAACCTACCTCATAATTTCAGCCGAAAGACATCCACTGCTGGACATAGCCCTCCCCTAAAGGTGGGGGGTTGCCATAATCGCCACGCTTGGCAGGCGGCTTGGCGTATGGTGTTAAAATGCAAGGAGAACGCTGCTGCCCATTCTCTAGTAAGTCACTTAGTCGTCTTTTACGACACCCACGGGAAGAAATGGGATGGAGCTATTCTTTACGCCCGGCACCAAACGGAACTACTTTTACTACTACTATTAATGTCGCTTATTCGGTTTTATTAAACATGACCCTGTATCAGCTTTTTGAGGGAGATGGGCTGGTTGGAATAACCACTGACAGCCGCCATGGCCCACGCACAATGGTCCACATGAAGGACTAAGTGCTGAAACCAAACTCTCCAACATAGAACAAATGAAATCGTTTATTCTGTAAATAGGATATTAGAATCTCTTTTACACGTCATATAAAAATGATGGATGTAGCCGACATTTCCTATCTGACTACCCCTGAGAAGAAATGGCGAAACAAACTAAGGGGTCAAAGTCTCTTTTAAAGTCCAGACATAATCGTGGTCAGATCATATGAGGACCAAGTATTACCCCCCCCCCCTCCCCTATTTAGGGGAGACCTATGTCCAGCATGCATTAATTGTCAAAAAATTATATTTTAGTCACATTTTCATTTACATTGATTTATTGACAGGTGCAGCAGAAAACTCGCAAAGGATTTTTTTTTTGTGTTTTGTTTATTCGAACACTTCAATAAATTCTCTTTCGTCAATTTTGTTAGTTTAAAATGCTCCTTTTTAAGTATTTGTGTTTCCTGTGAGTGTCCCAAAAAAAATATTTTTCTTTCTTTCTTCTTTAAAATCTCACCAAATTGACAGATTGTCGCCTGTAACCTATCGCCTGTCGGTTTATTTAAATAGGCCCCAGATCCGCATTATTTGCCTGCATAACTAATTATTTTCCCTACGGTACCTACATAGATTCCAATGGTCAACCACTAGAAGATCGATTGCATTCTGCGAATTCAACCGAATGAATTACAGCAACGCGTGAACTTGTGGTCAGTGCACACCAGTGATTAGTTATCGCTTTATCCCGTTAATATCGGTACCACTAACCACTGTTTGCATGATTGTTCGTCGAATCTATTTTGACGTTGAATAACTCCTCGTAAATGTTAAACCTATTATTGCTTGTCGTTATGCGCAATTATAAAAGTACCTATTAACGTTTTATTGTTAAAAAAAACAGTATTAATATTATAAATACTAACTTAAACTTATTTATTCACTAAAACATATATTAATTTTAATAAAATGTTTTTTCAAAATACAAAAACCAACTTGGGCCATCACGGATTTCAAGGCACATGTCATTGTCTTTTGGGGGGGGTAACCACTTAATGGAGCTGTATGTACCACGTCCACGACGAAAGCTATATACCGGCAATGATCACTAAAGTAAAGGTTAGGTATCCTGCGACAGTAACCTTTTTAACAAACTGCTTACTTTTAGAAAGAAAAGAAAGAAAGAAAATACGTTTATTTGCGGTAAACATGACGCAACAAAGAACATAAACACAAAAATAAGAAAAGGTTGGGGGAAACATGCGTCACATCCACGCAAAACGGCTATCGCTCAGCATTATACTGCGACCCTATGCAAGACAGAGCCCCAGCGCTGGTTTCAGCGACAGCCGGCGCCGACGTATGACGTTTTCAAAAATATATACTTAAATAAATAATTTAAACAATCCTAAAACCATTTATAACGAATAATTAGTCCTTTTCACACTCTCCGGTTGCCGGATAGTCATACTCGTACACATAGGTACACAAATATATGGATATATACGCACGAAATTCCGACCATTCATTACGAACTTTAATCGCCCGTCCCTGTAATACCTCTACTAACATGATTTATGAACATCGGTATTTCGGTAATGTAACTCCGGTAATTTTAGACCATTTATCTTGCAACACATTAACGGCTCATACGTAAACATTCAAAGAATTTATTCCGGGAAATTCTTCGCTTTTCCGGTATTTGTTTTTCGGGAAAATTTGTGAGGTGCTGTTAATTGGGGTGTCGTGGATCGGGTATTTGAATGGAGTTTTTTATTTCATTTTTGTTTGCAAATCTTATTCTACTAGTGTTAGGTTTCAATTTATGAATGCATAATTGTTGGATTTTTAATAGCAACATTAAAGCAGTTAATTATATTTTTTTTGCAACTTAGTACAAAACAGTTTCATTGTACTGGCAATACCGAAAATGTTCGATTCGAGATGTAAAATGGCGCGACAACGTCCCTGTCCCCGGGTTCTTGTTCGGGTGTTGATGACAGGACGACGACGCCGACCTTTTAAGTGGCTGTATCGGTTAAAATGTACTTGGGCATAGAATTGTTGGAGATTTACTGCAAATTAAAGAAACCTATTAGTTTTATTGTAAATATTGGAATACTAAATAGATTGTGATATTATGTGGAGAATAATAGATGTGATGGTTATGGTGGAAAACATTGAATGTGATGTTGACAAAGAAATATGTACGAATGGTTGTATTATATAATTGCATAGCACAGGTGTGAATACTATGTACAATAGAGCTACCATTTACCGGGTAATATGTCTTTCATTGACTTGAATGTGCCCTGGCGGCTGAGAGTATTTCATGCTCACTCAGATGTCTCGCTGATGGTGGCGTGTGTGTTGGATCATTTAGCTCCCTTCAAAATCGGTTGGCGAAGTTAGTTAAGCAATTGACAGCTGCGCTGAGTGTCGCGGGTTGATTCCCGCACGGAACAAATATTTGTATGACCTACAAGTAGTTGTTCCGGGTCTGGCTGTTTGTGTATGTGAATTTAAATGTTTGTAAACGCACCCACAATACAGGAGAAATTCCTAGTGTGGAGCAACGTTTAAAAAAAAAAAAAAATGGTTGAGCCGAATGGTGCTGATCCATGCGTCATGTTCGTGAACGGGCGCTGTCAGTTGGGACTGGTCATCTCTTAGCTGCCGCGGCTTATTTTTAATTATTTTAGTTTTTTTGTGTTTAATTTTTTTATCACGGACGCTTCTGACGTTTTGCATCGTTCTCACATGTATAATTTCAATATGAATGATGTAACCAATACTTTGTATCAATATTTTAATTTGTGTAAAGAGTGTTTGTGGAGTTTCGTGCCCGTTCTTCTCCATATGAACCTACTATTTGGAATGGGCAACTAGCTTCATATTTGTAACTGACCGACATCTTGACAATCCAAAAGTGCCTGTAAATGGTTTAATTGAAATAAATGCTTTGCGTTTGAGTTTGGTAAAATATCCTGGTGTTTCATACTATTTTCTTTATCCCTGAAATATCGTAAATAGTTATAGATAGACAGTTTATAGTTTGTGATATTTTTTTTAGTATATTGAGGTTAAATATATTAGCATTTCAATTGTAGTTGCTTTAGAGCAAGGGGTAATTTTATAACACTAGGTTGATTTCGTGATAACCTACGATTTCTAGAAAATATTTATCATAATCATAATCATTTAATTGCAATAAGCAACAGCAAACAGTGTTGGTCTTAAAGTAAGTAATTAAGTTCCTAATCACACACACACACACATCACACACACACATCACACATCGTTCACATTTGACAGATGATGTCAGGGGAGCTGCTGTCGTACCACGTCCACGATGAACTGCTATATTCCGGCACTATTCTGATGATATTGAAGCTGTTGAACCACTAATACGATAATCACTTCTGGTACTTAAAGGTTATCCCGCGCCGTTATACCTATTAAACCATCTTCTCATTATTTCTAGCATTACAATTTCACCTGCTCGTGCCGCCATCAAGTTAAAACTTAATAATTACCTTGCTTATTCATGCTAATGTAATTGCGAAAAGTTAGTAATAGGTACAATACAAGCCAAGTTTAAGTACAAAGAAGTGTCGAGTCTTGCGTTGTTTCTTTAGTCTCAGTTTGAAACTTGAGCATTTATGTTGCTAATTTATTACTTAATGGTTGGACGTTTTTAATAAGTTTAATGAATTTTTAGTAAGATTAGGTTTTTTTTTTGGGTGGGAAATTATCACATAACTTCTCCCGTTCTGGGCGGAGCGGGAGGGCGTGTCAGACTTTGACTGACTGAAACCCAACTGTGTTCCTTCAGTTGCCTGTCCGAAATATCGTGGCCCTGGTGCCACGATATTTCGGACAAACTCGCAACCCTGGCAGGCATCGGCCCTAACGAACCCCGTCAGTTCGTGCTGACATCTCTTTCGTCCTTATCGGACGGCAAGCTACCCATCGCTCACCGTCCGCAAGCCCGCGCCTACGGGGGCCGCGAATCGGCCTGCGACTCCCAACGCCCGGGGCGTCTACCGCGGGGACTAGAGGCGTGAGTATTTCTTTATGGGCTATTCAATCAAATACTGCCTCGTTGGTGTAGTGGTCGAGAGCGCTACTACTAAACATGAGGCTCTGGGTTCAATTCCCTAGGCCGGGAAAAGTGTTATTGGGTTTTTGCATCTGGAATTTCTCAGTAACAGCCTGGAGTCTGGATTTGTGCCGAGTAGATGGAAATGGGCTCGTCCCCGTAACAGCAACATGCCCCTTTCTTCCACACTTCCCTGTAAGTCGTAATGTCAGACGTCACCTTTCTAGCCATAATATATCATCTTTCACACAGTCCATCCCTCGTTCCTATGGTCTTCCCCTACTCTTTTAACAAACCTAACTCAATAAAATTAATACAAAACATCAATTCACTGAACTGTTCCGTTATTTCTGGCAACAAACAACTCTAAAACAAAATCGATAACCAATTGGTTACTTCAAGAGTTTACCCCTATTACCAAACAACTATGGAAACAAAAGTGTGGCCGGATCCCTCGACCATCGTTGACTTAAGACTTATTTACACGGTTAAAGTTCCTTGCCTGTTCAGAGGCGCAAACGACCATGCAAGACTCGTAAGACTGGTAGAAACGCCAGGCGATTCTTGCACTCATGTGTCGCACTCAAGCGAGATAAAAACGCGCCTCAAATTATGTTACATGACACTCGAATCGTCAGGCGGTTGTTTTGAACTTTGATTTGACAATTCAAAATTCGAATCATGATATTATTACGGATACTTCCAATTTTGAAAGACGAAACCTTTTGGCCTTTTGAAATGCATCGTCCATTCTGCTTATATTAATCAGCTTTATAGTTTTTCCTTTTCATAATTGCCTGTTTGAAGCGAGAAAATCTCCTAGTAAGAGGGCCCGATCACACGCACCACAACGGCAATACGTGGACAGGCGCTAATTTGTATGAAAATGAATAATTAATTCACACGGACCACATTTGACTGTCTAAATCACCCGTGTGGGAGATACCGACCACATCAAGGCCACCTCGCAGCCACAACGCAAACACCAGCGAGACCGCGCACTAGCCGCCGGCCATATTGCAAACACAACGATCTGTCTGTCTGCAAACACTTGCTACAACGTAACCACATCGTAACTACTAGCGACAACGCAACCAGCGAGTGACGTAATCAGCGCTGTGCTGTGGGTCCCCCATAGCACAGCATCATGCTGAGTGCAAGCCTTCTTGTCACAGTCATGACGTGCAGCTGCGACTATTTGTTTTTTGTTTATATGTAGATCTAGTTTGCTTAATTTTTTTGGTTACCTAAACGATTATGTTTTCGTATGCACATGTTTCTGTGACAAATACAATTATTTTTCTTTATTCTTTCTTTCTAACTGCAAGAAGGATTTATTCTTCGTTTGTCCTGAAGTTTTGTCCCACATTCCAAAAAATTCTTAGTTTGTCCCATAACCCTATTGAAGTTGTGTTTAGTCCCAAATTTCAAGTACTTTAAATTTGGACGCTGCTAAACATGGACTTGTTTATAATATTAAGAAGAGTCAGTACATGGTCTTTGAGGCTGGCGGTGCTATATGCCCCGACTATGTACCACCTATACGTCTAAATAGTGTACCCTTAGAGAGGGTGAATCAGTTTAAATACCTAGGGCATATAGTCACCGCTGACCTCAGGGATCATGCTGACTTGGAACGTGAGCGGAGGGCTTTATCTAAAAGAGCTAATATGCTGGCCCGCAGGTTCGCGCGTTGCTCGGATGGCGTGAAAATAACTCTTTTCCGAGCATATTGCACGTCCATGTACACCTGCAGCCTGTGGCCTAATTACACGCAGAAAAGCTACAGCACCCTCCGCATTCAATTTAATAACGCTTTCAGAGCGACATTGGGTATGCCTCGCTACTGCAGCGCTTCGGGTATGTTCGCATGGGCGCGCACAGATGGTTTTCATGCGACCATGCGGAAGCGCTGCGCGTCTCTTGTGCGCAGAGTGCGGGCCAGTTCCAATGTCGTTCTGAACATGATAGCAAGTAGGTGTCCACTGTCCTTATATGCGACACTGTTGTGACAGACAAGTTACAAATAGTGTTGCACGTAAGAGACTACTGTAATGAATACGAGCTTTGATTGATTTGATTATCTAATTTGTGTGTTGATTTTATTTATATTGTAATTATTCGTTATATTGTAATTTCTTGTTTGTAGGTACATATTTATGTGTGATTTTGTGTGTATCATTAAATAATATAAGGATGTTTTAAATATGGGTTATGTTGGTACCTGAATTAAATGAATTTTAATTTAATTTAATTAATTTAAAGGTACAGTCAACAAAAAAAACCTGTAATTATTTGAAAATTTTCAAGACAATTATCTGTATAAAAAGCAGCGACACTATTCAAACGTAATTACTGCTTACCCTCATGTCGTCGCTGCGATGTGGTATGTTTGTGGTACGTGTAAACGGGCCCTTGGTAAAGCAAAGGCATCGCTCGATCCCACGACCATCGCCGACTTATTCCCAGCGAATTCAAATTCCGCAATACAATATTTATTCATAGAATCGACGATCGGGACAAAGTTCTCTTCTTTTTTTAAAAGCTTTTCGACTTTTTGTTTTCTAACACTAATGGTTTCACGAAGATTGTTACGTTGGAATAACTTAACGGTTTTTTTAGAGTTCTGTACTAAAAGGTGCCGACGGGCGCGATTACTAAGTCTACGCCTGCCTTCTGTCTATCTGTCTGTCACAGGACTAGCTTTTTAACCTCAAAGGCTTATCTATGCCTAGTCAAAGTTAAAGTCAAATTGTTTATTTCAAGCAATAAAGGCACTTTTGAACGTCGATATTTACAAAAAAATGGAATTGATTCTAGTCGCCCCTTCCAAAAGGTAGTTTCGTATGGAAAGAATGGGCAAGAAATTCCACCGGTACTCTTTTAAAATCTTGTACAATATTTTTTTATGTACATTAATTATATAATTATTTGTGAAGACGATGCACCTATAATAAAATTACTATACCACAATAGGTAATAAAAAGAGTTAAGAATGAAGCAATGACAGATAAATTAATTATGTGATAGATACATGGTGCTCAGATATTTAGAAAAATTGTAAAAAATATATACGATTTCATAAAAAATAACAGTATCAGTGTGAGTTAAGGTAACCACAGAATTTAAAATAAATGTCATAAAAATAATAAAATTAAAATAGCAACCTGTTTGATTTTGTCTAAACTCTAGATTGTCCTATGGAGCAGGACCAGCATGCTTCCAAGCATTCTTATCTTTTATATTATACAAGATAAGAATGCTTGGAAACACTAGAGACTAGAGGATTATATTATAATCGTCTAATTTGTAATATGCTTGTTTACAAAGTGTTCTTTTAATATGAGTTTTAAATTTTCTTTCATTTAGTTGCAATATATCACAAGGTATTTGTTTGTAACATTTGCCTATGAAACATTCTGTGAAAATTCATTTATTCTGACACTAGCACCCCGAAGTTTGTGCTGTGCACAAACTTCGGGGCACGCTTGGTCGGCTTGTGGTATCTAGCCTACTCTAAATCTGTAGTTAAAACCCTAAACTCGAAGTCGAACCCCATACCAACATTAAATGTCAAAAAAAGATTTAAATTATAGGTTTTTAGGGTTCCGTACCTCAAAAGGAAAAATGGAACCCTTTTATGATCACCCGTGTGTGTCTGTCCGTCCGTCACAGCTGATTTGCTCCGAATCTACTGGACTGATTAAGTTGAAATTTGGTACACATATGAACTTCTGTGACCTAAACACGGACGTGTTACGTAAATAAATTAATTTTGAATATGGAGGTGACTTTTGGGGGGCAAACTAGAAAATTTAAAAAAATGTTTGGCTGACTCTACCATGTGACATATCAAATGAAAGGGCTTGTTTTAAGGATTTCATACATATATATTTTAAAATAAATACTTTTGAAATTATTTAAGAAAATAGATGAAAAATTACCATCCCCCTTATCACTGAAACAACTCAGACTAAAATGTTGAAAAAATACAGAAAATAGTTCTTTACTTATAGATTACAGGCTATAAGAAGTCTGTGATCTTAAAATAACATTAAATCACTCAATATTGTGCGTACAAACTTACATTTGCAGTTGGAATGTGTGGGGGGGATCATGTTTTTTAACTAAAATGTTAAGTTTGTTCTTGGGATAAATTCATCCCATCTACGGAACCCTTCACTGTGCGTGGTCCGACACGCACTTGGCCGGTTTTTGTAAATGCGTGAATTCGATTCGCACTTGACAGGGTTTCTAGAAATTGTTAATTGAAATAAAACAGTTCATACTTAATGTGAATGGATAAGGTGCCTATTTTAATGCTTTTTGTTTTAAGTACACACCTTTTCGAGCCTAAGTGATACCGAGAATTGAGGTCTTCATTTAATTCCCATTAAAGAAAAACGTGTTAAAATCAAGTAAGTAAACATTTTATTCATAGCGAAGTACAGACGGCTACACAACAAGCTATACATTTCCAGTATATGATGACCTCTCATTGTACGAAAATCCTATACAATGCGAGATCAGCTTATACTGGAAATGTATAGCTTGATGTGTAGACGTCTGTACCTCGCTATGAATAAAATGTTTTAGTATTTGTAAAAAAAGTTAGAATAACCATAATCAGCCTTTAATGTTCCCACTGCTGGGACACAGGCCTCCTCTCTGCGAGAGAGAGTGGGCCGTAATCCACCACGCGGGCCCAGTGCGGGTTGGTAGATGTCACATGTCTTTGAATTTTTGGTTCAAGGACATGCTGGTTTCCTCACAATGTTTTCCTTCACCGTTTTGTTAGCAATGGTGATGAAATCCTAACTAATATTATAAATGCGAAAGTAAGTTTGTTTGTTTCCTTTTCACGCCTAAACCACTGAACCGATCGTCCTGAAATTTTGCTTAAACGTTGTCAGGTGTACAGAAACGGACATAGGGTATCTTTCATCCTGAAAAAAATCAACCCGAGGAAAACAAAAATAAAGTTCTTATGATAATAGAATCATGATTGTGTCGTGATTATTGCGTGCTTCGGAGTTAGCACGTTGTCGGATGGCCGAGTGTCGTGATTTCTTTGATAACATTGATTGATGCTCGGTTCAGCATAGAAGTGTATCGAACGATTGTGAACAGCTGAATTCCCAACGTTCATTTGCACAATATATATTTATTTATTTTCCAAGTTTTCCAATGCAATGATAACTCTGTCGAGGAGTTGCCTCGACCAAAGGTAGCAGGTGCGTCGGCCCAATTACTATTAACTATGATTTAAATACAATAACCACCCGGTAAATACATACAAACAATGAAGTAATGTAAAAAAATCATAAGACACTTGCGATTTTTGCTGAGACATGGCTCGTGGTTCTTGACACTCTTTTCTTGCTAACACTTTATTTCGCACAACTGCACTGTTTCACGACTAAACGAGAACTGGCTCGGACAGCTCGGTACTACATTTTACAATTTAAAATGACTTCCCCCACCCAGAAGTAACGATAGCATAATAACCGTTATTTCTGTGTTGCCAAAGTAAAATAATACATACAGTTGCCATAATGAAAATACATTTAAAAGTTTGTTACAACATTCATAATTTGTATTTTGACAGTGCTGCAACTGTGAATATTATAATTCGGTATTAAAAGAATAAATACATTGTTTTTAAACTAAATCAAAGAAATCACGACAATTGAATTATGGGATGTATTTAAAGACACTTTAAATTTGATGAAAACAGATATAAAATTGTATATCAGCACTTTAAAATAATATATCTATAATTTAATCATTTCAGCCGAAAGATGTCCACTTCTGGACATAGGCCTCCCCCAAAAAGGGGGGGGGGGATTTGTCATAATCGCTACGCTTGGCAGGCGGGTTGGCGATCGCAGTATTGTTTTAAAAATGCATAGAGAACGCTGCTGCCCATTCTCTAGTAAGTCCCATAGTCGCCTTTTACGACACCCACGGGAAGAAATGGGATGGTGCTATTCTTTACGACCGGCACCACACGGAACCTATAATTTAATATTATCACTTTAATAAACATGAACCAAAAGCAGAGTTCAACCCGAAATGATTGTCAAATTCTAAATTAACGCGAGCGAAGCCGCGGGCAAAAGCTAGTAATAGCGCCTGTCAGGGTTTGAACCTACGACCTACAACTTTCGATACCACTGGGCCTTCACTGCTCCTAAAAACAGTTAATAGAATACCTATTATGAGCGTTGTTTGCAAAATCGCTTCATTATGATTTACGATTATCTTCACCAAATTGTGATTTGTGGGGCACACTGTGCTTTCATGCATCAAGATTAATTGAATTAATTAATATTCCTATTACGTGCATTAATTAAATCATTGAGTGTCTGTATACTTGATTATTTGATTAATGCTCTGATCCGGACTCAACCTCTTTAATGTAAGCAGTGATTTTGGTAACTTAACATAGTATCACGCCTTGTTTCCCCGAAGGGTTGTGCAGAGTTAGTTGTACATAAAGTACATCCACATTTTGCCAGTTATGTTTAAGTCCCATGTAATAGGGGCGAGCCTTTTGCCATCAAATGGGGCGAAAATTCAGACTCCGGGCTGCTACTGAGAAATTCCAGAAACAAAAATCCAACAACACTTTAATTTTGATAACTATTAACAAAATACTACACTGTTGTGATATTTTGCTAAGACGCAGATATATGCCAGTGACCTTGAGTGGTTAGCTTTCGTGTTCTGTACTGAGCTCACGCAACGCGTCGTACGTTCAGCCAGTAATAGGACTTGCCCATCAAGGAGTGCTGTCCCCAATTTGACGCATTATTAATTTATTATACACAAAACAAACAGTATTTTAATAAAACGTGTATACTAAAAGATCAATCATTAAATTATCTTTAAATTGGTGAAGGTCTCAGAAAAATACGCTTGGTAGATTTTGCGCCATTCTCAGTTCTTTATCCGCGTTAGACATAACTTTACAAATTAATTTCACTATGTAATATAAACATATTGTAAAATATTCACATATTAAGTTATTGAGAAAATGCTTTCATTTAACATATTTTTATTTCAAATCATTAACACTACTCGTTTAGACGTGATCTTTATTATAAAATCATTAAAAGTCGGTTATCGTCGTCGCCATAATATTAACTCCGTTTTGTTAATAATAGGAGTCCGCTACTGCAAATAGGTTTCCGCTAACAGTAAAACGTGGTTCTCGAAGTAATCTAGCATTACTAAACTAACTTGTATTTGTTTACGCTGGTAATAATATTCTGGAATTTGCCAAATAATAAGCAATTAGCGACTAGTGATTTCGAGCTTATTATTTGGCGAATTGCTCAGTTGCTTTTACGTGGAAAAATAACACAAACTTTAATATTTTTTTACCAAATGAAATAAAGTAAGGTTTAATAATGCAAGACAAAGTAGAAAATAGTTTTTCTACGTTTTAATAAAATTTCTATCTCCTTTAATTTTGTGGTTTTATGAAAATGAAACCTTAATCATTCCCCGCTGCTACCAGGATCTAATAACGACGCTGTACATAATTTATAGCAAAAGTACAAGCTTTGAGGCAAAGTAACTGGTGGCACAATTTTTTTTTTTAATATCTGTTGTTATGAAAGTTATTTTGATGATATTACACTAACTATACTAAACTATGTGCATGGGTTTTTTTTTTGGGTCGGAAATTATCAAATAACTTCTCCCGCTCTGGACAGAGCGGGAGGGCGTGTCAAGTGTATTCCCGTTGTCCCCGTTTGCCATATCCCCGTCACGGGGACAGCGGGACGTGATTATTTTTTTTTCCCGTTGTCCCCTTATCGTACGAAGAAAACCTTTTTTAAATCGAAACAGCTAGCACGAGCCGAGCGAGCGAAACGAGCGGTGCCGCGGCAGCGGCCGGCGAGTGCCAGAAACATATTTTTGAATATAAACCAAACCACGGGGACAAAGGGAAGTATTTTTAAATATTTAATTGAAGTACCACTGTCCCCGTAGGAGGGGACACGGCGTACGGGGACAACGGGAATACACGGCGTGTCAGGCTTTTACTGACTAAAACCCACCCGTGTTCCTTCCGTTGCCTGTGTGCCAGGGCCACGATACTAAACTATGTGCATGGGTACTGGGTAGCTTAACAAAGAGTGTGTTTACTAGCTGAAGAAGAAGAAAACTATAAACAAAAGTAAAATTTTTGAACACAGTTCTAGAATAGTTAATCAATACAAAATGAGTGATCAACAAAATAAAGTACAGAAGTTAACACACATTGGATATAGCTATTTCATAATATCAAGAAGTTTAGGTTTTACAGAGGCTTTGATAATGCCAACAGTAAATGATAAATTATATATTTATTTCTGTATTTACACGTCAAAAATACCTTTTGTTTTAAAACTGATGAAGAAAGACCGTAACAAACTCAATGGTCACTGTCTGTCAGTGGTCAAATACTGGTCCCTTCTCTGTATAGGAAGGAAACTATCCTTTGGCCTTAGTAAATAAGACCTATAATAAATTGTGCTGCAAATGCCTGCAAACATTTAATCACACCCGCCAGTACCAGGATCTCATAAGACTGCAGTGCATTATTTATAGCAGCACTAGCGGTGCGGGAACGTCGCTCCGGAGTGATTTCAGAGTCGATTACTACCAACTTGGAATTTAATTGTAGAAGCTGTTGTATTCTATGCTATCCTATTCTATTATTTGGTATTTACACTGTTTTATTAGTACTGTCTTGTGTCATGTTGTTACAAAAAAATATAGATTGAAAAACATTTCATTACCAAAAAAAAAGTTGGGAGATGTCGCGGAACACCCGGTTGGAACAAAGATTTTTTCTCTGTATATGTATAATATATTATATAACAGGCACAATTAAATAAACTAACAAAGGTTACTAAATGAAACAAAAAGTGTCGTGACGGTCAAAATGTTACACTTTTTTCGGTCTAGCTCTAATTCGCCAAGTGAGCAAAATAGGTATAACTTGCGATAAGGAACTTCGTACCAATTCATTCTTGATTCTACAATACTGTTGGATAACTTCAATCGCCTCAGTTGGATTAGAAAATGGCAAATTTTCCGAAAGACCAGATAGATTTATGTAGGTACAGTTTATACTGAATTTTATCTTATATTCATACAAATAAATAAAATTGAAGTCTGTTTGTATCGTCAAAATAACAGCTTTTTACTAAATGCTATAAGACAGTATACACGGTATTTAAAAAAAAACCGGTCAAGAGCGAGTCAGACTCGCGCACCGAGGGTTCCGTATGAATATATATGATGTTGATGATTTCTGAAAAACTGTGCTATTTAGAGGCATCGTTTTATTTTTACTGTAATCTTAACATAAGCTTCTATCATTTAGAATAATTTCAGATTTTTATCTCTGCAAACTTCGGAGATAAGGGGGAACGGTATTTTTTTTTACATTTTTCATCAAAAGTCAGAATCTATGCTGCCTAAAAAAAAAACTATGCTTGAGAATGTGCAAACAGCGTTCTTTCATATGATACCCCACATGCCCTAGTAGCCCCACTTCAAATTTTTAAGACCCCCCCCCCTTTCAGTCCCTTTTGCAAAAAGATTTTTTTTGCTTGCTTGCAAAATAGTTGGGCAAACGTCATCTAAAACTGTTCTAAATTTCAAGTTGATAGCATTAGTAGTTCTTGAGATATCCAGGTGTGACAGACAGACAGACAGACTTAGTCTCACCATAAGGGTTCCTTTTTACCATTTTGGTACGGAACCCTAAAAAAACAATGTTTGTCTGCTGTGGTTCTGTCTGTTTGCCTGTTTGTGCCGACTAATCTCCGAAACGGCTGGACCGATTTTGACGGGACTTTCACTGGCCGATAGCTGATGTTATAAGAAATAACTGAAGCAATTTTTATTTTAGAAAATACCAAGCGGGCGAAGCCTCGGACAGCAGCTAGTTTCTATAATAAAATCACACAATCAATATTAGTGCCAAAAATATTATTTTACAAAAGCCTGAAATAACGCCGTCTCGCGATAAAAAATAACGAAGCGACAAATATTGAAATTCACTTTTAATGAAAATGATAAATTGCTTTTTGCGACACGTCACCAGGCCTGCCGGGGTCTGCAACATGATTAAGCTCTTAAGCATTGTTTACACAGCGACAATATATGACAAACACTCACATAATGTACTGTGTATATCTAGCCTAATGTGTTTGGCGCGTGTAGATAAATAAATAATACGCTGCTACTTCTTTTTCTTCTAGATAGTGTATTGTGTAGCTTATAGTTAAATATACGTATAGTAAATTAATCCTAACTAATATTATAAATGCGAAAGTAAGTTTGTTTGTTTGTTAGTTACCTTTTCACGCCTAAACCACTGAACCGATCATTCTGAAATTTTGCATATATGTTGGTAGGTGTACAGAAACGGACATAGGCTACCTTTCATCCCGAATAAAAGTACTGTTCCCGAGGAAAACAACAATAACGTTCTTATGGTAATAGATGGCGCCACGTGTCTTTCGAATCATGATTGAATATTATATTATTATAGAAACTTGAATAGTGAATTATGAGTTTTTTGCCACCAAGCAACAAGCAGTGTACAACCCGAATTGATTGTCAAATTCTAAATTAACGCGAGCGAAGCCGCGGGCAAAAGCTAGTATAATATAAATTTGTAAATACAATTTTATTGTCTGTTTGTAATGTCAAAATAACAGCTTTTATATGAAAATATATACGGTCATCATTATCATTTCAACCGAAAGACGTCCACTGCTGGACATAGTAGGCCTCCCTCAAAGGGGGGATTTGCCATAATCGCCACGCTTGGCAAGCGTGTTGGCGATCGCAGTATGGTGTTAAAATGCATAGAGAACGCTGCTGCCCATTCTCTAGTAAGTCCCTTAGTCGCTTTTTACGACACCCACGGGAAGAAATAGGATGGTGCTATTCTTTACGTCTGGCACCACACGGCACTATTCCTATTTGGGATACGGAAAATACAAGCTCCTACCACACAAGGCGTCCATTTCAACTGTAGCAACCTTGACGTCTCGGTCTCACAAGTGGCAGATCTGTTTCTGAACCTAAAATAGCTCTTTTGTCTGCGGTGTCAAGGTCCCGTAGCTTTTGGGCCTTTTCACGTGGAACGAGATTCTCGTCTGCTGGTCAAGGCTCTTTGAGGCATTCATTAAAGCGTTGAATAAGAAGTACAGTTCTCTTCACACTTTTGGACTCAAAAGCGTTTCGAAACTGAAATTGTTTTTAGCTGTTGTGTGTAAATTGTGCTTTGTGTGTTCTTACTTTGCTTGAATGAATGAATTAATGCAATGCACCGACCCCAGCGTGGTTTGACCAGACTCGATTGCTCGAATGAACCCAAAGATTCACACTAGCCCCTGGAGCCTCATGTTTCATGGGACTACAGAGAACATTGCATATCAAAGAGTAGACCGGGGGACGTGATAATGGTAGGGAAGACGTGCCCTTGGGATAGGATTAGGATGGATTATTAGAGCCGTGCTGACTGTACAGCCTTGAGCAAGCATTGGAATAGTGGAGAGACGGGTGATGTTTATCCATGGAACATGGGGCATCTTTTAATAGCATCGCCGCCAGGCTGGCTCTGGTCCTCTCGACTCTTGGCTGTGGCACTGCTATGCTGTATTACATGTTGCTGATTCCAAGGTCTTCGTCTGAGGTCTCAATATCCGTTTCAGAGTTCTTGTATATCTTGCTGGCAGCTTTCTTTATCTTATTTCGGTCTTCAGCCGTGTCCATCCAAAAACTTACGTCCTTGTTGAAGTATGTGATGTCCTGTTTTAAGTTATCATTCCAGATATAAATAGGGCGGCCGAATTTCCTTGATTCAACCTTGTACTGCATTGCTGCATGTAACAGATGAGGTTTGCGGCGCCTGTGAACATCCAAGATAACACATCCTGTCTTGATGCGTTTGGTTACGTCCAAGATTTCATGCATTTTCTTTTGACTGGGTTGCTTTGTGTGTTCTTACTTTGCTTATAAGATACAAAATTTATGTTGCATACATTTTTGGTGTGGATAATTTGGTTATTTTTGCTTGTTACTTTACGTCTTTTCTTATTTATTTTTCCTGTAGCCTAAAATTTATATGGTATCTTTCTGTTACCCGGACGATGAATTTTTTTTTAAACAATTTTGTTTTGATTTGGCTTTTATAGATTGTTAACACTCAACTGGCGGGTGGATTTAATTAATTAGCTCTTTTAATTTTACATTGTTATCAATTAGTTTATTTAAATTTATTATTATTTTTATATATTATATAATGTCGATGTCAGATAGCAATGACGACAGCGACACTGAAAGCTTTTTGTCGGCTTGTAGTAATGACAGCTTTATTAGTTTTCCGTCCCTTGCTGATACGCTTGAATCTCAGTTTTCTGATGTACCTAAGAATTTTAATGTAGTCCATATAAATGCCCAAAGTATTCCTGAACATTACTCTGACATGCTAGCTAACCTAGACTGTAAGAACATCCATGCTATCTTTGTCTCAGAGTCTTGGCTAAAGCCATGTCTCCCTTCAACTTCCTATTCCTTGCCGGGGTTTCAACTAGTAAGAAATGACCGCGCGCGCGGTGGTGGCGGCGGTGTGGCCATATATCTTCGTCCACATATTCCTTTCTCAATTGTCGATATGTCTGCGCAACCTCCACCGCAGAACGCGGGTGAGCATCTCTTTTTGGAAGTAAACCTGAATCACGTGAAAGTCCTTCTCGGTGTTTATTATAGCCCTTCGTCACGTATAAATTTCTTTTCCTCTTTTGAAAAGATCCTCGAAAACCTAACACCCTCTTACAGTCACACAATCATCATGGGGGATTTCAATACTTGTTTATTGAAATTCTATTCTCGGTCTTCTTCTCTGCGATCAATAGTTCAGTCATCGAATTTATCAATTCTCCCTTTAAGTGCCACACACCATTTTCCAAACTGTAATCCCTCACTTTTGGACCTTCTCATTGTTTCCTCTCCTCAACTTGTCAGCAAGCATGGTCAATGCCCAGCTGACATGTTTTCTTACCATGACCTATTATTCCTCTCCTACAAAATTCGCCCTCCTAAGGCTAAACCTAAAATTCTCCTGCAGCGCAACTTTAGTGGCATGAAAACAGATGATCTCCGAAGAGATGTTAACAGCATTGACTGGTCTCCACTAGTCGGTGTTCAGTCGATTGACGATAAAGTCAACCTGCTGACAGACAACCTTGTGCAGCTGTACGATGTACATGCCTACTACTACCTACTATTCGTGCTGTAAAAATTAAACACCTTCCGGCACCATGGCTTACAGACGACATTAAAAGTATCATGCACAGGAAGGCTGTTACCAAAACAAAATTTAAGTGTCGGCCCTCGCCATCGAACCGGGAGAACCTTGTGGATGCTCGAAATCGCTGCAATAAGGTGTATAGAGATGCCCAACGTCGCCATATTCACACTTCAGTTGAAAACGGAGATCCAGCTAAAGTCTGAAAATTTCTTAAGTCCCTGGGAGTTGGAAAATCACGCCAAGAATCGATTCCTAAAAACTTAGATATTGATCTATTGAATCAACACTTCTCATCTTCGTCGCACTGTAATGGGACCATGAAGACAGCTACATTAAATTATATTTCAAACCTTCCAACTCCGGACCATCCCCCATTCATTTTTAGTCAATTCTCTGATTGTGATGTTAAGAAGAGCGTAGTATCAATCACATCTAACGCAGTTGGTAGTGATTGTGTAAGTCGTAAAATGATACTCCCTGTCCTCGACGAAATCCTTCCTATCCTATGCTATATCCTAAACTACTCTATATCCTATGGTGTATTTCCATCGATGTGGAAAGAGGCAAAAATTACTCCTTTACCCAAAAAATCGAATCCTACTTCCTTTTCCGAATACCGTCCTATCTCCATCTTGCCTTTCCTCTCCAAAGTCTTAGAACGCCTTGTCCACAATCAGCTTAGTACTTTTCTTTGTAAGAATAGTCTGCTGAATCCTTTCCAGTCAGGTTTTCGTCCTGGTTATAGCACCGCTACGGCCCTAGTTAACGTCACTGATGACATACGGCTGGGCATGGAAGGAGGAAATCTAACGGTTCTTTGCTTACTGGATTTTAGTAACGCATTTAACACTGTCGATTTCGATATCCTAACATATCTCCAACGGCGATTGACTGGTTTCGTAGTTACCTGTATGGCCGCCGGCAACGTGTATGCATAGAAGAGTCTCACTCTTCTTGGTGTTATACATCTGCCGGTGTACCTCAGGGTGGCGTTTTATCTCCTTTACTCTTCGCAATATTTATAAACTGTATTTCCAAAAAACTTCTTTCTTCCTACCACCTTTATGCAGACGATTTACAAATATATAAACAAGCTGCCCTTGCGGATTTGGCTGATGCAATAAATACCATAAACAAGGATTTGGGTTCGATCTGCGAGTGGAGTGAGGCACATGGGTTGCAGGTTAATCCATCGAAGACTCAGGTCATTGTTGTTGGCAGCTCAAGGATGACCCCCAAGATAAACTGGTCACAGTTTCCCCAAGTTCAATTTAACGGAACTCCTATTCCAGTAAGCGAAAAGGTTAAGAACCTTGGAGTTTGGATCGATAAACATCTTTCTTGAGGTCCCCAGCTACAGGACGTAAGTCGCAAAATTTTTGCATCCGGGAAGTCCCTGAGACGATTGCGGAACTTTCTTCCAACTGCCACTAAAACTGCGCTTGCACAATCCCTTTTACTACCCATCCTTGACTACGCTGATGTCAGTTATCTCGATCTCACTGAGGCACAACTGGATAAACTTGAGCGACTTCAAAACTTTTGCATAAGATTTATATTTGGCCTGCGCAAATATGATCACATTTCCGAATTCCGTACAAAGCTCAAGTGGTTACCCATACGTCTTCGCCGGAATTCTCATATCTTATTTCAGCTCTACAGTATTCTGTTCAATCCTACAACCCCCTCTTATCTTAAAGAACGTTTCAAGTTCCTTCATGACACACATAATAGATATCTGAGGTCATCGGAAAACTTGAGACTAGAGATGCCGATGCATTCCATTAGCTTTTATGACAAGTCTTTTACAGTTCAAGCAGTGCGGTTATGGAATTCCTTGCCCGTGTCGGTAAGGCGTGCTCAATCTTTGTCCACTTTTAAGATTCAGGTAAAAAAACATTTCCTCTCTCCATAAACATCATCATTACATAATACAGTTCCCTGCACTTGTTTCATGTATATTATTGTATATATGTATATATTTATTAGATAAGTGTATGCTTTGTGTATGTGTGTATCTATTGTATATGTTAATGGTACACCTCTGACTACCTGCAGTATTGTCACTCCTGCTCCCTTTAATCCATCCAAAGGTTGTCTGTAAAAGATCGCTTTTAGCGATAAGACCGCCCATTGTGTCACCCTATGTAAAATTTAAACATTTATATCTGTAACTTTTATGGTGTACATAATAAAGAGTATTCTATTCTATTCTATTCTATTCTATTCTTATATCAAAATTATTAGTTTGGCATCTTAAGTGTTCAGAAAAGTTCAGAAAACTAATTATTTGTCGCTGTTTAACTAGCTGTTTTCTGTGTAACTACTGTAATACTGAAGTTAAACATGTTTACCGAAGACACGAGGGGTCGAAGGGCCACTTGTAGAAAATTAGTCTCAGGGTGTGTTGGATCTGTTTGAATAATTTTAACGCTTGTTTGTACTCGGCGTAGAAAGACAGTACACTGTGCACAAACAGGTCAAACAACAAGCAAGATACCTACTAGATTTTACGAGCATCACAGACGGATGGACAGACAGACGTAAGACAGTCAAACAGACAGCCATGATCATGACCATTTAAACTACAAACCTGCATATAGATAATACACTATAGAACCTGCCTACGTAACCCTAAAATACACTCTTTTCTCCCAACTGTATTAGATAGAAAACCCGTTGAGATTACCAGGAAACTAGGATGCAAGTTGTGTACAATCACTCGCCTAAACAATTTACGAGAAAGGCTTACACTTTAGGTATTGCTACTTGCAGAGGGAATGACGGGAGACTGATTTATTCTAGTTTACATAACTTTGCATCTGTTTTCCTGGTAAAGTAGAAATGTGTTGCAGTAAATTTTGGACGGTACCAACCTATTACTTTGGGCTGTTAAGGCGACGATAACCGACTTTTGGTGATTTTATACTGAAGATCACGTCTAAACGAGTTACGTTAATGATTTGAAAAAAAAATATGTTAAATTAGAGCATTTTCTCAATAATCTAATTTGTGAATATTTTAAGTTAAGTTTATATTACGTAGTGAAATTAATTTGTAAAATTATGTCTAACGCGGATAAAAAACTGAGAATGGCGCAAAATCTACCAAGCGTATTTTTCTGAAACCTTCACCAATTTAAAGATAATTTAATTATTGATCTTTTTACGCGTTTTATAAAAATACCTTTTGTTTTGTGTATAATAAATTCATAATGCATAAAATTGGGGACAGCGCTCCTTGATGGGCGAGTCCTATTACTGGCTGAACGTACGACGCATTGCGTGAGCTCAGTACAGAACACGCAAGCTAACCGCTCAAGGTCACTGGTATATATCTGAGTCTTAAATTTGGTTTCCTAAACAAATCGGTGAGCTGTCACAGAATAACGGCTGTCCAACTGCAGAGCTTTTTGATGTATAATATCTTTTCTCTGTGCTTTTTTTTTAAATTAATTTCAAACATTATTTATTGATTTAACAATTTCACTCGCCAAACTCTCCAGTTTGATGGCGAGAAGCGCTTGTTGACATACACAAAACAACCTTGCAAAAAAACTAACCTAAACTAACCACCAACAACGCAACGATCGCGGGCAAGCTGCGGAGACCGGACACTGACAGATTTTACGGAAATTCGATTCGCGAATTGCGATTCTGTGGGAGTCATTTCGTGAAAAGGGATGAAAGTGTTTATCAGGAAGTGTGAGTGTGAGTAATTTGTAATAGCATGGAATTACTACTAGTACTAATTAGTCTATTGATCCTTATAAGAAACAGGATCGATTAGCATAAAAAAAAAGTTTTTGTGAAACTACCCGTATTCTTACTGACTGTATTATTTTTTCAAAATTTCTCAAAATGATAAGGACAGTCTCTTAAGGCGCTGACAAGATGCAAATTATATAATTAGGCTTGTCTAAAACAAAAAAAAATGCCAAATCTCTACAGTTTGGGGTAGCTGAAAAAAGATATGTTATTCTTGATCATATTTCAGAACTTGGTTGTTACCAAAACACGTTTAGAAAAATAAATCTCGATTCAAATTCACGGTAAACTAACCCTTTAATTTGAGTTTCAATCCAAAATATCTGTATTAAATATCAACGTACGGTTGGTATTTAATTAATAAAAAGAACGTCTTATTTGTATGCAGAACTTGGTGGTTTTTAGGGTTCCGTAGTAAACAAGGAACCCTTATAGTTTCGCCATGTCCGTCTGTCTGTCTGTCTGTCTGTCTGTCTGTCCGTCCGTCCGTCTGTCGCCAGCTTAGCTCAGAGACGCTTAGTCCTAGAAAGCTGTAATTTGGCATGGGTATACATATTAATCATGCCAAAAAAATGGTAAAATAAAATTATGAAAAACAATTTTTTTTAGGGTACCTCCCTTACACGTGAAATGGGGATGATATTTTTTTTTCTCGTCTATTCCATGGTGTGGGGTATCGTTGGATAGGTCGTTCAAAAATATTGTGGGTTTGGGAAAACCATTTTTCAATTAAGGGATCCGTTTGGGTAATATTAAGCTTTAAAGTGCTAGTTTTTGTTAGAGTCAAGTGTCCCCCCCCCCCTGCCAGCTAAATGGTTGGTTTTGGATATGTGAAAAAATTCATGGCAATAGTATATATAACGAAATTAAAAGGAAAACTATCACGGCTAAGTAGGCTTCACAAGTTAACGAGTAATAGTCGACCAACTTAAATTTGCAGTTGGAAAATTGACCGTAACGTATATCGATGTATGGGAGAGCATGTTTTTCAACTACAATGTTAAGTTTGTTTTTGGGATAAATTCATCCCAACCATGGAACCCTTCATTGTGCGTGGTCCAACATGCACTTGGCCGGTTTTTTATTTTCGATTACTCAACTCATTTTTGAGTAAATGAATAATTGCTTCATAATTTTCAATAAATTGCAAGCGTTGTGTCTTCGCGCTTCTCTTTCTTTTGTATGCAGTCTGACAGTGACAGCGGTTTACCTGTTGTCAGCGTCTTAAGACCATTTTCCTGTAGCTACAACCGCTTACTGCCCTATCTCAAAAATCTAGCCTGGATAACATGGCGTATAACTACTAACAACCAGTCACCAGATAGATAGCGAGGCTGATCGCCCATATACGCTGCATGCATCATCTATAGAGATCGGGTATTCGGATGCATATTCATCTAAAGTTTGAGAGTTGACTAGTATGGAGTGCGTTTCGGTACGGGAAAAAGTGTCGGTTTCCAGGACTGACGAATTTTTAAGAACTACTCTTTTGTACTGTGGATCCCCGAATAAATATATTTCATTGTAGAATAAAAGGTTTTGAAGAAATATTAATAGTGTTTTTTAAAAGTGTTATATTTTCCACAAAATTATTGCCTAGTTCTAAATAGATAAGAAATATTTGTTATACTTAGGAATATAAAATTGTTTACCTACACACTGTTATTTACGAAACCCCGCGATCCCGGATTAAAGATATATTTTAAGAAGCCGTTTCCATACTTTGTACCCTTTGCCGGAAAAAAAAACGTACTTTAGGTAAATATTCATCCGAATAACCGATCTCTAAATTCATTTATCACTGTGGCTGAAATTAAATTGTATAGGATTTAAATAAGGATAACTCACATAGGTAATGACAAGGTTCTGCTAGCTATTTAAATCATAGTTTTCTCTATACATCTCTCCTAGTTCTATTTACAGTAAACTTAACAGCACAATATCACCCATTTCAATGCTACATGAACAATATAATATTCCGAGCGTACAAAGACTTGTAAAACAATTACATTCATACGTTCATTCCCATTCATTCGAATGAATGCATTCATACCGCAGGGAAACAATGAAACTGCAACTTTATTTTCGAAGCCCGGCTTCCAATTGAAAGCCGTACAATGACGGTGTCGGCCACACATTAACTAGGAAACCGGACGATGTGAATTATTTTAGTGGGCTTATTTACGGAGATGGAAGAGTTAAATTCATACCGCCTTATTACAAAACAAGATTTATATTTTGACGTGTCATAAACCATGGAGCCAGTTTTTGTACTAAGAACGTAACAGTGATTGAAATACCGTTCTTTATACAAAACTGAAAACTTAATTCGGTACTAAGTTGTCAGTTTTGTGTTTTGGAACTTTACCATAGTCGGAATAAGGTTCGAAATTCAATAATGGCTTCATGTTTTAAACCTGGGTCTGAAGATAAACCTTGTTTTGTAATAAGGGGGATATTGTTTTAATAATTTAGCGCTAAGCTTTGTCTGAACTGGAAATATGAAAGGCAATATTTTCATAGTAGAAAATGCCGTTCTTTCACTACGAAAATGCTGCCATTTCATTAATATTTAATCGAACCCAAATAATTATCATTCTGATTTCCTAGAAATATAAATCGAAACGCTAATATACTCGATCATCCTTTTTGTAATGTGCCCTAAGCTAGTAACTGCAACCAACTTGGATGTAGCGCTCGCCGAAGCCGGCCGCTGCCATGGCACCGGTCGCTTCGCTCGCTCGGCTCGCGCTTTGTTGGTCACAGTTCTAACCTAACCATACCCATTTGGTCGGGGTACCTACCCGAGCTTAGTTACTGTGACTTACTTTCAAATGGCCAGAAAGATAAAAAGAGACTCGTTTATTTAAATAAGCGATCATCATAGTAGAGATAGCAGTTTTTCTTACTAAAATAGAAAAGAAGAAAGAAAATACGTTTATTTGCGGTAAACATAACGCAAAGAAAAAAAAACACAAACAGGAAAGAACAAGTTGAGGGAAAATATTCGTCACATTCACGCAAAACGGCCATCGCTCAGCATAATGCTGCGACCTTATGCGAGACAGAGCCCCAGCGCTGGTTTTCAGCGACGGCCGGCGTTGACGTGATGACGTCAAACCGGTGCAGCATTAAATGAGGTAAAAATAAACAAAATAAGATATAAAATAAATACAATACTTCTCGTATTAAATGAGGAAATCACTACGTCCTTTAAATTTCAACATTAATAGGTTCCTTAAAGTTCATATATGACTCGATATTTAAAGACCAACTCAGTAAGTGCACTTATTGAATAAAGTAACGAACTCATAACCTCTACCTGACTTCAAAGCAGGTTGATTTAATACTACCTATAAAACTTCAGTATAACTAACAACTGAAGAATAATAAAAGCTGGTAAAAATGCAGTCGAACCACGAATTTATATGAACAGTAAACGAGGCAAAATGAACTAAAGACTACCCCACACTGACGTACACGTTTCTGAAACATTTTTGTTTATTTACTGATAATTTGTTAACGGTGTCATGTGGTAGTTCCGTGTGGTGCCGGACGTAAAGAATAGCACCATCCTATTTCTTCCCGTGGGTGTCATAAAAGGCGACTAAGGGACTTCCTAGAGAATGGGCAGCAGCGTTCTCTATGCATTTTAACACCACACTGCGATCGCCAACCCGCCTGCCAAGCATGGCGATTATGGCATCCCCACTGAGGTCCAGCAGTAGACGTCTTTCGGCTGAAATGATGATGATGATAATGAGTTTGTTGATTTATAACATTTTGAATTGTTGCTTTCAGGCTATACAATCAATTTTAACTTCAGGTTCTCCTGTTGTCCTAAACATCCGTGCGTGGCTTTAATACCTTTAAGGAAATTACAATACTTAATTCAAGGATAATTAATGCCCGATGTGGATTTTTAGGGTTCCGTAACTCAATAGAAAAACGGACCCTTTATAGAATCACTCGTGTGTCGGTTTGTCCGTCTGTCACAGCCGATTTGCTCTGAATCTACTAGACCAATTAAGTTGAAATTTGACACACAAATGAATTTACGTGACCCTATTATTGACACGTAACGTAAATAAATTAATTTTGAATATGAGGGTCACTTTTGGAGGGCAAAGTGAAAATTTAAAAAAAAATGTGTGCCGTGTAACAAATCAAATGAAAGGGCTTGATATGAAAGTTGTTTATTTTTTATTAAAAATATTTGAATATTTACTGTGACTTGCAATAAATACTATAATACTTCCTTTCGATTTTAAGAAATTAAATTTAGTATTACAACACACACCGCCTTATTACAAAACAAGATTTATATTTTGACATGGCTTAAACCATGGAGCCAGTTTTTGTAATAAGAACGTAACAGTGATTGAAATACCGTTCTTTATACAAAACTGAAAACTTAGTTCGGTACTAAGTTGTCAGTTTTGTGTTTATTAACTTTACCATAGTCGGAATAAAGTTCGAAATTCAATCATGGCTCCATGTTTTAAACCTGGGTCTAAAGATAAACCTCGTTTTGGAATAAGGGGGTTTCTGTTTACTTAGGTACATAACTTAGTTTTTTCCCCAAACACAAAACAGTTTTTTTTTTATTTCGGGTGGTGCATGTCTCTGTTTGTGATCGCAGTTTCACATTTCATGCATCTCGGTCAGGCCAAACTGAAGCAGGCTTGCTCGTTTAAATTACCTTTTCCATTTGAGAAATGCCTTTGACCGACAAACTCTTTTATAAATTCCCCCTTATTAAATAACCTCAAAGCAAATGAAATAAATTAGAATTACACAGGTTTATCAAATAAATCCTTTGACAAAGGAATAAGTTAAGAAGTAAATGTTTTTCCTCAAGTCAGTCTTTATGGATTATGGTAATAAGGTACTGTTTGCACTCGCTCGTAAGAATTAGGTCATGTGTAGGTCGCGTTTGTTCGCGTATGAGTGTGATTATAATATTAAGTGAGTGCACACGGTTTTTTAAAAGTTTTTGGTAAATGGTAGGAATTTTTTTAGAGGCTTTTAATTGAAACATGAAAGTAATGGTAGGTATTTTTCTGTCATAGGCGAAATACAGCCTGATTTACTGCTAAGAAATGGAAATTTGACCTCCAGATTACGCTATGTACGAGCCAGCCGCGGATGCCATAATCATATTCAAACATGAATGCCATAAATATAGGGGATATAAAATATAAAATAAAATTGATAGGTGGTTATTTATTTCCATCGTTTATAAACTTTTTTACATCAAATAAATGATTTCACTACAAATAAACTGACTGCACAGCAAAATAACCAGAGTGTACTCGTACATACATACTTTGTCAGATTGAATCATTTAGGTTAGGCGAGGTTAGAACAGTGACCCTTAAGACTCAGATATATGCCAGTGACCTTGAGTGGTTAGCTTGCGTGTTCTGTACTGAGCTCACGCAACGCATCGTACGTTCAGCCAGTAATAGGACTCGCCCATCAAGGAGCGCTGTCCCCAATTTGACGCATTATTAATTTATTATACAGAAAAACAAACGGTATTTTAATAAAACGCGAAACGCGTATCTTTAAATAGGTGAAGGTTTTAGAAAATTACGCTTGGTAGATTTTGCGCCATTCTCAGTTTTTTATCCACGTTAGACATAACTTTACAAATTAATTTCACTATGTAATATAAACATAATCTAAAATCTTCACATATTTGTAGCGGCATCAACATCGCCACAAGCGAACTACGCTTCACACTGACGTCACGCAAATCCTGCATCGTGCAAGCAGAGTTTACCACGCAACTAGCATAAAATATATACAACGTCCCGACATCAACCGTCGGGCAGTTGCCCACCAGACACGACACCCGTCTGGTCGGAGGATCCTCTCTTTTCTATGGTGGATGAGTGAACTTTACACTCTGTTCCTCATGCCACCAAATATTAAATTATTGAAAAAATGCTCTAATTTAACATATAGATAGAAAAAGAAAGAAAGAAAAACAATTTTATTTGTCACAGAAACACGTGCTTAGGCGTGCGTGCGTGGTTTTTTTAAATCATTAACACTACTCGTCTAGACGTGATCTTCAGTATAAAATCATTAAAAGTCGGTTATCGTCGCCTTAACGCCAGATCCCCTCTATTGTTCGTAAATTCAGATAACAAAACAAAAACTCTTCTTCAATATCCAATTTAACTAAATGAGTATACGACATTCAGCCATCTGATTAAACGTTGCGGTCAGTGACTTGGCTAGTTGTCTTGTTAGTAGGTAGTCGTTTATGATAATTAGCGATGCGCCAAGAATAAAAATTATTGCTTATTTAGTTTATATTTTGCAGTGATAATTCCGCGCAACCGACATTCGTAAACATTTTATAAGTTGATGGCATAATATGTAATGAGATAAACACTATTTCATATTTATAAATACAGAAAAAGACCAGAGGATCAGCTTGGAGAGCTGACAGACACATTTAAATGATAATCAGTACTCTCATTGATAGAAATAAAGATATTAATATCGAACACGCTTTTATATTAATTGCTTTCGTTACAGTTCTGACTGGAGGTGGTGTAAATGTGTTTGGGGTGTCGAGCGTTTGTGTGTTAATTTTCTGTCTGTTACCATTTTTCTCTAAACTGCTGGACCTGAGATTTTGAGGTGAGGACCTCAAAATCTTAGGTCCAGCAGTTGGGATTTTTTTTTAAATCAAATATACTTACCTACAGGTCGGCGGCATAAATCTCTGACACCAGGTAAGTCACTAAAACACGAAAAAAAACCGGCAAAGTGCGAGTCGTACTCGCGCACGAAGGGTTCCGTACCATTATCTATAAAAACGGCAAAAAAAAACACGTTTGTTGTATGTATAAATAAATATTTAAGGGGTCTCCCCTTAAATATTTATTTTATTCTGTTTTTTTTTTGTATTGTTGTTATAGCGGCAACAGAAAATAATTATCTGTGAAAATTTTAACTGTCTAACTATCATGAGATACAGCCTGGTGACAGACGGACAGACAGACCGACGGACAGTGGAGTCTTAGTAATAGGGTCCCATTTTATCCTTTAGGTACGGAACCCTAAAAAGACTGACTTTACATGTTAAATGACATGGCGTCTTAGTTTTGAGCGCTGAAAACGTCACTTTCCTAAACATAACTGTTAACGGACAACTTAGCAATTATTTCAAGAATCGAGAAAGCCTTGAATATGATTAATGATACTATCACACACGTCGGGGCAGCTGACCGCAGCAGTGTTTACTTCTGGCCTGTTCACTATGTATGGCTCTTGAGTGTGCCTAATTTACTGGTCAGATTTTTGACAAATGGTACTTTTATTGATCACACAATGTATTTAGGTACTGTAGGCCTAGTATTGTCAATTTTGAATGTGAGGCCAGACCGCAAATGCGGGCGCGGAGCGGGCGCGGCGCGACTTACTCAAACATAAGAACTTCATTTGAGCGTCCATAACGTGGGCGCGGGTAGCGGCGCGCGGCGCGGGAAATTCGCGCCATACAAGTGCTCGTTCATACAAGTGGCCGCAGTGAGTGCGCGGGCGGCAACCGACAACCCGCGCAGGAGAGGGGATCTCAAACTAGTTTGAAATGACCGCACGCGAGGCCCGCACCCGCGCCGCTCCCGCACCGCGCTGCCAGTGTACGAGTAGCCAAGCACTGAGACGCGTGGAGTAGGACATAACGAAAATTCGAACTTTGATAAAATTTAAAGTACTCTTTTCTTTAGTTTGGTGATACTAATTCAGCTGGTCGCAAAAATCATGGCGCGTTCATGCTAGGGTCTCTGTATTTTTTTTGTTGGCAAATGAATTTTTGTTTAGTTTTGTAGTTTGTTACGCTTTCACGCTAAAACAGCTGAACAGTGCACCCCGCCAAACTACCACCACCAGAGTAACGTAACGTAATACGTGATGGAGACCATTACATGAAAACACTAGCAATACTAATACATTTATAAGAGTATTTTAGACTATCAAATAAATTCAAAGAGCAGTGGTGGCCCAGTGGTAACAACCGTGACTTAAGAGTAGTATGTCGTAGGTTTGAACCCAGACAGGCGCTTTACTTTGTGTACATTATTTCATCACCACTGCTCTCAAAACGGTGAAGGAAAACATCGTGAGGAAACCGGCGTGTCCTAGAAACAAAAATTCGAAGACCACCCATCCACCAATCCGCACTGGGCCCGCGTGGTAGATTATGGCCCACTCCCTTTTACATTATAGGCTGATTATGCTGAAATAAATCCTAGATTTGAAATTAAAAAGTATTTTTTTCAAACAAACTACTTAATAATTAGTGATGGGCCGATTATGGGTCCTGCCAATCTTTGACTAGCTATAGTTTCAAAACTATTGGATATAATTTGATTAAATTTTTGTTTGCAGACTGTAGCAACCTTTTTTGGTATACGCAGTTTAAATTATTATTGTATTGTCATTTCTACTTTGTAAACTATAGACATAGAGGTTTGAGGAACAGGGTGTAAAGTTCAGTCATCCTCCATAGAAAAGCGATGATCTTCCGACCAGACGGGTGTTGTGCCTGGTGGGCAACTGCCCGACGGTTGATGTCGGGACGTTGTATATATGTAGTCGCGCGGTAAACTCTGCTTGCGCGATGCAGGATTTTTCGTGACGTCACTGTGATGCGTAGTTCGTTTGTGGCGTTCTAGATGGTGCCACTAAATAGAAATAAACAAATGGCGACATTTCGAAAAGGGACGACTATCTGTCCTTAAAGAAAGACAGTTATGATCATCGTTATAACATTTTCTCTATTTCTTGGTCTATTTCTTGCTCAAACAGTATTTTCTAAATCAGCTATTTAATATCCACTAAAAAAATGAATTGTAATAAGAAAAGTAATAAACGTACTGTGTTTAAAAGCTGTCCAACGCAGCCCAAAATAAAATTAATGTAGAAAACTGACGTAGAAATTAATGTTGAAAAGTGACGGTGAAATTAGCGGCTTCGCTGACAGATGGGACTCATTATTTATTTATTATTAAATTCTTTGTGAAAGGATCCATTGTTGTGTATTTTTAAAGGCAGTATGACCGAATCTTGGAGGCAAAAGAAAAGAATATTAGGACTTGTTTTTTATTTGTGCTACTGAAAGCCAAATTGTTAGTGAATTTCTGAGAAACGTCTCAGAAATTCACCCAGTACCTACTTAGCTCTTACTGCTACTGAGCATTGAGAGCAGATACCTGAACTGTTGAAGTTACTTATAGGAAAAACGTTTTAAAGCGAAAGAAAAGAATCTTAGGACCTTTTTTTTTTGCTAGGGAAAGCCAAATACTGGGTGAATTTCTGAGAACTGTCTCAGAAATTCACCAAGAATACTTTTTTATCTCGGTAGTACGTTCCCGTGGGATAATTTCCGATAAATACGCGGGCAGAGCCGCAGGCAAAAGATAATCTATCTATTATCCTAACTAGTATTATAAATGCGAAAGTGAGTTTGTTTGTTTGTTACGCTTTCAAGGTAAAACGGCTGAATGGATTTTGGTGAAATTTTGCACATGAGTAGACCATGACCTGGAGAGAGATATAAGCAACTTTTCATCCTGGATCGCAGACGCGAGCAACAGCTAGTGATATTATAAATGTGAAAGTTTGTACGTTTGGATGTTTGTTACTCAATCACGCAAAAATGGCTGATCGGATTTGGATGAAATTTGGCACATGGATAGTTTATAATCTGGAATAACACATAGAATACTTTTTATCCCGATATTCCCACGGGATCCAGATTCATGCGGGTGAAACCACGGGACGCTGCTAGTAAGAAATAAGGCCGTAAACGTATTTACGACACTCACGTCTAAAGTAACAAGGGTAGGTTGTGACAGATATTTCCTGGGACCTGTCATTTCTGTAGTGTATGTGTCAGCTTCTAAATTAGTATCTCGAAGTTACAAAGGCAAGTTAGGCGTTGACAGGCGATCAAGTATCTTGAATTTCAAGTTACCTATATGTACTTACAGCGTAGAAAATGGATAACGTCTTCGTCATCGTACTTTGTCTGTGTTAGGGCTGTGTATTCACAAAGTTAGCAACGTCGTTGTAGGAACTATAACATACAATAATGATAATTGCAAGCTGTACCGTGTGACATATCAAACGAAAGGGCTTGTTGTGAGGGCCACAGACATATTTTTTTTTTAAGTAAATCTTCTTTAGGCACGCTTGACTTGGGGGGAGTAAGCTGGTGAATGCATGACGAGAGCGTTACGGAAGTGACAAGAGCGTTACGGAAGTATAATTAGTATTAATATTAAAGTAAAACTTCTTTACGCACGCTTGACTTGGGGAGTAAGCTGGTGAATGCATGACAAGAGCGTTACGGAAGTATAATTAGTATTCATATTGAAGTAAAAGTTCTTTACGCACGCTAGATTTGGGGAGTAAGCTGGTGAATGCGTGACGAGAGCGTTATGGAAAGAGGCTACGGAAGTTGTTTAAATTTTAAATCAAATGAAATGAAATGAAATCGTTTATTCTGTAAATAGGATATTAAAATCACTTTTACACGTCATTTAAAAAAATTATAATCTAGATGTAGCCGACGTTTCCTATCTGACTACCCCTGAGAAGAAATGGCGAAACAAACTCAGGGGTCAAAGTCTCTTTTAAAGTCCAGACATAATTTTGGTCAGATCATGTGAGGACCATGTAGATCCGTGTAAACATGGAACACACCGCATCGCCGCCGCGGGTCGTCCCGCCTAATAGTTATTTTTTTAAATTCACACTGGCTGTTTAAACACTCACAAGACCGCAGCTTTTTTGAAGTACCTAAAACTTCTTTCTCTCTCTTCTCTACTCTTGTTTTACTCCAGACGTGTGGTCTAAAGCACACTCGTTTTTTTTAATTTTAAAAGAAATAGTTTTCAATTTTTTTAAGAAAATTTATGATAATTGAACATTCAGCCGGGGTTACCTCCGAACCTACTGCGACTAAAATTTAAAAAAAATACAAAAATAGTTCTTTACTATAGATTACAGGAAAACGTATAAGAAGTCTGTGGTCTTAAAATAACATGGTAAATCACTAATTGTGCGTACAAACTTACATTTGCAGTTGGAATGTATAGGGGAATATGTTTTTCAACTACACTGTTAGGTTTGTTCTTGAGATATAGTCACCCCAATTACAGAACCCGTCATTGTGCGCGGTCCGACACGCACTTGGCCGGTTTTTTCTTATCGCCACTAATTAAACGAATTATAACCCACCCGTGGTAAAGGTATTATCCGACCGGCGACCTTAAAACCACCCATTTTAGTTACTACCAGTTTTGGTATCAGGTACTTACCTAATCTTTTATTTTTCTAGGGTTTTTTACAATCATTTGTCGCTTTGGGGCCTGCGCCCACTCGCGGCACGGTAAGGCTAGGGATATTTATGCGAAAAATAGAAATATAACATATTAGTATGACAATAAAATTTCAATTTCAATGGCAACATCATTGAAAAAGTTATATTATTTTCTATTCGTCGTATAAAAATCCCTTGCCATGCCGTGCCGCCAGTGGGCGCAGGCCCTTACCACTACTTCAATGATGTTCAGTGCTTTCCTTTGGGATAAAATGTTGCAAATGATTTTTTATGAGAACCTAACAAAATCGGAAGAAAATGACAATTTTAGCAACTTTTCGCAATTTCCTCTACAAAAGAAAAAAAAATCCTCATAGCACAGGAATCCTTCTTTCAGGGGTAAATAATTACTTATCAAGTTGAATACTTTGAGAGTTGAGACATAATCCCCCTTATTACAAAACAAGGTTTATCTTCAGACCCAGGTTTAAAACATGGAGCCATTATTGAATTTCGAACTTTATTCCGACTATGGTAAAGTTCCTAAACACAAAACTGTCAACTTAGTACCGAACTAAGTTTTCAGTTTTGTATAAAGAACGGTATTTCAATCACTGTTACGTTCTTATTACAAAAACTGGCTCCATGGTTTAAGCCATGTCAAAATATAGACCTTGTTTTGTAATAAGGCAGTATGTGTTTATGATATTATTTTTAACTGACACACATCAAGTTGTAATTTTAATACTAACCTAATAATTGTATGTGCCTAATATTTGCACGCCACACTTGGCAGAATGTGATGATACCATTGACTACTCTTAAGACCATAAAATATACCATATTCCGTATTATTAACTTAGTAAGTAATCCTCTCACAGCGATAAAATAAACCAATTTTGTAAGAAAAATATAAACGAAGAAATTAAATTTTTATTTATTACACGTTTACGTTTGAGGATATCCGTGACCAGGGGTTGTAAACGTTTGGTAATGGCCGAACGTAAAATAAACTTAATTTTACATTTCGTCTTTATTGTTTTTAAGCAGTAAACAATGGCAAGTAAACCTTTCGAATTTACTGTTTAAACCTTGGTTTCTAAGGGTTATTTAAAACGAGCCTGCAAATAAATAAAATATTACTATTCAAACGTTTTTTTTTTCTAAAACTTTTAATAGCACCTAACTACTCGTACTAGTAAAAAAGATAAAAGACTCTTTTTAAGAATTTTACTAGTTTTAAGTTTTGTAAAAAATCTCTCTAAAACTTTATCCGCCTTATTACAAAACAAGATTTATATTTTGACATGGCTTAAACCATGGAGCTAGTTTTTGTAATAAGAACGTAACAGAGATTTAAATACCGTTATTTATACAAAACTGAAAACTTAGTTCGGTACTAAGTTGTCAGTTTTGTGTTTAGGAACTGTACCATAGTCGGAATAAAGTTCGAAATTCAATAATGGATCTGTGTTTTAAACCTGGGTCGGAAGATAAACCTTGTTTTGTAATAAGGGGATATGTTGACCGTAAATTAAGGCAAGAAGATATTTTGTAGAAAGTTTTTAGAACAAAAGTCAGCAAAGTTTTCGCAGTAAAAATATTAGCGGGTATTTTTTTAACCAGCCTGTATAAACTGTCTACACAAACATTGAAAAGGGCTTTTAAAGAGTTTTATTAAAAGCAAAAGGTAGTTGAATTCTTCTTGTGATTTCAAATACATAAACGAGTATAAAAGCTTTATTCAAGTGACTATTTGTTAACCAAGCCAAAAGTACTCTTTCAGTCTCGGAGCAAAGGATTTATTGGAAGTTATAATATTCATATTTTTAAGGCGCCTTTGTGGAAGAGAAATAAAATGTTTATTTATTTAATTATATTATCATAGAGTAGCTTCTGCCTGCGACTTCGTCCGCGTGAAATTTCTTGTTCCACCGACGTACTCCGTTTCATTGCATCGCCCGCCCGCGTTATTGCTTTATTTTCGCTTAGCATTCTTTTTATTTTTTTTTCTTGTTGATGGGCTCCTTGAAAACCTCCTCGTGTGCCTGACTGCTGCTCGTTCCTTGCGAACACGTTCGGGGGAAAGAGCAGTCGTCGGGCCGGTGCACCCTGGGCGCGGCTAATAGTCTCTCCATGTCGGAGAGGGTATGACTGCGGCGGATTTCTGCGTGGGGGGGAGAGCCTAGGGCTCTTGGGTCTCGTGAGGCCAATCGGCGGGCGTCCACTCCCCCCCTCTGTTAACAGAGGGAGGTCGAGCGGACGCAGAGTGGGAAGGCGGACGGTACAGTCCGCGGTGGATGAGCCCACTGGTTAGGTTAAGTTAGGATAGATATATATATATATATATTGTATATATATTATGTAAATATAATTAAGATAGGTTAAATATTATAAGTTAGAGTTAGAATAAAAATGTACATATAATTAGGTTAGGGTAAGCTAGGTTAGTCGGGGACGGGATAGTCCGCGGAGGACGGGCCCAATATTGGCCAAAACAGGAGGACGTTTCTCCATTTTGGAGAAGCAAGGGCCGTGCTCGTTGTGCACTCACCCTGCCAACGAGCTAGCAGCGTCGAAATCGTAATCCGGAAAGAGATCACGGTCATGTTTTGTGACTCAGAACGGGACGAGGATCTTGGCTTGGTCGCCCGGATCGCGAGGATGTAAACCTCTATAAAAAATTCCTCTAATACCAAGTTTTGGTGCGCGGTGAGGGTACGAATGGCTGAGGAGTAGTGTCATCTGTAACTTGTAGTTATAGGTGGCGCATCAGTCGTTAGCGCACCCCCAGCCAGGGACCAGTGGAATCCCTGGGTTGGGTTACAAATGTCACACTTACCTAGGCACAGGGGGTAACCCTAGGAATGACTTTTTAGATCCCCCACACTCGTGGGAATAAGTATGGAAAATGAAACACAAAAAAACCTAAAACAAAAAGACGTAGAAGAGGAGTGGAGTGATGCGGAGTCGGAGTCCGACGCCGCATCTGGCGCGAAGGGCTCTTTTAAGAGCCTGGCGCGCGTTGATGAGGGGGCTGCAGGGAAGAGTAAATTCTTCAAGCGCTCCAAACCAGGGGACGGCCAGGGGTCGTCCTCTGAAGATGGACCAAACACGACTCGCAAGAAAATCAGCAGCCGGGGCGGAGCTCGGAAACGGGGGGTAGGCAGAGGGCTCACCACCCAAGAACCGATGGAACAGGAGGTTCAACTCGGAGAGACCAGCCGCAAGGCGGCCCTCTCCGAGTCCTCGGGCGGTGAGCCGGAAGCCGCTGGCAGCTCCAAGGTGAAGGGAGCGGCCAGTAGCTTTGAGGAGGTCGTGGTAGCCGCGATCAGGGGTGTGGCCTTGAAGAGGATACAGTCCTCCAAAGACAAGATCGTACCCACTGCCACGGCCTCCATTTTGACGGCAGCGAAAGCCCTTCAAGTCGGGCCTTCGTCAGACGAGATTGGCCGCTTGACAGCCGCCATGGAGCTTCTCCGAAAGGAGAATGAGGAGCTCCGAGCGGACCTGGCCCAGCTTCGAGGAGCTGGACCCCGGGAGGTGCCCCAGGGAGGAGCGCAGCATGGGCAAGGCCTGCCCTTGCCGGCGGAGGACCGGGTTCTGACCCTGGTGCGGCAGGAGCTGGCTGCACTCAGCAGCCGGTTCTCTGTACTAGAGGGAATTGTCCTTCGCCCACCGCTAGCGGCGAGCAGGCCGGCCACTTTTGCCGCCACAGTGGCTGCCTCGGTCACGCCCGCGGCTAAGCCTGCAGCTAAGCCTGCGGCCAAGGCCGCGGCCAAACCCGCGCCTCCGGCGAAAGAGGCGCCGCCCAAGCCCAAGAAGGGTGGGACGGCTGCGCAGAAGGCGAAGGTCCCCGCCGTCGCGGCAGGAGGGTCGCCCCCGCCTCCGCCCCCAAATTTTTCTACGGCCGATGCCAAATGGCAGGTAGCTGGGGAGAGCAGGAAGGCGGGAAAGGCAGCTAGGGCGGCCAAAAAGAAGGAGAGGCGGCAGCAACGCAAGAAGCGTAGCGCCGCAGGTAGGCTCCGCGCCCCGAAGTCCGCAGCCGTAGTGATAACACTACAGCCGGAAGCGGAAAAGAGGGGCGTGTCGTACCGCGAAGTGCTCACCAAGGCGTGGAAGGCGGTCAACCTCGAGGAGATCGGTGTCACCGAGGGCTTCAGAATGAAGGTGACGGTGACGGGGGCCCGGATGCTCGAGATCCCCGGTGCGGCCAGCGGCCCGACCGCTGACGCCCTGGCCGAAAGACTTAGGGCGTCCCTCGATGCAGAGGAGGTCCGAGTGTCCAGACCAACTAAGTCCGCTGAAATGCGCATCCTGGGCCTGGACGACTGCGTGACGGCGGATGACGTTGTGGCCGCCGTGGCTAGGACTGGGGGGTGCTCTGCCGAGCAGGTGCGGGCAGGCACCATCCGTCCTGACACCACGGGCATGCAAACCATAACGGTGAGCTGCCCCGTGTCGGTGGCCCAAAAAATAGCTGGGGAGGGCCGAAGGCTCCGGGTGGGCTGGGTATCCGCGCAGGTGAATCTGCTGGAACCCAGACCTCTGAGGTGTTTCCGCTGCCGGGTGGGTCACCACGTGGGAGTATGCTGCACCTCAGAGGTGGACCGCAGCGACCACTGCTTCCGCTGTGGTCAGCCCGGTCACAAGGCCGCCTCTTGTGATTCCACGCCGCACTGTTTTGCATGTGCGGCGGCTGGCAAGCCGGCCGATCACCGGGCTGGAGGTAAGGCCTGCGCTCCCCCCCCCAAACCCAAGGGAAGGGGCAAGCCCTCAACAACTGTCGTCACCACCGCAGCCGCCACCATTGCAGCCGCCGTTGCCGCCTCTACCGTCGTCGTCGCCGCTAACACCGCGGCAGGGCCATCTCAGGGGGCCCGGGAGGAAGCTCAAATGGATTGCCAATAAATGGCCCCATTACGCCTCCTCCAGGCGAACATCAACCACTGCGCCGCCGCTTAGGATCTGTTGCTCCAGAGCATGGCGCAGTGGTCGATTAACATCGCCGTGGTCGCTGAGCCGTACTATGTTCCGCCCAGGGATGACTGGGTGGAGGACCTGAGCGGCTCAGTGACCCTAATTTCGTCGGCCGCCGCCGGTACCCTGTCCCTCGAAGCCGTCAAGAGGGGACAGGGTTGCGTAGCAGCACGGTTCGGGGAGATTGTCGTGGTAGGAGTATACTTCTCCCCGAACCGAACTCTCGCCGAGTTCCACAACTCCCTTCGGGAGCTGAGAGTCGTCGTCGTCGGGTACCATCCCCTCCCCGTGTTCGTCCTCGGGGACTTCAATGCCAAAAACGTGGCTTGGGGTTCCCGGTATACGGACACACGGGGCAGGATGGTGGAGTACTGGGCTCTGGAGACAGGCCTGGTCGTCCTAAACCGGGGTTCTGTCCCCACGTGTGTGCGGATGCGGGGTGAATCAGTGGTGGACATCTCGTTCGCCAGCCCCGCTCTGTCGCCGCGTGTCATCGACTGGCGCGTCATGGAGAGGGTGGAGACATACTCCGATCACCGGTACAACCGGTTTGACGTCTCCACCCCGACCTCGAGCGCGCCGGTCCGACAGGCCCCGAGTGGTCCGTGGTGGGCGCTGAAGCAGCTGGACCGGGAGCTCCTCCTGGAAGCCTCGATCGTGCAGGCCTGGGTGTCATCATCGGACAGGCCTGCCGACATCAACGACGAGGCGGAGTGGTTCCGGGAGGCCATGTCCAACATTTGTGACGTGGCAATGCCCCGGGTCCAGCCCGGACGTGCCCGGCGCCAGGTGTGCTGGTGGTCGCGCGAGCTGACCGCTTTACGCGAGGCGTGCGTTGCTGCGCGACGCCGGTATGCCAGGCACCGCAGGCTCCGTATCCGCCCTCCGGATACGGTAGCCATTCAGGCGGAGCTGTACGAGGGTTACAGAGTGGCGAAGAACGCCCTCCAAGAGGAGATCCAGCGGGCCAGAGGACTCTCCCGCGAGCAGTCGCTGGAGATCATCGACGGAGACCCGTGGGGACGCCCCTATAATATGGTGCGGGATAAACTCCGCCCATGGGCTCCCCCACTGACGCAGAGTCTCCGGCCCCAGCTCGTGGAGGACGTGGTGAGCGCTCTGTTCAGGACCCGATGGCTTGCCTGGAAAAGCCTGGGTTCTGGCCTCAGAGGCTCTCGGGCCTCGACTAAGGGGGCTCCTAAGCGCATGCATGGAGAGGGGCCAGTTCCCACTTCGTTGGAGACGGGGAAACTGGTCCTCATTAAGAAGCCGGGGTGCCCAGCGGACTCTCCGTCCGCTTACCGGCCCATCGTGCTGCTCGACGAGGTGGGCAAGCTCTTTGAAAGAGTCATGTGCAGACCGCCTTGTCGAGCGGCTGGTACGGCCGGATTTGGCGGAGAGCCAGTTTGGTTTCCGCAAGGGGCGCTCTACGGTGGATGCCATCATGCGCGTTCGAGCCCTCACGACGGGGGATGCTGTGGCCCGAGGTGGGGTCGTCTTGGCGGTGTCTCTTGACATCGCCAATGCGTTTAACACCCTGCCCTGGAGCTGCATCAGGAAGGCACTTCGGTATCACCGGATGCCGACCTACCTCTGTCGCGTGGTCGAGGCCTATTTGACGGACAGGGCCGTCATCTACCCCGGTCACCAAGGAGAGTGGAACCGGCGAGAGATGTCGTGCGGTGTCCCACAGGGATCGGTTCTGGGGCCGCATCTGTGGGACATCGGGTACGACTGGGTGCTGCGCGCTGACCTCCCCAGTGGCGTCAGCGTAGTCTGCTACGCTGACGACACGCTGGTCCTGGCAAAGGGGAGTTCACATCAGGCGGCGGCCGAACTGGCGGAACGTGGGGTTGCGACAATCGTCGATAGGATCCGGCAATTGGGACTCGAGGTGGCATTGCACAAGTCCGAGGCCATGTGTTTTTATGGTCCTCGGAACGCGCCACTGTCGGGTTCCCAGATAACGGCGGGAGGGGTTCACATCGGCGTCGAGGTGACGATGAAGTACCTGGGACTCATCCTCGACAGCCGATGGAACTTCGTCGAGCACTTCCGACGTTTGGCTCCCAGACTGGAGCGGGCCGGGGCTGCCTTGAAGCGGCTCCTGCCCAATCTGGGGGGTCCAAACGCCTCCTGCCGGAGGCTCTACGCGGGGATCGTGCGGTCCATGGCATTTTACGGGGTACCGGTGTGGGCGCGTTCACTGAGGCTGCGACCAGCCCAGCGGTTGAACGCGTCCCAAAGGGTCATGGCCATCAGGCTGGTACGGAGTTACCGCACGGTGTCCCGTGAGGCGGCGAGCCTCTTTGCCGGACTGCCGCCATGGGATCTGGAGGCGAAAGTCCTCGCGCACATGTGGGTGTGGCGCGAAGAGGCGAAACGCCGGGGTGAAACTCCGCTGCCGCAACAAATCGCGGCACAGCGGACGGAGCTCCGGCAGGATCTCATGGCGACATGGAAAGTGCGATTGTCGCAACCCAGTGCTGGGCACGCCACAATTGCGGCGGTAAGTTCCCTCTTTGAGGAGTGGCTAGAGAGGCGCCACGGCGTCCTCACCTTCCGCCTGACGCAGGTCCTCACCGGACACGGTTGTTTCGGGAGGTTCCTGTTCAGGATAAAGCGGGAGGAAACGCCCGGGTGTCACCACTGTGTGGATCGCCCGGAGGACACGGTGGAGCATACGGTGGAGATCTGCCCTGCTTGGGCGGAGCACCGCCGTGTCCTCACGGAGGCGATCGGCGGCGACGATCTCTCGCGTGCGGCCCTGGTTCAGGCCATGGTTCGGAGCGAGAGTGCATGGGAGGCCGTCACCTCCTTCTGCGAAACAGTAATGCTCGCGAAGGAGGAGGCGGAGCGCATGAGGGTGAGGCAGGGTGCCCGCCCTTCCACCCTAAGTCGCCGCAGGAGACGCCCTGGGCGTCGGGAATCGCAGGCCGATTCCCGGCCACCGTAGGCGCGGGCTTGCGGACGGTGAGCGATGGGTAGCTTGCCGTCCGATAAGGACCAGGCCCGGGTCGACGGCGCGTTGTGTTCCACGCGCGCCTCAAAGAGACGTCAGCACCAATTGACGGGGTCCGAAAGGGCCAATGCCTGCCAGGGTTACGAGCCTGTCCGAAAGGGATATCGTGGCTCTGGCACACAGACATTTGAAGGAACACGGTGGGTTTTAGTCAGTAAAAGTCTGACACTCCCTCTCGCTCCGCCCAGAGCGGGAGAAGTTATTTGATGATTTCCCACCCAAAAAAAAAAAAAAAAAGCGTGATTAGCCTATAAACCTACATCAACAATTGGGCTATCAAATGCATAAATAATATTTCAAACCCGACTGGTAGTTCCAAGAATTAGTGCCTTCAAACAAACAAACTCATCAGGTTTATTACATGAAAGGTATCATTTCAGCCGAAAGTCGTCCACTGCTGGACATAGGCCTCTCCCAAATGGGGGGGCTTGCCATAAGCATCATGAAAAGTATTGATACAATAAATATTAGACAACTCATTTGTCCGTTTTAAAACATACCGTGAGTTTTAATATGTTTTTATTACAAATAGTTCTACCGATATCTATTGTTACCTTATCGCATTTTTGACAAAAAAAATAAAGAAAGAATAACGTTTATTTGAACACAGTTCGTGAAACACAAAATACAGATAAAAAAATAAAAGCCTCAAATCATAATTATTCGTCTATGGTTTGGTAATTAATTGTTAATATCCTTGCTAAACAAGAATATCGTACGATATTTTTGAACCGATTTTGAAAATATATGGCGGCGTCGTCTAGTTTTGTTACCAAGCTATTGTCGCCGGCATGTAACTTGGCAAGAATCGTTAGATGATTCTCTCCTTTCTTTAACTTTCTTATAAACAGACACGTTTAAAAATAAATTCTGGCAATAACCATAGAATAATGAAAAGCAATAAAAGTGATATTTTTTCGTTGCTGTAATTGTACATGTACTTACATGCGTAAACTTACTCACACTACGCAAAAACCTTGCCAACTTACGTGCCGGTAACTGTACTAGAATCACCGAAGAGGGCGGATAAGGGGCGGGACACACAGAAAAGACGTAAGACGAGGACGCGTCGCAGCCGCGGCGCCCCTTCAATAAATTTTCATACAAAATGTATAGAAGCGTCTTGACATAAAATAAACAGAAAAGACAGGGCGCGGACGAGACGCGGTCACGAGCACACACGTCTGCAACGCGACCTCATCTTACGTCATTTTTGTGTCTCCCGCCCTTTACTGGCTGGTGAACGTCACTCTAGCAGAGCGTCCCATCGATGGTTTCGTGGCGGCTGTCATCTGAGATGATGTCTTACCACGTCCATGACAAATTGATATATCCCGGCACAATCCTGATGATATTGAAGCTGCTGAACCACGAATACGATGACCACTTCTGGTAAAGGCTAACCATACATCAACTTTAGTTAGATGAATCATTCTAAATGACATCCATGTTTTAAATGTATCTCTGCCAGAACTTGCAATCCTAACGCGCACTTTAATTTTAAATCCTCACCACCAAAATTCAAACGTTATCGTAACCAACATATTCCGGTTCACTTAAAATTCTTTTGACAAGCACCGCATATGTTCGCTCATGCATATAATCCGCAACACTTAACATTAAGTTCCTCTTTTGTGCGGCTCCATAGCCGTATACGGCGCGTACGTACGACCGGACCGGTTCTACTGAAACAGGGTCGAGAGGAAAATTACGGAGTTTTAAACGAGTCTGAATTTGTTGCACCAGCTCGTATTTAGAGTTTTGAGAGTTCGTATTCATAGATGGTCGTGTTCACCTTTTTCCCGTATAGTCAAAGGCATTGGTTCTCACATTGCATATTGAAGTTGTGTTCGTGTGGTGCCGGACGTAAAGAATAGCACCATCCTATTTCTTCTCGTGGGTGTCGTAAAAGGCGACTAAGGGACTTACTAGAGAATGAGCCGCAGCGTTCTCTATGCATTTTAACACCATACTGCGATCGCCAACCCGCCTGCCAAGCGTGGCGATTATGGCAAATCCCCCCCCCCCCCCTTTGGGGCAGGCCTATGTCCAGCAGTTTACGTCTTTCGGCTGAAATGATGATGAAGATGATGATATTGAACTTTATCCACTATGTAAACACACACACACTATTTACTTGCCTGATTTATTTTTTATTTTTTTATGTGCTGTATATTATATTGTGTGCCTTTTAGTCTGTGCTAAATAAATGTATTTTCTTTCTTTCTTTCTTTTCTTTAAAGTATACTGTGAACGCAGAAAATGGGACACGCGGTCTGGTCTAGCACGAGAGCGAAGCACCTTATGACTCGCATATTCTAGTCTACTTTACACCAATATGCCAAGAAACTTCAAGACAACCTATGGTTGGACACAACCAAACTATAGTTGTGACCCAAAAACGTGATTAAATTGACCGACTGCCAACCGGAATTGAGAACTGATAGAGATGCAACTCCGCACTAAAACTTACAAAAACGATTGTATAGGTCAGTCCGTGGATGGATGATCATCCATTATATGCCTTGGAAAGTACTTTAGGCCGTTGGTCCCGGGAGTCATTCGTGGATCTTTGACAGTCTTAGGGTCGTCAGAAGCCCGAAAGTCTGACAACCAATCGTGTGTATCGTGTTACCCAGTTACTTGGTTGTGGAGTTCCAATAGGCAGTCGCTCCATGTGAAATACTGGTATGCAGCTGCATCTGGTTAGTTTGGAAGCCGACCCCAACACAGTTGGGACAAGGCTCCGGAAATAATGAAAACAGTACCTTAACTAATAAAAAGTCATAAAAAAAAATAGAATAGAATACTCTTTATTTTGTACACCATAAAATTTACAGATATAAATTTTTAAATTTTACATGGGGTGACACAATGGGTGGTCTTGTCGCTAAAAGCGATCTTAAAAAAAAAAACAACTTAAAAAATAAATTAACTCAAAATTATGAAATAATATTTTGATATTATGTCGAGTTTGAGATGTCTTTGTATATCATGAAATTAACCAACGTAATGGAATCGTAATCGTAAATGAAATACTCAAAATTAAAATCATACAAATGTTTTTAAGCAAGATTAAATTGTTGGGTGGTTTTCACTATTGTTACAGATTTATTTTAAACTTAACATAACACGCATACCATCACACCTTTATTCCCCGAAGGATAAGCAGTGTTGCATCGTACACCCACATTATGCCAGTTCCCTTTAAGTCCCATGTAATAGGGGGCGAGCCTATTGCCATCAACCAGGCACAAAAGCAGACTCCGACAAACCGACCAATCGACTATTTAAAACTTATACAATGGTGTATAAGTTTTAAATAGTCGATTGGTCGGTCTCGGAATAATTATAATATTTGAAAGGTATGGTCATATGTAGGGTGTGGTACAGACTTTCAAACTGAAGAACTTTCTCCGATCTCTGATATGATGTTGGTCCCAACCATCATCTTATCATCAACATATGTCACGAAAAAAATCGAATACATGCTGTATACGTCATAATTTACATACATTTTGAATTTGAAGAATAATAATGCTTGTTCTAGGAATAGGTTTTCTGTTATATTCCGATACTATTAAATATTTCTCCGAATGCTCAGAATAATTAAGGTCTCAGAAATACACAGACTCCTAAATCGAGCCACCGTGCATCAGTTTGACCATTAAGTTTGACCACGAGGAAGGAAGGATTTTTATGGATAGAGGCCTAAAACATCAAAATAATGGTTAGTCAAACAAAAAGTTTTTATGCAGTTTTGAACCTGACATAATGGCCATAATTTCGGTGTCACCATTATTCCAAATTTGAATTCACGATAGAACAAAATATTTCTTGCCATAAAATAATGATACGTTCTGGAGATCTCTAGACAAAGTTCTTCAATATAATAACGTTTGTTGGGAGACGCGCTGAAGTCAATTTGTGTACCAAATAAAATTATACATATACTGGCTGATTCTCTAACTCAACTTTGTGTATGTACCAACTTTGAACAACTAACTAGATACTTATTGGGAAATATTATATTTAACTGATACTCTAAAAACTTATTGACCTTCTAATGGTGCACACTTTTTTAAATGATTGACCCTCTAAACAATTTTTGGGCTTCAAGTGATGCACAGTTTATTTTAGGTAAAGGAGTTGCTTTTACGAGTAAGGTTCCGTACCCAAAGGGTAAAACGGGAACCCTATTACTAAGGCTCCGTCGTCTGTCTGTCTGTCCGTCTGTCACCAGGCTGTATCTCATGAACTGTGATAGTTAGACAGTTGAAATTTTCTCAGATGATGTATATCTTGTATACTGTTGTCGCTATAATAACAAATTCTAAAAACCGGAATAAATAAATATTGAAGGGGGCTACCTACAACAAACGTGATTTTTTTGCCATTTTTATAGATAATGGTACGGAACCCTTCATGCGCGAGTCCGACTCGCACTTGGCTGGTTTTTATATTTCTGGCCATTTCTTACAATTGGTCGCAGTAACTAAGTTAGGATGCCCCGATGAAACTGGTTTGGTTACGTTAGAACTGTGATCAAACACTGTTTACAAAAAGAAGAGCATTCATCATATTAGAGTGTTCAATAATATTTTTAGGAAAGCAAAATGGGTATTAATTCAAGTTCAATGAAAAACAAGCCCTACTTATTTGCTAACATTATTAAAATCGAAGGATCAAAAGCCAATGACCAAAAAAGGTGCAATAATTTTTTTTTGCGGCTATCCATCAAACATTATTAATTAGATTCAGAATAATATGACGAAAAAAAGTTAATATTAGGTAACATAACCTAACATCAGTCTGAACCGAGTTATATATAACTAGCTGCGTCCTGCGGTTTCCCCCGTAAGTCTCGATCCCGTGGGAATATCGGGATAAAAAGTAGCTTATATGTTAATCCAAGCTGTCGGCTACCTACATACAAAATATTTTATTAAAATTGATCCAGCCGTTGAGCGTGAAGAAGTAACAAACACACTCACTCACACATAATCAAAATCAAAAGTCATTTATTCAAACTAGGCTGAGAATCAGCACTTTTCGAACGTCAAAAATTACATGAGACAGTCCCCCAAAAATGCCCACCCTTCACCACTTCCTAGTGCTTTAGCTGGGAAGAACAAGTGGCGCAACAAACTCCCCAGCAGCACAGCTGTCTGTTCACATATTAAACTTGAATCTATACAATAAAATGTAAAATAATTTGCATTACGCAACACAAAATATTAAATTAAATTATTTGCCTTATGTTAACTAGAACACAACTATACAAAAAAAAAAAAACACACTCACAAAATTTCGCCTTTCTATTATTAGTGTGATAAGTTTTTTTTTTTTACTATTTATACTAAAAGCAGGTTTGGGAGCTTATTTTTTGACACAAAATTTCAAGTTCAAATATATCATCTCTGACTGCATTTGTGGAAAAATCGTTTATCAATTCATTTTTGTGATAGGTTTTTCCAATACCGACTAAGGATTCAACGTTGGCCGTGGTATAACACTAAATGCACCACTTCCCATAGTGATTTGGTCACTGCCCTTACATCCTTCACAACTTCGAGATTTTTCCTGCATTATTTGTCTAACAAAACTATTGGAGGGACAGGCTTGTAAATAGCCGTGTTTCCTATGCGGGTTGAGGACGAGAAAAAATCAGCGTGTGGAATGCACGCCGATTCAAAGTGCCTATTTTTGTGTGACAAATTAAATGTGATTGGTGGCGGTCTAGTGGCGTCGGTGGTTAAACCCCAGCAAATAAAGCAAAATGCGGTACCTGAATGGGCTTCTCGTTGTCTTGAGGTTCTCCGCAGGTGGCCACCCTACGTAATCGTCCACGCTGGACACTTGAAAGTCTATTTTTCACACATCAATCGGACGCGGGTTGATATTTATGCTGTTAAACGTTACAATGGCAAATCCCCAAGGATTACGGGATAACACACAAATACGTTTATGGATTTAGCGTGTGAGATGAATTAAGATTAGAATGCGGTTCCTTTAGTGAGAAGAAAAATGCACCGACTCGCGCGCACGCAATTTCCAACTGACAGCTGTCATTGGCTGCTCAATCCTCTGATGCCCTCTCCACATGTCCGCGACAGCAATACATGCCTAAGGTTGGACCACAGACACCGTAACTCCACCCACAATCAACGATTATCTATATGGAGATTGAATATGCCACACCAACTATAAATCTCTTTTACCTACTTCTTTCCTTTTTCCATAACTGACCACCAAAAAGCCCTACATTTTATTAACGGACACATCTGGGCTTATTGGCTCCTCGTTGGAAAGTTCACAGTCGTAGGAGCCAATGGAACCAATATCGGCGCAGTGATTGTCAATAAAACCGCAGCCGCTATTACTTCGGCTGGTCCGTACGAGGAGGTAGGAGGCTGGATGTGGCTTGTGGTTGGAATTGGGAATGTAGTACCAAACTGGTGTGTTTTTCGAGAATGTTAAAGTCCCAGAAAATACAGTAGTATCGGAAAACACAGTAGTATAATTATTCCAAGACAGTTTTTCCAGTATAGTTTAAGTACCGATATAAAACTTTAAAACTGTTTAAATATTACTATAAATAAAATATAGAAAACCGGCCAAGTGCGAAACGGACTCGCGCACGAAGGGTGCCGTACCATTATCTATAAAAATGGCAAAAAAAATCATGTTTGTTGTAGTGGAGCCCCCCTTAAATATTTGTTTTATTTTAATTTAATTATTAATTTTTAAAGTGAATATATAACTAAATATTCTGTGAATATTTCAAGCGTCTACCTGTTGCCGTTATCAATATAGGGCAAAAACGAGCAAAAAAATCACGTTCATTGTATGGGAGCCCCCTTAAATATTTATTTTATTCTGTTTTTTTTGTATTTTTTGGTATAGCAGCAACATAAATACATAATCTGTGAAAATTTCAACTGTCTACCTATCACGGTTCATGAGACAGACGCCTGGTGACAGACGGACAGACAGACAGACAGATAGACAGATAGACAGACAGACTGACAGACGGCGGAGCCTTAGTAATAGGGTTCCCGTTTTCCCCATTTAGTACGGAGCCCTAAAAATATGGAAAAAACTTACTTTTGAAATAAGTTATATTTTGATGTAAGTATAACATCTTTCTTCTCGCTTTCTGTGGGAGTGATTTCGTGAAAAGGGACGGAAGTGTGTAACAGTGACAGCTAGAGTATGGAATAAGTAAGTACTATATAGATTGTAAGTAGAGGGGGTCCAATTTCGACCAGTGGGCGACCACTAGTCAATCAACTCAGCCTATCGCAGTCCACTGCTGGACATAGGCCTTTCCCAGGCTGCGCGACAACACCCTGTCCTCCGCCTTTCGCATCCAGTCTGTCCCAGCCACCTTCTTAAGGTCGTCGGTCCATCTAGCTGGGGGGCGTCTCACACTACGCTTGCCGATACGCGGTCTCCACACCAGGACTCGTCTGCTCCATCGGCCATCGGTCCTTCGACAAAAATGGCCAGCCCACTGCCACTTCAGACCACTAGTAATGAATAATTATTCGAATAAATATTTCAGTATTCAGCTTTTAAATTTTGAGGTTAATTTCTGTTGCTGCTTAGTTGCTTATTACCAAGGTCTCGGGCTCGTTTTTTTTTTAGGTAGTACGGATCGTTATGAAATAGTATGTGCCTATACTTGCCATATTGCATAGTTTTTATCATGCCCCTGTAAAACATATTAAGACGTTAAGATTGGAAAGGTCATTTTATACCTTTATACTTGATATGATGGGATTTTGATATAATAATAATACCATATTTCAGGTGACAGAGGCCTATAGAAAAATGCCTTAACCTAAATATAAATATTGTTAAACAAAAGCAAAAACTTGTGTTAATAAAAAGGCTTAAGACTATGTTAGTAGCACTTCACTTTGCACTAGTTTGATTTTGTGCTGTCCTGTGGAACTTGTCCGCGGAAGCGACGGAACACCACGTCCTGCGGCCAATAATCTTCTTCCATGACGAGGGGCAGATAACAGTTCGGAACACGCACGACGAACGCTTTGAAGTTGACGTTCCGGCGTGACTCCAGTAACTGCACCCTCAGCATGTACCTCATCTTTTGGCGCACGTAAAATCAAAATCAAATCAAAATCAAAAGTCATTTATTCAAAAATTACATGAGACAGTCCCCCAAAAACTCCCACCCTTCACCACTTCCTAGTGCTTTACGATGTCCTCCGCCTTAATGGTGTAGTGCAGGCGGGAGATGTACACCGGTGTGTTCGGCTTTGCGGCACGCAGGCTCACTTCGGGCTTCGTAGGAGCTTTGCCGCAGCGGGTCCAAATGACATCATTTGTTATAAATATGCTTCCAATAGATACAAAATCCTCCTTTTGGCGAGAGTGAGTAATTTAACACGAGCGAAAACTTACCGAGCAGTCACCAGAGAAAAATCTCTTCCATACCCTCTACATCCACGTTTCTAATTTTACAAACGGACCAAAGGCAAGGATAAAATTTATTACTTACATCGTGTTTGACTTTACGGGGTTTCACATACTTTCACGGAAATGCAGTCATTTGTACATCTACAAAGTATAGCTGTTCGATTCCAAGGTTCCAGCTTTAGTTGCTAGATTTATAGTTTTCCATTCAGTTGGGTAACGTACGGTTCCCCCTACAGACTATTTGAACATCTGAATAGTTGTTTGTACATTCATCAAACTCAAACTCAAAGCATTTAAAGAAAAGAAAAGAAAATACGTTTATTTGCGGTAATCATGACGCAACAAAGAACATAAACACAAAAATAAGAAAAAGATGGGGGAAACATGCGAACATAAAAACAACATCCACGCAAAACGGCATACATTTTTTTTTTTCTTGAGCTGGTGTAGGGCTATACATTTATTTCAATTAAACCATTTACAGGTACTTTTAAATTGTCAAGGAATCTGTCATTTAGAAATATGAAGTTAGTTGCCCATTCCAAAGCATAGTAGGTACGTATGGAGAAGAACTAGCAAGAATTTCCGTGGATACTCTTTTAAATTATAATGTTACAAAAATATTGTTACATCTTTAATGTTGAATTTATAACTAAACTAGCTTTTGCCCGCGGCTTCGCTCGCGTTCATTTAGAATTTGACAATCAATTCGGGTTGTACACTGCTTGTTGTTTGGCGTTTGGCGGCAAAAAACTCTTAACACACTATTAAAGTTTCTTTAATACTTAATTCAATCATGATTCGAAAGACACGTGGCGCCATCTTTATCATATGGACGTTATTGTTGTTTTCCTCGGGAGCAGTACGTTTTTTCGGGATGAAAGGTACCCTATGTCCGTTTGTGTACACCTGACAACGTATATGCAAAATTTCAGGATGATCAGTTCAGTGGTTTAGGCATGAAAAGGTAACAAACAAACAAACTTACTTTCGCATTTATAATATTATAGTTAGGATGTGAGGACGATATAACAAAAAACGCATCCATAGTACAGCAAATAGAAACAAACAAACACAATTAAAAACTAAAATAATCCAAATAAGCCGTGGCAGCTAAGAGATGACTAGTCCCAACTGACAGCGCCCGTTCACGAACATGACGCATGAGATCAGCACCATTCAGCTCAACCATTTTGAAGGGAGCTAAATGATCCAACACTGGCACCACCATCAGCGAGACATCTGAATGAGCATGAAATACTCTCAGCCGCCGACATTCAAGTCAATGAAATACATTATCCGGAAAAGGTAGCTCTATTGTACATAGCACTCACGCCTGTGTTATGCAATTATATAATACAAAGGAGATTGAATTTACACAATGCAAAGATAGTCTTATAATCTTCAGCAGCTCCAACAGTATTTTCAAATATTAATCAATTAGTTGTGGTTGTGGAGCAGGACCAGCATTAAGCCTAGCATTTTTATCAGCGATATAATCCACCAACTTATAATATGCTTGGCTGCATAGTGTGCGTTTTATACAAGATTTGAATTTCGTCTTATTCAGTTGAAGTATGTGGGGAGGAATTTTATTGAAACATTTTAAACAGTATCCCATGAAAGATGAGTCTACTTTAGCCAGTCTGAGACCTGGTTGAGCTAATAGTTTATCATAGTTTGAGGATTCTTTTCAATTATTACAGAGAAATAAATACCTTAATAAAAATATTTCAATTGCGAATAGCATGTCTTCCCGGATCCCGAGATATGAAAACTCAGTACAACATCGTGTGAAGGAATTGTAAAAAAATTACCCCACATCTGGGGCAGTCGGGTAAAAATAAATATATTGGCAATTGTGTGTCAAATTCAAAGCTCTAATCTGTTTCTTCCTCAATTGTTATTATTAAGTTAGATAAATAAGCTTCTACTTTAAGATATGACGGAAGCCATATTGTTTAACAGCTGCGAGAGGCGGCGACTAGATGGCGCTAGTGGAACGTACACCATAGACAATAATTCATTCTATCGGTCATTTGACTTAAAACACTTGAAGTCAATTGAGTGAAATATTGTAACGTTCCCCCCCACTAGCAGATCGCCTTTATAAGGAGCTGCGCTGTTGAGTCGGTACGCATTTTGAACGGATGCGTCGTGTTGCACGGACCACTGTGTCTCGACAGTCCGTACCTCCCGGTTATTGGATGTGGAACGTTGTCTCCGACAAATTAGTACTATCCTTATTGCGGTGGGTGCATGGACCACTGTCCCTGACAGTCAGTACTGCCCTATGTGACCGCCACTACCATTATTAGTTATTTAATTAATTTTATTTCATTTCTATATTCTCTTGATTTAAAATAACTGATAGTTCGATTGAAATAGATTTCTGTATTGCCATATCTGAATATTACTTCTGATGTCTGGACCTATCCCGACAGATACATCACATTTCCAAATAATTTGTCACCATCCTTTATAAGTTCCGCTACAATTTTCTCTTCATCCAAGGCTTTGTCAACAAACAAGTGGCGAGTCTCGTAGCAATATTGCTACGGACTACGGCGTAGCACCAGCGTAGCAATGCGCTACGAGATTTCTGATAAAAAGACTAATCTTTCTTTAACACTTTTTAGTTTGAAGAAAGAAACACATTGTCGTGGGATTTCTCGGTAAGAATGAAGTAGTTTATTTTTTCTTGATTTTTTTCTAGCTAAGATTAAATCGTTAGCTGATTTAGTCGTTAATTTGGTGTAGAAGATACAATCTGTGGTTTAAAGCACGTATATTTAACTTTGTTAATTAAATATTTTATCTATTTATGGCGCCTTATACATAATTATTTAAAGTACATAAGACACTTTGGCTACCTTGAATCACGTAAGCTAATAATTAAAACAAAATAATTTGCGATCTTTTTGGTATGTTTTTTATGCCTACTTATCAAAACCCAACTATATCGTTTATTGAACAGTTTATTTTATATTATTGACAAAAAATATTACTGGAAGGTTAGACATAATATAATATAAGCTTTAAATAATAAACTATAAGAGTTCCGTTTTTTCCTTTTGAGGTACGGAACCCTAAAAAGAGGGAAAAGAATTGCATTGCATGCATTGGCATGACAAAGTTGGTCCCAATGACTTAATTCTCTTTGGTTGGTCCGCATCGCTGTCAACAGGAAAAAAACCCAAACCCCCTTATTACAAAACAAGGTTTATCTTCAGGCCTAGGTTTAAAACATGGAGCCATTATTGAATTTCAAACTTTATTCCGACTATGGTAAAGTTCCTAAACACAAATTGACCACTTAGTACCGAACTAAGTTTTCAGTTTTGTATAAAGAACGGTATTTCAATCACCGTTACGTTCTTATTACAAAAACTTGCTCCATGGTTAAGCATTGTCAAAATATAAATATTGTTTTGTAATAAGGCAGAAAGAGATTATTGTATATTACGAGTACATCTAAAAGAAATAATGAAATAAAGAAAATACATTTATTCGAAAAAACCAGTTCGGGTCGGTTCGGATATTTTGAAATCTAGCCCTTATTATTGCACAATCAGTTCTAACAGGCCCTTTTTTATAAACACGTTACTGGCTTTTATCGGGCAGTAGACCACATCAAATATTATTTAAAGTCTTTTACTTCGATGCCAACTAACTGAGCTACTAGCGTCACCTAACTGGGTTTGGAAGCATTAATTTAATTCCCACTATTCCAGCCATCCATCGAGTGCATCTGTTCCGCTCATGGAGCTATCTATCTCTCTACTAGGGCTGTTACATGCCAGTTTTTTTACCCAAAAAGGATCTAAAACGATATAAAATTGTTTGAGTAAAAAATTGGAAATTACATTTAAATGTAAAAAAAAATAAAAATCTTTATTGATACAAAAACCTTTATAATACATAACTTGATTAACTAAAGGTCATACGGATAAGGTAAACCCTGACTCCTTAAGTAGGTGATTCTGTGACTGGCGGGTTTTCTTCCTGGCGGCAGCGTCTGCGCTATCACGAATCTTCCTTTTCGCTCTCGCTTAGGCATTATAAGGATTGCGGAAGGTACAGGAATGTTGTGTCGCACAGATGCTAATTAGAGTTGCCAGTAATTAGGCATGAAATATAAAACTAGGTAAATTATACTCCAAAGGAGGGGATTTGTTATAATCGCCACGCTTGGCAGGCGGGTTGACGACCGCAGTATGGTGTTAAAATGCATAGAGAATGCTGCTGCCCATTCTCTAGTAAGTTACCCATAGTCGCCTTTTACGACACCCACCGGAAGTAAAAGGATGGTGATTAGACACATTATTAAACATATAAAGAAAGTGAACGTTGCTACGATTAAGTAATACAGCTTACTTTGCGGTACCCATTGCGGTATAGTAATTTTATTTTAGGTGCAGCGTCTTCACATATAATTATATAATTAACGTACTTAAACAAACTATTGTAAAATATTTTTAAAAGAGTAACGGTGGAGTTTCTTGCCCATTCTTTTCCATACGAAAATACCTTTTGGAAGGGGCGACTAGAATCAATTTTATTTTTTTGTTAATTTTGACGTTCAAAAGTGCCTCCGTGGCTATTAAAATTAGAAATAAATAATTATACTTTGACTTTGACTTGGCGAAATATGTAATTAAATCAATTGAGTAAAGACTTTCAAAATGAAGTAATCCAACAAAACGAAAATACTGATTTCCGTCTCTTAATACATGTTTGTCCACCGTATAAGGCCTTTATATATTCCGGAGCCAACCATCATCATTATCGCATTATCGACCATAATTCTAATCCCCTGCAGTAACAACATAATTAAACGTTTTACCCACCCAGGCATCAAACCCGGAACCTCGCCGCGCTAACTAATTTCCAATGTTGCGGCTTCTACCGGATGCAACTCCGGTCACAGTCACTATCTCTCTAGGAGCAGGGTTGGCACGGACTTCATTTGTTTTAATGCTGCAGTTTCTTGCGTTGAAGAGTTTGAAAAATAGAACAATCACATCACATCACACTATGTAGTTTGTGAGTGGTGCGTTTGTTACTTCTTTACGCTCAAACGGCTAGATCAATTTTAATAAAATTTTGTATGGAGGTAGCTGACACCCTTTTTTTTTTTTTTTGGTGGGATTTATCAAATAACTTCTCCAGCTCTGGGCGGAGCGTGTCAGACTTTGACTAAAACCCACCCGTGTTCCTTCCGTTGCCTGTGTGCCAGGGCCACGATATCCCTTTCGGACAAACTCGCAACCCTGGCAGGCATTGGTCCTAACGGATCCGGTCAGTTGGTGCTGACATCTCTTTGAGGCACGCGTGGAAAACAACGCGCCGTCGACTCGGGCCTGGTCCTTGCCGGACGGCGAGTTACCCATCGCTCACCGTCCGCAAGCCCGCGCCTACGGTGGCCGGAAATCGGCTTGCGACTCCCTCACGCGTTCCGCCAGTCTATGCTGGTCTCTTAATCTATTATATATTATATTAGTCTCATAATATATTATATATCTGGATTAACATATTAACATAAAGGCTACTTTTTATCTCGATATTCCCACAGGATTCCCAGTGTATTATAAAATTATGAGTTAACTAGCTGCGCCCCGCGGTTTCACCCGCGTATACGTAATAAAAGCCGCATGGGTTGATCCATCAGGTTAAGCTACGCTTGTCGGGGTTGGTCCGTGGATGGGTGATCATCTTCACATACCGAGACTCCTCCATGCCTCAGAAGCCACGTTAAGCCGTTGATCCCGGCTGTGATTCGTGGATTTTTGACAGTCGTTACGGGTCGTCAGAAGCCCGAAATACTGACAACCAGTCTTACCAAGGGGTATCGTGTTACTTAGTAACTGGGTTGTGGAGGTCAGATAGGCAGTCGCTCCATGTAAAATACTGGTATTTAGCTGCAACTGGTTAGACTGGAAGCTGACCCTGCTGAATATAGTTGGGAAAAGGCGGGCAGATACTTACTTAAGGCCGCGACAAATCACGGAACAAAAAAAACTTATAACTCGCTCATATATCATCATATATCGCGCTTATACAATATGTAATAAAACCCTGTTGTTCCTTCTACCTACGTTTTAAGAATCGGTATAAATACGTATTAAAGCAAGTCATTTTTAAAAACTGTTCAACAAAAATAATTAAAATAAATATTTAATTATTCATATTTGTAATATTTAACGGATTTCTTACCTCTTTAATTCTTTGATTTTCTCTTCTCGACTAGCCAATGCTTAATTTTTTTAAATTATAATTCCACCAATGTTGTGCTTGTAGGTTAATGTATACGTCCTTAAAAGGAACAACAGGGTTTTTGTTACATACTGTATATCACTCGCTGCAAGATCATGATTTTCTTAATCATCAGCAATATGTTCAATATTTATGTAGTCATTGAACTATGTTTGATCCAGCATTTTTTAAATAAAAATCCTATGATACGTGATAATGTAAAAACCTTGTTATAGAATAAATTATTCATTTGAATTCTTCAGAATTTTTTATATAATCAGGTAAAAACTTTGGACTCACACATAGATATACACTTGTCGGAGCGTCACGATTTTAGTCCGTTAGATTCGGTCATCATGTGGGCAGAAGATGGGTTTCGTGCAATGAAAACACACTGGGTGAGATACACAGCGTTTATTGAAATCACAAATTGAAACAAACACTACAAATTATAATCACCACAATAACTGAAGAGCACACAACGAATCGAGTACAGTTCCGCGACGTCATAACCCCGATACGATCAGACACTGAATCTTGAATTTCCTCCTCGCCATGGGCTCAAAAAATCACGACTCTGTAGAAGCGCGCCAGAGGTGTGGGTAGATCACGTGATGTCGCCAGTAGTGGCGCGCTTGCGATCCGTTTCTTGTCCGTACTAATGACCGGATCCGACACATAATTTAAATGCGAATACATGTACACAGGACGCTGCACGTCGCCAGCCTGGCGCAACACGTCACATGACGCGGGCAGCATGTCGGTGACGTGAACCCATATGTTTTGCCCTACTGAAAATCGCTCAACACGGCTAAAAAACCATTCACTTCATAAAACTAAACAAACAAGACATCGAATACAGAACGCTCACGAACTTTGCATTATTTTATATCTCTTTAAAGTTCATCCACAATTTTTGCTTTTGACAACCCTATCTCAGACTAGAGTTATTTGTAATACATAGTTGGCTCGTAAATCCAAGATTATCGCTCAACTTCTTTTTGTATTATCGCCATCTGGAAAATAAGGGTAGTCGCAGTCACAAATGAGTTTAATGCTTTTTAGGGTTCCGCACACGAAGGATGCCAAACGGAACCCTATTACTGATTCACAGATCGTGTATTTCTATTGCCGCTATAACAATTTTTTTTTTTAATACAAGAAACGTGTTTTTTTCAGCGTTTTTTACTCGATCTTAATACGGTACGGAACCCTTCGTGTGCCAATCCAACTCGCACTTGGCCGGTTTTTTCCAAACTATAAGTTTTGAGGAGAATTTATTACTTTTTGATGAGTTTCAATAGGTTTCGCGAAGTTCTAATCGAAGAGGCAGAAGAACCTTATGGGGACGATAACCGACTTTTAATGATTTTATACTGAAGATCACGTCTAAACGAGTAGTGTTAATGATTTGAAAAAAATAAGAGCAATTTCTCAATAACTTAATATGTGAATATTTTAGATTATGTTTATATTACATAGAGAAATTAATTTGAAAAGTTATGTCTAACGCGGATAAAAAACTGAGAATGGCGCAAAATCTACCAAGCGTATTTTTCTGAAACCTTCACCAAATTAAAGATAATTTAATTATTGATCTTTTAGTATACGCGTTTTATTAAAATACCTTTTGTTTTGTGTATAATAAATTAATAATGCGTCAAATTGGGGACAGCGCTCCATGATGGGCGAGTCCTATTACTGGCTGAACGTACGACGCATTGCGTGAGCTCAGTACAGAACACGCCAGCTAACCGCTCAAGGTCACTGGCATATATCTGCGTCTTAAGGCTTCTTGTTTTTAAGTTTTGAATCGATGTTAAAGTTGATGTTAAGGATTGTAGCACGGGGCGTTCTGTTAAAACTACCTATTTCAGTTTATTTATCATCGTAGTGTAGATCCCCTCAAATAGAATATCTTTATACTAATTACTCATACCCTCTGCTGCTTCATACAACATTAGTTTTTGTTTACCCTAAACCCGAAAAGGGTTCATTGTTCAAAAAAAAATCTGCTGTTCCATACATTTTGTCGATTTAAGTGAACACAAATGTATGGAACAGCTGATTTTTTTTTCGCGATTTCAAGGTTGGTCCCATAGAAAAAGTTGTTTAAAATGTACAATGACCCCTTTTCGGGTTTAGGGTAAACAAAAACTAATGTTGTATACCAGTAACCATACTCGCACCACACTCACTCAAGCAACCGCTCACATACACTCTTATATCTCTCTCATACACACTTTCTCCGATTACTCACACACACTCTGGTATTTCCGCAAACTTTTTGTTTTTTTTTTATATTAGTTACTTTTCATACTATGTTTCTTAATTTAATTTCGTCAAGTACCTATCCTGCATTAGTATTGTCATGTATCCAAATAACAGACATCTTGCCGCGGGAGAGCCCTGATGACCTGTAATACAGGTTTTATATAAACCCAGGCTCCAGTCTCTCACAAAGTTAGCTCCTTGTTCGTGCACTACTGTCAAAGTTTAACATTAAGTTTATAACTTGTTTTGAGAAAATCAACGTTTTATATTATACAGCGTGTTACGGAAAGGGTATATACATATCAAAGGCACGGAATCTTTTGGTGATAACAAACTACATGGCAACATTTTTTTAATAATACCTACATAATTATAAAGTTAATAATCAAATGTTTCCAATTGAATTCTACACATCACTAGACCAAGTCAGCTGCTCGGTACACGTTTTAATCCATTCGTTTGATCCCGCCGCCAATCGTGCCGCCCGCGCCCCCGCGTGTCGTTGCGGCGCCGTGTCGCATAGCTGTGGCAGGCGTGTGTGTACTAGGCGCACAGACACAGATAATGGATAATTACTCCCATAGTGCGGTTACACGTTTTTTTTACGATTTAAATTTAATAAACAATAGAAATAAAAAAATATCAAACATTATCAAAGTTATTCTTTTTGAGCTGAAATTTTATACAGAGATTCTAAACCAGACGTACTCTTCACCCGGTTTGTATGGATATACCCTTTCCGTAACACGCTGTATGTATAGCTGCCGACGTTGTTGCTAAAATTGTTGTTGTAGTTGTTGTTGTTTTTCGTTTTATTTTTTTCATTTTGTATTATAGTATTACTTTAGTCTATTTGCATTTTCTTCTTAATTTACTTTATTTTCCTAAGTAATACTGGCTTTCAACTGCCCCACTGCTGGGCAAAAGTCTCTTCCCTAAATAGAAGAACAGAACAGAAGAATGAATGATCGTTTCATTCATTATTATATTTTAAATTACACTATGGTTTTGTTATTGTTTATTAATAATTAACTGTTTATTTATTTTACTTCGATGGTGCTAGTTTATCTTTTGTGACTTCGAGTTAGAACTATAGCTTTATGTAAACGGGCACGCCCAAAACTGCCTGGAGGCTTTTATTTACGATTTTTTTTAGTTTGCAATATTTTTGTTTTTTGTATAGTGGCGTGTGCTAGCTAACGGCAAATAATTTAATTTAATGTTTTGTGTTGCGTAATGAAACTTATTTTACATTCTATTGTATAGAATCATGTTTTCTTACTGAACAGACAGCTGTGCTGTCGCCCGGTTATATAAGGAGTTTGTTGAGCTACTTCTTCTTCACAACTAAAGCACTAGGAAGTGGTAAAGGGTGGGCGTTTTTGGGGACTGTCTTATGTAATTTTTGAAGTTCAAAAAGTAATACTAACTAACTACTAAAGTAATACTAAACTAATTCTTAGCCTCATTTGACTTAAATTTGATTACCAAGCTTCTTCACTGCCTGTTCACAATTTCAAAGGATTACAATCCCAAACACGTGCAAACGAAAAATTTATGTTACTCCAAAAAAAATATTTAGTAATTTACCATTATAAACCCTTTAGAAATGCTCGTTACCAACATTATAAAATTAGATTTCCGACAGCGGGCAGAAAATAGCCTATGTTTAGCGGAACCCCGTTGAATAATTAAAAGTGGTTAGCGGGCGAGGGTTGGTTCATGCGTCGTTTACTCGCAGGGTTAGTCAGTGACCACACTAGTGATAAATGCGTGGGAATTTGAAACGCATTGCGTGCAATGTGAGCGTTATTTAAGAAAGGATTTGGCGATTAGTGGGTTTAAGACTAAGGCCCCGTTCACGGCTTGGAGCGATGCGATGAGGGACGCGACTTGAGCGACACGCGCGCGCTTTACCTGTTCCCGTCCGTCGCATTGCAAGTCGCGACGCGGTGGCTCGTGGCACGCTCTCTAAACAACTGATTGATTTTCTTTTTTCTGCAGTAGGTGTCGCAAGACGCATGTCGCTCGAGCGTGTATCTCATGGTCACGGGGCGAGGCGACTCGGACACGATAAGAGCAGGACATAAATCCACCTAGGACAGTGAGCCATACACGTTGATTGTTAGGGTTCCGTACCCAAAGGGTAAAACGGGAACCCTATTACTAAGGCTCTGCCATCTGTCTGTCTGTATGTTTGTCCGTCTGTCTGTCCGTCTGTCACCAGGCTGTATCTCATGAATCGTGATAGCTAGACTGTTGAAATTTTCACAGATGATGTATTTCTGTTGCCGCTATAACAACAAATACTAAAAAATAGAATAAAATAAATATTTAAGGGGGCTCCCATACAACAAACGTGTTTTTTGCCATTTTTGTAGATAATGGTATGGAACCCTTCGTGCGCGAGTCCGACTCGCATTTGGCCGTTTTTTTTTTAAATTAATTTTTAGGATTCCATACCCGGAGGATTCAAACGGAGCCTGAGCTATTGCTGTCACTCACGTGTCCGTCTGTTTATTTATTTATTTAAACTTCTCGCACACAATCAGGTACAAAGGCGGACTTAATGCCTTAGGCATTCTCTACCAGTCAACCAAGGTTGGTGAAGAGATAAGATGGCGGGCCCGTGCTCTGACCGAGAATAAAATAATAATATTAAAAAATAACATAATTAATTAGAAATAAAATAGGTGCACAAATAGGTGGTGGTGTCCGTCTATTTGTCTGTCACACAGGTTTCACAGCCAAACGGTTCGAGCTACAGTCTTAAAATTTTCATAGTATAAGCATCTTATTGACCCAAAGTCATACAAATTGTCAAAAAATATTTTTAAATGTTTTTAAGGGGCCATACAAATAAAAGGGGCCGCGAAAAAAGCCTACCCCATCGAGTGGGCTATCGTTGTTTAGAGTTCAGTAGATAAATACTGTATTGTTTGTTTAAAAAAATATTGGGAAACGAAGGAATGCAAAGCCACCAAAGTCTTAAATTTTTTTTTATTTGTTCCGAATAATTTTTTATCTTCCTATTGACATATGAACTTGAAATTTGGTGATAATGTTTAATATTACGTATATTTTACAAAAAAATACCAATATTTTAATAGAATTTTTTTAATTTTTCCTATTACAACCAACTTGATTTTACGGTCAAATGCGTGCAATGCACAGAAGGGGTCTTTTGGTACGGAACCCTAAATGTACAAAGTCCGAAACGCGCTTGGCCGGTTTTTTTAGGCTCACCAAGAATTGATTACACTGATACAAACACATAATACATTTTTTTAAGTAAAATAACAGTGCATCAGTTACTTATAGGTAAACACCACATGCATAAAACAATGAATCAGAGAAATAAGCTATAATTATAAAATTGATAAAGGTAAAATTGAATATTCTTTGACATTTTAAAATTGGTAAGATATAATAAAAATAAAAATTTATAAATTATTGATAAATTAATAAAATCGATATGGAAATAGTCAGTAAACATAATATATTATATACCAAGAATCTACACCCCAAAGGCAGCGGGCCAATCCACCGCACTTCATATTTGCCTTACATTTTATATCAGGAACGAATCGTAGCAAAACAAGTCATACTGACCGATGTAGTGAGCTGATTAGGTTCAAATATAGTTCAACATGGTAAAGGCTTATGTGCAGCAAAGCTCCTAATTTCACACCAATTTTATTATGAGAGCCTATTTTCCCATGCCTTTCCTTGACAACAACTGATACCTTGTCCTTGAAAACCGCTTAGCAATGCCCCCTAAAAAGCCTCCTAAATTGCAGCCCACCGTTTTTCAAAAAAGCGTTCTGGGCAATCATTTCACGCTTGAAAATCCACTGATGGGGCTAACAACTTTATTATACTCCCATATACATAAAGATGGCGCCACTCCAAAAGAAATACGTTCAATTGATTGAGATGGATCAATCAGGAGGAATCTTTCCCCTTTCTTCCCCCATTCCGGTTTGTTCCGCGTATTTGTTTCGGAATTCCTCCTTCTTGTGTTGTCAGAAACAATGGGAACCTCCTTGCTTATTGACAGCTGTCGGGAAGCTAGCGATAGCATTTGATTGGTGCTAAATGATTTTGCGCGTGATTTTGTTTTTAGGGGGAAACAAAAGGTGGAATTTTGGCAATATAAATAGTTGCGGACTGCACATTTATATAAGTAATTTATATTTATGTTATTAAACTCATCACAGAGATACTGTTTAGTTAAATTGTTTAGTTAAATTATGTCTAGCTGCTTGTATTGAAACTCCTAAACTCTAAACTAGTCAAAAAACCTTCAAAGTAATATAAGCTTACAACACAATTTGACCACGATTCAGAACTTGTGACCACAACAGTTGGTCTTGTACCAAAGGGAGAAGCCAAACTAATCCCTTTTGACATCTCTACAATCTTTGAGGTACAAAGTTAATGGTAACTTCTAGTCGCCTAAAGTCAATCCTAATTATTTTATTTTCGATCGTTACCTTGTAGTCTCAAAATAACGCTATTAGGGTTAAAAATACATATACATACATATTCAGCCTATAATGTTCCCACTGCTGGGAAACAAGCCTCCTCTCTTCGAGAGGGACTGGGCTGTAATGCAAAATTCGCGCCCTCACGCCCTTAGTTGCCGCGGTAGACGCCCCGGGCGTCGGGAGTCGCAAGCCGATTCCCGGCCACCGTAGGCGCAGGCTTACGGACGGTGAGCGATGGGTAGATCCTCCTCAAAGAGATGTCAGTACCAACTGACGGGTTCCATTAAGGCCAATACCTGCCGGGGTTGCGAGTTTGGCTGAAAGGGATACCGTGGCCCTGGTACACAGGCAACGGAAGTAACACGGGTGGGTTTTAGTTAGTAAAAGTCTGACACGCTCCCGCTCCGCCCAGAGCGGCAGAAGTTATTTGATAATTTCCCACCCAAAAAGGTTTATAAGCAAGTGAAGTGAGCTTCAATTAAGCTGTCAATAGTGTGAATCCCTAGCATCAGGTGGAATGACAGCTCACTTCAGGCCGATTCCACTGAATCGGCGAGTAGTGGACGTCCACGATAATATCGTCACGTTAGAAATAATAAACGTGCACATTAATATAAAAGGTATGTTGGTATGGTATGTTTTTCAAGGTATATTACCTCCTACGTATTTCCCGATTCCTCTGTGAAGTCTCACAAGTCTTTCGACGCGCCGCGCGCCGTCGTAACCTCTTTTGCTCCACTGAGCCGATGTATTCGTCCGTGACGCGGCTTTCGCTTACTGGCTCTGAAAATACCGTTTATTATAAAAATAAATGGGTGTAGAAGTATAATAGATTTTTTCCTGAAGTAACCGTGACTCTGAGGTTTTATTTTTAGATAAACTAATTTTCAGGATAATAGTTTCACAGTTTAATGAAAAAAAGTTTATGAGACATCCTTCGGCTGAATGATGATAATAATGCAAATGTGTCGAAAAATTTACGTAATAAAGACCCTAAAGAGGGATACACCCTGGACGAAAACCCGGGTTTTCTTTTATTTATTTTAGCTGACATAGGCCTCTGCCTAAGTCCAGCATTGGATAATAACCCTTTTTGGGTTCCGTACCTCAAAAGAAAAAAACGGAACCCTTATATGATCACTTCGTTGTCCGTCTGTCTGTCAGTCTGTCAAGACCCCTTTTCTCAGGAACGCGTGGAGGTATCAAATTAATATCAAATACGTAGGTATAAGTATGGTCCCTTGAAGCTCTAAAAAAATCAAGCTTCCAAGTCAACGAAATAAAAAAAAACGGCGATATAATCGACATTATTGTGGCATATTTCGATACTCGCAAATAAATCAACACCTATAGGGTACTTCCCGTTGACTTTGAATCATGAAATTTGGTAAGAAGCAAGGTCTTACAGCACAAGCTAAGGAAAAAGTTTTATCACATAAAAAAAATGCGATTACAAACTTACATTTTCAGTTGGAAAGTTGACCGTGGCGTATAAAGATCATGTTTTTCAACTACAATTTTAAGTTTGTTTTAGGGATAAATTCATCCCAATTACGGAACCCTTCATTGTGCGTGTATCGACCCGCACTTAGCCGGTTTTTTTTTTTGGTTGGGAAATTATCAAATAACTTCTCCCGCTCCGCCCAGAGCAGTCAGACTTTCACTGCCTAAAACCCACCCGTGTTCTTTCCGTTGCCTGTGTGCCAGGGCCACGATATCCCTTTCGGACAAACTCGCAACCCTGGCTGGCATTGGCCCTAACGGAACCCGTCAGTTGGTGCTGACATCTCTTGGAGGCGCGCGTGGAACACAACGCTCCGTCGACCCGGGTCTGGTCCTTATCAGACGGCGAGCTACCCATCGATCACCGTCCGCAAGCCCGCGCCTACGGTGGCCGGGAATCAGCCTGTCACTCCCGACGCCCAGGGCGTCTCCTGCGGTGACTAGGGGCGCGAGGGCGCGAACCTTGCCCCTCCCTCGCGCGTTCCGCCTCCTCCTTCGCGAGTATTTCTGCTTCGCAGAAGGAAGAAGCACTCTCGCTCCGAACCATGGCCTGAACCAGGGCTGGACGCGAGAGATCGCCGCCGACGATCACCTCTGTGAGGGCATGGCGGTGGTCCGCTCAAGCCTGGCAGACCTCCACCATATGCTTCACCGTCCTCGCGCACTCCCAGAATGATAATAACCCAGGGGTCTTCAACCTTTTTGAAATCAAGGGCAGAGAATACTTTGGTTTTGTTTCGGCGTGCCGCAACAAAAGTGACATTGATTATATTCCATTTTAATCTTATAAGTAGGTAAGTAATTAAAAGCAACAATCATAGCAGTATTTAGTATACTATTTTACAAGGCTAAAAACGAAATGATATTAATAAATTCGATCAATAAGATGTTTGACATTGTTCACTCTTAACTAATTTATCAATATTTGTCCCAATAGTGGTTGTTGCGATTCTCAAATTGTTTTCGGGCGTTAGTGTATTTATTTTAATTTCTAGACATGAATAGTAATAAATATATTAAATTTTGGAAAGCTGGTGCTGGGCCGCCAAGGAACCAACCGCGGGCCGCCGGGCCAGGCTTAGACATTTTAAATATTAATCAAACAGAAGTTTTGTCTTATTGCAACCAACAAGGCATGAACAAAATAAAAAAAACTTCACAATTTCAAAAATAACTACAACTTTGAAAAGGCCATAAAATAATATCCTCCAATGTTTATTTACATTTCAATACAGATCTACAATCCTCTTCCGATTCCGTCCATAATTGAATTGAACCCGTTAATATTTCCACGTATTTGAACGCACTGCCTTCCAATTCAATGGGAATCAATTGGAATCAATTGAAAATACTCGTTTCTTAATGAAATTCATTTTCATATATTGCATTGTATTGTATTGTGAGCTTTTGGAAAACAAAGGGTGCTCCTGATTCAGTCGTCTTAATTTATATTTCGGAAACCAATGAAACATTTTTGTTCCTAGTATACGGAGGTTTTTAGGAATATGAAATTAGTACTCGTAAAAATTGGGGGCAAAAGGCAATAGATCGTTATTGTTAAGAAGATGCCTCCGACTGCATGAGATTTTATAAAGTATTAATTTATATAAATCTTGTTTCCTCCATCTTTTTAAGTTGTCGGGCTTTTTGATTTTTTTTATTTATTTTATACTTTTTAGTTAGGATTATAAGACGGTAAATTAAGTTATTTAGTCACTTATAATCGGGTGATAACGGCCTCTTACTCACTCACTCCAAAAGTTCGGGTTTTTTTTTTAAATAATTTTTACACATAACAATATACATAACCCTCCTTTTTTGGCTTCGCCGCAGTCGGGTAATAAGAAAATAGATAAACAATCATTAGTTAGGCTTCACTGCTCCAAAAAAGACTGGTCCATCTGTACCTAAACGAAAGTGCCATTCCTATTTTTATTAAATATTGTACACATAAATTACAAAAACAATGTAATAACCTTTGATTATTTATATGTCCCATTTCTTCCCGTGGGTGTCATTAAAGGCGACTAAGGGACTTACTAGAGAATGAGCAGCAGCGTTCTCTATGCATTTTTAAAACCATTCCGCGATCGCCAACGCGCCTGCCAAGCGTGGCATTTTGGCAAATCCCCCCCTCTTTGGGGGAGGCCTATATCCAGCAGTGGACGTCTTTGGGCTGAAATGGTGATGATGATGATTTATATGTCTAGATAAAGTGTCGCGCTGCAAAAGAACTAAAACAAACAGGCCAACTAGGTAGGGTAGGTAGGTAGGGTAGGTAGGTAGGGTAGGTAGGTAGGGTAGGTAGGTAGGGTAGGTAGGTAGGGTAGGTAGGTAGGGTAGGTAGGTAGGGTAGGTAGGTAGGGTAGGTAGGTAGGGTAGGTAGGTAGGGTAGGTAGGTAGGGTAGGTAGGTAGGGTAGGTAGGTAGGGTAGGTAGGTAGGGTAGGTAGGTAGGGTAGGTAGGTAGGTAGGGTAGGTAGGTAGGGTAGGTAGGTAGGGTAGGTAGGTAGGGTAGGTAGGTAGGTAGGGTGGGTAGGTAGGTAGGGTAGGTAGGTAGGGTAGGTAGGTAGGGTAGGTAGGGTAGGTAGGTAGGGTAGGTAGGTAGGGTAGGTAGGTAGGGTAGGTAGGTAGGGTAGGTAGGTAGGGTAGGTAGGTAGGGTAGGTAGGTAGGGTAGGTAGGTAGGGTAGGTAGGTAGGGTAGGTAGGTAGGGTAGGTAGGTAGGGTAGGTAGGTAGGGTAGGTAGGTAGGGTAGGTAGGTAGGGTAGGTAGGTAGGGTAGGTAGGTAGGGTAGGTAGGTAGGGTAGGTAGGTAGGGTAGGTAGGTAGGATAGGTAGGTAGGGTAGGTAGGTAGGGTACCTACCCTTACCTACCTACCTAGGTAGGGTAGGTAGGTAGGGTAGGTAGGTAGGGTAGGTAGGTAGGGTAGGTAGGTAGGGTAGGTAGGTAGGGTAGGTAGGTAGGGTAGGTAGGTAGGGTAGGGTAGGTAGGTAGGTAGGGTAGGTAGGTAGGGTAGGCAGTTAGGGTAGGTATTCTTTTACCCATAGAAAGCCACGTTATTAGTGAGTGTCATAGAGTAAAAATGTTTACCGCCCAACGGAGTGGGCACGGGTCAGCTAGTATTTTTTAGAAAAGCGAGGATGCCCCGACCAGACGGGTGTTGTGTCTGGTGGGCAACTGCCCGACGGTTGATGTCGGGATGTTGTATATATGCTAGTTGCGCGGTAAACTATGCTTGCGCGATGCAGAATTTTGCATGACGTCAGTGTGACGCGTAGTTCGCATGTGGCGTTGTTGATTCAGCTACAAGTATGTCATGTACATATTTAAGTATTGGGGGGCCTGGTGACCCGTCACACAGGTATTTTATGCCTTTTTCGGGCACCAATCTCACAAATGTTAACCCTATTTTTATATTAACCACTTCCTGTCCAAAACAACATTCGTGATGATAAAAAAAATATTCAAATTAAAAAAATATATGTTTGGTAAAAACATGATAAGGACAGCTTATGGACAAAGGCTAGCCCCAGAATTGGCTTCTCTAACAGCAAACCTCGGTGCAATAGATAGATTTGTAAATGAGGACAGCCCTTTATAGCTCCATTGAAATGAAATGAAATGAAAATGTTTATTTCAGACCAAGCACACAGAAAATGATACAGGTCCATATTATGTTAGTAGGTACATACTTATAGCTATGTTAGTAAAAAGAAAAATATTTATTATTTTGGACATGAGTCCAAACAAGAATGACTTTAAAACTTCCCCATACGGCCTCTAGCCATTTTGTTACCGGAACACAAATACAAAATCATAATAACCACAGCAGTTAGATAAACAAAAGTACTATGGAACGAACATCTATACATTTAGCCGGTTGTTCAAAACACATAGTTGAACAACCGAAGTGCAAACTAAATCAATATGCACTAACTTCTGGGAGAGTACAGCCTCAGGAAATGTACGCGGTGTGTATTTAAGTACATTATGTTGTATGGTTCACTGGCGAAGGGTGATTTTAAGAGAGAGGTAAGCCGGAGCAAAGAAAAACGTTTCTACACAAAATAAACTCGCCATGATGTAGACGATATAAATACAAAAAATGTAATGTAGGCGTTTTGTAATGTTTTACTTTTATGGTGTATTAAGACGCAGATCTATGCCAGTGACCTTGAGGGGTTAGCTTGCGTGTTCTGTACTGAGCTCACGCAACGCGTCGTATGTTCAGCCAGTAATAGGACTCGCCCATCAAGGAGCGCTGTTCCCAATTTGACGCATTATTAATTTATTATACACAAATCAAATGGTATTTTAATAAAACGCGTATACTAATAAATCAATAATTAAATTATCTTTAAATTGGTAAAGGTTTCAGAAAAGTACGCTCGGTAGATTTTGCGCCATTCTCAGTTTGTTATCCGCGTTAGACATAACTTTACAAATTAAATAAACTATGTAATATAAACATAATCTAAAATATTCACATATTAAGTTATTGAGAAAATGCTCTAATTTATCAGATTTTTTTTTTAATCATTAGTACTACTCGTTTAGACGTTATCTTCAGTATAAAATCATTAAAAGTCGGTTATCGTCGCCTTAATGTGATTAGGTACGCATCTTGACTCCATACGAGCCTAACAAGATCTTGACTTCTGAAACTAGGAGAACTTTGTTAAATTATTACAGTTCCGTCTACTAAGTAATCATCATCAACATCATTTCAGCCGAAAGACGTCCACTGCTGGACGTAGGCCTCCCCCTAAGGGGGGGTTTGCCGTAATCGCCACGCTTGGCAGGCGGGTTGGCGATCGCAGTATGGTGTTAAAATGCATATAGAACGCTCCTGCCCATTCTCTAGTAATCCCTTAGTCGCTTTTTATGACACCCACGGGAAGAAATATGGTGGTGCTATTCTTTACGTCCAGCGCCACACAGACAACTAAGTAATGAATTAGTTTATCTACGGGTAGTTATTTAATTCAGCTCAAATGTTGGCCAGTTTAAGAATGATGGAGAAAGATGATAATGCTAACAAGTTGCTTGTTACCATGAACATAAATTATTATTTGTTATACAAAAGTGAAGAAGTAAAATCAAACAAAGCATGTATGATGTAACAAAGACCGGTGATTATTCTGTACATGTCACATTGTCGATACAAATAAAATGAATTTGTTCTGGCAAATATGCTACCTTTTAGTAAATAGATAAATAATGAAAAAAAATATTGACCATGAAATATGTACCTGGCTATATTATTATTAATTGACTTCATTTTAATTTCTGTTTTGTTTGTTGACATTATTTTGTTTGTATTAATATTTTAATTTATGTAATAATTTGCACGCTCTAAGGTAGACTGTAGCCGATCTCATGTGTAAGTACAACATCTTATACCTGTACTTACATTCATAGCAAATGAAGTACTGATTCTGATTCTGAATGATTCCAAACATTTTAATGCCAACTAAGAGAAAATGTATCTTAGTTAGTCTACATTTTTTTCAGTGTTCCTGTGGTATAATTTCCGACTTCCATGCTGGCAAAGCCGCGGGCAAAAACTGAACAGAAACTGAACTGAAATAGAAAATATAGCGCCATCATGAAAGCAGGCACCAGTTAACAGCGCCTCAATAAATTGGCGCAACTGCTTAATGTTCCATAAAATATGTTTATGTGACACTGCGCCGTTAAGCGATGGTGCCGACATGTTTTTATATTCAGCTTAAGTCTCTTGTTTAATGGCAGATGCTCTTTTGTTTTGCTTAAGGCGGAGATTTCTGAAAATGGTCAAAACTGTGAAGCAGTGTATCTCTTAAACCGTAAATAATTTTTCCAAAACAAAAAGAGTATGATATTTTCAATTCTTTTGTGCATATACGGTGATAGAACTCAAAACATAATTTGACCTCGACCTTCGACGAAAGACAACTCTTAATTATTTTTAAAAGCAGTTTATCCCTTCGTTAACAGTTATAGTTAAAAGTATACCATAAAATTGCAAGTGCCAAATTGCATCCGTTTTAATTAGTTAATATTTAATTTTATACGGTTATATTTGCATTTTTACGCCATACGTTGTGTTATCGCGCATCTCTTTCATTTGTATGCAATCTGACAGTGACAGCGGTTTACCTGTTGTCTTAATAATTTTGTAGCGGCATCAACATTTCCACATGCGAACTACGCGTCACACTGACCTCACGTAAAAATCCTGCATCGCGCAAGCAGAGTTCACCGCGCGACTAGTATATATACAACGTCCCAACATCAATCGTCGGGCCCCCCGTCCCTTGTCCCCGCCCGCCCGCGCGGTGCAACTAGCTTTAAAAAATGTCCCTAATAATAACATACAGATACTACAAGCCCCCTCTTGAACAGTAGTCAGTAACGCCCTAAGCCTAGGTTCGAGTGCAACTATGGAACGCCCTTAGCTGTGTTACTTAAATTATTGTTCTAACCCGGCGAGAGGCCCTTCTGGCCCCGCCAACGCTCGGTTAATCAGAAAAGGCACTCCGGAGCCATCTGCGATAGGTCCGTATCATCTGCGTTAATTCTACAATTTGTAATGACGTATATTACTACAATGTGTTATTATTTATTTATTTGAATTGATTAAGTTTTAAACGTTAGCCAAATACTAATAACCCATTATTATATTATGACGCACGTACAAATTTATTTCCATTTACTTAATGATTTTAAAGCATGCTACTTTCATATTGTGTATTATTGTGTAAAATTGTTGTGCCCGACAGGGTCCATGTGAACTTTAAAATTATTTTTAAGATCTTGTACACACATGTGATAAGCAATAAAGATTTGAATTTGAATCAAAAAATAAAAAAAAACAATCGTTGGGCAGTTGCCCACAAGACACAACACCCGTCTGGTAGGAGGATCCTTCCTTTTCTATGGAGGATGAGTGAACTTTACACCCTGTTCTTCATGCCTCTATAATTTTACTGTAGATTTACCCGGGAAATTATAAATACTTGACGTGTTTCAATGAAGGATTTATGAATAGGTAACACCGGTTCTTGTCATTTTCATGTTAAATTAAGAGTCATACCTCACCGGGACGTCCTGGCGGCGCAGCCAGTTCGCTTTGCCAAAAAAATGTAGGGATAGCTGCGTAACCAAGCGGACGCCAGGTGAGCCACCCAATAAATAGCTGTATACTGTGGCCAAGAAACTGGGCCTCCTAAATAGGGTGAACAGATACTTTACGCCTAGACAGCTTTTGACCCTTTACATAGCGCAGGTCCGATCCTGCATGGAGTATTGTAGCCACCTTTGGGATGGCTCAGCAAAATACCAACTTTCCGCGCTTGACTCGGTAGAACGCAGAGCAAAGAGGCTCATTGGTGACGTAAAACTGGTGGATGCCAATCTTCACAGCTTGGCCCATCGTGGCAAGGTTGCCTTCTTGTCGTTCTTCTACGGATTGTACTTCGGTGAAAGTGCCCAAGAACTCCACGACCTCATTCCACCAGCCCCCTTCTATTATGGGACATCTAGACGCACTGCAGGTTACCATCCCTTCCTGGTTGCTATTCCACCAATTCGCACTAAGCGTTTTTATATGTCTTTTCAATGTGGAACTCTCAACTTGCGTCTGTCTTTCCGAACGCAAACAACCCTATAATAATCTCTTCAAAGTTAGAGTGAACAGGCTTCTTCTGGGTAAGCTCACTCCATTGTCGGCTTTGTCTCTGTCACCTCTGCTCTAGACTAAGGTCAAGAGCAAACCCATCCTAATTTAAAAAAATACATTTAGTTGGCAGCGCGATCTGGCGACGTCATCATGGCGTCCTGGCGAGGCATGGCTCTAAGATGGCAGCTCACTCCGAATTCGCTTGAAAATAATCCCATTAAGATCCATCACCATCCACCCTTCCATCATAAATAACACACACGAATATAGAGTGGGTAGTCTTTTATTTTCTCACAGCACATAAACTTTAAATAAACTTCATACTGCCAAGAAAAAGGTCTTTGAACTCCACAGTCAATTGGTCGGCGACATGTCCCTACGTATAGGAGTAAATTCTGGCAACACTCCAGCATATTGCTGAGCTAGTGAACAAGGATTGGGTTGGTAACATTTTGCGGGGGAATGAACAAGACATACGCATTTTCATTAGTGGTTGTGTTTGTCTGATCATGTAGTTTTGTTAAATGGGTAATATGAGAAAAAGGACTTGTAACTAAATTAGAAGTGCATGTAAGACTGTTTTTGTTAACCCCTACCGCATGAATTATGAAATATATGAAATAAAAAAATAAAGTGTGGTTAATAGTTTTTATTGAAGACAAATAAGTAACAAAATACAAGAAAAGAAAATTTACTTCTATCAGACGGTGAAAAAAAAACTGACCATATATGGGTTAGTATGCAGTGCGGTGACTTTGCATTAAAAAGTTATGGGCTCTAATCATATGGGTTAACATGCATCAATATATATGGTTTACTGTAATTAGACCTTCAAAATAATAGGTAAGCATAAAAGAAAGTTAAATTTCCGTTCACTAATGCTTAGAAGAAGGGTAAACGCAATCAAAAACAATTTTCACAAGACAGGAATTTACCTTTATCTTCCCAATAATCCTTCTTGAATAAACTCTTTTTCGACATCGACACGAACTTCACACCCCCCAACGGAAAAGTGCATGTGGAACGTTCTGTGGTAAGAACATAGACTCCTGTTTTTTTTGTGCATTAACAAGACCATACACAATGAGTATACGTTGCGTTTTGTTTCTCCTCACGTTTAATAAGTAACGAAAAAAAATGGTAAATTTAGAGAACCTTATATGGCTTAGTATGCGGTAAAGGGTACAATAATACTTGCTCTTACATACATTGTGCTTAACCTAGAATGGACTTGGCGTAGCATATCTAAGCATAATCAGCCTTTAATGTTCACAGTGCTGGGACATAGACCTTCTATAACTAAGAAGTCTGTGTGGTGCCGGACGTAAAGAATAGCACCACCCTATTTCTTCCCATGGTTGTCGTAAAAGGCGACTAAGGGACTTACTGGAGGATAGGCAGCAGCGTTCTCTATGCATTTTAACACCATACTGCTATCGCCAACCCACCTGCCAAGCGTGGCGATTATGGCAACCCCCCCCTCCCCCTTGGAGGAGGGCTATGTCCAACAGTGGACGTCTTTCTGCTGAAATGATGATCTAAAAGGGAGCGGGCTGAATCCGGCCCAGTGTGGGTTGGTAGATGTCACACACGTATTTATTGGTTCTAGGACACAGGTTTACCCGTGGCCTTCCCGGCCGTGAAATTATTCATATATTATTTATAGTAAAAAAATCTCTCAATATTGTACGTACACACGGCTACACATCAATCTATACATTTCCAGTATAAGCTGATCTCGCAATGTGTAGAATTTCCGTACAATAAGAGGTCAGCGTATACTGGAAATGTATAGCTTGATAGCTTGTAGCCGTGTGTACAAACGTATATTTGTACGTAGAATATTAAGAGATTTAGCATGTTATTTTATGATCATAGACTTCACATAGGTTTTCCTGTAATCTATGAGTAAACAACTATATTCTGTATTTTTTTTTTTCAAATTTCTATGTTCAGTAGTTTTTGGAGATAAGGCTCTGTTCAATGTTCAATTTTCATTCAATTTTCCGGCCAATGTTCAATTTTCATCTATTTTCCTGAATAATTTTAATAGTGTTTATTTTTATATTATAAAAAAAAAATCCAACAACAAGCCCTTTCATTTGATATGTGTCACATGGTACAGTTTGCAAGACTTTTTTTATTTTTTATTTGCCTCCCAAAAGTGACCCCCGTATTCAAAATCCATTTATATACGTTACTCACCCATGTTTGGGTCACAGAAGTTCATATATGCACCAAATTTCAACAAATCGCCTCTGACAGACGGACAGACAGACAGATAGAGAGACACACGAGTGATCCTATAAGGGTTCCGGTTTTTCCTTTTGAGGTACGGAACCCTAACAAAATCAAATCTTATTTTATTATTAAATTTGGATATGGATCCGTCACATCTGCATAGTTTCGCTATTTAATTTATATATAATATTTGACCCAGTATTTAGTTCTATTCTAAGCAAGACACACAAACACTCAAAACGGCTTATTATATTATTGTAAACAGAGAACGAAGAAGCTGTCCCACCGTAATACAGTTTATAACTAGTACGGGGGTCAGGGTGAATCGGATTCGTAACAACCGAGAATTTAATGTGCACTGAGGAACGGAAATTGGATATCTAATCTGTTAGATTCTTAAAAATAAGTTCTTGTGTAAAATTTGTTGTTTGGTTGTTATTCTTTTGGCAAAAATAAACATTATGATTATGATTACACTGGCACTAGCAGTAAGTAACCTACAAGAATCTCCCTCTGACTGTAAATGGATATTCACGTCCACAAAACTTGCAACCCGAAGTTCAATTTAAATGGATCCCCAGTTTTGAATAGCGACGAGTGTTTGAGCTGCAACTGGCATGTTTGAGTTGTCAGCCCGCATGTGATAGGCACTGATATCAACTGTGATTGTTTGAAACTGTCGTGCGATATGGAAGTTTGAAAGTAGAGTGACTGTGAGGATTGGTTCTTGATTGGTAAAGTTACGATTTTCTTAAAAGAGCGGTAGTCGCCACGTAGTGTCGACAATTTACCAACGATTGACGTCACTGAAGCGTCTATGACCTGATAAAGAGAGAGGGAGGGGTGAGGGTTATAAATTCATTTATTTCAGGTAAATTACAACCCATTTCCAAACAAAAATTAATAGAAATAGACCACAGTTACAAACTATCCAAACAGACAAAAACCCAAAATTATTTATGAAAATAAGTTGGTGTTTTCCTAGAGAACGTTTTTGATACGGTAAAGTCAAACCCCGCTGCAGATTCTGATTTGGTGGCAATAGGACTACCTCGGGAGCATACGCATTTATCAAAAAAAAAATATTTTAAATCGGTTCACTATTTACGGAGAAATCGGTGGACATATGCAATAATACGCAACAATACGATGGGACACGATGGGTCGTGGGGACAAGAACGATACGGTTGGCGCAGTGGTTAAGCGATTGACTGCTGCGCTGCGTGTCGCGGGTTCGATTCCCGCACGGAAAAAATATTTGTATGATCTACAAGTAGTTGTTCCGGGTCTGGCTGTTTGTGTATGTGAGTTTAAATGTTTGTAAGCGCACCCACAATACAGGAAAAATTCATAGTGTTAACGTTAAAAAAAAAACACGTGGATGAAGTCGCAGGCAAACCCTAGTCGTTTATAAACCCAAAACCACTGACATACGCTGAACATTTGGCCATCCCTTATTGAAAGGTTTATGGCTTATACCCTTCCAACAGTATTAAAGCAGTACAGTACCTATCGCTTGACAGCAAAAAACGTATGATCGTATTACTCTCTGAATGTGCCCATTCACAAGAAGCCTATATACTCGTACTACTCTTATTATTCTACTTGATTAAAATAAGCAGGACACATGCGAATTTTTAACAAAGAGAACTACCAAAGTCAAATCATTTATTTGAAAGAAAGAAAGAAAAATATTTTATTCAGGACACGCACAAGAAATACAAATATAGCACTTAAAACTAACTTACAATAAAAACAACCAAAACTTGTGCGATGCCAAAAAGGTCCCTATCTCAGCATAATGCCGCGATATTTAAAAAATAAATACCGCAGCGCTGGTAAATAAAGCATTAATTAAATATAAAACGTAACTATGTACTAAATAGACTGTGGTCTGTGCTCACGCCCGACCTAAGCGCCCGACACTCGAAACATCACTTGTCTATGCCATAGACAGATGAGACTATTGTCTATAGTGAACGACAAGCGAAGGGACGCGGGCGCAATAGGTTGCATTCGTTCGGCTGTCAAATCAATGTTTACAGAAAATAGATTACATTAAAACGATTACAAATAAAACAATTAGTGAATAATATAAAGAAGTTATGGCAAGGAAGACGTGCAAATAATGTAATAAAGTATCGTTGTGTATATTTCAAATCCTATCACACTATCACATCACACTATAACCACACTGTCACACTAATACGAGTATTATAAAGGCGAAAGTTTGTGAGTGTGTGTATGTTTGTTACTTCTTCACGCACAAACAGCTGGACTAATTTTGATAAAATTTTGTATAAAGGTAGCTGACACCCAGGATTAAGACATCTGCTACTTTTTATCCCGATATTCCCACGGGATCGAGACTTACGCGGGTGAAACCGCGGGGCGCAGCTAGTAAAATTATAAATGCGAAAGTGAGTTTGTTTGTTACGCTTTCACGCCAAAATGGCTAAACGGATTTGGATGAAATTTGGTACATGGGTAGTCCATGACCTGGGTTAGGACATAGGATACTTTTACAGACCTATTTACTTTTACTTTTATTACTTTTATTTACGCTAGAGCAGCTCAAGGCCAAAGTGTTACTACCACTGACCGTGCGGTCGACAATACCTACCCAATATAAAGTCCAAAAAATGCCATCTCATTATAAAACGAGTTCTAACTTTAAACCAAGCTTAACCCTTTCAACCAGATTTTGTATTTCGAACCTTATTCCAATTAGAAAGTCCTTAATATGAAATTGTCAACTTGGACTCGGGTTTAAAATCAGTTTTTAAATTTTGACGTTGTGGGAATAAAATTCTAAATTCAAAAATGGCTTAAAATTCTAAATTCAAATATTGGTTTCGCATATACTAAAAATAATGTTGTTTATATGTTGAAATTTGACATAGGGTGACACAAGGGCGGTCTTATCGCTAAAAGCGATCTTTTACAGACAACCTTTGGATGGATTAAAGGGAGAAGGGGAGACAATACTGCAGGTAGTTAGTGGTGTACCATTTACACGTACAATAAATACATACACACCTATTACATATCTACACTTATCTATATAAATAAATAAATTGGTACATTCTAACAATATAAGATTTCAGGTCATCATGAAACCCTCATTGCGTGACTATGTGCTCATGTTCATGTTATGTATTCATTATCTTTCTAAAACACGATAAAATATCAGTTATTAGATCGGCATGTAATTTCATAAAATTTTTATTTTTACCTAAAATTATTTGAAGGCCAATTCTTGTACCTAAAAACGTTCAAATTCAAGTCGCAATCTCATGCCAGCAACAAGCAAATTTCAAAAATGTAGGTAAGTATACAATTTTTGAGACTGAGATGGGATACCATGTTATTTCTATAGTCTTAAAACATCAGATATATTCTCGTCGGATGGTGAACGTTAGTCTTGTCAGATTCAGATCAGATCAACATCAAGTTGTGTAGAGCGATCCGACCTGATCTCACCGCTCACAAAATTACAGTGATTTGCAAAATAAAATTGACTTAAGTACTAGGAGATCATGTTGGTCATGTTACTTCTGCCGTTTAACGAATCTGCCAAAAAAAGAATCTGCCGTAACAAGAATCTGGCCAAACCAGAATCTGTCCTAAGCCGAATAATCCCTTTGGCCGACCCAGGAATCGAACCCAGGTCTCCAGGCTCAGCAATCAAAGACCAACGGGGCAATCCCACACACAATGAATATTAAATGTATGATAAAATGCAAAGGATATTAAAAGCAGTCGTATTCACGTCCAGCATTGAGAAGGGTCGTAGTTTCCCGTACAACAGGAGTTTGTTGTGAAAGTATACATTTATACCGGTATTAATGTTTGTTTGTTCTATTGAGGGTTGATTTTTCTAACGTCAGATATTAGGGGTCATGGCTAAATAATAACGGGATCCCTTCTTTTCGAATAATGTTTTTTTTACTAACATATTTGGCTTAGTTGTTATGGTATAATTTTTTTGCCATAATTGTTTTTGGCATACAGTAGATGTAGACATAATTACCTTGTTGGATAATTTGTTTCGGCATAATTTTAATTCGCATAATGTCACTTGGCGTAATGACTATTAAGCATTAAAAGATTAGAATAACGGAAACCAGTGCGGCGGGGCCACCTCTAAGTCGCCAATATGTTTTACATACATAAATATGTACATATTTCATTACAGCAATACTGTACATAAATCTGTAGTAGTGTCTAACATTGTAGGAGTTAATTATTATACGTATTTATGCCTTTAAAAATTATGTTTTATTGTCATTATGCGTAAACATAATTTATGATGTTGGATGTTGTGCTTATATTATGATTAGATAAATTATGCTTAAAATAATTAGCGCAATTTCGCGCCAGTCTGCAGCAGCCTTAAAAGATATCTGACGTTGGAAATTTGCCCTTAGATCATTTGGATTTTGCTCATGCCGTAGTAAAATCAGCTAGGTATAAGAGGGCTTAATCGCCCAGAGTCGATACATTAGATTATTACCAAATAGCAAACAAATATATGCTGACAGACAAATAAATACGAATCGAGAAAATAATAGTTGCACGTTAGCACAATCCGTTGAAAGTGTCTATTGAAAATGGCAAACAAAAAGAAGCAGAAATATTTTGTACTCCGTCGAGGTCTTTCGCTATGTCGTCCGATTTTTGTCTCCAATTTACTTACAGGTAGGTACTTATACTAACCTAGTGGCCTATATTTTATATCGAGTCATTCATTCATTAATTTCAGCAGAAAGACGTCCACTGCTGGACATTGGACTCCTCCAAAGGGGGGGATGGGTTGCCATAATCGCTACACTTGGCAGGCGGATTGGCGACCGCAGTATAGTGTTAAAATGCGTAGAGAACGCTGCTGCCCATTCTCCAGTAAGTCCCTTGGTCGCCTTTTACGACACCCACGGACTTTTATCGAGTACCAAACTGCATAGCTTAACATAAATATGTATCTGTGCCACATCTGGAATTACTGAACCATTTTGACAGCTCGACCAAAACCGCAATTTTCTTTAAATTCTATATTCGAAATTCTGTATTTACCTTCCAAATTCAAACACCACGTAGCACCCTAGTGACGTGCATCGAATAACAAAACCGTTGGAGGTATTTGTCCCACCGCCGGCGATTAATGAGAAGTGAGTAGCGCTAGCAACAAGCTAGCAACTAAAAACAGTTGACGAGCCGCGGGTGCGCGATGGCGACGAGCACTACTCGCTGGTAGGTATAGTACGCACAAAACTGTATGAACTCTCTGAAGTTGAACCCAAGTAGCCCTTTTTTTTTGGTCTTGAAATTATCAAATAACTTCTCCCGCTCTGGGCGGAGCGGGGAGGGCGTGTCAGACTTTTACTGACTAAAACCCACCCGTGTTCCTTCATTTGCCTGTGTGCCAGGGCCACGATATCCGTTTCGGACAAACTCGCAACCCTGGTAGGCATTGGTCCTAAAGAACCCCGTCAGTTGGTGCTGACATCTCTTTGAGGCGCGCGTGGAACACAACGCGCCGTCGACCCGGGCCTGGTCCTTATCGGACGGCGAGCTACCCATCGCTCACCGTCCGCAAGCCCGTGCCTACGGTGCCGGTGGCCGGAAATCGGCTTGCAACTCCCGACGCCCGGGGCGTCTCCTGCGGCGACTAGGGGCGCGAAGGCGCAAACCTTGCCTCTCCCTCACGCGTTCCGCCTCCTCCTTCGCAAGCATTACTGCTTCGCAGAAGGAGGTGACAGCCTCCCATGCACTCTCGCTCTGAACCATGGCCTGAACCAGGGCCGGACGCGAGAGATCGCCGCCGCCGATCGCCTTCGTGAGGACACGGCGGTGCTCCGCCCAAGCCGGGCAGACCTCCACCGTATGCTCCACCGTGTCCTCCGGGCGATCCACATAGTGGTGACACCCGGGCGTTTCCTCCCGCTTTATCCTGAACAGGAACCTCCCGAAACAACCATGCGGAAGGTGAGGACGCCGTGGCGCCTCTCTAGCCACTCCTCAAAGAGGGGACTTATTGCCACAATTGTGGCGTGCCCAGCACCTAAAAGTATATTAATAGCTAATTACATTACAAAACATAACATTAAATAAAATAAAATATAGTACCTATATGCACCTTACAACATTGATTTGTTCATCTTAAAAATAATTAGCTATTAATATAAATATATATATACTTTCAGGCCCACTCGCGTGCAACTTTCGAGAGCTCATACAATTTTGCGCATACTGTATGCGTATGTACGAGAAGCCAAGCGCGAATTTCTTAGCGAGTGTTCTGCCCGCTAAGGGAGCGTCGCTGAGCTAGCGCTCTCTTTGATAGCTCCTGCCGCTGCGTTAGAAGAGTACTCGCCGGGGCGGCGCGGCGGCGGTGTGAACAGTCAGCGATTAAATCTCGTTGATAGCTAGGCGGTTCCTCGTCGGCGGGGGCCAGATGTCTAATATTATAATAATATTAAAGCCCTTTTATTTCATTAACATTAGATATTTCCAACATTATTTTTAGTATATGCGAAACCTGAATATAGTTTGTTCAGAATAAGGAACCGAATCGATTTCAATAATTTAACATCATGTTATATTTGGTCCCAAAAAAAATTTATTCGGATGGAAAATGTTATCACCATTTAAATAATTACAATACAATCGCCGTACGGTTAGGTACCTACTGCCAAATTTTTATCAATGAGCCCAAGGTGACCCTGGAGGTGCAGGGGCGCCGTTAGCATGTTTTTAACCGACATCCAAAAAGGAGGAGGTTCTCAATTCGGCTGTTTTTTTTTTGTATGTTTGTTACGCGATTACTCCGACAATAATGAACCGATTTTGAAAATTATTTTTTTGTTTGAAAGGGTATACTCCCGAGGTGGTCCCATTGCCACCAAATCAGAATCTGATGAGGGGATCCTATGAAAATCGAGGGAAACCCTCAAATTTTATATGCAAACTTATAGCGATTTTGGTATTTTTTATAGTTACTCGTGCATTTACTCTCCGAAAGCACCATTTGGTGAAGTGGAACTGATGATGGAGACCACAGATGGCCACCGGAACAATATAATAATGAGTAGGTACCTATTTAACGGGTTGCGATTAAGCAATTTATGCTCGTCACTATGCATATGGTGAGTGGCAGTTCTCCTGGTTCTTACCAGGAGAACTCCTCAACAATCAACGTCCCAGCATCGGGAAAAGCAATATTTTGTAAAAGGTGATGAGCAGTTAACATTAGGCTATTGTAACATAGATAAATTCAATACTAACCCACTAAAAAGTGAAAAATCAAAAACTTTTTACAAAAAAATAATAACCGACTACCAAAAATAACACCACAAAGTGAAAAATAACTTTAACTTCGGAAGTCGGTGGCAAAAAACTCAAATACAGATCCAAAGACACCGACTTCTGTCTGACTGTTATTTTTGGTAGTCGGTTATTTTTTTGTAAAAAGTTTTTGATCTTTCACTTTTTAGTGGGTCATTATTGAATTTATGTTTTTGTAAAAAGTTTTTTATTGTAAGGACAACCCGGTAACATAACAACCTTATAAATTTGTGATTTTTCATGATAGGTACAGTTTTGAATTTTTGTACATAGATTCTTTACATAAAAATACTAGACACGTTTTTCGTGTTTCGCATATACTTACTAAAAATAATGTTGTATATATTTCTTTCCTTTTTTTAGTTAAGGCTCTTTTCGAGTATTATAGTAATCCTCCAACATTTACCAAGTTGTCCTTGTCTTCACTTTCTTCGTCCAGTCTAAACGTTAAAACAAAATCGAATTTAATCAAATAATTTTATCGTAAATTGGAATAATTACCATGATTGGTACGATAATAACGTGAAATTGGCATCGGTCCGCTTGTCACACCGTCATCGATTTTAATCGCTTGGCTTTGCGTGCTTAGTGTAATCAACAAAAATCTGTGGCTGAACTACGGTAATAATATTTTATTGGTGATATTACCGTTTGCTGTTTGTTGGACGCCTGTTTGTGTAGATTTTATTTGCGGTTAGTTCACTGGGGACTGAATAGTTTCCACAAGTAACTTTATATGTACCTAAGTGTTATTGAAGTTTCGCAGTTTTGTGATAGTTATAGCACTTTTTTTACTTTCGCTGCTGTTTTTATGTACGATAAAAATAAAATAAGTAACAAATGAATGTGCTAGATATTAATTGGTTAGGATAACTTATTTTCAACGAGGCTTTTTCACCGGTTTTACAAACCCTTACTTGGTTTTATTTTATACTAACATAACTTTTATACCAACGAGATGCATTACAATCGATCAAGTTATTTTTCATTGCTTCATTTTTAATTCTTTTTACCTATCGTGGTAAAGTAATTTTATTCTAGGTGCATCGTCTTCACTTATAATCATATAATTAATCTACTTAAACAAAATATTGTGAAACATTTTTAAAAGAGCAATGGTGGAGTTTCTTGCCCATTCTTTTCCATACGAAACTACCTTTTGGAAGGGGCAACTAGAATCAATTCTATTTTTTTGTTGTTGTAATTCTTGACGTTCAAAAGTGCCTTTTATGTGCCTATTTGAAATAAATAATTTGACTTTGACCATTCTTTTATATTTATAGGTTAGTAAGTATAAAAATAAAACTAATGAAAAACGTTCCAACACATTTTTGCGTACTAGGGAACTAGGAATAGTGAAAAGTTATCTGATTCGAGCTTGTCCTCGCGACGTTATCCATACGAATATTACGTTCGCCACATTCGCCGACAAGGATTTGCTTACTTAGGAATGCTTGAAAGCGCCTTGAGAAATGGATTCTCTATCTTTCTCTGGTTTTATTGAAGAAGGGAATATTTTATAAAGGTTAGTATCAAATCTTATGTTTTAGACTGAAGTAAAACTAACTTACTTGTTAATAATCCACAATAGACGTCAACATAATATTGATTGAAAGTTTGGTTTGGAATGACAACAAGGTTTAATTAGGAAATAAACTTTAACTTAAAAATAGTTTACTATTTTTTGCCCGCGGCTTCGCACGCTTGGATGTCGGAAATATACCAAGGGAACTTACTATCGGGATCAAAAGTATATTTTGTGTAAATCTCGGTTACTAGCTATTTAAGTGCCAAATTTCATCCAAATCCGTTTAGCCGTTTTTGCGTGATTGAGACACAAACATCCAAACTTTCACATTTCTAATATTAATTTACATACATAAACTCACGCCTTCTTCCCATGGGGGTAGGCGGAAACCTATAGAACGCCACTTGCTACGCTCCTTACATACTCCTTTTGCTTCGCCTACGTTCATACATCTAGTCATACACGCACGCCGGTTGCGAGTACTACGCATCTGACCTTTTTGATGAACATCACCAATTTGGTCACTATAAGTCCTTCTAGGGCGTCCACTCAATATTAATTTATGACAAGATAATTCTCGGTTCCTATATAACGAATTGTTTAACTAACCAATGCAGCAATGGTAACTTTTTTATTGCCAAACTGGGCATTATGAACAGATTCGTAAGCTAATTTTACCTGTGATAGCTACTTCCTTATGAGAGGGTCTATTATGCAAATCTATGAGGTCTTTGCTTCATTATTGATAAAGCAAGAGTCTTAATTTTAACTACAAACGGTCTGTAGTATACAATATTAGTTTTAGTATATGCGAAACCCTCAACACGTGTCTAGTATTTTGATGTAAAGAATCTATGTACAAAATTTTAAAACTGTATCATGAATAATTACAAAGTTATAAGGTTGTTATGTTACCGGGTTGTCCGTACAAAAACATGCAAACGGCGCCCCCGCGCCTCCAGAGTCGTCTTGCTCGCGGGCCTGCGGACGGTGAGCGATGGGTAGCTCGCCGTCCGATAAGGACCAGGCCCGGGTCAACGGCGCGTTGTGTTCCACGCGCGCCTCAAAGAGATGTCAGCACCAACTGACGGGGTCCGTTAGGGACAATGCCTGCCAGGGTTGCGAGTTTGTCCGAAAGGGATATCGTGGCCCTGGCACACAGGCAACGGAAGGAACACGGGTGGGTTTTAGTCAGTAAAAGTCTGACACGCCCTCCCGCTCAGCCCAGAGCGGGAGAAGTAATTTGATAATCACCCCACCCAAAAAAAAGGGTCGTCTTGCTCTCATTGATAATAATTTGGCAGTAGATACCTAACCGTACGGCGATTGCATTGTTAACTGCTCCAAACCCTGACTTATGAGGAAACAGAGAGACTCATATCAACTTAAAATATATTAATATCACATCCTCCGCATACATATACACGCCCCCTTCCCAAACACCTTGACACACGCACCTCCACACCCTCCCTCATACACACACTCACTCACGCACACACACCTACTTATACTGCTACAACTATTACTAATAAATGTCTAGTTCTAGTTTTATTATTATTAATTGTTTATGTCTAGTTTCTACCAAATTTGTTGTTATGGAACTCAGTATTGTCTTTCACTCCTGGGGTGGGCGCTAATAACTGGAACACAGTTTCTAAACTAACGCAGTATTAACATACACGAAAATTGTTATATGTTTTTGTTCCAATAAAATATTTGATTATGATTTTGTAAATAATTAAATGGTGATAACATTTTCCATCACATTTAAATATTTTTGGGACAGAATATAACATGGTGTAAAAATTATTGAAATCGATTCAGTTCCTTATTCTGAACAAACTATAATCAGGTTTCGCATATACTAAAAATAATGTTGTATATAGAAATCGGCCAAAAGACGACACGTTCCGCTACCGACCAAACTTCGGCAGTAACATTCAAAGTTATCCAAAGTATTTACCGAACGACAATTAGGTGAACAGACGGAAATCTTTTGTGACTTTCCTTACCTCATTTACTCATTAGGGACAATAAAGAAATCACGTTTTCCCTTACTTTCCCTTTTACCCAAGACTGCCATAATTAGGGAATTACGCTTCGGTGTAACACGAGGCCGATGTACAATGGAGTGTAATTATACATACGTTCGGTGGAGTGTCCGTGCGGCGTGACGCTGTGAGATAACCTGCCATTCGGGAACTGAACAAACCGCGGACAATTATAAAGCCCTATTTACACTTTTTATACTGTTATAGGATGCTACGCGGTGACTAACATTAGAGAAAGGAATCGTCAACAGTATTACTTGTAAACACTATTTATACGTAATAAACCTATCGGGAGCTAAGTGATCTTTTTTCTACGCCCTTCAACTTTAACAACACCGACTCTGCAAGTGTACGAACCGTACATTTTATGGTACGTACTACCACATTTAAGATTGATCACGTTCGTGCAGTACTTTATGTTGGGGAAGCCGTTAGAAACGACAACCGATACGGCTAATGTCTCTAATACCATTAAGCCGTACATTAACCAGCTAGAACAATTAATAGAACATATAGATACAAGGATTTATGTAGTATTGCAACTAATTTGCTTGAAAACATATAGTCTACCTAATAACTACAAAAAATTGCAGTTACAAAGTATTGAAATTATCACCACACTTGGTGATTGCAGCATTTTGATACTATGTTACAGCGACCTTGAGTGGTTAGCTTGCGTGTTCTGTACTAAGCTCACGCAACGCGTCGTACGTTCAGCCAGTATCAGCCAGTAATAGGACTCGCCCATCAAGGAGCGCTGTCCCCAATTTGACGCATTATTAATTTATTATACACAAAACAAAAGGTATTTTAATAAAACGCGTATACTAAAAGATCAATAATTAAACTGTCTTTAAATTGGATAAGGTTTCAGAAAAATATGCTCAGTAGATTTTGCGCCATTGTCAGTTTTTTATCCGCGTTAGACAACTTTACAAATTAATTTCACTATGTAATATAAACATAATCTAAAATATTCACATATTAAGTTATTGAGAAAATGCTCTAATTTAACATATTTTTTTTCAAATCATTAACACTACTCGTTTAGACGTGATCTTCAGTATGAAATCATTAAAAGTCGGTTATCGTCGCCTTAAGGGCGTTATTTTATATTTTATGAATTTGAGAACGTTGTAGGCTTAATAGACTGTAGATTTGTAGACCATTTTCAATTTTTTATTTTTTTGGTGTACCCTGTCCTCCCATCCCTAATATCACTGTAATTTGAAAACATTGTAAAAGCCAATTATTTTTAAAAGCGTAACCGAGTTTCTGGCCGGTTCTTCTCCATAGGAAACGACCAATTGGAACCGTGCTCCTAGCTTCTGACGTTTCATAAGTGCCCATGTAGGTTTATGTGAATAAAATATTTTGATTTTGATTTTGTTTACGTGCCGTGGACTCAAACAAAAAAAATAGTTTACATTTTGCATGAAGTCTTTCACACACGTTCGTGTTCGTGTCTGTAACGGCACGGTAGTTTCAGTAAATAAGAACAAAATGCCACAGCTCGAACGTGTGCGGTTAGATTTTAAAAGAATCCGTCTTTTCTCCTGCATTCTATGCACCCCTTATAACCTAGGTGTAGAAAGTCGTAGTTCACAAATAAAAAGTGTTAGAAATTATTTTTCGTGAACAGCAGTGTCTCAAATAATAAGATTATATCCATTCAAAACGGACTGAAATTCAGTGTTTTCCAAACATCACTATAACAATAGACAATCCGAGAAGCCATTAATCGTTCACAGATCTCTAGTTTTTAATCGAGGAAGAAAATATACAATGAATCCATTGATTAATTATATAAAGCAGTTTTACAATTCCTCCGTCAAGGACATTCAAATACAATATGTACTCACAAGCATACTGGTCTACTTATCCCCTACCTCTGTTCTACCTAGGGTTGCCAACCCTACTATAAAATATACTACCCTGCTATATTAGAGGCCTAAATACTATATTTCTAAAGAAAACATATAGGCAAAACTAGTACCTTTAAATTTGTTTCAATACAAAATGGCGAGATGATCCCAATAGCGCCAGCATTATTCTCATTAAAAAAATCTGAATCAATGTTATTTTGTAACCTTAATTTAGAGTGTAAAAATAGGTAAGATATTAAAAAATAAAAATGCTCAATTTTTATTTTTTAATATCTTACCTATTTTTTACAGTCACGGGACGCCTGGCTGATGTGAAACATCGAAATTATTTACACGCTACTACAATAGAGACGTGTCGCCACGCGGCATGCGTCGCCCCACCAGCAATTGGTTTCACGTGCGGCTATAGTTATTGTATGTTTCACATCAAAAACCTGTTAGTAAAGGTTCTTAGTAGCAAATATAATATGCATTTAAAGAATAAAAATATTTTTGAAACATACCTTCTACATTTTTTTTTTCGCTATTAACTATATTTTTACAGGCAATGGCTTCGAAAATAGTATATTTGATATAAAATAAATTGGCAACCCTAGTTCTACCCCGAACCATTAAGTGCGACAAGCTATTAGGCTAATGGCTGAAGTACCATTATCCAACACATTTAGTTACCAGTACTGTTTGTATACAAATGTAATATGTACATTGTATGTATAGCGACGTATTGTGCTGGTATACAGTCAAGGAAAATAATTGTTAAGCAAACTGAAACCCTACGTAAATTTTCCGAGTTAAAGCCATTTCATACAACTGTCAAAGGGTGACAGTTATGATTAGAGTATACTGACAGTTTAAGTTGGGAGGAGATTTGATTGATTTAATTAATTTCCCTGACTTTAAACAAATATGGTCAAAACACACGGAGCGTCGTCTGCAAGTAGTTTGAGGTTCATCATCATTACCTTAGCTGTGTTTCTATCTAAGGAGCTTATCAAAAGCAGCTTAGCATTCAATGAGCGTTTTTATGAAAGTCACGCATCTAGATGGCGCCAATTTGACAAGATGTCTTCCATTTCGACAGTGAATATCTTATATATAAAATTCTCGTGTCACAATTTTTAAATTACCATATTCCTCCGAAACGGAGGAATATGGTAATAATAATAATAATAATAATATCGGCTTGACCGATTTTTATGAAATTTAATATGCATATTCAGTAGGTCTGAGAATCGGCTACTATCTATTTTTTATACCCCTAAGTGTTAACGGTGGCTTTCCCACGGGATCAAGACTTACGCGCAGCTAGTAAAATATATAATGAGATTCATCATTCGTTTCATTCATTCGTTCATCATTCAGTTACGAGTAAAGAAAATATAGGTGCTTTGACACTTTTGACAGGTCTCCTGACATCTCAGTGCTGCCAGAAAACCCTCAGTACGTAATACGCAAGTGCAGCTTCAACATTGTCAGGGTTTACTATTCTCAACAATAAAATATTTCAATAAAATAAAAAACGCAAATACTCCCATAATTTAACTAATCCCTCAATAACCTTTGTTAATCTCGTAGTTATAATAAATAAATAAATCAAGCAAACAGCATTTAAAGGCTTCTACATACTGGCACGACTTGTAGCGCGACCGGTAGAACAATTTCAATGAAAAATTCAAGGAAATCGTTCTACCGGTAGAAGCCTTAATGCGTCAGATTACGCTAGGACATAAAATAAACTTATCCTAGGCAATTCATTTACTAACATTTACCAAAGTACTAGCCAATTAACTAAACACATTTCAAAACAAAAAAAGTAAGCTCACTCTCCCGAAAATTGTTTTGGGAGACTGTACCCCAAGTGTAAATTTGCAAGACAGTAAACGTAACTATTTCGTTTGCGTTAAAATTTGACCGATGGATTTTAGTGCTAAGTTTAGAAGGGTGAGAATATAAATCTTAACGCAAACGCACTAGTTACGTTTACTCACTTGCAAACTTACACTCGGGGTACCGAAAGCTTACGAGTACATTTGTTTTGTTTTATATTTATGTAAGACATTGGACCTACATAAATATTATGTGTACCTACATAATGTGGGCGTTCAAGCAAAAAGCGTACAGTGTTGAGTTAAGACTAGATTCGGTATCTAGAATAGTCAATTGATAATTGGTATTAAAAAAAAACAAAAACTGGCACATTTTTAGGGTTCCGTAGCAAAATGGTAAAAAGGAACCCTTATGGTGAGACTAAGTCTGTCTGTCTGTCACACCTGGATATCTCAAGAATTACTAATGCTATCAACTTGAAATTTAGAATAGTTTTAGATGACGTTTGCCCAACTATTTTGCAAACAAGAAAGAAATTTAAAAAAAATATACCTTTTTATGCAAAAGGGACTGAAAGTTGGTCTTAAAAATTTGAAGTGGGGCTACTAGGGCATGTGGTATCATATGAAAGAATGCTGTTTGCACATTCTCAAACATATTTTTTTTTTAGGCAGCATAGTTTCCGACTTTTGATGAAAAAGGTAAAAAAAAAATACCGTTCCCCCCTTATCTCCGAAGTTTGCATAGTTCAGATTTTTATATCTGAAGTTATTCTTTGCGATAGAAATTTATGTAATGATTACAGGAAAAAATAAAACGATGTCTCTAAATAGCACAGTTTTTCAGAGATCATCAACAACATATTTATATACGTACGGAACCCTCGGTGCGCGAGTCCGACTCGCTCTTGACCGGTTTTTTTATCAGACATTTGAAGTTGATACTCTGAAAAAGCTTGATTTGAGAAAAAGCATTTTCAAATTCGACTTGACCGACCACAGGTACGTTTTTACCCGACTGCGTGACGCAAAGGAGGGTAATGTGATTATCAGCCTATGTATGTATGTTTGTTCCATTTTACTTAACTATCCTCTTAAAATTTCTGGTATTTAGAAACATCATATAAAGTCATTTACTATATGAACTTGTAGATAGTTGAGCATTAATTATTAATATCACGAAATGCAATTTTTTTCACCCAACTTTACAAAACTGCGTATATAGAATCTCGGAAACTAAATACCGAGAACTGGACCCTTTTTGCTTGGACGCCCACATATTCTGGTCGTAAATACTTTTAAACGTTACATTTATTTATTTACATTCATTTACATTTATTTAAATACAATATACATTCTAAGACTAAAATATTTATATTATGTAAAAGTATAAGAAGAAAAAAATCATAAAAGAAGGTGAAGAGCTCATTGGGCATAAAAAATTTCATCCGCATCGCTGTCAGCGGGAAAAGTGCCCAAAAGGCCCGGGAGCATTGACTCGTTGTATGGCAATGCCAGACCTAGCGGAAAAATAGACCTAGAGGGATCCTCTGGTCACGTGACGAGTCAACCAACCTCTTGGCGATGTCTCAAAACACTTCTTTTTTTTTTTGGGACCTATTCTTTCCGCTCTCTTTTTATATACCTGTAGCTGTACGTACATATTATTATTATTTTAAGACTTTTAGCTTTTAAATTATGTAAATATCTTGGAAATTATAGAATGAGTTATTCTTTATACATGAAATAAATAACGTCAATAAAATAAATATTACTTACATATTGTAGTGCCCAGATTGCCCTTTGTACCCCGTTTTTCCGCGTCCCGTGAGGATTGAGTGCTGGATACGAGCAGTGTGTGTGTCATTTTGTGAGTTTTTTTTTTTAATGTTTATCTTGTCTGCAAACCAAACTGTCTCACTGTCTGTACAAACATTATGTTACAGACTCGTCACTGTTTGTTTCGGAAACATACAAACTTTGGTATCAAGTAAATGACTTGGTAATCCTCTTACTTTGATTGCTCTAAATATTTTACTGAACCAATTCGATTAGCCAAGGAGTTACAAAGGTTGGAAGAGGTGAAATATATACAGGGTGGCCCGTGACACGAGGTCCAAAGAAATATTTTGAAGAAGCCCCTCTCCAAAGGCTTCCCGAACCATCCCCCGTGAATGTTCAGCGATTTTTTTCGAATTTATAACTAGACAGTTTTTAATATGTTTTACGAAAATTAGGTATCTGTGGACCTCGTTTCACGGGCCATCCTATAATATAACGTTGGGCTTATTTATAGCTACTGGGAAGAATGAGCGGTTAACGTTAGTGGTTTTTGTGGAAATTAATCCTGGTTTAATTTATGCTGTGATTCGGATCAATAGTCGGGCTTGGGAATATTTATTTTATATATATATATTTTATATGTATTAATGTTCTAGAAAAGTATATCGCAGAGTTAATAATTTATGCTAAAAACCACAGAAGCCTTTGATGGCTTATACATGCATATGAAGTTCTGAATAATGTTTGATTATAGCTGTTTTGCTATTTGGGTTACCTAACATATATCAATGTTTAAAAAAATAAATACTTTATGAAAATTATTTTCTTGTATTCAACAAATTTCTTTGTGAACCAAGTTGTCCATTTCGTAAACAGCAAAAATTGTTTTTAAAATATCTTTGACACTGAAACGTGCCGTCACGTTCGTATTTTATATCAAATTCAAACTGAATTTACACTGCATACATTATTTATTTACTTATTTTATTTTATTTATTTATGTTCACGCGTACACACAGTAGATAATATGACATACTTATAATTTTGAATACAAAGGTTATATTTTATTTTTTATTATATTATATTATATTATACAATATGTTAAAATATAATTATTATGTATTAGCATTTGTTTTCTGTTTGTTTCAGGCGATGAATTCATTTTTCGTGACACATTCGGAGGCATTAGCCTCATGTTTGCTGCCAATCAAACCTCAAAAACTCTTATGCCGAACACTACATTTGTAAGTACCATTCATTATCTATACTTCTATACTATAATATTATGAAGAGGTAAAATATATGTGATTTAATTTGAGGGTTAATTTTCGGAACTTCTTATTCGATTCCGAAAATCCTTTAAATCACTGGGAAGGTACAGTATTGCTGAGTGTCATAAGACGTATTTTATGTTAAAACATTTTAAACCTGCGGGGGAGCACGGCCTACTGTGACATGACTTGAGTCACACATTTTAACACAGTTTGAGCGATAAAACTGTATAACACGAAACTGTTGTCATAAAATGCTAGTACAAATTGACATGAAATAATTGATCATGTCTTAATTGTCACAAACGTCTTGGGCAGCCCGTGCTCGGCACTACTCGCAAAGTTGCTTCGACGAAGTACTGGTCGCAATTGACCGAAGCCCGACCGACGAACACCGAAGTACGTGACTATACACACGTGCAAAAAACTACAGGACGCTTCGAGTCCTTTGACTCGAACGCAAAAACCGACAATGATCAGAAGGTGCCCGAGGCGAGCCGAGGTTCCACGAAACGAACCGAACTGCCCTTTTACACTCTCGTATTCGCTTATGTTCGATCAACTTCGCAAGTAGTGTAGTGCAGGCTTTACACGGGAACGAAGTCTTGAGCAGAAGCTAGTTTAGTAATAAAACATCATCGCCAGCCTATAGCAGTCCACTGCTGGACCTAGGCCTCTCCAATCGTACGCCATTTACTGCGACCTTTAGCTGTTCTCATGCAGGTAACTTCTAGATGGCAGTTCGCAAGAATTGACAAACGTTGGACGCTTTCCTTGGTAGGTCCAGGTTAGTCTAGGAATAACAGTGCACCGTTTGTCGATTCCCGGTAACGTTCAAGAATACGCATACCCGCCGCGCATCACGCCTGTAATCACCGAAGGATTTGCAGGCAGAGGTGTACCTATAGTACCCACGTTTCGCCAGCTATGTTTAAGTCTCATGTAATAGGGGGCGAGCCTATTGCCATCAACCGGGCAGAGATCCAGGCTCCAGGCTTGCTACTGAGAAATCCCTAATTGAAAATCCCAATAACACTGCTCAACTTGGGAATCGAACCCAGGACCTCGTGCTCAGCAGTAGTGCTTACGACCACTAGACCAACGAGGCCCCAATAAATATTCATATTATTAGTAGCCTTCAATAATGTCATCATATATCATGCCGTAGTTTGTATGTATGAGTATACAACTAAAATAAAATATCAGCACAAGTAGGAAGGTCGTTTATATTTTGATTGTTGAACTGTCAAAATACTAGTATAGTTGTCGCGTTTTAGCATGGCAATAGCGGCCATTGCCTTTTCCCTAAATCTCTCTCTCCGTAGGACCCCAAACAATAAACTACGCATAGTTCTTCGTTATTGGAAAATGTTGAAGATCACGATAGATATTATTGACTCAGGACTTTTACGGACTTTATTTCAGTAAATTAAAAAGATGCTTTAAAATGTAGGTGGGTTAATGACCAATATTGCTATGCTAAAACGCTAGAACTTTAGCATTTCTAGAGTTTCAATAATAAATCCCCGGTATACTCGTAAACGGTTCGGCAGACCGAACGGCAACAAAAACAAATTAAACTTAATTTTCAACGGTAAAAAGAAAATTAAACCCCGCATGACGAGCAAAAGCCGAACAAAAACGAAAATAAAAAACAACACAGTCCATTCAGCAAGTCAAAACCAGCTCTTCAGCTTAACGAGTCAATTATCGAAAGAACAATACACTCGACTATAGTACAAAACTGTTTTCAATGGACTGAAAGTATACGAAAACAGCAAGGTCACTCAATATCCTAAGTGTCACGGACAGGGCCACGAAATAAATTGATGTCCGGCCAACAAGTGGCTCCAGGGGGTGTGAAGAGGGGTAGGGAGGAGGGGTTTCCGATCCATTGCCTTCTTGTGTATTCGATGGAAAACTTATTTTTACAACGTACGCGCGATTGAGTTAACATATTGCGGTATTGGGTGCCTGTTTATTTTTGGAAGCTGTTTTTTTTTGGAATATGGGTGTGATTGGTGTTTTTGTAAGAGAGTAGTGCAACTCTGAGGACGATGAATTGGTGCACCACTCTTTTGGATTTTATTATTGGGGCCTTTAAAGTTTCAGGAAAGGTTTAAAGTTGTTTCAAAAACTATCACATGGACTCTTTTATTTATGAGCACGATATATTATTTTTGTTTTTGTTTCGTCTTTGTTTCTCATTACCTTGGGTTCCCGGACCTTTGGACTGCACCAGGGGCAGAAGCCAACTCGCAGAGGCCAAATAATCATTTTGAATTAAATGAGGCACCAACCGACGATTATCCCTGTTTGCACTATGCAAGTGCAACCAAGGACCACCCTCTGTTGGGGGCAAGACTATTGCAGAACATGGGTACAAGACATTGGACTTTGGGTTTGGGTGGCTATAGTCGATTGGTGACCTTGAACGGCTTATGGAAGAATTATGTCCCCTGCTTGATCAATGTTATGAAATACACTGATAAGACAGCGGGTGAATTGCACACTCAATAATGGGCCCCCGGAAACTGTCGCTAGCACATAGTGACGTAACGACATGTTCTGTGGTGCTTGAGGAGTGGAGAGGTATTCCACGGCTATCAGAACAATCCCAGCGAACGGAAAATGGTAAATTTATTAATTACCAAGTAAAAATAGACTCATACTAATTAGCACACAATTTCAATACAATTACAAAAAAAAAATGATTCAATTACAAATCACATAACTGGTCAAAACAAATTAAAATAAAACACAATAATTAAAATTTTCTAACCGGCATTGGAACAGCAACATGCCTGCCACAGCCATGCCGGACATAAGGGCAGTCCAGCTTGTCAGCGATCATTGCCAGGATCTGAGGAGATTACGGCTGGCCATTCACCATTACAACAATAAAGTAAAGGTTATCCCGTTGGTTCTACCCCATTTCAGGCCAAACTGATACACAACTGAAGCTTAATAAGCCTGCTTATGTGCTAAAAACCTTTAAGGCCTGTTTGTACCACAAATAACGTTTAACGCTAAACGTATTTGAAACATCATTGTCCTTTATTTGGTATTGTTCGTCGAGTCGTTGAGCTCCATAAGTTCGAGTTAAGCTACACGATTGTTGACAAATGGTTGCACTGTCCGGTCAGGTCCACTCAAATCTGTGTGGTTCTCTCCTCAAAAGACCATTTCAGACACTAATCTATGGTCCTCACATGACCTAAAAAAGAAAAAGAAAATACGTTTACCTGATCAAGATTATGTCTCGACTTTAGAAGAGACTATGAATCCTATTATTTTTTTTGGGTGGGAAAGTATCAAATAACTTCTCCCGCTCTGGGTGGAGAGGGAGGCCGTGTCAGACTTTTACTGACTAAAATCCACCCGTGTTACTTCAGTTGCCTGTGTGCCAGGACCACGGTATCCCTTTCAGACAAACCCGCAACCGGACCTCATCAGTTTGTGCTGATCTCTTTGAGGCGCGCGTGAAACACACCGCGCCGTCGACCCAGGCCTGTTCCTAATTGGACGGCGAGCTACCCATTGCTAACCGTCCGCAAGCCCGCGCCTACGATGGCCGGGAATCGGCCTGGGATTCCCGACGCCCACGGCGTCTCCTGCGGCGACTAGGGGCGTGAGGGCGCGAAATTTGCCTCTCCCTCGCGTGTTCCGCCTCCTCCTTCGCGAGCATTACTTCGTCGCAGAAAGAGCTGACTGCTTTTCATGCACTCTTGCTCCGTACCATGGCCAGAACCAGGGCCGGACGCGAGAGCTCGCCGCCGCCGATCGCCTCCGCGAGAACACGGTGGTGTTCCGCCCTAGCCGGGCAGATCTCCACCGTATGCTCTACCGTGTCCCCCGGGCGATCGACACAGTGGTAACACCCGGGTGTTTCCTCCCGCCTTATCAGCAACAGGAAGTTTTTTTTTTAATATGACGTGTAAAAGTGATTATAATATCCTATTTACAGAATAAACTATTTAATTTCATTCTGCTTCTGTCAATCGTTTGATGATGACAGAGACAGGATGATTGTTAAAATATGTCTAGCGCTAAACGCATTTAAACAAGCGGGCCTTAAAGGGTTCCCTTTTAAAATGTATCGGTAGAATAACAACATATACCTCCCCCCGTCCCTCCTCTTCCAGACAGAGGGGTTCCATTATTACCACACGCAAAAAAGATTAACAGACGTCGCAAAAAGGTATCGCAATGTAAATAAGCCTTTTCGTAATTGAAAACAACTATTGCCAGCCCCTGGCATCCCATCAAAATTAAAACAAACACGTCAAAAAGACTGAAAGCTAGCAACTAGGGTTGTCACTAGCCAACCGACATACGTAAACAAATGGAGACGGTGGTCGTGGTCGCAATACAATTACACTGTAGAGCAAATGCCAGTGAAATGTCTCGGCAGTGTAATGGGCGGTCCCGCAGAAGTGTAATTTTGTGTGTAAATGAAACTTTCTGGTAATATTGTGCAAATCTTGGCGTGTTTTACAGGTATTCATGTTCTAGTTTTTTATTTATCTTGTCTTTGCGTTTTTCTTAAGCTACTGTTTTTTTTTTGTGATTCTCTACTCTGAGTAACATTTAGCCATTGTAGCTTCAATCATCATCTAACAGATGAAGACCTTTATTTTAAAAAAAAAATTTGCCGTCTCACACAAACAAACAACATCGAAAAAAAGGTCAGGGTCGCGTAGCGGGGGGACCGCGCGCGCGCAGTGAGTGGTGAATCGCCACGCGGCATACGTCATCCCGCCAGCAATCGGTTTTACGTGCGCCTTTATGTTTCACATAAAAAAAAATACAATAAGTGAGGTCACTTGTTTTGTTTTCTAGTCTAGACTTTAGCTTAGCGTGTTGTTCCGTGAGGTGCCGGGCGAAGAAAAGCACCATCCTATTTCTTCCCGTGGGTATCTAAAAGGCGACTAAAGGACTTACTATGAGAATGGGCAGCAGCGTTCTCTATGCATTTTAACACCATACTGCGATCGCCAACCGGCCTGCCAAGTGTGGCGATTATGGCAACCCTCAACTCCTTTTGGGGGAAGCCTATGTCCAGCAGTGAACGTCTTTTGGCTGACATGATGATGATGGTTATTAGCGTGACGTCTTCAGAATGGTGATGTTGCCGGACGAAGAAATGCTCCTAAGAGACCTTTTCGTAGTCTTTTTGAACTCATCAATGAAGAATTATACTTTTAGGGTTCGTACGTCCAAATGAAAAAACGGAACCCATATAGGATCACTCGTGTGTCTTTATGTCTGTCCGTCTGTCAGAGCCAATTTGCTCCGAATCTAATGGACCGATTAAATTGCAATTTAGGAGGAATACATATGAATTTCTGCGACCCAGACACGGACGTGTAACATAAATAAATGAATTTTGAATATCCGACTCTTTTGGGGGAAAAACTAAAAAAATAATGTTTTACAAACCTAATTTTTATTTTATCAAATCAATTACAAAAACAATTGCATATAATTTATTTTATTTTAGGGCCTTTTTTGCCTCTTTATTTCTACTGAATATAATTTAGTAAACATTCGTACCAAAAATCAATCAACTCAGCCTACAACAGTCCACTACTGGACATAGGCCTCTCCCAGGCTGCGCCACAACACCTTGTCCTCCGCCTTCCGCATCCAGTCTGTCCCAGCCACCTTTTTAAGGTCGTCGGTCCATCTAGCTGGGGGCGTCCCACACTACGCCATACGCGGTCCCCACTCCAGGACTCGTCTGCTCCACCGTCCATCGGTCTTTCGACAGACATGGCCAGCCCACTGCCACTTCAGCTTGCTTACTCTGCAGGCTATGTCGGTAACTCCGGTTCTCTTCCGGATCACTTCATCTCTGATCTTATATTTCAAAGAAACTCCGAGCATAGCCCGCTCCATAGCACGCTGAGCGATCTTGAATTAGTGGACCAGCCCGACTGTCAATAACATTTCTACCTACATCTCACAAACCCTAAGCCCTAACTCACCCGCTCAATAACATTTGCCTTACTTATTCCTCTGTTTTCTATTCTCACAGCCGACTGAAGAAGTAAATTATGGCGATAAGAATCGCCGAGAAATTCATTGAAGCGAGTATTAAGTTAGTGACGCGACCAGTTTCGGGTTGTTCTAGTTTAGCCAGATATTTAGTGGGGAATACTGAAGGACGGAATGCTTGGTCTGTTCTGAATTTATTGTTTATTTTATTTTGATATTTCCGTACTTATTTAATTAAGTATTCTGTCCATTTTAAAACATCCATAAATAAAATTTAAGTTAATGCAAACGTCTTGAATTAAAATGTAAGATAACGCAATGCGCAACACAGACCTCAAGGGGTTGCGTAGTTTGGGGACCACTGTTCAAACAACTATGCTAAATATTCTAGTTACAGTAAGCATACATTATAATTTTATTTTTATAAGTAACAGTGTACCAATCAATTATTCTTATTCTGTTAGATAAAAGGAAAGTTGGTAGTATTTTCTTCTAAGGAAAAAAAAATAGCAGAATATAGAAGAGCATTCCATAAAGTCTATTCTTAAAACATTACTAAATCTGGGATTTGCGGGAGTTTAGTCTAATTTCTTATGAATAAAACAATTTTAACTTTAATTTTATCGTTAAAAACAAAATGACAGCAAAGTATCGAGTAACAAAAAACTTTTCCCATCACTTCATCATTGTTAATTCGCTTAAAATCGTATAATTCTCTTCTGAAGTTCGCCCATTCTTTGGAAGTCCATTAAAAATTATAATAATCTCGTTTTCCACAAGTTTTTGATAGGCACTCGATTTTATATATTCGTAAAACCTTGTTTATGAGGATATATCTACTGAACTGCCTCATTGGTCTAGTGGTCATAAGCGTTACTGCTAAGGATGCGGTTCAATTCCCAAGTCGGGCAAAGTGTTATTGAGTATTTCCATCAGAATTTTTTCAGTATGGATTTGTGCCCGGTTGATGGCAATAGGCTCGCCACATGTTACATGGGGACTTAAACATACTGGCGCAATGTGGGTGTGCAGCTATACAGGTACACAGCTCTGCTCAACCCTTTGGGGATAACGAGCGTGATTTATGTTTTATGTCATCTATGTATGTAGCAAAGTAGGTTCCAATATCTCTACTTATACCCATAGCTATATTGATAGTCCGTTTATTCTCTTTATACATACATAAACTCACGCTTTCTTCCCATGGGGATAGGCAGAAACTATACAACGCCACCTGCTACGCTTCTTACATACTCCTTTTACTTCGCCTACGTTCATACATCTGGTCATACACACGCGCCAGTTGCAAAGTACTACGCACCTGATCTTTCTGAAGACTATCACAAATTAGGTCACTAGGGCGTCTTCCTGCCGGCGTTTCCACTCACCTCTGCTTTGTAAATACCTTTTGTTAAGTCGTCGTGCATTCATCATCTCAACATGACCAAACCATCTACGAGTAAGCATACTCTTTTAAATTTTTGTCACTACATCTTCTTTTAACGTGCATCGTTGCCTTCTCACATAATTTTTCAGCCTACCATTCATAGTCACGCCAGACATGCTTCGCAAAGATCACATTTCCACAGCATTCATTCTACTTTCATTCTTCTTTAGCCACACCCAACATACAGCCAGTCTAGCCGTTGTGGGCATCGACTGGTTGGTCACAATCGCATGTATAGCACCATTCACTTTATTTCCCGCATTTACTCTCTTTCATTGATTCCCACACTCTTATTATTTATTTTCACATCACACGCCGATACACCCTCTTTATACCCCGGGGCTAACAACACTTTTAACCTTTTTGGTCACGTTATGTTTTCCCCATCAGTCCCTTACTCCCATGATTCTTCACCTCCATCAAAAATGTCATTTGCATAAAAAAACCTGTAAGTAGGTAGGTATAACGAACCTTTTAATAGTAACTGTCACAAGTGCCGATTAGCTTATCTGTTGCCCGAAAAATCCTAAATTAAACAATTTATGTAAACAGTAATTTTATTAGGCAGTCGTTAGATATAACAAGTTAAATAACTCATATCTGGGCGTTATTGAAATTAATAAGCCTGACAGGCTTTTGTGAAGCGGGTACTACTAATTGATACCTTCTTTGATCATAAAGAAAATACGCAAGACTAAACATTGGGTAATTTTTAATTAAGAGTCCATAATACCTCGGCGCTACCTTACTCTTTATCTCGCTCGCACACTACTACTTGCGGTCACGCGAGAAAGCGAGACAGGACGGCAGGGAGAACGCTTCCAGGCGCCGATAGTCTAAGTAATTTATTTTTAAGGTGAAAATACGGTAATATAAAAAAAAATACATAGTATCTGCTTCATATTTAGTTCAGTTATTATGCAAAGTTTCATGATCTAATTTGAACAATTTTTTTAATTCTAGCGGTTTATTATTCGGTTTGGAGGCAACTTTGTAATTTTCTTCTGTCGGGAAAATTTTATGGAATCATGTTTTCGTCAAACATATTACTTAACATTAATCCTCAACTTTACCATATATTTATTTCAATATGAATGCAGCAGTATTTTCGATATAACGGAGGATCATGGTAAACAATTTCAGGTATTGTCAACTCTTAATTACCAAAACTACAATAAACAACTGCCACTTTTAATCAGTGCTGCAGTGCCCTAAACATTAATTTTATTCAAAATAGATTTCCAAATATATACTGGATATAATTATTCACTATCCCAAACAACAACAGATACATAGCTTATCAAATATTCACAAAAAATATACCTAAATTACACGCCACTCCAACTTAAGGTTTTCACATTAAAACTTATCTTGTTTGTTCCTAATTGAATATTTTCTGTTTGCTTAGGCCTTAAGCCGGGGACGGAGTTTGTTAACATTTTTAATTTCGTTCTCTTCGTCGGGGTTGTCAAGGAATAGTTGAGAAAGAATGGTAATGAGATGCCTAAGTAGAAAATTACTTTTACTTACTTCTTGTCGTTAAAATATTTTCCATATTAGGAGTTTGACAGGTTTGTTTTTGTCTTCGTTTAGGCCCTTTGTACACGGCACTGTTTCTTTACGGTACGTGTCTGTCAACTGTCATGCTGTCAGGTAGACAACTAAACACGAGACTTGAAAAATATGAAAAGTCTGGAATGTATTTAAACGGAGCGAGTGAAATGATACCCGGGACCCCTACAAGTCGCCCACGGACTTTTCCTACCATACAACTGATAATAAAAGCTCAGGGTGTCAAAATTCAAGATAAAGAGCCACGTACCATGTGTCACCACCGTGAGGATCGCCCGGAGGACACGGTGGAGCATACGGTGGAGGTCTGCCCGGCTTGGGCGGAGTACCGCCGTGTCCTCACGGAGGCGATCGGCGGCGGCGATCTCTCGCGTTCGGCCCTAATTCAGGCCATGGTTCGGAGCGAGAGTGCATGGGAGGCTATCACCTACTTCTGCGAAGCCTAATGCTTGCGAAGGAGGAGGCGGAACGCGTGAGGGAGAGGCAAGCTTCGCGCCCTCGCGCCCCTGGTCGCCGCAGGAGACGCCCCGGGCGTCGGGAGTCGCAAGCCGATTTCCGGCCACCGTAGGCGCAGGCCTGCGGATGGTGAGCGATGGGTAGCTCGCCGTCGGATAAGGACCAGGCCCGGGTCGACGGCGCGTTGTATTCCACGCGCGCCTCAAAGAGTTGTCAGCACCAACTGACGGGGTCCGTTAGGGCCAATGCCTGCCAAGGTTGCGAGTTTGTCCGAAAGGGATATCGTGACCCTGGCACACAGGCAAATGAAGGAATATGGGTGGGTTTTAGTCAGTAAAAGTCTGACACGCCCTCCCGCTCCGCCAAGAGCGGGAGAAGTTATTTGATAATTTCCCACCCAAAAAAAAAAAGTTTGTCAAAATTCAAGAAAAAGAGCCACATACTATCTGTTGTCTCCAATCCAACCTAACGAACACCCAGCCTGAGACATCTAAACACCAAGCAATACATATATCAGAAAAAAACGAACCACCAGCAATTGATTACAGTCTACAGAATAATGTTAATTATATAGAATGTACGGGAACTACAGAGGTTAATAATGAGGAGTGGACTGTAGTGAACGAACGAAACAACCGGCGTAAACCGCCGCTGTGTGGAACTGCTGATCCTACAGTCATTAGCTTGAAAGCTGTGGAGGCCCTTAAATACATTACGGCCATGGTAGAAGAGTTAATTGTACCCCGTGGAGATTATAGATACACATACATACATAAACTCACGCCTTCTTCCCATGGGAGTAAGTAGAAACTATAGAACGCCACTTTCTACGCTCCTTACATACTCCTTTTGCTTCGGCTACGTTCATACATCTAGTCATACACGCACGCTGGTTGCGAGTACTACGCACCTGACCTTTCTGAAGAACATCACCAATTTGGTCACTATATGTCCTTCTAGGGCGTCCCCTCCCGGCGTTTCCACTCAAATCTGCTTCATAAATACCTTTTGCTAGTCGCCTTTCACTCGTCCTCTCCACATGACCAAACCATCTAAGCATACTCTTTTCAATCTTTGTCACTACATCTTTTTTTAAACTGCACCGTTGCCTTATCACCTAATTTTTCAGCCAGAGATGGGATGTGGAGATTATAAGTCCAATAAAATCGGCGTTCTTCATTACGGCCAGTGTTTCTAAGTTAACGTCTTGCCAGTCAATACTTGAATTAAACCCTGGATAAACTACAAGAAAACAGTCCGTCTGACTGGACCCTCTAACAGTGCAATAGAAGCGCCCAGTCAACTGCAGTCCTTTCGTAGTCCCAGAGATGCAATGCAACAAACTTAGTCGCATCAACGCTTTCTACCAGAATATTCGAGATCTAAAAATCAAACTTTCGATGTGGCGTAACAACCTCGCCATCTCAAACTACAACCTCGTCGCTGTTTCCGAAACATTCTTGGACTCTTCCATTCAGGATCCTGAACTTGAAAATAATGTTACGTTACACGTCCGACCTTGGGTCACAGAAATTCATGTGCACCAAGTTTCAACTTAATCGGTCGAGTAGATTCGGAGCAAACTGGTTGTGACAGACAGACACACGAGTGATCCTATAAGGTTCCGTTTTTTCCTTTTGAGGTACAGAACCCTAAAAAACTTAACTTACTACTAACTTAACGTAATCTGCTAATAAATTAGGTTCTTCAAATTTCTTTGCCACCAACCACTAAAAAATCTGACTTAACTAAACTTAACATTCCTTTTAAAATGTGAACAATTATATCCCGAGACCAAGTGAACCCACAAGATTTTCTCTTAACTTTCTCGAACGAATAAAAAAAAATCCAATTACAAAAACTCAGTTCTAAAACCTAAAAGAAATACACTATCCAATGGAGTCCTCGTAAAAATACTAAAAACAATCTATTCTCTTTCTGTCGCAGTAAATTCGTATTAGCTAAATTCCTCCAGATGGTAGCTAATGAAGATTTCTGCTTCAATTCTGTCTGAACCATTGACAATAACAAATCGCACCTGGGCTTTGTAGGTGGGACTGTGACGTAATAGGACTTTCTCTTTTTTAGGGTTCCGTATCTCAAAAGGAAAAAGGAACCCTTATCGTTACTTCTTTGTCCGTCTGTCTGTCAGTCTGTCTGTCAATCTGTCAAGACCCTTTTTCTCAGGAAAGCGTGGAGGTATCAAGTTGGAATTAATTCCAAATACGTATATTCCATTAGAAATAAGATTAGAAATTTAAATAAACTTTTTTACAATCCGTTCAACCGATTTGACTTCTATTCCGTAGGCATAAAAATGGCATTAAAAGTAAAAACGTGGTTCCAATAACAACTGTTTATTAAAGCTGCCATTTGTCATGCCACCAACGCAATAGTAGTCTAAATCAGTTGAACGGACTGTAAAAAGGTTTAATTAAATGTCTAATCTTATTTTAAGACGGAGATAAATGCCAGTGACCTTGAGTGGTTAGCTTGCGTGTTCTGTACTGAGCTCACGCAACGCGTTGTACGTTCAGCCAGTAATAGGACTCGCCCATCAAGGAGCGCTGCCTGAACCAAATTTGACGCATTATTAATTTATTATACACAAACCAAAAGGTATTTTAATAAAACGCGTATACTAAAAGATCAATAATTAAATTATCTTTAAATTGGTGAAAGTTTGAGAAAAATACGCTTGGTAGATTTTGCGCCATTCTTAGTTTTTTATCCGCGTTAGACATAACTTTACAAATTAATTTCACTATGTAATATAAACATAAACCAAAATATTCACATATTAAGTTATTGAAAAAATACTCTCATTTAACATATATATATTTTTTAAATCATTAACACTACTCGTTTAGACGTGATCTTCAGTATAAAATCATTAAAAGTCGGTTATCGTCGCCATAAATGGAGTACAGATCTACGGTCCCTTGGAGCTCTAAAAAAATCAAGCTTCTAAATCAATGCAATAAAACAATACGGTGATTTACTTATGCGACATTTTTTGATACTCGCAAATAAATGAAAACCTAAAGGGTACTTCCCGTTGACCTAGAATCATGAAATTTGGCAAGAAGCAAGGTCTCACAGCACAAGTAAAGGAAAAGTCCGAAAATTGTTCATTTGTAGTTTTATCACGTAAAAAAATTTTTTTTTGCAATTAAAAACTTACATTCGCAGTTGGATAATTGACCATGGCGTATAACGATGTATATGAGAACATTGTTTCAGCTACAATTTTAAGTTTGTTTTTGGGGTAAATTCATCCCAACTACGGAATCTTCATTGTGCATGGTCCGACACGTACTTGGCCGGTTTTTTTTTATTACTTTTCATCTTAATCAGGTTTATAGCCAGTTACTGTTCTGGAGGATTGAGAGCAGCCCAGGATCGATTTAAAAGGGCAAATGGCATGCGATTGGGGGGGCCTATTGCCAGAAATGGACTACTGGCTAATGATCATCGTGATAACCTGTTTCACCACCATCTGATTCGGTTCTGGCATAAACTTGCATACAAATTGGGTTTGACATGTTCGTAAACGGGCGCCGTCAACGGGACTTGTCATTTCATAATTGCCAAGGCTTATTTTTATATAATTTAATTTTTGGATTGTATTTTTGTTACGAACGCTTTTGACGTTTTGCATAGTTCTCACATGTATAATTTCAACATGAATGCCGTAACCATAATGTTAATTTAAAAGAGTGTCCGTGGAGTTTCTTGCCCGTTCATCTCCATAGGAACCTACTACGCTTCGGAATAGGCAACTATCTTCATCTTTCTGACTGACCGACCCCTTGACAATTCAAAAGTGTACAGGCACTTTTGAATTGTCAATTGGTTTATTTGAAAATATTTTTTTTTGGTTTGAGTTTAATTTTAAGTTCAATTGGTAGACATATAGCTGGATAAGGAGACTCTATTAAAAAAATAGGCAATCAGGCGGGACTGCCGACAGAAGTGAAAATTTAAAAGTTTAGAATAAAATATACATATTATGTGTCGGATCTTCAGAATTTACTCCGTTTGATTCGGACTTACAAATTACAATTACCACAATAACTGAGCACAACGAATCGAGTACAGTTCCGCGACGTCTTAACTCCGATGCGATCAGGCACTGAATGTCCTCTTCACTGTCGGCTCTAAACATCACGACTGTAGAAGCGCGCTGTAGTTGTGGGTAGATCACGTGATGTTACCAGTGGCAGTGGCGCGCTTGCGATTCGTTTCGTGTCCGTACTAATGACCGGATCCGACATATGCATATGTACACAGGCCGCTGCGCGTCGCCAGTCTGGGGCAAGACATCCCCATTACCATGTCGCGCTTAGCATGTCGGTGACGAAAACCTATAAGTGTTTTCCCTACTAAAGATTACTCAACGAGCCTTCAGAAGTACTCACTTCAAAAAATCAAAACCTGGATGAGTGACTTATGGTGGAGGAACTTCTTCTACCCTCAAGGGAGTCGAAGAGCCATAGCAGGGAGCTGCATTACTGCTTTCCGACTAACTCTAAACTGTATCAATCACAACATAATAATCGGCAGTTTCTCGCTTGAACAGTAATGAACAAATAAATCCCAAGAAATATACCAGGGTAACATAACCATAAAGAAGTCTACATAATATCCGTCATAAAACAAAACAGCCTTGAAGACAAATAAATACCATAACAATTATTATTGAACACGACCACGAGAATCGATTCAATCCAATTTGATAACATCGATACCTGTTTTACGATGCTCTTTATAGGGGCAGGCATCGGTTCTCGTTTCCTAGTATCGAATATGGCGTATAATTCAATACTACTCTCTAATATGGGGATCGCGTGTCGAATGACATGCGAATTACGAGTGAATGTTGACACAGTATAAGGAATTCAGTAGGGTAATACTCACTTGTCGGACAGTGAATTTAAAGTACGATTAAGAAGCTTTATTTACTTTTGTAAAGGGGTTGTTTTGTAATTCCGATATTTTTTGTAAAGTTAATAAAAAAAAATATCGTTTGTCAATTTAGGAGATTTTCTTCAATGACAAAGAAACATTTTTATCATTTCGTAGGTAGGTACTCGCACTGCGGTTTTAACCGACTTCGCAAAAGGGTTGACAATACCTACTGTGAATATAACTTGTGCAGTGGTCACTTTTTGACTTTCATATAAGTACGTCAATTAATGCTTGAGAACTTAGAAATCGTAAAATATCCGGTAAATAGTCGAGATTTATTTAAAATAAATATGTCCTACCATACAGAATTATAATATTCACTGAGGCAAAACTAAAAATACTACATCAATATTGTAACATTTGTAACTGTTTGAAAGTATCTTCAATATCACAACTAAAGATATTTTTACTTTGACAAAACTTGGAAACTACGGTTGTGACAAAATATCTTTATAACAAAGTGAGGCAAATGTTATTCGATTTTGTTATGATTTCGCCAAGAGGGTGCTCATTGGATCGAGAGAGTGTAGTGGTATGAAAAAAAGTAACAAAATTATCCAAGAAAAAGGTTTTTTTCATAACATGTGTCAAATCACTGTAACCTTTCCTAAATTCTATAAAATTTTCTGTTTACGATTTTCATAGAGCACGGAATCGCAGAGCCCGCGCCGCCGTCCCCGCCCGGCCGCTTGCGATAAGATACAGGTTTTCCGGTACCGATTTGTCGGTAAAGGTTGGTACTCATCGACGAGTGCTAGTATGAAGTGCAATCGGTAGCGACAAGTTACAACCAGCGCAGCGGGGCGAGCACGGCCTACTGTGACATGACTTGAGTCACACATTTTATCACAGTTTGAGCGATAAAACTGTTTTGTCACAAAATGCTAGTACAAATTGACATGACATAATTTATCATGTCTTGTCACAAACGTCTTGACACGCGCTCGCACATACAGAAAGTATAGGATTATTTTACCCCGCACAGATCGATGCCGAATCGTTTTGACTTGTCCGTACTAGGAACCAGCAGGCTGCAATCAGCCTTTATCCGACATAACAGCGGCGAGGTGTCAATTTTTTTATGAGAGAAGCTGAAGCGAAGCCGATTTTAATTTACTTTCTTATCAGTAAAGTAAAAATTAATTAATTCACTTAAAAATAAGTCTTTTCCTTATTTACTGAATTTAACACTATGTATCGTCAAGTAGCAGAACCAATAACCCTCCTTCTGGAGCAGTCGGGTAAAAAGACGCATCACTACACAGACAAAACTTTCTTGTTTGTTATTTCAATTCAAAGCTAATAAAATAGGCGTTTTTGCTGTTTGAATGTAATAGTGAACCGTAGTGTAACTATATTTTTTGGCAATAGTAGACACTATAGACTGTGCCATTTTTCAATAGCAGTAGAATTGTTGATGCGAACTTCCGAAGGAAGCCGGTAGGAATCGTGTTATATGGTGCTTTCGCCACTGCGACATAATACCTACCAAAACACGATGGCGATGGCGTGATAACCCATACTTGGACTTCTTGGCGGGAAAGTGAAGCGTCATGTTCAGCAGTTTGTTTAATTTTCCAAAATTTGTGTTTAGCCGAATATTAATGTGTATTAATGGTGGATTATTAACCATTAAGTGTTTGTGAACGTGCATTAGTGTAGGCAAATGAAACAAAACAGTGCAACTTCGCTTCAAGTTCTCTCAAGAAGTCCGCGTGAGGTCTCAGTAAACTGCCACATCTTTACTGAAACTCAAGGGGAGTGGGCGGGGGATATCATCATCATGCATTTATAATTCATTTCATCAATACTATACAAGAACTAAAACGTGACATTGGCTAAATGCACAAACCGTGCGAAGCCAGAAGGAAGAAAAAAAAAAAAAACCCATACTTATATCATTTGTTTCAGAGGGTGCTAGAACCAGCCTCGTTCTCCGTGTCCGCCGACCGTCGGTTCCTCCTGCTGGCTCAGAACGTGCGCAAGATTCACACGTACACCTACCTCGCACGGTACACCGTCTACGATATACTTACCACGTGAGTACTTCAGCTTATTTTGTTTATTTGGTTATTTGTGTAGTTAATTATGACTGTTTCTTTTTTATTTTGACCTATAGTCTTTTTTAATTGTATTAAATTAATTCTTAAAATACAATGAGTTAATGTGTTAGTGTAAGTCCAATGGGTAAAGGCTTCTACAGACCGGCGCGACACGCGACGCGACACAAAGGCCCCGCGTGTCCCGCGACGAGCGGTGCCTTTGTGTCGCGTCGCGAGTCACGCCGGTATGTACCAGCCTTAAATTTTTAAGCACGTAAATCCTAACTAATCCTTCCTTCCTAATCCTAACTAATATTATAAATGCGAAAGTAAGTTTGTTTGTTTGTTACCTTTTCACGCCTAAACCACTGAAACGATCATCACGAATTTTTGCATATACGTTGTCAGGTGTACAGAAACGAGTAAACATAGGGTACCTTTCAACCCGAAAAAAATACTGTTCCCGAAGAAAACAACAACAACGTTCTTAAGATAATAGATGGCGCCACGTGTCCTTCGAATCATGATTGAATTTTAATATGGGACAAGCAGAGTACAACCCGAAATGATTGTCAAATTCTAAATTAACGCGAACGAAGCCGCGGGCAAAAGCTAGTTTCTTATAAAATTCCAGTGCCCCGCGGTTTCAGCCACATAAGTCTCGATCCCGTGGGAATATCGGGATAAAAAGTATATTATGTCCTTACCCAGGTCATGGCCTACCTATGCGCCAAATTTCATCCAAACCCGTTCAGCCGTTTTACCGTGAAAGCATAACAAACAAACAAACTCACTTTCACATTTATAATAATGATTAAGTTAGGAAAGTTAGGATTAGGATTAATTCTCATGCTCGGTTTTGACGTTCAAATGTCTTCAGTTTTCTGTGCCTATTTTTTATTTTTTTTTCCGTTCTATCATTCGATCAGTCTTTTAGACTATGAGCAGATGAGATGGTTCTGTTCCCATGTGAGGCGCTACTCCAAGTACTGGAGTCCGTTCTAACTCGTCTCTAACTCTTAATAACGTTCGTATGATAATAGATGGCGCCACGTGTCTTTCGAATCATGATTGAATTATGTTATTTATTCCCGTGGGATAATTTCCAACCTCCACGCGGGCGAGGCCGCGCGCAAAAGATAGTATTATTTATGACCTTGCTGTAAACTTTAACCAGAAATCACACTAATAAATGAGTTAATTTGATTGATTTACCTAAGGTTAAAATTCGAATCACTCCGAATTCACGTCAGTACCTAATGCGAGGGGCATTACTATGTCAATTCGTAGTGACTGTTTTATTAAAAGTACGATTGGCTTATTTGTAATGTGCAACTGAAAATGCTACTGATAATCCGAGATGAAATGAAGTGTATTTAAAAAAATTCAATTAAAATTTTTATTTATTTCAAAAAAGTGTGGTACAGTCTGTTACACAAATATGATTAAACAATTTAGGGAAAAATATTAAAGAGCGTAAGTAACAAGATATTTGATCTGGCGTCCTAGCTAGGTTACATGGTAACCTGTATTAAGGTTCGCCATACCAGGTTCCCAAAGGAGTACAAAAAATTCGATAGAGACTGGTTTGGACTATCTGGTGAAAACATATTTTAACTTATACTAAGTGTGTGAAGTGTATTTGTGTATTCTTTAACTAGGATACCAGGAGATAAGGAATATGAGAGCAGTGGAGTGGTAACGGCCGCGACTTACGAGTTGTAGGCGAACCTAGGTTCGAACCCAGACAGGCGATTTACTTTGTGTAAATTATTTCATCACCACTGCTCTCAAAACGGTGAAAGAAAACATCGTGAGGAAACCGGCATGTCTTAGAACCAACGATTCGAAGACATGTAACATCTACCAACCCGCACTGGGCCCGCGTGGTGGATTACGGCCCACTCCCTCACACCGAGAGGAAGGGCTGTGTCCCAGCAGTGGGAAGATTATAGGCTGGTTATGTAGGATATCGGAATCCCTTACACAATACTATGTAACAATATTTTGATTTAAAAGAGTGTCCGTGGAGTTTCTTGCCCGTTCTTCTCCATAGGAACCTACTACGCTTTGGAATGGGCATCTAGCTTCATCTCTCTGACTGACCGACCCCTTGACAATTTAAAAGTGCCTGTAATAGGTTTATTTGAACAAATGCTTTGAGTTTGAGTTTGAGTTTGACTTATACACATCATATTAAAAAAAAAACGGCTAAGTGCGTGTTGGACCACGCAAAATGAAGGGTTCTGTAGTTAGAATGAATTTATCCCAAAAACAAACTAACCGTTGTAGCTGAAAAATATACATCGATATACGTTACGGTCACTTCTTCAACTGCAAATTTAAGTTGGTCGACTATTACTCGGTAAGTTGTAAACCCTACTTAGCTGTGATAGTTTTCTTTTTAATTTCGTTATATAAACTACTGCCATGAATTTTTTCACATATCCAAAACCAACCATTTAGCTGGCAGGGGGGGCACACTTGACTCTAACTAAAAATGGCACTTTAAAGCTTAATATTACGCAAACGGACCTCAGAATTGAAAAATGGCTTTCACAGACCCAAAATATTTTTAAACGGCCTATCCAACGATATCCCACACCATGTATTATACGAGAAGAAAAATATCATACCCGTTTTACGTGCAAGGGAGGTACCCTAAAAAAAAATGTTTTCATAGTTTTATTTTAAGACTTTTTCGGTGTGATTAATATGTATACCCATGCCAAATTACAGCTTTAACTACTAAGCGTCTCTGAGCTAAGCCGGGGACAGACGGACGGACGGACAGACAGACAGACAGACGGACATGGTGGTGGTTCCTTGTTTACTACGGAACCCTAATAATAAGCTAGATGGAGTCGACATTTCCTATCTGACTACCCCTGAGAAAAAAATTCAAAGTCTGTCTTTTAAAGTCCACGCATAATCTTGGTGTGATCATTTGAGGACCATGTAAATTAGTGTCTGAAACGATCTGGCCTACTAAACCTAAAGTTATAGGCAAACCATAAACTACGAATCTTTTTAGAGATTATTTTTATTTTCTTTAAATGATAAATGATAAATGATTTTATTTCTGTAAGTAGGTTTGTACAAACACTTTTACACGTCAATCATATTTTAAAAACTAGATGAGGTCGGCGTTTCCTATCTGACTACTCTGAGAAGAAAGGCCGAAACAAACTCAGAGGTCATAGTCTCTTTTAAAGTCCAGACATAATCTTGGTCAGATCATGTGAAGACCATGTAGATTGGTGTCTGAAATGGTCTTTTGAGGAAAGAACCACACAGGTTGAGTGGACCTGACCAGTCAGTGCACGCATTTGTCAGTAATCGTGCAGCTCTACTCAGAATTTAAGGAGCTCAACGATGCGACGATCAATACCAAAGAAAGGACATTTGGGTAGGCCACTTATATGACTCAAACTGCCAGACCATGATTAACACTAACTGAGAATAAAAGAAAGGGAAAAAAAATATTATGCAATAACCCACATAGTCTTCACATTCACAATAATTAAAATAATATAATACGTTACAAGTAAATATTCCTGTCATTGTGTATAAAATAATAATTAAATGTCACTGTTTATAAAATAATAAAGTTAGCAAAAACAAAAAAAAACGATAAAAATAAACTACCTCAATATGTACAAAAATTGGAGCAGCTCAATCCCAAGCCTTTTTGTCCTCAATATAATCTTTAACAGTATAAAAGGCTTTCTGGCACAACTTACGTTTAATGAATGATTTGAATTTATTAAGGCTTAGATCTTGAACGTGGCTTGGAAGTTTATTATAAAAGCGTATACATTGACATCGAAACGAGCCACCTATTTTCTTGAGCCTTGTTGTAGGTACAACAAATTTGTGTTTGTTCTAGTATTTATATTATGGATATCACTGTATTTTTTAAATAATTTTATATTTTTATGGGCATATAATAGATTTTCAAAAATATACTGAGAAGGCACAGTCATTACATTAATCTCCTTAAATTTCTCTCTGAGAGAGTGTCTTGGACTTAATTTATAAATTGATCGAACAGCTCTTTTCTGCAAAACAAAGATAGTCTGAATGTCGGCAGCATTTCCCCATAACAGAATACCGTACGACATTACACTATGAAAATAGCTAAAGTACACTAAACGGGCTGTCTCTATGTCAGTTAAATTACGAATTTTTCTAACAGCATATGCTGCGGAGCTTAGCTTTTTTGACAGTTTATCTACATGTGGGCCCCACTGAAGCTTAGCATCCAAAGTCAAGCCCAAGAATACTGTGCTATCTTCAGGATTCAATTCTTCGCCCTTTATTAACACATTAGTTTTCACCTGCCTAACGTGAGGTAGCGTAAACTTAATTTATTTATTTATTTATTTAAAACATGGAGGACTTACAGCTACTAAAAACAGACAAAAATAAAGAAACCTTAGTCACTAGAAAGCCAATTACAAATCCTCACTTATAGACTTATAATAATAAATTATGGTGTGAGCAAAACAAAAAAACAACACAAAAAAGCAATTAATGCATTTGGTTTTTTTTTCATTTAGAAGTAAATTATTAACATTAAACATTAACATTTACTGGGGCTACTGGGGGATATGCCGCCTAAAATACGATAGGTCAGGATTAATAACTTTGTGATCTCTCCAAATGATTTTTGCCTTTATCTTATAGTGCCTCTCAGTAGCCATTCAAATATTACGTAAGCATGATTTTAGTAGGTAATGTTTAACCCCCCCCCCCCCCCCCCGGTCAAAAAGTAAGCAAAGCTCTCCCTCTCCCTCCTCGGTTCTTTCTAATTTAACCATAAAACACCGCGTGAGAGCGAGTAAGCAATATCAATTATTTTGGGGAATCCCTGAACATGCTTTTCGCTTTCGAGTATATGTATACAAGTGTAGGGTTGCCATATTTGTGCAAATCAGAATCTACAAAATATTGTAGAAAAAAGAGATAAAGTAAATTTAATATTGCTGAGTAGGTAATCACCATCCAGACCCCATGTCATCAAAAATAGGCAAAGCAAAGAACCCTCCCACCCCTTTGGCTTACGTAATACGTGAATAGCCCCTCATATTAAAATTAGTACCTACTCATACATTTTAATACACTCATAACAACCAAATAATTCCTATTATTTATTAAAATAACAAAATAAAACGTAATGTAAGTACACACTGCGGGGGTAGTAAAGTTATTTCTCTAGCCAAGCTATTACTTATGCATGACTGGTCCTCGTTAAATCGTATAAAGTTTAATTATTTTGGGTACCGCCAGTAAAGACTTGGACACACTATGTGCGAAAAAGACCAACTCTGTACCTACTCGCGTTATTAAGTTAAACGAAAAATTCTCCAGCGAATGTGGATTTCTTTTTTCATAAAGAAGATCTTATAACCTATCCAGCGCACACAATTAATGATCTGCCCGTTTGTTACGACGCCCCCGAAGGGTCAACGTATAAAAAAAATCAATTAATTAACAAGGTGTTTAGAAAAAATGCCGTAATCAATCTCAAGAGGATGTTACTTAGTTATACAAGTAGCTGCAATTCATCAACACATCCGTCCGCCCCGCCACAGCCAAAGGTTCAGTGACGATTCCGCATTTTTTTTTTAATGACATCTCGTAGGTGGCCTTGAGAGGCCGTGGCTACTTAACTGGACACAAATGCCACACCGCGCGACCGCTGAGTCCAAGCGACACCAATACTGATCCCCTATTGGTTCGTTTAAATATGTAATATGCGCAACATACACTATCTGTTAAGAATTTTAGCTTTAAGTCTGCACACAATAATTATGACAATACATACAATTTACTATTTATAATCTGGAGTTTTACTTGTAATACTTACCAAGCGCTACATACATTTAGGTTTGGAAACTCGTTAGACTGACTAATCAGCATCTTACTAGCCTGTAAAGGCCCAGTAAACTTCTGAGCCTCTAGCATCCAGAAGCTCACCACGTCCATCTAATCGAGGCTGTCCAAACCTCCTCTTACCAATTCGTGGTTCTTCTCAGTTCACAATGCCTTTCAATATTGCCTACAGTTTTTTTTTTTCACGTAGGGACGCGCTCTTTTGTTGTGGTAACCAAGTGTAAAGCACGCTGTGAATTTGTTCGTTAAGACGAGTAGCGACAGCACATCGTGCATTTGGAATAAAATAGTTCGTAGTATAATTTATATTATGATGCAAAAAGGTTCTATTGGCTCCATATTTTACTGATTTCAGACACCCAGTGCCATCTGTTGCATAATTTTTAAACTAACCTACAAGTGAAACCCATTTTAAAGTTTTTTGCAGTTTTCTTGAAATGTATGTTGGAGCACTTACAACCATTTTATTCCAAAAGCACGACATTACACACACACACTTCCGACTTCGCCCTTATCTTGGACGGCACTGAGAGCTCCTGCGCTTACACACACATCCACAGCGTGTTTGTACACTTGGTCACCAAAAGTAAAGCGCGCGTCGCGTAAGACACTGACAACAGGTAAACCGCGGTCACTGTCAGACTGCATACAAAAGAAAGAGAAGCGCTATGACTCAACGCTTGTAATTTATTGCAAAATATGAAGCAATTATCTATTTACTCAAAAATGAGTTGAGTAATCGAAAATAAAAAACAACCAAGCTCTGCATACAAATAAGACGTTCTTGTTATTAATTAAATAGGTACCAACCGTGTCTTGATATTTAATACAGATTTATTTTGGATTGAAACTCAAAGTAAAGGGTTACCATTACATTCATTTGTATTGAGTTTTTTTTCTTCTAAACGTGTTTTGATAACAACCAAGTTCTGAGAAATATGTTCAAGAATAACATAATTATATTTTTTTCGGTACTACAAACTACGAGTATATAGATTTGGCAGTTTTTTTGTTTAAGGCAAGCCTACTTTTATCATTTGCCTCTTGTCAGCGCCTTAAGAGATAAAAATATTATACCCCATAGTGTGCCCCATCCCTTACCAAAATATTATTACAGTGTACACCACGTCTCAGTATTGTGGCATAATTAATTATTAAACAAAATGAACAAAGAGCTAACGAGCTCAAAGTTGAAGGGCGCGTTAAAACTTTCGTTAAATTGTTGAGCTATTACGAGTAGTCTTTTTGGAAGACTCACTTTTTGTTCTGCGGGTAGTTATTAACTGGAGGGATGCGTTATCGAAGTTGTTATTCATTGTTTGCTTATCTGTGGAATTACTGGATGACATTTTTTATATAATCACTGTAAAACAAGAAAAGTCTCGTTCTTGCTATGAAGAATTTAGTTAAACACCCCTAGAACTTGACGAATGAATTGGTGCTGCCTGCACACTTGGGATGGTAACATAATATAACTTCACGCATGTTTTACCCGAAACGTTAGGCAGAGATGTACTACGGTACATCCAATAGTACGCCCGCATTTCGCCATTTGTTGTTATTTTGCCAGTTGTGATTTCTATCCATAATTAACCACATTTCACAAACTGCAAGGCTATAATAACAAACTGAAGCTTTACCTGTTTTGGGCTAACTTTGCTTACTACAATTTGGCCCATAATTGTCTTGAAAAATCCTTATACAGGGTGGATTTTTGAGATGGGGCAGTAAGGGCAGCTACCTTAACCGTTGTAGCTTCAGGAAAACGGTCTTAGAAGACTGTCCTTAACTTTTTGAGAAATTTTTATCTGCATTCATACATTTTGAATCGATGTCGACGAAAAAGCGACAGTCAAAGAGTTATGCAGTTTGTGAAATGTGGTTAATTATGGAAAGAAATCACAACTGGCAAAATAACAACAAATGGCAAAATGCGGGCGTACTATTGGATGTACCGTATTACATCTCTGCCTAACCTTTCGGGTAAAACATGCGTGATGTTATAATAAGCCAATGTCAAAAATGTGAATTTATGTCAGGTAAGGATTTAAAGTCAAAAAAGGAAACTATGGAAGTTATAAAACGGCCGAACATTCGGCCGATACTTCGGATTAACGGAGTAGACCTCCAGGGAACAGAGAACATCATTTTGTTTAGTGAATAGTCGCTTTTTACCTTCGATCAATAACTTTTTACGTATATTTTTGTATCCAGGATTTTTCAGATCGTATATAAGAGTATGTTTTCTTACTTTTTCGATTAACATGTCTGTATTATGATGGTCCGTCATCGTGGAATTAAAAATAATGAAACGTCCGTAATAATGTAACGATCCGTACACAGCGTCTGACCACTAGACGCGTGTTTCCCGCTCACTCCCGCTTTCCGTACGCGGTGTTCCCGCGTCGCGGTCGCGTAGGTGTGCAAGGCGCAATATAATAACATAACCAGCGTCCGCCGCGCGGTAGTCGCTCCCGCTTCGCTTTCCGCCTCCCGCGTTGTAGTCGCTCAGGTTTGGCCAAAGCTTTATGCCGCCGCCCAGGGGCCTCTGACTTGGCTTCACATGCGTTGAGAAATATCTCTCAGGTCGGTTTCCTCACGATGTTTTCCTCCACCGTTTTTTAAGCAAGTGATAATTATATGCCCATGAATCCGAGAGTCAGAGGTGCGTGCCTTGGGTTTGAACTCGAGACCTATGAAGCTCGCGTTGACTGCTTCTACACTGTGATGGGGAAGCGGTGCGAATCCCTGGTTAGTAGGGTGCGGGGCAGCACCAACAGCATCCTGTTTATGGTAGCAAGTAGGCTAGATTGTGCGTATGTGAGTCACTGCTGCAAGGTATCGGCGGGGCCTGTCACCTTGCAGCAATGATGTCACGAATTGTTTCTGTGTTAATGTTCTACTAACATAGTTTGTAAGTATTTTGTTACTAACACTATGAGTCTTGTTACTTGATTAAATTATTAAATAAAAAAAATATGACTTGGCAGTCCGACGGTCACACCACTAGGCTATCACTGCTTCTACCGTACGGCAGGCTATTATTAAGTTAGTCCAAGTAGGATTAACTTTGTTCTAATTCTAGATGATAATTTGGACTTTATGTACAGTCGCCAGCACGTTACCACAAACTGTCAAATTTTCTCATTTGATTTTGAACTTATCCACCAACATTTTAAGGTTTAAAATCATTTGGAGAAACTTGACAGTTTGGTATAATTTGGTTCTGGCGACTGTCCCTCCCTAAGTAAATTAAGAAAAAGCTTCTGAATATTTTTTTCGCTTATTCACAGAATTCAGACAGATTCTTATCACCGCACTTTAATAGGCTTTTCTTTTTGGTAGTTAAAGGGTGGAAATCTGTGTATTTCCGCACTTGGCGTAAAAGCTTTTTTTTCAACTGAAATCCAAGTATTTTGCAAAAAGGCTTTGCGTCGTGAAAAAGAGTTTATTTTTTATTTTTATGAAGAAGTAACAAGCTTGAAACTCAACACACGCTTTTTATAACGATTATGAACTACAGTTTACTTGATATTTAGTACATTTTTACTTCAAGACAATTTGTTAGAGTTGAATATTTTTAATTTGCTCTCATCAGCAATCGTTATACATAAACTCACACCTTCTTCCCATGGGGATAGGCAGAAACTATCGAACGCCACCAGCTACGCTCCTTACATACTCCTTTTGCTTCGTTTACGTTCATACATCTGGTCATACACGCACGCTGGTTGCGAGTACTACGCACCAGACCTTTCTGAAGAACATCAACACACGCCTTCAAGACATGCATACATAAACACACGCCTTCTTCCCAAGGAGGTAGGTAGAAACTATAGCATGCCATCTGCTACGCTCCTTACATTCTCCTTTTGCTTCGTTTATGTACATACATCTGGTCATACACGCACGCCGGTTGCGCACTTGATCTTTCTGAAGAACATCACCAATTAAGTGAATTATGTCCTCCTAGATCGTGTCCTGAGGATTCCACTCACCTCTGCCTCGTAAATACCTTTTGTTAGTCACCTTTCATTCATCCTCTCAACATGACAAAACCGACTAAGCTAAGCAATAGTTATAACTTTTATATAATTGAATAAAGCTTAACATGAGGACGCAAACTTAACGTAACGTAAATTATATCGTGATTTGCGAAATAAAACTTCTGAAAAGAATGCGTGACGAGGGCGTTACGGAAAGAGGCGAACGGAAGTTGTTTAAATTTTAAACATGGAACACACCGCGTCACCGCCGCGGGCTGTCCCGCTTAATATGTATTTTTTTAATTCACACTGGCTGTTTAAACATTCACAAGACCGCAGCTTTTTGAAGTAAAACTTCTTTTGCTAGCGAACGGTGATTCTTGGGTAGTAACAAATTAAAACTTAATTGTTTAATCTAAGGGGGGAGGATTGTAGCGAGTAGGCATAATATATTAAATATCTTTAGTCTTTGGCAATGTATTACCTAGCTCTGAAGTTAACTCTCTGTCCTCACCTCACAACCATTGTATATACGATCAGTCGTTCAGTAAACGTTCAACTAGTAACACGCCCTTTTATTTCAGTTTCTGAACCTTCTGATTTAATCACACCAACAATACACATATCGGCAAATCTGTTTTACTTCAGTCGTGTAGTCTAAAGCACACTCGTTTTTTTTAATAGAAAAATTACTATCCTAATAGCTTATATTAAGCTAATATTTATGAGGTAAGCACAATTAGTTCGTATCACCCATAATCAGCATATAATGATCCCACTGCTGGGACACAGACCTCCTCTCTGTGAGAGGGAGTGGGCTGTAATCCACCACGCGGGCCCAGTGCGGATTGGTATGTCACATGTTTTCAAATTTTTGGTTCTAGGACACGCCGGTTTCCTCACGATTTTTTCCTTCACCATTTTGAGAGCTGTGGTGATGAAATAATTTACCGAAACGCGCGTCTCAGGGATCGAACCAACGACCTACAACTTGTAAGTCGCGGTCGTTACCACTGGGCTACCAATGCTCTCGAATAAAGTATCTATGGATAAAGATTAATTATGTGTGAAACGAGTATTTTCAATTTTAAAATCTTTCGTATTTACGTTACCAACATTTGCTCTGCGCGTTCGTTTTAGATTCGAGTTAGGCCCACAGAGCATACGCAATTCTAAAAACCATACAGAAATTCTCACATTTCTTTCATTTTTAACGTACCTACTTCCCTACTGGCTCCTCATTTTGCTCCCACAGTATTTCTAAGCAAACTTCTTGTTCTCCGCGCCTACTGTTATAAAAACTCTAATATTTGAACATTCATTATCAATTCAAGAGTTCGCGAGCTCTCCCTTGAATGTTGTTTCGTTCAAGTCTGTGAATTATGTAATGAAACATCTGTTCTTGAGTTCTGAATAAAGGGATGGGTAATGAGAATGTAGTCTTTGAATTTTTGGTTGGAGAAGAATGTTTTATAATCAAAAGCAAAGGGCAACGGAAAGGGCTATGCTTGGAATTTCCCTACGTGATCTAATCGGAAATGAAGAGATCCGCAGGAGAACCAAAGTAACCGACATAGCCCGAAGAATTGCCAAACTTAAGTGGCAATGGGCAGGGCACATTGCTCGCAGAACAGCTGGCCGATGGCGTCGAAAAGTTTTGGTGACCGCGTACCGGAAGACGTAGCGTTGGAAGGCCTCCCACAAGGTGGATCGGTGACCTTGTGAAGGCCGCAGGTTTCCGCTGCATGCGAAGCACAGAACCGGTCGAAGTGTTGGTGCTTCGGGGAGGATATATCCAGCAGTAGACGTCTTTCGGCTGAAACGATGATATGATGATGACAAGCAATGATGGAAAGAAGAGCATAGATTGCCCTGCGGTTGTGACCGTGACAGATTTTTAATTCGTTAGTTGTCGGTTTGAATCTCAGTCAGAGGGCCAAGACATACCTACTTAGTGACATTCTAACGATGACGATGATGGAAATGTCAAAAATGTATGGGATTGACATAAGTGACATAGAGTAGGTACTGCATTGATGGTTACCAAAGTCAATGTAAAATTATTTATTTCAAATAGGCACAGAAAGCATCCGCCGATTGAAAAAGCGGCGGGACATTTTCGACCATAACAGTCAGTGCGGAGAATGACTGTGAAAAGTTAGAACGGACTCCAGTACTTGGAGTAGCGCATCACATGGGAACAGAACCATCTCATCTGCTCATAGTCTAAAAGACTGATCGAATGATAGAACGGAAAAAAAATAAAAAATAGGCACAGAAAACTGAAGACATTTGAACGTCAAAACCGAGCATGAGAATTAATCCTAATCCTAACTTTCCTAACTTAATCATTATTATAAATGTGAAAGTGAGTTTGTTTGTTTGTTATGCTTTCACGGTAAAACGGCTGAACGGGTTTGGATGAAATTTGGCGCATAGGTAGGCCATGACCTGGGTAAGGACATAATATACTTTTTATCCCGATATTCCCACGGGATCGAGACTTATGTGGCTGAAACCGCGGGGCACTGGAATTTTATAAGAAACTAGCTTTTGCCCGCGGCTTCGTTCGCGTTAATTTAGAATTTGACAATCATTTCGGGTTGTACTCTGCTTGTTCCATATTAAAATTCAATCATGATTCGAAGGACACGTGGCGCCATCTATTATCTTAAGAACGTTGTTGTTGTTTTCTTCGGGAACAGTACTTTTTTTTCGGGATAAAAGGTACCCTATGTCCGTTTTTGTACACCTGACAACGTTTGTGCAAAACTTCAGGATGATCGGTTCAGTGGTTTAGGCGTGAAAAGGTAACAAACAAACAAACTTACTTTCGCATTTATAATATTAGTTAGGATAGGAACTAAAGAATTGCTGTGCTCACAATGGTCATGTTTGTAGCCCCGAAAATTCATTACCAAACGTGATATCGAGTTGTTATCCGGAAATTGCATCAGCGGATTAAATCTTTAAAACAGTTCCTGATAAATTAAATGAAAATATTTCTGCATTTCCATTGAATCAATCGTGGAATTTTAATCAACAATCCACCAGCCCACAATATTTAAAACTGATTTATAAATCAAAAATATTGGAGCGGCCTATAACCAATAAATCTCATCCACATTTATGCAACCCTGGTACCTGATTACAAATAGCCACCATTATGCACAGGGTAACAATAAAATTTAAAAACGTGATAAATTGACTCCTTATTCGAGGCAAGAGCTTTGATAACTGAGTAACAAATTCGTTTCAATACGCTGTATAAGATGTCCAAGATTTATTTTAAAACGAAAAGGTTTGTTCATTCTGTGAACTTGCCAAATGATGACATTATTTCAATGTCATTTGGTTGAGCCATTATTTTTGTTTATACGAATAGCATGATCGGTATAGAGGCTGGCTGAGATAAATTCGAGTGGCTATTTGATTCCTAGTTGGTACAAATTATTGCATGAATCCCGTTCCTGAGCATGTGAGATAAGCAGAAAAAGGTAGTGTGAGCCAAAACGTGTTTGTAATATTCTTAACTGTATCAGTAAAATTGTGACCTCAGATCTAGACTAGTTTAGATACCGATTCGATAATTATCATACATTCTTTCACTTAATTCATGTATATCAGGTCCAGTTGAAAACCATCGTCAGACATTGTCTGGCATTCTTGCTGAACTGGGCGTTTTTTGTGCAGCCGTGAGGCACACTTTCCTGATATCGCACTTTACATTTTTCATTTGTTTTTATTATTTTTTATCTGCTTTATATTACATTGTGTGCCGTTTAGTCAGTGCTAAATAAATGTATTTTCTTTCTTCATAATTTCTTTCTATTTTCGATATTGTTAGGGTTACTTACCGCCACGCTAAACCTGATATAAATCGGCGACTGTATTAATGAAAACCTTTATTACGCCAATTCATAGGCAATAGCCATAAGTTCTCTAAACATCACAAACCACAACAGACTACTGATCCTAAATCGATCCCTACAAATTTCAACTCTAATTATATTATTCCCGCAAGTACCACAGGCGGTTAGTTTGTCACTACGACTTGATAGCTACAAATACTTATTGTTTTCCAAATAGATGCCTGGAATTTGATTTAAACTTTAAATCGATTATCGAAGTTAACCGTCCTTTGTCTGTACACAAAATAGATGGGTACAGAAGGTCGGTACCATATAGCGAATGACAACGCACGCACTCATAGACATGTTTACCGCAAAGAATAGTAGATTGTTATACAAGGGGCTAAAATGACCCATTATATACGAGGTAAATAGAAACCCAGTTATAATGGGTTTTTAGCGCCGTGTGTTACACTATACTTTTCACTACGATTGCAAGAAAATAAAATAACCCAATACACCTTGACGGCAACAGATTGAATGATTAATTTTCCTTTCTCTTCCATCTGAAAATACGGGTCGCCATTCTCACTAGATGATGACATTTTCACTGTTGTAAAATAAATTACGGTCACCAATTCAATTTGTAGTTAGAGATAAAAATCTGAAGATTACGCGCCAATGCATTTTTTTAAATTTATTCTGTAGCCGCAACCAAGGAACATACTCACCTACGGCGAAGCTGCAACGAACCGCACGCATTCTACCGAAAATACCGCCTCTTTTAGTTCCATTTTCAAAAATAAAATGTTCTTCGTTTTTTATGAAACAGTAATAAGTCGAGTCTTTATTCATGATTATTTTACTTAAGGTGAATCCGCAGCTGTAGCCCGCGAAATTAAAATTTTCTTACGTTTTTTGCTATTTGCAGGTCAGCGTCGGGGTGTATCTTAATCACAATATGATTCGCGGCTATAACAGATATTATGTATTCACATAATCATTAAAATCATTAATACAGCTACAGCTGCGGATTCACCTTAAGAATAATGACTTTTTCGTTTTTGTAGGCTCGTTGCTAACAGATAAAAATTTAAAAAAAACCTATTCCCCTAGAGGAAGATATGCTATTTTAGCCCCGCTCTTGTACGCTAAAATGACTGACTTTTTGAGCAAGAGGAGTGTAAACATTTTTTCTTTCTTTCTTCATTGTCTTTACGTGCTTTACGTAAAGCGAGTGCAAGTGCACTCGTGACTGGCATTCGTTTGAGAAATTGAGATAGTTTGAGATCGCCGTACGTACACATCTACAAGGTAAATGTGTACGTACGTCACGTCAATACGTACGTCATTCCAATGTCGTTTCACGTCATGTCAACATCTAGCTCTGTATAGAATTATTGTTAAAAATCAAAAAGAAGTAAAGATCAGTGTTGTAATAACTTTAACATAAAGACACTATCGTGGAGTTCAGTGACTAATGTTTGTGTGCGTTAAAAATAAGACATTACCGAGATAAGTGGAAAACAAATAAGTTACTGGTGAACTTTGAAAACTAAGCTATAAGTGAAATAAGTGTGGTGTAACCTGGTAAACATTAAACAAAATCGTCATAACAAGAATGTGTGATTAATATGTACCTAAACCAGTTGAATTTGATGTTTCACGGGGTAAAAGTACGAAAATAGTAATTTTTATCCGTTTTTGTTTACATCCCATTCAAATTTTTTGCACCAATAATAGACAATCTTCAACCAGTGTGACCATTAAAATTATAGTAAGAACATTTAAATCTTAAAATCGCGCCATCTAGGGTAAAACTTTATACTACCGAACAGTGTTACCAGTCCTTAATGTGTATTACCTAAAGAAAATAAACATCTTGTCATTTGAAACTGTACAACAGAGCCATCTAGTTTACAAACACATAATCACCACTCGCTCGCTTAATGATCGTAAATTTCACAATTGAATTCAATGTCTAATTGACCAAGTGGTACGTGGTAACGACTGCCAGTGAAGAGGTAGTGTGTTCGAATCTAGATACACAAGAAGTTCTTTTTGAGAATTAAATTATAATTATTTAAGATTTCTAGTATGAACTTCCTAGAAAATATTACATTTCGTCGTACGCGCGTTCGAACCAATTCGGACCCTGCTCCAGACGAAAATGACTCAACATCACAGATAATCGAGTGCACTGCTAGTAGTATGCCTGACATATCGGAAGACGAAGACTATGATCAAGTACGAGCATTAAAGGAAGAAATCCAAAAACTTGTATCTCAATTAGATAGTGCTCACAAGGAGATAGACATATTGAATCTAGAAAATAGTAAACTTAGGTTCACAAATGAAGACTTGATTAAGAAAAACCAATTATACAAAAAAGTAACAACAATTAGTCCAATTAAAACAAACCAAAGTACCCCAAAGCGAAAACCTCTAACAAACTGTAAAACAAAACAAACACAAACTGATATATCAAAAAACACACAACAGAGTTTTGATCAACAAAATGGAATAAATAAACCGCCATCTGAAGTTTCAAACCTACCTGCTAAGGAACCTAATGTTGTCTACAATGAGCTGCCATTGCACGTAACTACAGAGGGCACTACGAATACAAAACACGTATTATCGACGACTCAACATAAACTAATGTTGGAAAACACATGTTACAATAAATTATGTATAATTAGTAATAATAATGTAAATAATATATTAAGAATTGCCGAAAACACTTTTCCGAACGCCAAAATCTGTCACTACTGTATGCCCAATGCGGGTACAGCGGAGCTCCTTGCATCATTGGACAAGAAATTATTAGATTATACTATAAATGACTATTGTATAATCCTCCTAGGCGAAAAAGACTTTTTAGAGTCCAATAATTATGAAAAATTGGTTAATCACATAAAATGTAAAATCGAAAATGTAATGCATACTAATGTTATTCTATGTTCTCCTAATTTTAAATTAAAATTGAATGTCAACTTATTTAATACTAGAATAGAAGCTTTCAATCGACTTATGTACCTAAGTAATCAGACTTTTAAATATGCATATTTGTTTGATACCAACAAACATCTGGAATATAATTATAATATGTTTTCTAAATATACAGGCAAAGTCAACAATAGGGCTATTGTAAATATCTTTCAGAACTTGAATAGCTGCATAGAGCAATCACTAAACTCTGAATATGAAAATAACTGTGACAGTTTAAGTATCGTTAATAAACACGAAAGCAGTAAAATCGGCCAGTTACAACCTGGTACTATTCCCTACTACTTTAAAAAAAAGATAATGTTGGATAGAGAAACATTTTTTCGTTGATAAACATGTGTCAACTGTAACACATCTAAACGAGTTTGTAGATAATTCATTGTGTGATCGTTTAAACATCTTTCATCAAAATATGTGTGGCCTAAATAATAAGAAAGATGTGTTAGAAATTTATCTAGATAGCTTGAATAGCCCTTCCAATTACTTGTGTATTAGCGAGCATTTTCTTAATGAACAACTAGTTTCCTTGTTAAATCTGTCAAAGTACAATGTTGCATCGTATAATACCAGAGTAAATAAGTTGAGAGGAGGGACTATTATCCTAGCAGAAATGGATAGGGAATACGAAGATCTGCACATAGCCAAAACATTACATAAAATGGACAGTTTTGAAATATGCTGTGTCAGAGATGTTTCAACAGGCCTATCTGTGTGTTGCTGTTATCGTACGCCTTATGATAAAAACTTAGACACTTTTATGGTGAGGCTCGAAAAATTATTAGAACATTTCTTTAACAAGAACTGTGTTATTTGCGGTGATTTTAATATTGACTTATCAACTGACAATAAAAAAAGAAATGACTTATTAAATTTATTAACATGTTACAACTTTAGACCTTTAATTAGTTCGACTACATTTATTCGAAATGACTCACGATCTTGTATAGACAATGTCTTCTCCAATTTGCCAGACAATTGCGTGATAAGTTGCGATGTTGACCACAATGGCTTGGCAGATGGACATGCAGGATTACTTTGCAGTACAGTATTCAGAAGTAACGAACTATGTAGGAAGATAAAAAACAGTAGTGTTGAAATTACCAAACGGATTTTTAATGCAAATACAAGAAGAAACTTTAGGAATGTACTATTAAATCAAGACTGGAGTGATTTCGGAATAAACTCATTTTTAAAGCAATTCGAAGAAATGTTCACACGCTGTTTTAGAAAAAGGAAACTGCTGGTACACTCAACGCGTAATACGCAGCTACGCTGGGTCACTAAGGGAGTAAAGGTTTCTAGTAAAATGAAACGATTTATATGCGCTGGCAAAGGGAATAGACAAAATGACACTGTGATTGATTATAGGCAAAAATACATGGCTCTGTACAGGAAAGTAATAAATATGGCCAAAAAGCTAACAGTACAATCTGAATTAGCAAAATCAACGAACATCTCAAAAGATGTTTGGAAAGTTATAAACAAACATAGAAATAAGAGTGTCAAAAACAATACAAAAATTATTTTAAAATCAAATAATAAGATTATCTCAGAACCATTAGATATTGTGAATACCTTTGCCCAGCAGTTCAATTTTAATTCGTCAACTATTACATGCACAGTGCCTGCTATGGATATTCTACGTAAAAGTGCAAAAAGAGTAACCAATGACGTTGTCCTAGACCCTGTCACACCCTTTGAGATATTCAAAATGGTAAAAAAAATGGACGACAAAAAGTCTTGTGGCTATGATGACATAAATATATCGGTAATAAAAGACAATATAGATTTACTAGCGGAACCTTTAAGCATTTTTTATAATAAGTGTTTTGACGAAGGAATTTTTCCAGATCAACTGAAGATAGCCAAAATAATACCTGTACACAAAAAAGGATCTAAAACAGACCCAAAGATGTACAGACCAATTTCATTACTACCTATTCACTCAAAAATTCTTGAAAAGCTAATTAAAACTAGATTACTCAGACATTTTAACCTAAATGGAGTGTTAAGTAGAAGACAATTTGGTTATCAGAAAAACGTTGGGACACAAGACGCAATATCGACTCTAATTAAGGATGTAGTTAGCAGATTGGATGACAAAAAGAAAGTAGCTGGGCTTTTCTTAGACTTAAGTTCAGCATTTGACACGGTGGATCATAAATTACTGCTAGAAAAACTTGAGCATTACGGTGTCAGAGGCAAAGTATTGGCACTACTCACGTCATATTTAAACAACAGGAATATGTTCGTGGAGATCAAAGCACAGACAAATTCTTCTGGTAAAAAATATCCAAGTGAAGAAACATATAGGTCTCCATTGTCTCCTGTGCACACTGGCGTACCACAAGGCTCCATACTGGGTCCGATATTTTTTATCGCGTTTGTTAATGACCTTATACAACACATGAGTAGAAAAGCTGCTGGATCTATCCAGCTTGTGGTGTTTGCCGACGATACAAACGCAGTTGTTTCGGCTGACAATATACGCGATCTTAATTCCATAGTTAATCAAACCTTAGATATCTTCCACAGCTGGTTTTCTGTTAACGGTCTTAAAGTAAATGCCAGTAAAACGAATGTTATGCTTTTTCGTTCTACTTCCAGAAATAAAGATAACATTAACTGCGTCATAAATGGAGAAACAGTGAACGTGGTCCCAGTGGTTAAATTTCTGGGAGTTCACATTGATAGCCAGTTAAAGTGGAAACAAGAGCTAACACACCTAGAGAAAACAATCAGCTCTGCGTGCTACGTACTAAGAAGTCTAAGAAACGAGGTAACCATAAAACATTTAAAAATGGTCTATTACGCATTAGTTGAGTCGAAACTGAGATACAGCATACTTTTCTGGGGAGGAAGTTATGGTTACAACACTCAAAAAGCTTTTGTAATTCAGAAAAGAGCAGTCAGAACCATAGCTAGAATTCAACAGCTAGAATCATGCAAGCCACATTTTAATGACTTAAATATATTGACAGTCCCAAGCTTGTACATTTTGGTCCTACTTACTTACTTATCAAAATATATCTTTGAATATGAGACTGAAGATGAAAGGCAAAACAGGGAGAGTACAAGAAGAAAAGATCTCCAGATGAAGCAAGTGTCTCACCTGAACGTGGTAAAGCATAGCGCCTACCACAAGTCATTAAAAATGTTCAATAAACTGCCGATAGAGTTAAAAAGTCTAGTTTATACAAGTGGGTTTCAGACTAAGCTTAAACGGTTCTTGTTAAATAAGTGTCTATATTCTATTGATGACTTATAAATTAATACAAAGGTTGAAGTAACATAATTTTATTGATTTGAAATGAATAATTAATTTTTATGAATTGACTTATGAATTATGACATTTACTTTTATATTTTTTTATTTTTGTTTTTTATTTTTTTATTTTTATGTGATTTTGTATAATTATAATGATTTAAATATTGATTGCATGCATGTAATATGTTTAGTTATAGAAATTCAGACACGATGTGAAAATTGTTATTGAATAAATGAATTGAATTGAATAAAGTTAAATTTGCTAGCGAAATAATTCTAATTTGACTTCATGATAAAAAAAAAAAAAAATAGGTATACTGTAATATTAGCGAAATTCTGAACTGAAGCATTTATTTTGACATAGCTTTTTAGATTTTTTATGTTTTTGTGAATTATTTTTTATTTACTTTTGTCATTTTTTGCTGAATTCACTTTAATTTAATGATAATATTGACCTGAAATTAATTATTAATAATCTTAACCATTCATAATAGCACGCCATAATATGTGGCAAACATGTCTCAACTTATCTTTTCTTTGTAATCAAAGCAAAGCAAAGCATGCATATTTTTATTATTATAAGTGTACCTACACTGTGTTTATGCAAATAAATATCTTATCTTATCTAAACCTCCGCAGACGTGATGGGTATCTAAACAGGATAATAGAAAAAAAAATATGTGACGATTTTTTTTTTGGGGCCAATGAGTGCTGTTAGTGTAGTTATGATCTACATTTCGGAATGGGCAACTAGCTTCATCTTTCTGACTAACGGACCGACACTTTGACAATTCAAAAGTGCCTGCAAATGTTTTAATTGAAATAAATGCTTTGAGTTTGAGTTTAGTTTGGGTTACTTAAAAGAAAGAAAGAAAATACGTTTATTTGCACACAAATACAAAAAAGAATAAATTGTGGGAAGATATGCATCACATCCATGCAAAACGGCCATCGCTCAACATAATGCTGCGAGATAGAGCCCCAGCGCACGCGCGTACTTGAAGTATGAGTTCAGAAAATCCGTTTATTTGTTGTTTTACCACGTTAAAATGAACTGTAATGATAGTTTCAAGGCATTTCAATAAATAAATACGTTAATATATCGATATCCAACACGTCTGTAAAATTTACACAAAAAAACCTGATTTTTTAAACAGATTTTTCAAGTAATTTCACTACCTACGGTCGTTGGCCCCAAAAAAAACCTTCATATATATTTTTTTTAACCTGTGTGTAAATATCAATACTCATCGTGTCTGCGGGGTAATTTAATTTGACCCTGCATGTGTGCGTGCTCCTGTGTTCGTTCGTTGTATTGAGCCTTCTGTACGCCTATCTATTCTGTGGTCTGTATTGGGTTGGTTATTCCTCTTCTTCATTATGCCCGACAAAATAAACTTTTTTATGCTTTAAAAGTATATCAAAGCCCGAGGTTTCGTGTTTTGCGAATTGCCTTTTTGTATCCGATTTGAGTCGATTGTTAAAAGGATGTTCTATATCGATTTTGGATTGTGTTGTGGAAGGTAATTACTAAAGTTCTGTTGAATAAATGTTTGGTTTGTAATCGTTTGTGTTTCGTTAGTTAAGGTTGTTTTCATAATAGAGTACTTTGTAAAATGTATTGAACATTTTGGTCGACCATTTTGTACTCTGAACAATTTTGTGTACTTTTTTTTGCTCTTAGAAATGTTATCTAGATTCCTGAAAAAAAAACAGCTCAGCAGAGTTTAACTGATACTTAACGATTTTTATACTTACGTGTTATAAGTACGTAACTAATAATCCATTCTTTCCAGGGACCGTACAACCCCGGTTAAGAGTTAAGCCTTTCGAAGGGGTAACCCATTCAATGGGTTACCTATATCATGATGTAACCCATTGAAAGGGTTTTATACTAGAAAACCATTGAAAGGGTTACATGATAACCCATTCAATGGATTCTATATCTACTTGAAACCCAGTAACATGAAAAAATCATAATATTATGTTATTTCGTTATCCGCCTCGCACGCGTAGCACGACCAATTCTATCTCTATTCTACCCAGGGACCATTTTGGTTACCATTTTAGAAAAACCCTATCGAAAACCCTTTCAATGGAAAGGGTTTTCGATAGGGTTTTTCTAAGCAGTTAATCAAAAACCCATACGGTGTGGCTTAAATTAAGCCGTTCAAAAGGTTTACCGCTGCCGTATGGGTTTTTATCGAAAACCCTTTCAATGGGTTACCAAAATTTAATTTAAGCCGTTCATAAGGGTTACCCTTATCGTATGGGTTTTTGTTTAACCGCTTAGAAAAACCCTATCAAAAACCCTTTCAATGGGTAACCAAAATGGTCCCTGATTCTTTCAAAGAAAATCACATATTTCCACTTTGTTAACATAACCGAAGATTCCTAAAATTGTTATGTAGTTTTGGTGTGTAATAAAGTACACATGTACGTATACAAACATAACAGTACAACACGCCCGTAATCGTAGGCACCAGTCAAGCATAAAATCTAATATGTTCATAAATCGGGCCTTTAACACTATGTTCGGCGTACTAAGGTATTTTGCTTGAGTATACAAGACACGTAAAGGATTCTCTACTCTATTTCCTACTGATAAGGTTGGTTATAAATTGTGATTATTTATTTACTGAGATGTCTGGATACATACAAATCTTGTAGTTTATATCGTAAGAGATTTTGTTTGTGAACACACTTCATATTTTAAAGTCCAGTTTCATGTTTTCGCATTTTTCAGTCTCATTTCTCATGTTTGTTGAGTAAGGACCATATTTGAGTGACTTTTTCGTAGTAAATAAGTACATACAAGCTAGACAGAAAGATTTTGGATAGGCTATTTATTTATTATAGTACAAAGCCCAAACACCAACCGTCTTATTACAAAACAAGATTTATATTTTGAAATGGCTTAAACCATGGAGCCAGTTTTTGTAATAAGAACGTAACTGTGATTGAAATACAGTTCTTTATACAAAACTGAAAACTTAGTTCGGTACTAAGTTGTCAGTGTTTTATTAGGAACTTTACCGTAGACGGAATAAAGTTCGAAATTCAATAATGGCTCCATGGTTTAAAACTTGGGTCTGATGATGAACCTTGTTTTCTAATAAGGCCTCAAACGTTTTTGAAGTAAAACTGTGAAGGCGGCGCGCGGCGCTTCAACAATTGGACGAAAATTGACAGTGAAATTTCAAGAACGCATCACGATTAGGCACAGTTCGTTACATGAGAGAGAAGATATAACTCTCTGTCTCTCACACTAATCTCTCTTAGGTATTCTTTATTTTTTTTAAGTTTTACTTGTAGGTAGGTATTACGTGTACGGTCATACGGTGCTGCACGCGCAATTTTTTATTTTTTTTATAATAATTTTAAAATATTATGTGATAACTGTGACAACTGATAGTGATAACATAATTTCTTAAAAAACCTTCAGCTAATTCTACAGAAAGTCAAACCGAAATTAGTAACAGACCGGACTATTTAACTTAAAAGGCACTGATGTCTCTATTCATCCATTTTAATTCACAAAGATTACCTAACATTTCTTTAACATTTTCGTAAAATCAATGTCGTGTCAAAACATGGCCGAGGAAATATTTAAAAAGTGAAAGACGCAAAGGCGACGGCACAAAAGCTTTTGTTCGCCCTTCAGCCACTTCCCTTGGGCCCTTTGTTGAACAAATAAAAAAATATTCGACCATTGCGCGGGAAACACGTCTTTGTGACTAATGTCTTGGATGCCAGTGGATACAAGCTTGTTTATTGAAGCTCTTCGTGAACTTGTGAGCCTGGTACTTTTCATGACTTATTTAGGAGTACCTATCTACTAATATTATAAAGAGGTATGTTTGTAAGTTTGTATGTAGGGAGTAATCTCTGGAACTACCTGTCGGATTAGAAATATTTATTTACATTTTTTATCCCGATTCTTGAGGAAGATTCTAATAGGCTATTTAGCATCACGCTACGATCTTTAGGAGTCGGGCAATAAGAAAAAAAAAACAAAGACTACGCTAAGCGAAAACTAAGTAATTGTGCGGGCGGGCGATGCAATGCTACGCAGTGGGTCGGGGGAACAAGAAATTTCACGCGTACAAAGACGCGGGCAGAAGCTAGAGTAGATATAATGAGGTATCACTGAACCAGTAAAATGCAAAGCGACATTTTGTTTATGGAAGCTAGAATATAATAGAATACTCTTTATTATGTACCAGTGGCGAAAGCACCATATAACACGATTCCTACCGGCTTCCCTTCGGAAGTTCGCATGAACAATTCTACCGCTATTAAAAAATGGCGCAGTCAATAGTGTCTACTATTGCCAAAAAATATAGTTACACTACGGGTATTTAATTCACCATAACATTCAAACACCAAAACGCCTATTTTATTAGCTTTGAGTTGAAATAACAAACAAGAAAGTTTTGTTTGTGTAGTGATGCGTCTTTTTGGTTCTGCTACTTGACGATAGATGGTGTTAAATTCAGTAAATAAAAGACTTATTTTTAAGTGAATTAATTAATTTTTACTTTACTGATAAGAAAGTAAGTTAAAATCGGCCTCGCTTCGGCTTCTCTCATACAAAAATTGACACCTCGCCACTGTTATGTACTCCATGAATTACAGATATAAATGTTGAAATTTTACATAGGGTGACACAAGTTTGTTGTTTGTTTTTTCACACACACCACTAGCTTTCTGATGTTTCTCATAATGCGGTGTCTGTCGGGTACAAATGTCAATAGTTCATACAAATATCCCATAGATAAAAAACTTTTGGGAAGTCGGTTATTTTTAACCGACTTCCAAAAATAACACTACAAAGTGAAAAATAACTTTAATTCCGGAAGTCGGTGTCTTTGGATCTGTATTTTAGTGTTTTGCCACCGACTTTCAAAATTAAAGTAATTTTTCACTTTGTAAAAAGTTGCTGGGTCGTTGATTGTTGAGGAGTTCTCCTGGTAAGAACCAGGAGAACTGCCACTCACTATATTCATAGTGACGAGCATAAATCGCTTAGCAACCACATTAAAGTACCCAATCGAATCGCAACCCGTTAAATACTTATTATTATATTGTTCCGGTAGCCATCTATGGTCTCCACCGTCAGTTCCACTTCACCAAATGGTGCTTTTCGAGAGCAAATGCACGATCGCTATAGGTTTGCCTATAAATTTGAGGGTTTCCCTCGATTTCCATGGGATCCCCTCACCAGATTCTGATTCGGTGACAATGGAACTACCTCGGGAGTATACCCTTTCAAACAAAAAAAGAATTTTCAAAATCGGTCCATAATTGACGGAGAAATCGGTGACCAAACATAAAAAAACAAACAAACATACAGCCGACCACATAACCTCCTCCATTTTGGAAGTCGGTTAAAAAAGGACGTTAAGATCTCCGAATTTGAAATTTTTCCGGGAATTTTTTCTAATTTTTTCTTGCCATAAAAACCTATCCAAATCTGTCAAACCGTTCTCAAGTGATGCGCTTATCAACAATCAGTAGTTAATTTTTATAGCTATTTTAATTAAAAAACCCGCTCGTATTTTTTTTCACTGGAAGAAAACTGACAGGTGTTAACTATTACTTTGTAAAATAACGTGGTAAAGTCCATTTCACGAAAGAAGTCCCGCGGAAATAAGTGGAACTAATTATTATTGTATGCTAAGTTAAACAACATTCCTAAAATAACCCATGCCTGCAGCGCCACGTCTGCGGGACTTCTTTCGTGAAATGGACTTTAATGGTCATTCACTCATTCAATAGACTAGTCTGTCATTCACGGAGCTGTATTACGAATTTGGAATGCACAAAAGAACTTGCAAAAAGCCAGAACCAAAAAGGCAAGCAAAATACAGCAATAATGCTCAGATTTCCAATTGCATTCTTGAACTGAAGCAAATATTTTTACATCATTCAAATTCATATATTCCGACGGAAGTTCGCCACCCAAACTCAAGGAGTAATGGAGCAGGCGAGGTTCTCTATCAAGTTTGTCTTAGATGCTGTCTTGCTGGCTTGCGTATAGAATCTCTTCGTGAAATTGTGAGCCTGGTACTTTATGATAATTAAGTCACTCTGAAATATAGATTCCTAATTTGAAAGAAGGAAAGGATAACGTTTATTTTGACACACTTCGTGAAACACAAAAAAAATAAATAAAAAAAAATGAAAATTATGTTTTATAGTTAATCGCGCGATGGTTAATCGTGACGTAACTAGTGAAGTAACCATACGACTCGGTACTCGATACTCACGATAAATCGATTCAAGTTAAATGTCAAAACGGCCCTATTATTTTTTGACAACTTTAACAATAGTAGTGTGTCTCACGGCTGCGCCAAAAAAAATAATTTCAGCATTTAATGCCAGACAGATGCTGTCTGACGCTGGTTTTCTAATAAAGCTTTAGGACAAGTGACGGGGAGTACAAACAGTTAAAACTTACCTAACACATAATTTGAACAGAACTTCAGCAGTTCAGCGAACGGCATCGATCCAAAATTCCGAAGGTGATATTTGTGGAACACTTTACAAATACTAATTTTATTCCACGAACGGAACTCACTTATCTATTCATCTTCTACACTAACATAATTATTTTAAGTCGTTTTTACTGTCTGTCTGTGTGACCGCTTACTTCTTATAAACTACAGAATGGATTTTGATTCGGTTTTCACCATTGATTCAATTAGGGAAATTATTCCAAATAAACAAGAAAGTACAGGTGTCAATATTAATAAAAACCGGCCAAGTGCGAGTCGGACTCGCGCACGAAGGGTTCCGTACCATTATGTATAAAAACCGGCCAAGTGCGAGTCGGACTCGCGCACGAAGGGTTCCGTACCATTATCTATAAAAATGGCAAAAAAACACGTTTGTTTTATGGGAGCCCCCCTTAAATATGTGTTTTATTTTAATTTAATTATTTATTTTTAAAGTCAGTATATATCTACATATTCTGTGAATATTTCAAGCGTCTACCTGTTGTCGTTATCAATATAGAGCAAAAACGAGCAATATTTATTTTATTCTATTTTTTAGTAGTTGTTGTTATAGCGGCAGCAGAAATACATCATCTGTGAAAATTATAACTGTCTAACTATCATGGTTCATGAGATACAGCCTGGTGACAGACGGACAGACAGACAGACGGCGCGCGGCGGAGCCTTAGTAATAGGGTTCCCGTTTTACCCTTTGGGTACGGAACCCTAAAAATTAATGTCTTGCCTTAATTATAATTTTTAATTAATTATTGTAATAACTACAACAAAACACTGAAAATGTATAAATAAATACAACTAAATTATAACAATTCATCATGAATACATAAAAAACATTCGATAATACGTTCAAATATCGTAACAATACGTTAAACTAAATAAAAATTCAACTAAATGAATACAACATTTAAATTACTAACAAATTAAAATACATTTAATTAAACAATAAAATGTCATTAAATTTTAATTTGTCGTTTGGGGACTCATTGATTGTGTAATATTTATGCTTTTATATTTAGTAAATTGAATTAAGAACAGCCCGGAAAATTCCGGAAGATTTGTGTACGTAACTTAGTTATGGGACGGAAATCTCCACGTTTTGACATGTCACGTTATTAATAGCTACATTGCATCCTAGTTATATAATAAATTAGAAGCCAAGCCGATTAAAAGTAATGATGTCTCTATCTAACGGACGTATCAGAAAGTGACAGCATTACTTTGAATGAGGAATTAAGTTAAGACTTATGTGAAACTAGCGGTTTATCGGCCAAGATATCAGAAATAGAAGCATAGGGCATAGGTCAATTCACTACTTAACCGTTAGTCAAAACTCAGAGACAAAGCTCGAAATCAAAATCAGAAACGTTTTTATTATTATTTATTTATTAAAACTTTATGCACAAGTAAAAAAATACACTGTACAAAGGCGGACTTACGACGACTTACACGACGACGGACTTTAACGTTTTTCAATCATTCACATTTATTAGTTTCTCGTCAGACGGAATTCCGGGCCGAGTTAAGTAATAATGCGCGTAATGAAGCGGGTGAGGTTTTCTATCAAACTTACCTCGCGGCGAAATCCGGCGTAACATGATAGGACGGTGAATATTACCATTATATCCACTTTCTGTCTAGTTAGGGAGGGTCACGGAGAAGTCATTATTTGGGGAAGGTCAGGGTTTTAAATAAATGTACGTAACATAATAAACTGAGGCGTAACTTTAGAAAGGGTCAGGGGTAAAGTTTGCGTTTTGAAAATCACGTTTCACTCAGCTTGGTTTTCATCATGCGTAGAAAACTGATTATTATTAATTATTGTGTATCGCTATTAACCCTATATTAGGGTAGATTAAATTCCCTTTAAGGTGAGCTAGATTGTACAAATACTGCAGCTAGTGGCATAACTATGTACCTAAATGTCTATTAACTGCTCCCAAATTACGACGTTTATATATATATTTTTTTATATATACTTCCTTGTCACAATATTTTCATTATGACCTACAATTATAACGTCAACTATTAGTAGTGCCTTTGTGGACAGGATATTAATTCAGATTTGTTTAAATATGTTTTTTTTTTTTATTGTATTTATTTTTTTAAAGGTTTCTACATACCGGGGCGACTTGTCGCGCGACGCGACGCGACACAAAGGCACCGCTCGTGCCGCAACACGCGGGGCCTTTGTGTCGTGTCGCGTCGCGCCACAAGTCGCGCTGGTATGTAGAAGCCTTTAAGGATTATTTTATATTTTGTGAATGAGAACGTGAACGTGAGAACGTTGTAGTCTTAATAGACTGTACATTTTTAGACCACTTTTGGTTTCGTTAAGTACCTACATGGTAATTGTGGACAGGCCTACACTGGCCACACTGTTCATAGACCTTAATTAACACCGTAATTTGAAAAATTTGTAAAAGCCAACCATTTTTAAAAGAGTAACCGTGAAGTTTCTTGCTGGCTCTTCTCCTTAAGAAACGACCAATTGGAACCGTGCACCTAGCTGCTGACGTTTCATAAGTGCCCATGTAGGTCTAAGCAAATTAAAATATTTTATTTTGCTTAATGAAAATACAATTGTAATTGTAAAACAATTCTGATAACAGTATCGAAAGAGAGAGCACTATAACTCCAATCTTAGTTGGCCATTTAAATATCCCAACAAACTAAACTGACTATGTGACATGAATCGTCTTTTCACTATGTTTACATCCCTAACCGGACTATTGGTATCTTTTTTAGTATCAACAGTTCGGTTTGACGTCATAACCGAACTAATAAGACAAAATTAGTCTCAGTAGTCCGGTCCCGAACAAAACAACCGAACTATTGAGACTAGAGGAACTGAAAGTTACAGTAGTTCGGTGCTTTGTTAGAACCGAACTATCGCAAATGAAAGTTTCAGTAGTTCGGTCAACCGGACTAACAACCGAACTAATGCTACTAGAGGACATTAGCTAGTATGGCGCGACCCAAAAAGATAAAAGAAGATCAACACCAACAGCACTAATTCTTCCTTCTTTTGTCCTCAGAGAATCCTACCCTCTCACTCCACTTCCCGACGAGGTAGGAGGCGGTGTCATCACAGAAGGACCCTCGCTACTCTTAGCCACCTGGACGCCGAAGGGTCACGGGCTGATCACTGTCAAAGACTATGACATATACTACAGGCCGGCCCCTCGGTCTTCTACGGGCTATCGAGTGACAGAATCGGGGGTCCCTGGGACCATACACAATGGTGTTCCTGATTGGTTGTATGAAGGTATGTGGTATATTTTTTTTTTTTCTAATCACTTTAATGTTTATTAGTGAAATGAAATGAAATGAAATCGTTTATTCAGTAAATATGATAATTATTAGAATCACTTTTACACGTCATTTATGAAATTAAAAAAATAATCTAGATGTAGCTGACATTTCCTATCTGACTACTCCTGAGAAGAAATGGCGAAACAAACTCAGGGGTCAAAGTCTCTTTTAAAGTCCAGACATAATCTTGGTCAGATCATGTGAGGGCCATGTAGATCCGTGTCTGAAATGGTCTTTTGAGGAAAGAACCACACAAAGAAAGTTATAAAATACCGGCCAAGTACGTGTTGGACCACGCACAATGAAGGGTTCCGTAGTTAGGATGAATTCATCCCAAAAACAAACTTAACATTGTAGTTGAAAAACATGCTCCCCCATACATCTATATACGTTACGGTCAATTCTGCAACTGCAAATTTAAGTTGGTCGACGATTACTCGTTAACTTGTAAACCCTACTTAGCTGTGATAGTTTTCCTTTTAATTTCGTTATATATACTACTGCCATGAATTTTTTCACATATCCAAAACCAACCATTTAGCTGGCAGGGGGGGGGGACACTTCACTCTAACAAAAAATAGCACTTTAAAGCTTAATATTACGCAAACGGATCTCAGAATTGAATGATTGGTCTATCCAACGATATTTTTTTTCTCGTCTAATACATGGTGTGGGGACACCATGTATTAGACGAGAAAAAAAATATCGTCCCCGTTTTACGTGCAAGGGAGGTACCCTAAAAAAAATGTTTTTCATGGTTTTATTTTACAACTTTCTTGGCGTGATTAATATGTACACCCATGCCAAATTATAGCTTTCTAGGACTTACCGTCTCTGAGCTAAGCCGGGGACAGACGGACGGACGGACAGACAGACAGACGGACATGGCGAAACTATAAAGGTTCCTTGTTTACTACGGAACCCTAAAAATCAGTGCTGAAAATAGTTTTTTTTAAGTGATTGATTAATGGTTCTGTAAATGTTAATAATCCACTAGGGTTCAATCCTGTAGGCATTACATAATCATAATGATTATTTGCTTAAAAATTTTGTTACTAATTTTAGATTTAATAGTCAAGGATATTTGGGACGGCCTAACGTTTTCTCTGGATTGCCGTGCAGTGTGGTGCTGGACGTAAAGAATAGCACCATCCTATATCATCCCGTGGGTCTCTATCGGAAGACCTTTTCGCTGAAAGACAATTCACGTTGGATGACATGAAAGCAAGTTTCCTAGATAGCCAAAAGACAATTCAGCTACATGACATAGAATCAGAGTACCCAGTCAGCAGAGAGTCAACTCAGCTAGACGATATAAATGCAGAATGAGCTAGTAGCAAAACGTCTGGAATTGCGAATAGTCCCCCGTGGGTGTCGTAAAAAGCGACAAAGGGACTTACTAGAGAATGAGCAGCAGTATATGCATTTTAACACATAATTTGGAAGTCTTTTGGAACAGTGTTACCAATGTTGCCAGATGATTCTAATTTTTCGGAAGCAATGACGTATTATAAATAGACGCGTCATACACGAACATTAGTGCACTCAAACACAGCGTAAGCCATGATTGTAGCTACATACTTGCATACAATCATACAGCGCGTGAAGAAAAGGAAAGACCTATACCGATATCTGTTGTTAGAAAGAGATGAACTTACATATTTAGTTACGTCACTAGCTGCTGCATGTTCATTAGCGCGTACGTAATAATAATTATTATTATTGTAAATGTCAGGCAATTGCCTGGCATTACTTTGCCATTATTGAGCGCAGGTAACGCATCTAAAGGTAATACATCATTGTTGGGAAGTGATTTCGTCATTATGAAAGGGAAGTAGTAAGTTAACTGCAATTAGCTCTCAGAATATTTTATTTAACAGCGCAGGATAGGCCTTTATCAGAAGTGATCATCATATTAGTGGTTCGAGCAGCTTCAACATCATCAGGATTGTGCCGGAATATAGCAGTTCGTCGTGGACGTGGTAAAGTCCATTTCACGAAAGAAGTCCCGCAGACGTGGCGCTGCAGGCATGGGTTATTTTAGGAATGTTGCTAACTTAGCGTATAATAATAATTAGTTCCACTTATTTCCGCGGGACTTCTTTCGTGAAATGGACTTTACGACAGCGGCTTCCCCCTGACATCTTCTTCTGTCATCCAAAGACAGCCGCCACGTAACCATCGATGCGACGCTCTGCTAGAGTGACTGTCACCAGCCAGTGTCACTCTTATCCGACCTTTTCGGCGATAACAGTGAGAGACATGCCACACGATGGCGGCGCGGCGCCGGAGCGGTGTCACTGCGGCGTCCTACCTATCAAAATGTATAGTATGGCACACGGTGCCGTCCGGTGCACTCCGGCGCTGCACCGCTAGTGCTCACTTCGTAACAAAAATAGACGGCGTCACTTGTGCCGTCATACTGCTTAAAATTTTAATGCATTTATTTTAACTACGCACCTGACCTTTCTGAAAAACATCAGCCGTTAATAACGGCAAGTTTTTAATACGGGAGTTGACTTTCTCGTATTATACCTCTTAATCCTATATCTGTGGAAGTGCAGTAATTAATTCATATATTAAGATATACCTACAACATTATTTTTAGTATATGCGAAACCCGAAACACGGTCGTGCACGTGTCTAGTATTTTTATTTAAAGAATCTATGTACAAAATTTCAAAACTTTATCATGAAAAATCACAAAGTTATAAAGTCGTTAATAACGACCGGGTTGTCCGTACAAAGAAATGCAAACGGCGCCCCCGCGCCTCCAGGCTCGTCTTGCGCTCATTGATAATAATTTGGCAGTAGGTACCTAATCGTACGGCGATTGTATTGTAAGTGATTAAATGGTGATAACATTTTCCATCACACTTAAATATTTTTGGGACAAAATATAACATGGTGTAAAAATTATTGAAATCGATTCAGTTCCTTATTCTGAATAAACTATATTCAAGTTTCGCCTATACTCAAAATAATGTTGTATAAATATATTTTACAGTGAACAATAGTAGTAACAATATAGTTTAGTACAATTTCCAATATCAATGTAAATTTAAACCACTACCTCTTGAACTGTGCATGAAATTCGATATTTATCGGACGATTCGCTTTTTCAATATGGCGGACGCTCATTCAGCTGAACATTGTAATTCTAATAAAGTTTCGATCAGAACTCTCGTCGTTGTTCATTGAGAAAATTCAATTCAATTTTGAGGGTATCTAGTTGAACGAACTCCGAAAAATATAATTTTTATTGATGTGAAGGTAGTTCCATGTTGGTGATAACGTTTGGCCAATGTTTGTGGTTGGCCAATGTTGGAAAAGATTCGTTGTAAGCTGTCGACTTTGGTTGGTTACAAAATTATTTGAGTTGTTTGTCCAACTTTAGGCTTCCGACATTAAAAAGTAAAATGAAATCTTTATACAATGAGCTTACTACCTTTCCGTACTTTTGATAAAAAAATTCTCTGTAGAACAAACTATTGCTCCTTAAGGCTCCCGCAGACAGGCGCGACGCGACTGCGTGACGCAACTCAAGTAGAACACTACGAGAATCGCGTCGCGCCTTCGCATCGCGCCTTTATTGCTTTATAGCCAGCGACCGGCACAGGCCCGTATTTATAGGCCGTTACTCAGTACTCAAGCATTACTTAAGACTAAATTCAACCAATCCAATGGCTTGAATCTAGTCTTAAGTAATGCTTGAGTACTGAGTAACGTTCTATAAATACGGGCCTAATTGTCTTGCATTTTTGCTGAACTGAGGCCTATTTGGCGCAGCCGTGTGGGACACATTCTTATTCTCTGACAATTTTTTACGCACTTTACACGAAAGTGTAAAAAAATTCACATAGAAATATTACATTTTTTTGAAGTGTAACCTTCTTTATGCACGTTGACCGTTTTTTGGTAGGTGAAAAACCGATGGGTTTTGTCACCGACATGCTAAGCGCGACATGGTAATGGGACGTATTGCGCCAGACTGGCGACGCGAAGCCTGTGTACATGTATATGCATATAATAATATGTATACTTATTAAAGTGTTTAAAAATTAACCCGACAAACTTTAATTGACTGGTTTAAACCATCAAACTCAAACCGCCTTATTAAAAAACAAGATTTATATTTTGACAGGGTTTATCTTCAGACCCAGGTTTAAAACATGGAGCCATTATTGAATTTAGAACTTTATTCCGACTACGGTAAAGTTCCTAAACACAAAACTGACAACTTAGTACTGCACTAAGTTTTCAGTTTTATATAAAGAACGGTATTTCAAAAACTGACTCCATGGAGCCAGTTTATATATATAATAAAGTTCTAAATTCAATAATGGCTCCATGTTTTAAACCTGGGTCTGAAGATAAACCTTGTTTTGTAATAAGGGGGTAAATGTTCGTAAATCGGGCCTTTAACACTATACACTATACTACACACTATACACTTTAAAAATATATAAACCTGGGTCTGAAGTTAAACCTTGTTTTGTAAAACAAGTTAAGTAAGAAAACTTTAACTATGGGACCAACATGTTTTTTTTTTGGCGATTTCAAAGTTGTCTTTATATTATCTAAAAAAAAACGTGTTCGTCCCATAGTAAAATTTATTCTGCGCGAGTCAGACTCGCACTTGGCCGGTTTTTTTAAATATTTTTTTTATGGTGTGAATAATCCATGTAATCAAGCAATGTAACAAACGAACGAGAGTCGTGGAAAAATGTAGGAACTTTAATGTTCAATATCTCCGTCAAAATCAAAGTCAATTATCACAATAACGGAGAGAACAAGTGACTTTCAAACAAAACTTTACATTATTATTGCATACAAAAATGTCCTATAGACTAAAATAAATTCAATAACTAATACTCTAACAAATATTTTTATATTTTAAAAATTATTTTATGCTGTATAAACACTTTTTTTGTAACCACTGACAATTTTGTTTTAGTAGTTTATTTTTCGGCTTCGTTAAACGTGTTTTTACATCCATTACTCAACATTAAGCAGTCAATAGTCTGCATAAAGTTAAGAATATAAAATAATGACTATATTTTCACTCTCTGTAAGCACAAGTTTTCGCATCATTTATCGATATTTCCCTACACTACTGCATCTCGACTCGCTGTATAAACACTTTTTTTGTAACCACTGACAATTTTGTTTTACTAGTTATTTTTCGGCTTCGTTAAACGTCTTTTTACATCCGTTATTCAACACTCAGCAGTCAATAGTATGCATAAAGTTAACAATATAAAATAATGACTATATTTTCACTCTCTGTAAGCACAAGTTTCCGCATCATTTATCGATATTTCCCAACACTACTGCATGTCGACTCGCTGTTTACAAAGTGCACGTAGGAGACCAACTTTGTGAGTTACGAGTCTAGCAAGTTTCTACAAGTTCTGTGCGTCTTTACTAACTTATAATTGAGGTATGTTATTAATGATTAAACTTAACATAATCAGCCTATAATTTTCTCACTGCTGGGACACAGGGCTCCTCTGGGTAAGAGGGAATGGGCCGTAATCCACCAAGCAGACCCAGTGCGGGTTGGTGGATGTCATGTCTTCGAATTTTTGGTTCTAGGACATGCCGGTTTCCTCACAATTTTTTCCTTCACCGTTTTGAGAGCAGTGGTGTTAAATAATTTACACAAACTAAAGCTCTTGTCAGGGTTCGAACCTACGACCTACAACTCATAAGTTGTGGACGTTACAACTGCTCACTGGCTGAACTTACTTGTACCTACCTAATAGTCATATTTTATACATTTGAATACCCTTATTTTATAAGGTCTGACGTACGCGGTTTCATTTGCATCCTAAGGAAATTTGTTCATATATCTTCAACTTAATTACCAACCCCCCCTTACTTTAACTTCTATATTAAAAGTACACTTTGCTTATTACAAATTAGAGGATTATATCCAAGATAAGAATGCCTGGAAACATGCTGGTCCAGCTCCATAGGACAATCTAGAGTCTAGACAAAATCAAACTGGTTGCTATTTTAATTGTATAATTTATTATTTTTATGACATTTATTTTACATTCTGTTTCCCTTATTAACTCACACACTAATATTATTTTTTTTAGGAAAACCTTTTTTTTTTTTTACAATTATTGTAAATATGTGAGCACCATGTATCTATCACATAATTAATATAACTGTAATTGCTTCATTATTAATTATTTTTACCTATTGTGGTATAGTAATTTTATTCTAGGTGCATCGTCTTCACATATAATTATACAATTGATGTAAGTACCTATACAAAATCTTGTATAACATTTTAAAAGAGTAACGTTGGACTTTCTTGCCCATTCTTCTCCATACGAAGCTACCTTTTGGAAGGGGCGACTAGAATCAATTCTATTTTCTTTATAAATTTTGACGTTCAAAAGTGCCATTTATGTGCCTATTTGAAATAAATAATTTGACTTTGACTTTGATAAAAGTATGCTCAGTATGTTAGCAGAAGCAGCCTAATGTTCCCATAGCTGGGTCACAGACCTCCTCTCTGTGAGAGGGATTGGGCCGTAATCCACCACGCGGGTCCAATGCCCGTTGTACCGTATGCAATGCGAATTGGTGGTTTCACGTTGTGTCTTCGAATACTTAGTTCTAGGTCATGTCCGTATGTTCGTTCTCTTTTAGAAAAGAGGTTCAGTCTATAGTCTAGGGAAATTCAAACCAAACTTTTGGCTTTTGCATTAATTTAAAAAAGCAATTTTTTTTATTTAACGTGTAGGGTATTGACAAGGAAGTATGTTAAAATGTATACCGCGTTTTTTTAGGAAAACATGTTATTTAAATTTCACTTGGTAGAAATAAATATTAACAAATATGTTTGTATGAAGTGTTTGGTGAAGACATGAGGTATTACAAGTAGGTTAGAAAATTAAACAATTTCATCCACGGAAATTTCGTTAAAAAAAAACGATATTAACAACGGTTTTTTGCATTAAATTCCCTAATTATTATTTTTTTTTTAACATAAGTACTGTGCTAGCGTAAGAAATAGATTTTTTGCTAAGTTCAAAAACGACTCAAGAAAAAAATCGCTGTTAAAATTTAGTGCAGTGTTCAAAGCTAATTTCCCCAGCCTAATAGACCTATAACAGTTGGCCAATTACTAGCTGAGGAGAAATTCCCGTAATATGGAATTCGAAATAAGAACGTTTGAATTCTAATGTCAATTTCAATCTGTCAAAAATAGGTTTAATTTCCATACAGTTTTGACATTGATGTCCGTGAGATGAGATTGTGACTAGACTTTGCATGTTTTTACACATAAATACATAAACTCACGCCTTCTTCCCATGGGGTTAAGCAGAAACTATGGAAAAGCACCTACGCTCCTTACATACTCCTTTTGCTTCGCCTATGTTCATACATCTGGTCATACACGCACGCCGCCGGTTGCGAGTACTACGCACCTGACCTTTCTGAAGAACATCACCGGTTAATAACGGCATGTTTTTTAATACAGGAGTTTACTTTCTGATATTATACCCCTGTTATATCCTATATCTGTGGAAGTGCAGTAATTAATTAATACATTGAGATATACCGATTCTTAAAACGTAGGTAGAAGGAACAACAGGGTTTTTGTTACATCTTGTATACTACATTGTTATATAGACTAAACAAAAGAAGAACACCTTTTGTATTTCCATTGCACTTTAAAATAATAGCGTATTATTTAAACCAGTTTTAATATTAAGTAATATAATTTTAATAACGTTCCTTTCGTAGTCCAGTTGTATTGTATTTCCGCTTTTCCCTAACGGTTAAAAACTCCTTGGCTTAAGTATTATTCCTCCTTGTTTTAAGTATTATTTAAACTTCTGTATCCCAAATTGAATTGTTTCTGCGAACAATTGCTAGGGCACTTCTATGTTTCTCTTTCTCATTATAGCACAGCATTGATTAAATATGTTAATATTTATCCTTCACCCCTTCTGCATAGCTTGCAGCTCCATTTAGTTCCTGTTAAATAATAAAACATGCCATTGGCGGCTTTAGGGGTAAGGGATGACGTCAATAGGCAGCAGCGGCCTTGTCTGCTTATAAACTACAAACAACTGCAATCACTAACACGTTTGATTCGATTGCGGTGATGATTGCAAATCTTCTTCTTCTTTGTGTTATCTATGTATGTATTTATTGTATACAACATTATTATTAGTTTATGCGAAACCCGAAACACGTACAAAATTTTAAAACTGTATCATGAAAAATCACAAAGTTATAAGGTTGTTATGTTACCGGGTTGTCCGTACAAAAACATGCTAACGGCAACCCCGCGCCACCAGGGTCATCTTGCACTCATTGATAATAATTTGGCAGGGACAAAATATAACATACTTAGTGTAAAAATTATTGAAATCGTTTCAGTTGCTTATTCTGAACAAACTATATTCAGGTTTCGCATTTAGTAAAAATAATGTTGTTTAAGAAATAGATACTATTTGATTTGAGTATTGTCTCTCCGTCCCCCTTAATCCATCCAAAGTTGTCTTTAAAAGATCGCTTTTAGCGATAAGACTTATAGTTAGTTTTTTATATAAACATATTAGAACGAAGTATTGTATTTATTTTATTTCTTATTTTGTTTATTTTTCACGTCAACGCCGTCTTTCACTGAAACCCAGCGCTGGGGCTCTGTCTCGCATAGGGTATGCTGAGCGATGGCCGTTTTGCGTGAATATGACGCATATTTTCCCTCAACTTGCTCTTTCGTGTTTGTGTTTTTATTTCTTTGCGTCATGTTTACCGCAAATAAAGGTATTTTCTTTCTTTTCTTTTATGGTGTGCATAATAATGAGTATTCTATTCTATTCTTCTTGACATTTGTAGCAATTAACTAGGAAAGTTTTGAGTCATGCATGTGGATGGATGGCTATACGAGTAGGGGAAAACCAAAGAAACGATGGATGGACTGTGGGAAAGATGATTAGCCTAGAAAAGTCTACTGCTATGACAACTACAACAGAAGTATGGAAGATAAAGTCATGTTGCGCTGACCACAAATAAATAGGAATAAGGGCAGAAGAATGATGATTTGTATTAATTAAGGCGACGATAACCGAGTTTTAATGATTTTATACTGAAGATCACGTCTAAACGAGTAGTGTTAATGATTTGAAAAAAAATATATGTTAAATTAGAGCATTTTCTCAATAACTTGATATGTGAATATTTTAGATTTTGTTTACATTACATAGTGAAATTAATTTGTAAAATTATGTCTCACGCGGATAAAAAACTGAGAATGGCGCAAAATCTACCAAGCGTATTTTTCTGAAACCTTCACTAATTTAAAGATAATTTAATTATTGATCTTTTAGTGTACGCGTTTTATTAAAATACCTTTTGGTTTGTGTATAATAAATTAATAATGCGTCAAATTGGAGACAGCGCTCCTTGATGGGCGAGTCCGTGCGTCCGTTGCGTGAGGTCAGTACAGAACACGCAAGCTAACCACTCAAGGTCACTGGCACATATCTACGTCTTAACGAAACACCCAATCCCAGAAATGGAAGTTATCCATTGTGTCTTATGTCTAAAAATTTAACTCCAAACTCGAGCACACCTCCCCAACCTTCATTGTAACAGAAATAACTGCCGAAATTTCGCATAAAACACGTTTCACCCCTCCAAGCGCATCTCTAGTGGCAACCTGGCAGATGCCAAGGAATGTGGCGGACTGGCATCCGGCACAATCTGACAACTGGCACGCAAATGAGCCGAGTGCAAGAGCTCATTAAGATAAAGGTGGGCGCTCGTTTACAAGCCAGGTAACGGAATAAAATGATCATTCCCCTCCCTCGGGGGTGGAAAATTAGAACGCCTTGTGGTTAAGGGTTCTTTAGAATGGTTTGCGTCTTTGTGGACGATCTTTAAGGCTGGTATGAGCAGTAGTTACCTGTTTGGATATGATATTATCATTTTGTGCTTTTTGTAAGTAAACTTTATATTCTAAATAAATATTGGGTTGCAAAGCTGAAACCTCTATTCAATTGGAATAGATGCATTTTCTCAACTTATCTACATATTATATACAACTTATCTATATATATATATAAAAATTGAGTCGTCACGGGACGACTGGCAGACTGCCAGACTGGCACACATTTACACACTACTACATATAGACTGTATAGTGGCGAGGCTGCCGATCGCCACGCGGCATGCGTCGCCCCGCCAGCAATCGGTTTTACGTGCGCCTAAAATCAATAAAAATCAATTTTCTTCTTTTAATATTGTTCTTAACCGGTTGTTCTACACATTTCCGAGAAATAACCGTCAATACGTATTATTAGAACGTTCCTTAATTTTACATAGCTAAATGAAACACTAAAATCTTAACATTTCACATCAGAATTTTCACATAACAAAGGTTTTGTAACTGAACAGATGCAGCTGTGCTGCTGGGGAGTTTGTTGTGCCACTCCTTCTAAAGCACTAGGAACCGGTAAAACCTACATGGGCTATTGCCCATGTAGGTTGCATGGGCAATAGCCCATGTAGGTTTTACCGTTCAGTTAGAAAACCTTTATTACATACAATAGTATGCTAATATGCTAGTATGCTGGAACACAAAACATTAAATTGAATTAGCACACGCCACTAGGTATACCAACAAAAAAACCCATCGAAAACTATACTCAAGCAGAAATATAACATTTAAAACGTAAACAGAACTTAATACCTAAATAAAAGCCTCCAGGTACAAAAGGCTTGCCCTCTTACATATATAGCGATAGCTGTAACTCGTTGTGAAAGATGTAGGGTCCTATTCCCGGCCGGGCATACGACGACACTAATTGATCTAGGCACACGTAAACCTTGACATTCGGGTCAGATAAATGAAAGTTTTCCGCTATATTTGAGCCAATAGCCTTGTTTGTTTGATACCTAGGTTTTGTCCACATAACGAGGAAATATTTCATCATCATCTCATCGACAGCCTTGTTCTACCCACTGCTCAGTAAAGGCCTTCTTCCTTTTGTGCCATGCTTCCCTGGTATGTGCGAGTCTCAAGAAAATGTATAGCATATGATCAGGCAGCTAATGTACCCACTGCTGGGATACAGGTCTTCGCTCTTCGAGAGGGAGTGGGCTGTAATCTACCACGCGGGCCCGGTGCGGGTTGGTAGATGTCACATGTCTTTGAATTTTTGGTTCACGAAAAAAAATTTGCTGTTCCCTACATTTTGACGAGTTATGAGTACATAAATGTAGGGAACAGCGGATTTTAGCGATTCTGGTTCGGTCCCATGGTAAATGTTGTTCATAATGATAAGAAAAATGACTCCTTAAGAGCATAAGCATAATCAGCCTATAATGTTCCCACTGCTGGCACACAGGCCTCCTCTCTTCGAGAGGGACTGGGCTGTAATCTACCACGCGGGCCCAGTGCGGGTTGGTAGATGTCACCTGTCTTCGAATTTTTGGTTCTAGGACATGCCGGTTTCCTCACGATGTTTTCCTTCACCGTTTTGAGAGCAGTGGTGATTAAATTATTTACACAAAGTAAAGCGCCGGCCTGGGTTCGAACCCACGACCTATGACTCGTAAGTCGGGGCCGTTACCACTGGGCCACCACTGCTCCTTAAGAGGTTGTGCGTTAATTCTGAGACATATTGTATACTACTATTCTCAAACTACCTTTATTTAGCTCCCAGCTCAAAAGACAGCTATTCAAAAATATTTCGGTCTAGGCACTAGGCACGTCAACCATCCGGAAAATTAAACATGAAAATATATAGAAAAGGAGGTCCTGCCATCAATGGAATGTCCTCACTAAATTCTCTAAGCTTCTCGACTATTTCATAGTTATGTCTTCGCAAACACTCCCAAAAGGGTTCTCTGCCTTTTCTGTGAAAAGGTCTCAAAAAGCGGAAAGGTTTCGAATTCCTCTGGGAGTGATTGTGTTAAGTTAGTTGAATGGTAGGAAAACTACGCAAACATTCCAGTATTACTGCCTTGTTCGTCTAGTGGTAGGTCTTGGGTTCAAATCAAATCAAAAATATTTTTATTTCACATAAGCCTACATGGGCACTTATGAAACGTCAGAAGCTAGGTGCACGGTTCCAATTGGTCGTTTCCTATGGAGAAGATCCGGCAAGCACCTCCACGGTCAATATGTTACCTCAATGAAACTCCACGGTTCGATTCCCAGGTCGGGCTATATGTTATTAGGTTTTTCTATCTGTGATTTCTCAGTAACAGCCTGAAGTCTAGATTTGTCGGTTGATGGCAATAGGCTCGCCCCCTATTAACTGGGATTTAAACTTAACAGGCAAAATGTGGATGCACTATAGGCACACCTCTGGCCAAACCTTCGGGAAAACAAGCCGTGATGTTATGTTATATCCCAGTATTAATGGTACGGTCAGCAACGAAAGTCGATTAACACTGTTATATATTTACATTATCATCTAAATTGACACAACATTATTCGATACACAGCTTTTCAGCATTTCTACATGTATTTTCAGCATGTTAACGAGTTTCGTTGCTGAATATAATAAGTATTAGATATGCATACTGATGCAACCTGTAGACTTGTCAGATATTTTGTAAAAAAATTATAAATACATGATAATAATTATGTTAACATTTATTCTTTTAAAATTTTCATGCGTATGAATACTTTACAGTTATTATTTTTGATTTATTAAAATTATGTGTGTTTTTAGAGTAAATAATTGGTCTCATATAAATAAGGGCTGTTAAAAAAACTGGCCAAGTCCGCGTCGGACCACGCACAAAGAAAGATTCCGTAGTTGGGATGACTTTATCTCAAGAATAAACTTAATAACATTGTAGTTGAAAAACATGATGAGGAAAAACATACATTCCAAGTGCAAATGTAAGTTTGTACGCACAATATTGAGTGATTTATAGTGTTATTTTAAGACCATAGACTTCTTTTAGGTTTTCCTGTAAGTAATCTATCAATAAAAAACTATTTTTTTTTCAAAATTGTAGCATCGTGCTGAGATAGGAGCCTTTTAGCCTCGTACAGGACTTTGTTTTTATTTTCATTTTACTTTGTTTTTTTTTTCTTTTATGTTTCTTAGAGTGTGTTTTAGTTTAATTTTGTGATCTCCCAAGAAGAGTGAGTCCCAATAAATATTTTTTTTTCTTTCTTTTTCTTTAACTGGTTAATACGAGACCCCTTGGAAAGACTGGTTGTCTGAATACCCGAACCATTACGCAATAATTTCCCGCAGCGAGCTATTATTACACTATCTGTAGCAACCTTGTTTATGTTACCCTAGTAAGCAGACTACCCCACATAGATTGTAGGGCAACTATAAATATTATTTATCAGAGGGATGCCTTGTATAATAGAGTGGAAAACGTGTGTATGGTGGCAAGGGGTTGGGTACTATTATAACATAGTGGAGCAAAATTATATCGATGTAGGTATTGCCCGCGGTTCGATTCGCATAGTTATAAAACAGATATCAGGCGTTTCACTTTTTGTCCATTTTTAGGGTTCCGTACCTCAAAAGGAAATAACGGAACCATTATATGATCACTCGTGTGTCTGTCCTTCTGTCGCAGCCAATTTGCTCCGAATATACCGGACCGCTGTCCTTCTGTCACAGCCAATTTGCTCAACAATGCTTGGTCAGCCGTTTATGCTTCTTCAATAAATTTTACCAATAATAAGAAAACACTCCGCAAAAATATCACGAGGAACTAACTGTGGACGAGTCACGACAGTATTTCCAAATGTAATGATCGGTGATGCATAGCTCGGCCGTTCAAATAATAAAATGATAATGCGAGAAAATCTTACCGCATTATCATATTATTATTTTTACAAAATCTTTTTACTTAAAATTAAAATCCAAACTACCTACAGCCATATTACGAGTAGTTCTGAACACACAACTTTTTTTGGGATGAAGAATAATATATTAGGTACTTATTAATAATTATGTTATTACTGTTACAGAACCAGGGTTATTAAAACATTGAGTGTTTTAATTATTTAACATAACATATACATGTTTCCACGAAGGGTTGGGCTACTTATTGTACTCCCAAATTTAGTTTAAGTACTCATACCGTAAAACGGGGTGAATAGAATTGCAGGGGTGAATCGAGACGCAACTTTAAAATGGATTTTAACCTTGAAATAATATACCTAGTTTGTTGCCAAGAAGGACACTTATCCGTTATTATAGTACAGGTTTTTTTTTTTTTTTAATTATGATATATACAAAGAACACAGGATTAAATAATAGATAGCAATCAAAAATCACTAAGGTTTAAACTTATGCTATCGTGAGTCTATCTCATTATCAAACTATACAATTATAAAATCTTTAGGTCATTAAGTGGTTACAATCATTACTTTAAAATACTTAAGTAATATTGCCTAAGTTTACATTTTATATTTTTAGGTGTAATACATTTATTTATTTCTGAGGATAGACTGTTTATAAGTCTCGGTATAATAAAACCGGTAGTTCGCTCGCCATACGTATTGTTGGCGGGCTGTGTACGAAGCCTATTCTCAGAAACACATTACAGTCCTTTTTGGAAAAACAAAATATTATTTCAACGTTAAAATCCATTTTAAGTTGCGTCTCGATTCACCCCTGCATTTCTATCACCCCGTTTTACCCGGTAACATATAATATTAATGTGAAAACTTAAAACTTTGGAATAACATATCCTTACGATATAAAAAGTAAATAGTAGTAATACATAAATACAACATCCCCCAGAACTAACGCACAACCTCTGAAGGGGTCATTGTACTCATCATTATGAACAACTTTTACTACTTATGGGAACAAACCTGAAATAGCGAAAAAGAATCAGCTGTTCCCTACATTTATGTTCGAATAACTCGTCAAAATGGTCAATGGTCCCATAGTAAAAGTTATTGATAATGATGACTACAATGACCCTTTAAGAGGTTGTGCGTTAATTCTGGGACATGTTGTAAATATGCGTAAACATGTACACAGGCCGCTGCACGTCGCCTGTCTGGCGGAACACGTCACAGCAGGCCGTGCTCGCCCCACTGGTGGTAGCTTCGCATCATTAAGCTTTTTCCAGGGCGTGTCATACGAAACCAGATCAAAAGCACTCGACAGGTCAAGGAAACAAGCGTAAACCGGGGTGCTACGGCGTGTGTATGACTCCACAGCATGCTTAAAGCCCAATATAGCACTGTCGGTAGCACAACCCTTTTCGAGACCCGAACTGGTTGTCATGCAATTGAACATGTCTATTTAGTTATAGAAGTTTTCACAACAAAATCATTTCCCGGTACAATTTTTGATTTCAAAATAAGAACGTCACGATGAGTGAAGATAAACTTATGTAGGTACACGGTATTAACCCCAACATCATTTAAAAAAAGAACTTCCATGAAAACATCACAGGCTCAAGATCTCAATTTAAACCAAGGAAATCAGCGCCAAAATTAAATCAATTCTTGAATAATACTCTAAAGCCCGCAGCTCACTTCATTCCAAGTCTTTCTATTAAAAAGTTTAAGGTTACTCTGTGGTTTTCATCGTTAAGGTGCGCGCTCACGAGACGTCTCGATGACATTCCACAGATAAGATAAGTCGCGAAGACATCTGCTGAATAAATTCTTACGGAACGAAATGAATGAAAAAATTGGAACGAAATGGTGATGGTTCTGTAGAACTGAAAAGATTTATGTAGAATGAGGAGGATCTTGTTCTGCGTAAAATATGGTTATTTTGCAGTAGTAAATATTTTTTTTAGCAGCGGTTTCACCTCCATTCATAGGTTTTTTTTTTTACTGTTTACTTTCATTTATAAGATGATATGTAATTTGTGTACATAGAGGTCAAAATAAAGAATGAAAGACAAAAGTAAGTTCGCCTGTATAAATGTAATTTGAATATCAACTCTTTATAGTTTTAGTTTGCAATTTCGAATGTATAAGATTATATTATTGACATTGTTATTAATTTTTTTTTGGCGATTTTTTTTTTAATGTTTATTGTTCTTTTGTAATTTGACATAACAGATTTTGACATTATCAGATTATCTAAATTCTATAAATAATAATAATTGTGATTGTTGTTAATGTTTTGTAATATTTTGACATTAAGCTTATATTCTTGATTGTATAATTTGCGAGAGATTTATATTTAATTAATTTTTATTTTTTCAATCAATCAATATTTTGCATGCCGTAATGTAAAATGTACCGGGACACTTAATAAATATTCCAACTTATATGTATACCTACATTATCAGCAAATAAATAATTTCTTTCTTTCTTTCTTTCTTAGTTTAGTTAGTATATAATTTTGTTATTTTTATAAATTAATTAGTTATAAGTTGTTATTTATGTACATAATATTTTAATTCTAACTAAATAAAAAAGTTGAACACTCTTTATCTAATGTTATGTGTACAACAAATAATATGAATATTTTTAGCTAGAGTAACTGTCACCAGCCAGTGTCACTCTTATCCGACCTTTTCGGTGATTCCAGTAACATCGTGTCAAAACTAGACGGCGCCACTTGCTGCGCCGTCATATACAACATTATTTTTAGTATAGGCAAAACCTGAAAATAGTTTGTTCAGAATATGGAACTGAATCGATTTCAATAATTTTTACATCATGTTTGTAATTTTTTGTTGTCCAAAAAAATATTTAAGTGTGATGGAAAATGTTATCACCATTTAATTACTAACAATATAATCGCTGTACAGTTAGGTACCTACTGCCAAATTATTATCAATGAGCGCAAGATGACCCTGGAGGCGCGGGGGCGCCGTTAGCATGTTTTTGTACGGAAAACCCGGTAACATAACAACCTTATAACTTTGTGATTTTTCATGATACGGTTTTGAAATTTTGCACATAGATTCTTTACATAAAAATACTAGACACGTGTTTCGGGTTTCGCATATAATAAAACTAATATTGTATATAATGTTATTCCAAAGTTTTATGTGCTTAATCCTGATGGCGTCAAAAAAAAAATAGGCCGTTATGGGGAGTCCCATGACAGCCTATTTTTTTTATTGTTTGCAGGGCTGGCTCTTTTCTATGGCTTTATAACGTAAAGTAATCATAGACCAATAACGTCATATTCATAACTTAGCTGAGCTTAACACGGTAAGCTTCCTACCATAAGCTAAGCAGCATGAGTAACTTACTTTAGTATAGACTCAGGAATATTTTAATATCCAGGCCATTTTTGTAATGCAAGCCTACACCTGTGACACAAAGTAAACACATGTAGGGTTATTTATGTGTTAAATTACTGTCGGCCTTCAGACAACTTTAGGTTCACCTGGTGTACGGTCTGCGCTCTTTTTATTTACAAAATTTTACTGCGAAAAAGGTATTTTCTTGAGGAATTTCACAATAGCAACCCGGATTCTGGATTTGTGCTCGGTTGATGGCAATAAGCTCGCCCCCTATTACATGGGATTTAAACGTACCTTAATGGCGGGTTACTATAAAATATCAACTTTTTTCAAATAATTTTCGAATTTGAGCTGTAGTTTTTATTGATATTATCTTTTTAGTGTTCTTGATGTTATAAAGAAGGATGTAATCAACAAGATCCGAAGTGTATTTTAGAAATATGTTATGCGTAATTTGTTTTTTTTTTTTATTAAAGTTGGGCAAAAGTTGTTCTTAGGAAAGGGCTACGTTAACCCTAACCCCATGAACTTTATCGGTGAAAAATGTGTACTTGCAGCTATGAGTCCCCAAAGAAACCATCAAGGGCGGTAAGATTGAATATCCAGGCGGGGTTTAATTTAAGAAAAAGGTTCGTATTAAATTAAAATACGATGTAAAATTAACATTCTATAATTTCAAAAATTTTGCAAAGTTTGCAGCAGAAAAATATGCCAGTGTTACTGTCAAAATTTCTAATAGCGCGAACATGTAGTGACATTCAATCGAGTCAATAAAACAGTTCCGCGAGAACGCGTCTATATCACCATCTATTAGTTGCTGAAAGAACTAATACGATCGGTTGTGTGGTCGCGCTACACGGCGGGCTATTTCTCGATTTGGGCCAAAGTTATGTCCTAGGGTCAAAGTAACCCGCCTCTACCGGTAACTGGCGAAATGCATCATTTTCATGACGGCCGTTATGTGGCCGCCACCGCTCTTCTAGAAAACCGTAACTTTATGTACACTGAAGTATCGCCTTGTACAGGTTATTTTAATTTCATCATTGATTACTCTACCTACTTACTCTGCTAAATATAGTCTATAAGTCTCTCTTCTGCAATGTTTGTATACACCAACCAGTACCAGGCTACCATGTACGGTAGAGAGCAAAGTAAACAGTGCTTCTGACCTTTACAAGACCCGAGTACGGTCGGCAAACTCATGTGAATATTTTATTAATTTAACGAACTTTAGGCACACATGTGGAATTTAAATATGGAAGCTTTTTTAGTAAAATGGCGACTGGGTAAGTCGATGAGTGAGGTACCATTTAGTGTCCCGGTCACGTTTTCGTCGGCTACCGGTCCTTTTTATTCTGTACCTAGTCAACTTCACGTCTATGTATGCAATTTTCAGAGCCTTTATTTCGTACCAGTAAGGTCGGGTTTCGTGTTTCTACGTGTGTTTGGCCGTATCTATGTTTGAGAGCACGTTTGGCTGCCATCCTGCAAGTTCTAGCTACCATGTAAATGTGTATATTTACATTTAAAATAGACTGAAATGTATGCATAGAGATGACTGAAGTGTTTCTTGTTTCTAGGTGAGGTGTAACCCTACGAAAACATTTATGCCGAGTTAACTTTTAGAATATCGTTGATTGGTGTATGTTAAAAATCATGTTAGTCGAACATAATATAATCACGCACTTGAAATTAAGGCAATGCCTTGGTTTATCTTATTTTTAGCATGTAGACTTTTACATGATAAATTAACAAAGCTACTTTTTAGAAAAATTCTCACAGATCTACCCTTATAGTATTCGCTTTCAAACAAAAGTCCAAATATTAATTAACTTTCTGCTGACCCTACGTTCGTTTTTAGCAAACAGCAGCCCATTCAAGTGGAACTTTTTATGCTGACGCTATAACATCTCTGTATAGTTCTAACGAGAGGTAGCGTTGGAGAAAAACATGGCTGACTGAAATTTTCGCATCTTTGCATTTACCCGAGCGTTAACAATACAATCTTTTTCGCTAACCGTACACAGTGTGTTTTAACTTTATGGCATTTTTAGTATAATTAAGGAACTGGCGTGTTCTTTTACATACTGAGTGTAAGAGAATACTGTGGTATAATGAGGGTGACTTCATTATGTACCCTGATGTGTAGGATACATTGCCCGTAGCGTGCTTTTTGAATGTATATAGATCTGAGGTTATACTTTCAGGATGATATAATAATAATAATAATAATAGCCTTTATTCGACAATCTTATAAAACATGAATGACAGTAAACTAAAACTACAGTAACTAATTAAACTTAAAAATAATTATTATTTGACACCGGTATCACGATTGTCTTGCGTTTCCGCAAAGGCCTCCCCTAAAACTTGCCACCCTTTCCTATTATGGGTAGGTACTTTCAGGATGATACGAATGTATTAATTTCGATGATAGTACACAGCTTGTCAGTACCTAGGTTTAAATTGGGCAGCGTTTGGAAAACTTCGTCAAGTCTTCTCGTCGCCTATCCCCCAGGGTCTGAAGACATAGGTCTTCTAACGTGCGTCCTGCCCGTCATGACATACGGTGCTGAAAGGTGGACACTGACAGTCGGCCTGGTCAAGGTCGCCCAGCGCGCTATGGAGCGGGCTATACTCGGGATCTCTTTAGGGATAAAATAGAAACCGACGTAGCTTGCAGAGTAAGCAAACTAAAGTGGCAGTGGGTTGGCCATGTTCGTCGAAGGACCGATGGCCGATGGAGCAGACGAGTCCTGGAGTGGAGACCACGTATCAGTAAGCGTAGTGTGGGACGAACCCAGCTAGATGGACCGACGAACTTAAAAAGATGGCTGGGACAGACTGGAAGTGGAAGGCGCAGCCTGGGAGAGTCCTATTTCCAGCAGTGGACTGCGTTAGGCTGAGTAGATTGATTGATCTTTAAACTCTCAATGCGTATGATGACAGTAAATCAAATGACTTACTTACAATATTTTTTTCTATGAGGTATTATTTTTGTATTAGTAGGTTTTATTATATGATATGAGTTCCGTGTGGTGCCGGACGTAAAGAATTGCACCATCCCATTTCTTCCCGTGGGTGTCGTAAATGGCGACTAAGGAACTTACTAGAGAATGGGCAGCAGCGTCCTCTGTGCATTTTAACACCATATTGCGATCGCCAACCCGCCTGCCAAGCGTAGCAATTATGGCAACCGCCCTCCCCCCTCAAATGACAAGTACAAAGAAGGAACGTGGAGGTTCTTGGGGGAGGCCTATGTCCAGAAGTGGGAAGTGATGATTATATGAGCAGCGTCGCAGTAAACACCGAAAATAATGCAGCTAGCTGTTTTAAGTATTTAATTAAAATAAACCTAAATTCTCCTTCTTTTCTATAAAAGTATTTAGTGAAACAGAAAACGCACAAACTTTTACGCAAGTTAAGAGAAGTTTATACCAAAAGGAACAATTTACATAAATAATTAACTTGGCGATTCTCCACGAACGCTACTTGGACCTGTGGAGGTTTCTAAGTGACTAAGGCAAAAACTTCGGATAATAAACTAGGCAGGTCCATTAAAATCCAATGATGTCTGCAATGCTATTCTATAATGTTCATTTCGAACCTCATTCAAGTGATCGACTCATTTGTTACGACGTTTTTATTACGTCACTTTCTTATTTGTCTGTCTGTGGTTCCGGGTGGAATCTTGCAACTTGAATTTAGAGCACTTCCCGATTAGCTATCCGGCTGAAACTTTAAGGGTAAATCACAACTTGATGACAATGCATCCTAAATCCATTTATTAGCATGCAATGCCGACCTCACCTCAAAAAACATTCTTTTTTATTATTTTTAAGGCGCATAAAAACGTGGTCTTTAGATAATTTTTTTAATCTATACTACCAGTTTTTTTTTTCAAAGTAAATTTGTCGGGTTTTGCACCTCGACACCGTTCGAATTTTGAAATTAAGTTTAGATAATACAGCCGCGTCTCAACCAAAGGTGATGGTCACGCGAGTACGCGATCGTCGCGCTCTTTTATTATATCTATAACTCTTCTTAATATATATATAACTCTTTTAATAAAATTATATAGTCGCAGCGATCAATCAAGTCGCGTCAAAACTCATACAAATGATCCTGTCAATCGCTTACAATATATACGATATACTTATACGAATAGATAAGTATTTCATTTAAATGTGGCCGCCCCCATCATCTTCCCCCTAATCCGTCTAATCGAATGCAGCTAAATACCAGTATTTTACATGGAGCGACTGCCTATCTGACCTCCACAACCCAGTAACTGGGTCCCAGGATACCCCTTAGTAAGACTGGTTGTAAGACTTTCGGGCTTCTGACGACCCGTAACGACTGTCAAAGATCCATGAATGACAACCGGGACCAACGGCTTAACGTGCTATCCGAGGCACGGAGGGATCTTGGTATGTAAAGATAGTCACCCATTCACGGACCAACCGCGGCAAGCGTAGTTTAACTCATCGATCGACCCGCGCGGCTGTTATTAGCCACTGCCCCTGTAAAAATGTAACCGCCCCCGTAACATTATATTTTTGGACATGCGACCATTTATCAATAATAAAGTCAAAGTTCAATATTTATTTATTATTTTATTTATTTATTAATAGGTTAGCCTACAATTGTTTACACTATTCCTTTCATATAAAAGTACACACTATACATTTACAAGTGCAACCTTACAGGCTAACATCACATGCACTATAAATTTAGATTGGACAAAAAACTATGAAAAAAAAAGCATAAATCTAGCAATTTAAAAACAAAAATCAATAATCGAATTAAATTAATTTAAATAATAAAAAATAAGTAAGTATACATTATTAAAAAAAAAAAATATATATATATAAAAGCAATATAGTATAGCTTAGGCCAAACGCAGTTGGTGCCGTTCGTGCAATTTTTTTTAAATTTAGGATGGGTTTGCTCTTGGCCTTAGTCTAGAGCAGAGGTGACAGAGACAAAGTCGGCGATGGAGTAGGTTACCCAGAAGAAGCCTGTTCACTCTAACTTAGAAGAGATTAGGGTTGTATGCGTTCGGAAACACAGACGCAGGTAGAGAGTTCCACTCTTTTGCTGTGCGCATTATAAAAGACATTTGGAAACTGTTCCACAAATGGCACCTAATCATTTGAATATCGCAAATCGGTGCTCTAACTGGAACCTCGAATAATCTAACAGAAGTTTATCTTTCAATTACCAGGTTCTCATAACATCTAGGCGTATCATAATGTAGTCTGAGTAATTAATGTCAATGAGTGCGAGTGCAAACATGCTACCCGTTGCATCACATCTGTGCGGTATTATTAGATACAGATTATACAGTCTGTTTACATTTTATGAAGTTTAATTTTTATTTATTTATTTTCTCATCACAAATGTTGGGCAGGAAGTGCTAATCCAATCTAAAAAATATAGGGTTAACATTTGTGAGACACTGGTGCCCGAAAAAGGCAAAATATACACCTGTGTTATGGGTATATATACTTAAATATGCACATACTAACAAAGTATGTGATGTGATAATTTAAACTGTGAATAGTTTTACCAACGTTTTTAATTGGTAAACCAAGGGATTTCTCTTTTTGGAACATTTGACAGTATTTAGCTTGTTTGAGCTCGATGATTGGTCACACGATTGTTTTACGTGTAAGTGTACACATCTCTAGGACGAAAGCAATTGAGAGGAGATCATATCACCTGCCCACTGTCCCAGCAGTGGGAACATTATAGGCTGATAATGAACCGTAGACAAGCGTTTTGTCGACGGAAGAGTAGACAAAAATTACGTTTCCGTGGTAGACAACCGATTTCTATTCTTAAGTAGAGTAGAAATAGATAGCGTCATGCTAAGCCTGCTACTAGTGCCTTGAATAATGAACCGTAGTGACAGTACATTTAATGGCGCAGATATATGATTTTAGTGACTTTTAAATCTGATATTCCGCCTTCATATAATGCAAGTAGTTATGTAAAGAAAATATGTCAAACTAGCACGCATACACATAAATTCTATATATGAATATTTAAGTATTGTAGGAGAGGCGCTTTACTTTGTGTGAATTTTTTCATCGCCGCTGCTCTTAAAACGGTGAAGAAAAACATCGTGAGGAAACCGGCATATCCTCCTAGAACCAAAAATTCGAAGACATGTGACATTCACCAACCCGCACTGGGTCCGCGTGGTGGATTACTGTCCACTCCCTCTCACAGAGAGAGAGGAGCCTGTGCTCCAGCAGTAGGAACATTATAGGCTGATTATGCATGACTCAAACCCTGCCCTGCCACGCAGCGCAGCAGTTTATAACTTATCCGCTACGTCAACCATTCCACTCTATTTCATAATAAATATACAGGGTCAAATTAAATTAGCTAGCGAAACTCCGCAGACGTGATGGGTATCAATATCTAAACACAACAAAATGAAATAAAAAAGATTTGATGATTTTGGGGTCAACGGACCTCTTATTTGAACTATGATTTGAGAAAGCTGTTTACTTTTGTTTTATCATGTCTAGATATTGGTACCCATCGCTTCTGTGAATTATACATAAAAAAACAGATCTTTCAAGTGACCACACTTTTTTTTGGTTGATCATGTTTAGATATCGATACCCATCACGTCTGCAGAGTTTCTCTAGCTAATTTAATTTAACCCTGTATATCACCCTGTATACACATGACATGAGCCACATTGGCACGCTGCGGTACGCACTGACGTAGAGGCGATGCATCATGCATTTTCTCGCCTGAAACACAGGATGTCCTAGTTCAGGCATGTAACACTTGTGAACTATTACATAGAATTACGAAAAATGTTTTTACTGTACTACATTATTTTTTGAATAAAAACTTAAAACTTATCGTTTCGTGAAAAGTTGGTTCGCTGACATAGATAGGTAAATGGTAAATATTTTTATTTCTGTAAATAGGTTTGTACAAACACTTTTACACGTCAATCATATTTAAAAAAAAACTAGATGAGGTCGGCGTTTCATAACTGACTACTCTGAGAAGAAAGGCCGACACAAACTCAGAGGTCACAGTCTCTTTTAAAGTCCAGACATAATCTTGGTCAGACCATGTAGATTGGTGTCTGAAGTGGTCTTTTGATGAAAGAACCACACAGATTGAGTGGACCTGTCCATTCAGTGCCCGCATTTGTCAGTAATAGTAATAGGTACTTATTTAGCCACGAACACTAATATGTACCTATACACTTAGCAACTTTTGAAAGTGATTTCCTCCAACTATATTGATTGTAATTTTATTTTACTTCGAGCATATCAAATCAAATCAAATAAAAATATTTTTATTTCACATAAGCCCACATGGGCACTTATGAAACGTCAGAAGCTAGGTGCACGGTTCCAATTGGTCGTTTCCTATGGAGAAGAGCCGGCAAAAAACTCCACAGTCACTCTTTAAAAAAAAAATGGCTTTTACAATGTTTTCAAATTACAGTGTTAATAGGTTTGAGAGCACAGCGTAGGCCCGTCAAAAGTACCAGGTACTTAACAAAATAGAAAATGGTCTACAGATCTACAGTCTAATAAGCCTACAACGTCCTCACATTGACAAAAAAACAATATAAAATATGATTAAAATAATAAAAGTTAGTAAAACCTTGTTGAAATTTAAATTGTAGGTATAATAATGTGAAATAAGAAAAACATTATGTCAGTGAAGTTTGTAAAAAAAGATAAAATTAAATTAAAAAATAACTTCGTAATTTGGGAGCTGTTAATAGACATTTACATAGTTTTGCCGTTAATGAGGTACCAGGGAAGCCACATGTACAATGAAAGAAAATTTAAAACTCATATTAAAAGAACACTTTGTAAACAAGCATATTACAAATTAGAGGATTATATACAAGATAAGAATGCTTGGAAACATGCTGGTCCTGCTCCATAGGACAATCTAGAGTCTAGACAAAATCAAACAGGTTGCTATTTTAATTGTATAATTTATTATTTTTATGACATTTATTTTAAATTTTGTGATTACCTTAACTCACACTGATATTATTGTTATTTTTTAGGAAATCGTATATATTTTTTACAATTTTTGTAAATATGTGAGCACCATGTTCTATCACATAATTAATTTATCTGTCATTGCTTCATTCTTAACTCTTTTTATTACCTATTGTGGTATAGTAATTTTATTCTAGGTGCATCGTCTTCACATATAATTATATAATTAATGTACCTATAAAAATATTGTACAAGATTTTAAAAGAGAACCGGTGGAGTTTCTTGCCCATTCTTCTCCATACGAAACTACATTTTGGAAGGGGCGACTAGAATCAATTCTATTTTTTTTTGTAAATATTGACGTTCAAAAGTGCCTTTTATGTGCCTATTTGAAATAAACAATTTGACTTTACAGAAGGAATTAATGCGAAACTTCCTTGTCTTCAACGTAGTCCTTAATCTTATCAGGCACGTTTAATGTGCGTTTTGAATTTTCCATCACTAAGTTCTGTAACCGATTGTGGCAACTTGTTATAAAAGCGGATACTGTTTACAAGAAATGACTTGCTTGTTTTAGTTAATCTAAATTTGGGTATCACAATTTCATGTTAACTACGTGTATTTATATTATGGAAATTACTTCTTATTTTGAAAAGTCCTATGTTTTTGCGAACATATAAAATACTTTCTAAGATATAAAGAGAAGGCAGAGTTAGTACATCAATTTCTTTGAATTTGTTTCTAAGGGACTCACGAGGACCCATTCCATAGATCGCACGGATTGCCCTCTTTTGTAAAATGAAAATTGAATCTACGTCGGCTGTCGATCCCCACAGCAGAACGCCATAAGACATAATACTGTGGAATTAAGCAAAGTACACTAACCTAGCTGTGGCTATATCTATCAACTGCCTTATTTTTCTTACTGCATATGCAGCTGAACTTAATCTACCTGAAAGAGCTCTAATGTGGGCACCCCACTGCAATTTGGAATCTAGAGTAATTCCTAGAAATACAGTTTCCGTAATAGCATCTAGCTTCTTACGTAGGTCTTAAGTTTTAAATTAAGACCTACTTGGGGTACATTTGGTAATGAGAACTTAAGACATTTTGTTTTGTTCGCATTAAGTAAGAGATTATTAGCTGCGAACCATTTCGAAAGAATGGTAATGTCATAGTATTTTGGAACCCAACTGATATGAAATAGATCTTTTCTCAACGTTGCAATCGCTATTCCACGAGAAAATCGGTTATGAATTTTGCTAAGTGTTTACATTTTCGTGCTTATGACTGTCCACACAATTAAATACAGAGATATCACTCATTTTGATTAGTTAACTTACCCCACCTTTTAACCTTCATTAGGATCACTTTTTGTAGTAGGTTATTTGTAGTTGGTGTTGTCTTTATTTGCGATTAATTGAGCATGTCTATTTGACGCTAAATTTAAAGCAGCCTGTATACACCTGACATGAGCCACATTGGCACGCTGCGCGGTACGCACTGACGTAGAAGCAATGCACTGCTGTCAGCTGTGATGTGACGGTTCGCTGGCCCACCCGTTTCATTAGTTAAGTTGTCATTATGTCTACCCATACATTAAGGGTTATCAAAACTATAGCCCGGTTATAACAAAGGCGTCTTTGTGATATTCTCGGAGCTATAGGATATAGAAAATACTAGGGGGATGATCTTTACTTTGGAGTTTCTTGCCTGTTCTTCTCCATAGAGATCTACGTTTTGCAATGGGCAAATAGCTTCAACTTTCTGACTAACTGACCGACTCTTTGACAATTCAAAAGTGCCTGTAATAGGTTTAATTGAAATAAATGTTTTGAGTTTGAGAACGAGTTTGACTTCGTCAGAAACCTTGAATAGAATGGAATAGAATATTATTTATTTGCATGAATACAAGTATCATAGGCGGGCAATTGAAATATATAAGTTCTCCGTTATATTCTACCAGGTATCTGGTGTGCAAATCTGAATTAAATGTTTATTAATTATTACCAATTATAATATTTGCACGCCATAGTACGTGGCAAACATGTCTGAACCTTTATCTTATTTATTGTTATCCTACATGCATTTTTATTATTGTATGTGTACACATGTTTAAGCAAATAAACACATCTTTATCTTTAAATTACTTAAATAAACAAAATTATAGAGACAAAAATTACAAAAAAAAAAACAGACTTAACCACAGATACACGCTGCAAACTTATAACACCCCTCTTTTTCGTCGGGGGTTAAAAATTAAAAACATAATATTAATAATCATAAAAATTAAACCAAAAAAAAAAAAATTATGTCAATACTTTGTCGGTTAAAAACTCTGAAATATAGCTTTTTTGTAATAGAAAGTTCTTTAAATGTTTTTTAAATAAGTTATAGAACTTGCAATGAACGTTGCCCCACACTAGGAATTTCTCCTGTATCGTGGGTGCGTTTACAAACATTTAAACTCACATACACAAACAGACCCGGACCAACCACTTGTAGGTCATACAAATATTTGTTCCGTGCGGGAATCGAACCCGCAACACGCAGCGCAGCAGTCAATCGCTTAACCACTGCGCCAACCGTGTCGTCAAAACTCACATTTTATAACATAAGGTAGGTATTTACAGAGCAGATGTGAGTGGAAACGCCCGGATGATGTCCCCATCACCTAATAACGTCACTATATCTATGTCCTAGGGCCTAGGAAGACTATAGTGACGATATTGGTGATGTTCTTCAGAAAGGTCAGGTGCGTAGAACTCGCAACCGGCGCGGCGGCGTGCGTGTATGACCAGATGTATGAACGTAAACGAAGCAAAAGAAGTTTAAAAGGATCGTAGCAGGTAGCGTTCTGTAGTCTCTGCCTACAACCATGGGAAGAAGGCGTGAGTTTATGTATGTATGTATAATAGGCTGGTGTCCACAACTTCATAGCCAAGCTCATATTTTGCGTGCGTTGTGCACGATACCAATATGATCATCATCATTCATGATTTCAGCCAAAAGACGTCCACTGCTGGACATAGGTCTTTGCCATAATCGCCTCGCTTGGCGATCGCAGTATGATGTAAATCTGCATAGAGAACGCTGCTGCCCATTCTCTAGTAAGTCCCTTAGTCGCCTATTACGACATCCACGGGAAGAAATAGGATGGTGCTATTCTTTACGTCCGGCACTACAAGGTACCAATAGGATGAAGCAAGTATTTTAAGTGCTTTTTTAGCATGGAAGAAAAAGAAAGAAAGAGAAATTACTTATTCTGCACAAACGACACAAGACACACTTTACAAAAAACATAAATTTTTGCAAAATACACACAAAAAAAAATATTCAAGTATAAAGTACAGTAAAATTAATATTTATTATTTAGATTAATTACAATCGAGGAAAATTTAATTGTACCTGTAATGTAGATCTGCCTGATCTAGGTTTATAAAAAATAAGGACCTTGATCCATATGATGTTAGTAATACACAAAACTTATGCTATGTTAGTAACAAATGCAACTCAAATTTTTTATTCAAATACCTGTTGCACTCACTTGACGCACCGGGTACATGCACATGTACATGCACCCAATGCGCCATAATGGTGCAACACGGCTTATCACTGATGACCTTCAGAATGTCGTTGACGCTCCCACGCACTCCTCGAAAAACCTGTGTACTCTGTGACTCTGCGAACTCTAATACAAAGTAGCCAAAAATATACTTGCATAGCATGGTATTCTTGGTTCAGTCTCTCTAGCTCGGGAAAAGTGTTATTGCGTTATTCTTTAGGAATTTCTTAGTAGGAGTCCAGAGTCTGGATTTGTGCTCATCATAATCAGCCTATAATGTCCCCCCGCTCACACAGACCTCCTCTCTTTGAAAGGGAGTGGGCTATAATCTACCACGCGGGCCCAGTGCGGTTTGGTAGATGTCACATGTCTTCAAATTTTTGGTTCTAGGACATGCTGGTTTCCATCACGATCTTTTCCTTTTCCTTCACCGTTTTAAGAGCAATGCTGATGAAATTACTTACACAAACTAAGGCGCCTGCCTGGGTTCGGACCCACGACCCACAACTCGTAAGTCGGGGCCGTTACCACTGGGTCAGCACTGCTTCTTTTTGATTTATGTTCGGTTGATGGCAATAGACTCGCCCCCTATTATTGGACTTAAGATTCAGATATATGCCAGTGACCTTGAGTGGTTAGCATGCGTGTTCTGTACTGAGCTCACGCAACGCGTCGTACGTTCAGCCAGTAATAGGACTCGCCCATCAAGGAGCGCTGTCCCTAATTTGACGCATTATTAATTTATTATACACAAAACAAAAGGTATTTTAATAAAACGCGTATACTAAAATATCAATAATTAAATTATCTTTAAATTGGTGAAGGAGTTTGCGCCATTCTCAGTTTTTTATCCGAGTTAGACATAACTGTACAAATTAATTTCACTATGTAATATAGACATAATCTAAAATATTCACATATTAAATTATTGAGAAAAGCTCTAATTTAACATTTATTTTTTTTTCAAATCATTTACACTACTCGTTTAGACGTGATCTTCAGTATAAAATCATTAAAAGTCGGTTATCGTCGTCTTCGAAATGGAGTGTAGGTACTATAGTAGGTACTATACACCTCTGCCGGCCCCTTTAAGAAACATAGGCGCGATTTTATATTTTAATACCAACTTTTATTAACAATTCTGTGTCAACACAAAATGCAAGTCTTTTAAACAAAAATGTTCCTCCGTAGAAAATATTTTTGTATTAAACATTGCTTCAACGTGTCGGATATTTAATTTGAAAGTCATTTCCAATAGTGTTCAGCTGGCTGCAAATAAATATTCAATGTTGCAATGAAAAGATGAAAATGGCGTGCTTGTTATTTCAGTTACAGTTCATTTTCTTTTATTTTCTGAAGTCTGTGTTTCACGGGTCATCATTTCAGCCGAAAGACGTCCACTGCTGGACATAGGCCTCCCCCAAAAATGGGGGAATTTGCCATAATCGCCACGCTTGGCAGGCTGGTTGGCGATCGCAGTATGGTTTTAAAAATGCATAGAGAAAGCTGCTGCCCATTCTCTAGTAAGTCCCTTAGTCGCCTTTTACGACACCCACGGGAAGAAATGGATGGTGCTATTCTTTACGTCCGGCACCAAACGGAAAGCACCTGGTTCTGGGTAACTCCTTGTTGGTAGTACGATGCAGGGTGTAAATACTTACAGTTCAAAGACAAAACCCTCCTTTTTAGGGTTCCGTACCTTTAAAGGAAAAAAACGGAACCCATATAGGATCATTCGCGTGTCTGTCTGTCTGTCTCTCCGTCTGTCATAGCCGATTTGCTCTGAATCTATTGGACTGATTAAGTTGAAATTTGATACATAGGTATACGAATTTCTGTGACCCTAGTGTAACGTAAATGAATGAATTTCGAATATCAGAGTCTCACTTTTAGGGGGCAACTTGTAAAATTTAAAGTTTTGTAAACTGTACCGTGTGCCATATCAAATGAAAGGGCGTATTATAAGGTCACACCAAACTCTTTCATTGATTGTTTGGTTTTTTTGTATAGTTTGAATATACATAGTTTTAAAATTATTTTAGAAAATTTATGAAAATTTACCATAATCTCCGAAACTGCAGAGCCTAAAATTAAAAAAAAATACAGAAAATTGTTCTTTACTGATACGAGTAGATTACAGGAAAACCTATAAAAAGTCTTAAAATAACATAATAAATCACTCAAAATTGTGCGTACAAACTTACATTTGCAGTTGGAATGTATGCATACATTCCAACTGCAAATGTAAGTTTGTACGATACAGAGACACAAACTTACATTTGCAGTTGGACTGTATGCATACATTCCAACTGCAAATGTAAGTTTGTACGCACAATTTTGAGTGGACGTAAAGAATAGCACCATCCTATTTCTTCCCGTGGGTGTCGTAAAAGGCGACTTAGGGACTTACTAGAGAATGGGCAGCAGCGTTCTGTATGCATTTTAACACCATACTGCGATCGCCAGCCCGCCTGCCAAGCATGGCGATTATGGCAACCCCCCATTTTAGGGGAGGCCTATGTCCAGCAGTGGACGTCTTTCGGCTGAAATAATGATGATGATGATGTGGATTAATATGATTCGAAAACCTTTATAATAACGGTTAAGGTTACATAGAAAATTAACCGGTTTCTGAGCCGGTTTCCGAGCCCTGCTTTCAGTCTCTGGGCAGTAGTAATATATACAGCATGTAACAAAAACCCTGTTGTTCCTTTTAGGGACGTATACATTAACCTACAAGCATAACATTGGTGGAATAATAATTTAAAAAAATTAAGTATTGGGTAGTCGAGAAGTCAAAATCAAAGAACTAAAGAGGTAAGAAATCAGTTAAACATTACATACAATAATTAAATATTAATTTTAATTATTTTTGTTGAACAGTTTTTATAAATTACTTGCTTTATTACGTATGTATACCGATTCTTAAAACGTAGGTAGAAGGAACAACAGGGTTTTTTTTACATATTGTATAACTGGACGATGAAAAGTACTGAACCCTGTAAGAAAACTTGCTTTGATCAATAACCATTTTTTTAATCTATATATTTGTTACAGAAGAAATCCTGGGCTCTCGGACAGCGCTATGGATGTCAGCAGACGGACACATGGTGCTGTACGCGACCTTCAACGACAGTCTGGTGCATGAACAGAAATACCCCTGGTATGGGGCAGCACTGGACACTGATGATCCTGCCAAGGTAATTTGTATCCTATTTGTAGATGAATATAGCCGATTTTAAATTTTACCTAGTTATAATAGCAAGAGGTACTGCTAAAGCTAGTCATAAACTTGTTTGAAAATAAATGCCCTAAAACCGACCTACACTCAATTGATTTAGGTAAGTAAATAAAGGTAAACAAAAAAATTCACCTGACGAGAGAGCTGTCAAATAACCGACTAAACGTAATACCTGTCACTTCAGTTGTCACGCTACGTCACAGTTGTACTCTTCAACGTTATAATTCGTTGACGTTTAGAGAACCTGTCTTTTTGGGTTCTTTACAATAAACAGATTACAAAATATTATAATATGTATTATTATAAATCTAAACTCAAAAAAAGTGATCAAGCAGAGAGCAGAGAGTTTACATCTACGAAGAGTAGTTTAAGAAAAAGAGGAAACGACCTAAAAAATTAATTTAATTTGGTTATAAAAATTACAACGTATTTTTAAACAAGAAAGTTTCATCTATAAAAACCCTTTTTAGGGTTCCGTACCCAAAGGGTAAAACGGGAACTCTATTACTAAGGCTCCGCCGTCTGTCTGTCTGTCTGTCTGTCCGTCTGTCTGTCCGTCTGTCACCAGGCTGTATCTCATGAACCGTGATAGTTAGACAGTTGAATTTTCACAGATGATGTATTTCTATTGCCGCTATAACAACAAATAGTAAAAAACAGAATAAAATAAATATTTAAGGGGGCTCCCATACAACAAACGTGTTTTTTTTTGCTCGTTTTTGCTTTATATTTATAACGGCAACAGGTAGACGCTTGAAATATTCACAGAATATTTAGTGATATAATCACTTTAAAAACAAATAATAAAATTAAAATAAAACAAATATTTAAGGGGGGTCCCATACAACAAACGTGATTTTTTGCCATTTTTATAGATAATGGTACGGAACCCTTCGTGCGCGAGTACGACTCGCACTTGGCCGGTTTTTTACAATTTGTTTATCTTTATTTAATTACCTAAACCAATTATCTTAGACAATTATTAGATTACTAAGTGTAATGAAGCCGGCTTACCACATTCGTCTTATTATCGGGTCGTACCCGAAATATTTGCAAGAGACGTCATGATATATGGCAATATTTGCAAGTTGTAGGTACCTATTTAACTTGGTAGTATAAAAACCATTGGAACTGGTAGTATAAAACTAGCTAAACAAAATAGGCGATTTCAATTATATTTCTGAAGGTGAATCTCATCGCATCCGCAATCAATGTCTAAAAAGTTGCTAAGCTAGAGGCACGGAATTATTTATTTGGCTAGAGACATCTAGTCTTGACGGTTTGAGACTGGTATTAAATCTGGCCGTTCCTAAAAATACGGGAATGCCCCTATGTGTTATCAAACCTTTCTTTCTATGTACCCAGACATACCCGGAGATCAGAAGCGTGAGGTACCCAAAGCCAGGGACCAACAACCCGACGGTAACGCTGACTGTGGCTGATATTGCTGACCCTAAGCACATTCGCACACGACACCTCACACCACCTAAAGTTATACTAGAAGAAGGGTAAGTAGACTGTCTGGGTAGTTGTACAGGCTTCAAGCTTTCTGTACAACCACAAAGAGAGAAGAAATTAACCATTCTGCATAGTCTTTATGACCAGAACAGTTTCTTTTTATTTATTTATTGTTTACTTTAACATAAAACGGCGAAAGCTAAATTACAGCTTTTTAATGCATTATGAAAGTCGCATACATATACAACATGTCCCAGAATTAACGCACAACCTCTTAAGACGCCGATATATGCCAGTGACTTTGAGTGGTTAGCTTGCGTGTTCTGTACTGAGCTCACGCAACGCGTCGTACGTTCTGCCAGTAATAGGACTCGCCCATCAAGGAGCGCTGTCCCCAATTTGACGCATTATTAATTTATTATACACAAAACAAAAGGTATTTTAATAAAACGTGTATACTAAAAGATCAATAATTAAATTATCTTTAAATTGGTGAAGGTTTCAGAAAAATACGCTTTGTAGATTTTGCGCCATTCTCAGTTTTTTTATCCGCGTTAGACATAACTATACAAATTAATTTCACTATGTAATACTCGTATAAACATAATCTAAAATATTCACATATTGAGTTATTGACAAAATGCTCTAATTTAACATATATTTTTTTCAAATCATTAACACTACTCGTTTACACGTGATCTTCAGTATAAAATCATTAAAGTCGGTTATCGTCCCCTTAAGGGGTCATTGTACTCATCAATATAAACAACTTTTAGGGACCAAACCTGAAATCATGAAAAAAAAAGGCATGTATTTAATGCGGCAACTAAGTAAAATGAATATAGGTTTTAAAAAAAAATAGAGTGGGTACTATATATAATGGGTTGGCAGCTAATAAGGAGTATCGTAATAAGTAATAGGTAGCATATTAATATATCAGTAATAAGCTCCGTTTTAATTTAAACTAGCATCAAGTTTTTCTTTTGGGAACAGAATTAATATCTAAGCGGAAACTTAATGGCGAAAATAAAATAGAAAATGGGAATTCATAAATAATATATTATTATTGTATTATTAGGGCAGGTTTAGATTTTCTATATAATCTAGTCGTTTCTGGAGGAAGTCACAGTTTTAACCTAACCTAACCTAACCATTAAAAAAATAATAATAACCTACTCTAACTAGACTTGTAATATATTATCTTTGCCACCCTACTAACATTATTAGTCGCCAAGTCATTATTTATAGCTCCTCGCCTAATATTTTATTTGACTGGTATAGTTTATTTGCTACCTAAACGCAGCTGCTAGTTTTTAGTTTTTATAACACCTTTAATTTTGAACCTTACATAATATAATAGTCGCGAAAATATTTAATCGCTGGCAAGTTATTTTATTTGTTGCAAACATTTAAGTTATTAGTCACTCGGAAAATAATAAGCTAAAAAAAAATATCAGCTGTTCCCTACATTTTGACAAGTTATTCGAACATAAATGTAGGGAACTGCTGATTTTTTTTGTGTTAATTCTGGGTCATGTTGTATACGGTAAAACAAATATTTATAAAATTTGTGTCTTTCTGTCTGTTCCGGCGGATCTCCGAAACGGCTGGACCGATTTTCATTGCCCTTTCACTAGTAGATAGCTGATGTTATAAGGAGTAACATAGGTTATTTTTATTTTGGAAAAAGCCACGCGAGCGTAGCCGCGGGCAGCAGCTGTATTACTCCAACAGTTCTAAACTCTTTTACTATACTTGAGAGAACCCTTCTTCATAGTGTTCCAATAAACAAAGTACCTAGCTAGATCTGCATATAAAGTGGAGACTGCAAAGCGAACTCGACTGCTTTAAAGCGCTGCAAGCTATAAACCGAGCTAGATAAATGAGCTGAACCCCATAAAATAAACGAAGTGGCGGGCTTGTATTAAAATTTAAAACTTCAATATTCGAAGCGACCTTCTTTTACATTGTGATTTTATTGGTTAAAGAACTGGTCGTCTTATGTTTTATTGTTTATTGATAGTTCATGAACGTACGTTTTGAGTCCATGTTCTTTAATGCTCGGTTCCTATAAACTAAAACGAATCGTTATTCTTACCAATTGTAATTTTTTTTTTTATACAATAGATCCGTAAGCTAATTTTACCAGAGATGCTACTTCCCTATGGGAGGGTCTACTATGTAAAGCTATGAGGTCTTTGCTTCATTATTGGTAAAGATACAGGAGTCTACATTTTAACTAATAACGGTTCGTAAATTATAGGAATCGGTCATAAGGTGCCGGCGGGCGTAGCATGCGTAGTTCATACAAACGTAATACCAAAATAATTTGTAAATCAAACATATTCTTAAGGTAGTGTGTATTTATTTCGATTGGATTACAAAATATCTATGTTCCGAAATATATATTTTGAAAGGACAATGATTTAAAGACGATGTAATAATATGAGGAATTTAAAATTTCTATAGAAAACTGATTTTTCTCATAACTCTTGTTTAAATCAGTGTCCATTCAAAATATAATTTTTGGGAACCTAGATATTCTGTATTCCAATCGGAATAAAGATACACTAACTTAAGAATATGTTTGATTTATAAATTATTTTGGTATTACATTTGTATGAACTACGCATCCATTGCCGCCCGCGCCGGCCTCTTACAGTGGTTATGATTTTTTGTGTATGTAGGTTGATCAACAATCGTGTAGGTATGTGTTATGAAATTGCTAGCTTTATTTTCCAAATGTTGTTAAAACTATGTTAAGACAGGGAAATTAATTGTTAAGTAAATTGACTGTGTTGTCCAATTAAAATCACAACTGTCATCCTTTAAGGCTCGACGCAAACGGGCCACCGACCACAGCCACTGGTGGCCAGCGACAGCGACTTAACAAACTTTTTCATATATTTTGTATAGACGCACCGCACACGTGTAGCCGATGGCGGCCACACGCTACAGCAGTGTCGGCGACTCGCCACTTGTAGTCGCTATGGGTCACACAAGACGCCGACACCCGCCACTGTCGCAGTACTTCACCCCCCGCGCAGTTAAAGTTAAAGTCTGACACTCCCTCCCGCTCCGCCCAGAGCGGGAGAAGTTATTTGATAATTTCCCACCCAAAAAAAATAAATAAAAAAGAACTGCAGCAGAGAGCGAGTTACAAAATGTGGCGGCTTCCGAACACCGGTGGCTGTCGCTCGCTTCTGCCACTGTTACAAATGTGGCGGTAGCGCGCGACAGCCACCGGTGGCTGTGGTCGGTGGCCCGTTTGCGCCGAGCCTAACAGTTGTGATTTGAAGTCGAGCTAGTTCCAGACAGCATTTCCGCATAGAACTTGACGTTTACTTGTTTTTCGATTCCTTCGTCCTTCTCTATTATCAGCTACAAGAAAACCAATTCTATCTTATTACAATTAAGTTTCATTTTTCTACACACCACTACAACTATAGCATCTCTTGCAGTGACTACTACTTCACGAGCGCGAAATGGGTGTCCCTCACAGAAGTATGCGTGGTTTGGCTGACCAGGATGCAGAACCTATCAGTGGTCTCCGTCTGCAAGAGTCCCATGTGGTACTGTCAGGAGGTAAGGAAGAACTTTAATAATTCACTGTCTTTTTAGCCTTACTTATACCTGAACCATAATTGCGTAACACACTATGAATCACAGTCTAAAGTATATTGCTAATCCATTGCTTCTTATGTTCGAAAAATGTGTCTACTCAGATACATTAATAACGTAATTAATGTTGTTGAGCTGTCAAAATGAAACCCATTGCTACTGATAGTGTGTTACGCTATCACCCCGCTGATAACTGTAACTTTGGTTGTCAAACTGAATTCAGTTGCGTCGTGTTTCACTACCGTGGTCTATCCCACTAGAAATGCGCGTTTCACGATTACAAATGTCAACCCACCTGTCTGAGATAAGCTCCTGCTGAGTTCTGGTAGCCTGGTACTTTGACTGGAACACTTGATACTAAAAATTTTAAGGCTGTTAAAACCTGACTTTTATTTAGATAATGGATTAAGCGGCTCGTCTTTTATAAACGGGATCCGCAGTAGACTCTTTATTTTTTTTTTTCTGGACAGTGCTTATTATCTTGACCAATCTCACGAAGTTTCAAGTCTAGGAAATAAATACTTTTGGAAATAAAATATAACCTCAACTTTTGCATTATTTTATTGCTTTAGACGTAATTTTGACAGAAGGTGTTGCTATTTTAGGGAGTTTTAATTATGCCTTTTGATTTTGCAAATAATAATTAGACGCGCACTTTATTCTTTATGCCTTTTGATTTTGCAAATAATAATTAGACGCGCACTTTATTCTTTTTTGAAAATTCACATTATGTTGAATGTGAATTTGACGCGTGTGTAACTTAACGTATGCAAGAGCGAGCGAAGCGAGCTCGGGACTTAGGGCAGCCCGACTCGGACAGGTTAGGTTAGAAGGGGATGGCGGGGTCAAGAGAGCGAGCGAAGCGAGCGAACAGACCCCGCCATCCCCTTCGTGGTTATTTTTTTTTAACTATTCAGAAGTAGGAGCCCCGACAAGCGGGGCTCCGGCGACCTGGTCTCCGTTAACTATGACCACGACGAGTGGTACAGGGGGTCTCCTTCCTCCCCTCATAAATCAGGTAGATGATTTATCAAAAAATCTAACAAAACATAACCTCAAAATAAGAATTTAAAAAAATCGTAAAAAAAGTATGCATTTCCTAAACTTTTCCAATGCGAGGGGGAGATCTACACCCCCTCCCCCTCCCCCTTCCCCCCTCAAATATATATATATATATCTACCCGTATATAAAAGTCCTTCCAATTTGCCTTTTTAACCTTGTGATTTTGGTTGTCAAACTGAATTCAGTCGCGTCGTCTTTAATTAACTCCCGTGGTCTACCCCACCGGAAACGTGCATTCCACGATTAAAAATGCCAACCCGCCTGTCTGAGATAAGCTCCTGCTGAGTTCTGGTAGCCTGGTACTTTGACTGGAACAGTACTTACTCAGATGATGAAATTAAATCGGTTATTCTGTAAATATAACCGATTTCATGATAATGGTATTCTCACGGTGGCATCACAATTCATCTTCGCCAACATCTTATATGTTAGGCAAAATATACACTTACGAGTATACACTAAAAACAGTGATCTCCACAATATTAATACCAGATATAAGGACAAATTATGTGCTCCATTTCACCGGCTTCATAAGGTTCATAACTCATTTGTTGGACTTGGTATAACTTTTTATAACAAGTCCTTGCTAGATTTGCCTTTTAATGCGTTTAATGTTAAAGTTAAATCTAATCTTTGTTCAAAGGCATACTATTCTATCAACGACTACTTAAACGATAAGAATAGTTGGTCACTGTGATTAACTCAAGACAATGTCCATGTTCTTTCTCCAGATATAGATTACCTACTGACAGGTTATATGAGTTCCTATATTTGTTTATTTTATTTGACTGTCTAAGTCAATTTATTTTAAATTATTAGTGACAAAATCTACTCATTACGTGTTCTATTATGAGTTGCATTGCAATAAGTGGTTAGCTAGCGACCTCAACAAATTGATCACTTTATTCTTGCCTGAGCAACCGGCAGCAAGTTCGTCATGCTCCCTTAGATGTCAATGCTTGCGGTAGCGTCGGGGGTCGGGTTGCCTCCTTCCCTCAAATATGGCGAGGGGGGTGATGGCTGATCTTTGCGTTATGCTCGTGAACGGATGCTGCTTGTGGTGATTGGTCGTCTTGCTGACCATGGTTTTGTTATTGTTATTAATAATTAACTGATTTTTTTTATTTTACTTCGATGGTGCTAGTTTATCATTTGTGACTTCGAGTTATAGATATAGCTTTATTTAAGTGGGCACGCCCATTATGCCTGGAGGATTTTATTTAGATACGTTTTGTTTACGTTATTTGTGCTTGAGTATAATTTTAGACGATTATTATATAAATTATATTTTTTTGTATAGTGGTGTGTGCTAGCTAACGTAAGGCAAATAATTTAATATAATGTTTTGTGTTGCATTTTACATTTTATTGTATAGATTCAAGTTTTTAAATGAACTGACAGCTGTGCTGCTGGGGAGTTTGTTGCGCCACTTCTTCTCCCCGCTAAAGCACTAGGAAGTGGTGAAGGGTGGGCGTTTTTGGGGGACTGTCTCATGTAATTTGACGTTCGAAAAGTGCTGATTCTCAGCCTAGTTTGAATAAATGACTTTTGATTTTGATTTTGATTTTTAATAGGATAACGGAATCACTTTACACGTCATAATAAAAAATAAGCTAGATTAAGTCGACATTTTTCATCTGACTACCCCTGAGAAGAAATGGCGAATCAAACTCAGGGGTCATCTTTAATTAAAGTCCAGACATAACCTTGGTCAGATCATGGGAGGACCATGCTGTAGATCCGTGTCTGAAATGATCTTTTGAGGAAAGAACCACACAAGTTGGAGTGGACCTGTCCAATCAGTGCAAGCATTTGTCAGTAATCGTGCAGCTCAATGAATGCTTTATTGTACCGCATAATAATTATTACACAGTAAAGTGACTACGACCTGGTTTTACCTAATTAATTTTGCAAGCGATGTAGGTACGATTATATTAGCTAATTAGCCAAGCAAAGTGGAATGAAGCGATCATTAAGTTAGTTAAGCGATTGACTGCTGCGCTGCGTGTCGCGGGTTCGATTCCCGCTCGGAACAATTATTTGTATGACCTACATGTAGTTGTTCCGGGTCTGGCTGTTTGTGTATGTGAGTTTAAATGTTTGTAAACGCACCCACAATACAGGAGAAAATCCAAGAGTGAGACAACGTTTAAAAAAAAAAAAAATATCAGAATTTAAAATATGTAGAATGCTGATAGAACCGTCTATGTTTTTTTTACCTTTTAGATAAAACGGTAGATAACACATCACATATTATGTGATGTGTTATCGTGGCGTGATGTTATGTTGATGTTGATTGTTATTAACAATCAACATCAACATAACATCACGCCTGTAAACAGGGGGAGGCCCCATTGACAAGACTGGCAGACTGAGTTAGATTTAAGGCTCGTACAGACTGGTGCGATATCGCAGGCACGACGCGACACTAGTAGCACAATTTCTATATCGCTACCCATCGCGCCCGCGATATCGCGTGAGTCTGTAAGAACCTTTAGATTCACCATTGTCTACCTCTCCCGTGTCACCGCTCACATACCTCAAGTAGTAACTAGCACTTGCGCGCGAACTATAAAATATTTTTTTATTAAGGTTTTAAAATTTAAACGCTACGACAAAAACTCAATTTAACTATACTCCATTTGAAAAAGATTAGAAGTTTAAATAAACCTTTTTAACAGTCCATTCAACCGATTTTGACTTCTTTTCCGTAGGCGTAAGGATGGCATTAAAAGCAAAAACTTGGTTACAATACCAACTGTTCATTACAGCTGCCATTTGTCATGCCGCCAACGCAATAGAAGTTAAAATCGGTTGAAAGGACTGTAAAAAAGGTTTATTTAAACTTCTAATCTTTTTCAAATAGAGTATAGTTAAATTGAGTTTTTGTCGTAGCGTTTAAATTTTAAAACCTTAATAAAAAAATATTTTATAGTTCGCGCGCAAGTGCTAGTTACTACTATAGTTAAATTGAGTTTTGGTCGTAGCGTTTTAATTTTAAAACCTTAATAAATAGAAGACAGTAAGTATCTTTTTAAATTGTAAAAACTTTGACAATAGTATTCTGTTGGATCTCTATAATTTAGGAATATATTCTTGAAAGACCAATGCCAAAGTCTACGCAATTTTTTCGTCCTACTTCACCAAAAAACGGTCAAGAGCGAGGCGGACTCGCGCACCGACGGTTCCGTACGGCGTACGTATATATGAAGTTGATGATTTCTGAAAAACGGTGCTATTTAGAGACATCGTTTTATTTTTCCTGTAATCTTTACATAAACTTCTATCACTTAGAATAATTTCAGATTTTTACGTATGCAAACTTCGGAGACAAAGGGGGAACGGTAGTTTTTTTTTACATTTTTCATCAAAAGTAGGAAACTATGCTGCCTAAAAAAAAAGTTTGAGAATGTGCAAACAGCGCTTTTCCATATGATACTCCACATGCCCTAGTAGCCCCAATTCAAATTAAGACCCCTTTGAGACCCCTTTCAGTCCCTTTAACGAATTTTTTTTTTTTTTTTATTTCTTTGTTATTTTCAAAATAGTTGGGCAAACCTCAACTAAAACATTCTAAATTTCAGTTGATAGCATTAGTAGTTCTTGAGATATCCAGGTGTGACAGACAGACAGACAGACTTAGTCTCACCATAAGGGTTCCTTTTTACCATTTTGGTGCGGAACCCTAAAAACCATAAACCTCGGATGAAGACAATGGCAACAGCAAACAGCATAGCAGTGACATAGAAAGACGCCGAGAACACAGTTTAACCCCGCCAAAAGATTCATCATTCAAGTAGCTCGGCGAAGCTGGACCAGACGCAACCTGGCGATGGCGGGGCGTCATTAAAGGATCCACCCATTGATAAAATCAGTCATAGCAGAAATCTAAAATTTTGGGTTGTGTATCAGAGCTATTATAAAGCATTCATTATTTTGTTACTAACATATAACTTTAACTTTAGCAATCAAATTCAAAACTAAATCTTTATTTAGGCTACATATTTTTTCTTTAGTGTTAAGTTGGCTTGTAGACTATACATGTACCTAGGCTTACAAATTAGCATAACTTTAGTTCATGTGATGTTTACCTTTAAGTAATTGTTACACTTTTCAAAGTTTTGCAGGCCTTATTTTTATCAAGATGTTAGTGTAAAAAATTGTTGGTGAACCAAATAAATAAATTAATATAACCCGTCTCGCCACTATTCCTATGCTTGCTCAAGGATGCGTATCCGGTATGGCTCTAATAATCCTTCCATATCACAAGGGCATGTCTTCTTTACCATTATCGCGCCCCCCGGTCTAATACAATGGCCTCTGTAGTCCCATGAAACACGAGGCTCTAGGGGCTAGTGTGAATCTCTGGGTTCATTCGAGAGATCGAGCCTGGTTTAACCACGCCGGTGTCGGTGCCATTAATTCATTCATTCATTCAAAGACCATCGTCAAAGATATTAAGTAATTTTATTTATGTCAGACAGCGATACTGTTTAATTAACTTCTCAAATGTCGTTTGACTATAGGATAGAGACTTCGGTCATAAGTTATTTTAACTGGCTTGCAAATTGTTGAATTAACAAGTTTTTGTTTTAGCTTCCGTTTCTAACTTCGTAGCCACAAAGAAATTCTTAGCTAATATTATATTCCTATTCATATTTTAGAATGAAAATTTTTCGCGGCTATAAAGTTTTGGATTAAATATTCACATGAATCTCTTATCTAATAACCGATGTGTGGTTCCCAACTAAAAAATGAACATTAAGCTTTCTCTGCACATTTGTATTACGTATTATCTGATTACTTCTTTAGTTGTGTTTTATACGCCAGTATACCAGTGATAGCCAAAAACATAGGCAGTCATGAAGACTGCAGATAGAAGAGAAAACTTAAAATCCTTTATTTATCCTGTTAAGGGTCTGGTAATTGCCGTTGACCTTGGCCATACAAATGCGCGTCGCGTTCACGCCGCACCGCGCGCCGGCGCCGTTCGATTTCATAGGGAATATTTATTTGTAGTAACAAAAATATGAATATTTAAAAAAAACACAGATAAAATTATTGACAATAAAATTGTCTGCTCATACAAAAATAATCATGAAAATATATTGAGTAGTTTGAAAGTAATATCGTTTTTTGTGCTTTGGGTAGACATTATTTCCTGAATTTATTTCTTAAAGTATTTTACTACAATACTTAAATATTCACATTATATAGGATTGATGTGTATGCAGTCTAGTTTAATATGCTTATATTTTTTCATAGCACAGTTGCATTAAATGAAGGCTGATTACAGAATTAAAAGTCACTAAAATCATATATCTGCGCCTTCATCATCATCATCATCATCATTTCAGCCGAAAGACGTCCACTGCTGGACATAGGCCTCCCCCAAGCACCGCCACTTCGACCGGTTCTGTGCTTCCCGCATCCAGCGGATACCTGCGGCTTTCACAAGGTCATCGGTCCACCTTGTAGCAGGCCTTCTAACGGTACGTCTTCCGGTACGCGGTCGCCACTCCATAACCTTTCGGCCCCATCGGCCATCAGTTCTGTGAGCAATGTGCCCTGCCCACTGCCACTTAAATTTGGCAATTCTTCGGGCTATGTCGGTTACCTTGGTTCGCCTGCGGATCTCTTCATGTGCGCCTTAAAGTGTTAATATTAGCATGTCGGTGACGCGAATTCATAAAATATTCCCCTACCAAAAATGCTCAAGGCGCCTAATGATAAATGATTTATTTTTTGTAAGTAGGTTTGTACAAACACTTTTACACGTCAAACATATTTAAAAAAACAAAAAAAAACTAGATGAGGTCGGCGTTTCGTAACTGACTACTCTGAGAAGAAAGGACGAAACAAACTCAGAGGTCACAGTCTCTTTTAAAGTCCAGACATAATCTTGGTCAAATCATGTGAAGACCATGTAGATTGGTGCCTGAAATGATCTTTTGATGAAAGAATCACACAGATTGAGGGGACCTGTCCAGTCAGTGCACGCATTTGTCAGTAGTCGTGCAGCCCAACTCAGAACTTGAGGAGCTCAACGATTCAACGAACAATACCAAAGAAAGGACATTCGGGTAGGCCGCATAAATTACTCAAACTGCCAGACAATGATGAAAACTAACTGAGTAAAAACAAAAATAAACAATAACCCACATAGTCTTCACATTTACAATACTTAATTAAAACAATATAATACTTAACAAAGTAAATATTCATGTCATAGTATTTATAAAATTCATCAATGTCAATGTGTATTTAAAATACGGATATAATCTTGGTCAGATCATTTGAGGACCATGTAGATTGGTGACTGAAATGGTCTTTTGAGGAAAGAACCACACAGATTTGAGTGGACCTGTCCAGTCAGTGCACGCATTTGTCAGTTATCGTGCAGCTCAACTCAAAACTTAAGGAGCTCAACGATTCGACGAACAATACCAAAGAAAGGACATTTGGGTAGGCCGCATAAAGTACTCAAACTACCAGACCATCATTAAAACTAAGAGAAAAATAAAACATTTTTTTCTTCCTTGATATTTTTTCCCCTAATAAAAATCGGTCAACTCGCTTATATAGAAGTTTTTTCTTCAAAAACACTTAAAAACTTGTACCAACAAATCACATGAAATGTATACCGACTTGATGTAGTGTGGAAGGATTATGTTTTAAAAAGGAAGCATTATCTTTCTTATATCTTTTCTAGTAATAAAATATTTATTCATCTCAATTTAAAATGAAACTTCTTCCCCAGGTATATAGAATATCCTCAGGGTTGGACGGCTGGGTAGAATCAGCCCCCTCCCCCCTCTGGTCTGCCGGTGGAGGTGCCCTAGTCACCCTGGCCCCCGTCAGGGACGGCCCAGCTGGGTTATTCCGTCATATAGTGAGGACGGAACATAACTCGCATGGGCCCAGGGCGTTGCCACTGACGCATGGGAGTTTTGATGTGGTCGAGTTGTTGGCTTGGGATCATGCGAATCAGCATATGTGAGTATGCTGAATTTCTTGTATTTCCACAGGCTAAAGGCAACTCAATTTAAGTCGCCATTGAATCTCATGCTCTCATGCTGTCCCTTTCACTTTAAGGTGTATTTTAGCGATAAAATTTATTTTTAGAATGTCCTAAACGATATACTTACCGATAAATATGTACTTATTGATTAATAGGAAACAGGAGACCTGATGTAACAGGTTGGAACCTGTTGTAACCTGTTTCATAAAATTACCGCCGGGTTATATCCGGGTAACGAAATAGCCGGGTAAATATCCAGCAGATATTCTGTACCTTAGCATAATCAGCCTATAACGTCCCTACTGCTGGGACACAGGCTTCACGCCTCGGTTTGGGAATTTGGGATAATGTCCTTATTCTATTTAATTATTTCTTTATCTGCTGGACAGTGCCTATATGGAGACAAACAAAACATTATTTTTTGTTCGGGTGGATATTGACTATAATTTTCTTATAGCTACTACTTGGGCATCCCGGAGGGTAAACCAGGGCAGCAGCATCTATACAGAGTATCGTCCGAGGCGCCGAGGCCGGGCTCCCCGCAGAAACTACCGTACTGTGTCACGTGTAACTCACAGGTCAGTACAAACTACATAGCATTTTAGAACTACATTTATACCAGGAGAGTAGAATTATAGAGCCAGAGCCATACACGGTGAGTCTTGACGTTTGAGACAATATCAAACGTCAAGACTCACCGTGTATGGCATGCAATATCAAGTCACAAGTCAAACTCAAACTCAAAAGCATTTATTTCAATTACACCATAAGGCACTTTTGAATATTGTCAATGTGACAATTGACAAGATATTTGGTACAATCAACAAGGAAAGGACATTAATTTTCAGGCTAAATTATGAAAGTCCGGTCAAACAAAAAAAAAGTTATATTCTGTTATACTTGTCAAAAAATAATAAGCCCGTTTTGACATTTAACTTGAATCGATTTATCGTGAGTATGGAGTACCGAGTGGTATGGTGACTTCACTAGTTACGTAGAGCATGTTATTCTCTTCACTTTTCAATAAAGGACCAAATCTGTATGGTCATTCCCTGCGCTGTTATACGAGTTTGAAACATATTGTTTTCTGTATGTTCTTTTTTGTTTTAAGTTTGTTTTTTTTTGTTTTTGTTTTACTAATACCCTATGATAACAATAACTTTTCTGAATAAAAATAAAAGCCCGTATCAAATACTTATGCATGAAAAAGTGATTTTTCGAACTCATGTACATTGACGGAGAATGAACCTACAGGTTTATTCCCATATTAAAAAATTAAAAGAAAAACGTATTCTTCCGAAATATAGTATTTTTTGTTTGGCATTTTTGAAAAATGTATGGATGGTGAATGATCTCCTTTCTGTTTATGCCGAAGGGTTATGTTTCTAATTTTGGATATCTTTGGGTCGTGATGAAATAGTATTGCTAGGACCACAGCAGCACCTTATTATTATTCAGAAGTTTTAATAACTAATGAAACGATTACAAAATCATTGCCATTGTGGCGGCATCTCCAACGCCACATGCGAACTACGCATCAAAGACCTGACGTCACACAAATTCTGCATCGCGCAAGCAGAGTTTACCGTGCGATTGGCATTTTATACAACGGCCCGACATCAATCGCACGGTTTACAATTATATTACGTAAATATTTTATTTTTACATGTTATTCACATTCACACACCTATTAATTATTTTATTTTATTTATTATTTATCTATTCGTGACATCTTAAGGCGACGATAACCGACTTTTAATTATTTTATACTGAAGATCACGTCTAAACGAGTAGTGTTAATGATTTGAAAAAAAAAATATGTTAAATTAGAGCATTTTCTCAATAACTCAATATGTGAATATGGTGTATATATATGGTGTGATTATGTTTATATTACATAGTGAAATTAATTTGTAAAGTTATGTGTAACGCGGATAAAAAACTGAGAATGGCGCAAAATCTACCAAGCGTATTTTTCTGAAACCTTCACCAACTTAAAGATAATTTAATTATAGATCTTTTTGTATACGCGTTTTATTAAAATACCTTTTGGTTTGTGTATAATACATTAATAATGCGTCAAATTGGGGACAGCGCTCCTTGATGGGTGAGTCCTATTACTGGCTGAACGTACGACGCGTTGTGTGAGCTCAGTACAGAACACGTAAGCTAACCACTCAAGGTCACTGGCATATATCTCCGTCATATTGAGCCCTATCAGAATACCAGAGCTGCGATACTTATTTTTAATTATCGCAGCATCATGCTGAGATAGGAGCCTTTTGACCTCGTACAGGACTTTGTTTTTATTTTCATTTTACTTTGTTTTATTTTTTTGTTTCTATGAGTGTTTTTTTGGTTTGATTTGTGATCTCCTGTGTTGAGTCCCAATAAATAATTTTTCTTTCTTTAATCGTCGCGTCGGGCAGTACCCTAAAAGACACCGTCTGGTCAGAGAATCCTCCCTTTTTTATAGAGGATGAGTGAACTTTACACCCTGTTCCTCATACCTCTATCTATAGCATCATTAATCAGACATATTTTGCAGCTCTAAAATTCTTCCGTCTCTTTCCTATCTTAGGGTGTTTGCAAAAAAGCGGGTTTTCGGGCCCGACTCGCGCGTTACAGATCGCTGCACATTGATCTTCGAAAAGAAACGCTTACATGCTTTAGCTGTTTCTTTACGTGTGAATGTGTGATCGCTTATGTTAACACGGGAATATTTCACCCGCACCGATCGGCACCCTATCAATCACAATCTGAATGATTTTGAAGTATATTGCTAATCAATTGCTTCATAAATGTTCGAAAAATTTGTCTGCTCAACAACGTAAATAAGACAATGAATGTTGTTGATTAAATGAAATTTAAACCCATTTCTACTGATAGTGAGTTTTTAAAAAAAAAACAGTCAAATAACCCTAGTTATTTGACTGTTTTTTTTAATTATATTTTTTGAAACTAACATAAAAATTAAGCCACAGTTAAAACAAAATGTTTTAATATCTCAAAAAATGCCAAAGTTGAATGCGTTTTAAAGTTTATTGTAGACAAATAAGTACAGCACTGCTGCGATCTGACGTCATAACACGAACGCCATAGTAACTTCGCGCCATTCAGTACAATGATCGTTTTGTGTAACAAGGATAGTAGAATAAAATTGTGAGCAGTCACGGGACGCCTGACAGATGTGAAACATCGAAATCAAACGAAAAAACATCGAAACAAAGGTCAGGGTCGTGTAGCGGGGGGACCACGCGTGCGGAGTGAGCGGTGAATCGCCACGCGGCATGCGTCGCCCCGTATCAGCAATCAGTTTTACGTGCGCCTATAGATATTTCACATCAACAATTTCAAAAGCGTGTAACTTCTCCATTTTACTACCGATATTATTATTTTTTTCACAAAATTGGTATTTTTAGTAGCGCCTATAAAAATAAGCATTAATTCATATATATTTTTTGATAGCAGTCAAATACCTTATTACCCCGCTGCCGCTGTACCGACTTGTCTTTGCTGGGAACCCACTTCTTTATGCAAGCACCTTTATTAAACAAATAAACAACATCAGCAATCGTATTTCTAATTAACACTCATTGTCCCAACGAAATTAAGAACTCATCAAACAATCTTAATTAACTGCTTCCGAAAATAATAAGATTTCCCCTTTGGGCAAACAGATTCTAAGACATGATAGATAAGCTATTCAAAATTTCTGGTCAATAAGTACTAGGATTGTAGTAACTTGAGGGAATATGAATACAAATCATGAGCAAACCATTTACTGGTTTCTGATTTTGAGAGAATTGTAGATTTAGACTAGGGGTCTATTTTGTGAACGAGTTCTTCCGTGGAAGTACTTCCTGCATTGGTACAGTTGACATCGTCTTCATGGTAACCAATTTTGATTTTGAAAGTATTTTGAATTTGTAGCAGTAAGTCGATATCAGACTATTCACTCCTACCTAACCCTTCGAGGAGTAAAGTCGTGATGTTATGTAAATAAATGGTTATCTATCTCCATCCAGCCATCTCCTTCAATAAACCTGGAGTACTACGGCAACCTGGCATCTTCGGGGGACAGCACGTGGGGTGACAGCGACTGGGATGAGGAGCTGCCAGCCACCTCGGCCTCACCCAGCAAGAAGAAGAAGAAGAAGTACCCTGGTAAGAAGAACATTTTATTACATTAACTTATGGCGAAAGTAAAAAAAATATTCTTACGTTTTTTGCAATTTGCAGGTCAGTAAAATATGATTTATTACGGCCGCCAATCATATTATAATCATTTAAGATTTTATTTCTGTAAAGCCATAGTTGTTACGTCCGCGGATCATATTTAGATTAACATACAACCTGTTACTGACCTGCAAATTGCAAAAACATTATGTTCAATACATTTTAGGTATTTTTTCTATTTTTCTCCGAACTTCTATCCCAACTGTACGAAAGTATTGCAAAACGTGGAGTCATGGTTTTAATTTGCCTGCTGTTCTACAAGGGACAAAACTGGATATAGTATATTATAATCAATACAAATTGAATATTGAATCGTTGCGCTCATTCATTCATTGCAGCCGAAAGACGTCCACTGCTGGACATAGGCCTCCCCCATTGGAGGGGGATCTCATCGTTGCGCTCGTTTAAATGAATGTATGACATACTCGCGCGTCAATCAAGTCGTGTATGTTCGTCATTATTCAGGTAAATGGTCGCGTAATCGAACGAGTATTCCATCTATCTATCTAACAATAATTTGACGTGTCTGATCCACACCAAATCGTCATCTTGTGATCCGAAGAACCACAACGCTACATCGTCGCCGTCCAAAACTCCATTTACTTTCTCTCCCCCTCCCCCCAGATGGCGTGCCTCAAAACCTGCCGTGCCTCTACCACGAGGCGCACTTCAGCCCCTCGTCAGCCTACTACGTGCTGGAATGCCTGGGACCTGGAGTGCCTACCTTCAGTCTGCATAGGACTGCGCTGCCGGATCCCAGGCTGGTGGCGCATTTGGAGAATAATACTATTGTTAAGGTAAGGAATTGGATTTTTAGATTTATATTTTATAGTTTTTGTAGGCATAGAAAATAGGATTCGAAGAAACAGTGTAATGGATAAAAAACAAGAGGATATTTTTTTTTTGTGGGATATTTTGTCAAATAACTTCTCCCGCTCTGGGCGGAGCGGGAGGGCGTGTCAGACCTTTGCTGACTAAAACCCACCCGTGTTCCTTCCGGTGCTTGTGTGCCAGGGCCACGATATCCCTTTCGGACAAACTCGCAACCCTGGCAGGAAGAGGATAAGTTCTACATTGTATAGCGAAATAAAAATGAAAATTCACCACAGTATCACGTATAACAATTTATTATTAATTAAAAAAGGTATCACATCAATCGGTGCCGTGTGGTGCCGGACGTCAAGAATAACACCATCCTATTTCTTCCCGTGGGTGTCGTAAAAGGCGACTAAGGGACTTACTCTAGAGTGGGCAGCAGCGTTCTGTATGCATTTTAACACCACACTGCGATCGCCAACCCGCCTGCCAAGTGTGGCGATTATGGCAACCCAGCCCCCCTTTTTTATTTTTTTTATTTATAATCCCACTGTATGCTGCACCGGTCGACGCCATCACGTCAACAACGTGACCAATAATTACGTAAACTTTCAAATGAATATCTGAATGAAGATGAACCAAAGTTATCCCTATAAAGAAACAGTCCTGGTTAAAGATCAACTGGTATTAAAATGTTAACCCTGGAGATATTAATAACTACAATAATCAAGGGCCCTGAAGAACTGCAACCTCTGGCCCGCCGCGACAGAATCGCAGGTAATACGATGGTCATGTGTCGTGCACCAAAATGGATTTGCCGGTCTCGAATTCCAAGGTTCTATGTGGCTGGTAAAAGCACATGAAAGCACGCACGCCTGGTGAATAGTTCGGTATCCGGAACAGGCCGCAAGCCCTTTTTCAACTGGTTCTTCACCTACGACAAATAAAATAGGTTACCTATTACACCAGAGAAAAGGCTAGAACTTCTACTGAGAAAGCAAATAAGGGAAAGTATTTACGACTATCACCAGACTGCGCTCGCTGTACACGTTTAAACTGAACGATGAAGTCGGTGACTGTAAGGTGACTGTACTCCCAAGGGACAAGATAGGCAAGAGTTTTTTGGGGAATGTAGTCACCTTGGACGAGTGAGTGAATATATACCAAATTCGGAGAATAGCTTACACCATTTGTGCCGAACTCAACAATATAACTTAGTTAACTGCAGATCGGGGGGTCGGCTTCCAGTCTAACGGGATGCAGCTGAATACCAGTCTTTTACATGGAGCGACTGCCTATCTGACCTCCACAACCCAGTAACTGGGCAATACGATACCCCTTGGTAAAACTGGTTGTCAGATTTTTGGGTTTCTGACGACCCCAAACGACTGTCAAAGGTCCACTGACAGCTGGGACCAACGGTTTAACGTGCTGCCCGAGGTACGGAGGAGTCTTGGTATGTAAAGATGGTCACCCATCCATGGACCAACCGCGGCAAGCGTAGCTTAACCTGATGAATCGACCCGTGCGTCTGTTATTACTTAGCCACGAGCTACTCTGCTAACTGCAGATAGTAAGAACACAAAAGAATTAAACAATGAACAGAAAAAGAAAAGGTACTATTTCATAATAAAAGTTCAAACGTATAAAAATCGACTGGACTAAATTCCCATCTTGCGATTTAAGTTTTATAAATAATTGAAAGCGTGTAGCCCTCGGGCATAGGGTTCGGGCCTCTGAATGAAAGTACTTGCGTATTTTTAATCACAACCCAAAACTTACACGTTGTCGGGCAACATACAACAAGAATACAAGAAAATCTACTAGAGGTCTAAGATGGCCGGTACTTTACGAGTGCGGCTTGAAACACGTCGCGTCACACAGGAGTCGGAACTGCACTGTCCTCGAGAGGCGCGGGAGGCGCCTGCTCAACAGTGGCGCTAGAAGTGGGGCGCGCGGGAAAAATAGTGGCGCGTGATTGGTTGTCAAGACCAGTGGCGCCTACCTTTCTAATACTCCCGCGATCATTAGATTGGATGTTACTAACAGTGCGGCCAACATCATCGATAGCCTTATGGTCGTGGGGTTGCCGCGCTACAATCCTCGTTTCCGTCTTCATCAAATCCGAAAATTAGAAAAATTAAGAATAACAAATTGATGCCCAGTTATATGAACTAGAAAAAATAAATGGATAGGTTGAAACTGCAGAGGTCACGCTGTAATAGGTACGGCCAGCGAAAAAAGTAGCGTTACTCTGGTATTTTTAGACATCATCTAAATTGACACAAAATTATTCGGGCCATTAATTTGTTCCTTTGAATGACTTCTTCATGAAATCATGACATTGGGGAACAAATCTAACTTAGAGAGATGTATTAATGATTCTAATGATTGTATTAATGATTCTAATGATTATAATTCTATAAATACATATCTGTTATAGTCCCGAAACATATTTTGATCAAGCTGCGGATTCACCTTAAGGCGACGACAACCGACATTTAATGATTTTATACTGAAGACCACGTCTAAACGAGTAGTGTTAATGATTTGAAAAAAATATATGTTAAATTAGAGCATTTTCTGAATAACTTAATACGTGAATATTTTAGATTTTATTTATATTATTACATAGTGAAATTAATTTGTAAAGTTATGTCTAACGCGGATAAAAAACTGAGAATGGCGCAAAAACTACCAAGCGTATTTTTCTGAAAACTTCACCAATTAAAGATAATTTAATTATTGATCTTTTAGTATACGCATAATCAGCCTACAATGTTCCCACTGCTGGGACACAGGCCTCCTCTCTTCGAGAGGGACTGGGCTGTAATCTTCCACGCGGGCCCAGTGCGGGTTGGTAGATGTCACATGTCTTCGAATTGTTGGTTCTAGGACATGCCGGTTTCCTCTCGATGTTTTCCTTCACCGTTTTGAGAGCAGTGGTGATGAAATTATTTACACAAAGTAAAGCGCCTGCCTGGGTTCGAACCCACGACCTACGACTCGTAAGTCGGAGCCGTTACCACTGGGCCACAACTGCTAGTATACGCGTTTTATTAAAATACCTTTTGTTTCGTGTATAATAAATTAATAATGCGTGATATTGGGGAAAGCGCTCCTTGATGGGCGAGTCCTATTACTGGCTGAACGTACGACGCGTTGCGTGAGCCCAGTACAGAAAACGCAAGCTAAGCACTCAAGGTCACTGGCAGATATCTGCGTCTTAATAAAAAATGGCTCCTCGACCATTTGGTACGGCTTACGAAGCCTTCAAATTTGCTGCTAAATTGATGAGTTGCGCGAGTAGCACTTATGAATTATGTATCTATTTAGAAAATTACAAAATACTTCAAATACTGTTTATTTTCCCAATATGATTATTCAAATTCAAATTCAAAATCATTTATTTCAATCCATATAGGATCATTAAAATTATATCGTACAAAATTCATATTCTATCACATACAATTAACTAAACAATATTAATAAAATCAAAATTAGAATTATATAACTTAAAAAATTAAATTAAAATCATAAAATAAAAGAATAAAACGATTAATAATAACTACGCCTGCCTCTGAGTCATTTGTTTGTTTTTCATTACGTTAATCATATTATAATATACTTTATTTCTTGTACAAAAAGTTGGCAGCCCTAATTGCACGTGAGAATATATAGACTTCGTAGCTTGATTAAAATTAAACTGAATACCCCTCTTTTTCAAGGACACGTAGACATATTATGACAGAGGTAAACTTTCCGCCAGGCGCTTTTATTTACAGTGTTTAAAGACCATTACGTTTATAGCCTACTTTTAAAACATTCATGAACATAAAACTGCGTCACGCACTTTATTAAACATGTTTGCTCAAATTTTATATTCCAGCCTATAAAAAGTCGTACCGTACTCAAAAAAAGCGGTGAAGTGCGAGTTGGAATCGCACGCGTAGGTTTCCGTTACCAGCGTAAAATATTTTAGAATATTTATTTTTTAAGACTAAAAAAATAAAGAGTTTCTTGTAGTGGGTGAGTCCGTTTTAATTTTCAACTTTATTTTATTTTTATTATTTGTTGTTATAGTGTCCATAGTAGTACATACTCTATGGGTGAACCTTAGTAATAGGGGCCCGTCGCATTTATAACACAGATTTCTCTCAAGTTCATATATTTAACTGTAATAAACCTACATTCAAAAAACAATAATAAAAACCGTAAACGAAGGCAAATGACAAACTATGTATTACTATGTATATTACTATGTACCTTTACTATTCCAATTTTTTTTTTCTTAACAATTAAACTGTTTTTTCTTTAAAATTTAAACTTAACTATAAGCAATAGATAGGTATAACTAAAATTTTACCTTTCGAATTTAAATATTTCTTAGTAGTGCGTTCTCATGTTTTAACTTATCCTAGTTATAAAGGAAAACCTATTATTAGCCATACAATACACTTGCTTTTTTTTTTGGTTTGGAAATTATCGAATAACTTCTCCCGCTCTGGGCGGAGCGGGAGGGCGTGTCAGACTTTTACTGACTAAAACACACCCGTGTTCCTTCAGTAGCCTGTGTGCCAGGGCGATCCAGAGCGACGATATCCCTTTCGGACAAAGGGCGCCCACACAAAACCGCGATGCGATGCGATACGACGCCGAACGCAGGAACTACGAAGGAACGAGCTCGCAGATATTTGCGATGCGTTGCGAATTCGCAGTTATGTGTGGGAGCCCAAACTCGAAACCCTGGCAGAGCCATACAATACTCTGTAACATACTTTATCGCTGTTGATTGCCTAAATAAATAAATAAACCCTAAGAAGCAAACTTTCTTTTTTTTACAATAGGTACGTAAACAGTCCCGAAGTTATTTCTGTAAAAAAAATATTTTGAAATTCGAGCATAAAATTGAAATGGTAGAAATCGACCAAGAGGAAAATCCAGCTTATCTATACTCGTATATCATCCCGGATAATCTTTGGTTTATCAAGGATCGCTGATAAAAGAAGTTTGGCTTCAAAAACTGAAAATAATTCTTTTACTTTCCATTTCGCAACAAAGTACAATATTTTATGCGTAAATGGCAGAAAGCACAAATATTCTATTTTTTTAACATAAATATATTGAGATTAGTACACAGACAGACAGACTTGCTTTAGGTCAAAACCATTTCACCCCTAGCATAGTTAATTTCCCCCATCTACCCTTGCCCTGTTTACTAACGCATTTTATCTCGTCTCTCATGTATTATGAATATTATGATGAACGTCGATACCTAGCTTCAAGTGCTTGTGAAGACAGATAAATACAATTCACTGTTACTTAAAACAAATGTAAAATTGAGATTGCTCTATTGTCACCAAAAATCTGTAAAATTGTATTTTTCCAAACTTGCTGATTTAAAAATAAATACGTTTATTTTCGGTAAACAGGACGCAAAGAGAAAACACAAAAGAACAAGTTAGGGGTAAACATGCGTTACATCCACACAAAACGGTCATCGGTCAGCATGATGCTGCTACCCTATGCGAGACAGAGACTCAGCGCTGGTTTTCACCGACAGCCAGCCTTGACGTGGACGTGACGACGTCAACCGGTGCTAATCTTAACACTGACCGACGGTGACAGCAAACATCGCGAGGAACTTACAAGTAGTCTGACATTACCAACACGCAATGAACAAGCCTATCACCGGCAAAAAATCACGGGTGTCCCGGCCGATTCACGCGACTTAGATTTCTATTATCACTTACTAGCTGCTGCCCGCGGCTTCGCCTGCGTGGATTTTTCTAAACATATAGGTAAACCTTCCTCTTGAATCACTCTATCTGTTAAAAAAAACCGCATCAAAATCCGTTGCGAAGTTTTTAAGATCTAAGCATACATAGGGACAGATAGGAAGCGGGAAGCGACTTTGTTTTATACTAATGTTAATAAAGGCTAATATCGTTTTGGGTAGTTTCACTCTATGGTCCAACGGATACTCTCGTCTCATGTCCCGTTGATTCTTATTCATTTGTTCACTGACTGACGTGGCAATGCACAGCCTTAACCGCAGGGTCTAGAAGTATGACATTTTGCACAAAAGTTCCTTCCTGCTTCCTAAGGAAGTTTTTTGAAAATACATCCTCTAAAGAGGAGCAATTCTATGGAAGTTCGTCACTTCTGGCGATGGAAATGGGGCACACGGCTTGTTGACAATAAATTTCGCGTGCCTACTCTTTGTAAGACTAATCTTTTTCCTGTTTAATGTATCAACGCTAAGCTCAAGAGATAAACAATATCCCTCGAAAATCGTAATCCAAAATTTTCGACACAGTCGAGATTTTAAACCCAAGCTTATACAATTCTGCCTCTTTTATATTAGAGTCTTAATCTTAACGTTTCTCATTATGTGTGTATACCCACACACATAATGAGAAACGTTACATGAAATGTAACATATTCACACTCATCCCCTACATACTTACACTCATCACATACACACATTTATATTTGGTCACCTTAAGTCCTAAGTTTGATTAATTATACTGAAACCGGTGCATTTGTCAACTTATCTTTTGTAATTCATGTAATCTGTCGAAAGAGACTGGATCCTGTGACACAGGGTAACCTAGTGCGGGATCCAGTGTCATACCTAAATATTTTAACACTTGCTTATTAATCAATATAACTTTTTTTTTTTTTACATGCGTTGTACAAATTCTCCTTGTTGTTGTGTTACATTTCATGTTGCATTGCATTTATTTCGATGTTCGTTTCGACGTATGTTATAATAATGGGGTTAATAACTGAAAACTCGTCATAGGTGGCAGCACAGTTGTCCGTCTACAAACTGCCATTGTTTTATGTTCACTTTTGTGTCAATCACTAGATAAAGATTTTTTAAGAAAATTCAAAACATGTTTTAATATAGTTTATTTACATTTAACTAAAGTATGTAGGTACCATTTTGTTCGATAACTTTTGCCATCTCGTAGGTAGGGACATGATCCCATTGCTATAGAAATTTTGGGACTTCTGATCAAAATACCGCGACAAGTGGTTTTGGCAGTCCTCTCGTGATGTTAACCTGACACTGCCTAAAGAGTTCTGAAGAAACCGAAACAGGTGGAAATCTGAAGGTGCAAGGTCAGGACTATACGGCAGATGCATTAACACCTCCCAGCCAAACTCTCTTAATTTTTGCTGAGTGGCTTAAGATGTGTGAAGTCTAGCGTTATCATGATGAAAAACCACACCCCTTCTGTTGATTAATTCCGGCCGCTTTCTCTCAACTTCTTGCTTTAATCTCATCAGTTGTTCGCAGTAGAGTTAACCCGGGTTTCGGGCCACAGTCTGTGAAGCCTGACCGGCCTTTGACCACGACCTTTTTCGCACGTTCTTGTCGTACGTGATCCACTTTTCATCACCAGTTATCAGCTTCTTCGAAAATGATTCGGTTTCATTACGTCGTAATAAAGAATCACAAATGAGTACACGGTTCATTAGGTTTCTTTCAGTGAGCTCGTGAAGTACCCAAATATCGAGCTTTTTTGTGTACCCAGTTTTTTTCAAATGTGCCAAAACTGTTTTGTGGTCAATTCCCAGTTCTTCAGCTACGTCGTAACTACTGATTTGCCGATCTTGCTCCACTTTTTCAAAAATGGCATTGCATTTTATCCGTAATAGGGCGACCAGAGCGACGTGCATCTTTGACATCACAATTTCCGGATTGAAAACGCTTAAACCAAATTTGTGCTACTCTCACAGACACAGCACTAGGTCCATAAACATCGCACATTTTTTTCGCGGCTTGCGTTGCATTTTTACCTTTTTTGTAGTAAAACTTTAAAATGTATCGAATTTCTTCATTAGATTCACTCATCTTGACAGTACGAAAAACAAATGAAAATCACAGATTTTCCTAATTTGAATTTGGAATTATGTTCTTTAAAACTTAAACTTTCAATGATACCAAAACCAGCCAGATACAAATAGTATAGCCAAAGAGATTTTATTACAAATTCATACATACTATAATGCGAAAAGGCTTTTTCCCTAACCTTATATGTATGCGACTTGCAGTGTACTATTAAAAGATGAACAAAGGGGAGCGGAAGCATCTACTACTGGTACTGGTAAAAATGTCGCTGTAGTGGAAAAGTCATAAAAAATTATGAATGTTATTTTGTGTTTTGTTGACTTTCAAGTTCTTGTTTTTGTTGAAGACTGGAGGCGTACGACAAGAATAACCTGATCAGAGTTGAAAACCAACTCAAGGATGAAAAACTGAAAAAACTTCAGAGATGTTAGTTCTAGCACTAATCAAAACACACATAAACCTTTACTATAATTTACTTAATATGACATCAAAACTGCGTGTAAGTAAAGTAAACAGACTTAGTTCTCTTGGGAGCCTGTAAAATACAAATTTCTCCCACAAAAGTCTTCAGGTTTCAAAAGGATAGGACATAGTCGCGACGAAATATCGGGTTTCCGTTTTTTTTTTTCGATAGCTTTCTTCCACAGTTTTCGGCTTTTAACATATTTGGTAAATACATTTACTAATACTGCAGATGTTTCCAAGTACACTTGGAATTATCCAACGTATGAGCTACAATGATGTATTACCTTTAGATGCGTTACCTGCGCTCAATAATGGTAAAGTAAATGCCAGGCAATTGCCTGACATTTACAATAATAATAATTATTATTACGTACGCGCCAATGAACATGCAGCAGCTAGTGATGTAACTAATTATGTAAGTTCATCTCTTTCTAACAACAGATATCGGTATAGGTCTTTCCTTTTCTTCACGCGATGTATGATTATACGCAAGTATGCAGCTACAATCATGGCTTACGCTGTTTTTGAGTGCACTAATGTTCGTGTATGACGCGTCTATTTATAATACATCATATGAGCAACAACAAACGATGAAAATTGATACTAAAACTTTATGATCGATTTACAAACGAATTAATTTTGCAGGCAACAGCTGCGCAATGGGGCATATTAATTAAATATACGTAAAAAAAGTCGCTTGTTTACAAAAAAAATATGGATAATGACACATAGCTGCCAAATTCTTAGACGTTGGATAGTAGCGACATCTGAACTGAGCAAGTGGCTGTTTTTATCCTCATTCTTGTTACGTTTCACATATGTGGGTACCATTAAACTTTGCGAAGTTATAAATAGCATCTAAGTCACATACGATTCGTACAGTAACAAGAAACTGAGGTTTTATGAACGGGCTTTGTAATTGGGAAAATATAGGGGAGATGATAATGAGAGAATTACAAGGATATTATACAATGCGTGTTTTTGTTCGTGACTTGGTTTCTGGTATAATAACGCAATGTATATGACGAATAACGAAACGTATACCGAAATATGTAGACAGATATGTGGCTTTGTAAATACCTTAGAGTAAGACAACCATAGAGGTTCGGGTATGCGTGGCCAGATGAGACAGCATAATATATATATATATCCATAAATGTATATAGGACCCAATGATACCATAAACCTAACCCTTTACCCTGGGTTTAAAAAAAAAAACAAATTAGCAAATTGATGATTATATGATGTAGAAAAGTGCCAATATAAAGTTCACAATTTCACAAAAACGCCATGAAAGTACAGCTACATATGTCGCTGACCTTGAAAAAACTGACACGCACTGAGAGACGGAAATAGTATAGTTTTGTCCTTTTCCTTTACGTATAATAACTTAATACTATATCCCTTTCTTGTGAGAATGAAATGGAGCTACACGCCGTCTATACATTTCTTTGTCATACCTTTTGTTAGTCGCCTTTCACTCATCCTCTCAACATGGCCAAACCATCTAAGCATACTCTTTTCAATTTTTGTCATTACATCTTGTTTTAAATTGCACCGTTGCCTTATCGCAACCATACCTCAGCCAATCATTTATAGATAAGTGGAAACGCCGGGAAGGGACGTCCTAGGAGGACACAATATAGTGACATAATTGGTGATGTTCTTCATAAAGGTCAGTTGCGTAGTACCTACTCGCAACCGGCGTGCGTGTATGAGATGTATGAACGTAAACGAAACAAAAGAAGTATGTAAGGAGCGTAGCAGGTGGCGTTCTATAGATTCTGCCTACCCCCATGGGCAGAAGGCGTGAGTTTATGTATGTTTATGTGGCACAGAAGAGTTTTATAACGTTTCCCATTTCTCCATAGCAGGATTACTTAGTTTTAATATGTACCTTGAAGAGCACCTAAACAACTGGACAAGGGCCCTCTTAATCTTTTCAGAATAGACAATCTCCGGATTCGTTTTCTTTACAGCAAGTAGCTACAATGTAGTTTAGTAAGGAAGATTTATCTTTCCTAACAATCAGCTAACACAATTCTTCCTTTGCAACAGGAGAGACTAGCAGCCATAGCTCTGCCGACCCCCCGAACATTCTCGGTGCAGCTTTCCAGCGGGCACGCAGCCAGGGTGCGGCTGCTTCTACCACCTGGGTTGAGAGAAGACGAGGTCACCAAGTACCCTCTGGTGTTGAAAGTGTGAGTATTAAATACTTTCTTCTTTAAAACTTTTAAAGTGACTCCGCAGTGGAAGCCCGCAAAAATCAAATTTTCTCATGTTTTTTGCAATTTGCAGATCAGTGCCAGGGCTTATCTTGATCAAAACGTGATTCGCGACTATAAAAGATATTTATTTACAGATTTATAATCATTAGAATCATTAAAGGCTTTTACAAACCGGCGCGACACGTGACGCAACACAAAAGGCACCGCTCGTCGCGCGATACGCGGGGCCTTTGTGTCGCGCCAGTATGTAGAAGCCTTAATACTTCTCTCTTCTGATTTGTTCAATTGAATAACTTTTTCATTAAATTATGACATTGGGGAACAATTTTAACTTAGAAAGATTATTAATGATTCTAATGATTAAAATTCTGTAATAGAGATATCTGTTATAGTCGCGAATCATATTTTGATCATATCATAAGATAAACCCTGTTACTGACCTGTAAATTACGAAAAACGTAAGAAAGTTTGAATTTCGCGGGCTACAGCTGCGGATACACCATCTGTCAAAAATACAATTAACTTGACGAGTGATGCGATTGGTAGCACTGAATTTGGCAGTCATGTGATTGGTAGTTCTGTTCTGTCTTTCGCCATTTTGAACTCTATTAAAACTTTAGGATAATAACTTATTATTCTAAGGTCAGAAAGCGAAAGCGTCAGGGCAACCCGCGAAATTAAAAATTTCTTACGTTTTTTGCAATTTGCAGGTCAGTAACAGGTTGTATGTTGATCTAACTATGATTCACGAGCTTTTAGGTGTATATGGGGTCCAAACTGAGACGCTGTCAAATTGTTGCTGCGCATCGTTTGAGGTCAGGACATATTTCACTAAACAACTTTGCTTACCTCATGCGAAAATCGGACTCTCCTAACTGTGAGGTGTGTGGTAAAATAGAGGATGCACAGCATGTGTTGGTGGAATGTGTCCGGTATACTAATAAAAAAAACGCACTTATCAATACGTTAAAATTGTCGGTAATGGGTGTTGGAATTTTTCACGGTATTTTAGCTAATCCTACATCAGATGCAGCAAAAATATTATATACTTTTTTAGATAAAAAATTAGAGTAAGTTAATTCAGTTTAGGAGTAAGTTGTTATTTGTTAAAGCACGATGGGATTGGCATCGTCGCATAAGTGTACAAAAACCCCTTAAATAAATAAAGATAAAAAAGATGTATATGGCTTTACAGAATTATAATCATTAGAATCAGCAATACAATACAACTCTCTAAGTTCATAGAATCCTATAATTGAATGATTATTTCATGAAATAGCGCATCCCCCTTAAAACTAAAAAAATTCAGTGCTACCAATCGCGTCACGAATCAGGCAATTAGGTAAAGCCATATTTGTTACGTCCGCGAATCATATTTAGATCACCATACAACCTGTTACTGACTTGCAAATTACAAAAAACGTAAGAAAATTTTAATTTCGCGGGCTACCTTAGCGCATCCCCCTTAAGTTAGTCAAAACTCTCTGCGATAATAGTAGCGTTTTACCTTCAAACAAAACGTTTGTTGTGTCCTTCGGCGTCATTCGGGGTCATATAAACATAATTAGAGTCTAGCATCTTCCGTTTCCTGTCACATCTATATAGGTATATGCAACCATCGCCTTTTGACAACACGATGATGACGTATTTCCGCCCGCGTTCACCAGGTGGCTGCAGCGCGCCAAATCGTTCATTGTGGCCTCAAAAACCTAAAACTTGAAAACCACTTATACCAGACAGTCTTTAAAATTATGACCCCGAATGAGCCTCCGGACACAACAAGCGTTTTGTTTGAAGGTAAAACGCTACTATTGTGTCCTTCGGCGTCATTCAGGGTCATATAAACATAATTTGAGGCTTTCTTTGTTATCGCCTGGTGAACGGGACGCCAATGTGTTGTAAAAACATAAGTTAAATTAGATCAACGATAAGCACTTTGCAATCAATTAATAATAGGTAATATTTTAAGGTAAATGATTAAAAATAGTACCAAACAATCCATTACAGAGTAAACCGAAAATGTAGACGTACCTCAAATCCATCATCATGTAAAATCTTTGTACCTACTTATATACTTACCATAATCATGTAAAACTTATTATTATTCATCGATACAACATTTAGTTCTTATTCTCATAATTTTATCAATCACCTTGTAGGATCATCCATACCACAGAATAATTTATTCTATATAATCAGAGGTAATTAATTAATTGGCTGAAAAAGATGAATCAATGAGCTTCCCTGCGCTGGTGTCACTTCCTTCCGGTAATGTTTTTTGAAAGTATTACCAGATCTCCAATTAGCTCGTGCCATTATCTCATCAAGAGGTTCGCTATCCAACCAACTTCGTGAAGCAACTGCAGAAAGAAAACTACCTGGAGTAGCCTCAATTCCTGCTTCCTTCAAAATCGACTTAACCCAACCTGCCAAAATAGTTCTAGTAGCTGGCTTAGCTTTTCCACATACAGTGATAAACAATCTATCGCTAGAACAAAGCAAACGACGCGGTTTACCTATTTCTATAAGTTTTTTAAGCCAAAGTACCGCCTCCTTATCAGGATTCCCTAACAACTTCCAACCTGACTGTACATGAGTTTCAGAATCAGTTTTCGAACCAAAATGCGGCCAAAACATTATGCTATTCTCACCTACTATACACCTGTCTGGCGACACACTAAGTAACGTTAAATCGTGTATCCTACGCCCTGAACATAACAACAGTAAAACTGCACAAACTCTTGAAATTTCTAATGGACTTTGATTTTGAAGAGGTCTACTACCCAACCAACTTTCTAAAGACTGAGGATCCCACACAGGGGGTGGACACTTTTTTGGTTGTTGCAACGCTATAGCTTTAATCATTTGTTTAACCAAAATGTTTGAACTTAATCGGGCCTCGCTCTTTGTATTACATAAAGTGGACACAGCCGATTTATGAAGTAAAATAGTACGATAGGATAATTTTTCTTTTAGGTGTAAATCCGCTAAATATCGAGCCAATTCACTACCTGAAGGGTCTGAAAATTTTATACCAAACATGGAACACCAATTCAACCATCTCTGCCATGCTGGCCTATATGTATTTAAAGTAGACGACCTCCATCCTTCTTTCAGCAGACACTTTTGTTCTTCAGACCAGTCACCTAAGGATTCAGACCACCCCCACATCTCCATACTTCTAAGACCAGCTCCTTCACTCGAGGTGGGGGCTGCCCGGTCCTCGTGTCTACTAGCACTTTCGATAACCTGTGAATCGTAAATGGAGGCGCGATCGCTCTGGCTTTCAAGTCTGCTCTCCAGAATGCTCGAGGCCACCTCGGCGCAACTATCAGGAATACACCTCGAGCCTGATTTAGATGCATCAGGACCCGGGGTATTAAACTCGGAGGAGGAAAGACCCAAGCCAGACGGAAATCCCATTTGAATGCGAACGCGTTGTGTCTCCATGCTCGCCGATCTCGTTGATCTAGAGTTACATAACAAGGTACTACGTGGGCTGTGCTGGAGGCAAAAAGATCTGTCTGGGGAACACCCCACTTTGCAAAGACAATACTCGTAAATTCGGGGAGTAGATGCCATTCTTGTAACATCGAGTGGCGCGACAGACCGTCTGCGACGTTGTTGTACCTGCCTGGAATGTTATGGGGGATTACATGAATATCGTACTTTTGAAGTATGTGAAAAATTTGATATATTAATTCCATCAAGACCCGTGACTTGTTTCCCCCTTCCTTCCGCAAGTACGCTACAACCGCCTTGTTGTCGCACTGCAGAAGCAGAGTTGTGTGGCTCAGAGAAGGAGCGAATTCTATTAAACATTTTAGAACAGTTAACATCTCTTTGTGATTCGAATGAAGCCGCTCTTCTTCTTTTGTCCACTTCCCCGATAGGTGAATACCATTTAACTCCGCCCCCAACCTGTATCTGCTGCGTCTGTTGTCAAAAAATTTTTTACTTGTGGTGGATGAAGCCTGGATTTCTCTACACAGTGAACCTTCCACCAACTTAATTCTGCCAGCACCTCCGCAAGCAAGGGATAAGTCGCCTGAAAAGGCATCTTTAGGACCAGGTTGCAATAAGCCAGTAGGTGCCGAAAATTCAAACGACCCATTGGAACTACCAGACGAGCAAAATTCAGAACGCCTAGGATACTCTGTATTTCTCGTAGAGACGCTTTCCACCGCCGCGCCGGAGCAACTTTGATAAAACTATTTGCATGTTCTGAATCTTGTCTTCTGGTAAAATTTTTTGATTTTGCCACGGATTCCACATCAAACCCAAATACTCTATTATCTTCTGAGGGATAAGAATCGATTTCTCCCTGTTCACCTGCCAACCCAGCTGGCTGAGAGTTTGAAGAACAATGTCGACGTGTTTCATAAGTGTCAGTCTGTCCTGGGCTACTAGGAGATAATCGTCGAGAAAAACCACTACTCGAATGCCTAGATTTCTGAAAATCTCGGCGGTCCAGTTGGTCAATGATGCAAATACTTTTGGCGCTGTCGCCAGGCCAAACGGCAAACAGGTCATTTGCAGTAACCGATTTCGATACAATAGACGAAGAAAACAACGGTGAGCGGGTGCCACATTTACGTGGTTGTAAGCTTGTCTGAGGTCTATTTTGACCATCCAATCCCTCTCCTGAATGAAATCGGGAACTCGATTTACCGAAATCAAACGAAATTTGCTTATTTTCAGATAATTGTTTAAACTTTTTAAATTGATAATGGGACGGCAGGTTCCGTCGCTCTTGGGAATTAGAAAGAAATTTGATATGAAACTCGGGGTCAGGGGGCATATTCTAAAATACTCTGTTTCAACAAATTTTGAATGACTGTCCATCTCCGGGGATGGTAGAGTAAGATTGCAACGTTTCACCTGCGTTGGCGGGACCAGAGGCGGTTTCTTTTGAAATGGCATACGATAACCCTTCACTATTTTTATTAATGGTTCTGGTGCCCCCAGTCTCTTCCATTCCGTAACATGATTTTGTAAGCATCCCCCCCAAAAATATTGATCCGAGTCAGAACTTTTTATTGAATTTAGCCGAGCCCTTGCCCCGTTGTGCATAGGTTTGCGATTCATTTTTCCGAAAACTATAGGGCTGATAAAAGCGTTGTCCAGGCAGTTGTCCTCTCGGTTAAGGACGAAAAAATTTTGGATTATTAATAAACGGGTTCATTGCCTGATAATTATTATAAAAGGCTCCTGCACTCTGAGGAGGAGGAAACCTATAGTTCATCGTCAGTGCCGAAGCGCGACTGGACGATTGAATTCCACTAGGTCCAGGGTACGCCGCCTGGGGTCTAGGGGTTTTCTTTTCTTGCCCAGAAAAACTAATTTTATTTGCATAAAATTTTTTGTTAACTCCGCCATTATTCTTAATAAATTCACTAAAAGGTGCTTTATCAAACAAAAATTCACTAGAGGGCGGTATTTTCTTCAAACATGGCTTAAATGACTTGTCTCTTAATTGCTTAATGAACACTTCGCGTCTTTGTTCAATTATATCTGCCCTACGGCCACAAACTAGTTGCAAACAATCACGTGAAATCTTTTGATAATCACCGGAAAAAACCTCTTTTAATTTTAATGTCAATTGTTCTGGGTCCATGCTACCCGTATCCTTAGCCCATTCCACTATCTGTCGAAAACCCTGTTGCATAGCGTCGCTTTGCATTACCAGTGCGCGAGTTACAGCGCCAAGAAATTTATCCGCAGAGGGTAAATGGGTAACTTTTTCAAAAGATTTAATTTCATCGTTAACTTCAAGGTCAACATATCCAGGACGGGCATTATAAACTTTTTGAGATTCCACATAACGAACATTATTCCAATTATCATTATTAAAATATTGAATAGAATTGAGCAAATCTAACTGATTTGATGGAGTTGCAGTGACAGCTGGCTCCTTTAATTGCGTTGCCAAATCAAAATCAAATGATTGAACTGGTGCAGGATCCGAGACGGGTTCTGACAACCTTTCCGTAAGCTGTTGTTCCTGTGCCATTTCGAAATTATCACCATTATATATTGGATTAGCGCAATCATAATTTTCATTTTCATAATACATATTATGAGGGTAGAAGTATAAGTTTTTCAAATCACTGACCTGTTTTGCAAGCTTTTTGATTACCTTGCTTTGTCCTCGATGACGCTTACTTTTCTTCTTCTTACTCACCTTCTTCCTCTTGCGGGATTTATCTACCTGATCAATCTCTAAATCCGACGGGGATGATTCAGAGGAACTTGAGGAACTTGAAGAATCCGATGATGAATCAGATTCTTTACGACTACGCGCCTGTATTCTATCCGCCATTGTAAGAAATCACTTTTCAATGTATTCAAGTTTAAAAAATAATCGTTAATATTTTATATTTTTTAAGCATATACCGAACGCGAACCGCGTTAACAAAAATAAAATAATGAAAACTATAATTTTCTACGAATTCAATTTTAACTATCCTTTTCCAAGAAATCGAACGCTAACAACGTTAACTTTAAATTTAGATGTGAACCGTCCGAAAACAGGACGCCAATGAACGATTTGGCGCGCTGCAGCCACCTGGTGAACGCGGGCGGAAATACGTCATCATCGTGTTGTCAAAAGGCGATGGTTGCATATACCTATATAGATGTGACAGGAAACGGAAGATGCTAGACTCTAATTATGTTTATATGACCCCGAATGACGCCGAAGGACACAACTTGAAAATATTTTGGCGAAAACGTCTGCGATACTTCGAATACGTAATAGAGCCGTTCTTAAAAATATTCTGCGATCCTAATACTATAAAAAACTCTGACAGTTATCGAAATTCTCAACCAAATTAGAAAATTAGAAAACCACTGAACACCTAAATTATTCAAATACTCAAACAGAATGAAACTGTAAATGTATAAAATAAAACCGCATTTACTTTTTATTATAAGTGTGTTAGTCTATTCCCGGCCGATAGCCGCGCCATTACAGTCATTGTTACAAAAGTAATAAGAGTCGTAATGGCCAGAGATCTCACAAATCATTGGGACAATAGACTCTGAAAATATATCTGATGCTTAACATTCCTCGTAAGTAATAATACGAGATATTTATGGACGGATTTATTACTGTCATTACTATTCTCAAATTATACGAACTTTTAAGCAATCTCTTTTGTAATTTTAAATATAAAATCCCGTTCATTTTATCTTTGGATCCGTATTACCTACTCATCTTACTCATTACGCTCATAATTTTGGTCCTTAAACACTTTTTGAGACTGAAAGAAATAATAGTTTTTTTTTTTTAATTATTTGGATTTGAAATCAAACTGACTTTTATCAGTCCAGTTTAAAAAAGTAAGCCAATCTTAAAACAAACGACGATTTTCAATGTTAGAATGCTGGCCAAGGGGAAGGAAAACCACAGAGTTTATATTTGCAAGCATCTTGCAAGTGACGTTGCTACCTCTGGAGTTTTGTCTTAGCAATTTGTGGTTATGCAGAGCTTTCGTTGACGTTGGTTTTAGAAAAAAACTAAATATTATGTTCGTCCATCAAAACCTCAGGTTTTTTTTTTATTTCGGCTGGGACCGGGTGAGGGAACTGCAGCTGCTTTAATGTTCTTTATAATTTATACTTACTTGGTACTTTTGGCTGCTTCGACTGTTTCTTCAACCAGGGACACAGCTGGTCACTGATTGTCGAGCCCTAGACTGGGACTCGCTAGCTGCTGGTGCATGGGCCATCCTCACTCCAATGTTCTTTATAACTTATACTCACCTGGTACTTTTACCTGCCTCGATATCAAATCAAATAATTTATTTGCATAATACATGTTAAATAAGTTGTTACAGGTGTATAAGGTATTGTATTATAACCTAATGAGGTGTGCAAATTAATTCAATGAGTACTAATCGCAACATTGAATTTAAAGAATACATTTTAAATTGAATTACTTAAAAATAGAATGTCAAAATTTTAAAAAATTAAATAAAAATACACAAGTCAAATCAAAATTTCAAAGTCATTACATTTGTGGTCCCATTTCAGATAAAATCAGTCATCTTTCATTTAAATAATCATTAATTGAATAGTAACATTTTGCAACTAGGAAATCGTGTAAGCTTAATTTAAAATGGTCCATTTTGTGTAGGTCTGTGAATCTGTGATACTTTTTGGCAACTTATTGTATATTTTGGGTGCCATGCCCAAAATGTTTTTATTAAATATCGCTTTTTTATGACGTCTTACGCATATTTTATTTTTGTGTCGTGTACTTCTTGGATGTGTATAAAGATGTAGATTCGCTTTGACAAAAATAGCCACTTCATATATAATATACAGACACGGGAATGTCAATAGCTGGAGCTGTTGAAAATGTGGTTTACAGCTTTCTGTGCGTTGTATGCCACTCATTGCCCTTATGCATTGTTTCTGGGCTTTGAACGCCATTTCTCTATCTGGCGAGTTCCCCCAAAATGTAAGTCCGTAGCGTAAAGTAGATGCAACATACTCATGATACGCCGTTAATAATGTTGCCTGATTTGACACTTTTCTTAGGTTATGGAGAGCATAGGAATACTGGTTAAGTTTTTTGCATGTATTTTCAACATGTGTTTTCCAGCTCATATTTTTATTTATCCAAATACCTAAGAATTTAGTGTGTTCTGCTTCATCATTTGTTTATTCAACAGTCACGGGGCACCAGGGACACAGCTGGTCACAGAGCGTTGGGCCCTGGACTGGGGCTCGTTAGCTGCTGGTGCGGGGGCTATCCTCGCTTCAGTAGACGCGAGGGGGGCGGGCGGCAGGGGGCTCGGTGCTCATCACTCGTTACATCGCCGGCTCGGGACTGTTGAACTGCAGGACCAGCTGGAAGTTGCTGAGTAAGTTATAGCTAACAGACTAACATAATAATATATGGTAGTAAATAAGTATTTTGTGATAGAAAGGACGCACGCCATACAGTGTACTTGTTAATTTCGTGCGTTTGTACTCCAATAACTATTATTCAACTCAACTGTAGATTACTGTTATAGTAATCGAAAATTTTGAATAATCAGAATTAGAATAATCTTATTCGTATTAATTTGGGCATGAGCCAGTTATGGTACTCGTCATTTCACAATTCTACCCAATCGCTTCCAGACATCGAGAGAGAACAAGAGAGTTGGCCAAGAATACCTCTTAACTAAAGCAAAATTCAGGATGCTGCAATGGTCTTAAAAAAGGGCAACCCATTTATCAATCCCTGGCCTATCCATGATTTATGTCTTACTAGCATTACAATATTTCCAAAAAGCATTACTAACCTTGATTTTCCACAGGTACCTCCGCGACTCCCTCCACTTCATAGACGCGCGTCGTGTGGCCGTATGGGGCCGCGCACACGGCGGCTTCCTAGCGGCCCTCGCGTTAGCTAGCACGCTGAACGTGTTCCATTGCGGGATCGCGTTGACGCCCATCGTGCGCTGGCGGTACTACGGTCAGTAATGTATAATTAACTGTGCTATAGATGTGTCGTGGTATTGGGGTGGGTTTCTAAAAACACTTGCAATAAATTGTTATGAAAATAATAACAATAGCAAATACAACCAAATGTTGGCTTTATTCAACTTTAAATTTGTACAAACATTGTGACAAATTCAAACCACTGAAAATGCATAGCCACTTAACGAGTCTGTGTGTGGCGACTAATAAGTTCACCACATTCTCCCCCGTTGTATTCTAGCTTGAGGTGTCGTAGTACTGCAGATAGGCAGGTGGTCTTCTAGTTAGCTAGCACGCTGAACGTGTTCCATTGCCGCATCGCTATGACGCCCATTATACGCTGGCGCTACTACGCTCATAAATGGATAGCGAACTTTACTATGGATGTGTCGTGGTAGGGGAGGGGGGGTGTTAGCGGTTCTCGTGTTAGCAAGCACGGCGAACATGTTCCATTGCAGCATTCCGTTGACGTCCATTATACGCTGGTGCTACTACGGTCAGTAATGGATAACGAACTGTGCTATAGATGTGTCGTGGTTAGGGAGGAGGGGTGTTAGGCGATTCTCGTGTTAGCAAGCATGGTGAACGTTTTCCATTGCGGCATTGCGTTAAAGCTCATCGTGCGTTGACGGTACTACGGTCGGTAATGGATTCGGAAACATTAGCTTTATTGAAGATGTCTTTTACTAGGTATACAATGATGAATGTAATTCTTATAAATCAAAATTTATTTATAAAGACAACAAAGATCCATATTGTTAGTAATACTTATAGCTAGTGTTAGTAACCAAAGTAATATTATTATTATAATAGTTTGAAACACTGCACAGAAGATGACCAAGCAGGGTACAAGTGTCTCACCTGGCCATCCTCTCCACAAAATGCCTCAAAATGGGGGAAAAGAAATTCTCTGGCCCGTGTTCTAGTTACTAAACGATGCGATTTTTTTTCGAATGATCGCATGAAAGTCATCAGGTCGGGTCTGTGCAATCATTTCCGACGCACTACAGAAACGGGGCAGTCTCAAGAGCATTCTGAAAATATTATTATATTGGACGCGCAAGACATCCAGTGACCTTTTGGTGTAGCTGGCCCATAGTCCTCCCGTGTACAGACCCTGACAATAAGCCTTGAATAGCGTTATCTTAACTTGGTCGGTACAGCGGAAAAATCTACGTGCCAACATATTACCTCGGACCTCTAAAGCCCTACGCTCCCTCTCAATATCTACATTATCTTAAACCATTAGCTTATAGCACTCTTTGTAAATATGCTCGACCAACTTACCTAATTCAGACGGTAATTATCGTTGTTATGGTTCGGTTTGAATGTAATTGTATGTATCTACGATACCTTGTTTGCTCACCACCTAATAACATAAAAAAACCGACTTCCAAAAAAACACTACAAACTTGAAAATACAAAACCAAAGACACCGACTTCCGAAATCAAAGTAATTTTTCACTTTGTAGTGTTTTTTGGAAGTCGGTTGTTTTATTATCTTTTACAAAAATGTTTTTTTTTATTTTTCCTTTTTAGTTGTGGTGGTACTTACCCCACACAAATTTGTTTTCCACTACTTTCTATGTAAACAGTGAAAGGAACTTAAAATAATAAATAAAAATAATAAACATCAGCAACATCCACAAGGTGGATTAAATACGTTTTATTGAAGCAAACTAAAAAACCACTCATTACAACTTCACCAAATTTATTTGGGACCACCTCTGACGTATAATCAACCTACACTAAAAGAATCATCAAAATCAATTCATAATTAGCGGAGTAATCGAGTAACAAACATACTAAAAAACATAAAGTCGAATTGAATACTTGAGAACCTCCTCCTTTTTTGGAAGTCGGTTGAGAACCGTCTTATAGTACTCATACCACGAATCGCTAAACCCACATAACGCTAAACAAATTTTAACATCGTTGTGTTTCTGGAAATCGTTTTGAAGATAACACAGAGTGATGTTTTAAATACGTTTAGCGTTAACCGTATTTAGTGAAAGTTGCAAACGGACCTTTTATGTTTATTAAGAGTGATTTCGAAAACATAAAGAGCCAACAAAAATAATGTCATATTTACGCAGGCCTCCTCTTTCCGTGAGAGGCAGTGGGCCATAATCCACCACGCAGGCCCAGTGCGGGTTGGTCATACGTTCTACAAACCAAGATTGAATCTGCGACAATGTTGACTGCTAATTGCGCGATTTTTAACACGTTTGCTTCTCTTACGATATTATTTCTGTTTCTGTATGAAGTAGTTCATATTTGGCAGAATCTTCGCATCACAGAGCACTTAATTACTCCCATTAATTCGAACCAAGCAACCACAAAATTCCTTCATTAGAAGGCAGACAACAAAGGAACTTAAATAGTAATCGAACGACGATTGTAATTGTTATAAATACAGTAATTCAGCCTTATTCTAATGGTCCTTAATGTTATTTTAATGGAGGGTACATGACAGGCGCTGGTCGCTTAATCTGTTTGAATTTGTAAGCTTTGTTTTAAAGGGAATGTAAATGTAAATACTATAGTCCGCCCGCAACTTGTGCTGGTCACCCTCTGAATTAGGTGAGCGGTGAGACGGGGGAGAGCTCTATTGACAAGATTGACAGACTGACAGACTGAGTTAGCTTGTCCCATTGAGGTATGAAAACTATGGAGATGGCATATAATATTCTACTATAGGAAGAATACATAGCAGCGCAGTGTAGCCTTTACCAGAAGTGGTCATCGTATTAGTGGTTCAGCAGCTTCAATATCATCAGGATTGTGCCAGAATATAGCAGTTCCCAATTTCTTCCCGTGGGTGTCGTAAAAGGGGACTAAGGGACTTACTAGAGAATGGGCATCAGCGTTTTCTATGCATTTTAACACCATACTGCGATCGCCAACCCGCCTGCCAAGCGTGGCAATTATGGCAACCCCCCTTCCCTTTGGGACGTCTTTCAGCTGAAATTAATGATGATGATAGCAGTTCGTCGTGGACGTGGTAGGACAGCGGCTCCCTTCACATCTTCTGCTGTCATCAGAAGGCAGCCGCCACGTAACCATCGATGCGAAGCTCTGCTAGAGTGACTGTCAGCAGCCAGTGTCACTCCTATCCGACCTTTTCCGTGATTCCAGTAACTTCGTAACAAAAATAGACGGCGCCATTTGCTCCGCCTTCATAAAAATATCTATCATATTGACACAGACATTTCATAAAGCATTTTGTTTCTTTTTAAATAATCAAGAGCTGCATATGAAAAGAGAGACATCTAAATGTTTGTCAAGGGCTAAATTTGGCAACACTTTTGTGTGACTACAAGATCATGTCTATTCGTGACCGGTCGCCATGTTTAGTGCCAAGTTTTGTGGTACAAAACTCGGCAATGTGCTGTCAAACGGTTGCTTGGTTTCTCTCTTGCACTCGCAGTATCAGGTCTACGAAAGGTGGCCATTTTAAGTGCTCGATTTTTGTAGGTAGTCACGCTAATTTTGTAGGTATGGCAAGTGCATAGCGCCGCCTTAGAGTGAAAACCTCGGGAATGCAAATTCGGTCATTTTTATTTTATTACATTTTTGGAAAGAAAACCTCTCAACACACGCCATAGTTTCACACAAAAAAAGTTAAAGTAACCTGTAACGTCATCTATGACGAGTTTGAAAAACTCGCAAACGAACGTACGAGGTTTTCAATTTACCAACACATAGAATTTTCTAAATAATAATTATGTTTAGGACTTTTTTGATCATTATTTGCCATACACTTCAAGTGTTAGGTACTTGTTATTATAAGTTATAGTTAACTAAGGCAACGAAATAAAACAGATTAAAAGAAGTATGTCGATTTTTATTTTTTATTGTATCATTGACAAACTTGTTACTGCTACCAGCAAACCATGTATTTTTTAAGAAAAGCTCACAAGTAGCATTTTACGTTATTAAAAATGTATCCAAATTGCACAATAAAAGTTGTGAGCCGTCACAGGACGCCTGGCAGATGTGAAACATCGAAATCAGACAAACAAAAATCGAAAAAAAGGTCAGGGTCGCGTAGCGGGGGGACCGCGCGCGCGGGGTGAGCGGTGAATCGCCACGCGGCATGCGTCGCGGTGCCAGCAATCGGTTTTACGTGCGCCTATAGACGTTTCACATCAAAATACACATATTTGAAGAAACTGCGGTAACAAATTTTACAGGGTGCAGTTTTTTGTTTTCCTGTAAAGTTGCCTTTTTCACATATACGAGGTTTTCACTCTAAGGCGACGATAGGTTTATCAGTCAATGGCTTGACCTTTGTCTGCCTCTCCCGTCTCAACGCGCAGTTGATCGACATAGGCCCGTATTTATTGAACGTTACTCAGTACTCAAGCATTACTTTAAGACTAAATTCAACCAATCCAATGGCCTGAATCTAGTCCTAAGTAATGCTTGAGTACTGAGTAACGTTCTATAAATATGGGCCTAATACTCGTTAACTTGTAAAGCCTACTTAGTTTTCCTTTTAATTTCGTTATATTTACCTACTACTGCCATGAATTTGTTGCCATATCCAAAAGCAATAATTTAGCTGGCAGGTGGGGGTGACACTTCACTCTAACAAAAATTTGCACATTAATGCTTATAATACGCAAACGGATCCCTGAATCGAAAAATGGAACGGCCTATCCAACGATACCCCACATCATGGGATAGACGAGAGAAAAAAGATCATCCCCACTTTACGTTAAAGACAAATACGCAAAAAAAAAAAATATATATTTTTTACTACTTTGTCGGCGTAATTAATATGTATACCCATGTCGAATTACAGCTTTCTAGTACTGAGGGTCTCTGAGCTAAGCCGGGGACAGACAGACAGACGGACATGGCGAGACATGAGGGTTCCTTATTGACTACGAAACCCTTAACAGTCATAGGTTTGCTTTTGGTTGTATTAAAAGCATTATTCCCATTGGACACTGGTCTGTAAAAAAAAATTAAGGTAGTTTTCTCGCTTTTCTCAAGTTCTGAGTTTATTTTCTTTCCCCGTCTAAAAACAATGCGTGAATTAATAATTTTATTTCTCCCCGAACCTTTTAAATTTAATGTAACTACTAAATACTGATTTCGAGACTCGTATTTAGAGTACCAACAGGAGATTAGTTCGAAAAAGCTTCTTCAAGCTTTTTCGAACTAATCTCCTGTTGGTACTCTAAATACGAGTCTCGAAATCAGTATTGTAAATCATTTTCAGTCAAATTGCTCTAATTTCCCTTAACTTTTGAGTTTCTACGACCATGTATAGGTAGTACTATTTATAGTAATAGTGTAGCTTAAGGCCCAGTTATATGATTTTAGTGACCAAGATACAGATATTTTACTTTATTATACTTTTTTTATGTTTTTTTTCTACAGTTATTTTTTGTACCGAACAACGAATTATATAAAAAAAAACTTCAATCCAACAGCCTCAGCCTACGCGGAACGCTACATGGGCTTCCCGAACGCAACCGGCAACTACCGAGGGTATGCCGACGCTGACGTCACCAAGCAAGCAGCAGCCTTGCACGATAAGATGCTGCTATTGGTGCACGGGACTGCAGACAATAATGTGCATGTGCAGCAGAGCATGGCGCTTGCGAGGGCGCTGGCTGGTCAGGGGAGCATGTTCCGACAACAGGTGAGTTCTAAGTTCAAAAATATTCCTTCCATTTCTTAATTTGACAATGAAAAGATCTGTATGGCGATGGAGGTGGTAAAAGTACTAGGACAATAGATTTGAACAGAAGATGAAGGGTGTAAATGGCTGCTAGGAAGAAGGCATAGGTCAAGATCAAGATGACATTCGCACTTATATTTTGTACCTGGTGAAGATGGTACCTATGTGTCCAAAGAACATAGACATTTAAATATATATGCGTGCACTGACTGGACAAGTCCCCTCAATCTGTGTGATTCTTTCATCAAAAGATCATTTCAGGCACCAATCTACATGGTCTTCACATGATTTGACCAAGATTATGTCTGGACTTTAAAAGAGACTGTGACCTCTGAGTTTGTTTCGGCCTTTCTTCTCAGAGTAGTCAGTTACGAAACGCCGACCTCATCTAGTTTTTTTTTTTATTTTTAAATATGATTGACGTGTAAAAGTGTTTGTACAAACCATCGAGATATAAGTACTAACGTACTAGAGAAGACACCGTAAATTCCTACTTTGTCTCGTTCAACTGCGGCGATCGCGCCGCACCTCACTCAGTCGCTCTCTAGCTCTTTCGCGCCTAGTACTTCCGACAATAATAAATTATATAGAATAAATACACTTCCGCAGCAAATCTAGCGCTGTGGTAAATTAGTTACGGTTTAGACGAATTGTTATTATTTTAGCGCTGCGCGAACTAAAGATTCAAATTACGAAGAATAGGACAATTCAGTTATTTGACGTAGCTTCTCTAGTACGTTAGTACTTATATCTCGATGGTACAAACCTACTTACAGAAAATAGATCATTTATCATTTATTTTATCATTTATAACCTCTTTGATTGTGTCCATATTATTTAGCATTTACCTACTACATATATATACCCCCTATATATTTGAAATATGATAGCAAGTGAAAGTAATGGATTCTACCTTATACCAAATAAAGATGAGTAACAGGTGTATAAAAGTTTGTACGAAGAGAGAAACAAAGCCTATCTAATAATAAGTTCAGCGAAGATCATAATAATGTTAGTGTTACTGAGAGTCTCGGCTCTTCAAATTGTATTGTATACCTGCTTATTTTATTATATTTCTATTTTAATTGCAATTGTATCCACGACGAAATTATATAATAAGCTATACATTTCCAGTATAAACTGATCTCTCATTGCACAGAAAGCCTATACAATATAAGGACAGCTTATACTCGTAACGTTTTGCTTGAAACGTCGTCGTGTGCTTTATCTGGGACAGAAAGTTTCAAAAGAATATGAAAAGAAATATAAAAACCTATCAGCAGGAACAGGGAGGTGTCCGTAGAAGGTAACTAGTAGTTATGATATAACAGGGCTGCGCTGGTGAAAGCAATAGATACTAATCCAATAAAGAGTAACTGATACGTAAAGTAAGTTCTAAGAGGAAAACAATGAAACAACGCTTATATAATAAAAAGTTTGGTGAAGATCCATATACAATATTAGTTTTAGTATATGCGAAACCCGAAACACGTGTCTAGTATTTTTATGTAAAGAATCTATGTACAAAATTTCAAAACTGTATCATGAAAAATCACAAAATTATAAGGTTGTTATGTTACCGGGTTGTTCGTACAAAAACATGCTAACGGCACCCCCGCGCCTCCAGGGTCGTCTTGCGCTCATTGATAATAATTTGGCAGTAGGTACCTAACCGTACGGCGATTGTATTGTAAGTAATTAAATGGTGATAACATTTTCCATCACACTTAAATATTTTTGAGACAAAATATAACATGGTGTAAAAATTATTGAAATCGATTCAGTTCCTTAACAAACTATATTCAGGTTTCACATATACTAAAAATAATGTTATATTTTAGTTACCGATCTCAGAGTTGGGCCTATTTTATCTTTTTCAAGGGCTACTGTATTTTGTACTCCTTATTTCACAATATCGCTATTCTCCCTTAGATCTACCCCGATGAGGGCCACAGCCTAGACGGAGTCAAGCGGCACCTGTACCGCACGATGTCGGCCTTCCTGGACGACTGCTTCCGCAAGCAGGTGCCGCCCGAGACCAAGGCGGGGCTGAGGAACGGGGGGAACCTAGACTGAGACACGTGGAAAGACGAGGAGTTGTGCTCTTGGTGAGATGTGTGTAGTTGTGACATTACTAAAGTTATCAAAAAATAATTGGCCCGTTTTGACATTTAAACTTGAATCGATTTGTCGCCTTTTATTTTTTGACAAGTATAGGGTACTGGATTTTGGATCAATGGTTGATTTTCGATCAGTCACTTGCACCATACTTCAATTATTGCTTTTAACGCTAAACGAATTTAGAACTTCATTTTATTTTTGTCAATCGTTTGAAGATGATCAGAATGATGGTTTCGTTATTTTAGTTACAGTGATTGTTTGTGCAAGTGGGCATCTAACTTCAATAAAGTCGTTGTTTTGAAAGAGTAGGTAGGTATTATTTATATATAATTGGGTAGTTTCTCGTTAAAGAGCCACTAACGGCATACTCTATACCATTATTCATGAAAGATTTACAAGGTTTATTGAAATAAATCATTTGAATATGAATAAGTGATTGTATTTTAATACTGCATTGAGCGAAACATATTTGTCCTGAAGTAAAGATCATGGAATATAAGCTAAAAAAAAACATGAGATGATTCATGATGAGGAGGAGATTACAAAAATAGGCAAACAAAACCTACCCTAAATTCATTAATCATTCAAGTGCTTAAAGCTTAACCGGACAATACGACAGCAATACTGCTACAAGTGGAATGGTACCAGGAATACATAAGTTACGAGAGGCCGGTAGTAGCCCGCATCAATGCCTCGCGGTCCGGACACAATGGCAAGATATACGTACTGCTCTCATACATGTTGCAAGTGCGGCTTGTTGTAATCCGGTCGGAGAATAATCCGGGTCTTAATGTATGTTAGATGGTTCTTGTATGTAAATGATGATAGAATATCTCTGCCGTCATAACGAAGAATGCAGTAATTAATCGTAATTTTGGCGGTTTCTAAAATTGATCACGTCTGTAAATTTTTTTGCATAATAATGCAGAATTTGTCTTAACATACTTACATAATAATAATAAATCATTCATAAGCGTACCAACACATATCTAGCTATACGAATTCAGTTTCCGAAGTTTTCCGATTCCAGGGATTTTTTGGAAGGTACTAATATCACTCTACGTTTCCGGTTTCTCTAACTAAATTGGCATACTCTTAATTCCTAGATAAGTACAATACACACATTTTAATAAGCTTTTGATTAACTTGACATGTATGTTATAATGTATGTATTTCCTCACAGCTCACCAATACGAGCAGAGGACAACTCTGAGCCAGAAGACTCCGACGAGAGGTACGTGAGAGCAAATTGTAACATTTTATGCTAACTTGGTGCCTCTATAAAAGTGCTGCTTCCTCGAGGAAGCATATTCGGGCCAGACTAGTTTTGTTAACGTTTACACCCGAATCGTATTGAGATCTTAGTTTTTCTAAAGTCTTCTTGGTCTAACTACAGATATTTTAAAATTATCAAATGGTGCCCTATTTCCACTTTTAATCAAATCTATTAGCATATTTTAAAGAATTTGGGCGTCTTGTTTTTGTTCTTTGATGATGTCCAATTTAAGGACCTCACGCAACTATGTGTCCACGTCCACGACTAGTCGCACGGCCGACCGCAGAAGAAGGTTTCGCCGCATAACCGCTCATCCGACAATAGTTGCAACTGATCGTGCGACCAGTCATGGTAATTGCGGAGTGCACGAGATTCCTTAGTTGAAATCCGTTCCCTGTTATTTATTTTATCAAATCAAATAAATGAACAATTCCGTTCTCTTTGTTTCCAGGTAATAATAAATCAAACAAGGACTAGCACCCGAAGAGAGAGTGTAGTGATAATCAAATAACCCGTAGTACAATTAACTCCATATCCAACGCGTTCGACAACTGCCACCGTCATACTTATACAGTTTATAATATCATCGCAGTACCTAATGGACGGAGCCAGGAACCCCTTACCTCTTCAAAGAGTAGAAGAAGGACGATTACAACAAATCATACATTCATTGAACGTAAAAACGGTTTGAGTAATGTCAGTCAAAATTTAAGCATTCTTATTGACTTTACCATCTCATCCACGATAGAGAAACAAAACAGGAGAAAATTGAGATTATTATTTATATTTAATGTCGGAAACATTAAATATAAATAATCATCGAATTTTAAAGAAATCAAACTGAATTAAATATTATTATAGTTACAAGAAGTGATTCTCTACGACCTTGAACAGTAGATGCTCTAAGGGAACCATGACAATAGTCTCTCGTAAATGAGATGGTTTAGTCTAGATTAGTAAGGGAAAGTAGTTCCTTAATAAAGGACTAAATTGAAGTTTTGATGCCTAAAAGGATTCCTGGCTACGTTCATGGCTACAAAAAAAATATTGGGTCACATTAATAAAGACTCGGCCATATTATTGTAGCGGCATACTATTATTCGTATGGAAACAATGGTATAAAATGAAAGCTAACGGTATGCTTGATACGTATTCAGTCATGTTTAGTGAATTGGAAAGAAAATTCAGATTGATGCTGATTGAATGGTAAATTAGTGAAACGCACTTTGAATAAAACAATATTAAATAATTTTGTAATTTAATAATACGCCGTGGCGATAGTGTGGCCGAACCATAACAGACAATCATGTGAAGTTTCTTATTATATAAAACAAACCATAATATAGCACTAATTTTTAACCTCAAATAAAAAATAACGCCAACTATATTTAAGTATAAATAAACGATATTTACAGCAGTAATTTTACACAAACACATATCGGTAAATTCCAAGATTTCTTATTATTCGGAACTATTATCTCTTTTAAAAGTTAACTATAAGCTGCCTTCTTTTCTGCACTAACACAAGATTCTTCCATTGTACCCTCTGTGCATGCATTATTATACGCGTCTTCTCAACATTTAGCTTATAAAACGCAATATTTCATCTAGTGACTAATAAAGGAATTGATAAATAGTTCTTTAGTCAATCAGTTTGTGATTTAGTAGTTAAATTGTTATAACTAGTGGTACCTTTTCATGTATTCATTATCATGTACGCTCGAGGAAAAGTTCCTTGGAAAATGAAGAATTTTAGTTGATCGAAAATGTTTGAAAAAGCGGTCATTGTTTTTTATGAGGCCATGACCGGGTTTGTGCAATTGTAGGAAAATGTCAGATTATTAATCGTTTTGAGTAATTTTCGTGTAAAATGTAGGAAAATCCTAGGAAATAGTTTAAAACAATAAACAATACCGCTGGATATTTTCAAATACTAACAAGTAACTAATGTGTGGCTAACACATTGTTATTTCAAAATGAATAGTGTCGCAACTAATGTTACCAGATGGTTAAAACTTCGGTTTGCCGTCATTAGAAAATTTCCGACTCATCCAGTACATCTTTGAATGGAACGTTGATGAAGTAAAATAACTAACTACTTATGAGATTAAAGTTAGGTAAGACTATTTTTTTCTTCTTCTAAAAGCTTGGTATTTGCAGAAAAAAACATTTGAGTGAAATAAAAGCTGATGTTATAAAATGTATGTATTTTGATCTTCAAATATCAAGTAACACGAGTCAATTTTCCTACTTCTGCTGCTCTAACCAGGCCAAGGCCTCAAAGATACTCGAGTCCGCATGAATCATACTTAAAGCCATTGCAATATTTTGCAGTGTGAATAATTTACTTCGAATAATAATTTAATAATTAATTTTAATCGCATACGATGATGATGGTAAAGTGTAATTTCTAAATGACAAATAATTGTACAGATATTAATATAATATTTCCCATTTAGATAATATAATACGCTTCTTGTGTATTTTACTAAATGTATGGAAGAATCATAACGGTGGAATATTCATAGTGCATGATGAAAAATTGTGCTGAACAGTGGTATTTCCACATATTTGTTAAAATATATTAATTTAGTAAAAAATATCCAAACATTTGATCTTTAAGTATAAAATTGCTCACTCTCATCAAATTTTGCATGTTTCTAGTCACTTCATTTATAGTATTAATAGTATTTAATATTAAATTTTATTAAAGACCAATAGTACGTTAAAAATATTTTATTAAAGAAAATAAAAGTTTTAAAAACTAATTAGTGAAGATCTTGAAAAACTAGTAAGATTTAGTGCATTAGTTACCTTAGTGAAGTTTGAAATTAAAAAAAGTTTTATTGAAATGTAACTAATATAGCAATAATTTAATAGATAAAATACCTCTTTTGTAAGTAAGCACTCTTCCGATAAAGCACTTGTATAAAAGGAATTTTGAAGCGTTAAAAATTATGGAGAAAACTATAGAAACGAACAATTTGTGCTTTTGCACATACGATTGGGTTGGCATCCAGATTCTATGTCGTTTCTATGCACGACCACCAATCGTTCAATACTTTAGTAGAATGTCTGCACTAGACAAGGCATCGAGTTCTTATCTAGTCCCGACGTTTAACTAAAGTAACGAGCGAATGCTATTCTTGCACAAAATCCATGTGCAAATCCGGCCGTCTGTGCAAGTGCCCTAAATCTATACCGTAAAAGAATATTTTACTAATGGCGTACTATCGCGAAAATAATACGAAACAAATAATAATACGCCGCTAGAAAAATTGTTCTTTATTGTAGGTTGAAATGTTCCAAAATAATAAAGCTGAGTGAAGCATTGCTCGAAAAAGATTGTTCAAAAGAATAAAGGAAAAGACCTAAGTGCCAAAAGCGTCGTTTTATCTCGTACGTTTCCGTGTAAGTAATTATTGTAAGTACATTAGATTCATACGGAAAATTCGATTACATTCTCATGTATATTTTTTTCGTCATTAGGTTATTATTCCAGTCGAATACGCGTTTGTCGGTAAAAATCGTTTTATCGGACTTTATGTTATATCTTTTTTTCGTTGTATATGATTTTACGTCATTTCCTTTGTAAATTACGGTTTTATTTCATGATTGTACTTTGTGTTGATAAAAATTATTTTATTAAGTAGGTACTTATTTTTAAGCAAAACATTTTTTTTTGCTATGATTTGTAATATTTAAGTTGAATGTATAAATCCTATCGATCGAATGTATAATAAGTTAAATAATACAAATTCATTTGTTTGAATGTGTATAAGGATGTCTTCACATCTGGCGTTGCTTGACGTCGCGTTGTCGCGGTGCCAGCGTCACGATGATGCAGCGTCAGTTCACGATGATGTGGCGTCAGCGTCACGATGATGCGACGGTAGTGTCATGTCGAGCAGACACGCTAGATGTAAAGAGGTGCCTTAGTCGAATATAAAATGTTAAAGGTTGGCATACACTAGCACGTTCGAGTAACACAAATAAAACGCACAGATTGTGATTTTTGCCTTATCGGTGTTCTCGCTGTTAACGTTTTTGTTTTTAAGCAACCAGTTTGTTTGTATGGCTGAATATAATTAAAAGTAGATAATTAATTATGAAGGAAGGTGGAATCATTCGAAGTCAAAACTTTTGTGGTTAAGCAATGAGATTTATTACTAAAAACACAGCGGAAACCTGCTTTTAGATATCATAGCCTTATAACTTTCCCGTATTTAAGGGTATTTGGGGCTTCAACTACATAAAAAGATGTCCATTTCAATCCACTCAGCTTATCGTAGTTCACTTCTGGACCTAGGTCTCTCCCGGGCTGTGCCACAACACCCTATCCTCCGCCTTTCGCATCCAGTCTGTCCCGGCCACCTTTCCTGCCCACACTACGCTTGCCGATACGCGGTCTACTCGTCTGCCATTGGTCCTTTGATAAACACGGCCAGCCCACTACCACTTCAGCTTGTTTACTCTGCAAGCTATGTTGGTAACTGCGTTTCTTTTCCGGATGATTTTGATGTTCATAAAGAAAAAGAAATGTGAACCAGCTTGCAATGTTTTAATGTTTTTTTTTTTGATAAATTATATTTAGCAATACAAATGGATAAAAGGCAATGGTGCAATCGCTTTGTGATTACAATATAATAACTTTAAACATAGTTTTAAGCTGTTTAATTCGGGGCGTTGTTAAATGTAGTTATTTTCAACCATTATCGTAACATTAAATTAGGAAGTAATTGAAATACAACGCTATATTTTTATTGAAATATCTCTGATTCTACTCTTATCGTGTAGTACGGATCAATGTTGAAGAAACCAAAAGGCGTAGGTATACTTGTAAAAAATTAATAGGCCCGTTTTGACATTTAATTTGAATCGATTTATCGTCAGTATCGAGTACGGAGTCGTATGTTTACTTCACTAGTTACATCGCGATGGTCATTCGCGAAATCATTCAAGTTAAATGTCACAACGGGCCTATTATTTTTTGACAACTGTAGTAGGTTTACTTCGTACATTGGCTGGTTAACATAGCTGGTTATGGCATTATTGCAAAATTATCTCTTTAATAGCAATAAAAGTGATAATTTTTTTGTTGTTCTAAATTGTACATACTCCCACTACGCCAAAACCTTGCCATGTTCCGTGCCAGCGACTATACTTTAAGTCACTACAATACCAGTAGTCATTGACCCCAGAAAAAAAACATCATATCTTCTTTTTCTTTGTTTTATCGTGTTGAGATATCGATACCCATCACGTCAGCGGAGTTTCGCTAGCTAATGAAATTTGACCCCGTACACTTAGTTTGCTATGCTCCATTGGAAATAAGATTAGACATTTAAATAAACCTTTTTTACAGTCCGTTCAACCAATTTTGACTTCTATTGCGTTGGTGGCATGACAAATTGCAGCTGTAATAAACAGTTGGTATTGTAACCACGTTTTTACTTTCAATGCCATCCGTATGCCTACGGAATAGAAGTCAAAATCAGTTGAACGGACTGTAAAAAAGTTTATTTAAATCTTATTTCAAATGGAGTATAGGTTCGTGAAATTGGATTATTAGGGCATATTTTTTTATATTATGAAGGCACGCACACTATGTGTTGATTCCGTGCATCGGGGGCTTAAGAAAATCTCAACAACAGAAATACAGCCCTGTATTATAAGAATTCTCTTCCTAATTGCTGCAAAGTTTAGAAAAGTTAGTCCCATTTTTAATTATCAAAAGTGACTTTAACATTGTTTCGTACTGCACCGTTATACATACAATTCAAATCTAGACTTAAATAATACTTCTCTATTTAATTTCGCTTATCTACAGATTTAAAATCGATGCCAAAATGATTTTAGTAATTATAGCAGTATTGAATTTGTGTTATAATCATAGTTTGACTGTTATTTGATCAGATCAAAGTATTATTAGCTAATTAATATATTGTAAAGTTAATTATTGTGGGTAGTGTCAGTCAGTGAGATAACTAGTTACGTGTAAACCTATTTTTTGTTGAAATACGTCAGCAAATATTGTGCAAGATGACTCCATAAGGTAAAGTGCACGTGGAAACACAGCAAGCATGCTTGCGGTAAGTTTTAAAAACTAACAAAAAGTCATTTTGTGCAAAAAAAAATGCTACTGCACATCGTGGATTTTCTAAATGTTAAGGTTAGCACACACGATGGTGTACCATTCCGCTTTAATAAACACGTCAAATAAATTGCTTCAAAAAGTTCGGTGCAGTGTGTGTGTGTGTGTGGTGTGTGTAGTGTTGCTACACAGTTGCTACGCCAAATGTGTACAGAAAACGCGCTACGCAAGTGCTACGCCGCGCACCGCTACGAAATTTTAAATGCGCAGTACTTGACGCAACTGGTTTAATGTGAGCTTACCTTTAAGAGTGTGCAGTTTAAAAGAAATCCTTACAACTGATTATGGACGAGAAGTTTAAGACCTACTACCGAGTTTCATATAACAAGGACAATTCTTTAACTAAATAAATATTCATAAATCAGTAATAAAAAAATTCCAACTCAATAATTTCGAAATGAAAACGCTCGTATTTTTTCGATATCCACCCTTCCCGGAGCAGATAAAAATTAAATTTCCTTTTCCACCGATTTGTTATCTTTTGCGGAAATATTGACCTTTTGTCGAACTAATGAACAGGATGCCAATAAAGGTAAAAACGGAATAAAAACGTAAAAAGTAACATCTTTCAATATAAATTCTTTAGTCGGCAACTCGGCAACGAGTCGAATACAACCCGTTTGAATAAAGAATGCGAAAAAAATGCTAATTATTTGAAATGAAAACCGGTTCCTTCCAGTTGATTTCACTTTTTTCGTTTTCCGATGTTAAACGCATTTTATACTGAGCTGTACTTTGGTAAATGCTAACGTGGATAGTTTCTGTTTTGTTAGTTAAAGTTAAATTAATTATTATTTAATTAATTTGTAGATAAATCGTGATTGAATACTTCACCTTACTAGTTTATCTTAGCGAGCTGGAACTGATCTAAAAATATAACTTAAACTTTTAATAATATTAATTTATCAATTAGGTCAAAGTCAGGTGCGTAGTCCTCGCAACCGCGTGTATGTCCAGATGTATGAACGTAGGCGAAGTAAAAAGAGTATGTAAGGAGTAGCAGGTAGCGTTCTATAGTTTCTGCCAACCCCTTTATAGGCATGAGGAACAGGGTGTAAAGTTCACTTATCCTCCATAGAAACGGGAGGATCCTCCGTCCAGACGGGTGTTGTGTCTGGTGGGCAATTGCCAGACGATTGATGTCGGGATGTTGTATATATACTAGTCGCGCGGTAAACTCTGCTTGCGCGATGCAGGATTTTGCGTGACGTCAGTGTGACGAGTAGTTCGCTTATGGCGATGTTGAACCCCCATGGGCAGATGGCTTGAGTTTGTGTACGTATGTATGTACTCATCAATTAACTACACTATGATTTTAATCGTAGATTATTGCAGACGGCGCTACGCAATATAACCTAACAAACAAGCACAACTGTGACATGTGCCACTTCAGTAGTTAAAAAATATGAAACTCTTCTCATTAAATATGAAACGAAAAATCTGTGAGACATAATAAATTATGTTCTACTTGCTACGCGTGCTACGCCGCCTACGAACGTCCTACGTCACGCTACGACACTGCTACGGCGTAGTTGCCATGCTCTAGTTGCTGGTGCTTTGCGTTAATAGTCTAAAGTCATTTGTTTGCAGTAAATGCGGTACAAAAGATGGCAGGTATGTATACAAATTGTGAGTGCGATGACACATTTTGCCATAAATTGGCATGCAAATATTAAACCAGCAAGATGTTAGTTTCAATAAGCAAATCTCTACACAAATGAACACAATAATAAATTCAACATTAAATTAATTAAAGTCAATTTTAAGCTTCTTAGACTCAACATCTATGTAAAATAAGTATTTCTATTACACAAATACAATAACGCATATGCGTCTGACTAACGTCTTAAGGTGGGTTTAGACTCTAAACCCACCTTAAGCCGCTGCATACATATACGCAGTTTTGTAAAGTTGGGTGAAAAAATTTAATTTCGCGATTTTAATTGATTATTAATTAATGCTCAATTATCTACAAGTTCATATAGTTTTTCTCTAATCAAGTTTTTTCAGAGCTTCAACTTCAAATGTCTGATAAAAAAAAATGTGCCAGTTTTTGAATATTTTTTAAATCCTTATTATCAATTAAATATTCTAGATACCGAATCTAGTCTTAACTTAATAGCCTACTTACTGGACCCACATAATTATAAATATGGAGAAACCATATTTTTTTTTATTTCTGGCTTGGTCTCATAGTTAGGCCCGTATTTGCATCCGGTCAGACTGTAAGCCGACCCCAACATATTGGCAATACCAATGGGTGTAATTTACCTGAAATGAATGAATTTATTATTATTATTATATTTGGGAAAAGGCAGACAAATGATGAGTTAGGCACACTTGCACCACAAATGTGTTAAAAGCTAAACGAATTTAAAACATCGTTCTGTTTCTGTCAATTGGTTGAAGATGACAAAGACAGAATTATGTTTTAAATACGTTAGGCCCAGGTAAGCACGGGCGCATTTTTTTTGCGACGTTTTTTTTTCGCTCACTGAAGTTTCAACACCAGCTAGCGCAGTTAAAATTAAAATCCAACAGAGTATTTTCTCGATTGTATTGATTTTAGTATTTTGATTGATTCAAACAAAGCCGAAGCCGAGCCATTGCGCAAAAAAAAATCGTCGCAAAAAAAGCGCTCGTGCGGACCTGGAACGTATTGAAAACATCATTAAGACGCTGACAACAGCTAAAGCGCGGTCACTGTCAGACTGCATACAAAAGAAAGTGAAGCGCGATGACGCAACGCTTGTAATTTATTGCAAAATATAATATGAAGCAATTATCTATTTACTCAAAAATGAGTTGAGTAATCGAACATTAAAAACAACCAAGTTCTGCATACAAGTAAGAACTTCCTGTTATTCATTAAATACCAACCGTACGTTAATATTTAATATAGATATTTTGGATTGGAACTCAAAGTAAAAGGTTAGTTTACCATACATTTGTATCGAGTTAAAATGCGTTTTGGTAACAACTAAGTTCTGAGAAATATGTTCTAGAATAACAAATATTTTTTTCCGCTACCATTAACTATATTATAGATATGGCATTTTTTGTTTGTTTAAGACAAGCCTACTTAGATCATTTGCCTCTTGTCAGCGCCTTAATTGTCTCTTACGGTAAGCCCAGGCTTACCGTCAAATTACGTAGTGATTGGTGGTGCAAGCGGGCCTTAAAGTTGTTCATGATGAGTACGCAATGGCCTATTTTCAGGTTTTCAGTTAATTCTATTACACTTTGTATAAAATACACTCCTGGGCTCGTAAATCCACCCTGCATTATTTTTATAAAGGTCTATAACTTTTTAAATATTCGTGAATTCAAATTTGTAATAATTTGCAGCAAAATGGACAAGTATGTCCACTGTGTCGAAGAAAAAGTTTTTATCTAGTTTTGAACTACATAAAAACTTTTTCTTCGACACATCATCATTTTGATGTTTATGGCATTTATACCTAAAGGCGCAACCTACACAGATGACAGAATCGCGGCGATAATCACGCTGTGCTTTCAAATTATCGCCGCGTGGAGATTTGTCATAGAGTTTCTATTGAATTTGATGGCACAGCGAGACGGGTTGAACGACATTGGTCAAGTCTGATATTCGTCAAATCGGCAATTCGTCAAATTTGATATTGGTCAAAGCTGTAGTTCGTCAAATCGTCTGTTTGCCAATTATGAAATTTGCGAAATATGCTATTGGTCAAGTAATTTAAGTACAATCAACTGTAAAAATGAAAGTACTTCATGATATTGTTTTTATTAACTCATTTATTCAATTCATATTCATTTACATAGAATTCTTAACCAACTCAACTGTTTTTGCCACTCAATATTTTTTTTCTATTTTGGCATATTTTATGATGTTGGATGTTTTCCCCTGCTTCTCATCTTTTAACTTTATTTAAATAATATTTCGCTTCTTTTTTTTAAATACTAAGGAGGAGGTAACAATCGAAACAAATTAAACCCAGATTACTCAATTACTATTTACTACATTTTAATGATGTAAATAGGAACCTACAGCAGGCGGCTTTTCCTTTTGTAAGTTCCTACAAGTAAGTTAAGTGAATTCAAAACGCTTGTTTACATCGACTGTAAAGAAGCGTTGGATGGATTTATGGACGACGATGATTTTATGGACTTGACCAATAGCGTATTTGGCAAATGTCATAATTGGACAAACATACGATTTGACGAACTACAGCTTTGACCAATATCAAATTTGACGGATTGCTGATTTGAAGAATATCAGACTTGACCAATGTCGTTCAACCCGGCGAGACTAGCCAGGATTTTCTCGTCCGTGCAGATGACGCCGAAGTGGAGATGCACGGTGGCTCGAGGAGTCCGGGAGGGGTGGCTGTTTCGCTGACTGATACTAATCACACGTCTATCTACTTCTAAGTATGTTATTGCTGCAAATTTTATTTACTTACTGTTATCAAACTATTGGATGAACTCACTCACTTCATCGAGACTTAACTATTGTACTATGAAATCAATAAATAGATATCATAAATGCTTTGTGGTTTTATTTTTGTACACTTTCCTGTCTGTTTTCCATTTATAGATTCATCAGCCTAGATTTTTACCAAGAGGACTGCATGATTGGTTTAGTTAGGCGGAGCGTGATATCCGGGTTCGAATCCCATGCAGGTCAGGTAAATTGGGTTTATCCATACAGAATTTCTATCACAAATCTGGATTTTGTATCTGGGTAGTGGTAATAGGCTCGCCCTCTTGTGACTATGGAATTAGTATGTATTTAGCATGGGGATTTATTCCGTGTGGGGACGGAAAGAATAGCATCATTATAGATCTGATCTTCCCGTGGGTGTCGTAAAAGGCGACTAAGGGACTTATTATTTTAATCATATTATATATTGTTTTTTGTTAATGTGTAGGTGTGTTGTAGGCTTAATAGACTGTAGATCTGAAGACCATTTTCTATTTTGTTAAGTACCTACCTGTTACTTTGACGGGCCTACGCTGTCCTCTCATACCTATTAACACTGTAATTTGAAGACATTGTAAAAGTCTTTTTTTTTAAAGAGTAACCCTTGGAGTTTCTTGCCGGCTCTTCTCCATGGGAAACGACCAATTGGAACCGTGCAGTGCGTACAGCTTCTGACGTTTCATAAGTGCCCATGTAGGGTTATGTGAAATAAAAATATTTTTGTTTTTGATTTAATAGAGAATGGACAGCAGCATTCTCTATGCATTTTAACACCATACTGCGATCGCCAACCCGCCTGCCAAGCGTGGCGATTATGACAAACCCTCCCTTTGGGGGAGGCCTATGTCCATCAGTGGACGTCTTTCGGCTGGAATGATGATGATGATGACATTACCTATATCTTTACATAAAACCTATTTATCACAACATTCTCGCAATATAAACTAGCTACGCTTTCGCAGTCAGTCGCACGACAATTTCCGGCGTCTCTCTGCACTTTAATTAATTTCCACGCGCAGCTTTGGTACCTACTCCTTATAAATGTACCTACTAGTAAGCGAGAAAAAGATCTAAGTAGTTACTAGTACTTAGTGTGAAATGACATAGATGCAGATTGAGAAATTCTTTAGAAGATGGGACTTTAGAGGCATGAGGAACAGGGTGTAAAGTTCACTCATCCTCTATTGAAAAGGGAGGATCCTTCGACCAGACGGGTGTTGTGCCCGTCGGTTGATGTCGGAATGCTGAATGTAAGCTAGTTGCGCGGTAAACTGCTTGCGCGATACAGGGTTTTGCGTGACGTTCGTGTGACGCGTAGTTCGCATGTGGCAATGTTGATGCCGCTACAGGACCTAAGTCTGACCCAAAACAAAAAAAAAATGTATATACATATATAATCAAACCCTATTCAGGTTAAATTCTTGCGCATACTCACTGAAGGGAATAAGCTAACACATTCAATTGCGTGTTCAGGAGGCTTCAGCTTTATTTATGTCACCACGTTTTCCAACAATTATTGTTCGAATAACATTATTAAATTGCAATTGAAAAAATACTATTCCAATGCTTGCATCCTTGAGATGCATATCCGGTAGACTCTAATAATCCTTCCATTCCATTCCATGGGCACGTCTTCCCTACCATTATCGCGCCCCCGGTCTATTCTCTGATATACAATGGTCTCTGTAGTCCCATGAAACATGAGGGGAATAGGAGAGGACTAGTGGGAGGAGTGTGGGGTAGTGGAGGGGGCTAGTGTGAATCTTTGGGTTCATTCGAGCAATCGAGTCTGGTTTAACCCCGCTGGGGTCGGTTCATTTCATTCATTCATTGCAATTGGAAAATTAACCTCAATTGTCAAATGAAAACATCTATAGGCTTTTAGAGCCTTTTGTTCCTCATTTTACCTGCCTGTGGGTACATTTTACGCAAAGATCGTTCAGTGCCCTTCGCGTGCAGTACAATAATGCTTTCAGGGTGTTGATGGGCTGCCTCGCTTTTGTAGCGCATCAGGGATGTTTGCGGAATTGCGTGTTGATTTATTTTATGCATTAATGCGTAAAAGATGTGCATCCAACAGCATCCTGGGAATGATTGCTGACAGGCTGGACTGCTCTATTGTAAGTCGTTGCTCCAGTATTTCAGCTGGAATGCTGAAGCAGTGATTATTTTGTTGTGTGTGTTTTTGTAATTGTATCACTAACATAGTTGTTAGAGTATTTTATTGTTACTAACACTAAACTGCATACAGCATACAGTCTCATGAGCTCAATAAAGAATTTAATTATTATTATAGGGCGATTTAAAGTTAGAATTTTGGGGTTTAAGTATTCAAATAATCAAACCAAAGCACTCAATTTGTAAGTGGCACTACAAATTGGCATCCACTGCATCGGAGGTACGTTTTCTGATCCATTTGTTTACATTTGCATTAAATACTTCAAGATCAGACCATAATTATCTATTTATTTACACTCTACCAGATAAAAAATACTATTTTAACTTTGTTCGCTACAGGCTCACGATCTTAACAGAAGTAGATAATGAGTGCCTTATACTACGAGTAACCTATTAGCCGACTAAGATAATTAGATAACTGAGTCAGTACGCTTAGCGTGGCTGGACAAGAGTTCGTTTTAGTGCCGTTAACATCCGTCAAATTATTGGTTGGCCAGTAGGTCCCATCATAATCAGCCTATAATGTTCCCACTGCTGAGACACAGAGGCCTCCTCTCTTCGAGAGGGAGTGGGCTGTAATCTACCACGGGGGCCCAGTGCGGGTTGGTAGATGTCACATCCACTCACGCGATCAATGCCAAAATTGGGACCGGAACGAAAAGCCTAGATTCTAAGCTTTCTAGGACATGCCGGTTTCATCACGATGTTTTCCTTCACCGTTTTGAGAGCTGTGGTGGTGAAATAGTTTACACAAAATAAAGCACCTGTCTGGTTCCGAACTTACGACCAACAACTCTTAAGTCACAGCCGTTATCACTAGGCCACCCCTGCTCTAATCGGGCCACCCCTGCTCTTCGGTCCCATGGATCTCCATAATCTATAGTTTCCAATAGCAGTGTTTTTCCACAGCTATTCTCGAGAGATCGACTAGCACTCACTTGAAAAAATGTACCCCCTAGACTAGACCAAACAAAAACTAAGACCGATACCGCTGTGCCGCGCCTTAGCTATGTGTGCAGCGAGACGGGTGGGCAGTGCAGGCTGCCCATACGTCAACGCTCACGGCGTCCCGCTGCTCATTCGTCAACGCTCACGGCATCCCGCCGCTCATTCGTCAACGCTCACGGCATCCCGCCGCTCATTCATCAACGCTCACGGCGGCGGCGTGGCGGCGGCGGCGTCTCGTCGACCGCCTCGCCACGTGCTTTCCGAGGCACCAACTAACCTTTGTAGGTATTCAATAGTGGATTTTTATACTAAAATGGCCCATTTTATACGAGGTAGTTTTACTCCCGAGCTTTAGCGATAGTATATAGAAACCGAGTTATAATGGGTTCTTAGCACCGTATTAGGTACTCTAATTTTCAGTACGATTGCGAGAAAATAAAATAATCCAATATACACCTTGACGGCAACAGATTGAAAATTATTTCTTTTCCATCTGCAAATTACGGTCTCCATTCCCACTAGATGATGTTTGACATTTTCACTGTTGTAGAATAAATTACGGTCACCAATTCAATTTGTAATCAGAGAAAAATTGTAAAGATTTCGCGCCAATGCCTTTTTTAGGGTTCCGTAGTCAACAAGGAACCCTTATAGTTTCGCCATGTCCGTCTGTCTGTCTGTCTGTCCGTCCGTCCGTCTGTCTCCCGGCTTAGCTCAGAGACACTTAGTACTAGGAAGTTGTAATTTGGCATGGGTATACATATTAATCATGCCGAAAAAGTCGTCAAATAAAACCAATTAAGGGATCCGTTTGCGTAATATTAAGCTTTAAAGTGCTATTTTTTGTTAGAGTCAAGTGTCCGCATTTTACAGAAGATAGTCTCTTTCCGTCTTATTACAAAACAAGATTTATATTTTGACATGACTTAAACCATGGAGCCAGTTTTTGCATTAAGAACGTAACTGAGATTGAAATACCGTTCTTTATACAAAACTGAAAACTTATTTCGGTACTAAGTTGTCAGTTTTGTATTAAGAACTTTACCATAGCCGGAATATAGTTCGAAATTCAATAATGGCTCCATGGTTTAAACCTGGATCTTAAGATAAACCTTGTTTTGTAATAAGGGGGTTTTAGTTAATGTGACATTGCATAATTTGACGTATAATAATAATTTATTCCAATTAATTGACATTAACAATTATGTTGGTAATCATTTTTATTTGACAAAAGATAGATTTTTTATGGATAGGTACAATCTTTCTAAATATTGTAAAAGACAGATAGCTGTGTCGCTATCATATTATTTTTCTATTACAGCCAAGAATTTGGCTAAACAAATTGCTTCTATTGAGCAATGCAATGACATGTTAAATAATTCACCCAATAAATTGGTAACAAAAATTGACATTCAAAATAATTTAAATTAGAAATTAGGACAATAGAGGCAACCTCTAGCTATAATGTACATAATTGCAAAAATAAATCAAATAAAAGTTTAAACTCAGTCAATAGTATCAACCTGGTGCATCAAAATATTCAAGGATTTCTAAACAAAGATTTAGAAGTAGAATTATTTATGAATTTTAACAGTATTGATATTCTTTGTATAACAGAACATTGGCTTAAAAGCCAAAGGTTGGTAGTTCGTTCAGCAGAGTAAATGCTATACACGGGGGCTCATTAATTTTAGTAAGTAACCAGCTTAAATTTAAAGACCGTAAGGATATTGTGAGCCTATCTGTTGAGCGGACAGTTGAAATAGCCTGTATAGAATTGGAGCAGTTTATTGTATTAAGTGTGTACAGACCCCCTTCAGGATTGTATGACTGCTTTGAAAGAGTAATGGATGAAGTGTTGCACAAGATTTGTAACTCGAACAAGTCCATTATCACTTGTGGTGATTTTAATGTTAATTTGTTAGAAAACTCGGGTTCTTGTAGTAAAATAATAAGTCTGTTTCAGTCATATAATCTTGTAAACCTGTTTTTGGAGCCCACAAGAATAACCCCTACTAGTGCCACATGCCTAGATAATATTTATACAGATATTATACCAAGCCACAAAGAAATTATAAATTTACTAGATTCTGATCATTGTGGGCAAAGGATTACTATCCAAAACCAAAACAACAAAGTGGCTAAAAAGGATATCACTGTTAACCCCAAAACTGCAAGGCGCTTGGAAGCTTTTAAAGGTAAACTCAGTAACAAATTACCAGTTTCATTTATGCATACTGATCATAATAATCTATATAATGATTTTTTTTATATTTACTGTCAACAATTTAATTCCACGTTTATTCCCAAGACTATCTCGGTTAATAGTAACGCATCTTTCAGTGATTGGGCTACCATTGGTATTCATAAAAGTAGAACACGGCTTTATGAGCTGTACAATGAAAGGTATTATGTAAACACTGATGAATTCAATTTGTATGTTAGAAATTATTCAAAATTATTTAAAAAAGTTTGTTGTATGGCAAAGTCGCGTTATTTGAGTTCGAAGATTAAAAACAGTAGTAACGTAATTAAAACGACTTGGAATATTATTAATAGTGAAACGGGAAGGTCTAGTAACCGAAATACTGACTATTGCCTGTCAATTAATGACAACATAATAAAATCAGACTCACAAGTCGCCGTGGCCTTTGAAAATTTCTTTTCAGATATTCCCGTTTCAACTACTAAATCCCTAAACTCATCACCTTCTGTTGCTGAGTCTTTGCTTAAGGAAAATGTTAATGTTTGCGAGTCGGAATTTCATTTTGAACATATTACCTGTAGAGATATAATTAAAACCTTTCACACTTTAAATGTAAAAAAGACTGCAGATCTGTGGGGTAATTCTGTAGAAGTTGCTAAGTCTATTATAGACATTGTAGCACCTACTTTAGCTCTTATCTTTAATAATTGTATTGACTGTGGGGAGTTTCCTGACCTTATGAAAAATAGTAAAATAATACCGTTGTTTAAATCAGGTAGTACATCAGACCCCTCAAATTATAGACCTATTTCAGTACTACCTACCTTTAGTAAAATTTTTGAAAAATTAATTTTAGACCAATTGCAAAGATTTTTTAATAAACATAAATTACTACATAGCAAACAGTTCGGTTTTACAAGGGGCCGTTCGACTACTGATGTGTGTTGAACTGTTAGGACATATTTATAATGCATGGGAAGATAAATGCGATGCCTTGGGCATTTTTTGTGATTTGTCCAAGGCATTCGATTGCGTTTTTCATGAAACGTTAATCAGGAAACTCCGCCACTACGGGATCCCGAACACCGCTCTGGATCTTCTTATTTCATACTTGAGTAATAGGATTCAGAGCGTTGACGTCAATGGGAAAAGATCTCCCGGATCTATAGTAAGAATGGGAGTCCCACAGGGCTCAATTCTTGGTCCTTTCTTGTTTCTTATTTATATTAATGACTTGCCTTACCTCATAAAGGATAATCATGATATAGTGTTGTTTGCAGATGACACTTCACTTTTGTTTAAACTTAAACGTCAGCAGCTGGTTACTGACGATGTAAATAGCGCGATCTCAAAAGTAGTTCACTGGTTTAATGTTAATAATTTACTTCTAAATGAAAAAAAAACCAAATGCATTAAGTTTACGCTACCTCACGTTAGGCAGGTGAAAACTAATGTGTTAATAAAGGGCGAAGAATTGAATCCTGAAGATAGCACTGTATTCTTGGGCTTGACTTTGGATGCTAAGCTTCAGTGGGGCCCACATGTAGATAAACTGTCAAAAAAGCTAAGCTCCGCAGCATATGCTGTTAGAAAAATTCGTAATTTAACTGACATAGAGACAGCCCGTTTAGTGTACTTTAGCTATTTTCATAGTGTAATGTCGTACGGTATTCTGTTATGGGGAAATGCTGCCGACATTCAGACTATCTTTGTTTTGCAGAAAAGAGCTGTTCGATCAATTTATAAATTAAGTCCAAGACACTCTCTCAGAGAGAAATTTAAGGAGATTAATGTAATGACTGTGTCTTCTCAGTATATTTTTGAAAATCTATTATATGCCCATAAAAATATAAAATTATTTAAAAAATACAGTGATATCCATAATATAAATACTAGGAACAAACACAAATTTGTTGTACCTACATCAAGGCTCAAGAAAATAGGTGGCTCGTTTCGATGTCAATGTATACGCTTTTATAATAAACTTCCAAGCCACGTTCAAGATCTAAGCCTTAATAAATTCAAATCATTCATTAAACGTAAGTTGTGCCAGAAAGCCTTTTATACTGTTAAAGATTATATTGAGGACAAAAAGGCTTGGGATTGAGCTGCTCCAATTTTTGTACATATTGAGGTAGTTTATTTTTATTGTTTTTTTTTTTGTTTTTGCTAACTTTATTATTTTATAAACAGTGACATTTAATTATTACACAATGACAGGAATATTTACTTGTAAAGTATTATATTATTTTAATTATTGTGAATGTGAAGACTGTGGGTTATTGCATAATATTTTTTTTTTCCCTTTCTTTTAGTCTCAGTTAGTGTTAATCATGGTCTGGCAGTTTGAGTCATATAAGTGGCCTACCCAAATGGCCTTTCTTTGGTATTGATAGTCGCATCGTTGAGCTCCTTAAATTCTGAGTAGAGCTGCACGATTACTGACAAATGCGTGCACTGACTGGTCAGGTCCACTCAACCTGTGTGGTTCTTTCCTCAAAAGACCATTTCAGACACCAATCTACATGGTCTTCACATGATCTGACCAAGATTATGTCAGGACTTTAAAAGAGACTATGACCTCTGAGTTTGTTTCGGCCTTTCTTCTCAGAGTAGTCAGATAGGAAACGCCGACCTCATCTAGTTTTTAAAATATGATTGACGTGTAAAAGTGTTTGTACAAACCTACTTACAGAAATAAAATCATTTATCATTTAGTTCTATTTTCAAAAACAAAATTTTCTTTTTTTTATGAATCAGCAATAAGTCTAGTCTTTATTTATGATTATTCTACATAAGATTATAGAATTCGTTTTTGTAGGTTCGTTGGTAACAGACAAAAAAAAAAAACTTTTCCCCCAGAGAAAATTATGCTAGTTTAGGGGCTCTGGTACGCTACAATGACGGACTTTTCGAGCAAGAGGAGTGGAAAAACATTTTTTATCTACTTATATAGAAAAACAACGACTACAAACAGTGCTAGACTGAAAAACTAGACAAATCACTTGCCTGACCAGTCCAATAGACGTACCAAATGACTAATGAGTTCTCCTAAGTCCGGGGACCCAGTTAGGTTTTAATTTACTATGTTCTGAAAGCAATTTATCATTTTCACGGAGGAAATAAGATGAATCGCTTTATTTTATCACGATTAGGTAGGTTTGCTGGAAGTTTGTTTGTTGAAATTGAATATGGCACGGAGTCCATTTTATAAATTGAATATAGCGCGGAGTCTATTTTATATACCTATATAGTTGTTTAGGCTGTGTAAAAGGCAGAGTACTTACGTAGTTAAAGTCAATCTGCTATTCTAGTACTCACGGTTTATGGAGCAACAACACACACACAACACAGAAAACAGTCAGATGGGGTACAGCGCCGGGTTGACCAGTTTAGAGACATGAGGAACAGGGTGTAAAGTTCACTCATCCTCTATAGAAAAGGTAGGATCCTCCGTTCAGACGAGCAGTTGCCCACCAGAAATTCACCCGTCTGGTCGGAGGATCCTCCCTTTTCTATAGAGGATGAGTGAACTTTACACCCTGTTCCTCATGCCTCTAAACCTAGTTTTTTTAGACCGCTGTAGGTTTAATAGACCGTAGATTTGTAGACAATTTTCTATTTTGTTAAGTACCTGGTACTTGTTGACGGGCCTACACTGTCCTCCCATAGGTATGGGAGGACGGTACTCTTTAAAAAGATAATTGGCTTTTACAATGTTTTCAAATTACAGTGTTAATATCTATTAACACTGTAATTTGAAAACATTGTAAAAGCCAATTATTTTTTTAAAGAGTACCGTGATGTTTCTTGCCGTCTTCTCCATAGGAAACGACCAATTGGAACCGTGCACCTAACTTCTGACGTTTCATAAGTGCCCATGTAGGTTTAAGTGAAATAAAATATTTTGATTTTCAGAAATTACCTTTCGTAGGTATAATAAACCATTTATTTTCAGGTTACAAAGACCCATAGATGAATACCTTAACCTAAGTATACCTACATTATAATAAGAATTGCGTTAGTAAATAAAACTTAATGCTCTGTTAGTATCACTTAGATGCACTTAGTCTTTGTGCGTTCTGATGGCACTTGACCACGAAAGCGGTGGAATACCACATCCTGAGGCCAAAAGCTTTCCTCCATCACCTGACCAGGTAGCAAGTTGGTATGCGCACCACAAACGCCTTAAAGTTGACGTTGCGATGCGATTCCGCAAGCAGCTGCACTCTCGGTGCGTACTGAGCTTTTGGCGCACGTACTTCACGACGTACCTACCTACTGCCCCGTTGGTCTCGTGGTCACAGGCGCGGCTGCTGAGCGTAGTCTTGGGTTCGATAACCAGGTCAGGCAGTGTTATTGGGTTTTTCCATTAGAAATTTGTCATTAACTGCTCGGAATCTGGATTTTTGCCCGGTTGATGGCAATAGGCTCACCCCCTATTTCATGGAACTTAAACATAACTGGCGAAATGTGAGTGGACCTACTATGGGTACACCGCTGCCTACACCCTTCGGGGAAACAAGGCGTGATGTTATGGAGGATATATGCAGGGAGTTTGCTTGTTGAAATTGAATATGGCACCGAGTTTCAGTAATTACCTTTAGTAAGTATGCCTACCTAATAAATGCATGTGTTACTAAAGTAGGTTTGTAACACATTTAATTATTAGATAGGCATACTTAGGTACCTACTAAAGGTAATTAGTGAAACTCCGGGCCATATTTTTGATCCATATTGTGAATCAGGGTCGATTGGCATCACAAAAAGTTTTTTGTAAAACATGCCCATTTTTTGATGACCGTATTTTGTTTTAATCTGAGAATGCAAATAATAATGTCTCAAAAAGTTATGGACAGTCTCCTATGACCGTTTTCTTGAAGCGACAACGGATATGTCACCTGTCCTTACTCTAAAATACACCCTGTAGAGGTAAAAATAAAATAAAACTTAAATATTCTAAAACACTACTTTGTTTTTAGGTTGCTCAGATCGTAGCTTCCGAGTCCCAAGTTATAAAAATAATTTTGCCCCTTTGAAGTCCATTAATATTTACATATGCTCCATCTTTCCCCGTCCCTCATAAAAACTATCAAACCTGACTACTGCAAAAGGTATCTAATCTACATTATACAAACAAAAATATTATAATAACTGAGTAATAACCATAACCTACAAAATTACCCTTTTAACCCTAAACAGCTCGACCTTAACCTTCCCGACGACTCACGAAGGTCATGGATGGTGTCAAGTTCATAATGTAGGTAGGTGTCCGCGACATATTCAGAATAACCAGATCTGACCTATGTTGGCTATGTGCCTGTGATGCTCGCATTTAGAGAACGTTCGGGAGACAAAAGTGACGAGTACCGAGTATATCGACTATATAACTCGATATATAGAATATCGAGTACAGGTAAGAAAAAAAAGGTCATGATTTTGCTTTTTTTGAAGAACTAAATTTCTTTAGACGCGTTGAGCGATAAGCTCAACGCGTTGAGCGATAAGCTCAACGCGTCTAAAGCTCAGTCACTGTCAGACTGCATACAAAAGAAAGAGAAACGTGCTGAGAAAAACGCTTGTAATTTATTGCAAAATATGAAGCAATTATCTATTTACTCAAAAATGAGTTGAGTACTTAATCGAAATCAAAAAACAACCAAGTTCTGCATTAAAATAAGACTTTACGTTTTCACTCCTGTCGGCAGTCCCCATGACTGCCTGTTTTTTTTTGGTAACGCCTGTCCCCAGCTTTTTTCCAAAAGGGTAGGGTTTACTGACACAGAGGTGTTTGGTTCACCATAAATTTCGAAAGTGATGTTTATGTTCTATTTAATGGTAGGCCAGACTTTTGCCACTAACTGGATACAAAATCCAGAGCAGCTGAGAAATTCCTGATGGGAAATCTCAATAACATTTTCAGGATCAAACCCAGGGCCTCAGTAATCGCGCTTACGTCACTAGAAAGACGAGACCGTTAAATACCTAAACCGAAAATAAAATGTTCTTTTTATGACGTCTTGTTTCACTTTAATATCCCTACAAAATAACACATCAACGAAAATTGTTCATTTCAGCATTTATTACATAAAAAAGTAATGTGTATTAGATACCTACATTATGTCATAATAAAGTCGTAACAATAGACACGCGCCCCGTTTAGAGAAATATGAAAAAAAATGGCTATAATTTTGTTGGTGACTGTACCTACACAAAAGAGCGTTTCTGCCCGTCAGACTGACAGATAGTTCGAAGTTAAAAATGGTTTTTTCACTACTCTTGCTCAAAAAGTCCGTCATTTTAGCGTACCCTGCGGGGCTAAAATAGCATATATCATCCTCTAGGCGAAAAAGTGTTTTTTTTTGTCTGGTACCAACGAGCATACAAAACCAAAAAGTCATTATTCTTAAGGTGAATCCGCAGTTGCAGCTGTAGCTGTATTAATGATTTTAATTATGTAAATACATATCTGTTATCGCGAATCATATTGTGATAAATATACAACCTGACACTGACCTGCAAATACTCGTAGCAAAAAACGTAAGAAAATTTGAATTACTCGGGCTACAGCTGAGGATTCATCGTAAAACAATCATTATTAAAGACTCGACATATTACTGTTTCGTAAAAAAAAAAAAAAATTTTTGAAAATGGAACTAAATGCGGCGTACTCTTCGGTAGAATGCGTGCATTACGTTGCGGCCTCGCCGTAGGTGAGTACAAATGTTCCTTGGTTGCGGCTACAGAGGAAATTAAAAAAGGCATTGGCGTGAAATCTTTAGATTTTTTTCTCTATTATTTACAAATTGAATGGGTGACCGTAATTTATTTTACAACAGTGAAAATGTCATCATCTAGTGAGAATGGACACCCGTATTTGCAGATAGAAGAGAAAGAAAAATAAGTAAATAATTTTCAATCTGTTGTCGTCAAGGTGTTTAATGTGTTTATGTCAATAATCCATATTTCCATTATAACTCGATTTCTATTTAAAACTACCTCGTATAAAATGGGTCATTTTAGTCCGTTGTATAACAATCTACTATTTTTCACATTAATATTAATTACTTACTTTTTTTCAGCACATATTCTTTTCGTTTTATTTCCTAATTGATATTTACATTTTTAATTTTGGTTGCTAGTAATCGTCCACCAAATGGACCGCGACCGGCATATTATTTTTAAAAACGGACCCCTTACGAAACTTAAGCTCAACATACACAGAAGGCGGGTGCGGGTCGAGTCGATTTCTTCGCGTGAGACGCTCTGGGGGCCTAAAATGGACGCTTTGGCAGAACCATATTATGATCTGCGTACAATTCATTGCTTTCACACAAAGCGCGGACTCGGGTCGGCGGCGGCGGGTCGTGCGCGGGTGTACCTTGCAGGCCGCAGCGGTTGCAGTGTGATTAAAAAGGACGATTTCAACTTATTTTGAAAAGAAGAGCACGAAAAAGGAAAAGGCTGTGGGTTCATGAAATTAATAAAGACTTGAACATGGAGAATATCGTCGCCTGTGTAGAGAATTAGAAACGTAGGAGGAACACTTTTACAAGTATTTCCACATGTCGAAGTTAAGTTTTGATTTACATGATAATCGTTGAGATCCAAATAGTTTTTTTTTTGTTGTAAATATTCACAAAACAAATTACGACATGCGCTGCGCTCGACCCGCGCACGCGTCAGTGTGATTGCCGTCTATACGTGTATAACGGCGAATGTAACGATGCTACACCTGCTCCTGACCCGCTTGTCGCGTGCGCTATCTGTGGTGGCGGGCGACCCGCTGCGCGCCTGACCCGCGCACGCGTTTGGTGTGGTGTCATTCAAATAAATACAACGAATTCAGCCCGTGCCGTACTGCCGTCCCAACCCGCGCCCACCCGGCAACCGCTGCCTGTGTGAGTTGAGCTTTATTGTTGCGCGCAAATATAGTAGGTAGATAATACTACATTCCATGAGATCGTGTCACGAATCACCGCAACGCGGCTTGCGAAACGACGCACGGAAACAGAGGTAATTGCGTAACACACTATCAGTAGCAATGGGTTTCGTTTTGACAGTTCAATAACATTCATTGCGTTATTTACGTTGTTGAGCAGACAAAAGACTTTTCGAACATACGAAGCAATGGATTAGCAATATACTTCAAAATCATTCAGATTGTGATTTAGTGTGCTATGCAAATATGGTGCTGGTGTGACGCCCACGCCACGCGTCGCTTGACGCAAGTCAAACAATTCAAAATACTTATTGTAAAACATTTTAAAAGAGTAACGGCGGAGTTTCTTGCCCATTCTTCTCCATACGAAACTACCTTTTAGAAGGGGCGACTAGAATCAATTCTATTTTTTTTTTTTTTGTAAATTTTGACGTTCAAAAGTGCATATTTGAAATAAATAATTTGACTTTGAAGTCGCGTCGTAAATCGCATTGCTCGAGGCTGTGAACGGGGCCTAAGGCTGCGTTTCCACCAAAGCTGTGCGATGAAAATGTGCCTACGAGGATGTGTAGCGGAGCTGTGAAAATGCGCATTAGTGTGTGGTGCGAGGATGCGTTGGATCTGCAACACATCCTTCTCAACACACATTCCTCGCAACACATCCCTCGTACACATCCCTCGCATACATTCCTCGCTTGTTTTGTATGCGCAAAAATCTAGCTCCGCTGAGCCGTTTCCACCAGAGCTGTGCTGACCGAGGCGAGGTAAATGAAGCGATTCTATTGGTTCTTTACAAACACATCCCTCGCTACGCATCCTCGCACATCGCTGGTGGAAACGCAGCCTTATTATTCGCCAGTTCAGGGTCGATTCACACTCATCGGTTGAGATATTTTGGGTTTTAGGCTAATAAAAGAATGTCCTAAAATTCCTTGATTGGTCACAGTGAATGACCGCTAGTCCTTTGTTTTTATAGGCACGCAGGGTTTCAATAAGAGGAAGTAGTAACCAAAATTGCCTAACTTCAAGTTGATTTATCATGATATTTATAAGACTTAGTTATAAAATAAAAAAAATATGAGTAACTGCATGATATTTCCAAACTTCTTGTTGAACAGAAACACAAAATATTACAATTTTCTCGATAAAAAAATATCACGAAGTTACCTCAACTTTTCAAGTATTTTCGATTTTTAGGGTTCCGTACCAAAATGGTAAAAAGGAACCCTTATGGTGAGACTAAGTGTCTGTCTGTCTGTCTGTCAGACCTGGATATCTCAAGAACTACTTATGCTATCAACTTGAAATTTAGAATAGTCTTAGATGATGTTTGCCCAACTATTTTGCCAACAAGAAAGAAATAAAAAAAAACTATCTTTTTTGCAAAAGACCCCCTTTCAGTCCGAAAGGGGGTCTTAAAAATTTGGGCTACTAGAGCATGCGGGGTATCATAAAGAACGCTGTTTGCACATTCTCAAACATTATTTTTTTATTTTTTAGGTCGCATAGTTTCCGACTTTTGATCAAAATTGTAAAAAAAATACTGTTTCCCCCCCTTTATCTCCGAAGTTTGTATAGTTAAAAATCTGAAAGAATTATTCTACGTGATAGAAGTGTATGTAAAGATTACAGGAAAAATAAAACTATATATCTAAATAGCGAAGTTTTTCAGAAATCATCAACATCATGTATACGTACGGAACCCTCGGTGCGCGAGTCCGACTCGCTCTTGACCGGTTTTTATTTATTATAACTTGTATTTTAAATTTCCGATTCGTCCAAAAAGCTACCAAACATAATTGCTTTTTAGGTGTCTAGGAACTTGGTTTTCTGGACAGACGACCTGTTTCACTCAAGCATAGTTTTATATTAGTCTACATTCTTTCTTTTTCGCGTGTTTAGTGACTAACCTGGTATCAGAGTTTTAAGCCGTCCATGGGTATCTGAGTTCGCGTTACATGCCGTTGAGAAATATCTCTCAGGCATTTCGTTTCCTCACGATGTTTTCCTTCACCGTTTTTAAAGCAAATGATAATTATACAATACGCACATGAATCCGAAAAGTCAGGGGCGTGACTTGGGTTCGAACTCAAGACCTATGACTTGGCAGTCCGATGGTCACACCACTAGGCTATCACTGCTATGTCAGTGTTTTTAATAGTCATCGTGATACTTTTGAAATATAGAATCTAATCTAATATACTCCATTTGAAATACGATTAGAAATTTTGAATAAACTTTTGTTCAGTCCGTTCAACCGATTTTGACTTATATTCTGTAGGCACAAGGATGGCATTAAAAGCAAAAAAAAAATGTGGTTACAATACCAACTGTTTATTAAAGCTGCCATTTCTCATACCACCAACCTAATAGAAGTCAGTCGTTTGAACGGACCGTAAAAAACGCTTTCTTATTTCAAATGGAGTAGTAACATAAAACACAAACCCAGATGCTTCTATCACCGGCCAGGGTTGCGGGTTTGCCCGAAAGGGATACCCTGGCAGTCCTGGCACACAGGCAACTGAAGGAACACGGGTGGGTTTTAGTCAGTAAAAGACTGACACGCTCTCCCGCTCCGCCCAGAGCGGGAGAGCGTGTCAGTTACTTATTTGATAATTTCCCAACCAAAAATATAAAAATTAAATGCTTCTATCAATCAGAAAATGAACGAGGTATCTATCAAACAGACCAAAGCAGGGGTGGTCCAGTGGTAACGGCCGCAACGAGTTAAGGCTTCTACAGACCGGCGCGACACAAAGGCCCCGCGTGTCGCGCGACGAGCAACGCCTTCGTATCGCGTCTCGAGTCGCGCCGGTCTGTAGAAGCCTTAACGAGTTGTACAGATAGGCGCTTTACTTTGTGTAAATTATTTCATCACCACTGCTCTCAAAACGGTGAAGGAAAACATCGTGAGGAAGCCGGCATTTATACAGAATATGTGTACTTACAAAAACTCGAAATCATGTGACATCTACCAACCCGCACTGGGCCCGCGTGGTGGATTACAACCCACTTCCTCGCACCGAGAGGAGCCCTGTCCCAGCAGTGGGAACATTATAGGCTGATTATGTATCTATAAAACTTATGTAAAGTAGGTAGGTACGTACCTACATAATATCTACGTACAATTATCACTTATGTAATAACATTAGCGGATGCTTTCAAGAAGCTTTTAACTTATTTCCTTCCATTTGTAGTGTAAATAAACATTACATAAGAGGTGTATTTTCGGTGATTTTACGACAAAGATAATAAACAGACCCAAGGAGCCTACTGGATCCGCGTGAAGGCTTCCGCAGACAGCGGCGACGCGGCGCGGCGGCATGCGGCGTTGAGACGTGATTCTGGTAAGAACAATTTCCATGAAGTTTTCATAGAAATATCGTGACAAGTAGTTCTACTAGTCACGTAGCGTCTGCCTGCGAGCCTTAAGAGCCAACTAGTCGCGGGCTCGAACTCACTGGCGGGCGCGGCCAAAAAGCACGCTGTCTCATCTAGCATCGTGTCCGACAGAGATAGCACCAGTGATGAGCAGTTAGAAGCTAGTCTACACGCATAACGTCTAGTCGCACGCACGCAAACACAGTGCACGACGATTCATACTAAACCGCGCGCGTAAAAATATACGAAAACTCCTTTGGAAGGTGGGGTTTTATGAAAAAACTACTGCATAAATCAATTACGAATAAAGTTTCGATAATCTTCGACAATTGAGCTTTGTCGGAACGAGCTTTGTTTTTGAGATTTTATACATCTTTTATTACTTATTTACGCCCAAAGTTGCGTTAAAATTAGCAGGAAAAACGAATCTTTGTTGGCTCATAACTTTTTAATGCCTTTGTTTTTTACTATTCTGCTTCTGCACAGACAAAATTAATAATAAGACAAAACGATATCATGTGCTACTTTAGATGTACAATGTGTAACAGTGGAGTAAAACCCCCCCGAAATTTGTATGGAAAAAGTATCGACTAGTTGCGCCTTAAGGCGAAAGCTTTAGGGTATTCCACGAAATTAAATTTTGGTTACCTCACTAGTTACGTCGCGTTTGACCATCGCGACGTAACTTAGTGAACTGACCATACGACTTGGTACCTACTCGATGCTCACGATAAATCGATTCTGTCAAAACGGGCCTACTTTTTTGACAAGTATAGGCCTTTAAACCTACTCCATTTGAAATAAGATTAGACATTTAAATAAACTTGTTTACAGTCCGTACAACCGATTTTGACTTCTAATCCGTAAGCATAAGGATGGCATTAAAAGCAAAAACGTGATTACAATACCAACTGTTTATTACAGCTGTAATTGGTTATGCCACCAACGCAATAGAAGTCAAAATCGATCGAACGGACGGTAAAAAAGATTTATTTAAATGTCTAATCTTATTTCAAACGAAGTATAGGTCAGATAGAAATGAGAGAATTGATATGCACCAGTTCTATTTAGATTGAAAAATCTCTCCATTAGTACCTCCAGATCTACAAAGAATTAATAAATGTAAGTAGGTAGGTAATTCAAAGCTAACATCCAGCATCTTGGAGCCGCGTGATGCTGTACATCCCGACGCAGTGGGACTCCTCCCTATAATAACCGCTTCGTCTCTCTAGTTCAAGGTCGTTCCGCCGGAACACGGGTGACGTCATCTGACGTCATTGTTCGCGCCATTTTTAGGTACTTTGTTTTCACCGATTTTAGAATCATATTGAGATATGTGGGTTGAGCTTGTCTGGTGTTTTGTTAAAGGGACATGTAGAGGTCAGGATAGGAACATTTTTATGTATGAATTGCTCAGAACTGTTTTTCATTAGTACGATGGATTCATGGATGTACCTAATAATACTTACATAAAGATATAATTTATCAATAGGTAGTACTGGTATTAGTTTTTCGGGTTCCGTACCCAAAGGGTAAACGGGAACCCTATTACCTACTAAGGCTTCGCCGTCTGTCTGTCTGTCCGTCTGTCAGCAGGCTGTATCTCATGAACCGTAATAGTTAGACAGTTGAAATTTTCACAGGTGATGTATTTCTGTTGCCGCTATAACAACAAATACAAAAAAAACAGAATAAAATAAATATTTAAGGGTTCCCATACAACAAACGTGATTTTTTTGCTCTGTAATGATAACGGCAACAGGTAGACGCTTCTAGTTATTATATTCACTTTAAAAATAAATAATTAAATTACAATAAAACTAATATTAAATGGCAATCAAAAAACACAGTTGTTGTATGGGAGCCCCCATACAACAAATGTGTTTTTTGATTGCCATTTTTATAGATAATGGTACGGAACCCTTCGTGCGCGAGTCTGACTCGCACTTGGCCGGTCTTTTTTATTATTATTATTTTTATTGCTGCATGCTCATTTTTAGAATTTATAATAATATTATTAGTTATGAGATATGATTATGATGTATGTAATGTTGTATCAAACACATATAAATTGTTCCTGATAAATAAATAATATAGAACAGTCGCTTCTCGTGTTTGGCTGTGTGACCGATTAGATCTTCTAAACTCCACAACGGATTTTGATGCGGTTTTCACCATCATTTGGAGAATTTTATTCCAGAAAATTGTAGGTATATTACACACATCAACACTGTCTAGGGATATTTCAAGTTTATTTGCATAACTACTTATAAAAGTACTAGCCGTTTGTAAAAGATTTAAACGTCAATTTGTTCCTGGCACATTCAGTTTCCGTTTGGTGCCGGACGTAAAGAATAGCATCATCCCATTTCTTCCCGTGGGTGTCGTAAAAGGCGACTAAGGTACTTACTAGAGAATGGGCAGCAGAGTTCTCAATGCATTTTAAAAACCATACTGCGATCGCCAACCCGCCTGCCAAGCGTGGCAATTATGGCAACCCCCCATTTTAGGGGAGGCCTATGTCCAACAGTGGACGTCTTTCGGCTGTAATGATGATGATGACATTTATTTTGAATTTTGTCCATTTCGTCCCAACTGGTGGCAAAGTGGAATGCCTAAACTTTGCAGTGGAATCTGCCCCACTAGTTCGATTTGGTGGGGCAGGTTCCACTAGTCTAAAATCCTGCTGGATTCCGCCCCACTAGGCTTGGCACATAAGAATTTGTGTGGGTAAGTATGCCCGTATTTTATATTTGTTTGGAAAACAAAGAAATGTACAACCCGATACTGACCTGCGAATAGCGAAAAACGTAAAAATTTGAATTACGCGGGCCATAGCTGCGGATCTACCTTAAAGGCCTGCGCAGACGAGGGACTTTTGTCCGCGGACAATTTGGAATCGTAAGCAAATCTAACGTGCACGTTGACAAAATGCCGATAGGATTTCTATACGATTCCAAATTGTCCGCGGACAAAAGTCCCTCGTCTGCGCAGGCCTTTAGAAATAATTTGTAGTTACATTTCATTAAAATCATGAATAATTAAAATATCCCTAGATTTTGTTGACGTGGGAAACAACATTCAACTTACATTTAAATGAACTAGAAAAATCATCCGAGATTTCAAAGCAGCGGCGGATCGCTAGTTTTAAATAAAACACATGCAAAATGTACATAATTTTATTAGTCCGACATTAAAATATCTATACAATAAACATTATCAATTTGTTCGCATTCCATTATAGTAGTAGCAATAAGAAAAATACTTGTAAAGTAATATTAAAATCCACCATGATGTTGGGATATAATTATCAGTATAAAATGTGGTCTAATTGTAGTGTCGTTGACATCCCTGGTCCCGCCGATAATTACTTTACTGATAATCTGTAATCTGGGGGCTCGCCCCCTATTACATAGGAGTTAAACATAACTGGCGAAATGTGGGTGTACTATAGGTACACCTCTGCCTAACACTTCGGGGTAACAAGGCGTGATGTTATGTGTGTATGTATGTGTGACAATCTGCAAAAATAGGCATGATATTAATAAACTAATAATAATTATTTTATTTTATTCTTATACATAAAGGCTAGTCCCGGCACGTAAGTTGGCAAGAGTAGTTAGATGCGCAGAAGTAATTTTTTAGGTCCCTTTGGTGGTCAAGCGGGACGCGGGGAATGAGGGAGCACCGTTCTGAGCACGCGATTGGTGCGTCAGTCGACACTCGCCTCCCGCACCTCGACCCGCGTTCCGTTCGCTCCCGTTTACACTTGCGTGCACTAAAATTATACCCTTTGTTGAGTTTTTGTTAAGTTTTTGTGACGAATTGTTGTTACTATTTTAAATTAAGTTTATTTTATCAATGTATTTTTGCGGCAGCTACTAATGAAGCTTGTTGACCTTTATTTCTCGTTAACATTGTTTTTTGAAAGGCCACAATAACTAAAAATATTTTATTATATATTTTATTTATAACACTTAATTAACTTCACGAATTCCTCTCCTTTCTTTAACTTTTTTCTAAACAGACATGTTTAAAATAAATGATGGCAATAACCATAGAATAATGACAAACAATAAAAGTGACCATTTTTTTGTTGCGAAAGTGTAACTATGCGCGAACTTACCCCCACTACCCCAAAACCTTGCCAAGTTACGTGCCAGCGATTGTGGTAGAGATAAACTACGATATCATGGCTCGCCCCTCCAAATTAGTGTTTCAAAGTGTGTTGTCACATCCTTACGAAAGAGTTTGTATGTTGATGTTGTAAGTACTCGTAACATCTCACTGATTACCAGATTTGTTGGTCAACTAATCATAACTAGCCGATCGCGCAAGACAACGCACGTGTCGTTTTCATAGAGTACGTCAATGCAGCGCTATACTAATCATAATCATATATTGACGGCACGGTTGGCGCAGTTAGTTAAGCGATTGGCTGCTGCGCTGCGTGTCGCCGGTTCGATTCCCGCACGGAACAAATATTTGTATGACCTATAAGTAGTTGTTCCGGGTCTGGCTGTTTGTGTATGTGAATTTAAATGTTTGTAAACGCACCCACAATACAGGAGAAATTCCTAGTGTGGGGCAACGTTTAAAAAAAAAAAAAACTTATTTATCTCAACATCATATTACAGGGACTGGTTAATAAATGTACAATCTTAAATAGAGAAAGGTGTCTGAGGTAGGAGGGTCCTGAGTTACAGATCACCCGGCTCTCATAGATAGGACATGTTAATTTACAAAAAACTGTTATGTCAAGATACTATAGGAATAATAAAAGTCTGAAATTGCAATGAAGTATAAGCAGAAACTATAAAACTAAAGATATAGTCAGTAAAAAAAAAGATACTAGTCAGTTAATACTAATATGAGCGATTAATGACGCCACTAGTCGAGCAACAAATCCGTGATTTGTTTTTGTTTAACGGTCGTCTCATTACTTACGCACACATGCGTACAATACTTTCACAAATACTTTCAAACGATTTGAATTTTGGAGGGGCGTGCCATATTTTCGTATTTAATCTCTACTAATAGAAGCAAATTTAAAGACGTTTCACTTCAAAAACCCATGACTTTAAGCTACTTTTAGTCCAAGAAACAACTTTCTATACTTTTTTCTGTAGATTAGACAATAAGCCCGCTTGTACACATCCATTTTTTTCACTGGTTAATGGACCGTTGTTTTCACCGGACCTACGGTAGTGTTAAGGTTACAATGGAAGTGTGTGATGTGATGCACATGCACCGGACACTGACCGGTGTCCAACTCACACAAATATAAAAAAACGGTCAAGAGCTAGTCGGACTCGTGCACCGAGGGTTCCGTACGTATATATGATGTTGATGATTTCTGAAAAACTGTGCTATTCAGAGACATCGTTTTATTTTTCCTGTAATCTTTACATACACTTCTATCACATAGAATAATTTCAGATTTTTATCCATGCAATCTTCGGAGATAAGGGGGGGGGGGGGTTAACACTGTTTACGTGCAAACAGTGTTGTTTCATATGATACCCCACATGCCCTAGTAGCCCCACTTCAAACTTTTAAGACTTTCAGTCCCTTTTGCAAAAAATATATATATATTTTTATTTCTTTCTTCTGTGCAAAATAGTTGGGCAAACGTCATCTAAAACTATTCTAAATTTTAAGTTGATAGCATTAGTAGTTCTTGAGATATCTAGGTGTGACAGACAGACAGACAGACTTAGTCTCACCGTAAGGGTTTCTTTTTACCATTTTGGTACGGAACCCTAAAAACACGGTCCATGGTCTGATGGAAAAAAACGGGCGTCTACAAAGCGGCCTTACTCTGTCAAATACAAGTTGCTGGGTCCCATATTACCATTCCTAAATCCATATAAATAGAGCTTATAATTCCACTCACGGTAGCTGGTGCTAGCTCCCTATGCTGGTAGAAGTAGTGCTCTTGCTCATCAGTTTGGCGACCATCTCCTGCACGCGTTTCATTTCCTCTAGTTGTGTCGTCAGCTGGTAGAGGCGGTTCTCTCTCTCTAGGACGGTCTTCTCGAGCTGTTTTATTGTCTGTATGAGAAAAATTATATTAATATTATGTGTAATATATTATTATGTAATATACAGGATGGATTTTTGAGATGGGGCAGTAAGGGCAGCTCTTAACCATTGTAGCTACAGGAAAACGGTCTTAAGAGACTGTCCTTAACTTTTTGACAAATTTTGATCTGCATTCACAGATTTTGAAAAAAATGTACGGTCAGCAGGAAAATGGGCATTTTTCACAAAAACTTTTTTTTATGCCAATTGATCCTGTTTCTTATAAGGATCAAAAACTTCTATAAGACTAAAATGGCTTTGGCAAAATAATAATATGATCTCAAAAATCCACCCTGTATAGTTCATGTCTGTCTGGAAAAAGGGCCCCCTTTCCCACACAGACATGATGATCGATGTTTTTTTCTGTCTGCTTTATCTGTGGTGTTAATTTAGTAATTTTTTTGACAAACATATCGCATTGTCTGTTATATGAAATAGAGCCTTTTTACAGCAACCGACAGTAAGTAATAAGTGTAATTGTTACCGTATCTCTTTGATCAATCTCTCTCCTTAGTGCGGTGTCGTTGCTCGCTGCCTCCTCCAACTTCTTGTCTCTTTGTTTGACTCGTTCTTCAAACTTTATGAGTACGCCCGCCAACTCGCTGTTTTTACTGGTCTGTAAGTGAGAGTAAGTGATAGTAAATTTTAAGATATGCTGTAATGACAGAAGTGTTGTGATAATAAATAAATAATATATCATAAAAAAATCACATACTGTTGTTACCAGATAGGCCGGTCACCGTAGATAAATATCGTGTTAGATCGCAAAAAATTGCACTGTACAGATTTTTACAGATGTTGTTAGGTAGGATACATACTAATATTGTAAAACCAAGTTTGCAGCTTTGAAAGAACTGTACTAACTGCGTAGTGCTCGAAAACCCAAGATATTTACGGACTTCTTTCAATTTTTGACTTAAAACTTCTAAAAGGTTCATCCTACTGGAAGAGTCATCATTACTCATTATATTTTAAAAAGTAATGATGACTTTAGTACACAAAAGTAATGTATACAAAATATTATACAATTTGAGCGCAGCCGTAGCTCTGTAGATCACATAAAACCCGAGTTACAGCTCTTCAAACATTGGAAATTTTTCCAAAAAAGTTGAAAATTGTTGAAACTCATCCATAATTATGATATTTTGCATGACCACTAAGAATAGAAACAAGCGGTAAAGGGAATAGAGGTAAAGAAAGAATCCTGCGAAACGGCTCAGAAATCTCGAAAAATTCCGCGAAATGGCTCAGAAATCTCGAATTCGAAAAAAAGAAGCATCGGATTAATAAACTAATTTTTTTAAGTCGAAATAATAGCCAACGAATACTGCTACTCCATTTTTATAGTAGATTGAAAATACTCAATCCTTTCCCTGAAGTATGTAATGAACTAATGACAAAGTATGAAGTATTTTCCGTGTGATGCCGAACGTAAAGAATAGCACCATCCTATTTCTTCCCGTGGGTGTCGTAAAAGGCGACTAAGGGCTAGAGAATGGGCCGCAGCGTTCTCTATGCTATATTTTAACACCATACTGCGATCACCAACCCGCCTGCCAAGCGTGGCTATAATGACAAAATGATTTTTAGAGATAACTCACCTGTTGTTCTAATTTCTTCTGTATCGCTCTACTGTCAGCTTCGGCCGCTTTCAGACGTTCCTCGAACTCTCTGTCACGAACTTTCATTTCACTTTCAAAACTCTGAAATGTAAATCAAACTATGTGTTAAGTCTGTACTAAATGTTAATATTCTGGCAAGAAGGCGGCGAATACGATGATGATCTTGATATTAGGAACAGAAAAATAAAATTAAAACATTATCCCCTTATTACAAAACAAGGTTTATCTTCAGACCCAGGTTTAAAAAATGGAGCCATTATTGAATTTCGAACTTTATTCCGACTATGGTAAAGTTCCTAATACAAAACTGACAACTTAGTACCGAACTAAGTTTTCAGTTTTGTCTAAAGAACTGTATTTCAATCCCTGTTACGTTCTTATTACAAAAACTGGCTCCATGGTTTAAGCCATGTCAAAATAAATAAATTTATTCAAAAATCAAATACAATGTTAACATTAAAATATAGTATCTGTAGGTACACTTGACTTATGCTAGTTATAGTTAACAAAACAGGTACGTGTTGCAACCAGCACCCTTACTAAGTTATGAAATAACTTGTATTAAGGGCAGTGGTACAAGCCCATACACACATCATTTTCACAAAGGAATTGCAGGCAGAACAAGTGTTACAAAAAGAAACAAACTAAAATTATGATAAGTCCATAATTGCAGAATTCAGAAATTACTATATTTATTTTATTTTATTTACATTTGGATTATTCGTGTTTGTGGGTGTGTGTGTGTGTGCGAAGGTGTGTATGTGTATAATGGTGATGGTGTGTATTGTTTCGGTGCAGAATGTGTGTTAAGTTCTCGGTGGATGGGGTTAGGGTGGGTTATTATCAGAGAAAAGCAGGCATTCTGTATCCAGGTAGTTATTTGTTAGTAGAAAGTTTGTCACAGATTTCTTGAGTGATGAGGTTGATAGACAGTAAAGTTTCAATTTCCTATTGAGTTTATTATATAATTGTGGCCCTTGGAAGCAAAGAAATCGTTTTGTGAATGAGTATTTACATCTGTAGTTCCGACAAACTATGTCCTTACGTCTTTTAGTGATTGTCACGTAGGGGGTATTTTTGTGTTGTAATAGGACTGTATTAAGAACAAAGAGTTGTCTGACAGAAAGTGCTTTGCAACACTGATATAAGTCTTCTGTCGGGAAAAGTATCGGGCGAAATGTGCTCACCTTTAACACGGCTCTTTGGGCCCTCTCCAATTTCAGCATTGTGGTCTTAGGAGCACCACCCCAGGCGGAAACACAATATGATAGGAGCGATTGACAGAGGGCAAGGTAGACCCTTCTGACAATCCGTGCTTCTGCCACATGGCGAAGAGTCTTAAAAACGAATATTAATTTTCTAAACCTTGCCGTCAGTAGATCTATGTGGGCTGAGAAACTCAGATTGTCATCAAGAGTCACCCCGAGGTACTTGATTGTGGGGGTACGTGCAAGTTTGGGGCAAGAGCAAGCTGCGGTGCCTGGGCAGACGTTTGAGTGAGCGATTAGGGAAAATGAGTTCGGCGGTTGTGTAGATTGGCGAAGGGTAAAGCAGATTATTTTTGTTTTATCCGTATTGAGGGTAAGTTGATTTCAATCCCTGTTACGTTCTTATTACAAAAACTGGCTCCATGGTTTAAGCCATGTCAAAATATAAATCTTGTTTTGTAATAAGACGGTAGGTGTTAGAAATATTCACCTACGAAGATTAAAGATAGAATAGTATATAATACCTTTTTTATGTACACCATAAAAGTTACAGATATAAATGTTTAAATTTTACATAGGGTGACACAATGGGCGGTCTTATCGCTAAAAGCGATCTTTTACAGACAACCTTTGGACGGATTAAAGGGAGGAGTAAAAATACAATTCTAAAAATAATGGTGCAATTTGAATCGTGAGAATTAATCGATAAATACGACGAAAACACAAAAATAAACGTTTTTTTAATACATACAGCCATTTGCGCGCGCATTTCTTTGCGTAGATTTTCTTTCTGATTCTCTTTGTCTAGTTTCTCAGCGGCTAATTTCGCTCGGAAACCTCGCAGCGTCGTTTCTGCATCCTCTAGTTGTTTGTGGAGGTCTTCTATAGTTTTCTTGTGTCTAGAAATATAAAAATAACTATGTTAGTGACATTACTAAGAAAAATTGCGTAAATTAATAAAAATACTGCATAGGACTTTATAAAAAAAAAAATGAAATCACAAAAAGCACTGCATCGACCGGGAATCGAACCCGGGCCGCCCGCGTGGCAGGCGAGCATTCTACCACTGAACCATCGATGCTTATACAATGATGTTTCAATTTACTGTTCACCTCGACATGCGACTGATAAGTAAAAGTAGATAAACAAGCAGTATTGCGGTCATTCGCCTATGACGTCATATCGTAAATGAAGTGATTGTAGGTTATCGTGATGCTAACATAATAATAATTATGTAAGCTCGGCTGTGCTAATGCAAATAGATTCATGGCTTTAAATATTATTTCTTTATATTCACGCTTTAAATTTATTCGAGGATAACCAGTTTTCGTAGTAATTTGGCAAAAAACAGTGACTTGTTTTTTTTTTTGTAAACGCTTAAAAAATAAAAGAAGTGCTCTTTTCTATGGGACCAACTGAAATCGCGATTTTTTTTTTTATTTGATAAAACTATACGATTACAATTTTCGGACCTTTTCCTAAACTTGTGCTGTGAGACCTTGCTTCGAGCCAAATTTTAAGATTCTAGGTCAACGGGAAGTACCCTGTAGGTTTTGATTTTCTTACGAGTATCAAAATATGTCTCATAAATCGCCGTATATTTTTATTGCGTTGACTAAGAAGCTTGGTTTTTTTAGAGCTCCAAGGGACCGTAGATCTACGTATTTGAAATTAATTTAAACTTGATTCCCCCACGCGTGCCTGAGAAAAAGGGTCGACTGACAGACAGACGGACAACGAAGTGAGGGTAAGGGATAAGGGTTCCGTTTTGCCTTTTGAGGTACAGAACCCTAAGGCTCAGCGCAGACAGAATGGAGCGCAGCGGAGAGGATTTTATTAACGCACTTGAAAATAAACTTTAAAATGATTACAATAATGTGCATAAATGCTTGAACCTGACAAAAATGCTCGCGCGTCCTCGAAGATACGCGAGAATCATACGCGATCCGTAAAGAAAATGCCCGAGACCGCGCGGGGATTATTCCTCTCTATCTGCGCTGAGCCTAAGAAACAGCTGTCCCATACAGTTTCGATCAGTAGGTAACTTTAGGGTAACTTTAGCATGGAACAGCAGTTTTTTTTTTACGCGATTTTAGTGTTTTTCTCATAGTAAAAGTGACCATCGAACTGAAGATCTGTGGACCGTTTTCTATTTTGTTAAGTACCTGGTACTTTTGACGGGCCTACGCTGTCCTCTCATACTTATTAACACTGTAATTTGAAAACATTGTAAAGCCAGTTTTTTTTTTTAAAGAGTAACCGTGGAGTTTCTTGCCGGCTCTTCTCCATAGGAAACGACCAATTGGAACCGTGCAGCTAGCTTCTGACGTTTCATAAGTGCCCAGGCTTATGTGAAATAAAAATATTTTTGATTTTGATTTTGACTAGGTACTTAAAAGTTTTTCAGGTTAATTATACACCTTATTATACACGGTGGCATTTTAATCGTCTTACAACGGCAGCCTACTTCATGTATCCAATGACTACAAATAATTCATAAAAGTAAAAAAAGTATTTATTAACATTTGAATAATTACAAAAAAAAAACAAATATTTAATATGACGTAGTTTGAAACACCCTGTTACGATCGCGGTGCGAGGCTTGCCTTCCAAGGGCGGCGCGGAACGCCAGGCTCGTACCACGGTCGTATGATGTTGATTGTACGAAGTTATAATAGCGTGTTTACCTTTCATTTTGCATCTGTGTGGTGTACAGAACATCTTGTTGGGATGAGTTAGTAGCTTGTAACATCGCGAGCGCATGTTGTAATGAGGCCATATGTTCGCTGGCACCCTGAAAACATTATTTAAATTAATATTACTCATTTGAATACCCGATTCAAATAATAATTACATTCTCATTTAACCTATTGGCTTAGGAGCGCGGAGAATGGCAGAGAGGCCTATGATATAATTATTAGTTTTGTTGATTAATAACTCTAACGCGTTTGGTCCATAAGAAGACGGTATTATAATTATTATATAGCAGCCTGATGCCATTGTATTACAAATCACACAGCTGAATTTTTCTGCAAATGTAATCATACTATCCCGTATGCTAAGTAATAAATAAATAAATTATCATCATGATCATCATCATTTCAGCCGAAAGACGTCCACTGCTGGACATAGGCCTCCCCCAAAAAAAGGGGGGGGGTGCCATAATCGCTACGCTTGGCACGCGGGTTGGCGGTCGAAGTATGGTGTTAAAATGCATAGAGCACACTGCTGCCCGTCCTCTAGTAAGTCCCTTAGTTGCCTTTTACGACACCCGCGGGAAGAAATGGGATAGTGCTGTTCTTTACGTCCGGCACCACACGGAACCCTAAAAAAAATCCCGGAAATAAATAAATACAAAATTTCGGACCCATAGATATAGTCCATTTGATAAGTATACACACAACTTGGAAACTAATGTTAGTACAAGACTTACATCTACCAGAAAAACAACAAACTATTCATTGCTACGCCACAGTGGTATTAAGCGTATCCAATGTCCCAGTATGAGGCTGTCCCACCTATCAACTATAGTTTCAAGATGTTGTTGTGGCGTGAAATCCATCTATTCTCGCCTCTGCAAACATGCCGGAAGAACAAATGCTATTTAAGAACATTATTAATTATATTTGCTTACCTGTAAAGCCACGGAATGTGAGTGCAGCCTCTGTTCTAAACACGTCATCTTGTAACCATACAACTCCATCACGCTTGAGGTTGCGATGTCTGATATCTGAAAAATTATAAATTACAAATGAAAAAAATATTTGATGGTTGTTATTTATCTTTAACTTGGTTTATTATGCAAATGGCAATTTAAATCAGTTACAAATTACTATTGTTTGAAAGGTACGTACAATAATTTGGTTTTTGTCGAAAGCGATGTCCATATAAATAAACCTTTTTTACAGTCCGTTCAACCGATTTTAACTTCTATTGCGTTGACGGCATGACAAATGTAATAAACAGTTGGTATTGTAACCACGTTTTTGTTTTTAATGTCATCCTTATGCCTACGGAATAGAAGTCAAAATCAATTGAACGGACTGTAAACAAGTTTATTTAAATGTCTAATCTTATTTCAAATTTTACCTCTTTATAATATTAGTATATACTCCCTAAACTAATATTATAAAGAGGTAAAATTTGTTTGTTTGCAAGTTGTAAGCTCGGGAACTACCAGTCGATTTGAAAAAATCTTTTTGCATTTGATAGCCAATTTGGCGCAATGGGTCGGGAAACAAAAAAAATCACGCGGACGAAGTCGCGGGCAGAAGTTTTTAGCTAGTTATAAAGGAGTACGTCTACAGGAAGACCAGAAAAGCATGGCACAAAAGGGAGGAGGCTTATAATCAGCAGAGGGTGGGACAAGGCTGCCCAATGGTGATGATACCTACATAAAGCATTTTTTTTAAAGTTACTCGCAGTATATTATAAGCACCTCCTACGACACATTACCTGTCCGTCCCTCAGCTTGTCGGTGAGCGTGGCTACGAGCGTGTCGACCGCGTGCTCCTGCGCCGGCGCCAGGCGCGCGGCGCACCACGCGCCCTCGCCGCACGCGCCCGCCGCGCCCCCTAACGAAGCCTGCGACACTTCCGAGCTCGACTCTGATATGCCTTGCAGGGATTCACCGAATACCTGGAATTCATTAATAAAGTAATAAGAATTATGCATTAAAATTATAGTGAAGAAAATTTTAAGAAAATACTGCAACCGAGAGCAGTGGTGGCCCACTGGTGGCCCAATGGTATCGACTCCGACCAGTGGCGGATTAAGCCACTCGGGGGCCCGGGGCGACAAAACTAAATTTAGCACGCTGCCTCCAAAAGGTTAGGTTTTCATTTGACCATTGATACGGAAAAAGAAGATACCACGCGACAACAAAATTTTTGTACCCCGCATAGTTTACATTTTCTATTGTACATATAGGCAGAAATAGGGATTACTTTGTTGATTTATACAAATACGTTTGAAAATGTAGGATGCAAGACCCAGTGAAACGAGCTCGCAAAATGATTGCACCCTTCCCCGGATAGGTAAGGTTTTCTTTTGACTATTCATATATAAATAGGTTTTCCTTTGTCAACTTACGCAGAGAAGTCTGAGAAAAAAGAAAATATACAGTAGGTTGCAAGTGCGAGACATGCGAGCTCGAAAATGTTTGCACCCGTAACTACAAACTACCTTTTACTTACTGAATATACCCTACTTTGGTCTTGTTTGGGATTTTATTTAAAAGTATTCTGGAGGTTTGGGGCCCCTCAGGACCGTGGGCCGGGGCGGACCGCCCCTGCCAGTGACTCCGACTTACGAGTTGTAGGTCAAGAGTACGAACCCAAGCAGGCACTTTACTTTACATATTTAATTTTATCACTACTGCTACGCGAGAGCAGCGAAAGATTCTAGATTTGAATCCTGAGCGGAGCGAGAGAAACAAGGATCAAAACGATTATTTTTTTTCACGAGTTGTGTAATCTACTTTTTACCACTGACTGCGAGAAAATAAATAGTAGTACAGTGGTACCCAATTGATAAGGCGCGTCGTGAATCTTCGTTCGCACAGAAAAGAAAGTATGGCCCCGAAGATTAACGAAAGAATGCTTAAAACTTACAATCAACCTTAGGTCACTATTATAAGGTTCATAATACACTGGAGCTGCTAACGTGCACTCGATCAGAAGTATGGCGGCTGACATACATGCCACGCGGCGCGCGCTAACATGGCGGCAGCTGCCGACCAATAGCGGTACAGGAAAAAGAACCGCGGTGCGTGGAGCGTGCCGATTGGTCAATAGCATTTCCCGCACTTTTAAAATTCACCTTCTGCGCAGGTACATCGGTAAGCCATATCAATTGGGTACTACTGTACCTATAGTACTTATAGTGTGTCATTTTCGTCACATGAAGAACTCATTTTACTATAAATAAATTAATAGATTTTTCAATGACATAAAACAACCACGATGACAGATACAAAAGAACCTAACTAAAATTGGCGGGATATTTTTTATTTTATGTAAAGCTATATGGAATAGCTCCATTTACACGCACAATGGTCCTCATGTAGAACTCAGTGCGGAAACCAAACCCGATAACATAGAACATAGCTCCATTTAACCAGCCAGTAGGTACTTTCAGCACGATATATTATTTTTTGTACATAATTCGTATAATTCGTGCTTGTTCCAAATTCAAAATGTTTTTATCCACTCAGGGACGAAAAGAGTTTTTCTCTCAACTACGTAGTAATGTTATCATTAATCACTACAAAACCGATCACAAGGCACGTATTTTTTGCTTAGAACCAAAATAGTGCAGAAATGTTGTATGAAATCTCTTTGTTGCACTGAAAAACAGTGCAACAATGAGATTTCATACAACATTTCTGCACTGTTTTTATTTTTTATTTAGATATAATTTACCACAGAGGTTTAATGTCTCCCATTAAGTTTATTATAAAATGTATGCATTAGATCAAAAAAATACTGGCTGAAAATAAAAGTCGGCTGAATAAAACCGACTTGGTGATAAACTTTGTTTTCATTAACTTGAGTTTTTATTTTGAGTAGGTATGTTTTATCACGGTAGGTAGATTGGTAGTTGAAAGAAAAAATATTGTTTACCTGATTCATCTGGTCAGAAGGGAAGTAATGATGTTTGACTAGCTGCAGTATCTGTCGTCGCCGCGGTCCGTTACTGCTTGTTAGACCAACGCAGAGGAGCTTTCTGACCTGAGATAAAACGATGAAATGTAAATAAAAACATAGGCAGTCACTCCCAACAAGGGAAAACTTATTGCTCAACGCGCCTATAGTACATTGTGATACAAGGGTGGAAAGTAGGTTATTGCAAACGAACTGTCTCGGTTTTAATGACACGAGTTTGCAATAACCTACACACCCGTGTATCACACGACGTTTTTCAATACACTTGTGGGAAATAGTAAAAAACATATCAAAGAATTAATTCAAATTTTCAGAAAATGGCGCGTTTTTGCAACTGTACATATTTTTTTTACAACGAAAACATACATACAACAGGATACAGCCTATTGGATTATTGAAAAATGTTGATGTGAAAATAATTAAATTAAAACTGGTAATTAAATATACTAAAGAACCATTTAAAAGACTTTTGAGAATTCAATGCTAAGACCTACGGACTCATTCATTATCCTCGTATTAAATTTATCCCATTTTATTCTATGTATGAAAACTCCTTGCTACTAAACTTTTTACTTTTTAATTTAATTGACTTAAAACTCAACTGCAAAACTAATGATAGAGCTCGTAAACAAAAGACACGACAGAAAGATGCATACGCAAAAGATTTAATTTTCGAATCATAATAATTATAGCCTCTGAAAGTACACCATGTTTAACAACTGTATTGAAAAATAAGTTTTCAGTGCATTCTGTACCAGTCAACGAAGGGTGGTAAAGAGCTAAGATGGCAGGTGCTCTGCAGGCCGAGCACGGGCGTGCCAAGACGTTTGTGACAATACATGATAAATTATGTCATGTCAATTTTTTGTACTAGCATTTTATGACAAAACAGTTTTATCGCTCAAACTGTGATAAAATGTGTGACTCAAGTCTTGTCACAGTAGGCCGTGCTCGCCCCGCTGATTGAGAGATATTTTTATTAAAAACATATCATAATTAATTATAATAAAATAGGTATACAAGTACATATAAAGGTTATAAGTTATAAAACACATTTACTATAACATATACCTTTAACATAAATATCTACTTATATAAAAAAATATGTTTAAATGTGTTGCTAAGCGCAAAACTCGAGAACGGCCGAACCGATTTGGCTAATTCTTTTTTTTAATGTACGTAATTGTCAAAATTAGGTTAATATGGAAAAAAAAGAAGAAAAATTTCGAAAATGTATATTAAAAAAAACTCAAAATTCGCACGGGAACGGTAAAAACGGGATAAGCGCGGGCAACGTCGCGGGGCGTCAGCTAGTATATACATATATACTCTATTTATTTTGAAAATAACTCGGCAATTTCCGCTTAAATGCATACCGACTTGTGGCCGTCCTGATATCAAGAGGAAGCGCATTCCAGAGAACAAGTTACACGTTTTACTGACCTGATGATGTGCTAGCATGCGTGCTAGGGCTGCCTCCCAGGGCCTGTCGAGAGGTGCTAGTGTTAGTGCTGTGCGGCATCCCACTACCACCGCTTGTTGAGATGCTTCAGCGCCTACGACGCCGTTCTGTAACATACAAGGAAAAAATATGTGTCAACTATTTTGGGGCTTATTAGAGGCAGTTTAGAGTAGGGTTTCACTTTGTTAAAGTGCTGATTTTAATATTATTCAGATGAATCTAACTTATGTCAAAGGCCTCTAAGGAAAAAAGCAGTGGCGAAAGCAGCATATAACACGATTCCTACCGGTTTCCCTTCAGAAGTTCAAAGGTTGACAACAACTAGTATGTTTAAAAACTTTATATTACTGTTATGTAAGGAGCATACTGGAATCCGCAACTGTTATCTGGCGACCTTTTTATAAGAAATACATTGATAAAATTAAGTTTTTTTTTTTTTTACCTGGTCTCCTGTCAATGCCACATATTTAATACTCTGGAAGAGCGACGTCAGTTAAATGATATGATGTTATTGTACGACATACTTAACAATAAATTTGACTGTTTACAACTGCTCAGCAGAATAAACTTTAACGTCCCACTGAGACGTACCAGACATACCACTCTGTTATCAGTACCATCGGCCTCTACTAATTACCTCAAGATGTCACCATTCTTGCGTCTACCTGCATTATATAACGATAAATTCCCGACAGTGGACCCCTTCAATACCACACGGAACAGATTTAAAAAAGAGATTATCCAAATCCTTCGTCAAACCACGGAAACTCAGCTAACTTAGCAGTGCCAGTTTTAGTTAGACTTACACAGACATACACACATCATCACACACATTTACAGCACCTACACCACACAGTTACACGCACACACACAGTTTAAATATTAATAATTACAGTCACCACTCTTTGTATTTCTTATTGTTTACTTCGTAATTGGCGTAATGTTTGAACAATCTAAATGTTATATTTACTGTCAGCTGTGAAGCTACCTTTAAAAAAATAAATAAATAAATGAACTAATCGCCGATGCAGCATTGACGTCAATCGATAGTGCAACCTAATTTTAATGACATTTTTTTGTAAGAATACGCAATCCATATTCCTACTTCAGCGTGGAATGTATATTTGTAGTTTAATTAATTGTAATTCAGTTTTAACAATTAAAAGTAATAAAAATCATCAAAAAGATGATGTTAAATTCTGTAAAGGAAAGACTTAATTTAAGTTATTAAATATTTTTTTACTTTATTGATAAGTAAGTTAAAACTGGCTTCGCTTCGGCTTCTCTCTTGCAAAAATTGACACCTCACCGCCGCTGGAAAGAACACAATCCGTCGCATTACAAAACAAAATTTATATTTTGACATGACTTAAACCATGGGGCCAGTTTTTGTAATAAGAACGTAACTGTGATTGAAATACCGTTCTTTATACAAAACTGAAAACTTAGTTTGGTACTAAGTTGTCAGTTTTGTATTAGAAACTTTACGGACGGAATAAAGTTCGAAATTCAATAATGGCTCCATGGATTAAACCCGGATTTGAAGATAAACCTTGTTTTGTAATAAGACGGTATGTATGTAGGGGGATGATGGTTGGTCATGTTGAGAGGATGAATGAAAGGCGACTTACAAAAGGATTTTTTACAGGAAACGCCGGGAGGGAACGCCCTAGGAAGACATAATATAGTGACCTAATTGGTGATGTTCTTCAGAAAGGTCAGGTGCGTAGTACTCGCAACCGGCGTGCGTGTATGACCAGATGTATGAAAGTAAACGAAGCAAAACGAGTATGTCAGGAGCGTAGCAGGTGGCGTTCTATAGTTTCTGCCTACCCCTATCAAAATCAAATCAAAATTTATTTATAAAGACAACAAAGATCCATATTGTTAGTAATACTTAAAGCTAGTGTTAGTAACCAAAGTAATATTATTATTATAAGAGTTTAAAACACTTTGCACAGAAGATGACCAAGCAGCATTGATGTATTAAATAGGAAGATAGAGATCTCTAACATCACGTAAATATTAAATGGACCCGATGTCGTGCGTCATGTGCTCGACAACCAAAATAGAGAGACATATTACGCGGGCTGTAGCGGGAACGAGATAGCAATAATTGTCACTGTTACGTACCCATAACAACTCGGAAACAAACTACGATTCGGGTGTTTCCCGCAAACCGAGAGTAATGTAGGTCGATAGTGTTCTTTCCCCTAATTTATGCGGTCCACGTCGAGGAGCGCGTACCATATCTTCCTATTTCATACATCAATGCCAAGCAGGGTACAAGTTTCTCATCTGGCCATCCTCTCCACAAAATGCTTCAAAATGGGAGAATAGAAACTCTCTGACACTGTTTTCAGAATGCTGTTGGAAAGTGTGAGTTTATGTATAATAAACGAACGAATGATCATTTTAAAAGAGTAAAGGTGGAGTTTCTTGCCCATTCTTCTCCATACGAAACTACGTTTTGGAAGGGGCGACTAGAATCAATTCTATTTTTTGTTAATATTGACGTTCAAAAGTGTCTTACATGTGCCTATTTGAAATAAACAATTTCCGCCTTATTACAAAACAAGATTTAAATTTTGACATGGCTTAAACCATGGAGCCAGTTTTTGAATTAAGAACGTAACTGTGATTGAAATACCGTTCTTTATACAAAACTGAAAACTTAGTTCGGTACTAAGTTGTCAGTTTTGTGTTTAGGAACTTTGCCATAGTCGGAATAAAGTTCGAAATTCAATAATGGCTCCATGTTTTAAGCCTGGGTCTGAAGATAAACCTTGTTTTGTAATAAGGGAGTTAGACTTTGACATCCGATTTAAAAAATATTTCATTTGAAAAATGTATAGCTTTCCATCGAAAGCTATGCTGTTGCCGAGTGCCATACGATATGTTTTATATTGAAACACGCGAACGAAGTCGCGGGCAGAAACTAGCCTTTCTATAAAATATAACTACAATTACCTGTGACGTATACTCCAGTACGCTATACAATGTATCTTCGAACGCGTCCGGTGTGACTTCTTGCAATACTCTCTCTTGTGTTTCTACCGACTCGCAGAGAGCACCCACTACTTGCAACTGTAAAAAAATAAGTATTTGAAGTGAAAACTTCTATATCTACCCTCATACCGTAAAATTCGAATTATAAACTTCAAAACGAGTCTATACTTTATATACACAATACCAAAATTTAAAAATAGAATCTTATTATAACACTTTTTCTCTAACAAAATCTTAATATATATATAAATCTCGTGTCACAATGTTTGTCCTCAATGGACTCCTAAACCACTTAACCGATTATAATAAAATTCGCACACCATGTGCAGTTCGATCCAACTTGAGATATAGTAGGTAGGTAGGGTAGGTAGGTAGGGTAGGTAGGTAGGGTATGTAGGTAGGGTAGGTAGGTAGGGTAGGTAGGTAGGGTAGGTAGGTAGGATAGGTAGGTAGGGTAGGTAAGTAGGGTAGGTAGGTAGGGTAGGTAGGTAGGTAGGTAGGTAGGTAGGGTAGGTAGGTAGGTAGGGTAGGTAGGTAGGTAGGGTAGGTAGGTAGGTAGGGTAGGTAGGTAGGGTAGGTAGGTAGGTAGGGTAGGTAGGTAGGGTAGGTAGGTAGGTAGGTAGGGTAGGTAGGTAGGTAGGTAGGGTAGGTAGGTAGGTAGGTAGGTAGGTAGGTAGGGTAGGTAGGTAGGTAGGTAGGTAGGGTAGGTAGGTAGGTAGGTAGGGTAGGTAGGTAGGGTAGGTAGGTAGGTAGGGTAGGTAGGTAGGTAGGGTAGGTAGGTAGGTTAGGCAGGTAGGGTAGGTATTCTTTTACCCATAGAAAGCCACGTTATTTGTGAGTGTCATAGAGTGAAAATGTTTACCGCCCAACGGAGTGGGCACGGGTCAGCTAGTAATGTTATATAAAACATTTTTTACCAATACGATACAGGGCAAATCCAAGAAGTTAATATCACCAAGAAGTTTCCATTAATATTTTTTTTCTAATGGAATGCATAAGCGGGGCGCGCCCTGTCTAAACATAACATAATACATTTGGATGCTGCAGAAATCTGTACACAATAGACTTTATACTGAAGATCACGTCTAAACGAGTAGTGTTAATGATTTTAAAAAAATATATGTTACTCGTACATTAGAGCATTTTCTAAATAACTTAATATGTGAATATTTTAGATTTTGTTTATATTACAAAGCGAAATTAATTTGTAAAGTTATGTCTAACGCGGATAAAAAACTGAGAATGGCGCAAAATCTACCAAGCGAATTTTTCTGAAACCTTCACCAAGTTAAAGATAATTGAATTATTGATCTTTTAATAGACGCGTTTTATTAAAATACCTGAGTCCTATGACTGGCTGAACGTACGACGCGTTGCGTGAGCTCTGTACAGAACACGAAAGCTCTGTACTGAACGTACGACGCGTTGCGTGAGCTCTGTACAGAACACGAAAGCTCTGTACTGAACGTACGACGCGTTGCGTGAGCTCTGTACAGAACACGAAAGCTCTGTACTGAACGTACGACGCGTTGCGTGAGCTCTGTACAGAACACGAAAGCTCTGTACTGAACGTACGACGCGTTGCGTGAGCTCTGTACAGAACACGAAAGCTCTGTACTGAACGTACGACGCGTTGCGTGAGCTCTGTACAGAACACGAAAGCTCTGTACTGAACGTACGACGCGTTGCGTGAGCTCTGTACAGAACACGAAAGCTCTGTACTGAACGTACGACGCGTTGCGTGAGCTCTGTACAGAACACGAAAGCTCTGTACTGAACGTACGACGCGTTGCGTGAGCTCTGTACAGAACACGAAAGCTCTGTACTGAACGTACGACGCGTTGCGTGAGCTCTGTACAGAACACGAAAGCTCAAGGTCACTGGCATATATCTGAGTCTTATACTAGGGTCTATTTTTTTTATTCCAATTTTTACTTGTTTTTGGCAGCACCCGCTTTAGCCCGGTGATGTGCTTGGAATCCCAATGTAAGAGACTAGTGTATGCAACTTCATATAACTAGGTATTAAAACACTCGTGATACTATTCAAAATAACTTGACTTAATTTTGGGGTTTTAGGGTTCCCTACCTCGCGTTGTTAAGTTTGTTTTTAGGATAAATTCATCCCAATTACGAAACTTTCATTGTGCGGTCCGACACGTAGGTACACACGGCTACACATCAAGCTATATATACATTTTCAGTATACGCTGACCTCTCATTGTAAGGAAATCCTATACAATGCGAGATCAGCTTATACTGGAAACGTATAGCTTGATATGTAGCTGTGTGTACCTGGCCGGTTTTTAAAATGAATGAATTTGTTTAAATGCCTATTACTTAATGCCAATTTCAATTAAATACTGCGTAGTTTCCTTACCCATTGCAAGCCCGCCTTGCCTGGCTCCAATGAAGGCGGAACGAGTAGTCCCGGCAATCCATCGTTTATCACTGATATCAACTCCTGCGGTAGACGCCCCTCATCTGTAATACACAGCATTTTTTTGTTCATGTTGTTTGTTTATACTGGGTCAAATTAAATGAACTAGCGAAACTCCACAAACGTGATGAGTATCGTTATCTAAACATGATCAAATAAAAAAGAAATTCATTTGTTGATGTTTTTTTTTTGGGGTAATCAACCGCCGATAGTCATCATCACCATCATCCCAGGCGAAAGACGTCCACTGCTGGACATAGGCCTCCCCCAAAAGGCGGGGGAGGGTTGCCATAATCTCCACGCTTGGCAGGCGGGTTGGCGATCGCAGTATGGTGTTAAAATGCATAGAGAACGCTGCTGCCGATTCTCTAGTAAGTCCCTTAGTCGCCTTTTACGACACCCACGGGAAGAAATGGGATGGTGCTATTCTTTACGTCCGGCACCACACGGGACATTTGATTGCCAATGTACCATAAATTCCTGATAAATGTTGCCTTATGTTATACAGGTTATATGTTATACAGGTTTTAACCCGGATTTTTACAAAAGCAAAAATGTACAGAACAGTCAGAACTATGCATAAATATAGAATCATGTAGCATAAGCATAGCATAATCAGCCTATAATGTTCCCACTGCTGGGACACAGGCCTCCTCTCTTCGAGAGGGACTGGGCTGTAATCTACCACGCGGGCCCAGTGCGAGTTGGTAGATGTCACATGTCTTTGAATTGTTGGTTCTAGGACATGCCGGTTTCCTCACGATGTTTTTCCTTCACCGTTTTGAGAGCAGTGGTGATGAAATTATTTATACAAAGTAAAGCGCCTGCCTGGGTTCGAACCCACGACCTACAACTCGTAAGTTGGGGCCGTTACCACTGGGCCACCACTGCTCTCTAGAATCATGTATTTTTAAGTAAGTAGTTAAAAATCTGTTGCACATGAAAATCGTGTCGCCTGTATTAAGCATTATGCCTTCAAGATCGCTATTGTGAATAAAGATAAAATCACTACATAGTATAAAACAAAGTCGCTTCCCGCTTCTTGTCTGTCCCTATGTATGCTTAGATCTTTAAAACTACGCAACGAATTTTAATGCGGTTTTTTTTAATAGATTCAAGAAGAATGTTTAAATGTTTAGAAAAAGCCACACGAAGCCGCGGGCAGCAGCTAGTAAATAATATAACATAACATCACGCCTCTAATCCCCGAAGGGTTAGGCAGAGGTGTACCTATGTATACCCAAATTGCGCCAGTTATGTTTAGGTCCCATGTAATAGGGGGCAAGCCTATTGCCACCGGCCGGGCACAAATCCGGACTCAAATAATGTTACCTCTATATTGTGATACAATAGCGGCGAATAGTTCTAGAGACTCCGGCAGACATATGCGACTGGCTTTCATACATAGGCTGACCAAAGCGCTGTGGTGACATCTCAGGGAGTATAGATCTGAAAATACATAAATTAACAGTGATCATTTATTCACACAAGCATATTGGGACTGTGAAAAAAACTGATTATCTGTTCAAAAATCTTATCTCTACAAAAGCTATATTAAAAGTGAAATTTAAAACGTTCAGGGGCAAAATGTCCAATTCTCAAAATGTCCAACAGTGTCAAAATGTCCAATTGTTAAATAAAATGTCCAATTGTCAAAATGTCCAACAGTCAAAATGTCCAGTTCTCAAAATGTCCAATTCCCAAAATGTCCAACCTTTGAGAATGTAGCAAAGTTCAATAACTCGTCAAAGCGCTTTTTTAATACTTATGACTAGTTATGAATTGATGACTTATGACAAACAATAAATACAAAATACTGAAAGAATCAAAATATGTTTTATTTAGAAGTAGCAAAGAGAAGACCACAACATACCCGAAATTACAATTTTTGTCATAATGTAATATAAAATCAGGTAATCATTATAAATAACAAAATAACATCATTTCAATGTTAACTGTCGTAAGTACAAAAACAATACCGCGGTATTATGCTTATGTTCAACATTGAAATATCAACTTTATTTCCATACTATTAAGTTATGTTTTTATTCGTCGCCTACAAATACCTTGCCATGCCGTACCGCCAATGGGCGCTGGGCCTTACCACTAATACATGACAATTGAATGTCATTCAGCGCTGTAAGTATGTTTTGTTATTTCACCCAAGTGGAAAGACGTATGGATTATTTTGTTCTGGATCCAAAAATATGGTTATTGATAAGCAATTACTTACCCAAACTGACCAACACAGTGAGAAACTTGAGCACATTACGAAGACAGTTGGTTGCGTTCTCCGGTTCACCCATATCGTCGGGCACCGCCTGACAAAGCTCCCTCACGTCCTGAAATTAGCACTTCATTAAAATATCAAGTAATGATATTTCTTTGTTCAAACAAAACTTTCTATGATCTGAAGTATTTATAAATTATTATTTTAATTTATCAGTATTTTAAGCCCCTCTCCTTCGCTTTCTGTTGCACGGAGTGTGTGGATCGTTCGTTTCAGGCGCTTAAACTTGAACCTTCAACCCGACCATAGTTGGGAAAAGGCAAGGCAGATTGATTTTAATTAAGTATGTTTTTTGTTCTTACCTTCAGTGCATCGTTGAGTGAATTAACAAAATGCGGGTAAGTAAGCACGTAGCTTCGTAAATTGCTGTCTGAACACAGATCGTTGACAAATGTGTACGCGTGGAGTAGTTGGATCGCGTCTCCTTCACTGAAACACATCATAACATGTACCTACACGCGCGCGCGCGCGGTCGACACGGTTGGCGCAGTGGTTAAGCGATTGACTGCTGCGCTGCGTGTCGCGGGTTCGATTCCCGCACGGAACAAATATTTGTATGACTTACAAGTAGTTGTTCCGGGTCTGGTTGTTTGTGTATGTGAGTTTATATGTTTGTAAACGCACTCACAATACAGGAGAAATTCCTAGTGTGGGGCAACGTTTTTAAAAAAATAACAATAATAACAAATAGCCCCAAAAAAGATATTCATCAACAAGAATTCATTTCATTGACGACCATTTGTATTGTTTTGTGGCTACACATTGATACAATATTCTGATTTCTGATTCATGATTTTTTGTCGATGTTTACATCTTTCTGTTTATTATATTATACATATATTTATTTATCTCTTTTCCAATTTTTGCTTATCTATTTATATAACCAAAATTCCGAAGCAAGTTTTCTTAAAATGCGCGACGACACTTTTTCGAGCTCGTGGATTGAACTAGGTACTGTACCTACATAAGCAAACGAAATTAAATATATATAATAATATCTTAGTCCATAGCGGCCTCAAATTTTGAAACATGTATGAAATATCTATTAAAAAAATCCTGTTAAACACCGGGCAAGTGCGAGTCGGACTCGCGCACGAAGGGTTCCGTACCATTATCTATAAAAACTGCAAAAAATCACGTTTTTTGTATGGTAGTCTCCCTTAAATATTTGTTTTATTTTAATTTAATTATTTATTTTTAAAGTGAATATAACTAAAGATTCTGTAAATATTTCAAGCGTCTACCTGTTGCCGTTATCAATATCGAGCAAAAAAATCTCGTTTGTTGTATGGAAGCCCCCTTAAATATTTATTTTATTCTGTTTTTTAGTATTTAATGTTATAGCGGCAACAGAAATACATCATACATCAATCTAACTATCACGGTTCATGAGATACAGCCTGTGACAGACGGACAGACAGACGGCGGAGCCTTAGAAATAGGGTTCCCGTTTTACCCTTAGGGTACGGAACTCTAAAAATAATAAAATAAAATATTTAATCAATAAAATAGCTCTCCTGTAAATTTTAATTTATGTCGCTTACGATGTTCTTCCATAACAGGCTCGATATTATTAGTATAGATTTGCTTTAGAACAAATAGCGTTATGATTCGCAATTAATTCAGGGCAATTTTACGCAAGAAAGCTGCCTCACTATTGCACAGTGCGTGCGAGTAGCAACAGTATATCCTAAATGTGATAGGGGACAGGTATGACTGTCCGTTCTTCAAACATTGTACGCATGTATGTGTGAACTAACATAGTTTTAAGCACTATTTTAGTAAAAAAATGGATCGTGTTGTCAGAAAAATAAATTAATTTAATTAAGACTTACCCGACTGCCTTACTGAAAGTGCGCATAGTACAACACAGATAACTATGCACGTCAGGTTGTCGTGTCGCTGCCGCGCCTCTCGTTGCTCCAGACAGACATAGAAGCAGTCTGCATACTTCCACACCGCCATAGCCACCATCCTAGAATGTCGAGACGTTGATTCGCGAAAATGTTTGCTTTTAAGCATAGAATAGGTACAGGGCCGGATTTAGAGGTGTGGAGGCCCTGGGGCAACTAAGAAGTGGAGGTCCCAAAAATATATTTAGAACAGACAAAAAAAACAACTTAAAAAGGTACCTTGTGAATGTGATTTTTTTTTTATTTGATACACAATCAATTAGCCCAGGCTTTCCCCAGCTTTGTTGGGGTCGGCTTCCAGTCTAACCGGATGCAGCTGAATACCAGTATTTACATGGAACGACGGCCTATCTGACCTCCACAATACGATACTCCTTGGTAAGACTGGTTGTCAGACATTTGGGATTTTTTTTCTTTGATACACAAGGAGACTCGTTGAACGTCCCAGCGTCGAATAAAAACCATTAAATGAATGAACTGTTTACGATACATGTTAACTCGTTGACGAATTTAACTAGTTGGTCGACTAGTTGACGAAAGTAAATCAACGTTGACGTTTCATTAACGGAAAAACCGTCAACGACCCATCCCTACGAAAGGATGTATTTTCCTTCTTATCTAAAAAAATCAAATTGTGGAGGCCCCTTCTCTGTGGAGGCCCAGGGCTAGAGCCCCTGTTGCCCCGCCCTAAATTTGGCCCTGGATAGGTAGAATTTGCATCTCTCAGGCTAGATAGAGCGAGGAGTTGGCTGGTAGCAACTGGATAAGACTGGCCAAGAATCGAGGTAAGGTGAATCCTCAGCTGTAGCCCGCGAAATTCAAATGTTCTTACGTTTTTTGCAATTTGCCGGTCATTGTCAAATTGTATCTTGATCAAAATATCTAACTTAGAGAGATGTATTAATGATTTTAATTCTGTAACTACATATTTGTTATTGTCGTAAATCATATTTTGATCTCGATACAACCTGACACTGACCTGAAAATTGCAAAAAAACGTTACCACCTTAAGGGGCCGGCGGAGCATGCGTGACGGGATATGAGAATTTAAAATTTCTATAAAACTAATTTTTCTCATAACTCTTGTTTAAATCAGTGTTCATTCAAAATATATATTTGAGAACCTAGATATTCTGTATTCCAATCGGAATAAAGACACACTACCTTAAACAAAAAATTGCCAAATCTAACACAGTTTGTGGTAGCGGAAAAAATATATGTTATTCTTGAACATATTTCTCAGAACTTGGTTGTTACCAAAACACATTTAGAAAAAAAAACTCGAGACAAACGGTAAACTAACCTTTTACTTTCGAGTTCCATCCAAAATATGTATATTAATTATATCACTGTTCGTTTGGTATTTAATTAATAACAAGAACTTCTTATTTGAATGCAGAACTTGGTTGTTTTTTATTTTCGATTACTCAACTCATGAGTTGGAGGAACGTTGAGTAAATAGATATTTGCTTCATATTTTGCAATAAAGTACAAGCGTTGTGTCATCGCGCTTCTCTTTATTTTGCATGCAGTCTGACAGTGACCGCGCTTTAGCTGTTGTCAGCGTCTTAAATGGCGTGCGATCGGAGAGGCCTATATCACGCAGAAGACTCCTATAGGTTGATGATAAAGAGTCTTGTATATGTCAATGGATACCTAGTCTTCTATTAATTTAACCTATTGGATGCAAATATCTTTACAATTTATTTTTTACAGCCCAGCATCTTTGTGCAGCTTAAGAGGTTATTGGTTGGGTCTAAAGGGTATTGCAAGCATACTGTGAATCTGGCATTAGCAATACTGAAAACAATTTTGCATCAGCATAAAAATGATCCAATATCTTACCTTCAAACTAATAAGATGTACAACAAAATCCTTTGTATCAACAGTCCTCATCAATGCATATATCGCTGGTAGGTTTCCATAGCATATATTGACGAGAACAGTCAGTGACTTGTGACCGATAGTGCGATGTTGGGGCTCTGACATTGGCTGTGTGATCCATTCTGTTAGTTGCTTCATTAGGTAGGATAGGTAGGACTCTTGCCAGCTGATTTTGATGCCATAGGATATTTCCTGAAATGAATAAAGATATATGAAGTAAAGGCATTGAACTAAAACTTTGATTTGTGTTTAGAGGTTTTCCTCACAGAAAAGACAGGGGTCTTTTCTATGATATAAATGTATTATAATATATGGGTATATAAACTTTTTGAAGTGAAAACTTCTTTAGCCGCATTGAGCGGTTATTGGTAGGCGCCAATACATAAGGGTTCGCGTCACCGGAATGCTAACCGCTAATGTGATGTGTTGCGCCAGTCTGGTGACGCGCAGCGGCCTGTGTACATGTATACGCTTTTATATATGTATATATTTTATTCCAAAGTTTTAAGTCTTCCCTTTTGTCGGCAGTCCTCACTGCCAATTTTTTTTACGCATCAATTTTATTAATTAAATAAAAAAAAATCAATGCAAAATGTACTCTGGCTACTAACTGTGGTAGCGTGCTTACATAAAGAAACAGGTTACCGGCGCAGTCGAGCCTGTACGGGTCTGTACCGATTGGTGCAGGTATAATATTCCCGTGTTATCTTAGGCGCTCAGTTATAAAGAAACAGGTTTAAACTTGTCGGTACCGACCTGTACCAACTGCCTGTACTGAGCCATACGGAAATGAAATGAAATGAAATCGTTTATTCTGTAAATAGGATATTAAAATCACTTTTACACGTCATATAAAAAAAAAAAAAAAAAAATCTAGATGTAGCCGACATTTCCTATCTGACTACCCCTGAGAAGAAATGGCGAAACAAACTCAGGGGTCAAAGTCTCTTTTAAAGTCCAGACATAATCTTGGTCAGATCATGTGAGGACCATGTAGATCCGTGTCTGAAATGGTCTTTTGAGGAAAGAACCACGCAAATTTGAGCGGACCTGACCAATCAGTGTAAGCATTTGTCAGTAATCGTGCAGCTCAACTCAAAACTTAAGGAGCTCAACGACTCGACGAACAGTACCAAAAAAAGGACATTTGGGTAGGCCGCATAAAGCGCTCAAAATGTCAGACCATCATTAAAACTTAACTGAGAAAAGAAAGGAAAACATTTAAAGAAAAAAAAAAAAAATGACCCACATAGTGCTCACATTCACAATAAATTAAAGTAGTAAATATAATACTTTTCAAAGTAAACATTCATGTAAAATTGTATACAATATTCTGCAATGTCAATATGTATATAAAATCATGCATAATAATTAAAATGTCAAGTTTTATCACAAGGCTAGCAGAGCGAGCAGCTCAATCCCAAGCTTATGATTGGTGGTTTGACTGGTACCTATCAGTACCGACCCGTACTGACATATTGGGACCGATAAACCTGTATCCTTTATGTTTGTACCCGTAAGCAGTGCATACTATGGACAAAGAAAACTAAGGGATTATTTCAAGCAGCATGGTCAATGGTCATTCACAGCAAGGAAAAAGTACTGCAAGTAACTAATTTACTGGCGAAACACAAGGAAACCTCCACAGGTTGCTATGCCATGCAATCTAGGCAATTCAACATACAGAAAAGCAGGAATAAGGCATAAGATTGCATACCTCTAGGATCTAGATAAGTTTCTACAACCAAATAACAGGAGCTCAAAAAAGTAAATGGTTGTGGACTTACTTGCATAACAGAGAGGAGTTTAATTTTCTTGTGATTAGATATTGAGTCAGATAATAATCGAGCCAGAATCGGCATGAACCTGAAAAAGATTACGAATTATTCCTTTAAAATCTAGTAAAAACTTGTTCTGTTTGTTAAATTTGTAGATTGTTTTTTATTGTTATTCCTTCCTTTTTGTAATAATGACAGTTTTTTATTGAAGTTAGAACAGTAAATAAGAACAGCTGGTTGTTCAAAAGGTTAAGCTTCGCTTGCCACGGTCCGTTCGTGGCTGGGTGACCATCCATTACATATTGAGACTATGATCAAGCATCTTAAGCCATTGGTCCCAGCTGCCATTTGAAGGTCTTTGACAGTTTTTACAAGTAATCAGAAGCCCATGTAAAACACTGGTATCCAGCTGCATCCGGTTATACTGCAAGCCGACCCCAACATAGTTGGAAACGGCGAGGCAGGTCGATTTAAGTCTGCTGTAATGTTGTGCATGTTTTTCCCAAATAAATAAATCATTATGATATCATGTTCTGTTAGCCCTACTAATTTTATCTATGACAAATTACTGGCCAGGCTAAGTAATCTTTCGTCTGAAAGACATCTGGTTAAATTAAAGCCAAATAAATTTGAATAAAGAACTTTACTAACTTATATGTATGAGTTAAAGCATGCCTAGCACTAGGCTCAATAGCAGCTCTTGCCAGAACCGCCATGCCAGCCCAATGCGGGCCACGTCCATCACACATCACGCGCCACAGCGAGCTGAAGAAAGCGCACACTTCTGAACGACCCGGCGAGAATATTGAGAGGTCGCATGATGAAGCTATTAGCTGAAAAACAAAAGAATTAGGACATCAGCCAGAGCTGTTGGTATGTATGAAGTTATTGGCAAGATACGAAAGAATTCTCTAGAAATTAATTAATTGTACTGCAATTTCAGGCACCATTCGTTGGGTTTGATAGGGTAATTTTATGAGTGTGGTGCAACCTTTAACGTAAACAAAGAATAGAGCTCACCCCAAGATATCGTGTCATCAAATTCACAGCAGAATCACTGTGAGTCGCTTCGAATTCTCGAGCAGCAGTCACAAATGCTTTCAAGTTGCAGAACTTTCCACCTTCAGATGGATTACTGAAATTTTCGAACCCGTCGACTTCCATGTCCATAACATACGGGTTTCAGGAAAGTTAAAATAAAAATCCTATTGATGTGAATTAAAAAAGCTAATTTGTCCGATGAACAACAATTCACACCCAAATATATCAAAATATTACTGATAAAACTAATAGAAAAGTTTAAAAAAACTTATATTTTCACCGCAAAATTCAATTTCAACTGTTTTCTGTGTCAATCCCTGAGAACGACAGACATTTTGCTTGTTTATAAAATGGTGTTTTGTGATTGGTCGGCGCGGCACGGACACCAACATTTTAAAAACTAAAGTTATTTATTCTCGATAATTTGATGCGATAAAACGGCGGACGTAATTTACAGGCAAATATTTTGTGGGTTAATCGGGAATATAATCCTTTCTAAGGGGCTGTATGACTTGATGCATCATGAAACATAATAAGAAATAAAAAGTCTTGACGGAAAAAGACAGCTAAAAGGTCCCAGCAACCAGGTCATTAAAATTGTATTAAAAAAAAACAGACGTTTACGCCTGTGTTGTTGTTTTTGTAAATACAATATTTATGTAACAAAGAAGTACAGTCTTCTCCACACTTATTCTAAAATAACATGGGAGTAGAAGTAGACACAATTTCACCTGGGGATGGTATGTAATTTATTAAGAACTCTTATTAATACACCCATTGTATAACCTCAAAAGATTTAAAAAACAATATATATTTTTAGGTACTACATTTCCGAAGCCTGGTCAAACTGTAGTGGTTCACTATACAGGAACGCTTCAAGATGGTAAGAAGTTTGATTCTTCGCGAGATCGTGGACAACCATTTAAGTTTACACTGGGAAGAGGCGACGTTATACAAGGATGGGACCAAGGTATTTGTAGGGTAAGCCGCCTATGCTTCATGGTCTATTTTCCCTCTACATGTCATACACCCAAATAATGTTCTAGCTATCCTAAACAATCAAAGATTCTTCTGAGTCTTCTCTTAATATTCGAAATCTGCACTCCTGTCTAGTTTTGGCTCCCTATATCTTATTAGCTATAGTTTTTCGTACCTACTATTTTAACACACTACGTTATGTGACAACATGACACGTGTGTGTGTGTTTACCTAATAATCGTAAATGGGTCATCTTCAGAGGTAGATAACAAAAGTTATTTCCACTTTCAGATGTCTGTTGGTGAGCGTGCAAGACTAATCTGCTCTCCAGATTTTGCATATGGATCGAGAGGCCATCCCGGAGTCATACCACCAAACGCAACTTTAATATTTGACGTTGAGCTAATACGCGTTGAATAATATTTATGACCAACAGCTACTCATAAGTTTGATTGTCATGTATTTCATAATATTGTTAAACAAAATCTCATTAAATGTTTATAATAATTGTTTATAAATCAGTATTGGGTTTGTGACTTACTTGTGATGTTTAAATTAGGTCTTATAATGTACAAAATGTTCTGCTTATAAGAATTTTTTAAGTGTAGTTTGCTAGAGTATTTAAGAATACGCTAAGCTATTTAAGAATATATATAATATATTAATTAGAAAGCATGGAAGGGTACTGATAAAAAAAAACATTGAATCCAGCTGTCAACTCTGGGGTTCAAGCAAAACAGTAATGAAGTGAGGTGGTCCTGGTCGTTCATAAATAAATGGAGTTCTTTGTATGCCCAATAGGTAATGTGATGACTAGGTGTTTAAAACATGAAAAAAGGCACAAGCACAGATTTGAAAGTCAGATTGTTAGAACCTAAGTAATATTAATCAAGCAAGATGTTTGAGATCATTATTTAAAGAATTTTTTATCAGTACCTATTGGTATTTTCATGGCCTCGTGTGAATAAAATCAATCATGGCTTCAATGTGGTCATGTTTTATAATGTTTCAGTCTCTCTAAAAAGTTTTTAATGTACTAAAAATACTGGCCACCTATTATTGTATGCCATTCTGCAGGAAGATAGAAGATACCATTATCTTCTCATTTAAAGAAGAAACAAGCATTGGCCAAGGTTGTCCGCTTACAAAGTGTTTTTGAATACTTACTAAACAAATAATACTACGTATTTGTTGTTCCATGTCTAATAATGTTGTATTTGTAATCCGATGGTAATCCGTGCTTATCTGTATAAATTATTATATTTAATCCTTGATTTTCCAATTAACTTTGTTATAGGCAAGTGGCCTATTTTTCAGTATGGTTAGATTATATTGTAAATAGTTCTACTGTATTTAAACACAATATGTGATCGCAGTTTTTGGCTAAAGCAGACTGGGAAAGGTCGCGGCAGTCGCGCTGCAACGCAACGCATTACTAAAACTTTCCTTCATCACTTTTGCATTTTTTTATGAACCAACGCACACTACCTACAGTCGGGCCCACCGCACTTTTTTGTATGAAAATGCGATGCCCTGCGGTTGTAATGTGCGCTTGGCTTAATTAAGGTCAGTTCGCAGCTGTAGCCCGCGAAATTAAAATTTTCTTACGGTTTTTGCAGGTCAGTGTCAGGTTGTATCTTGAAATATCATTCAATGGAACAAAATAAATCATTGTTGACTTTTTCATTTGGGAACAAAATTTGTTCCCTTATCATAATATTTTGATCAAGATACAACCCGACACTCATCTGCAAATACCAAAAAAACGTAAGAAAATTTGAATTTCGCGAACTACAGCCTGCTGTGGATTCACCTTAAGAGGTAACACATCTCTGAATAGATAGGTTTTATGTAAATGTAGGTACTTTGAATAAAATGCATTTATGTCTAAGCACAAACATTTCTTGTATTAAGAAGTAATTTGCCATCTCTTGTATTGCTAAAATAATAGCCTTCATGTTATCATGTTAATTTATTAATATTGTACGTAATAAAAGATTTTATTTAACTGGAAAATATATTTATTTTTATGGCTATGCGATAGTCAATCTTTCCAGCACCAACAGAATTATCTAGTAGCCTAGTACAGAAAACAATAAAATTGCACATTATTTTTTATCACAGAGGTAATTAATTGCAGTACTTCGATTACAATATACCTAATAATAATGGTCATTAAGAGCTACTTAAAAAGTATTACAGAAAATATATGTTTTCTTAGAAACATTTTCTAAGTTAATTAATGTTTTTGGTTAAACATTTCCTAGCGTATGCATTTAATTTCCCTTACCAAAATAATGACTGTAGGGCCGCGTCTGCTGCGCCATGTTTGCGTGTTTTTATTAGACATAGGTACACATGTTGTACTACATGATTTGGGGGCGTGGCCTAAATCAAAATCATAAACATAGCCTAAGCATGTTTGCCGCGATGAACGAATAACATCACCCGCATTCGCCTGCGGGCGGGCGGAGGGGGGGAAATTCACTCATTTCGTGTTTAGTGCTCTCCAGACGACGACGCTTCGTAACATTTTTTAAAGTTTGTGTAATTATTAATTAATGACGGAGTGGAATAATGAAAATACTTTGTTTTTTATACAACTTAATTAAGAAAGACCAGTGTTAAAGGATATATCAATAGACTAAAATAAATATAAAAGGCAAGATGCCTTTTTGGAGATAATTATTATCAAAAACGATTGGAATTACAAAAACCGGCCAACTGCGTATCGAACCACGCACAATGAAGGGTTTCGTAGTTGGGGTGAATATATCCCAAAATCAAACTTAACTTTGTAGTTGCAAAACATCCTATATATCGATATAAGTACGTCACGGTCAATTCTCCAACTGCAAATGTAAGTTGGTCGACTATTCATCGTTAACTTGTAACGCCTACTTAGCAGCTGTGTAGTATAGTTAATGGTAATAGTTTTCCTTTTAATTTCGTTATAAACTACTGCCGTGATTTTATTTTACCGCTTTGTCGGCGTGATTAATTTGTACACATGGCTACATATCAAGCTATACATTTCCAGTATAAGCTGATCTCGCATTGTATAGGATTTCCGTACAATGAGAGGTGAGCTTATACTGGAAATGTATAGCTCGATATGTAGCCGTGTGTACATACCATGCCGAATTATAGCTTTCTAGTACTAAAAGCCTCTGAGCTAAGCTGGAGACAGACAGACGGACATGGCAAAACTTTAAGGGTTCCTTGTTGAATACGGAACCCTAAAAATGAAAGTATTCATTTTTTTTTACGGAATTTGTGTTCAATTTTCAACTCTTGATAAATTTTATATTGAACGAACGTGGTCGCAGGTACGGTAGAACATGGAATCTGTAATTTATATTATTTATTTGTAAAACTAAGTTTACTATTGCTAGAACAGCAGACACGTCTTCCTCGTCAGAACTCATTGTTGAAATGAGATTTTAGTAGCAAAAACATAACATCAAACAAAAACACTCTTTAGTCGCAGCGGACGGGCTGGACAAAGCTGAGATGCATAGAACATGTTCTGAAACATGTACGCATACACGCAAATATGGCGCAGCAGACCCGGCTTTACAAGTAAAATTAAAGCTAAACAATACGCCTTGACCCTAATATCAAATCCTCAACAAAAACATACAAATTGTCTATGATCCCTCTGGAAAATAGTTCATCAATGGAACAACACAATTTTTGGTGAATGGTGTGCGGCATAATGCACAACTTTCCAGTGCCCCATACGAGCAGTTCATGCAAAATATATGACCACAGGGTAGGACACAAGGCTGAAGAATCTCTTCTAAGCAGGCCACACAAGATTTGCTACTATCTACCTCATTAGGGATCTCTTTCATTTGATCCATATGGGCTTTTGCTCTGTATAAACTTTGTCCACAAGATACAAATGCATGTAACAGAGTAACTATACCAAGCAGTCTTAAATGTGCATAATAAGCTGCAGCAGCTGGCCTAACATGTACATAGTCTATTCCAGTTACTGTTTTACCTAACTGCAGTGGCCCTCCATTGATATAAGCTAATCCTCTGTGAATATTTTGAATCTGAGGGACAATACTGCTCAAAGTTTTCAGTCCAATTAAAAATATGTTTTGTGCATCTACAGTTAGGGATGGATTTTGTTCAACACGCTTTTCTATGCATAGGAGCAGGCGTCTAGTGATGTTTTCTCCAAAAGTTGATAGAATGATGCTGAATAATCGGCTGTAGTATGATGGTAACTTATTATAACTTTCGTCAACTTGCACGATACCGGAGTATTCTTCTCCTAGAGTTTGAAGGTCCTTTAGTGTTGTGAGCGATCTGTACATCATAGAAGATAATGGAATTGCTTTGGAGGCGTATCTTGCTGACATCAACTTTGATAAAGATTCAGCCAGCTGTTTCTCGTAAAGATCGTCTTTCTGCCATGCTCGAAGAACTTCGGCAGGTTGGGCAGTTGGTAAAGCCATGGTTTCAATCAGAAAGCACTCGCGATACAGTAATATAATAAATTTGCCCTGGCTAAACAATCGAGAATTTTTCGCGAATTATTGCCAATTTGTAATTTTTGACATTGTAAACATATCACAGCCGGTTGTCAATTGTAACTTTTTTTATAGTCATGGCCTATGGCATTTTGAGCAATTATTGGAAGTTTCGATGCATACCTTTTACCTTATTTTGGCGTCTTCAATGTTATACACAAAATTATAAACAAATCCAGACGGCTGACTAGGAAAAAAGACTGAGCTGATAAGTTCTTGATAGAAAACCCTCAACTCAATTACCTGTCCGACAGGGAAATCAAATCAAATGTCATAAAATCAAATTAGGCTGAGAATCAGCAATTCAGCACCTTTCGAACGTCAAAATTACATAAGACAGGCAAAGACTTCAACTAATTACCAGTATCTTTAAATCCAAGGAATATACTAGGTACTCTTTTCTTTATTTTTTTTTGGGTGGGAAATTATCAAATAACTTCTTCCGCTCTGGGCTGAGCGGGAGGGCGTGTCAGACTTTTACTGACTAAAACGAGACTAACGAGAGTATAAATCTCTTTGACCGAATGAAACCCAGGGACCCCTCACGGACACTATCCATTCCTGTATCCCACAACATTTTTGCTTGGAATGCAAAATTCAAAATGAAATTCAACTCTCTCGAAGTTAGGCCTAATTAGGTACTTTTTATTCAACTTCGCTTGCCATGTGCTTCCTGGACGAGCTTGATTGCCCGGAGATACTTTTTGTTCCTCCCTTGCCCAAATACCAACAAAGCCCGCGAGACACAGATTGTTGACCGTTCTGTCAACACAGTTTTATGCATAGATTTATGTATTCATTTATTTATTGTTCTATACTATGGGTGACTGTGGATAGAGTACCTACAGTTAGCGTTAGCCCCACTGCGATACTTGAATATAAATACCAACAAACAGCGTCCTAATTGTGTAACACACTATCAGTAGGAATCGGTTGACAGCTCAACAACATTCATTGCGTTATTTACGTTGTTGAGCAGACAAACTTTTCTAACATATGAAGCAATGGATTAGCATTATACTTCAAAATCATTCCGATTCCGATTCAAACTGTGTTACGCAATTAGGGTGCAGAAGTTACAAATAAAACTACAAATTATTATTACCGACTGTATTGCCTTAACACTATTACAGATTACTTACACAAATACAGTATATAATCCCTAATCAGTAAAACATCCCAAGAATCACCACAAAGTCCACAATAAACTTCAAATGCATTTTATTCGGAAAAATACTGTCTTTACAAAAGTAGAACCACTGTTCACGAAAAAAAATTGTTGACAGCATGGGTCCTTCTACCCCGGCCTGTGTGGGAGGAACCCCACCAGACAGGTGGTTGTGATTGTCAGAAAAACTTGTTGTATGTGTGTTTAAGCGTCTGTCAGGTGCGCCTACGTTTAGCGGGTGTAGTTGCTGGAGGAGTCGATGTGTTTGCTCTTCGGCGCCCGCGACGGGAACCGCCGTCTTCGTCTATCAAAGGAGAGTCCCATGCTGTGGAAGATTAGTTTATTATTAATAGGTTAAAAATAAAACCGGTTTTACACACCAAGTAAGGAGTTGTAAAAACAATGTTATGAAATGTAAAGTTGTTACTGAAGTTGTACTGAAATGAAATGAAATTTATTTATTGCAAGAATTGTAGTACAGACGCCAGCACATCAAGCTACTACAATCTGTCAAATTTCTTTAATAGATTTTCAACTTTATCCCTACGGCATAAAGTTCAAGGTTGATTGAGGAAATTTCACAGTTTCGGGTAGCTTGACCTGCTGGCGTCTGTACATTACAGATGGTCGGGGAAATATAGTTAAATCAATGATAATAAAATTGGAACATAAATCCTTGATAACCATTGGAAAGCAACTTATGTGATATAAGTGGCTTTTCATTGAAGGAATAATAGTACTAAAGCTAATATATACTAATAGATAATACTAATAGATCTAAAGCTAGTTTGGTTTGCTAAAAACCTAAAACTGATTTCAGTTTTGAGTGATTCAAAGGTGTACAAAAAACTCGTCCTGTATAAGTGTACAAAAAACCCCTTCAATAAACAGGGGTAAACACTTTATACAGGACGAGTTTTTATAGTGTACAAAAAGTCGCCTTCTATAAAGGCTCCTACAAACAGGTGCGATATCGCGGACGCGACAGGCAGCGCGACCCTTGTCGCGCCCGCAACATCGCACCAGTCTGTAGAAGCCTTTAAGTGTTCTAAAAAGAATGTACAAAAACTCGTACTGTATAAAGTGTACAAAAACTCGCCCTGTATAAAGTGTACAAAAACTCGCCTTATAATAAATTTTCTAAAAATTAACCCAGTATTCATTAGAAAAAATGTATTGAAGTTCTTTCTTACCTGCCATTGAGCTAACTTTCGATTTTGACATTTTATCTCTCTGAGATGTAGACTTTCTACTGCTGGAGCTGTCTCGAGGACCAGAAGCGTTGGAGTCGCGAGAGTCTCTTCTTCGGTCTAGAAATCATAAATATAAACAATAAAATATCTATTTTGTGATTTTTGTTTTATTTTACGGGGAACTCGCTTTATTAACCAACTTCCAAAAAGGAAGAGGTTATATGTTAGGCTGTATGTTTCTTTTTTATGTTTGTTCACCAATTGCTCCATCAATAGCGGACCGATTTTGAATTTTTTTTTTTTGTTTTATAGTGTATGCTCCCGTGGTGGTCCCATTGCCACCAAATCAGAATATGATAAGTCATCAGATTCTGATTTGTTGGCCTATGGCAATCGAGGGAAACCCTCAAATTTTATAGGCACACCTATAGCAATTTGGGTATTTTTTGTAATAACTCGTGCATTTTCTTTCGATAAGTACCATGTGGTGAGGTAGAACTGATGATGAAGACTACAGACCACAGATGGCCACCGGAACAACATAATAAAAAGTATTTAACAGGTAGTGATTCGATTAAGTACTTTAATATGGTTGCTACGCAATTTATGCTCGTCACAATGCATATGGTGAGTGGCAGTTCTCCTGGTTCTTACCAGGAGAGCTGCTCAACAATTAACGTCCCAGCATCGGGAAAAGCAATATTTTGGAAAAGGTGATGAGCAGATGACATTAGGCTATTAAAACTTAGATAAATTAAAAACTGACCCACTAAAAAGTGGAAAAATAAAAAACTTTTTTTACAAAAAAACTACAACCGACTTCCAAAAAACACTACAAAGTGAAAAATAACTTTAATTTCGGAAGTCGGTGGCAAAAAACTAAAATACAGATCCAAAGACACCGACTTCCGAAATTAAAGTTATCTTTCACTTTGTAGTGCTTTTTTTGGAAGTCAGTTGTTTTTATGTGATCGAGAGTATAATTATAATTTCTGCCCACATCATTTTAAGCATACAAATCCTAATTTATAATGTCATAACCCCGTAAAAGTATCTTTTATTAGCATAAATCTTGTATACTTATATCAAAGACAATTATTTCCTTACCATAATCTTTTTCAGACTTGATGCTGGGTGTGTCGGTGGAAGCATGGGAACTGCCGCTTTCCTTGCGGGTCTTAGTGGCCAGTGCGCTCACACTGTCCTTACGGCTGCCTGGTCAAGTAACTGACATGTTAAATGTGTATAAATGTATTTATACTGGGTTTTTTAAGTTATTTAGCAAAACTCTGCCAACATGGTGATTAGTAAAAAAAGGTTTTTTTTATTATCTTGTTTAGATAATATACTTACCCATTACGTCTGTAAAATTTACCAAAAAAAAATGATTTTTGAAACTAATATTTTATGTAAACACTAAGGTCCCCCAAAAAAGTACACTTAATTTTTTTTTTTTTTTTGTTTTGGATGTATTAGATACCCATTACATCTGCTGAGTTTGGTTAACTTTTTTAATTTGACCATGTATAGACAGTTAATGTGAATGGTGACAATAATTATTATCCAACGAAGTAAGAATAGGACTGACCTTCTATGTTGTTAAACTAATTCCACTTGAGACAGCATATTATACAAAGACAGCGATTTAACATTTTGACATCTCAGTATAGTGATCCTGAGCTGTCAATCCTAGTCTTATCTTCATTTCAAAGTAATTTTCTGCAGAAAATAACAAAATGACAATTTAATGAAACCTTAATTTTCAATCGTAATGAATTTAAAATGCAGTAAAAATTGAATTAATTTAATATTTTTGTCCTTCCACATCACTAGCTACAAACACCACAAACCACAACATTACAAAAAAAAAAAATACAAAAGGGAATATGCATGTATTAATAAAAGTATTAAAATGTAAATTCAACTACTGCTTGTTGCTCAAAAATGTATGAAACTCCAACAATTTTCTACTACAGTTCAAATGTCAGTTTCTGGTGTGGGTCATGATGTGATGTCATTTACCACAATACTGCTTTGTTAAAGTACATGTTTTAGCAGCAAATCATAAAAAAAAAAATTGTGCTTTATTCAAGCACAAATCACACTTACTTACCTTAGTGAGATTTCAAGCAATTAGCAAAGAATAGATTTTTATTCACACATTGAGTTTGCATTTCGCTCCACCAAACAAACACAACATAAAATAATGAATTATAAAATAAGTACCAACCAGCACTGGCCCGTGGTAGATTTTGGCCCACTCCCTCTCATCGAGAGGAGGTCTGTGTCCCAACAGTGGGATCATTATAGGCTGATTATGTAATGCATATTGTAAAAAAAAATGAGGATTGTTTCTTGACTCTTAAACAATGAATATTTAAATAATTAATAAGTTTTGAATTACATGCATATTCCCTATTGTTAATAGACAAGTTCTACCTTTGGGTGTACTATCTTTAGACGCAGTGCCCCTAGAACTGCTTCTAGGTGTCGAAGGCTTAGGTGAAGGACTCCTCCCATCTAAATGTTAACATTTTAATGAATTATAAGCGTAAACATGATGGCCCTTTAAGCCATGCCACTGAAAATAGCAAAAGTTGGTGGCAAAGTTTTTATTAATTTAGAACACCATAGATTACCTTCACTATCATCCGCTAATATAGCCTCCTTAAACTTCTGTTTCATGAGCGAACCGAACTCGCTTTCAGGCAAACTGAACGGCATTTCATGATTCGGAAACGGTACTTGCTCCGTCTCTTCCAACATATTTAAATCGTACAAACTTCCTATGTGCTTCCATAGATCTTGGGTGGAAATCTCTTTAGTGATAGAGTTGGAAAGCTTCTCCCAAATACATGCCATGTGAAAATGTTTGTTTATACCAACCGGCTTGTGGTTAGCCATGGCGTAAAACAATTGAATCTCCATATCCACGTCCCATGTTAACGGGTCGCCGATTTTCACTTCCGGCTCTTCCTCGCTAGAAACCATTTTATTTCGATAAACTAATCACATGAAAGTAGTGATTTTCAGTAAATGCTTTAGAAATAATTGCACTGTTTACAATTTTACGGCATGACGCCCACATTCACACAACTGACAGTTCATAGCACAGATTACTAATTGTTATAAAGATAGCCGCACAGAGCGTATAACTGTAGGTTGATAGTAATAGATCTAATTAATAAAAAATAAATACAGAATACTATGTAGCGTTCACGGTTCACCTTAGCGTTCACCGGCGTTCACAGTTGTGCTGGTTTATTTTTTTCTTTGAAGGCAACTGAGCCAGATTGCCGACTATTCTGCTAGAATTGTGTTCTACCTTATTTAATTAAAGGGTGCTTTTCCACCAGAGTTAAGCTATGTTCACAGACATATGAGAGAAGGCTATGCTACGTTGCTATGGATGCGTTTGATACCACCAATCTTATTCAATGGTGCACATAGCTTAGGAATGGAAGGATGCGTGATAAGGATGCGTGCTATGGATGCGTGCTATGGATGGTCGCGAGTGGTGTAGCTATGTGCGCATAGCTTGAGCTGCGCATCTTCCTCGCGCAGCTACTTTACGACGGCGCATCTTCATAGCACATCTTAATCGCACCGCTTACTTACTTAGCTTAGTATCAGTGGAAACGGTCACATAGTTTCACAGCTTAGCTATTACATCCTCGCAGCATAGCGGCAAAGCACATCTCTGGTGGAAAAGCAGCCTTAGTTTGTGTGCCAGTGTCTTGTGACGGCAACGCAGCATCAACGACGTGAGCCGTCGAACTTAGCACTTTGTGGTAATATCTACTATCTAGTTTTACGTTATTATTTATTTATTTATTATATTTTACAGAAAGCTTACAGACCAATAACACGATTAAAAATCATTCGTAGGTAATTATTTTGCTAATTACAAGCTTCCACATGTATAAAATTAGCTGAAAAGACATGACAATTTTGATGTGAAACATCTGTATTCGCACGTAAAACCGTGTGCTGGCAGAGCGATGCATGCGCTACTATACTATACTATACAGCCTATATTTATTAGTGTGTAAATAATTTCGATGTTTCACATCTGCCAGGCGTCCCGTAATGGCCCAATTTTTTATTTGTTAGTTAATAGTTTTATTTTTAACCGACTTCCAAAAAGGAGGAGGTTATACAGGGTGTTTGGTGCATCGTGTGCCAAATTAAAATGGTCGACTGAAGGGGTCATCCGCTAGCCTTTCAGACCCCTTAACACCCCTCATGCTCTGTGGATTTTTTTTATCGACTTTTTATTGTTTTCCAAAAAAAAGACCCAAATTTTACATTCAAATACAGATTTAAAAAAAAAATATAAGGCGTAGACTCTGAATTTTATTTTTATTTCGATGTGTATTGTTTAAGAATACTTTTAAATACAAAATTAGTGATATTAGTCACCTAGTTCTTTTTTAATTCACTCGCAAAGGTAAAACTTAAATTAAAGCTGTACATGTTACAGCTGTTTATAAGGCTACAAAAAAAAAATCAAAAGCGACCGGGATCTTCCAACTCCCTCATTAATTCTCCAGTCTATCCTCTTTCTAATGATGTGCCACATGCCATAAAAGTATTTTAACAACTTTGTGAATTCGCTAGAATTGTGAATCGAGTCACCTAAGGCTAATATTCAAAATTATGATTTAAAAAAAAATCTCTTAAATGATACCTGTCAAACCTATAAATCTGCTATCTCATTCTTATGGTTAGGTAAATTCGTGTCTCATATCTGTATCTTTCGTGGGATTTACTTGAAATAAAAAAACAAAATTGCATTTTTAACATTTATTTAATCATTGTTACAAATCTTGCTCAAATTGTTGGCCTCTGTTGCGAATGCAGGCCCGACACCTGTTTCGTATTTCAACAGTTGTTGTACGAAGTCGTATTTCCTCCTTAATAGTATTGAATGCCGCTTCTATGCGTTGGACTAATACCTCCCTAGTTGGAACCTCCGTGGCATATACCAACTCTTTGGCCCCAGACATAAAAGTCTAACGGAGTTAGATCTGGGGAACGTGGCGGCCATGGAATAGGGCCATCGCGTCCAATCCATGCATTGGGGAACACATTGTCGAGATATTCCCTCACAGTCAATCGCCAATGCGCGGGACAGCCGTCATTTTGAAATACAATGGGCACACGTTCATTAAATACGGGCACATCGGTCACTAATTCGGGCAGGTCATTTTGTAGGAATTCCAGGTAGTCTTCGCCATTGAGATTATCGGGCAGGTAATGCGGTTCAATTACCTGATTCCCAATCACTCCTGCCCAAACGTTTACACTAAACCTTCTTTGAGAAGATTTCTGTCTTTTAACACGTGGGTTTTGCGTTTTCGTTGTCCAGTGGTGCAAATTGTGTAAATTGAGGATCCCATCCTTGGTAAATTTGGATTCATCCGTCCACAGTATTCTTTTTAAAAAATCATAATCATCCACATCCGTGTGTAAAAGAAACCGACAAAAAGCCACTCGTCTCTCAAAGTCGCCACCCTCAAGACCTGCAACAAACAAAAAACTCTTAAATTTCTCTTGGGCAATAAGTAATTGAACAAGAAAGGACCCGCTGTTCGTGCTAATAGATTCACTACCTGGAAGTGACGCCATACCATACCCATTACCTGCTAAACAAAGGCAAGGTCAAACAAAGCTTGCGCGGGTTTAAAGTTAGTTTAAAATTACGTACCTTGCACCGGAGTGTAGTGGAATGGATGCTTTTTGTTTTGACGAAGTACTTTCCACACTTTCCATATTGAAATATCAAGATGTGATGCCACATTTCTAATGCTTCTTGTAGGGTCTTCCTCTAAAAGTGCCAGTATTCTCTCGTCTACTTCAACATTATGTCGCACAATATGGCCCCTTGGTTCATTAAAAGTAACACTGCCAGTCTCGCGTATGCGTCGGTATGTGTCTTGGAAGACTCTGCGGCCAGGTAATCGTCTACCAGGAAGGCGTTCCTGGTAAAGTCGTTGCGCTGCACGAGCGACGCCATTAGCGGCTCCGTAAGCCATCATGATGTCCGCATATTCTTCGTTAGAGTATGTCGCCATTGCAATAACAAAAAACTCAAAGTTTAACAATAACAACAAAGATTAAACAAATGTAACAAGAACCAGCAAAACTTAACGATAACAAAGTAATAAAAGAATCGCGGAGTATGGTGAACTAGCACACACGTTAGGTAGCAGAGGCAGTCATGTCTCGACTAAAAAAATGGCGGGTCGGGCGGCGCGATTTGTTCAAACCGATTTAAGGTGTGCAAGAAAGAGATAGAAGATAGATTTTACTGTGAAAGAGTGAGAAAACAAATTTTACCTCTTTCTCAAGTAACAGTTCCGCAATAAATATTTTTTCATTAGAATTTGGAATGTAGTTTTATGTGACTTGATTCACAATTCTAGCGAATTCACAAAGTTGTTAAAATACTTTTATGGCAGAATTAATGAGGGAGTTGGAAGATCCCGGCCGCTTTTGGTTTTTTTTTTGTAGCCTTATAAATAGCTGTAACATGTACAGCTTTAATTTAAGTTTTACCTTTGCGAGTGAATTAAAAAAAAAACTAGGTGACTAATATCACTAATTTTGTATTTAAAAGTATTCTTAAACAATACACATCGAAATAAAATTAAAATTCAGAGTCTACGCCTTATATTTTTTTTTAAATCTGTATTTGAATGTAAAATTTGGGTCTTTTTTTGGAAAACAATAAAAAGTCGATAAAAAAAAATCCACAGAGCATGAGGGGTGTTAAGGGGTCTGAAAGGCTAGCGGATGACCCCTTCAGTCGACTGTATGTATGTATGTTCGGCTGTATGTTTTTTTTTTTTTATTAATTTTTTTATGTTTGTTCACCGATTGCTCCGTCAATCGTGGACCGATTTTGAAAATTCTTTTTTGTTTGAAACGGTATGCTCCCGAGGTGGTTCCATTGCCACCAAATCAGAATCTGATGAAGGGATCCCATAGAAATCGAGGGTAATCCTCAAATTTGATAGGCACACATATAGCGATTTGGGTATTTTTTATAGTAAATCGTGCATTTGCTCTCGGAAAGCACCATTTGGTGAAGTGGAACTGATGATGGAGACCACAGATGGCCACCGGAACAATATAATAATAAGTATTTAACGGGTTGCGATTCGATTAGGTACTTTAATGTGGTTGCTAAGAAATTTATGCTCGTCACTATGCATATAGTGAGTGGCAGTGGAACTCCTCAACAATCAACGTCTCAGCATCGGGAAAAGCAATATTTTGTAAAAGGTGATGAGCAGTTAACATTAGGCTATTGTAACTTAGATAAATTAAAAACCCACTAAAAAGTGAAAAATAACAATTCTGAAATTAAACAAAATCGTTAGAGCGCTATTATTTTATTTGTTAATAATATTGTAAATAATATAATATCTGTGGTGTTTTTAAAATGGTAGTAAATACATTTATAAAAAAACTTTTTACAAAAAAAAAATAACAGACTTCCAAAAAATCACTACAAAGTGAAAAATAACTTTAATTCTCAAACGATAAAAAAAGTTAAACGTCCAAGCATTTTTGCGGGAATGGGGGCCAACTCTACACAAAATATTTAAATCAAAAACTTTGAACTTTGTTTTCTGAAACTCGAACGATTCTCATACGATGTTTTTAGGATTCCGTAACCAAAGGGTAAAACGGAAACCTTATTACTAAGGCTCCGCCGTCTATCTGTCTGTCTGTCCGTCTGTCACCAGGCTGTATCTCAAGAACCGTGATAGTTAGACAGTTGAAATTTTCACAGATGATGTATTTCTATTGCCGCTATAACAGCAAATACTAAAAAATAGCATAAAATAAATATCTAAGGGGGCTCCCATACAACAAACGTGATTTTTTTTGCTCGTTTCTGCTCCATATTGTTAACGGCAACAACAACGCTTGAAATATTCACAGAATATTTAGTTATATATTCGCTAAAAATAAATAATTAAATTAAAATAAAACAAATATTTAAGGGGGGCTCCCATACAACAAACGTGATTCTTTTGCAATTTTTATGGATAATGGTACGGAACCCTTCGTGCGCGAGTCCGACTCGCACTTGATCGTTTTTTTTTTATTCTGAGGATTTTATTTACTATCTAATGTAGTGTGTGTGTGTGTGTCTATGCAGGACTTCTTGGCGGGATAGTGAAGCGTCATGTTTAGCAGTTTTGTTTTATTTTCCAAAAGAAGAACGGTCACGGTCCTTAGGAAATTTACCCAGGCCCGACACAAAAGGAACGTATCTCAGTTATTTTGTTTTAGTAAATATAACAGAAATAAATTAACACTATTCTGAATATCAGTGGCTAACACCTATAAATTGCCTTTTAACTATGGCTATACGCAAAATATTTTAAAATTATATTTTTAATAAATAGCAATTATATATATTTAAAATGACTCCAATTTAGATAAAAACACAAAAAATAGACAGTCATCAAGCTTCTAGCTTCATTAGAGCTAAAATATTCCTGGTGGATCACAATACATATACGGGCGTCTTAAATTAGTGCAATTATTTTAAGTTTATTGTATTATTATTATCTTCTAATCTTAATTTTCAATACCAGCTGCGGCTTAGGTAACTCAGTAACAGTAACAAATCATGCTATCTCACTCTTTCATTAGAAGCTCGTGCGCAGTCCTTGGTTTTCTGTCCCTAACAGACCAAAGTGATAACCGACTGGAGGAAAGTTAGTGAAAGACTGAAATCCACCACATCGCCTCACTTGGACTCCATTCCTGACCTCATAGTCTCAGTCGCAGACACAAGTTCACGGGAAGTTCCAGTGATGGAATACCATCGCTGGAAAGTACAGGCTGACGTACGTGAACTGATAACCGAGAAGAACGCCGCCATTCGTGCCTACGACTCCTTTCCCTGCAACGCGAACAAAGTCGACATGCACCATTTACAACCTCATAGGTTGAACTGCGAGATACCATTAAAAAAAAAAACAAATCGCTCTATCTGTCCCGATCTGTGCGTTTTTGTTTTCGAGATTCAATAGAAAATATGGCGACGATTTTTGGTTTTCTTATTACCTGACCAATATTGGTTTTATTTTTGTTTCACAAACGGCACTGAAATAGAGTTACTATTGATATACCAAAATATTCCACTATCTATCCAGCTTCCCTACCCTAATCTCTGATCTACAATGAATCACCGATTAAAAGACGATTTTAATGAACCCTAATTCGATTGTTATACTAGAAGTTTAAAAATTACATAATCCAGCTCCATCACCAGGTCACCTGGATAATTCCATAATTATTGTATCGTGATTGAGTTGCATACAATTATGAATTTTATAAACAATCGTTTTTTGTATATCACCTGAACATAAACATAAGGCAATATTTTGGTGTTAGCCATTGATTTCAAATACTAATAAAAAATATATATTTTAGCTACTTAAATATTAACAAAAAAACTGAGATATGTCTCTTTCGTGTCGGGTCTGGGTCACAAATGACCGTTCTTCTATTTTTTTTTTTTTTTTTTTTATGAATGGCATCTCGTAGCAGACCTAGAGAGGTCGTTGCTACTTAACCGGATATTCCTGTGGCTGCCCTAAGGTTTTTAATCTTAAAGCCTCCAGCCAGGGCGCAAATTATATATATTAAAACTAAACGACAGCGCACTAAGGGCACCCCCTGTGGGGGACCTCGGCTCAGGGCGTCGTTGGGGGATCACAAAATTAGTAACAATTTGGGGACGGGCTGGATCAACATTTTGATCATGATTATTATCAGGGGATATTATATTTATTGCTACGGCGCTCTCAGCCTCTAACCGGGCGGCTGGCGCATCGACATTCAAGGGACGGGGGGGAGGACTTTTATTACCATTTACTCGGGAAGTTCGCGTGGTACCTCGGCGGCGAGGACGGAAGGTCGGTTTGTGTATTTTGTGCACTGTACTCGTGGCCCTATTGCTTTCCTGAAGGAGAGTTACGGGGTCATCCGGATCTAAGAGAGTGTGCCTCGGTCGGCGAGTCTGACTAATGGCAGAAGGCCTGTAACTAGCGGCCTGCACAACCAAGGGGTTGCGATGACGTTCCGCGGATTCGAAAAAGCGCTTTGCAAGGCGCTTCATAAACTGCTTGATGGTAGGCATCTTAAGGTCTACGTGAAGTTGTTCGTTCCGAACGAACCAAGGAGCCTTCGTAATTCTACGGAGAAATCGGTTTTGAAGCGTCTGCATCTTATGAATGTGATATGACTTTGCGTGAGCGAAGACTACGCAGGCGTAAGTCATGATCGGTCGAAGACAAATGACCGTTCTTCTTTGTGTTTAGCAGAATATAAATCTGCAACAATGGTGGATAATTAACCATTTAGTGTTTGTGAACGTGCATTCGTGTAGGTAAATGCCACATCTTTACTGAAACTCAAGGGGAGCGGGCGGGGATATCATCTTCATGCATTGAATATAATTCGTTTTATCAATAAAGACTTGGCTAAAATGTCCTAGCAACTAGGCCATTATTAAATGAAAAAAAAATGTGTCTGTGCATTCTATTCTATTGTCTTTGCCATTGGATGGATGGATGGATGTGTCAAATTTGACAACGAACGATTAAACTTGGCGTTGTGGTTCTTTCGATGTGTTGAAATTTTATTCTAATACATCCTAATGCCAATTAACTCTGGTTTATTACAGCTGAGCTCTTACTATTAGCCATGGCTAATCACTATGAGGTGCCCAATTGGTATGGGATATCTCCTTTCTTGTGGTATCCGCACACGTTGAAGACCTAGTTCGCCGGTCATAAATTTTAATTTTATTTTAGGGCTGGAAAACCACCTACTGGGCTTCACTTGGACGTTTTGAAGGGCGACAAATTGATTCAGAAACTAATGCTTGATGAGAAGAAGTGTTATTTGTTTGGTCGGAATCCGCAGATGAATGATTTTTGTATTGACCATGCTAGCTGTTCACGAGTGCATGCTGCATTTGTTTATCATAAACACTTGAGCAGGGCATTCTTAGTTGACTTAGGCAGCAGTGAGTATGAATCATAAGTACCACTTACCACTCTGTTTTGACGAAATTAAAACACATAATTATGTGTGGTTAAAAATTCACATTTTCTAGCTCATGGAACTTATATTGGACAAATGCGGTTGGAGTCGAACAAGCCGACGCAGCTGCCCATTGATTCCAATTTCCACTTTGGAGCCTCTACAAGAAATTACATCATAAGGTAATATGGAACTGGTATGCATGTATACATATATGGTTTTAATTATTACTAAGAAACTCAAAACAATCTTACCAACGTACGCAATCATAGGCAGACTAGAATGAAAAAACTTGCCTACAACAACAGACATTCATCTTTTGTTGTCCGTCCAAGATCGGAGTTACAGGAAGATACTTTAACTCTTCTCATTCTACTAATATTATAAATGGGAAATAAGGTTTGGATCGGCGGCGGCGATCTCTCGCGTCCGGCCCTGGTTGAGGCCATGGTTCGGAGCGAGAGTGCATGGGAGGCCGTCACCTCCTTCTGTGAAGCAGTAATGCTCGCAAAGGACGATGCGGAACCCGTGAGGGAGAGACAAGGTTCGAGCCCTCGCGCCCCTCGTCGCCGCAAAGACGCCTCGGGCGTCAGGAGTCGCAAGCCGATTTCCGGCCACCGTAGGCGCGGGCTTGCGGACAGTGAGCGATGGGTAGCTCGCCATCCGATAAGGACCAGGCCCGGGTCGACGGCGCGTTGTGATCCACGCGCGCCTTAAAGAGATGTCAGCATCAACTGACGGGGTCCGTTACCAATGCCTGCCAGGGTTGCGAGTTTGTCCAAATGGGATATCGTGGCCCTGGCACACAGGCAACGAAAGGAACACGGGTGGGTATTAGTCAGTAAAAGTCTGACAAGCCCTCGCGCTCCGCCCAGAGCGGGGAAAGTTATTTGGTAACTTCCCACCCAAAAAAAAAATAAAAGGTTTGGATGTTCATTACTCAGTTACGCAAAAATTACTGAATGGATTTAGATGAATTTTGGCACACAGTTTACCTGGATACTTTTTAACACAGGATTTTTCTATCCCAATAGTATGTTCCTGTGGGATACTTTCCAACATTATATGCGGGGAAGCCGCGGGCAAAAGCTAGTCTGTTCATAATCTCCACACATTACAGCCAATCCCAAATTTTTGAAAACTACTAATTACAATGTCATACATGCACAAGTTTAACCACCAAGAAAACCTTAAAAAATATTTTTTACTTAATATTTTCCATACAGAGAGCGTCCTACAGGCAATTCTAGAGGCATAATGGAGGACTTGCCAAACACAGAACAAGAGGGTGCCTTACTGGGTCTGCCTGAGACACAAACTGAATTAGATGTAAGTATAAAATTCGAATTAATTGATTTTTGCAGATACACAAATAACAAGACAAACTCGCCATAGGGTTTTTTGTTTGGCGAAGTGCAGACAGCTTGTTAAATGCTCAATGATACTGTTTAACATTAAATAGCTGGTAAAAAGCCTTAGTTGTAACCAAAGATCTATGAAAAATAAAAATCCTATCACAAACACTTTTATTTGTCAAATGCATTTCTTAACTTTATCTCTCTGGCCAATCAATTTTGAATCTGTTCAATTTCTTCTTTCTTTCTTGCTTTAAAACTAAGTTTATTCCTATGACTTTTTTGGTATTCAGTAACAATAATATTTGAAATGTTTTACAAAATTGCAGAATCTAACAGAATTCAACACGGCACACAACAGAAGAATTTCTATGTTGGGTATATCAACTGATGACGGCAGTGACGTCATGAAGGTATTATCTTTTACCAAAAAGGTTTTATCACCAACTGACAATAAAACCTACTTACATAAAACCTGCTTTTTTAGCCTCCTACTGGCTCAAAACGGTCAGCATCGATGACAGGTGGTATTGCCAAGAAAATGAAGCGTAATGTGTCGTTCAATGAGGAAGTGGACATCATCAACCCTGAGGATATAGACCCAACTATCGGCAGGTTCAGGAACCTGGTGAAGTCTACTATAGTGCCAAATCCTAACATTCAGCCAAAGAAACTGAAGCTGCAGAGTGCTGATGATAGTAAGTTGTTTTCTCAAAATTATTGGACAGTTTTTTAGGGTTCCGTAACTTAAAAGCATAAAACGGAATCCTTATAGGATCACTTGTGTGTCTGTATGTTAGTCTGTCACAGCCGATTTGCTCCTAATCTACTGCACCGATTAAATTGAAATTTGTTATACATATGAATTTCTGTGACCCAAACACGAATGTGTAACGTAAATATAAGAATATTGAATATTAACTTTTGGGGCAAAAACTAAAAAAAAGTTAATTTTTTTGCAAACTGTACCGTGTGATATCCATCAATGGAAGGACTTGTTATGAGGATTTCAAATATATCTTTTTTTATAATTTTAAAACAATTAGTTTTAAAGTTATTAAGAAAATAGACAAAAATTTACCATTCCCAACCTTTATCTCCGAAACTGCTGAGCCTAAAATAAAAAAAAAAATACAGATAATAGTTCTATACTTATTTATAGATTATTGGAAACCCTATAAGAAGTCTATGGTCTTAAAAGAACATGGTAAATCTCTCAACATTGTGCATACAAACTTACATTTGCAATTTATGGGTCATGTTTTTAAACTACAATGTTAAGTTTGTTCTTGGGATAAATTCATCCCAACTACGGAACCTTTCATTGTGCGTGGTCGGCCAATGAAAGGTTGACGCGCACTTGACCGGTTTTTTATGTAATAGGGAAATTGCATAAAAAAAGAATTTCTTTAAATAAAGCCTAAAAATAAACCAAAGAAAGTATTAAAAGTCAAATTCAACTACTATTTGTCGCTCAAAGAAACGATTAAACTCTAACAATTTTCTACTCCAGTTCGAACATCTTTTACTGTTGCAGGCATGAGATTTTTTTATCGGCTTTTTTACTACCGCATACAAATATATTTAATTAATTTACATCTCTTATCCGACTTTCTTACTAGAGACCAGCGAATTGTGTTTTTCCATATTTTTTTTATACATAATTACCATTTTTGTTAATATAAAAAACTACCTCTTGCCCGCGGCTGCGCCCGCGTGGAGGTCGGAAATTATCCCACGGGAACTTACTACCGGGATAAAAAGTACCCTATGTCCTAACCAAGCTTATGGTGTATCCATGTGCAAAATTTTATCCAAATCCGGTCAGCCGTTTTAGAGTGAAAGCGTAACAAACAAAGTCACTTTCGCATTTACAATATTAGTTAGGATTGTGGATTTCATAAATTTCGCATTTGTAATATTAGTAGGATTGTGGATTTAATTAATATTTACTTGTACAGGTAATCACCATCATTCACTAAGGCTGCAGGAGATATCAAGAGGCAGCAACCTATACTCAGACCTGCCGGCGCCTAGCTCACATCTTAGTCTCATCGGAGCCAGGTTTGTACATACAATTTGCCCTGGCGTCATTTAGCCCACCTAAATCCTACCGAAATGATTCTTAATCCTACAGAAATTATCCTTAATCCTACAGAAATGATCCTTAATCCTTCAGAAATGATCCTTAGTCCTACAGAAATGATCCTTAATCCTACCGAAATTATCCTTATTACTACTGTAATGGGTCCTTAATCCTTCTGAAATGATCCTTAATCCTACAGAAATGATCTTTGATACTACCGAAATTATCCTTATTCCTATTGAAATGGGTCTTTAATCCTTCTGAAATGATCCTTAATCCTACTAAAATGATCCTTAATCTTACCGAAATAATCCTTAATCCTACCGAAATGATCTTTAATCCTACCGAAATGATCTTTAATCCTTCTAAAATGGTAATCTTACCTAATCCTAATAAGCTAATCTCCTTTTCTATTATTTGGGGACTTGATCATAAGTGGTCAAATGTGGGTGTCATACACACCTCCCGATCTTCCCAGGATACAGGTGTGATATTAATTTATCGGTTGTGATTTCAGACTGGGTCTATCGCTACCGAATCCGGCGCCTGATGTGGAACTTGAAGGTCCGGAGCCGCACCTCAATATACATCCACCTTTACCACATACAGGTAAACCGACCAATATAGAAGTTGCATTTATTAGAGACAGATCGAAAAGAGGTATGCATGTATGTACCTCTTTTGTTTATCAATATATTTTTGCTTGAACACAAATAAAAAATCAAAGTTTTATCAATAAAAACCGTCTAAATTTTAACGGAATTTTCTGACAGTAAATTATTATTGTAAAGAGTATTCTATTCTATTAAGAATCTAAATAAATAGTATTCGGTAACGGCTGAAAAAAACAAAACTAAATCGGTAACCGAGAAAACGCGGTATCCTTTTTTTTTGGGTGGGAAATTATCAAATAACTTCCCCCGCTCTGGGCGGAGCGAGAGGGCGTGTCAGACTTTAACTGACTAAAACCCACCCGTGTTCCTTCAGTTGCCTGTGTGCCCTGAGTTCTCGTTCTCATTGAATGTTCAGTCAGCTCAAAAAAAAAAAAACTAATACAACAATTCTAATTTTCTAGCCCCAGAAGAGGCGGGCCCTTCGAGCGAGCCAAGAAAGAAGAAGTACGCCAAAGAAGCCTGGCCTGGCCGGAAACCAGGCCTCATACCGGGAGTATGAGATTTATACTAAGTGTCAAATTATACTGGCGGCGAGACAAGCAAAAATGTTCGTTATGTGGCTCTAAGAAAGTCTAATATCTAATAATACACCCTGCACCTTCATTGCGTAACATGATAACACTAATTGATAAATTATATTTAATTAAAAAGTAAACGAAGCAAAAGGAGTATGTAAGGGTTGTAGTAGGTGGCGGTCTGTAGTTTCTGCCTACCCCCATTGGAAAATGGTGTGAGTTTATGTATGTGTATGTATTTATTTATTTATATAGTAAGTTGGTTATGAATAACACTTTTTACACGTCGAAATATTAAACATGACGAGGTTGGTGACATTACAAAAAAATCCATTTCATCATTATGCTCAGACCAAATAAACCACCAAGACATAAAGCTGTCAACAGTGACGTGGGGCCAGTTTCGTAAACATGTGTGCACATAGCGAGGTGTAGTTTGGGTTAAAAGGGTTGTAAATGTGTGCGTGTGAGCGTGTATGCACAGTGCGAGGTGTAGTTTTGGCATGGCTTCACTATTGCTCGCAGCGCTGTCTTGGTTTTATTTGGTCTGAGATCATTATTATGTTGAATAATTCGTCTGCTAGACAGTAAAATTTACACAATGAATATTGTAGAATTGTCAATATGAAAGGGATTGTGCGCTTTTATCATTTCTAATCGTCCACGTTCTTAAAATGTATGTAAATACGTGCACGCTATAACGTTATCGTGGACGGAAATTTAAAAGAGTCTTCTAATATAAGGTGTATCTATTCATACACGAAATCTCTTAAGGGGTCACTGTACTCATCATTATGAATAACTTTTACTATGGGACCAAAGTTGAAATCGCGAAAAAAAAATCAGCTGTTCCATACATTTTGACGAGTTATGCGAACACAAATGTAGGGAACAGCCGATTTTTTTTTCTCGATTTCAACTTTGCTCCCATAATAAAAGTTGTTCATAATGATGAGGACAGTGACCCCTTAAGAGATTTCGTGTATGAATAGATACACCTTATATTTCCATACATTGTACTTCCCTGTGTTATCGTGATGCCGATGCCGTGGACACCCACGATAATATCGTCACGTTAGAAATAATAAAAGTGCACGATGTCATGCCTAGTGTGTTACGCAATTTGGGTGTTGTATTTTATTATTTATCGATAAATACACCGCCAGTGTAATTTGACCCTTATTTGACATAAAAGAGTCGCGAATGCGGCTAGTGATGTGCATACGATGTACAAATATACAAGTACAGTCAGTGCCATTTACATGTTGATTTTAATTTAATAGGTAAAAAAAACCGATGGTGTAAGAGGCCAATGTAGTGGACAGTTTCTATCGAAATTATGATAATAAATAATATGCATGTAAAGAAATATACATACAAAATTGTAAATTAATGTTTTGGTATACTTAGGTAAATTTTATTCAGCGAAATGAAGTGTCAATTAAAATTTTACTAAGAGGAGGTATTGAGCCTTTAGGTCGCTAGAAAAAATGCTATGTGACAAGTATAAGCAACTTTTAAAAAAAAAAATGTTTTGCGGCGGTAAAACCGTTAAATTAGAAAAATGTATAATATAATTATTGTGACATGATTTAGCCACTTTTTAAAAAAGAATAATATTTTCGAACTAGAAAAGCGTTTAATTCAAACACTTTTTAATGCAAATTATGTTTACACAAAACTTACTTGCTTTAATAATGATATTAACTGAACAATACAACAAGTTTCTACTTTTCACAAGATTTCAGTACGGCCGGTCCGAACTTTGCGCAGGAGACTGCAATAACGGAATTTTAGGAACCAAATAGTGACATTAAAGTTGTCAAATAATAATAGTCCCGTTTTGACATGTAACTTGAATCGATTTATCGTGAGTATCGAGTGAGTCGTATGGTTACTTCACTAGTTCCGTCGCGATTGACCATCACGAAATCGATTCAAGTTAAATGTCAAAACGGGCCTTTTTTTTGAAAACTCTATACTCCATTTGAAATAAGATTAGACATCTAAATAAACCTTTTTTACAGTCCGTACAACCGATTATGACTTCTATTGCGTTGGTGGCATGACAAATGGCAGGTGTAATAAACAGTTGGTATTGTAACCACGTTTTTGCTTTTAATTCCATCCTTATGCTTATGGAATAGAAGTCAAAATCGGTTGAACAGACTGTAAACAAGTTTATTTAAATGTCTAGTCTTATTTCAAATGGAGTATAGGTGAGTTTGACTGAGAGAACATGCGCCAAATTTCGTAGTGCCTATATTGAGACCGGCCATTATTCATCAGCTGTCCTGTACCTTAGGGTCAATCAATCTACCCGCCTTTTCCCAACTATGTTGGGGGTCAGCTTTCAGACTAACCGGATCCAGCTGAATACCATTACTTTACATGGACCGACTGCCTATCTGACCTCCATAACCCAGCAACTGGGTAATACAATACCCCTTGGCTAAACTGGTTGTCAGACGACCTCTAACGACTGTCAAAGATCCACAAATGACCGCCGGGACCAAACGCTTAACGTGCTTTCCGAGGCACGGAGAAGTCTCGGTATGTAAAGATGTCACCCATCCATGGATCAACCCCGGCAAGCATAGCTTAACCTGGTGGATCGACCCGTACGGCTGTTATTATTACTTAAAACACGGTCACGAAGCAGAAAGAATTTCGTACAATGACCCCTCATTTACTTATCTCTATCTCTCGCGCGCAATTGTATTGTCGTTGCACTCGCACATTAGGACCTTAAAATGTACGAGCGCGACGGCAATACAATTGTGCGCGAGCGATAGAGATAAGTAATAAGGAGTCATTGTACGAAATTATTTCTGCTTCTCGACCGGACTTTAGCCACGAGCTCCTCCGTACTGTACTTAGGGTATTTAAAGTGGATCGGCAGTGGTAACCTGCGAAATTCTAAACGTACGTTTAGGTTCCGTACCCAAAGGGTAAAACGGGAACCCTATTACTAAGGCTCCGCCGTCTGTCACCAGGCTGTATCTCATGAACCGTGATAGTTAGACAGTTGAAATTTCTGTTGCCGCTATAACACACACACACGCGGTTGGCGCAGTGGTTAAGCGATTGACTGCTGCGCTGCGTGTCGCGGGTTCGATTCCCGCACGGAACAAATATTTGTATGACCTACAAGTAGCTGTTTCGGGTCTGGCTGTTTGTGTATGTGAGTTTAAATGTTTGTAAACGCACCCACGATACAGGAAAAATTCCTAGTGAGGGGCAAAGTTTAAAAAAAAATTACTAAAAAACAGAATAAAATAAATATTTAAGGGGGCTTCCATACAACAAACGGGATATTTTTGCTTGTTTGTGCTCGATATTGATAACGGCAACAGGTAGACGCTTGAAATATTCACATACTCTTTAGTTATATATTCACTTTAAAAATAAATAATTAAATTAAAATAAAACAAATATTTAAGGTGGGCTCCCATACAACAAACGTGATTTGTTTGCCGTTTTTATAGATAATGGTACGGAGCACTTCGTGCGCGAGTCCGACTCGCACTTGGCCGGTTTTTTTTTAGTTAGATTTGTTCCCATAGGGAAAAGTTCTTATGGAACAAATCTAACTAACGTAAGAAATTTTTAATTTTGCGGGCTACCACTGCGGTTCTACCTTAAGAGTTATTGTAGTATATTGCTAAACTCATAGATCGATGCTAAGGCCCGTCCACCTTGTACTTCCATGATCGCTTTATTACACACGTATTAATAGGAACGCCTATCCTAATTGGACTACATGGCAATATTATTAAGTCACTAGTTACTAAAACGCTAGATAGAATTATCAATTTTTTTTTTCCTAATTAATATACAGTATACAACAAAAACCCTGTTGTTCCTTTTAGGGACGTATACATTTACCTACGAGCACAACATTGGTGGAGTTATAATTTAAGAAATTAAGTATTGGCTAGTCGAGATGTCAAAATCAAAGAATGAAAGAGGTTAGAAATCAGTTAAACATTACAAATATTAATAATTAAATATTTATTTTAATTATTTTTTTGAACAGTTTTTATAAATGTCTTGCTTTATTACGTATGTATACCGATTCTTAAAACGTAGGTAGAAGGAACAACAGGGTTTTTGTTACATATTGTATTATCCTAAATCACTAGGTTTGTATTACTATTATTTAGTGTAGTAGGCAACATATTTTTGGCGCTGACTGTACTTACAAAAAGTTGCTCATACATGGCAATCACATTTTTCACACTTTTTAAGTACATTAATCTAATGTAAGTAATGAATGTAGAAATAACTTACGTTTAAGAAAATTGTGAATGAATTATAAGAGAAAGTAATATGACAGTTTTTATTTGATTGTCCTCTGGTGCAGCGAACATACCTACCCATCCATGTACCACCGCGAAAGTTCCCGGTCGACCACTTTTCAACCTTATTACTATGGGCATAAGGGCGTAAAGTGGTCGACACACGGCTACACATCAAGCTATACAAATCCACTTTACGCTGACCTCTCATAGTACGGAAATCCTACACAAAGCGAGATCAGCTTATACTGGAAATGTATAGCTTGATGTACATACGCCAGCAGGTCAAGCTACCCGAAACTGTTAAAATTTTCCCAATCAACCTTGAACCTTATGCTTTATCGATAAAGCTGAAAATCTTTTAAAGAAATTTGACAGATTGCAGTAGCTTGATGTGCTGGCGTCTGTACCAAGTGTGAGTCTCAGTGAGTATTCTGCCCGACAAGCGAGCCTCGCTGAGCGAGTGTCTCTTTGATAGGTTTTGTCGCTGCGACAAACGAGTACTCGCGTGATGGTGTGAACAGTCAGCGATCAACTATTAAGACGCAGATATATGCCAGTGACCTTAAGTGGTAAGCTTGCGTGTTCTGTACTGAGCTCACGCAACGCGTCTTACGTTCAGCCAGTTATAGGACTCGCCCATCAAGGAGCGCTGTCCCCAATTTGACGCATTATTAATTTATTATACACAAAACGATAGATATTTTAATAAAACGCTTATACTAAAACATCAATAATAAAATTATGTCTAAATTGGAGAAGGTTTCAGTAAAATACGCTTGGTAGATTTTGCGCCATTCTGTTTTTTATCCGCGTTAGACATAACTTTACAAATTAATTTCACTATGTAATATATAAACATAGTCTAAAATATTCACTTATTAAGTTATTGAGAAAATGCTCTAATTTATCATATTTTTTTTTCAAATCATCGTTTAGACGTGATCTTCAGTATTTAATATCATTAAAAGTCGGTTATAGTCCCCTTAATATACAGCGTGGCATTTTAATGGCGACATTATTTTAATACCTACATCTATACGGTTTCGCGTTTTCTGTCTAAGAAGATGTTTGAATTTCATTAAACGTTATTATTTATTGATTTATTAACAATTTTATAAAATGCTCTTTTTGGAGCAACCTGTACTTAAAGAACTGTACCGCAGAGGTCATTTGCCGGGGTCACGGATCATAACATCACATCAATGAAATTAAAACGAATAACGTTCAAAGGGTAGGTGAATTGAAGGAAAGAGAGTTTTATTATTTAGTTGGAATTTATTTTTACTTATATTTTATGTACGAAATATTTTCACCTTACCATGGCAGTGTGTTAAATTAATGTCGCCATTGTAGCGGCACGTTGTGTCTCTTTTACTTACACGGGACCTACAATCTTTTGTACGTTTCTTGAGCGAGAAAATCATTCATAGCTAGTCGCTTCCTCGTCGACAGTAGGACAGGACGATGCCATAAACTGCAGGGATGTACGGACCGCGGCCCGCAAACCGCACGCGGCCCCCCGACAATGTGCCAGTGGCCCAAAAATATTCCCTCGTACATTTGAAGGAAGATATTGCTGAGGTTTGCAAATAATAAAAATTTGAATCGCGCGCGTTACTAAGTGCGCTCGCTGTGCGGTGCGTAAAGGCTTCTACATACCGGAGCGACTTGTCGCGCGACGCGACGCGGCATAAAGGCCCCGCGTGTCGCGGGACGAGCGGTGCCCTTGTGTCGCGTCGCGTCGCGCGACAAGTCGCCCCGGTATGTAGAAGCCTTAATGCGTACTCGGAAACTTTTTCGGTATTGAATAATAACCAATTGTCATATTTTTAATTTCGTAAATGAATTGATTTTTTTGTACACTTATCCTAATATTGTTCTTTAAACCCAACGGTTGACTGGTAGACATACCGCCATTTGCACTTAAGCCTCAGATATATGCCACTGACCTTGAATGGTTAGCTTGCGCGTTCTGTACTGAGGTCACGCAACGCGTCGTCAACGCGTCGAAGCCAGTAATAACAAAAGGTATTTTACTAAAACGCGTATAATAAAAGATCAATAATTAAATTTTCTTTAAATTGGTGAAGGTTTCAGAAAAATACGCTTGGTAGATTTTGCGCCATTCTCAATTTTTTATCCACGTTAAACATAACTACAAATTAATTTCACTATGTATTATAAACATAATATAGCGGTTTTACATAAAAATAAAACCGATATTATGTGCCGAGAGGGAAAACATACAGCATTGTATTATGAAGAAGCAGTGTATACTTAAGCTTATATGCGCGGTCAATACTATGGTTAGTGTAGTTTAACTTTAGAATACTAGATGGCGTAACTATCGCCGATGTTGTATTTAGTCTGTACCAGCTAGGACGCGGGAACCGCTGTCACTTTTCGAATTCATAGTCTTCACCAGGAAGAACTTCCTACAATGCTGTATGTTTTCCCTCTCGGCACATAATATCGGTTTTATTTTTATGTAAAACCGCTATATTGATGTGCCTCCGGAAAACATACAGCATTGTATTATGAAGACGTGTTTGTTATCTGCTGGTGAAATATTATAGGCGAAACACAACGCTATGATGATTATTAAATGTTTACTTTGAGAATTAAGTATCTACTTAGAGTAGTAATGTTTTCTTAATTTATATTCCAATAGCTAAAACACACCAATGTATTTTATATTCTACATCGAAAAATAAAATATCTGCACAGTTATAGGTAACGATTAGAGTAGTAACTAGTAATGTTTTCTTAATTTATATTCTAATAGCTAAAACACAATAATGTATTTTATGTTCTACATCGAAAAATAAAACATCTGCACAGATAAAGGTAACGACAATAACGATAACGATGTTTTACGAATAAATATAATTCTCTAGGAAAGTATTACGGATGATTTTATGTTTATTTTTACGAAATATATTGAAAAGTAAAATACGACTGCCTTGGAGTTCTATTTTGCGACAGTAATTATTAAAGAAGATTTGTTAGATAATTTCTTATACCCCATGATAGATCATAGATCATCAATTGGTTGATTATTATCTAACCAATTTAGGGAAGCAACTGCTAAAGTACAGTTTCCCGATGATGCATGAATGCCACTATCTCTAAGAACCGTGCGTACTACGTTCCCAATCACAATGCGTGACGCAGCTTTTGTACTAAATACAGTGATAAAAAAATTGCTCAAATTGTTAACAAGCTTAACTAAAGTGATAGAACTTTTCTGTTGTGAAAGTTTCCATGCGGATTGTCGATATTAATATATTGGTTTCAGGTCAAAATGCAGGTATTGACGCTTTGACGGACACTAAACGCCCATAGGCATCATAAACAAAAATTATTTTGTGTCTCGTTCAGTGTCCTTCAACCGATTAAATAGATATTATCGCCGTCATCCAAGAAGCTATCATTTGAGTTTTTCAGCAAGGTTATGTCGTGAACCCTACGGCCTGATGCCAGCAACCAAACTATAAATAACAATGTAACTTAAGGTGCTTTTGATGACAGCCAATTTAGTACGCCAGGTGAATTCCACGTGAACGATGGCTTGTTTTGGTTTGGTTACTCCTAGTTAGTGTTAGCCTTAATTGTGTATTTTATCATGAAATTAGAAAAGGTTTGTTGTTCCATATGAGTGCTGCAAAAGTTAAGACTGCCGATTTAAGAACCAGGATAGAAATTTAGCAAATATTCTTGTTTAGAAAGTAAACAAAATTGTTTGCGATGTCAGCAGGTTGAGGATATTTGAGTTTACTTGAGAGTTGGGGAATCATCTCAACAGAATTCTTGAGGCCACTCTGGAGCCACTACCAAGAAAATTCCCGATCGAGCTCTGCAGTCTAGATACATAATTTTTTACTACCGCAGTTTCTTGTATTGCAAACAAGTCCATTGCTGGAAGCCCCCCTCCCCCTGGTGAAAGACTTCCACGCCATTCAACGGGTTGTTTTCCTCGTGATAGCCTTTCCCTATTATATTGTATCTCCCCGGTAGATAATGGGCTGATAGGGTTATGTTAAACTTGTCCGTAAGGCGTAATAGTTTGAAGGTTAGGGCTAGTGGGTCTAACGATCTGGTTCCTCCCTCCTTTCGGACTTATGCAATCAGGGATTGGTAGTGCGATTGAATCAGCACGAGTGACTTTTACAATATCTTCACATTCATTTTTATGCTATTACTGCATATAGCTCCTTTATGTTGCTGAGCCATCTTATTTGGCGAGTTTCCCATAAAGATGACATTAAATTCCCGTCTATGTGGGCACCCCAACCCGAATCCGAATCATTCATCGGAACGAAATAGGTAACAAGCATTTTGTGTATAGGCAATGTGTTACTTGTGGCTCCGCGCCACCACATTATCTATTAGACGTGGTCGTGACGCAGGAAGATTCACATTTTGCAACAGTGTAGTCTTCCTCAGGGTACAACTAAGTTGGCGAAATTTAACTGAGCCAGCAGACTTTGCCTCCAGAGGTTTATGTGAGTTTTCAACAACGACCGTTCTAATGTGTAACTTATGTTTTGTCGCCTATTTAATGGTAGGAACATTATATTTACAGTTGTTTGCCAACGTATGTCAAGATGTTACCAATATTGAGTTGGTATCAAGACAGATTTTTGGCGGTTGAATTGCCAACTCAGGTATTCCAAGTGCCTCATGGCATCCGCAGCTTGAAGACATAACTTGGATTGGTCTTGGTTAACCAGAAAGAAGTCGTTTAGATAGACCCTCTTTGCACGCAAGGTTTCCACGACTATGCATGTTATGGAGGAAAATAGGTGCAAAACTGAAGCCAGCCCGAACGGTAAACATGTCATCTCGTTTGATAGATTTGCCATCCTAGGTGTTCCAAGTGCCTCACGGCTTCCGCAGCCTGAAGACATAACTTGGTTGGGTCTTGGCTGACCAGAAAGATATTTTCTTGGTAGACTAGCACGATGTTCCTTCGCACGCAAGGTCTCCGCGACCCAGCATGTTACGGAGGAAAATAGGTGCGGCACTGAAGCCAGGCCAAATGGCAAGCATATCATCTCGTTTGATAGATTTGCCAGCCTAGGTGTTCCAAGTGCCTCACGGCTTCCGCAGCCTGAAGACATAACTTGGTTTGGTCTTGGTTGACCAGAAGGATATCATCTAGGTACACTAGCACGATGTTCCTTCGCACGCAAGGTCTCCGCGACCCCGCATGTTACAGAGGAAAATAGGTGTGGCACTGAAGCCAGGCCAAATGGCAAGCATGTCATCTCGTTTGATAGATTTGCCAGCCTATGTGTTCCAAGTGCCTCACGGCTTCCGCAGCCTGAAGACATAACTTAGTTTGGTCTTGGTTGACCAGAAGGAAAACGTCTAGGTAGACTAGCACGATGTTCCTTCGCACGCAAGGTCTCCGCGACCCCCGCATGTTACAGAAGACAATAGGTGTGGCACTGAAGCCCGGCCAAATGGCAAGCATGTCATCTCGTTTGATAGATTTGCCAGCCTATGTGTTCCAAGTGCCTCACGGCTTCCGCAGCCTGAAGACATAACTTGGTTTGGTCTTGGTTGACCAGAAGGAAAACGTCTAGGTAGACTAGCACGATGTTCCTTCCCATGCAAGGTCTCCACGACCCAGCATGTTGGAGAAAAATAGGTGCGGCGCTGAAGCCAGCCCGAACGGTCAACATGTCGTCTCCTATAACTGGTCTTTGTAACTGATTCTTAAGACAGGCCGGTGAGATTTTGATCATGATCCTTCTTGTTGACATTAACAGAGGAGGTTTTTTGTAAAGGGGTATTCGATACTACGAAATTGCTGAAAATTATTATTATTTAGTATTTGAAGGTAACGATGTCGGTTCCTTGAATTTTGTGTTTGGCCCTTCGTTTTGTAAGCTTGTGGTGGTGATAACCAGCAATTTGGTCCTCCGAGAGACTGGATAAGCGACATAAGTTTTAAAGATAAAAACTGTTCATTCATTTTGCAAATAATTATTTTACGTCTAGTTTAATTACATTAGGCCCTTTTACTACAAATTATTTGTAAGGTATGTCGAGACAATTTATAAGACGACTCATTATCGAATGTTAAATTGTATTTAAAAAACGAGGTCTCGTGGGATACCCGGTTGTTAACAAAGTTCGTTCGTCATACGCTTGTAAAAACAAACACACATACTAAAAGTCAAAATGGTACACTTTTATCGGCTTAGCTCTCATTTGCTAAATGTGCAGAATATAACGTGCCTTATGGAACTTCGTTCCAAAAGGTTATTGTTTGGCCCTCAATGATACCCTTTAAACTGAATTGCGATAGTTCCCTTTGATGTAGCAAGACGTTGGTAGTTGCGGACATGATTTCCTCCCGAGCGATGAGGCCAAGAAATATTTTCCTTTGTTCAGACAACACAGTTCATCGTTAATTTTTAAATTGTTAAATGCCTGGAAAGGCGAGCATTTCTACCAACGCTTTCTTATAACATATATGGTGTTCAAATGTGTCAATATTATCCGCTTATTCGATCACGTTACTAGTGTTCACATTAGTATTTGGTACGTATTGTTGGTGCATTATAAAGTTTGTAAGAAAGCTGACCTGCTTGTAACGCGTCGATCCGAGGATCGACCGTTACCTGTGCATCCTACTCTACGTGGAGGTTCTTCTCGTTCGGCTTTGATGTCCGATGAACTGCTAGCGCACGAGGAATCCTCCTTTTCTTGTCCTTGGTCCCTCTCGGAAGTCGGCGAGTTCGAAACGATCGACCGATTGGCCCCGGCGGTGGCCTCATCGGGTTCGTCAATCGGCGCGGGGTTCATTACGAAAAAACCGCTGTTCTAATGTTTTAAGAATGAAAATAGAACCAATAATTATTGCGCTAATAAAATGTCTAACAATATGATAAATTAATTTTAGGAAAGGTTAAACGATTAACCGAATATTTTTGGATTTCGACCGCTCGCGGCGAAAGTACACAACGCTATGAATTCGAAAAGTGACAGCGGTTCCCGCGTCCTAGCTGGTACAGACTAAATACAACGTCGGCGATAGTTACGCCATCTAGTATTCTAAAGTTAAACTACACTAACCATAGTATTAACCGCGCATATAAGCTTAAGTATACACTGCTTGTTCATAATACAATGCTGTATGTTTTCCGGAGGCACATCAATCAAAAATATTCACTTATCAAGTTATTGAGAAAAAGCTCTAATTTAACATATATTTTTTTCAAATCATTAACACTACTCGTTTAGACGTGATCTTCAGTATAAAATCATTAAAAGACAGTTATCGTCGCCTTAAGTTTAAATGTAATTCCCCATTAAAAGAAATGCTGTCATCATTGATGTATTTTTAATATATCAATGGCTGTCACTTTCTGATACCTTTCCGTTAGAGAAAGACAGCATTACTTTTAGTGGGGAATTAAATTTAATGGACTTAATGCAACTATATAGCGGTCAGCCGTGTGGCAGTACCTAAGCCTAACCTACCCCTACTATAAGTAAAAGGGTAAATGTTGTATGCATTAAAAAATATTGATCAGAGAACTTCATTCGTACGGTTTATCCCAGCACCGAACGTACCCCAACATACTACATGAAGTTTAAATAAATTTAAGACTCATTCCATTGAGTAAATCCAAATAAGATTAGTACAGCTTCGTATCCACTCCTTTCACACGAGTTTAACTCTGAATAGGAACCTACCCTCGAAAAAATATCTATAAGGATTTCAGCTTATCTTTTCAACGTTGAAAGCATACCTACTCATTAATTTCACCACGGTTGAGAGGCTCTCAAGGCGGTGTAAAGATTCCTTTTCATGAAATGTCTGTAGGACATACCTATACACCTCAAATCTTTTGACATCATGTTAGACGCTCATTACCTTGAGTCGGTTTAAGGAAATCTTACATAACATAACGCTTGTAATCCCCGAAGAGATAGGCAGAGGTGTACCTACCTATGGTACACTCAAATATCGCCAGTTTTGTTCAAGTGCCATGTAATAGGGGCGAGCCTGTTGTTATCAATCGTGCATAAATCCAGACTTCGGGCTGCTACTGAGAAATCTCAGATGGGAATTCCTAATAACACTGCACGACCAGACTGCAGTGGGTAAGTACCTATTCAGCTCCATCCGGTTAGACTGGAAGCTGATCACAGCATAGTTGGGAAAGGGCTTAGGCAGATGATGACCAGTTGCTGCCCGTGGGTTCGTTCTTGTTTCTTTCATCAACATCAGCCGGTGTCCCGTCAAAATCTGTCCAGCCGTTTCGGCCGGAACAAACAGACAGACAACATTTTTTTTTTTTTTTTTGTACCTTGTAGGTATTTATATGTATTTACTTTTTTTTTCTATAGAAACGTTGCCCCACACTAGGAATTTCTCCTGTATTGTGGGTGCGTTTACAAACATTTAAATTCACATACACAAACAGCCAGACCCGGAACAACTACCTACTGTATGTTATATAAATATTTGTTCCGTGCGGGAATCGAACCCGCGACACGCAGCGCAGCAGTCAATCGCTTAACCACTGCGCCAACCGTGCCGTCGACAACTTTCTTATGCATTGAGTAAAAAACTGTTACCTATTTTGAAATTAAAAAGAGACACTTTATTTATTTGTATACATAGATGGTAGAAAATCCTTACAAAATCAAATGGATTCACCCATTTACGGGCACACAGCAAAATGTTCTTTTCTATAGGATACATCCAAGCTGCACTTTATTACTTCAGCTTCAATACAATCTCGACTCGGAAGCGTCCGACTGAAAATTAAAGCTGGTACCTACCTACCTTGCTCTAGCATTGGTATAGCTTCCGCTTGGGTAATAGGGCGGTACGTGTACCTACTATGAAGGGTAAGAGAAAAGATATTGAATGGATTCCGGTTCTGTGATGTTCATAAATATATGAAAAAAAAGCGGCTAAGTGCATGTCGGACCACGCACAATGAAGGGTTCCGTAGTTAGGATGAATTTATCCCAAAAACAAACTTAACATTGTAGTTGAAAAACATGCTCGCGCATACATCGATATACGTTACGGTTAATTCTTTAACTGCAAATTTAAATTGGTTGACTATTACTCGTTAACTTGTAAACCCTACTTAGCTGTGATAGTTTTCCTTTTAATTTCGTTATATATACTACTGCCATGTTTTTTTTCACATACCCAAAACCAACCATTTAGCTGGCAGGGGGGACGACGACGACGACACTTGACTCTAACAAAAAATAGCACTTTAAAGCTTAATATTACGCAAACGGATCTCAGAGTTGAAAAATGTTTTTCACAGACCCACAATATTTTTGAACGGCCTATCCAACGATACCCCACACCATATATTAGACGAGAAAAAAAATTATCATCCCCGTTTTACGTACAAGGGAGGTTACCCTAAAAAAAAATTTATTCTTGGTTTTATTTTACGACTTTCTCGGCGTGATTAATATACCAAATTACAAGCCAAATTACAGCTTTCTAGGACTTAGCGTCTCTGAGCTAAGCCGGGGACAGACGGACGGACGGACAGACAGACAGACAGACGGACATGGCGAAAATATAAGGGTTCCTTGTTTACTACGGAACCCTAAAAAATAGGAAAAAACTTAAAAAAAAACACTGCAAAGTGAAAAATAACTTGCAGACAAAAAACGAAAATACAAAACCAAAGACACTGAGATCCGCTTTTGTTCTTTTTGTTGTAAAAAGTTCTTATTTTTCAGTTTTTAGGGTTCCGTGCCCAAAGGGTAAAATGGAAACCCTATTACTAAGGCTCTGTCGTCTGCCTGTCTGTCCGTCTGTCACCAGGCTGTATCTCATGAACCGTGATAGTTAGACAGTTGAAATTTTCACAGTAGATGTATTTCTGTTGCCGCTTTAACAAAAAATACTAAAAAACAGAATAAAATAAATATTTAAGGGGGCTCCCATACAACAAACGTGATTTTTTTGCCATTTTTATTGATAATGGGACGGAACCCTTCGAGCGCGAGTCCGACTCACACTTGGCCGGTTTTTAGTTGTGGCACCTACCCCACACAAATTCAAATACCACTACCTGCTATGTAAATAACAGTGACAGGAAGTTATTATAAGATCATCCACATAGACTAAGTGGGAAAAATACGTATTACTCGTATTAATTGAAGCTAACTCAAAAACTACCCAAGCAAAGTTATACCAAAAACAACCAAAATCGGTCCACAGTTGACGAAAATATCGATGAAAATTGAACATACATTAATAAATGATATAATTATACATACAGAGAAACATAGAACCTCCTCTTTTTTTGAAGTCGGTTAAAAACAGAAATAGCTTTCTCGTACTGCTGAGGCTGAGGTCCTGAGTTTGATTCCCGGATCGGAAAAGTGTTATTGGATTTTCCCATCTGGAATTTCTCAGTAGCAGCCCGGTGTCTGGATTTGTGCTCGGTTGTTGCCAATAGGCTCGCCCCTATAACATTGGGACTTAAATGTAACTGGGTGCACGCGGGTAGGGTTAGTGGCCAGCAGTAATCATAAAAAATATAACAAGATAAAATAATTAATACATTGACAAATTTAAATTTTCAAACAAACTAAAATAACAAATTGAAAATTTAAATAATAAAGAAAAAAATCTATAAAAAGAGAAAACACCTACTCTTTACACGTTATTCGTTTTAATTTCATTGATGCGATGTTATGATCCGATCCCCGGCAAATGACCTCAGCGCTACAATTCTTTAAGTACAGGTTGCTCCAAAATAATATTTTAGAAAATTGTTAATTAATCAATAAATAATAACGTTTAATTAAATTAAAATATCTTCATATAAAGAAAACGTGCAACCTTAAAGGTGTATTAAATTAATGTCGTCATCAAAGCGGCACGCTGTTTATCATTGTAATCGTTTTGTAAGGCAGTTTTTAATTAATGGAAATTTACAGTATTTTCGAGTGTCATACGATACATTTTATGTTAAAACAAGATATTTCACGCGGACGGATTCGCAGGCAGAAGCTATTGACTGATAAATAAGATTGATCACCCTAGTTCCCCTGACAGGGTAAACAATAAATTAATGTACTTCTTATTAATAGCGACATTTTATGGATAGTTTAGTTAATCTATCAGTCATCGCTTTTTAGGGTTCCATAGTCAAAATCAAAAGTCATTTATTCAAACTAGGCTGAGAATCAGCACTTTTCGAACGTCAAAAATTACATGAGACATTCCCCCAAAAACGCCCACCCTTCACCACTTCCTAATGCTTTAGCTGGGAAGAAGGAGTGGCGTAACAAACTCCCCAGCAGCACAGCAACAGTCAACAAGGAACCCTTATAGTTTCGCCATGTCCGTCTGTCTGTCTGTCCTTCCGACCGTCCGTCTGTACCCGGTTTAACTCAGAGACGCTTAGTACTAGACAGAGACGCTTAGTACTAGAAAGCTGTTATTTGGCATGGATATATGTATATCAATCACGCCAAAAAAGTCGTCAAATAAAACCCGAAAAACAATTTTTTTAGGTTTTTTTAGGCCCTTGCACGTAAAATGGGAATGATATTTGTTTTTTCTCGTCTATTCCATGATATGGGGTATCGTTGGATAGGCTGTGTTAAAATATTGTGGGTTTGTGAAAACCATTTTTCAATTCAAGTATCTGTTTGCGTAATATTAAGCTTTAAAGTGCTATTTTTTGTTAGAGTCAAGTGTCCCCCCCTCTGCCACTTAAATGCTTGGTTTTGGATATGTGAAAAAATTCATGGCAGTACTATATATAACGAAATTAAAAGGAAAACTATCACAGTTAAGTAGGCTTTACAAGTTAACGAGTAATAGTCGACCAACTTAAATTTGCAGTTGGAGAATTGACCGTAACGTATATCGATGTATGGGAGAGCATGTTTTTCAACTACAATGTTAAGTTTGTTTTTGGGATAAATTCATCCCAAATACGGAACCCTTCATTGTGCGTGGTACGACACGCACTTGGCTGGTATTTCATTCTAGCCCACACCCAAATACCTTCCTAATTACTTAATAATAATATGGTCTCGTTGGGCCAGGGGTCGCAAGCGCTACTGCTGAACATGATGAGGTCCTAGGTTTGATTCCCAGGTCGGGAAAAGTGTTATTGGGTTTAATTTTTAATTAATTAAAGTTATGTAACAGAAACGGCTACATAATAATAATAAAAAATAAATCTTTGAATGGCGGTGATAATATTGTACTACCATGTTTTGTCTCTGCATCACCCTAAGGTTGACTGGTAGAAAATGCCTCAGGCATTAAGTCCGCCTTTGTACAGTATTTTTTTTACTTGTGCATAAAGTTTTAATAAATAATAAATAAATAATTTATAATAAACTACCGGAAAAAATAAGAAAAATATGATGTTATAATTTTATACGAATAAGTACTTATTAAAATTAAGATTGTTGACATTATTTAAAAATAAAATCAATAAATTGATGAATTTTCTAAACTGTGAGATACTTATAATTTAATAAACTAACTTAATATAATATATTTTATAATGTAATGTGCCTATTATAAACATTAACGAAGCAAGATGTTTTTATTATGATTATTATGCATGAATCTACTACAAATATTGGCACGACTGATACGTCGAATAGAGTGAGACTAAAATTATTTAACCATGTTATTATGTAAGGACCTTCTCGCAAATAAATAAATTTCATTTCATTTCATTTACGAGCCTTTACTAATGGCATAGAGAAAAAAATTCCAATTATATTCGGTATTTTTGTAAGCCTTCAATATCCGACCCCACATTAAATCCACCGGTAATATTGAAAAATCTTGCGATTGTGTGAATTTGCGTGAACTGTGGATGTATTTTCCTCAACTCATTGATCTTGTCATAAAGCTGATCCTCGTCTACATCAATTCAACAGCTTTTACAACATTTTCATCAGTTATTACACTTTTGAGATCAAATTGCGAGAATATTTTGAATACAGAATTCTCAAAATCAAAATATTTAAGTATATTCAAATATTCAATGGTTCTTTTTTACACTTCATTTCCTTCTCTTGTAAATATTGTTCTTTTTCATTTATCCTTAAAAATGTTCTCTTAATTTTCGATCCGTAAAACTCTTCATGAAATCGGTTAACACGGACAAGGTTTAAAAAAATGCCTTTTAAACTATTACTATTTAAAAAATATACCATTATGGACTATTCAGAAGACAAATCAATAGAATCTGTAATAATTATGTAAGTTGGTTTTATTGACATCGCTGATTGTGAGTTGAGAGTTATTATTATTTATTTATCTTTATTAAACAAGGTAAGTACAACTTATAAACTAAGCCCCACGAAACCGTAGTAGTGGTTTGACCACAGAAGAGGGAGCCTAAAATGGACGCTTTGGCAGAATCATGCGTGCAATTCATATAACCCGCAATTCATCTGTTTGACAGCTGCTATTTGACATTAGACTTCACTATATTAATTCTTAATTTGTGGACCATTTTACTAAACTCCATAAACAACTGTCAAACAGATGAATTGCAGGATATGAATTGTACGCAGTTCATATTATGATTCTGCCAAAGCGTCCATTTTAGGCCCCCAGAATGGGTTTGACTGTGGGGTCGGTGAGCCTATATCTATACACTCAAAAAACTTTTTACTTAAAACTAATTAGGTATAAAGGCTTCTACATACCGGCGCGACTTGTCGCGCGACGCGACACGGCACAAAGGCCCCGCGTGTCGTGGGACGAGCGGTGCCTTTGTGTCGCGTCGCGTCGCGCGACAAGTCGCCCCGGTTTTTTTTTTTTTTTTTTTTTTTTAATGTATGGCGTCTCGTAGCAGACCTAGAGAGGTCGTTGCTACTTAACCGGATATTCCTGTGGCTGCCCTAAGGTTTTTAATCTTAAAGCCTCCAGCCAGGGCGCAAATTATATATATTAAAACTAAACGACAGCGCACTAAGGGCACCCCCTGTGGGGTACGGACCTCGGCTCAGGGCGTCGTTGGGGGATCACAAAATTAGTAACAATTTGGGGACGGGCTGGATCAACATTTTGATCATGATTATTATCAGGGGATATTATATTTATTGCTACGGCGCTCACAGCCTCTAACCGGGCGGCTGGCGCATCGACATTCAAGGGACGGGGGGGATCGCCCCGGTATGTAGAAGCCTTTATTTATAGGTAAGTAGCTCGTTAACATAACTCTAAATAATGTATTTTTAATTTATTCTTAAAACTATATTTATTCATTTCACTCCAAAAGTCAGCTGGCAGACTGATCAATAAATATGGTATTCGCACGCCATGTTATGGCAGGATATGCTGAAAAAAATGTACTGTAACACCATAGGTACCATATTCTAGCAAATAAATATTTTTGATTGATTAATTGATTGGATTTAAATGGTTTCTTTTACACTGGCACTGTTCCTAATTAGGTGCAACTCAAGATGACTGATGATGATGTGATGATGATGAGATGAACTGTAGATTTCACTGTGTTTTTTAGGGTTCCGTAGCCAAATGGCAAAAACGGAACCCTTATGGATTTTTCATCAAACCCATACGTGTGGGGTATCTATGGATAGGTCTTCAAAAATGATATTAAGGTTTCTAATATAATTTTTCTCTAAACTGAATAGCTTGCGCGAGATACACTTCCAAAGTGGTAAAACGTGTGTGTGTGTGTCCTGTTACTTCTAAAATAAGAGAATGAAAAAAAAAATATGATGTACACTACCATGTAAACTTCCACCGAAAATTGGTTTGAACGAGATCTAGTAAGTATTTTTTTTTAATACGTTTTATAGATAATGGTACGGAAGCCTTCGTGCGCGAGTCCGACTCGCACTTGGCCGGTTTTTTCAAGCAGCAGTATTGCTTCCGTAAACATAGTCATGTACGCACGGCTACAGATCAAGCTGTACATTTCCAGTATAAGCTGATTTCGCATTATATAGGATTTCCTTACAATGAGAGGTCAGCGTAAACTGGAAATGTATAGCTTGATGTGTAGCCGTGTGTACAGGTAAGAGATATAAATAACATTCCTGTAGTGTTATCTTTGCAGAAGGGCTTGTGGCTAACTAAAAACAGCCGCACGGGTCGATCAATCAGGTTAAGCTACGTTTGTCGCGGTTGGTCCGTGGATGGGTAACCATCTTTACATACCAAGACTCCTCCGTGCCTCGGAAAGCACGTTATGCCGTTGGTCCCGGCTGCCATTTATAGATTTTTGACAGTCGTTACGGGTCTTCAGAAGCCCGAAAGTCTGACAACTAGTCTTACTAACGCGTATCGTATTACCCAGGAACTGGGTTATGGAGGTCAGATAGGCAGTCGCTTTTTGGTGGTATGAGGAACAGGGTGTAAAGTTCACTCATCCACCATAGAAAAGGGAGGATCCTCCGACCAGACGGGTGTTGTGTCTGGTGGGCAACTGCCCGAAGGTTGATGTCGGGACGTTGTATATATGCTAGTTGCGTGGTAAACTCTGCTTGCGCGATGCAGGATTTTGCGTGACGTCAGTGTACCGCGTAGTTCGCATGTGGCGATGTTGATGCCGTTACATCAGTCCCCTCCGGAGGCCGGATGTCGATAGTGGGCGGAGTCATGTATCTTGCGATGCTTGCCAGTGCCAGTAGAGGGTTCCAGTGAGTCGGAACCGGGTGTCGCATAGTTCTCGGTGAGTCGGAACTGTCTGCGGTGATTCCCCAGTGAGTCGGGGTGGCGCTGCATTATGCTCCAGTGAGTCGGATGTGGTACAGCGCCGGGTTGAGGCTGACTGCTGGCGTCGACAAGGGGGCCTAAAATGGACGCTTTGGCAGAATCATAATATGATCTGCGTACAATTCATATCCCGCAATTCACCTGTTTGACAGTTTTGTATGGAGTTTTGTAAAATAGTCCACAAATTATGAATTTTATTGAAGTCTAATGTCAAATAGCAGCTGTCAAACAGATGAATTGCAGTACATTATGATTCTGCCAAAGCGTCCATTTTAGGACCCCAGGAGAGGTATAGTGTTCTCTGCTTGTGAACCGGCCGAAAGTGCAGTGTGCTGTGTCAAGGTGCTGGAAGCTGTGGGTGATCACCAGGAATGCGCGTACGCTGCATGCTGGTGGTCAGGATACCCGTTGAAGCCGTGGGTGTTGGCTGGCTGTGTGACTCGCCGCTGGAAAGCTTGAGGAAGTGATGATGATGATAAAATACTGGTATTCAACTGCATTCGTTGGGGCAACATAGTTGGGAAATGTCTAGGTAGATGATGATCTGTCTCTAAAGTTTTTTTTTTTTTCGGATACAATCTCTAAAGACTTCTTATACCTGAGGGAATACTTTGTTTAACCAATTGAGCCCTGTGACTGAGCCCTGTGACATAAGTCAAGTACCTGTCCTTATCTTAATGGCCGTCAGATTTATTGCCCCTGCTGCCAATGTAAACAAAGAAAGTCTCAAGTGATTTCTAAGAGCATAAACATGCTTTTTATTATTTTAATGTAATTAAGGTTGTGTGTTATGTCTAAACTTTTGATTGAGTAGAAATCTCCCTAAGCTTTAGACTCAAAAGCTTTTAAGGTGTCAACTAAAAAAACAAAAGTAATTTATTAAACTCTTGTCCTATGTAGCTTTGGGTCCGCGAAAAAAGAAAAATGTGATATCTGAAAAAACACATTTAAGGTTCACAAAAACCATTTTTTCAAGTAAGTTTTAACTTTAGAATAAAAAGTGTATCGTTGGTGCCTGCATTAATAAAAAAATAATTGTATCACTGACAATTTACATTAAAAACAAAAAAAAAAATCGAACGTGCTACGTATTGAGCTCGTAAAAAATATAAAAAATGAACAGTAAAAGTAATTGAAAATTAATTATAAATTAAAATTACACGAAAAGTACGTAAAACTGCACGAGAGTGTATGAAAATGATTTTCACTTCCATTCTCCCCCCGCATGTCAACTGTCGCGTTTCATTCATAACATCCCTGAAAGGTACAATCCTTATTCAGAGTCAAAAGAAAATTGCCTTCGTCATAATATTAATCATGAACTCGCTCAACAAACAAATAAAATGCCGAATAAACAAAACAACATCAATAATGGAATTCACATAAATTAACAGCGCTCTATTCCCTACAAATAACAAACGTTGTATTGAAATAGTTCACAGTTTTATAAATGGAAATAAAAAAAATGGAACAGTCGTAGCTTTAACCTTACCTAAGTAATGATTTAAAAAAAGATTGATATTTATTCTTCTGACCACGTTTAAGGACGCGCGGCAGCTATCAATGGCCAGCATCAAAATTAAAAGGATTCCCTTTTCCTTCATAATTTTCTCAGCTCCACAAGTTCACACAACTTTCTCCCCAGTCGGTCCGGGACCGTCGCGCTGAATGGTCGCGTCTCGTGTTCCCGTGTGCACCAAAAACAGTATTGTGTATTAAACATAAATATTGTGTGAAATAACTGTGTTCATAGTGAGTCTCTATTTCTGTTAATTGGATTTTCTTATCGGTAAGTTGATTTTTAGTTATCTTTTTTGATATTATCGTGTTTTTGTGGGGGTACCTGTTGATTTTCGGATGGCAACATGATATAAAGTGGGTATTGAAAACAATACATTACGATAAAGCAGACCTTAGAACACAAAGATTCTTTGACATTGTTATTCTGTTTTTAATCTGTGATTTATTACAAGTTACAACATAACTTTTTTAATTTTAGCGTTGCAAGCATATCTGCCGATATTGATCCAATTATTTTTATGTTATTCCTTTTAGGGGTCTGTAGTGATTCTGAAGAACATTAAAACGTTGCTTACAACAAACAACTTACGACTTATTTTATACTACCTAATTGGCCAAAAGTTTGATGACAGTGGGTAAAAAAAATGTACGAAAAATTTCTCGTCTGTCCTTCGTTACTTACTTACCTAATAAGTAATTTTCGCGATAATTTTTAGCAGGTAGGAAGGTCTTCTAAAGAAAATATCTGTTATTGGAGGACATAAATTGAAATTATTGTTTGAACTTCTTATAATGTGTCTTGTTTAAGACTCAGATATATGCCAGTGACCTTAAGTGGTTAGCTTGCGTATTTTGTACTGTAATAGCAAACGCCCACCAAGGAGCGCTGTTCCCAATTTGACGCATTATTAATTTATTATACACAAAACAAAAAGTATTTTAATAAAACGCTTATACTAAAAGATCAATAATTTAATTATCTTTAAATTGTTGAAGGTTTCAGAAAAATACGCTTGGTAGATTTTGCGCCATTCTCAGTTTTTTATCCGCGTTAGACATAACTTTACAAATTAATTTCACTATGTAATATATACATAATCTAAGATATTCACACATTAAGTTATTGAAAACATGCTCTAATTTAACATATTTGTTTTTCAAATCATTAACACTACTCGTTTAGACGTGATCTTCAGTATAAAATCATTAAAAGTCGGCTATCGTCGCCTTAAGAAGGACCTCTTGTTTTGGTGTATTTACTAACACAATAGAAGAACCATTATAGAAAATTTGACAAATATAATGTCGTATTTCTGAGAATGCTGGTTAACCTGTAATTGGCGACTGTGTAAGTCCGAGGCCATTGTTACCTATTGTAGTAGGTACTGATACATTATTATATACCAACAGAAGATGCTGTTGGTATATAATAAATAAAATGTATTATGTGTAAAGTGTCTGTTTGTAATGTCAAAATAACATATTTTTACTAAATGCATATGAAAGTACAATATCTATCCTACGGTAATAATATTTATTTATATTATTTTTTTTTTTTCTTTCCGGCTAATCTCCGAAACGGTTGGACAGATTTTGACGGGACTTTATTTGGCAGATAGCTGATGTTATAAGGAGTAGGTAACTTAGGCTACTTACTCAGGCTTTTATTTTAGAAATAGCAACGCGGGCGAAGCCGCGAGCAGCAGCTACTAAATAAATGACTAATGAATATTTATTTATTTTATTAGGTTCACCAACAATTGATTACACTGATACAATCACATAATACATTAAAAAAAATAAAATAACAGTGCATCAGTTACTTATAGGTAAACACCACATGCATAAAAAATGGATTAGAGAAATAAGCTAACTTACTTAGTAATAAGCGCACAAGAAAATTGGTAACATTGGTAAAAAGTTACTTATAAATGAAAATAAATTTATGAAATTCTGATAAAAAATTATTAATTTGGTAAAATTGAAAAAACATATCTTCTTTGACCATTATAACATTGGTAAAATTGATAAGAATTACTTAGATAAACAATGAAAATTATAAAAATTGATACATTATTGATAAATCAAAAATTAAACCAAGCAAATTCATAAAGATTATTAACATGATGAAAACAATATTAATAAATGATAAACAAAAAAATTAAATGGAATAAATTAAATTGATAACATCTGTAAAAATAAAAGATAAAATTGATAAATTGATTACATTGGAACCTGTCACAATTCATAATTATACTTAATTAGGATTAGGCGTTGCTCGGTAAATGATTAAGGATAGCTTTCTGTTTAGCAAGAGAGTCAAAGTGGAGATCAATAACATCACTGTAGCCATTTACTGCCTTACACATTTCTTTCAAAAGGCGAATTTGCTCCCAAAACAGTTCTTCTAAATGGTGGACAAAGGGGCGCGATGGCACTACGCGGGATTCTAGAGGGTGCACGAAAATTGAAAAGTGCAAGCTAGCTGGGACTGTCTAGTTTATGCTTAATGATTTTATAGGCAAACATTACATCAATTAGGTGTCTACGTTTTCCCAGAGAAGTCGTGAAAATGCTCAAGTCTTTTATTGTAAGAACTTTATATTAATGATTTACCAGATTCAATAAACTATGATAGTGTCCTATTTGCTGATGATATTTCTGTTATAGTCCCCAATAAAAATACAATTTCAACTCATGAAAATAAAATACACGAAGCTGTAAAGTCTGTAATAAAATGGCTTGAATCTAATAACCTACTCGTATGTGTAAATACAGTTAAAACAAAATTCATTAAATTTCGAACGTACAAAAGCAAACTCTCCGATAGTATTAACATTAAAATAAAAGACAAAGTAGTAGAAGAAACAGAAAGTATTTAATTCTTAGGTATAACTCTAGACAAATTTTGTAATTGGAAACAACACATTAACAACGTATGCAGTAAACTAAATAGTAGTAGTGTATGCATTAAGAAAACTTCGTATCGTGTCCGACGAAAAAACAGCCCGTATAGCATATAGTGGGTATGTTGAATCAATATTAAGATACGGACTAATAATATGGGGCAATTCAACAGACAGTGATAAGACATTTATTGTACAAAAAAAATGTGTAAGAGCTATACGCGGTGTCGGTCCACTTGAATCTTGCAGGCCTTTATTAAAAAAACTAAAACTTTTGACCTTAACCGGCATTTATTTGTTTGAGGTATCGGGTTTCGTGAGGAAACATAATTAATTATTTAGATTCAAAGGTGACAACTATACCAAATAGAGACCAAGAGATGCAACAAAAAATTTAGTTCCTTTTTGTAATACAAGTTTAAGTAAAAATAATGTTTATCATATGTGCATTACAATTTTTAATAAATTACCGAAGATCTTAAGGGAGCTCCCATTTAAATATTTTAAAATTAAACTACGAATTTTTTACGAGATTTTTTTTTTTTTTTTTATAGTTTACGAGAATTTCTGCAATATAATGAAAAAAAGATATTTTAAGTTTCCTGTAGTTTAATTTCCTGTATGATGTGTTGTGTGATTAATATTTTAACATGTCTTTTGTTACCTAAAGAAAAAAATATTATTTTAAGAATTTAAGTTTTGTTATGAGTGTATATTTTATTGTAAGTAACTTACAATTTATCATTACTTAAAAATCCTAATAGATCCTATTAGGTATTAATGTAAAATTAATTTGCATGCCCTAAACAGGCAAAATATGGACTGTACATATACCACCAACTGTTACAACTGGTAATACCTATATTTTATGCAAATAAATGTTTCTTATTCTTTCTTATTCTTAACGTATTTTTTTGGCGTTACCAAACGCCAAACGTTTGGTGCGCCAAACGGTTTTTGGCGCACCTCGCATTTTCCATTGGAAAATGCGAGGTGCCAAGCGAAGCGTTTCTGGACACGTTCAAGTCGCAATGAATGCGTTGCGTAGTGAGGACGCCAAACTACACTATTATATTCCAGGATGCTGCGAATGAGAGTGTTGTTATAAAGCATTATTCTTGTTCTATTGTGACGAAAGTTTTTGCAAATTCTTAGAACGAACCTTATCATTTTCGAAGCTCTTTTTATAATATTATCGAGATGTGTCGTGAAAGTTAACTTCTTGTCAAACAATACACCAAGGTCCTTTATTATTTCAACTTCATTAATTTTTTCACCGGTTATAAGATAATTGCTGCCTATTGGGATGTTCTTTCTTGTAAATTTAACATGGTAACATTTTTTAGGGTAAAAAAAAAAAGGATTGGAGGACTCAAAACTCAAACTTTTTTAGTTATCATTTATTTATTCAATCAGTAGTACCTACATTTACTTTTTATATATATAAGTTTGCGCAAACATAAACTCATTAGAGTTTTACCGTGCACCAAAATCATCGACCACATAATTTAAAGAATTAAATCAAGCTTAAGTTCTTAATTAAAATTAAACAACTATTATTTATGTATTACTAAACAAACGAGCGAACGTCGGTGACCGAATTGACCGTCCTTCAAATAAAAAGTGGTAAAGGAATGTGACTTAGATTGTTACAGGTTGTTCCTGAAAGTATAATTATTATTATTCATATTCAATTAAACTAATTACATAAAGATATAAATTTGTCTAGATAAACAGTCAAAGCTGTGAACTCGTCGAAAAAAATTGCGTCCAACGGTTGGTCGCAAATGCACGCACAATGACAGCACAATGACGTCACGCGAGTGTAAGACTTAGCTGTCACGCACACGTTACCAGCATAAAGTATATAAAGTTGGCCTCTTTGTTATAGTTCTTTTGCAGCGCGACACTCTATATAGACATACAGGGTGTCTTCATAATGTGCACATATCGAAATGAGGGGCAACTACGCTTAATTTTATCAACGGAAAAAAAATTAAAGAAATAAAAATGTTTGGTCTCTACCTGCTAAAGTATACCTACGTAAAAGTACGTTGCCGAGTGCAAGGCCTTTCTTTAACAGTTCGTAAGAACCGTTGTGATTGAGTTTTAAGCTATTTTTACTTTTAGAAAGCTGATACGATTAGGGATGGGTCGTTGACGGTTTTTCCGTTAACGAAACGTCAACGTTGATTTACAATCGTCAACTAGTCGATCAACTAGTTAAATTCGTCAACGATTTAACTTGCATCGTAAACAGTTCATTCATTGAATTGTTTTTATTCGACGCTGGGACGTTCAACGAGTCTCTTTATCTAATCTGTTGACCCTGATGTAATGTTATTTTAGAAGCAATTTGATTCAATGTTTGTTGGAATTACCGAAAATGTTTGATTGATGGTTTTACGTAGATTACTACTCTGACCTTGCGCGCAACTTGTCACAAACTGTCAATAAAAAAAATAAGGAAGCACACACTTAGGGTTCGTAAACGTATACAAACCAACTATACTCCATTTGAAATAAATTTTGACATTTATAAACTTGTTTACAATCCTTTCAACCGATTTTGACTTCTATTCCGTAGACATACGGATGGCATTAAAAGCAAAAACGTGGTTACAATACCAAATGTTTATTACAGCTGCCATTTGTCATGCCACCACGGCAATAGAAGTCAAAATCGGTTGAACGGACTGTAAAAAAGGTTTATTTAAATGTCTAATCTTATTTCAAATGGAGTATAGTATGAACCGGTTACTCCCGGGTGGCACGAGCGGCGTACGCCATTTCACAATATCGTCATACTTTTCAAAATAAAATATTTCAAAAATCAACTCTTGTATACTTACGTTACTGAGTTCAAATTCTATGACATGACCGTCGCTCGCAATCTATGATGTTATTTTGAATGTAAGTTTTTTAATTTACAGTTCGCTGTTTGCGTTCTCGCATTGTCAAATCAGTAAATGAGTTAAATTCATAAACGTCGTTGACGAATTCAACTAGTTGATTCAAAAACAGTTAACGTTAATTCGTTGATTGGAGATCAACGGTTGATTCAACTAGTTCGTTGATTCAACGCCCATCGCTAGATACGATGGAGAATAATTTAAAGTAATAAAAAAGGGTAGGGCTTTTATTGAGAAATTTTACAATTAATGTAAAAAGTGATGAAATAATATCAGATTATTGTTAAAAAAATACATTAATTGTCAATTAAGGGGAAAGTTTTTGTCCTTAGTTTTTATTTTATGAAGACGCCCTATTATTTCCAGTCATTATTGAGTTGGTTTCATCGTGATAGATCGTTGAGTTTAAAAGTTAAACTGATTTGTTTACACAGGGGTCACAGCAGCAAACAAGAATTTTAAAAATGCTATAAGTTTTTATTTTTTTCCGTCGATAAAATTAAGCTTACTTTCGGTCATATCGATATGTGCACATTGTGAAGACTCACACTGTATAAATAATTAAAATCAAAGCAATTACAGGCACTTTTGAATTGTCAGGGGGTCGGTCAGCCAGAAAGATGAAGCTAGTTGTCCATTCCAGAGCGTAGTACGTAACTATGGAGAAGAACGGGCAAGAAACTGAAAGCCATCGAATATTGTTATTTCCTGTACCTACCATTCATTTGGTACATTCATGCGAGGAGCTCGTGGAGTTTTGGCTAAGTACTAGTAACAGCAGCACGGGTCGATTCATCAGGTTAAGCTACGCTAAACAGTGGATGGGTGACCATCTTCATCGTATACTCCTTCGTGCCTCAGAAAGCACGTTAAGCCATTGGTCCTGGCTGTCATTAGTGGATCTTTGACAGTCCTTACGGGTAGTCAGAAGCCCAAAAGTCTGACAACCAATGTTACTAAGTGGTATCGTATTACCCAGTAACTGGGTTGTGGAGGTCAGATAGGCAGACGCTCCATGTAAAATACTGTTATAAACCTGCATCCGGTTAGACTGGAGGCCAACTCCAAACGAAGTTGGGAAAAGGCTGGGTAGATTGATTGATTGATATATACAACATATCCCGGAATTAACGCACAACCTCTGAAGGGGTCATTGTACGCATCACTATGAACAAATATTTTTTCGGCGTTTTTCTTCAACGGCTTTGCGCGTTTTCGAGGCACGGAGGAGTCTCGGTATGTAAAGATGGTTACCCATCCACGGACCAACCCGGTAATACCGGTTCTTTTCCGGATAAATTCACTTACTCCGAGCATAGCCCGTTGTGCGACCTTGAATTTGAGGACCAGTCCCACTGTCAGTGTCCACGTTTCGGCAGGACGCACTGGTTGAAGACCTTAGGTATCATTATATTAATACGTGAAGCGAAAATGTACCCCTTTACTAACTTTGTACGAAAATTACGTGGACGAAGGAGTATGAAAGGCACAGTTAAAGTTTATAGGGAAAAGGAGTGCAGAAAGCTAATAATTTTAATAAAGAGTATGCTGATATATTCTATTTTAATATAATATTCATAGGAAATTAAAAAAAAACATTAAGGCCTGCGCAGACGCGGGACTTTTGTCAGTGGACAAACCGCGGACAATTTGGAATCGTATAGAAATCCCGGCATTTTGTCCTACGTGCGCGTTAAATTTCCTTACGATTTAAAATTGTCCGCGGACAAAAGTCGCTCGTCTGCGCAGGCCTTTAGGTACACACCATGCATTTGACAAGCACACATGACTTAAACATAGATATGTGAGTGACAGAAGTCAGAGCTTGAGCATGGAATAAGTAAGTACTTTATAATAGCATGAAATTAGTAAGTACTCTATATATTTTAAGTAGAGGGGGTCGAATTTCGACCAGTGGGCGACCACTAGTTTCATATATTGCATAAACAACGGAATTCGTACATCTGATACACATACATATCTAAGGAAAAGTGTTTCTGTGTAGTTAGTAATCAATCGATAGAGCTTTTTATGTTCAACACAAGCCATAAAACTGAGGGAAAATGGATTAGTGTGTTGTTACACGAGTGCCAACTGAACGGTGCTACAGTGGCATTTTCGGGAGGGATAATAAAAATGTCTTATCGGGTGGGAAAACGCATGTCTTTTCGGCAGAAATTCTGAACGAATTGTAATTTAATAAATAGGTTTAACTTTGTTTTCCGTTAGTGGAACGTTGAAAACAACAGACAAATCGTGCCGGTCTTTACGGTCCTTAAAACTGTATTTACTTACATTTTTAAACGGTCCACTAACGGAAAACAAAGTTAAACCTATTTATTATACAGGGTGATTGGAAGATGGGTGCAAAGCTTTAAGGTGAAGATAGTATAGACAATTTAGAACCATTTAAGCCATGGTTGTCTTGGACGAAGTCTTACCAAATTTTTTTAACCAAATTTTTAATTTTTTTTTCGGAAATTCTCAAAATTTAATGTAAACTGCATAATTATGGCCAAATTGAATGATAAATGAATTAATTTTTTATTTATTTAATTAAAGTCAATGTGTAAACAACCAAGCAAAACATGTTTTAGGCTTCTGTGTCATTAGACATTTTTTTTACAGATATTTAAAGCTCAGAAAAAATAAAAATTTGTACAATACGTCTTTTAAACCTTATTTAAAAAAAAAAACGGAGGGTGCTTTTTTTGTTCAAACCTTTTTGAAGACATGCTTGATAATCGCTCTTTCTTTTGAGGTATCATTTATGCGGATATCTTACAAATTATTGAAATTAGGACCTACAAACCAATTCGAGGGAGAAATTTTAAATTTTAGGCAGTCTAACAAAACACAAAATTTTTGCTTAAAAGAATACTTTATGTGCTCGAAATGATAACATTGTTCAATTCTAAGAATTTTTGGCACATGCAGGAACCAATTGAGGGGAACCCATTGAGGGGATTCTCTAAACAATGGCCACCGAGCGCGGTGCGACGGCATTTCCAGGTAGAACGCCCAATGAATAGCAAAAAGCGATAAGAGTTGGTTTTTACAGCAAAATGGTCTTAGTTACTGAAGCAACAAAGTCGTTTTTCTTTATTCAGGATCAGTCGGTCTGTGATGAAGCCGTTACATCTTTTACTTATTAGTCAAACTACTGCCCTTGTGAGTGGACGTTGTCGTGTTGATTCACAATTTACCGTGTTCAGTTGTAGCCCTTTGCGTTCCTGCACGTGTTGTTTGCGTTAGTTTTGAACTTTTTTGTTTCACCGTGTCCAGTCGTAGCCTCGCGCTCCTGCACGTGCCTCCTGCATTTTTGACTTAATTGTGTTGAGTTGACATTTAGTGCGCTCCTACGCCGTTTTTCTTAATTGTTAAGTGACTATGGCTACTTTTTCCAATCAAGAATATGCGGATATCGTATTTAAGTACGGTAGAGCAGACGGCAATGGATCTTTGGCGCGACGGATGTATCAAGAGCGCTATCCGAATCGCAGGATACCGAATGTCCGAGTGTTTTACAACACGTTTCGTCGTCTTGCCCAAGATGGGTTTCACCGCGTGGAACCTGGAGTCAACCCGGGCAGACACGAAACTGCCGTCGACGAAGACATTTTAGCAGCATTTCAAGCGGATCCTACTACCAGTACTAGAGCAGTAGCTCGAAATTTAAACATTTCTCAATGGAAGGTGTGGCATACAATGCACCAAAATGATAAGTATCCGTTCCATGGCAGGAGTGTGCAAGGTCTAGTAGAGCAAGATCCTCAAAGAAGAATTCAGTTCTGCCGTTTCCTCCTCAACAGAGACATCGAAGATGCGTGGTTTCTGAAATCAATCTTGTGGACGGATGAAAGTAAATTTTCAAGGGAAGGTATTACAAACTTTCACAACATCCATGAATGGGCTGACGCAGACAACAATCCACATTTTAAGAAGCAGGTGTCATTTCAGATGAAATTCTCTGTGAATGTATGGGCTGGAATAATTGGCAGAACATTGATTGGGCCCCACTTTTTGCCTGATCCATTGAATGGCGAAAATTATTTGCAATTTCTGCAAATTGATTTACCACTGCTGGTAGAGGAATCAGGTGTCCCGATCTTCGAAAGAGACCGAACAGTCATCTTTCAGCAAGACGGCTGTCCAGCGCATTGGACTTTAAATGTAAGGGAACACCTCAACAATTGCTTTCCTGATAGCTGGATCGGCAGGGATGGACCCATCCCTTGGCCCGCTCGCTCCCCAGATCTGACCCCGTTGGACTTTTTCGTGTGGGGCCGGGCCAAGGAACTGGTGTATAACAACATAGAAATAAACACTAGAGAAGAATTGATACAAAGAATAAATTCAGCGTTTGAGACAATGAAGCAGGAGATGATGTTGAAAATAACGACTACAGAAGTTAGAAGACGGGGCCGTGCTTGTATTAGGAATCACGGCCGTCATTTTGAACATGAAAAATAAGTAATTTTAATTCAAATGTTGTTTTAATTAGTCTGCCTAAAATAAAAAATTTCTACCTCAAATTGGTTTGTAGGCCCTAATTTCAATAATTTGTAAGATATCCGCATAAATGATACCTCAAAAGAAAGAGCGATTATCAAGCTTGTCTTCAAAAAGGTTTGAACAAAAAAAGCACCCTCCGTTTTTTTTTTAATAAGGTTTAAAAGACGTATTGTACAATTTTTTTATTTTTTCTGAGCTTTAAATGTCTGTAAAAAAAATGTCTAATGACACAGAAGCCTAAAACATGTTTTGCTTGATTGCTTACACATTACTTTAATTAAATAAATAAAAAATGAATTCATTTATCATTCAATTTGGCCATAATTATGCAGTTTACATTAAATTTTGAGAATTTCCGAAAAAAAACTTAAAAATTTGGTTAAAAATATTTGGTAAGACTTCGTCTAAGACAACCATGGCTTAAATGGTTCTAAATTGTCTGTACTATCTTCGCCTTAAAGCTTTGCACCCATCTTCCAATCACCCTGTATTACAATACGTTCAGTAATCGTTTTCAACTAATTAATGTTGCGCCATAAAATTGGCACTTGCTCGAAGTTTTTAAAATTGAATGGAACATAATACCGAGTTAAGGAAAGCCTTTGATTATTTATATGTCTAGATCAGTCAGACCAGACCAACTTTGTTATGCTGGTGTGCGTGACAGCTACGTCTTACACTCGCGGCACGTCATTGAGCTATTCATTGTGTCGTTCTAGTGCGTGCATTTTACGTCAACAGTCGGGCCTGGGTCCTTATCAAACGGCGAGCTACCCATCGCTCACTGTCCGCAAGCCCGCGCCTACGGTGGCCGGGAATCGGCCTGCAACTCCCGACGCCCGGGGCGTTTCCTGCGGCGGCTAGGGCATAAGGGCGCGGATTTTGCCTCTCCCTCACTCGTTTCGCCTCCGCCTTCGCGAACATTACTGCTTCGCAGAAAGAGGTGACGGCCTCCCAAGCACTCTTACTCCGAACCATGGCCTGAACCAGGGCCGGACGCGAGAGATTGGCGCCGCCGATCGCCTCCGTGAGGACACGGCGGTGCTCCGCCCAAGCCGGGCAGACCTCCACCGTATGCTCCACCGTGTCCTCCGGGCGATCCACACAGTGGTGACACCCGGGCGTTTCCTCCCCGCTTTATCCTGAACAGGAACCTCCCGAAACAACCGTGTCCAGTGAGGGCCTCAAGTGAATGGTGAGGGCCGTGGCGCCTCTCTAGCCACTTTTTAAAGAGAGGACTTATCAGCACAATTTTATTGTGGTGTGCCCAGCTTTGACTGCCTATCTAGACATATTTTTACCTTTGGATAAAGCTTATTCTCACATGTGGAAGTGCCACCAGGTGTTCCTAAAGATAATGGATACATTACGTTAATAGCGCTGTACACTTTGTACACCGTTGCATTTCGTCATGTCAGCGTCTTTCACTTATCCGTTTTATGGTAAGGGTGGCAAAATGAGTTCTGTTTTATTTTCAAGTTGAATTTATAAACATAGATACCTTGATGTCTGTCTGTGACCCCCCCCCCTCCTTTTGGGGTAGGCCTATGAAACGCAGTGGACGTCTTTCGGCTGAAATGATGATGATAACCTAGATGTCTAACATAGAGCATATTCGTCATTTCAGCCGAAAGACGTCCACTGCTGGACATAGGCCTCCCCCAAAAAGAGGGGGGATTTTCCATAATCGCCACGCTTGGCAGGCGGGTTGGCGATCGCAGTATGGTTTTAAAAATGCATAGAGGACGCTGCTGCCCTTTCTCTAGTAAATCCCTTAGTCGCCTTTTAGGACACCCATGGGAAGAAATGGGATGGTGCTATTCATTACGTCCGGCACCAAACGGATTAAAGCGTATAATCTAGCATAATCGTCCCATAAAATTCCAACTGCTGGGACATGGCTTGAGGGGCTTGTGTGTGGCTCAGCCGCACGGGTCGATCGACCAGATTAAGCTATGCTTACCGCGGTTGGTCCGTGGATGGGTAACAATCTTTATATACCAAGACCCCTCCGTGCCTCGGAAAGCACGTAAAGCCGTTGCTCCCGGCTGTCGTTCATGGATCTTCGACAGTTGTTACGGGTCGTCAGAAGCCCGTAAGTTTGACAACCAGTCTTACCAATGGGTATTGTATTACACAGTAACTGGGTTGTGGAGGTCAGCTAGGCAGTCGGTCCATGTGAAATACTGGTATGCAGCTGCATCCGGTTAGGCTGGAAGCCGACCCTATCATAGTTGGGAAAAGGATAGACAGATGTGACGAGATACTGGGACACAGGCCTCGTTTAGAATGAGGTGAGGAGACGATATTATTAATAGTAAAAAAACTTAACTTAAATACTGTTTTATTGAAGAGTCGAAAGCATTCTGTCAGATAAGTAGGTAGCGAACCTTGCAACGGTTTGTGTATTGTCCTTGACTGATAGATGAAGTATTTTCAGCATCATTGTATTGAAATACTACTGCGGCCCGCGGTTTCACCCGCGTAAGTCTCGATCCCGTGGCAATATCGGGATAAAAAGTAGCCTATATCTTAATCCAAGGTGTTAGCTACCTCCATACAAAATTTTATTAAAATTGGTCCAGCCGTTTGAGCGTGAAAAAGCGACAAACTCACACACTCACGCTCACAAACTTTCACCTTTATAATATTAGTGTGATGTGATATATAATATATGTATAGCAGTGATAGCCTAGTGGTGTGACCGACAGACTGCCAAGTCATAGGTCTCGAGCTCGAACCCAAGGCACGCACCTCTGACTTATCGGAATCATGTGCGCATAATTATATAATTATCACTTGCTTAAAAAATAGTGAAGAAAAACATCATGAGGACACCGGCATGCCTTTTTTTTTTTGTGGGAAATTATAAAAGAACTTCTCCCGCTCTGGGCGGAGCGGGAGGGCGTGTCAGACTTTTACTGACTAAAATCCACCCGTGTTCCTTCAGTTGCCTGTGTGCCAGGGCCACGGCATCCCTTTCGGAATGCCTGAGGGATATTTCTTGACGACATGTGAAGCCAAATCAGAGGCCCATGGGCGGCATAAAAACTCTGACACAGGTTAGTCACTAACGACACGAAAAAGACAAGAGATTGAAAGATCGATTAATCCCTGAGCAAATAACTAATCTTTTTAAGATGTGGAACAAGATGCATCATAATTTAAAGTCAATTAATGAACAAAGCTATTTGTAGCCGACATAAAGGGGAGGAATTTCACAAAGTGAATGACTTTTCCACTATCCCCGGTAATTATTAATGTTTGGCAAAGTTTACAGCAGTCGCCCTCGAAAGCTGCATCGATGACGTCTGCTTTTTCCAATTCTATAAACGATTACACAAAAATAAATTTCACAAAAAAAGTTTCACAACTCAATTTCGAAAAGAGAATTACCTATAGAAATTGTAAAATTAAACAGAATCAAATACCTTTGAAACTGAACATTATTTTTTGTCGTGTGAGTACGGTTTTCAGATTTTTAAAGTCAGTTTTGAAATAACATATAGTTTAAACCACGAATTGGCAAACGTAAGGTAGGACGCCCTCAGGCTAGGTGGAGCGACGATCTTCGCAGGGTGGCTGGTGGCAGCTGGATGAGAGTTGCCGAGAATCGAGCTGAATGGCGTGCAATTGGAGAGGCCTATGTCCAGCAGTGGACTGCTATGGGCTGATGATGATGATGATGATGATAGTTTAAACATAATAAACATAGGCTATATATAGCATTTTTTTATTTATCTTTTTCCGCTCTGGGTGGAGCTCAGACTTTTACTGACTAAAACCCATCCGTGTTCCTTCAGTTGCCTGTGTTTCAGGGCCACGGTATCCCTTTCAGAAAAACCCGCAACCCTGGCAGGTTCCCACTCACTGCTGGAACACACATAGGCCTCCTCTCTGTGAGAGGGAGCGGGCCGTAATGCACCACGTAAGCACAGTGCGGGGTGGTAAATGTCATATATCTTTTTGACTCTATAGGACACGCCGTTTTCCAAACGATGTTTTCCTTCATCGTGATTACATAATGGCTTGTTCCAAAACTGGAGTTTTTCTCAACAGATATACCTAGGTACTCGTAACGTAACATCGAATGGAAGTTACGTTACGAACACACTCACAATATTTGTTCACGTTAGACGAGCCAAATATTGACACACTATGTTTTCACAAGTCTTGTCGATGTATCAACGGTTATCGATGTGAAGTTCCTGAATGCGTGTTGGTACTGGCTTGGCATAAACAATTTTTTTTTTTATGAGTGTTTGTTTTTAAATGTTGCAGCATCGTGCTGCGATCTGAGATCTTTTGACCTCGTACAGGACTTTCTGTTTTTATTTGAATTTTACTTTGTTTTTTTGTTGATGTGTGTTTTAGTTTAATTTGTGATCTCTGGTGCGAATCCCAATAAATAAAGTCCATTTCACGAAAGAACTCCCGCAGACGTGGCGCTGCAGGCATGGGTTATTTTAGGAATGTTGCTAACTTAGCGTATAATAATAATTAGTTCCACTTATTTCCGCGGGACTTCTTTCGTGAAATGGACTTTACTTTTTATTTCTTTTAATACTATTCCTAGTACCCAGGCTTTGTGAATGTGTTGGGTATTTTAGTATTGCAACACGAACATTAAAATCTAATTAATTATTCATCTGTGGTAACACAAACCCCTTCCCCACAAACCCCTTGTGACACTGGTCCAATACACACGTGAATATGAATTATCCGCCGTTTTATATATTCTTCCTCGGCACCAACGCTACCAGCACCTCATCAGCAACCATCTTACCACTTAGCATCCACTTACACCGCTGCAGAGAATGTGATGCTGAACAGATCATCCTCCACTTGCTGAAATGTCCTAAGTGTCCGCACACAAGCACCTTTCAGGATCTATTGAACGCCATTGACGCTGCATGACCACCTACTGGGGCCGACTAATCTGAAAAATACCATTGACTCGAAAGAAATGAAGAAGACCTAAGCTTTGTCTTAACTCACCTGAGTGTCAAGACGCCAAGACCATGTTTAAAAAAACCGGCCAAGTGGGAGTCGTACTAGCGCACGAAGGATCTATAAAAACGGCAAAATAAACACCCTTGGTTGTATGGAAGCCTCCTTATATATTTATTTTATTCTGATTTTTAGTATTTGTTGTTATAGCGGCAACAGAAATACATCATCTGTGAAAATTTCAACTATATAACTATCACGGTTCATGAGATACGGCCTGGTGACAGACAGACAGACAGACAGACAGACGGCGGAGTCTTAGTAATAGGGTTCCTCTGGATTCGTTTGGTATTCAAAAAGAAACCTACGGGAGAAGATAGGCAGATAGATATTAAACATAACAACACATTGTGATCATTAGTTACATCATTCATGTTGAAATTATACATGTGAGAACGATGCAGAACGTTTTAACAACGAAGCGTGCGTAATAAAAATATATAAAAAAAAACTATACAAAAAATAAATAAGCCGTGGCAGCTAAGAGATGACTTGAAGTCCCTCTGACGGCGCCATTTCACGAACTAGATGCACGGATTAGCACCATTCAGATCAACCATTTTTAAGGGAGCTAAATCAATGACGTATTATATATAGACACGTTATTAACCAACATCTCGGCGCTTAAAAACGGCGAAAATACTAGATAACTACCTACTTATACGCGTAAAGAAAGGGAAAGAAAATATGACACCGTACGGCGGGATGCCTGTTGCTAGAGGGAGATAAATAAACATCTTCAGTTACGTCACAGGATAATAACGTCACGTGACTACTAACTTCATGCGCCGGCCGCCATTAGACGCAGCGTCGGCGTCGTACAAAATAAAATAAAATAATGTAGTTTTGTAAACTTACGCGTGAAATGACACATTTTTGTCTTTAACTTTTGGGGTATAATTTGTACATCCTCTGAAAACACACGACGGCATGTTTTCTTTATGTTTTGCACAGGTTTTCACACACGATATAAATTAAAAACAAACATAGCGTCGCGCGACAGGTTAGTGCGTGACTGAGCGCAATGTGGCCAATTGGCTTCATTTCATGTTGCCATTTTAGAGTGCGGACAACGTATCTATAGTTTTATACATCATTGAGCTAAATTATCCAACACACGCGCTACCATCAGCGAGACATTTGAGTGAGCGTGACATACTCCCATCCTCAGGCACAATCAAGTCAATGAAAGACGTACCCAGGAAAGCTTTATAGCAGATAGATAGTGCTCACACATGTGCTATGTGCAGACGCCACCACATCAAGCTACTACAATCTGTCAAATTTCTTTAATAGATTTTCAACTTTATCCCTACAGCATAAGGTTCAAGGTTGATTGGGGATATTTTACAGTTTCGGGTAGCTGGCGTCTGTACAATTAGTATACTATGCTGGTCCTTCAAATTTGGTCCTTCGAGGCGAATTATTAGATCCTGAACTTGCCTTAGAACATGAATGTCGCACTCCATTACTTTATTGGTGAAAGCATTAGCATTATTTATTATTCAAAACTAAAGTGAAACGGTTATAAATTCTGTAACTGGAAAAATATATTGGGATACCTACTTAAGTAGAGCTTATAGCTTTAAGAGCTTTTGAAGAGTTTTCAATAAGAGTTTTGTAATAATATGTTTCATAATATAAAAAGTTTTGTGGTAAGTAAATTATTTTTTCAATATCATTCGAAACTTAAAATAAGTTTCACAAAATAATGAAGGGTATTGCCACAGGAGCAAATCTCCTTTTCTCATTTAGATACCATCTTATGCGTGTTCCCTGCGGTTTGGAAATTTTAGGTCAAGTCCAGGAGTTCAACATTTGTTTCAGATTTTTTCTGCATTGTTAGTCAGCCAAAATCAAATCAAAATCAAAAGTCATTTATTCAAACTAGGCTGAGAATCAGCACTTTTCGAACGTCAAAAACTACATGAGACAGTCCCCCAAAAACGCCCGCCCACCATTCACCACTTCCTAGAGCTTTAGCTGGGAAGAAGAAGTGGCGCAACAAACTCCCCAGCAGCACAGCTGTCTGTTCACATATAAAACTTGAATCTATACAATAAAATGTAAAATAATTTGCATTACGCAACACAAAACATTAATGGTAGATTATTAACCAAGGGGATAAAGCAGTGCCTTCTGTAGCGAGGGATTTAAGTTCACCCAAGACTAAGACAGCTTTATCACCGAGGAAAATACTCTCGTACCATTTGCGAAAAAATTAACACAATAATAATATAAGATAAGCATTTATTAAAAATAATGACAATTAAAAGTAAAAGTTAACATTCGAAACATTGGTCCAATTATTGATAGAGAGAGTTACATTTTTGTTTGGTACATTTATTATTGATGAATTGATTTGAAGAAAACAAAAACGCGGCAAATTCCTAGACTAATATTTTTTTGTCGGAAAAGCAAAGGCATCAAGCTCATATGGCCTCGTCGGTTTTCGTAATTTTATTTAATAATCATAACTGCATAATAAATGCGTATTCCTTTTTCAAAAAGATGTATAATGCTTTATAAACAAACTCAATGGTGTAAACACAGATGTAGTTCAATATAAATTTCGGTAAGTATTCCAAATTTAAATCACATTCTCCCCCTAGAGGATGAATGAAATTCAGTACAATTTTCTTTCCCTGTTTTTAACAGATTAAAAATGACTATTGTTATGTTCGCTTTTTGTGGCTTAAAATGTCACTTTTTTGAGCAAGTGGTACGAAAATTAAATTATTTGCCTTATGTTAGCTAGCACACACCACTATACTCCAGCTATACTACAGCCAGAGTCCAGATCGATATATTTTATTTATTAAACATTTGGTAGACTTAACAGGTCAACCAGTGGCGTCTAAAAACAAGTTACATTTTCGTAATATACAGTGTCTGTATACGGTGTGGCGAAAATTAAGGGTGTGGTACAGGGGAGTCCCTTTCTTCTCCTAAAATTGTTTGTCCGAAAATCATTATCCATAACACGTTTGCTATAAACGTCAGTAACCATAATGTTCAAAAATTCGAAATTTTGTTTTACATAATTATCTTTACTTCTAAAACTATTCAGTCATAATATAGAGTACTATAATAATTGGATCTCCTAATTTTGCATGAAATAAAGTGATATGTCCTAACTATTGTATTATATACGGTGTATTATTCCGAATGTCCATTTATATTAAAATTGTTTGCTGCATTTGCTAAACATTTGGTTTTAGTAACAGAAACGAATCGCTGTAAATCCGACTCCACGCAGTCTTGTATACCCCTAGAGTGTAAATAAAAATCGCGTAGGCGCGGAGGGGCGAGGCGGCCCGCGTGTTGAAGAGCAGGTGGGGAGCGTTAAACCATCTGCGACGATAAGCTCGCGTGGGACCGCCGGAGCTCCGCAGCGCCGGAGCCGTGACAGAAACCATGCCTGCTGCATGTTGCATGTTCGCTTGCTGCTGCATGTTTGCTTGCATGCTCGCTTGCATGCTGCATGCTTGCTTGCATACTCAAACATTATTCTGGCCACCAATCACTGAATGTTGGCATCACAGACTAACAAATTGTGAATGGAGTGCATGCGTCCTTGTCGTCCTCATGACATAAAAATGTATTTCCATTTCTTTCTTTTTTCCAACCTCCGAATATGAGAAAACTAGGAAAATAATTGAAATATAATAATAAATCGAAGTATATTTCGTACTTAGATGTGGTATGAGATCCCTTGTGTTTTATTAACTTTGGTATCATAATTGGTACACTTTCTAAATACACACGATGGCATTTTTTTAAGTTTTTAGCTGCTTCAACTAAGCGTATAAAGGCTTCTACATACCGGGGCGACTTGTCGCGCGACGCGACGCGACACAAAGTCACCGCTCGTCCCGCGACGCGCGGGGCCTTTGTGCCGTGTCGCGTCGCGCGACAGTTCGCGCTGGTATGTAGAAGCTTTTACTCGTCGCCATGCGTGTCGCAGACTAAAGTCAATACGTCCCAATTAGGACGTTTTCGAGTCTTCACGATTGCGCGCTCACAACATATCTGTTCAATATAATATCATTGCACTCCCCTTGCTAAAACCTCCGTGGCAAATGGTAACTGCAGACATTTTGTTAGGTAATTGATTTCTGTATCCACCAATTACAATTGTTGAAGGCTAGGCATTGAACACCTAATGCTTATTACTATCCATTTCATAACATACATAACATAACATCACGCCTCTAATCCCCAAAGGGTTAGGCAGAGGTGCACCTATAGTATACCCTAATTTAGCCAGTTAGGTTAAAGTCCCATGTAATAGGGAGCGAGGTTATTGCTGGGCACAAATTCAGACTCCGGGCTGCTACTATGAAATTCTAGATGGAAAAACCAATAACATTTTGCTCGATCCGGGAATCGAACCCAGGACCTCATCTCAGCAGTAACGTTAGCGACAAATAGACCATAGAGGCAGGCAACCAAAAGGTGTAGTAGTTATCTTATACCTAAAGGTCCATGTAAAAGGAGTTGTCCATGCAAATACGGCGGGCAAACTTACCACATTACATAAATAGGTAAATTGAGCCCTTTCTAGGAAAGGCATCTTTTAATAAAATTGAATTTTGGGAGGTGGTCCTTCTGGGAAGTTGCCGTTTTCCGTAGGTAATCTTTTTAGTAGTTGGTCCTTTAGAGCTGAAGAGTCGTGTTATTGGAATGGTCTTTTGCCAACCTTATTTTATAAATTATTAGTTTTGCCCACGGCTTTGCCCGCGTGGTGTTCGGAAATTATGCCACGGAAACATTACCTACAGTAGATATGATTTCAAGACATATTTTAATTTTAATGAAATGCCCAATTTAAATAACATATTTTATTGTTAATAATATACCGGTCAAAACAGTTTCGGAAATAACAATGAATTTTTTATCAAATTATGAAAGACAAAAATGGTTGCTGTGCGTCATCCTTAGAAGATAGACATGCCTTCGCTATTTTGTTGATCTTTTTAAGACGTACTGTGTAGAACATTAATTTTATGTAGGTATCTCTTAGTGCTTGGCCACACTGGCAGCGCGGTGCGAGAGCGACGCGGGTGCGGGAATACGCGCGATTGTGCCTGTTCGCAGTCGACCGCGCGACAACGCGCGCGGTCAGGTCGAACTAGTTTGAGATCCCCGCTCCCGCGCGGGTTGTCGCTTGCCGCCCGCGCACTCACTGCGGCCACTTGTATGAACGAGCTATGACGCGAGTTGCCCGCGTGCTCCCCGCGCCAAGTAGCCCACGCCACTACCCGCGCCCGCGTGCCCACTATGGACGCTCAAATGAAGTTCTTATGTTTGATTACGTCGCGCCGCGCCCGCCCCGCGCCCGCGTTTGCAGTCTGGCTTCACACTTACGGTTTACGCGGCTCACGAAGCTGCCAGTAGGCATGATTTTTTCCAACATCATCAACAATAATAGTCACATTTCAGCCAATTTAAACAAAACCTTAAAGAATTATACACCAAAACCTCCCTCATGAATCACTCCATCCGTCAGACAGACAGACATACTCACGCGGCGGGGGACTTTGTTTAATAATTTATGTAAGGAAGATTTTAAATGTCGAACCCCAGGGGAGATTACAACTTCATGGCGACACGGAGAGTGCTATTGTCACAACCCAGTGCTGGGCACGCCACAATTGCGGCGATAAGTCCCCTCTTTGAGGAGTGGCTAGAGAGGCGCCACGGCGTCCTCACCTTCCACCTGACGCAGGTCCTCACCGGACACGGTTGTTTCGGGAGGTTCCTGTTCAGAATAAAGCGGGAGGAAACGCCCGGGTGTCACCACTATGTGGATCGCCTGGAGGACACGGTGGAGCATATGGTGGAGGTCTGCCCAGCTTGGGCGGAGTACCGCCGTGTCCTCACGGAGGCGATTGGCGGCGGTGATCTTTCGCGTCCGGCCCTGGTTCAGGCCGTGGTTCGGAGCGAGAGTGCATGGGAGGCCGTCACCTCCTTCTGCGAAACAGTAATGCTGCGGATGCGGATTTTGATGAAATTTGACACATGGGTAGACCATGACCTGGTTTAGAATATAGGATACTTATCCCGATATTTCCACGGAATCGAGACTATTCGGGTGAAATAATCAGTTTTCATTACTAGCACTTACATTATATTATTCCGTGTGGTGCCAGACGTAAAGAATAGCACCACCCCATTTCTTCCCGTGGGTGTCGTAAAAGGCGACTAAGGGACTTACTAGAGAATGAACAGCAGCGTTCTCTATGCTTTTTTAAAACCATACTGCGATTTCCAACCCGCCTGCCAAGCGTGGCGATTAAGGCAAATCCCCCCCTTTGGAGGAGGCCTAGATGTCCAGCAGTGGACGTCTTTCGGCTGAAATGATGATTATGATATCCTATGACACTCGGCAATACTGTAGAGCTACCCATTAGTGAAAGAATTTTCGGAATCGGATCAGAAAGAAAGAAAAGAAATAAAAATAATTTTCGTACCACTTGCTCAAAAAAGTGACATTCTATGCCACAAAAAGCGACCATAACAATAGTCATTTTTAATCTGTTAAAAACAGGGAATGAAAATTGTACTGAATTTCATTCATCCTCTACGGGGAGAATGTGATTTAAATTTGGAATACTTACCGAAATTTATATTGAACTACATCTGTGTTTACACCATTGAGTTTGTATATAAAGCATTATACATCTTTTTGAAAAAGGAATACGCATTTATTATGCAGTTATGATTATTAAATAAAATTACAAAAACCGACGAGGCCGTATGAGCTTGATGCCTTTGCTTTTCCGACAAAAAAATATTAGTCTAGGAATTTGCCGCGTTTTTGTTTTCTTCAAATACATAAACGTTAAGTTTATTTTAATTTATTTTTATAAATAAGTTAATGTTCTAAAATGCTTATCTCATATTATTATTGTGTTAATTTTTTCGCAAATAGTACGAAAAGTGGAGTATTTTCCTCGGTGATAAAGCTGTCTTAGTCTTGGGTGAACTTAAATCCCTCGCTACACTCAGGACTCGTCTTAAATCCCTCGCTTCACTCGTGATTTAAGTTTTTAACACCCTCGCTACGCTCGGGAGTAAACCTCGAGTCCTTCGTTACGCTCGCGATTTAAATCGTCATCCGCGACAGAAGACACTGCTTTTTCCCCTTGGTTAATAATCTACTATTATAATTTATTGACCCTTTCCACTAAAGCAATTTTTTTTTAAATCGTATATAATATCTAGGGTCATCAGAAACCCGAAAGTCTGACAACCAGTCTTACCAAAGGGTATCGTATTAAGCCTTCTATAGACCGGCGAGACTCGCGACGCGACACAAACGCACCGCTCGTCGCGCGACACGCGGGGCCTTTGTGTCGCGCCGGCGCTGGTCTGTTTTTTTTTTTTTTTTTACTGGTTCGTGGAGGTCAGATAGGCAGTCGATCCATGTAAAATATGGTATTCAGCTGCATCCGGTAAGACTGTAAGCCGACTCCAACATAGTTGCAGATTGATTGTAGACAATTCCCCTCTTCTTTTACACATGCTACACTCAAAGTCGCACACATATTTATCTAGTTTTGTTTAATTTGTAATCGACTGACGTACACAACAATGGCGGTTTCTGGACTACCATCAGTGCTGCCACCTATCACAAGCTTTCATTGTTTAACCCAATGACGTATTATAAATAGACGCGTCATACACGAACATTAGTGCACTCAAAAACAGCGTAAGTCATGATTGTAGCTATATACTTGCGTACAATCATACAGTGCGCGAAGAAAAGGAAAGACCTATACCGATAACTGTTGTTAGAAAGAGATGAACATACATATTTAGTTACGTCACTAGCTGCTGCATATTCATTGGCGCGTACGCGTTGGTCGCAGCAGTCAGGAAAAATGGCTGACTGGCTGTATAAGTACAAAACAAAACAACGTTTTCTTAAAATAAAAAAATACAATAAGTACTTATGCATGAAATGAGACGCTTTTCCGTACTCTCACAGTAGTAGTGTAATTTGTACATCGTGTATAGATACGGGAAGGCATTTTCTTCACAAATAATTGCTGAGAATTGCGAGTGATTGTGGTGTGTAGCCGCGTCACTGGATAGACTAATTTCATGTCAGGCAACTGCCTGGTATTTACCTTGCCAATATTGAGCGCGGGTAACGCATCTAAAGGTAATACATCATTCAAATTATATTCCTTTTTCGAAATACTTAAATGAAAACCGCGGGAATTTAAACACATGTCAGAGGCTTTTCTTTTTTTTGTTCACACGGATCCTCCTATCACTTAAAGGTAGGTAGATTTCCTAAAAGATAAACCTACTTGATCCCTTTAGAATAGCCCTTTTCTCTTTAGTCTTTTATAGAAGGGACTGAAATAAATAATGATTACACATTAAAAAAAAATTTTTTTGATTAAGCAGTATTTTTGGTTCTAGGTAGAAAAAGGAATTTGAAAATCAAAATCATTTATTTTCGTAAATAAGGTACAGATTGTTTTTCAGATTTTCAGACATTGATTTCTTAAAATACGCAAATTTTACTTATTTAATTATTTAAAGGATTTAGAGTCTATGTTCTGCTGGGGAGTTTGTGGCGCCACTTCTTCCCAGCTAAAGCACTAGGAAGTGGTGAAGGGCGGGCTTTTGGGGGGGACTGTCATACGTAATTTTGACGGTCGAAAAGTGCTGATTCTCAGCCTGCTAACTTTTTCCTTTATGCATTTTACATAATAGAAAAGCAATGTGATAAGTACAACTAGAAAATCTAGCACAAAAACTTAGTATATTATTACTTAGCCTAAATATTGTACATGACTAGACATTTGTGGTAAAAAAAACTAGTTTCTGTATTTTTTTTAAATTGTTGTTGTGTTTAGTAGTTACGGAGTTAAGAGGGGGAATGATCAATTTTCATCTATTCTCTTAAATAACTGTAAAACGGTACGGGGTGTAATGTGTACCAAATTTTAACTTAATCGGTCCAGTAGATTCGGAGCAAATTGGCTGTGACAGACACAGGACACAAAAAATCCTTTGTTTTTGAGTAAATAAACATTATAAACAGGAGTGATCCTATAAGGGTTCCGATTTTTATTTGGACGTACGAAACCCTAAAAACATATTTTATTATTAGTTAGTCTATAGATCTTGTGCCTTTCTAGATATTTGTGGTCGACGTTAAACATTTATAACTGAGCCAAGTACTTACCTCGTAAATTTACTTATATGACTGGATAAAGTTACTATTTGACTTACAGCCCGTTAGCGGTTGAAATTGCAACTCGTGTATTATACCACAACTTAAGCGACTAAGCGTAGCTATAGCCTTTTTTTTTTTTTGGGTGGGAAATTATCAAATAACTTCTCCCGCTCTGGGCGGAGCGGGAGGGCCTGTCAGACTTTTACTGACTAAAACCCACCCGTATTCCTTGTATTCCTTCATTTGCCTGTGTGCCAGGGCCACGATATCCCTTTCGGACAAACTCGCAACCCTGGCAGGCATTGGCCCTAACGGACCCCGTCAGTTGCTGCTGATAACTCTTTGAGGCGCGCGTGGAATACAACGCGCCGTCGACCCGGGCCTGGTCCTTATCGGACGGTGAACTACCCATCGCTCACCGACCGCAAGCCCGCGCCTACGGTGGCCGGAAATCGGCTTGCGACTCCCGACGCCCGGGGCGTCTCCTGCGGGGACTAGGGGCGCGAGGGCGCGAACCTTGCCTATCCCTCACGCGTTCCGTCTCCTCCTTCGCAAGCATTACTGCTTCGCAGAAGGAGGTGACGGCCTCCCATGCACTCTCGCTCCGAACCATGGCCCGAACCAGGGCCGGACGCGAGAGATCGCCGCCACCGATCGCCTCCGTGAGGACACGGCGGTGCTCCACCCAAGCCGGGCAGACCTCCACCGTATGCTCCACCGTGTCCTCCGGGCGATCCACACAGTGGTGACACCCGGGCGTTTCCTCCCGCTTTATCCTGAACAGGAACCTCCCGAAACAACCATGTCCGGTGAGGACCTGCGTCAGGTGGAAGGTGAGGACGCCGTGGCGCCTCTCTAGCCACTCCTCAAAGAGGGGACTTATCGCCACAATTGTGGCATGCCCAGCGCTGGGTTGCGACAATCGCACTCTCCATGCCGCCATGAGATCCCGCCGGAGCTCTGTCCGCTGTGCCGTGATTTCTCGCGGCAGCGGAGTTTCACCCCGGCGTTTCGCCTCCTCGCGCCACTCCCAGATGTGCGCGAGGACTTTTGCCTCCAGATCCCATGGCGGTAGTCCGGCAAGGAGGCCCGCCGCCTCACGGGAGACCGTGCGGTATCCTCGGACCAGCCTGATGGCCATGACCCTTTGGGACGCGTTCAATTGGCGGGCTGGTCGCAGCCTTAAGGAACGCGCCCACACCGGTGCCCCGTAAAAGGCCATGGACCGCACGATCCCCGCGTAGAGCCTCCGGCAGGAGGCGTTTGGACCCCCTAGTTTGGGTAGGAGCCCCGGCCCGTTCCAGTCTGGGAGCCAAACGTCGAAAATGCTCCACGAAGTTCCAACGGCTGTCGAGGACGAGTCCCAGGTACTTCATCGTCGACTCGACACCGATGTGAACCCCTCCTGCCGTTATCTGGGAACCCGACAGTGGCGCATTCCGAGGACCATAAAAACACATGGCCTCAGACTTGTGCAAAGCCACCTCGAGTCCCAATTGCCGGATCCTGTTGACGATTGTCGCAACCCCACGTGTCGCCAGTTCGGCTGCCGCCTGATGCGACCTCCCCTGCGCCAGGACCAGCGTGTCGTCAGCGTAGCAGACTACGCTGACGCCGTTAGGGAGGTCAGCACGCAGCACCCAGTCGTAGCCGATGTCCCACAGATGCGGCCCCAGGACCGATCCCTGTGGGACACCGCACGACATCTCTCGCCGGTTCCACTTTCCGTGGTGACCGGGGTAGATGACGGCCCTGTCCGTCAAATAGGCCTCGACCACTCGACAGAGGTAGGTCGGCATCCGGTGATACCGGAGTGCCTCCCTAATGCAACTCCAAGGCAGGGTATTGAAAGCATTGGCGATGTCAAGAGACACCGCCAAGACGACCCCACCCCGGGCAATAGCATCCCCCGTCGTGAGGGCTCGAACGCGCATGATGGCATCCACCGTAGAGCGCCCCTTGCGGAAACCAAACTGGCTGTCCGCCAAATCCGGCCCTACCCGCACCAGCCGCCCGACAAGGCGATCTGCAATAACTCTTTCAAAGAGCTTGCCCACCTCGTCGAGCAGCACGATGGGCCGGTAAGCGGACGGAGAGTCCGCCGGGCAAGCGTAGCTATAGCCTGTATTATGTAGCGCATGGCATTTAGCGGTACATATAAGGCTCGTACAGAAAGGCGCGACCGACGCGACACTGGTGGAACAAATTGTTTGAAAACTTTACGAAAATTGTTCTACCGATATCGGATAGCGATATCGTTGTCGTACTCGTTAGCGATACTGGACCAAAGTGACTAACCAGCACCCCAATTGCGTAACACATGAATTATTTTGAAGTATATTCATTCATTCATTAATTAACTAATTTAATTTTCAGACAAAGTCCATTACATTCTATTAAAAAAATAAAATAAAATCACAATAATATTATACAAACATCAAATAAAATTAAAATACATACTTACACATAACATTCAAATCAAATCAAATATAAAATACATACAAATGTCATTCAACATCTTTAAGAGAAAAAAATATATTATTATATAAAAATAAAATGGTACATTTAGGCAAACATTACAAAAGTCATCAATAAAACAATAATATATACAATATACTACTGATAGTGTATTAAGGCTTCTACAGACCAGCGCGGTTCGCGACGCGACATAAAGGCACCGCTCGTCGCGCGACACGCGGGGCTTTTGTGTCGCGCCGGTCTGTAGAAGCCTTTACGCAATTACTCTGCTGAAGCCCCCTGCTTCTACTCCGAACATAAATCCGAAGTATCGGCCGAATGTTCGGCCGTTGCTTGACTACGGCCGACGATGGCTGACTACGGCGAAAGAAAAAAAAACAACAGTTCATTCATAAGCCAAAGTCAAAAATGTGACTTTAAGTCGGGTAAGGATTATAAGTCAAAAATGGAAAGTATGGAAGTTATAAAACGGCCGAACATTCGGCCAATATTTCGGAGTAGAGACACTGTATTTCTACCGTGCGCGACGGCGATATCGCTTAGATCCGAATAGGCTTTAAATCAAGAATAATGCGCCATAGTCAATGTCTTTAGAGGTCGTGTATTTTAATATTTAATCTATTAGTAAGACAAAGAGAGGACTTCGCCGAAACGAACCGAAGTGGTACAGAACAGACGTTTTGACTCCCTTGGAAAGTAAATTAATTCGGCGTAGGGAGGTCAATCTCTGTAGAATATCGATGTTTATACATATATGTATAATTTAGCTGTTAAAAATAAAACAAATAAGTGAAAAATATATTTTCATGCATGCCAGAAAAACGAATTAGTTTAAAAAGTTTAAAATTCTTAACTTTAATTAAAGTAGTATTGGGGATTCGAGTACCAATAAAACCACTTTTTATTCTAAGACTCTCGTTTATTTGAAGTATTTTAAATAACAATCGATTTTGACACCGTACTATATAACCTATCTCGTCCACAAGTTGAAAACAATAGAAAAAATAACAAAGTAAAAATATGATCAAAATCACAAATCAATCAGGACGTCTACCTGCGAGATCGGGGCCCTCAGGAATGAACCCGTCCAGACTTCGTTCTGTCACTCACTCAGTCCTTTACTTACATTCAATTCGTTCTATTCCTTCTGGCATTCATTACCACATTAACATTAAATTGAAGAACATTGTATTATTTAAAGTCTTTGTTTAGTCTTCCATTCATTGTTTGTTTTTGTTTTAAGGCTTCTACATACCGGGGCGACTTGCCGCGCGACGCGACGCGACACAAAGGCACCGCTCACCCCGCGACACGCGGGGCCTTTGTGCCGTGTCGCGTCGCGCGACAAGTCGCGCTGGTATGTAGTAGCCTTTAGGCTTGTGTCTCTCACCAAAGTGGCGTACTGATCCAAATCCATTATCAAGTTTAATTGTTTTAAACGAACGAATAACTTAAATATTGGTTAAAACAATCAGGTCAATGCGTGGGTTTACGTAAATAATGATTATTCCATTCTTTAAATAAAAAAACGCAGTTTAAAAACTGATACTTTTTCCGGCCTCGCTAATTTCATTACTTAGATACCTTTGTCTAAAATTTTACATTTATACCGATTCAACGAGTAATTACCCATTCAATCCCAATTATGGCGGCTAGAGGTGCACCCTTTGTGCCCGTTGACGTCCGGGTACTAATTAAGTAACTAATTAGCCGTTTTATATTGTTGACCACATCATTTATAATCTCTGACAGACTTTGTTCAATAAAAGGGTTTGGTACTTTTTGGAATTTATTAGGTAATTTGTATCCTTATTGTAGAGGTCGTCCAAATTATTATTTTTTTATGGGTGGGAAATTATCAAATAACTTCTCCCGCTCTGGGCGGAGCGAGAGAAGTGTCTGACTTTTACTGACTAAAACCCACCCGTATTCCTTCATTTGACTGTGTGGCCACGATATCCCTTTCGGACAAACTCGGCCAAACTGGCTTTATTTTTTGTGTGTATTTTCTGGGGTCCTAAAATGGACGCTTTGGCAGAATCATAATACGATCTGCGTACAATTCATACATCCCGCCATTCATCTGTTTGACAGCTGCTATTTGACATTAGACTTCACTATAGCAATTCATATTTTGTGGACCATTTTACGAAACTCCATACAAAACTGTCAAACAGATGAATTGCGGGATATTAATTGTACGCAGATCATATTATGACTCAGCCAAAGCGACCATTTTAGGCCCCCTGATCATTATGCAAGCTTCCTCGTCGTCTATCCGACAAAACTTCATTTTCCACGCTCGCATATGAAATTGCTCTCGATCAATCGCCAATCGACATACATTTTGCAAAATACGCATTTGAATATGCTTATTTTGCAAAACGACTGACTTGGTACTAAACTTAAGAGGCGTAGAGTTACTAGCAAGCAACAAGCAAGCTAACAAGCAAGTTAACATTCTAAGTTATGTGCGTAGTGGAAAGAATACCTACAGTTCCACTGCTTATAAAACTAAATTGGATGCATCTTCGTCAGCGTTAAGTAGTCGCCTTAGTTGGTTATATTTTGACACCGGTTTTCTCTATTTTCCTTATAATTTTCGGATGTTGAAAAATAAATGCATCATTTTCTTACAAAGAAGGACCATAAATATAACCAAAGTGGACTATTGCTTTGTCCTCTTTATTTCATAGCTTAATTAATCTAGTAACCACGGTCAATAGCAGTTATAGCACGGTAAGATAATAAACTACTCAGTTATAAATACTACGCCTCTTGAGCGATACTACGCCTTTTCAGCAATGCTACGCCGTTTGAGCAATACTACGCTCTTTGAGCAATGCTACGCCTTTTGAGCAATGCTTCGCCTTCTGAGCAATGCTACGCCTTTTGAGCAATGCTACGCCTTTGAAGCAATGTTACGCCTTTTCTTCCTGATACTTCAAACGTGGGCGTAACAAGCCGCGGCGTGGGCGTACATTTTGACGAGATAAGAGATCTCGTCAAAATGTATGGAACAGCTGATTTTTTTTTCGCGATATTAGGTTTGGTCCCATAGTAAAGGTTGTTCATAATTATTAGTACCCCTTAAGAGCTTATGCGTTAATTCTGGGACATGTTTTATAATACAGTATAAGAATAGGTACCTTTTAGTATTTATCCTGAAATAATTATACTAAAACCATAAATAATGGATTCCTGTCATAGTCTGATGTTCGCCTTAGTTTAACGACACCCACGCGGTTAGGGACATTGGTTAATGAAAATTCTTTGATCCGATAAATTGAGAGAACTTGCAGATGTTAAAGAGTAAATGCTTAACTACTCAATCTTACAAGTACAAAGTATTCTGTAATTTTACACGACACGTAGCATTTCGTATTGTGCCTTCATTACTGCAAACCAGTGACTAAGCTGAAATTTAACAGTTATTTTGCCCACACTCTTCAAATCGTTAGGGGCTGAAGGAACACGGGTGGGTCTAAGTCAGTCAGTCTGACACGCTCTCCCGCTCCGCCCAGAGCGAGAGAAGTTATTTGATAATTTCCAAACTTTTGCTATGGGACCAAACCTGAAACCGCGAAAAAATAATCCGCTGTTTCCTACATTTTGACGAGTTATGAGAACATAATTATTATGATGAACAGCTGATTTTTTTATCGCGATTTCAGGTTTGGTCCCATAGTAAAAGTTGTTCATAATGATGAGTATAATGACCCCTTAAGAGGGTGTGCGTTAATTCCGAGACATGTTGTTTATGGACTCTTAAGTCTGCACTCTCTATCCAAATTCGTCAGCTGTTTACGTTTAAACCGTTAGATTGTTCGTTAATAGCCTTTCATAAACGTACAATAATAGGATCACAGTCTCTATATTTACCGATTTTATTTCAATTCGCCGCCAACACCGCAAAGGGGTGAACCTCATACAAACGGTCAAAAATTAGTTAAGTATACAAAAATGCTCCATTTGTCGAGCTCTATGTAGTCACAAAAGGGCAAAGCTCTAAAACTAATAGAAGCGAAAAAAGATTGACGGCGTATCTCAAAATCAGTTCTAGGGAAATTTCACAAAAAGGCGAAGCTCGAAGTTCCCCTTATAGCGGCGACATCTCGCGAGTAATGTAGAAAGCCCTAGACCAAAAAAAGACCAATGTAGTCTTTGTGCTGCTTATCACGATGGATTACCTGAGACTAAATCAAATTTAAAATTATGTTAAACGTACTACGGAAAAGTAAACTGTTCGCCAACTTAAAGACACAGACAAGCAAGAAGCTTCTGGAGAAAACCCCCAACTAAGTAGTTTGTGCATCTTTTGATTTGCAACAAGTCATGTTCATACCCATTACAAAAGAAGGAACAATATTTTATAAAAGACAGCTTTCAGTGTATAACTTCACAATTTACAATATAGCAAATCGATATTGTTATTGCTTTACTTGGCTTGAAACAGAAAGTGGACGCGGGTCTTCAGAAATTGCTACCGCTGTATCTATGTTCCTTCATGAACATGACGTTGCAGGTTCTAATTCAATAAGTTTGTATGCGGTTGGATGTGCAGGGCAAAATAAAAACTCGAGAGTCGCTTCTGCTCTGCTTTACTGCATTAATAACGTTACACATCTGCCAACCATAACTTTAAGATTCTTTGCTCCAAGCCACGGACAGAATGAGGGAGAGAGTCATTGCATCTTCATATCATGTATTTATTACCTTTGTTTAGATTAACGATTTATATGAAACAGTGTTTGAAATACCAAATTGTTTTTATTTGATGTTAATTTGGTGTTTTAAAAATATGAACAAGTCAACAAGTTTGTGATCTCATTATAATAACTTAGAATAAATATTTTTGTTTGTGTGGAGTATAGTGGATTCCGTACCCAAATGGTAAAATGGGAACCCTATTACTAAGGCTCTGCCGTCTGTCTGTCTGTCCGTCTGTCACCAGGCTGTATCTCATGAACCGTGATAGTTAGACAGTTGAAATTTTCACAGATGCTGTATTTCTGTTGCCGCTATAACAACAAATACTAAGAAACAGAATAAAATAAATATTAAAGGGGGCTCCCATACAACAAACGTGATTCTTTTTTGGTCGTTTTTGCTTTATATTGATAACGGCAACAGGTAGATGCTTGAAATATTCACAGAATATTTAGTTATATATATTCACTTTAAAAATAAATAATTAAATTAAAATAAAACAACTATTTAAAGGGGGCTCCCATACAACAAACGTGATTTTTTGCCATTTTTATAGATAATGGTACGGAACCCTTCCTGCGCGAGTCCGACTCGCACTTGGCCGGTTTTTTTTTTAATTTAAAGCAACGCATATTATCATAATGCACCAAGACGTAACTCTAAGAGAATATTAGATAAACGGTATGTCTTGGTAATAAAGAGGCGCGACGAAAAGGCATATATTTTTTCTCGGGTTTTACTCGGAAAACCTGGCATTGTAAATTGTTATGTTTGTATTAATTCTGTAGTCCTGTTTCCGTAGTACACCTTCGCATTTGATTTTGTTTATTATTATAATATTCTTCTCTAATTATTTTTAAATCATCAAAATAAGCGCCTCATCGGGAGAAAAAAAAGCGTTTTTTCGCTCTCCTATAAAATTTTCTTATTTGAGGTTCGCCCCTTTGCGGCGTTGGCGACGAATTGATGTAAACTTTGACGTAAGTAGTTAGTGTTACTACGCTTACTACTTAAATAGTTGCAGGGATTGTATGGGTTTACAAAGTATTTCGCCTAATCAATGTTTGCGACAGAAAGCATGGCGGAAAGTGTGATTTAGTGGAATGACTCACGAAATACAGGATATAGGTATATATACACACACACACACACACATGGCACAATATAGAAAATGGTCTATAAATATACAGTCTATTAAAGCCTACAACGTTCTCAACATTCACAAAATATAGAAAAAAAAAGTGAGTATATAAAAAGTTATTAAAATAATTAAAGTAAAAACCTTGTTGCAATTAAAATTGTGTATTTAATGTCAAATAGTGAAAAGATTATGTCAAGGAAGTATGTAAAAAATAAAAATAAACATGAACATCGTGTCATTCATTACATACCGAGACTCCTCCGTGCCTCGGAAAGCACGTGAAGCCGTTGATCCCGTCTGTCATTCGTGGATCTTTGACAGTCGTTACGGGTCGTCAGAAGCCCAAAAGTCTGACAACCAGTCTTACCAAGGGTTGTCGTATGTACCCAGTAATTGGGTTGTGGAGGTCAAATTGGTAGTCGCTCCATGTAAAATACTGGTATTTAGCTTCATCCAGTTAGACTGGAAGCCAGCCTCAATATAGTTGGAAAAAGGCTGGGTTAAATAATATAATAATCGTTTATTTATAAAAGAGTTACGAAACGAAGTGTTGCCATTGTAAATAATATATATTATAAACTTTATCTAAGTAGTTTGTATTTATTTTGTTTCAAACTCAAACTCAAAGCATTTATTTCAATTAAACCATTGACAGGCACTTTTGAATTGTCAAGAAGTCGGGCATTTACAAATATGAAGCTAGTTGCCCATTCCAAATAGTAGGTTCCTATGGAGAAGAACGGGCAAGAAACTCAACGGACACTCTTTTAAATTAAAATATTGGTACAAAATATTGGTTACATCATTCATATTGAAGTTAAACATGTGAGAACGATGCAATAAGTCAAAAGCGTCCGTGATAAAAAGATAACAATTCAAAACTAAAATAATTAAAAATAAGCCGTGGCAGCTAAGAGATGACCAGTCCCAACTGACAGCGCCCGTTCACGAACATGACGCATGGATCAGCACCATTCAGCTCAACCATTTTGAAGGGAGCTAAATGATCCAACACACACGCCACCATCAGCGAGACATCTGAGTGAGCATGACATACTCTCAGCCGCCAGGGCACATTTAAGTCAATGAAAGACATAATTACCCGGTAAATGGTAGCTCTATTGTACATAGTACTCACACCTGTGATATGCAATTATATAATACAAAGGAGATTCGAGTTTATACAATGAAAAGATAGTCTTCCAATCTTCATCAGCTCCAACAGTATTTTCAAATGTTAATAAATTAGTTGTGGTTGTGGAGCTGGACCAGCATTGAGCCAAGCATTTCTATCAGCAATGTAATCCCCCAACCTATAATATGCCTGCTTGCATAGTGTGCGTTTTATACAAGATTTGAATTTCGTCTCATTCAGTTGAAGTGTGACGGGAGGGATTTTATTATAACATTTTAAACAGTACCCCATGAAAGATGAGTCTACTTTTGCCAGTCTGAAACCTGGTTGAGCTAATAGATCCCTACTTCTAGTACTATAATTATGTCTTTCGCCTCTTTTACTAAAAAGATGTAAATTTTTTCTTACGTACATGATGTTTTCATAGATATATTGACAAGGCACCGTCATGATGTTAATATCCTTAAACAGTTCCCTAAGAGAATCGCGCCTGCGGAGATTATATATGGCTCTGATGGCTCTTTTCTGCAGAATAAAAATAGACTCGATGTCTGCAGCCCGTCCCTAAAGTAAAATACCCTTAGACATGATACTATGAAAGTAACTAAAATAGACTAGCCTCGCGGTGTCTACATTAGTAAATTGGCGGATTTTTCTGACAGCATATGCAGCTGAAGTTAGCCGTCCTGCAAGAGATGTTAAATGAGGACCCCATTGAAGCCTAGAGTCGAGCGTGATCCCCAGGAAAACAGTTTTATCGACGAATTCTAGTTTCTCTTGAATCAATACTATCTCATAATCACTACTTTTTACATTTGGTAAAGAAAATCGTATGCACTTCGTTTTTTTTCCATTTAATACTAAATTATTGGCAGTGAACCAATTTTGGACCTGCAGTAAGGCGTTATTTACGTCGTCAAAATTTGTAGCATGTCTATCTACCTTAAAAATCAAGGAAGTATCGTCAGCAAATAACACCATTTGTGGTTGATTATTTAATAAATGGAGTAGATCATTAATATACACTAAAAAGAGGAAAGGACCCAATATCGAGCCTTGAGGAACACCCATTTTTACTTTTAAACCGAGTGAATTGATACCATTTATTTGAACTAGCTGTTGTCTATCGTTTAAATAAGATTTTACTAAACTAAGCGCAAGTTTTCCAAGTTTCTTATTTATAATCTCACTGTATGCTGCACCGGTCGACGTCATCACGTCAATGCCGGCTATCGCTGAAAACCAGCGCTGGGGCTCTGTCTCGAATAGGGTTGCAGCATTATGCTGAGCGGTGGCAGTTTTGCGTGGATGTGACGCATATGTTCCCCCTACTTGTTCTTTTTGTATCTATTTACTTTCTTTGCGTCATGTTTACCGCAAATAAACGTATTTTCTTTTTATGGCTAGAAAGTGCATAAATACATAATGTAATAAATTAACTATGACTATAAAGTAAGAACTAAATTAAAACTTACGTAAATAAAAGTAAATAATAAAAAATGATGATGAGAGATGATGATGATCAGGGTTTTCTGAATCCGTGTGTTGCCAGCTCACACATAACAATGTTATAAGGTAAATTTACTAAGCTTAAGTACCTATTGCATTTATCTGCTTATCTCTTTTGTTTGATATTCATATTCTAATAATAGCCTGTCATCGATACGGAACTCAGGGCAAGATAGCCCCCCGGGTGTCACCACTGTGTGGATCGCCCGGAGGACACGATGGAGCACGTGTCCTCACGGAGGCGATCGGTGGCGGCGATCTCTCGCGTCCGGCCTTGGTTCGGGCCATGGTTCGGAGCGAGAGTGCATGGAAGGCCGTCACCTCCTTCTGCGAAGCAGTAATGCTTGCGAAGGAGGAGGCGGAACGCGTGAGGGAGAGGCAAGGTTCGCGCCCTCGCGCCCCTAGTCGCCGCAGGAGACGCCCCGGGCGTCGGGAGTCGCAAGCCGATTTCCGGCCACCGTAGGGGCGGGCTTGCGGACGGTGAGCGACAGGCCCGGGTCGACGGCGCGTTGTATTCCACGCGTGCCTCAAACAGTTGTCAGCAGCAACTGACGGGGTCCGTTAGGGCCAATGCCTGCCAGGATTGCGAGTTTGTCCGAAAGGGATATCGTGGCCCTGGCACACAGGCAAATGAAGGAATACGGGTGGGTTTTAGTCAGTAAAAGTCTGACACGCCCTCCCGCTCCGCCCAGAGCGGGAGAAGTTATTTGATAATTTCCACCCCAAAAAAAAAAAAGGGCAATATAGCCCGTCAAGTTTTGAATCATCGGCTGTTTATTATATTTTTATACTTTATTATTTACACTAAATAAATATGAATCATTCAGTTTGAAAGAAAGAAAGAATAACGTTTATTTGGAAACACAAAATACAAATAACAAAATATAAAATGTGAAAATAATGTTTTAACACAATGGTGTGTGCCTTACGGCTGCGCAAAAAAGGTTCATTTCAGCATAATTAATGCTAGACAGATGCTGTCTGATGCCGGTTTCCTAATTTACCTTTATCTAAAAAAAATCTAATTGCGAAAAAAAAATCTACATTTATGTTCTCACTCGTCAAAATGTAAGAAACAGCTGATTTTTTCTTCGAGATTTCCTGTTTGGTCCTATAGTAAAAGTTGTTCATAATGATGAGTACAATTACCCCTTAAGAGGTTGTGGGTTATTTATGTTGCATCTTGAGTACAACATCCGACATCAACCATCGGGAAGTAGCTCACCAGACACAACACCCGTCTGGTCAGAGGATCCTCCCTTTTCTATGGAGGATGAGTGAGTTCTACACCATGTTCCTCATACCTCCTATACTGGTGACCCCAAACATGGACATTGGCGCGGCGTTCGAGTAGCCAGTTCAGCGTGACGTCATCATCACTTCCTCATGCTTTCGAGCGGCGAGTCACACAGCCAGCCAGCGGTTCAAAGGGTATCCTGACCACCAGCATCTATTAAGCGCGCATTCCTGGGCCTCAAGTCTGCTATTACAATAGTGTCAGAATGATCGATCATTGATTTCATAATTGTTGATTTTGACAAGTTTGGTAATCTACTATTATAATGCCGTCATTATGACTTTCCAATGGTCGGCCACTGACACTACATTGAAAGAAATTGCATTTATTGGTAATCTCTGTAGTATTAAATCTCATTCCGCCTTATTACAAAACAAGATTTATATTTGACATGGCTTAAACCATGGAGCCAGTTTTTGTAATAAGAACGTAACAGTGATTGAAATACCATTCTTTATACAAAACTGAAAACTTAGTTCGGTACTAAGTTGTCAGTATTGTGTATAGGAACGTTACCATAGTCGAAATAAAGTTCGAAATTCAATAATGGCTCCATGTTTAAACCTGGGTCTGAAGATTAACCTTGTTTTGGAATAATGGGGTTTGGGTCTACAAAAATCCTGAAATTGAAACCTTTAATGGTGTTTCCAGGACATCACAAGATCACTTTACAATAAATTACATCAAAGAAATTGTGATTAAAAAACGCTTTCACGGCGAAAGTAATTAAGCCGAGGAAAAACGCGGCCCGTAGTTGTTTTTGCAGTCAATGCCCGATTAGCTTCGGAGCGAACGTAAATTAATCTCCCTTCGTTTCTCCAGTGTTATTTAGTAGGTAAATACTTGACATAGAATAAGAATTTATAGAAGAGAAACTCCTCCGATCCGAACGCATATCACCTACTGAGTATTACTTTTTAAAAGAGTAAATAAGTAGTAGTAGTAGTATAAATAAATCAATCTTGTTTGTGGTGATGTAAGTACAGTGCATATTATAAAACAGAAGATTAAAAATCAACACATTATAAACGGGCAACACGACATTAAATTTACACATTGTTCCCCGGCCGAGTCACCGAGCTAGGCGAGCTACTGCCCAACGTGCAGCTCAGTGAATCGCCCAAAAGATCATGCCGTCAAGTCGCGTTGCAAATACCAACAATAAGCTGTTAGAGCTTCTCCAGAGACTGTGTACGACTGAGGCCACTTTCCTTCTTATAATCGCATAAAAATCATCTGTTTTGGCGTGAAAAAATATACCAGAAGCACTACAGTACCTGGGAAGCTCTAACAACGCTCTGAACGCGTTATTGTACTGGATACGTAATGCATTATAGGCTTTTTGAGTAAAGTTGACCCACAGGCTGCTGGTGTAGAAAGTTTGACAGAACGCCTTAAATAAAGTGACTTTAACACCTACTGAGCACTTAGCAAACCCCGCTAACCGCGCTTGTCCCGTCTATTGTTAAGTAAATCATTTAATGTATTTGTTGATGACCAAGCGCGTATCGTGAGCTAACAGCAATGATTACAGGGTTGTGTGGAGCGTTCTGTGGGTGATTGATGAACAAAGAAAAGTACATAAATTTCGCTTCAATCAAGCCTAGCCTTTTCCCAAATATTTACATTTTTGGGAAAAGGCTGGAAGGAAAAGAACAGACAGCGCGCACAGTTAGACGGCGGTTCCAGTCTAACCGGAAGCCGCTGTATATCAGTATTTTAAATGGAGCGACTGCTTACCTGACCTCCACAACCCAGTTACTGGGTAACACGATACCACTTGGTAAGACTGGTTGTCAGACTATTGGGCTTCTGACTACCCGTAACGACTGTCAAAGATCTATATGAATGACAGCACGATAACGATATTATATCAAGCAAATCTCGTTTTTCCTTCCCATCATTTTTACGAACGATTTTTCGTTTAACTGCGGGTAACGTTTCATACAGTAACGATTTCGACTGTTTCATTTCCTCACTGGTAAACATAGATACACAGATTTTTACCAACGTGTTTTCGTCAGCAACAGACAATTTATTCTGCATGTACGCTAACAATTTCTCGATAACGACATTGCACGAGTTACACTTCACAAACGTTGACATTTTTATAACGCTTCCTGCCGGTAAGGATGCGCGCGCGCAACTAACGTGGCTTCTGGAGGCACTGAGAGGTCTCGAAATGTAAATAAATGTCGCTTCTTTAAAGTATTCTTATTCTACGGTACTTACCCGCTTCGTCTCCCCCTTACATGCCGTGTGGAAGCCACAGGTAGCACTGACGTCACTGTCAAACATACGAAGGTAACGTACGTGTTACACAGATCGTAAACGATCCCCTTTGTGTGAGAACTCTGAGTTTAAGTTGATATTGTCACCTGTTGGCAGAGTTTGGTGATGGTAAAGTTTGTTATTCGATGCGTCATTAGTTCATTACATAACATCCGAAAGGGATACACGGAGGTAAAAGGAACACTGATATTTTGCCACTTACCTATAATACAAGTTAAATGAAATAATAATGGAATGAGAATGGAATTAGAATGGAATGAGAATGGAATGAGAATGGAATGAGAATGGAATGAGAATGGAATGAGAATGGAATGAAAATGGAATGAGAATGGAATGAGAATGGAATGAGAATGGAATGAGAATGGAATGAGAATGGAATGAGAATGGAATGAAATGAAATGAGAATGGAATTAAATGAGAATGGAATGAGAATGAACTGAAATGATTTATTATCCAGATATACATCCAACTTACAATAAATGCATATATCTAATAACAGATAGATAATGTAATACACATGAACAGCAGGTACAATACAATATTCCACATTCATATTACATGCTTTGGGGCAGGGAATTAGGTAATTAACGTGCGGTAGGACTGCCAGCTTAGATGTAGGGGGCTGTGGTTCCCATTCTCGTACCGTGGCAATCAAAGAATTCGCATTTCTATGTCTGGCGGTGCGTAAGTCCCATTTAAAAGTTGGTACGACTATAGTGAAAGTGAAATCCTGTCTCCGGGCTGCTACTGACACTTGGCCTGAAACGAGGATCGCACCCACGATTCACGCTCAAAAGTTAAACTTGCGAACTCCATTACAATATTCTCATCTCATCCAGACTCTGGATTTGTGCTCTGAATAGAATAGAATAGACATTAATTTTGCAAATATGGGTTATACATAATAGCTGACAAGATACATTAAAGGTCAGCCATATTTCACCATTCGGTATGCAACCATTTATATTATTAAAGTCTAACCAAAGGCAAATCCATTATAACAGAGCAATTCAGCAAAAAACATTTTCCGATAAAAACTCAGTCACACTGTAGTACGTCTTATCCATTAAAAATTTACGTAGTCTACTCTTAAACTGCACTGCTGTTAATTCTCTCCAACCACTTGGTAATTTATTATACAATATGTAACAAAAACCCTGTTGTTCCTTCTACCTACATTTAAAGAATCGGTATACATACGTAATAAAGCAAGTCATTTATAAAAACTGTTCATCAAAAATAATTAAAATAAATATTTAATTAATAATATTTGTCATGTTTTTAACTGATTTCTAACCTCTTTAATTCTTCACCAATGTTATGCTTGTAGGTTAATGTATACGTCCCTAAAAGGAACAACAGGGTTTTGTTACATAATGTATATAATTGGGGCCATACAGTAGACACTTTTGCGCACCAAAGTAGACACAAGCCGCCTTCAGCCAGTTTTTGTAATAAAAACGTAACAGTGATTGATATAACGTTCTTTATACTAAACTGAAAACTTAGTTCGGTACTAAGTTGTCAGTTTTGTGTTTAGGAACTTTACCTTAGTCGGAATAAAGGTCGAAGTTCAATAATGGCTCCATGTTTTAAATCTGGGTCTGAAGATAAATCTTGTTTTGTAATAAGGGGGAGTAGGTCGTCAGAGTAGTCGGTAGTAGTCTGTTAAAAGGTTCGTCCTTTATGCCATGAGATTTAAACATTACTGGCCAAAAATTTTGGAGTACTTTGTGAACACCTTCTACCACTGCCGTATTCAGGCGATGTACTCGGGAGATACGTCATCAATCAGTCAATCTACCTATCCTTTTCCCAACTATGTTTGGGCAGCTTCCAGTCTAACCGGATGCCACTGTGTACCATTATTTTACAAGGAGCGACTTCTTACCTGACCTCCACAACCCAGTTACTGGGTCACACGATACCCTTTGGTAAAACTGGGTGTCAGACTTTTCAGCTTCTGACAACTCGTTACGACTGTCCAACGGCTTACCGTGCTTTCTGAGGCACGGAGGCGTCCCGATATGTACCTAATGGATGGTCATCCATCCATGAATCGACCGCAGCTTGCGTACTTTAACCTTCGATCGATCCGTGTAGCTGTTGCTCATGTTTTATTTAAATAAAACGTCTCCACGTCGTCCAGCCGTCAGTTAGAACGTGCAGTGTTGTGGAAGCTGGATATATTGCGTTCCCAAGTTACGTCCCCACAGTTTTTAGGGTTCCGTACCCAAGGGGTAAAACAGAACCCTATTACTAAGATTCCGCTGTCCGTCCGTCTGTCTGTCCGTCTGTCGTCAAGTTGTATCTCATGAACCGTGATAGTACTAAAATATTATTACCTGTTGTAATTAATTAATTAATTAATTTATCAAGGTTCATTACTTTGACGAAGCCTCCTATCCGGAAGTTTTCGAAACCCTAAAAAGAATAAGAAATTAATTATTAATATTTGTAATTAGACAGTTGAAATTTTCACAGATGATGTATTTCTGTTGCCGCTATAACAACAAATACATACTAAAAAACAGAATAAAATAAATATTTAAGGGGGCGCCCATGCGACAAACGTGATTTCTTTGCTCGTTTTTGCTCGATATTGATAACGGCAACAGGTAGACGCATGAATTATTCATATTCACTTTAAAAAGAAATAATTAAATTAAAATAAAACAAATATTTAAGGGGGGCTCCCATACAACAGACATGATTTTTTTGCCGTTTTTATAGATAATGGCACGGAACCCTTCGTGCGCAAGTCCGACTGGCACTTGGCCGGTTTTTGTGATTTATTGCGCTAATATCGAGCCCATACATTTATAATGCCTGTTAGAATACTTAAGTGATTTTATATGGAATTGTACATCATAGTTATTTTTAGAGGAGCTCGTGGCTAAGTAATAACAGATGCACGGGTCGATCCATCAGGTTAAGCTACGCTTGCCGGGGTTGGTCCGTAGATGGGTGACCATCTTTACATACCGAGACTCCTTCGTGCCTCACGCTAAGCCGTTGATCCCAGCTGTCATTCGTGGATCTTTGACTGTCGTTACGGGTCGTTAGAAGGCCGAAAGTGTGACTACCAGTCTTACCAAGGGTTATCGGATTACCCAGTTACTGGGTTGTGGAGGTCAGTCACTAGGGACATACTCTCATCCACCAGGGCACATTCAAGTTAATGTAAGACACAATAATTAAGTTAACCGGAACTTAGGGGTGGAGTTGTAAGGTAGTGAAACAGACTCTAAATTAAGGAAACAGATGGAAAAGTCATGATATTTTTGCACAAAGGTTTCCTTATCCTGTTATCGTAGGCATTATAAGATAAATAAGTATAATCAGGTATGACATGGGATGGGCAGAAGCACACCCACATCCTACAGCTACTAAGAGCGTTTACGACGTACGGCATTTCATACAAACTTTCAAGCCCTTGTTTTTCGAAATGACCGAACCCGTTTTAATGAAATTTCATACGCATAAGCAGGATACAAAGGTCTAAAAAGTTAGTTAAGAACATTTTCAAAAAATAGTGTTACAGCCAAATTAGACCGATTTTAAATTTTCCATAGAAACATTCAATAAGACATTTAGAAAATGTTCTTAACTAACTTTTTAGACCTTTGTATCCTACTTATGCGTATGAAGTTTCATTAAAATCGGTTCAGTCATTTAGAAAAACAAGGGCTTGAAAGTTTGCATGAACCCCGTACGTCGTAAATGCTCATAATAATATTACCAGGCTAGCATATTAATTAAATTATTACGATGTTAATAATATACTGCTGGGTTAAATTCCCAGGTCGGACAAAGTGTTATTGGGATTTTCTATTAGGAATTTCTCAGTAGCAGCCCGGAGTTTGGATTTGTGCCCGGTTGATGACAATAGGCTCGCCCCTATTACATGGGACTTAAACATAACTGGCGAAATGTGGGTGTACTATAGGTAGGGTTGCCACCCGTACTCTAAAATAGAGTATTGTCCTCTTTTTCGCGTACGTGTGTTTTATAATCTATGACACAAATAAAGTACGCTAAAATACTCTATTTACGTATCTCTGACTGTTACTGGTTATGAATACGTAATTATGTGACTAAATAAACACATTTTCATATATTTCGTCTGAGCCTGTCACTTCAGCGTTAAGTGAGATAGTTTTCTTCCATATGAATGTAAAGTGGAGAGACGAACGGAACAACGCTTCCCTAAACTTAATTAAAAACGCGTATATCATAAATTATAATTTAAAGTTTGATTGCAAAGAGGCTGTACCTAACTATCTTCAAAAAGTAACAAAAAGTATGTTTAAAAAAATAAATAAGTACTCTTTTTTATGATGCGTATTTGGGACGAAAAAATACTTTATTTGTCCCAAAAAAGATGGCAACCCTAACTATAGGTATACCTCTGCCTATCCCTTCGGGATTTACAGGCGTGATGTTATGTTATGTTATTATTAAACACATGAATGCGAAATGCATTTCATAATTATTTGTGGGGTGGAACTGAGCTACAGGGTCATATTATAATAGTTATGTGGGGTGGAACTGAGCTACAGGGTCAAATTATAATAGTTAATGTGGGGTGGAACCGAGCTACGGGGTCATATTATAATAGTTAATGTGGGGTGGAACTGAGCTACAGGGTCAAATTATAATAGTTAATGTGGGGTGGAACTGAGATACAGGGTCATATTATAATAGTTAATGTGGGGTGGAACTGAGCTGCAGGGATATATTATAATAGTTAATGTGGGGTGGAACCGAGCTACAGGGTAATATTATAATAGTTAATGTGTGGTAACCTGCAATGTCAATGACAATTTTTTGTAATGTTAGAACACAACATAAAAGGCTTTTGGTATCACAGTGAAAGCAGAACACTGACTCCTAAGTCACAGGATCACCTAGTTTAGGAGTCAGGGTTTAACTTATCCGTATGACCTTTAGTTAATCAAGTTAGGTATCCTAGTCTTAAGCAATGTCAAAGGTTTTTGTATCAACACGTTATTACGTATTATTTATAAACACGTAAAAAAAAGTTTTTTTTTGGGGTCAACGACTGCTGGTGTGTAGTGTAGTTTAAATTTAGATCCCATTACGTCTGCGGAGTTTCGCTAGCTAATTTAATTTAATTATTTAGCGAAACTAACAATAATATACAGGGTGTAAGGGACAGCCCTCCGCAGACTGATGCATGATGGGGTGAATTCAGTATATCATACTAAGATGACCGGTACATGAAATTATTTCAGGAACGTTATGGGAATCCAGTGAACGTGGTTTGGCGCGGCGGGGTGGACGACCGCGCTCGCTGTTTTCAGGCGTCGTTTGTTGGAGAATTTCAAAATCCATTGCTGTTTTTTTTTGTTATAGCTGCTGTGTTGTTTACATTAATGGAGTACTGCGTACAGAGAATGTAATTTACATTGAACAAAAGGAATAGTAACTGAAATTACGATAAAAAAAAAAACAATTTTCTTAAGAACATTTTCCGTGGAATATGATTCAAAATAAGGAGCTGAATGCACTCGGTTAATTTGCGGAGGGCTGTCCCTTACACCCTGTATAGGGTCAAATTTGACCCTGTATTTTTGGTCACCACAGAATTCTAAAGGATGTTTACGTCCTGTATTCCTTAGATTTGAATAGATAGACCACCGATTCAAATTTTCATTTATGGAATTACAATATTTCTTTCTTTCATACTATAATACCAATCCGTATGAATAAAATTAAATCATTTTCATTTAAGAGCACCTTATTCGTTATTAAACAGACACGTTATTTCAGTTCCTCTTGATATTATGCTAATGTTATGAAAATAATATCAGTGTTGTAAAATACGTATGAAATGGTTAAAATTTAAATAATTAGTTATTTTTGAAAAGTACGAAATGGTGTAGTGATTTTTTTGCATAACTGCTCGTTGCGATTTGCATATTTTAACTATTCATACAAAGTAAGGATTTTCGTCTTGGCCAAAGGTTATGGGATGCCAATTTATACAAACAATAGAATTACATTAACACCACCACACCCACAAACCTTATTGATGGTAACCTTAACCTTACCTGGTGATGAGACTGGTCAGAGATGAGGATATTGGTGATGAGAGAGGTGAGTTGGTCAGAGGGTCAGGTGCCTATAGTACTCGCAACCGGCGTGCGTGTATGACCAGACGTATGCGCGTAAATGAAGCAAAGGAGTATGTAAGGATCGTACCCCATGTGAAGAAGGGGTGAGTTTATGTATGGAGGTATATGTGTAAAATAAAATTTTACAGCCCAATCTCCTTAAGCAGTCATACGTCAAATAGCCCGACACCTTACTAAATATTTTGTTTTAGATACACGTTTTCTGATAGTTAAGCCCCATTTACACGTTCCAAATTTCTGAAACGTTCAAGAGCAATAATCGCACGTTAAATTTTATTGTCAATCAAGAATTGCATGCAAGTGTTTACACGTGTGTGATTTCCTTAGATTGGCACGTAATAATTGAATACAAGTTTAGCCGTGCAATAAAATTGCATGCGAGTTACACCAAGGCAATTTGATTGCAAGGCGATTATTGCATGCGCGTCCTTGTACAATTGATTCAAGTATTGCCCGTATATTTGCGCTGCCAAATATTTAATTAAAATGTTATTGGACCTTTTCAAGATTTTTATTTACTTGTTTCATTCGTTCGTACTTGTAGAGTTGAATGCTATTTCATTGCATGTGCAATTTTATTGTACCTGCAATTTTATTGTACGCACGGCTACAGATCAAGCTATACATTTCCAGTATAAGCTGATCTCGCATTGTATAGGATTTCGTTACAATGAGAAGTCAGCGTAAACGTATAGCTTGATGTGGAAATGTATAGCTTGATGTGTAGCCGTGTGTACGTGCTGTTTACACCTATACCAGTTTTGAACGGCAACTAACTTGCCCGTATCGTGCAACAATATTGTAAGTGTTGTTTAGACGGTACCAGGTAGTTGCCCTTTAATTTTTGGCATACCATGGTATGCCACAGGTAATAAACTTGTACCATGTAACTGGAGCTTTAATCTCAGTGAACTGTGTTCTACTGACAAATAGGTTCGGTTTAATGAATACTGATTACAATATCGATCGGAATATAATTAAAGTAGGGTTTGAAAAGGAATTATTCATAGCAGCGCTTTGACGCAAAGGGGTAATCTGTTAATATGTATGTATAACAGGTTTATTTTACATATTTTTGTTTGTATTAGAGACTTTTATTAAATAAATATTATTATTCCGCTTAGGTATATATGTCGGGATAGGTTCAGACATCAGAAGTAATACTCAGATATGGCAATACAGAAATATATTTCAATCGAACAATCAGTTATTTTAAATAGAGAGAATATAGAAACTAAATATAATTAATTAAATAACTAATAATGGTAGTGGCGGTCACATAGGGCAGTACTGACAGTCAGGGACAGTGGTCCATGCACCCACCGCAATACGGATAGTACTAATTTGTCGGAGACAGCGTTCCATATCCAATAACCGGGCAGTACTGACTGTCGAGAGACAGTGGTCCGTGCACCAAGACGCATCCGTTCAAAATGCGTACCGACTCAACAGCGTAGCTCCTTATAAAGGCGATCCGCTAGTGGGGGGTAACGTTACAATATTTCACTCAATTGACTTCAAGTGTTTTAAGTCAAATGACCGATAGAATGAATGATTGTCTATGGTGCACGTTCCACTAGCGCCATCTAGTCGCCGCCTCTCGCAGCTGTTAAACAACATGGCTTCCGTCACGGCTATTCTGATAAATCACTCGTCCTCGAGTGCATGAATTCATCCAAAAAAATTAAAATAGGGCTTTCATTAATTCACATCATCATCATCGTTACATATCAAAATACCAAATATCACTGGTCTAGGTATTTCTTTACAACAGAAAACCCCTACAGTTCAAACATGCTGGTCTAAATCGTCACCCACTAAAGCAGGTGAGATTCCTGCAGCTCACAAAGCGCTGGGCTAGGTTATCAACCCACAAAAGCAGGTGAAACCCCTTCAGCTACATATTTGCTAGTCTAAATCGACAAAGCGCTGGACTAGGTCATCAACCCACACAAGCAGGTGAGACCCTTCCAGCTACAACTGGGCTAGGTCACCACACACAACTTTTGCAACCCCTACGGTATAAACCAGTACTAGTACATTTAGTCATCCAGCAAGAGACCTTTTTCCGGTACTGGGTTATACAGAACAGAATTACAGGATTCAGAATTAATAGTTACTGTTTGTGAACCAATCGATAATGTTTTTTGGATTCTAAGACACGACTGGCATTAAAGTTTTGAGAACTATCTCTTTAAAATTTTAATCCCTTTTAATTTCCAAGCAATTTGAAACTAAAAGTTGGAACTATCTAGTTTTGAGATTACCGAGACCAAGCACAATGATTCCATATTAAAATAATAGGTATCTCATTCATGGTCAATAACACACACACTATTCCCCACGGGTAATACCGAGTCAACCCTTGACTCTATGGTCTTTGCTTCTAGGCAAAACCCGATTATACAACCCAGAGCTACCGCCTACCGCGTACCCATGGACTACTCATTGAGCACTACGATATGTTACATAAACTAAAGTGATGTCAACTCATCTATTTCGTCTACAATCTCAATTGGTACTTGACATCGGGCATCTTCCGAACACGGTCATGAGCGTTTGTAAGTACGCTTGTTATCTAGAGATTTTTAAAACATACCGATCGCCATCTAACACTTCCAACAATTTGAAAGGGCCTCTATACTTCACGTCAAGCTTAGTTTGATTACGCTCCTCGTTCGTTCTGGCTACAGGAGTTCACCCACACACAAGCGGAGAACTGGTGGACCTCGACACCGGGCTGCAGGCAATCCAGGGAAGCCATGCCATCCCTAGATGGCAGGCTAACCAGGCGCTTGTTACGCCTGGATAGGAACGGCCTGCGCCCAGTGACGAGGACCATCACGGGACACTGATCACTTAAACAAACAATTCCACACAACATGTATAACGCACAGCCCTCTGTGTAGGGCTTACATGGAGGCTGAAGAAACCGTTTCGCATGTGCTCTTTGACTGCACAGGCGTCACCCTGATCCGAGCAGAAACCCTCGGGTCACTCAGATCTTTCACAGATATCCTATGCAGTCCAGAAGACCTAATCAGCTTCTGGAGGTAGGTGGGCTGGTTGGAATAACACTCACAATGGTCCACATGAAGGACGAAGTGCGGAAACCAAACCCTCTAACATAGAACGCTTCTCGTTCTCAATAAGCACGAATTCACCGACAGAGAACCTACTCACGCTTGCCATTGTACTATCAAAACGATTTCATCATAACGCGCTGACTTTTCAATGCCTTCAGATGCCAATCTCCTAATGTCATCAAGGTCTTGTCATCATTGTCGTAAGCCATTAAATGAAGTGAACATCTGATTTGTCAGAATTAAATAAAGTCAAAATTTGACAGCACTCTTTACAAGAGGCATCCACAGTGGCATGCCAGCCTCATCATAACTCAAACTATTCTAAATTAAATCTACACATACAATATAAATTATTAATGTCTAAAGAAATCAGTAAGTAGGTTTGCTGCGCCAAAACTTTAACATATCTACCAATATCATATTCATTACCTTTTGCCACACTCAACAATGATTCTCTTTCCTTCTTAGTCTTAGTACACTCTTTATGTAGATGGTGAACATCTTCAACCGATCTGCATGTTTCACAATTGGGATTTACTTTGTTCATCAAATAACCAAACTTGCGGGATAGGTAGTGACAAGAGCGTAATCTATGAAACAGAACAATATGATACCTATTCATTTCCTTGATAGCAAACCACGGTATAATACGAGGAGGCTGATACTGTATAGTTTTATACCAGATACCCTTTTCCCTACTTCGTTCGTCAAAGTACTCTTTAAACCTAACTCTTTATTTCATTTTGAATTAAACTAGAGTACCATATTACTATAAATCAATGAAAAATTAGAAGAAAATTAACATGTTATCAATAATCAGGAAATTCAAAGTCGTAGTCAAAGATCTGACTACACATTTATCGCGCATCTCGCAAAAGACAAAATCAAACTAAACATGTGAGAGCAATTCATAAATCAGCCTTAGACCATAACAAAACACAAAGTAGGAATCTTATCCGTGGCCTATGGCTTTTCACTAAGCCCGTTCAACAAACCCCATGTTTGTTTCACTGAATTCACCTGAATTCCGAGTCCCACGGACTCTATGGTCACTACAAGACCCGACCTCCACTAGAGCCACCCGCGCACCGCGCATCCACGGACTACTATAAGCAGATCTACTGGTACGGTTCGACCAGCTGAACCAAGTTCACCACTATCACTCAACTCAACGTCTTCTACTTCAAATGGTTATCATGCACGTACTTGTAAATACGCTTGAAATTGAATGCTCTCAATGTGTAGCGATCACCGTCAAGACCCTCTATGACCTCAAACGGTCCTTTACATTTTGAATTTAACTTTGTAAAGAAATTTGGTCAGAAATCAACGGTAATGGATCGGTAATGGACGATCCGTCACTGTATTATTATTAACGTCTCTATAATCTATGCAAATACGGTCTGATCCATCATACTTTATAACCAAAAGGGCTCGCCTAGCAAACGGCGTACTACTGGGTACTGATGGGTTAATTCGCATTAATTTACATTACTACTACTGGGTCTAATTATTTAGGCTTGCAACAGTAAATTAACCCTATCGCGCATGATTCGACTTTCGTCCGGAGACAGTCTGTTAGAACGTCTTTGCACTGTACGATTAGGGTCTATAAATCTTACATTCAAATAGGCATTGCAATCAAATATTCGAATACCGAGTTGTACGAGTAAATAACTCGCACATCACTTGAACAGTTCAAACATTCGAACAAGGCTGAAGAAGTATTCGAATACTAAAAATTATCGAACATTTACAATCCCTACCTCCAACTCACCAGTGTTAACACGTGTTGTCGGAAAACCGTTACTAAAAAAAGTACAGAGTATAATTCTAAGATGTTTACAAGGTCACGTCTTCTATCAACTGGTAAAATCAAATTTGGTCATCTCCAAAAAAAAAACTTTTTTCGCTTGTCATTTACAAAAGTAGTCAAATCCACTTAAATTAAGGCAAAAACCGGTTACCACCGGTATCTAACTCAAGTCAAATCCTTCGAAGTTTATTAACAAATTTAGTCAAATCCTTTCAGTCAATCAGGAGCGAGACGTCAAATCCTTTCAGCCAATCAGGAGCGCGAGATTGTTTTAACTGACAGAGGTTTAAAATGACCATCTTTCTCAGTGTTGGTAACGAGTTGACTCTGTACTTATTTCGTGCCGAATTTTAATTGATTTACTACGTTAAAATGGATAATGTGAACATTTTAGACAAAGAAACAACCCCTCAGTTATCACGAAAAAGAAAACGACAAGAATCCAATTGACACAATTAATTATTGCCGTTGTCTGAATAGCTTTACACACGTTTATAGTTCTAGAACCACAAACCGTTATTTAAAATGTCTCGACTCAATACGATGTTACGACGCAAGTACTTATCTAGCAAAACTTGGAATAGAATCTCCGTCGCGAAATAGTTAATTTCTGCCTGACACAGCAATTGCAAAGTATTATTGATATTTTTATTGCCTATACCTAGTAAAGGTACCACATCATTTACTCTTCTACCTCTAAATTTACAAGTAATTCTCTCCTTCATTAAAGACGATGTGTGCGGACGCGCCACGGTCAAATGAGACTAATGGACTTAGTGTACAGGCGGTAGATGACAAACTTCCGATGATTTTAGAAATTAAGGCTTCCATGCCGTTACTAAACAAAAGCATCTGGTCTTGCATGATATTGGAAGCTGAGTCTCCAGAAGTGGGGTGGTCTTCGTATCCCACTTCTGATGTCGGGATAGGTTCAGACATCAGAAGTAATACTCAGATATGGCAATACAGAAATATATTTCAATCGAACAATCAGTTATACTAAATAGAGAGAATATAGAAACTAAATATAATTAATTAAATAACTAATAATGGTAGTGGCGGTCACATAGGGCAGTACTGACTGTCAGGGACAGTGGTCCATGCACCCACCGCAATAAGGATAGTACTAATTTGTCGGAGACAGCGTTCCATATCCAATAACCGGGCAGTACTGACTGTCGAGAGACAGTGGTCCGTGCACCAAGACGCATCCGTTCAAAATGCGTACCGACTCAACAGCGCAGATCCTTATAAAGGCGATCCGCTAGTGGGGGGTAACGTTACAATATTTCACTCAATTGACTTCAAGTGTTTTAAGTCAAATGACCGATAGAATGAATGATTGTCTATGGTGCACGTTCCACTAGCGCCATCTAGTCGCCGCCTCTCGCAGCTGTTAAACAATATGGCTTCCGTCATATATATATTTTCTGCCATATAAAGGCTCCCACAGACAGGCGCGACGCGACACTAGTAGCATAATTTCTATGAAAACTCCATGGAAAGTGTCGCGCTGCGCGGTGCACTGCCTGTCGCGCCTGTGATATCGCGCCAGTCTACACGAGCCTTTAAATATTTCTTTAACAAAACATAAAAAATAGTGGTACGCTGGTGTAGGGGTCCAAGCTACCAGTGGTTAGGGGCCCCAGGGACAGGAAACTCCTCACGATGTGGGTCGTATCGAGGAGAACTGCCTTCTGAAACAGGCCTGATTCAACCGCTTAACGAGAGCCTCGAGACATGTTGATCGAGGCTTTCGGCATTCCAGCCGGGGATCGCGGGAGTCGCAATAGATCCCAAGATCCCCGGTGCAAATGTGGGAAGGGAACACCGGGGTGGTTATTAGTCATTAAGAGTCTGACAGACCCCTCCGCCCGCCTTAGGGCGGTGGACATCCATGAGGATTTTCCGCCCCGGAATAAAAAAAAAGGATTTCGTTATTCAGGCCTCTTTCCGTTAGAACTACCTGCACTGATATTATAGTAATTGGTAAAAATCTTAAAAAAAATATTGTAACCGTTAGCCAAGAAAAGTACTTTGATAAGCGCACAAGAAGGTAGGTACGTAGTACAGTCCAGTGACCTGTATAACCCGACCCCTCTTTCATTTTATTATATTTTATTTTATTTGGGAAGACAAACAATGAATGTATATGCTATAAGTAAATGTACAATCCACTACGTTTCCACGTGTTACTATTATAAAAGATACAGTTTTGGTAAAATTAATAAAATCAATATACATAAATAACAACAATACAATTATTTCGCAATCTTAAAACCAAAAAGTTAATACTTACTAAAATACTACATAATAATTAAGGCCAGGGTGTCAGGCCAAGGGGTCATTGTACTCATCAATAAGAACAACTTTTACTATGGCACCAAACCAGAAATCCCGAAAAAAAAAAACAGCTGTTCCATTCATTTTGACGAGTTATTCGAACATAAATGTAGGGAACAGCTGATTTTTTTCGCGATTTCAGGTTTGGTCCCATAGTAATTTTTTTTCATAATGATGAGTACAATGACCCCTTAAGAGGTTGTGCGTTAACTCTGGGACATGTTGTATAGCTTGATGTGTAGCCGTGTTTACTATGACATTAATTTTCATAATTTGTAATATAATACATTGTTAGACGAGAACTTTGTCTCTCAATGTACAACGTACTTGTGGTGCCCCTTGTCAGCATTATTGGCATCTTTAGCAGTAGTAACGACTAATTACCAGGTCGGCCGTGGCCGCCTGTTTGTTTCATCCTGCATGCCAACAAATAGGTTTAAAGATATTTATTCTCAAATAAGACACAAAGTCATTTACATGAGAACAATGCTTAGCATAATTATAAATATAAAGTTCGTCACAGACGCTACGGTAGCAATATTATAATACACCCATCCAATGCATTCAGCTTTTAAGGAAGGGTGTTATTTGTGATTAAATATTCAGATAACTGAGTTTTGAATGCATTGAATGAGCATAACTTTTTTATTCATGAACCCATTTTGTTGTATAATTGGGCTCCTTCAAAAATTATATTTTTTTTGCCAAACTTAGTTCTCAACTTCGGTAAAATCAGAAAACTAGCTCTGCGAGTGCTGCGTTGGATTACTTGTTTTACTTTAGTAAACGATAAATTAGTCTGTATACTTTTGTTGAGTGCCTTGCGAGTAAAAATAACATTTTAAAATGAAGTAGTAGAAGTTCCATCATAACTGCGTAATCGTCTGCATATCACAGTCAGACTTTCAGAATTCTCCTATTTAACTTTAACCTAGAACTCGATAGTCAACCGTCAGTTTTTTAGTTTATGCTGTGTAACTACAAAGCCGGCTATGAAACTGTAAACCGCAGTTTATCAAAATACCACAAACTCGGAATACGAACTCACAGCACATAACAATGTAAAATGAATACCCACCGCACGGTACCGCTTGCATACTTCGTAGCATCGTATATCGCGTAGCAACGTAGGTGACTACCGCAAATGCTCGGCGTAGCTACGTAGCGGTATGGAACAAATGGCATTACCTTTGAACACAGCTCTGAACAGAACACAGTTAAGGCTGGTACAGACGAGGACACTAAATAGTCTGCTACAATTTTTTTTTAACGTTGCACCACACTAGGGCCCGTATTTATAGAGCATTACTCAGTACTCAAGCATTACTTAAGACTATATTGAAGCCATTGGATTGGTTGAAACAAGTCTTAAGTAATGCTTGAGTACTGAGTAATGCTCTATAAATACGGGCCTAGGAATTACTCCTGTATTGTGGGTGCGTTTACAAACATTTAAATTCACATACACAAACAGCCAGACCCGGAACAACTACTTGGTCATACAAATATTTGTTCCGTGCGGCAAATCGAACCTGCGACACGCAGCGCAGCAGTCAATCGTTTCACCACTGCGCCAACCGTGCTGTCACTTTATATACATATACACAAACACGCGCCTTCTTTCTATGGGGGTAAACAAAAACTACAGTAGGCCACCTGTTACGATCCTTTTGCTTCGTTTACGTTCATAGAACTGGTCATACACGCACCGCTGGTTGCGAGTACTACGCACCAGAGGGTCTTCTCCGAAGCGTTCATCCGAAGTATCGGCCGAATGTTCAGCCGTTTTATAACTTCCATAGTTTCCTTTTTTGACTTTGAATCCTTACCCGACTTAAAGTCACATGTTTGACTTTGGCTTATCTCTTTGACTGTCGTATTTTTTTTTGCGTCAGCCATTGTTAGCCGTAGTCAATCAAGCAACGACTGAACATTTTTTTTTTCTTTATTTTTTTTTTTTTAATTCGTTGCCCCACACTGGGAATTTCTCCTGTATTGTGGGTGCGTTTACAAACATTTAAATTCACATACACAAACATCCAGACCCGGAACAACTACTTGTAGGTCATACAAATATTTGTTCCGTGCGGGAATCGAACCCGCGACACGCAGCGCAGCAGTCAATCGCTTAACTAACTGCGCCAACCGTGCCGTCAATTGCTGCCGACATTTGGCCGATACTTCAGATTTATGTTCGGACTAGTTCCCCTGACCTTTTTGAAGAACATCACCAATAAGCTCACTATATCTCCTTCTAGGGCGTCCCATCGTCCTCTCCTGGCGTTTCTGGTCCTGCCTTTTTTTTAGTCGCCTTTCATTCATCCTCACAACATAACCAAACCACTAAACATGCCTTTTAATTTTTTTTCACTACATAAAGATAGAAAGAGAGAGAGTAGTAATTACTTAGATATTTCTATTAAAACAATGTCGACAGACGTATTTAAACGCAACAAACTTTATTAGTATAATTATAATGCTTCGCTTCTTTGCCCGTAGTAAGAAAGTTATGCCTGGTTTCTGAATTGAGAAATTTAAGTTTAGAGAATTACTCAAGGTGATACCTTCAATGTAGCCAGCGAAATTAATAATTTCTTAAGATTTTTGCAAAGAAATTTTGAATTTAGCGAAATTACGTGATGTTAAAGTAGAGTTTGACAAGTTTTCAAATTCTCTAATCAGAAATTGTGTTTTATTCTTGTGAAATTCTATCCAGGCGAAATAGTTAACGGTACAAACTTTGTACAAAAGTCAGAAATCATTTATTTTGCCGATAAGTGTTTTGTTGGTGTGATTAAATCAAAAGGTTCGGCAAATGAATGAAAGAGCGTGTTCTCAGTTTAAAGTTTACTGGACGACTGATGTCGTATACAAAGGTTAAGAGAACATAGAGTAAATCTTACAAGCTACGTGATACATTGGCAAAGACTAAAGGTATTTAATATTATGCCTAAGCGCTACACAATGAATGTGAGTACAAAATAATATGTAAAATATTGTAAAAGCAGTTCCAACACACTCTACCTTACGGCATGCAAAAGTAAAAAATATTTCTCGATACTTACCCAATTATACGTGTGCGTTACGATTGCTCCGCCAAGTTACCCAAACATAATAAAACTTCGCCAAAAAATTGTCAATAACCAAATAAATAAGACAAGAAAAAAAATAGAAAAGTACAGTTGTGTGGATCTACAGCCTTCCTACATAAACTAAACCTAAAAACAACAATCTTAATTCAATATTTTACAAATGAAATTATTGATTATATCTGACGCCAAGACGAGCCAAGCGAAGCGCAAGGGCACTACCTACCTCTTCTCGAAGTGTTTCGTCGTTTTTTTGAACCCTCATAGAGTTGGTTTCCGATGTACCAGATAGTTCATATTCTCAGGATATAATGTCAATAACAAACTAATTAAACATTCAAAGTCTCAATTGAATAGCGTTAATATTTTAGATTTTATTGATATCTAAAATACACCGATTTCGTCACTGACACACTCACTGATACACTGACCCACTGATGATCATCAAAATGTTTGGCTACTTACTGAAGTGCTAGAAAGCTGAAATTTGGTATGTAATCTAAGTTTAGTATACAACCAACAAAAAAAATCATAAACTTACAACTTTCGCCCCCCATCCCCTAAAACCCCCCCAGGGTGGAAGTTTGTATGAGACTTCAAAATGTTAGGGTACTTCCTGAAGTGCTAGAAAGCCGAAATATATAGACTTTGCTAGTATTAAAGCACAACAGTCAGCTATAGTTGAATATAATCGCTTAAGAGCGAAATATCGCCCTGATTTATCGCTTATGGTAATCAGTAAACCATCAAAGAAAGAGGCAAAGACAGAGAATGGGCTATGAAAACCGGCACTGCTGATGTGCAAGAAATACACCCCACAAAATGAAAAAAAAAATAAACACTATAAAGACTGCCTAGCAACTTACAAAAAGAACTGAAATCCCACCAAAAACATTTCATGTAAAATGTTGCCAAGACGACCACATAAGGTTTGCCCTGTGAAAAAGATATCAGATCTCATGTAGAGCCAAGCTTCTGAATCTACACGGCCTAACTCTACCGACCCTAACTTCACAAATTCTACATAACAACTTATACTGTTGCTGTAAAAAAAATCTGCTGTTCCCTACATTTTGACGAGTTTTATGAACAGTTTTACGAATATAGGGCTCAGGCGATTTTTTTCTCGCGATTTCAGGTTTGGTCCCATAGTGAAAGTTGTTCATAATTATGAGTACAATGACGCCTTAAGAAGTTGTGCTTTAATTCCGGGACATGTTGTATACCCACACAGAAATTCAAACAATTTGCGTCCGAGCATCGCAGTGTGAACCAACACCACTTAAACGAGTCGGACTACCGCGACCACAATTTCTGGCCACGACAACGATTTGTTGTAACATGGAAACAAAAAAAATTTGATTTATGTTCGGACTAGTTCCCCTGACCTTTTTGAAGAACATCTAAAATGAGAATAATAATTAATAATACTTCTTCCGACAAAGAAGTACACTTCTTTGTCGGAAATTATGTTTCCATTTGAATCAATGCTGGAAAAATAGCGTCGTTGGCGGGAATTTTCTCGACGTAATGTCGATCGTTTCAAGTGTCAGATTCGATTTATTGTGACCCGAAAACTATTACACGTAAATCACGGTGAAAGGAATTGGACGTATATGGGAGCTTGTTCTCTGAGAAAGGATTTTGATACCAATTCATTTGTTTTTAGGGTTCTTTACTCAAAGGGTAAAACGGGAACCCTGTTACTAAGGCGTCGCCGTCTGTCTGTCTGTCCGTCTGTCATCAGGCTGTATCTCATGAACCGTGATAGTTAGACAGTTGAAATTTTCACAGATGATGTATTTCTGTCGCCGTTATAACAACAAATACTAAAAAAATTGAATAAAATAAACATTTAAGGGGGTTCCCATATAACAAACGTGATTTTTTTGCTCGTTTTTGCTCTATATTGATAATGGCAACAGGCAAACGCTTGAAATATTCACAGAATATTTAGTTGTATATTCACTTTAAAAATAAATAATTTAATTAAAATAAAACAAATATTTAAGGAGGAAGGAGGGTTTTTTGTATCCCATACAAAAAACGTGATTATTTCGCCATTTTTATAGATAATGGTACGGAACCCTTCGTGCGCGAGTCCGATTCGCACTTGGCTAGTTTTATTAAGTTCTAGTGGTATAAATTTAATAATGGCTGTTATTTCTTCGGGTCCAATCTCAAAGGTCAGCCAAATGTTATCAATGGAGGTTTTATGAGAATGTTTGCGTCATTTGTTTTTATTTATTTTAGTCTTTGTTCATCTTCTACTCATTCAGGGGCAGCGTTAGGGAACTGTTTGCTATCTACAATTATATTATTTGGCTAATTAGCCATATTTTCTTCGTCTTGTATCTTTTTCGCTACCGATATTAGTTAGAAGAGAGTTTGTTGTATTGCTGATTCTAATGATTATAATTCTGTAAAGCCATATTTGTTACGGCCGCGGATCATATTTTAATCAACATACAACCTGACACAAACCTGCAAATTGCAAAAAACTCAAGAAAATTTGAATTTCACGGGCTAACTTAGCGCATCCCCCTTAAGACTCAGATATACTCGTATGCCACTGACCTTGAGTGGTTAGCTTGCGTGTTCTATACTGAGCTCACGCAACGCGTCGTACGTTCAGCCAGTAATAGGACTCGCTCATCAAAGAGCGCTGTCCCCAATTTAACACATTATTAAATTATTATACACAAAACAAAAGGTATTTTAATAAAACGCGTATACTAAAAGATCAATTATACAATTATCTTTAAATTGGTGAAGGTTTCAGAAAAATACGCTTGGTAGATTTTGCGCCATTCTCAGTTTTTTATCCACGTTAGACACAACTTTACAAATTAATTTCACTATGTAATATAAACATAACCTAAAATATTCACATATTAAGTTATTGAGAAAGTGCTCTTATTTAACATATATTGTTTTAAAATCATGAACACTGCACGTTTAGACGTGATCTTCAGTATAAAATCATTAAATTTCGGTTATCGTCGCCTTAACATCTAGTATTAGTAGTAAACAGGTGGAGCTGCCTCCACCTCCGCAACATCGGGGAATTCCACCAGTCTGCGAACACACTGAGAATACTGTTGGCGCTGCTGCGAACTCACGTCATCAGGGATGCACATCTATTTGTTCGTGTATTTCTTTGTTTATAACATCGGATTCCTACTAACTGCAACCATGCGGCCGTCCTCAACACATTTGAAAAGATTTCACGTTTTCTATACAAAACAACTCAAAAACGTTCTTACTTATTTCTCACAACAATGAAACTCAAGAAAGATAATAACAGACTGGCAGCAATGTAGATTACTGCTGAGTATTTCTTTATAATATCCTATTCAATGAAAAAATGAATTCTATTTTTACGATATTTCCTAAGTTTGTTCATCTTTTTCCATTATTTTTTTTTTACTGACTAGCCGACATCATAGTTTATCAATAAAAATCATTAAACATAACTAAAATGTAGTAAAACATTTATTAAATAAAAAACAAAATTAAACATCGAAGAAAAAAAAACTCTTCTTTTCAGTTTTTTCAAAATAAGTCAAAAAAATGCCCCCTTAATATCACACTTTTTAAATTTATTAATTAACTACATGATATTTCCTAAAATAGCTCAGAACAACTGCAGCACGTCTCGCGTCTTTACAAAAAAAAAAACATAAAAAAAAACTAAAGCCGCTAAGTCACAAATATAAATGTAATTATTAATAATTTTGTACAAATATTCAAAAAACGCGCGTTTCACGGAAAGGCTGATGTTGAATTTTCCTTTGTTTCAACTGTGAATCGGCAACCATCAGAGGTCGCTTCCGTCGTTTCCAGCTGTCAAATATGACGTTAACTGTATGCAAATTGAAATGTAAACACTGGAAACTTAATTACAAGATTTGTATCTACTTTATTGTGTAAACCTGTAAATACCAGTGAATTATCGTCAGAAAATGTTACCAAAGAGTCCAGTGATGAGCGTCGCGCACCAGCTGGTCCAGCGTGCGCTCCGCGGGCTCGCGCAGCGCGTTCGCCAGCGGGCGCGCACGCATGAACACCGGCCTCGCACCTTCGCGCACATGTATGCTCACTGCGCCGCCCGTGAAGCGCCCGAGACCCTCCGCGAACACGTTACAGTATTTGGTACTGAAAGAAGAAACATCGGGATCCTTATTTTCCAAAATATTATTTACATTGTAATTGCTCCAATCAGGTAGTTGGATTTTGAATGCAGCTATCCAATGTCGCCCTAAAAGAACAGTTTTACCCTTCTCAATAACAAGCAATTCTAAAAATTCACTTCTATCCTTATACAGTGGTACCCAATTGATAAGGCGCGTCGTGAATCTTCGTTCGCACAGAAAAGAAAGCATGGCCCCGAAGATTAACGAAACAATGCTTAAAACTTACAATCAACCTTAGGTCACTATTATAAGGTTCATAATATACTGGAGCTGCTAGCGTGCACTCGATCAGAAGTATGGCGGTTGACAAACATGCCACGCGGCGCGCGCTAACATGGCGGCAGCTGCCGACCAATAGCGGTACAGGAAAAAGAACCGCGGTGCGTGGAGCGTGCCGATTGGTCAATAGCATTTCCCGCACTTTTAAAATTCACCTTCTGCGCAGGTACATCGGTAAGCCATATCAATTGGGTACTACTGTACCGAACTAGAGGTCTTCTTATACCTAAAGGTTTTACAGTCTCACCTGTGTAATATCTTAAAATTAATTTACAAGGTTCTAGGGTAAGATCGTTAAATAATTTATCGTAACACTCTCGACTAATACAAGACACTGCACTACCTGTGTCACATTCCATAGCTATTTCCTTATTATGCACGTTCAACGTTATGTAAATAGGTTTGCAACTGGCTACAGACAGTCGACAAACATCAACAAAAATTACCTCGTCACTGTCCGCCTCTTCATCACTGCCCGCGGTTTGCACTTCCACTTGATGTTGCGCCACTAACTTCGGGCACTCACGTCGAAAGTGACCTTGCCGATTGCATACCCTGCACACGTAACGCGCGAATTTGCACGACGACTCGTTGTGGTTTGCACCACACACCCGACACTGCCGCTGTGGCCGAGCTCGCTCCTCTAGCCAAGCCCGCTCACCCGGCACCGGCAGCGTCGACTCTCTCGCACGTCTCGACGCTCGCGCGAATCCCACCGCGTGACGTTCGGCTGCCCGCCGCGCACCGCCACGCCCGTTGCTTGTCGCCTCACCGCCATTGCTTGACACGTCCCCATCGCCGACTTAGGCATCGACGACGGTGGCGTCTTTCTCCGCCGATTCCATGCTGGCGGCTAGCTTTCGCCAAGGCATATATGCCTTGGCGAAATCCAGTTTGAGTTCTGCGAATAACCGTTGTCTAATATTTTCGCTGGCTATTCCACACACCAGTTGATCTCGTAAACTTTCTTCGAGCCAACTTCCAAACTCACAGGTTTTCGACATCTTTTTAAGTACCGCCATGTAGTCGGATATTGTTTCGCCTTCTTTCTGCTTCCTATGCCTGAATTTATATCTCTCGGCAAGTTCACTGGGTTTCGGTTGTAGATGTTTACACATTATTTCCGATAACTTCTCGAACGTTTTAGTTTTTTGGTTTATTAGGTGTACACAGGTTTACTAGCAACTCGTAACTCTCTGCTCCCATAACGGTTATTAACGTCGGCACATGTAAATCGTCCGGTATCTTGTTCACCACAAAGTATTGTTCTAACCGTTCGACATATAATTTCCAATCGTCTTTGTGCACATTAAACTCCGCAATTTTTCCGATGGACATCGTGAACTTTTATAAAATCACACGCGAAATGTTCAATACTCGTCGCCACTGAAGAATATGGAGGTACGTGAGAAGTGGGATTGAAAACAAACGACATCGACTTATTAGCACAGCGTATAATTTCAGGTAAACGCTTCTTTATATGATTGGGTCGCAGCTGTGAAATACCAACCAGTGGTACAAAAATTGTTAAACATTGTTCAGATTTCTTTATTACATAACATTCTTACTAGGGAATTTATAAATAGCAGACTTCTGAGTTTACATCTACATAAATCGGATGTAGTCCCAAAAAGAACACCCATCTTTGCATAAACCGCGACAACTGCCGCTTAACTTAAATTTATCCGCGAGTTGACGCAAAAATCCTATGCTTCAAAACAAATAAAACGAAAAAAAAAAAAACATTTTATCAACCACCTACGACCCGGTCAAGTGCCCTCTGACACTGCAGATGCCCTTTGCCCATAAAGTACCATCGAACATCCACAAATGCTCATTAAAGGCTCTTCGCAGGGTTAAGAGCCGTTCGCGCCATAGTTGCTCGATTCAAGAGCACGGGATGCTTCAGGAATGCACTTAAAGCTTTCCTAATAAGGCCAGGAATGCTTAATTGTTATTTTTTATTTGTATATACCTTTTGATTTAATCGAGTGGTACTTGGATATTCAAAATAATTAAGTATAATTATATGTGAAGACAATGCACCTAGAATAAAATTACTATACCACAATAGGTAATAAAAAGAGTTAAGAATGAAGCAATGACAGATAAATTAATTATGTGATAGATACATGGTGCTCACATATTTACAAAAATTGTAAAAAATATATACGATTTCCTAAAAAATAACAATATCAGTGCGAGTTAAGGTAATCACAGAATTTAAAATAAATGTCATAAAAAATTAAACAATAAATTATACAATTAAAATAGCGACCTGTTTGATTTTTTCTAGATTCTAGATTGTCCTATGGAGCTGGACCAGCGTTTATGAAGGATAGAAGTTATCATCTATCTTGCCTTTTCTCATTCACATCGGAGTCGACTTGGCTTTCAGTCTAACTGAAAGCAGCTGAATACCAGTATTTTACATGGAGCGACTGCCTATCTGACTTCCACAAACCAGTTATTGACGATACCTCTTGGTAAGACTGGTTGTCAGACGTTTAAGCTTCTGACAACCCGTAACGGCTGTCAAAGATCTACTTGGAATGACAGCCAGGACTGACCTCTTAACGTGCTTTTTGAGGCACGGAGTGGTCTCAGTATGAAAAGGATAGGCACCCATCCACGGATCGACCGCGGCAAGCGTAGCTTAAGAGGTCGGCGATGGATGCGTAGTTCATACAAACGTATTACCAAAATCATTTTTAAATCAAACATTTTCCTAAGGTCCTTATTCCGATTGGAATACAGAATATCTAGGTTCCCAAATATATATTTTGAATGGACACTGATTTAAACAAGAGTTATGAGAAAAATAAGTTTTCTATAGAAATTTTAAATTCTTCATATCTCGTCTTTATATCATTGTCCTTTCAAAATATATATTTGTGACCATAGATATTCTCTTCGATCAATAATAGTAGTAGATTCCCGATAAGCGCTTCAAAAACTGCCCGAAAAATAAGAGCACAAATTCTTTTGTTATTTCAAATTAGTATGGCCCAATCAATAGCCAACGTTAAGACGTCAACATGCTGCAGTGCGCGTTCAAAAATTGTTTAAATTACGATCGTAACATCGAGATTTTGTAAGGAATATCTTTTTTTCGGTAAGTTTAAATCATAAAGTATTTTTCATAAAATAAAAACAGAATTAAATAGTAAATATAAATTAATTACGAAATATTATGATTGTTTGACCAATGTTTGCGACAACACTTCAAATATTGTAACAAAAATCGCTGTTCTGGAACAGGGAATGCATAGAGTAGTATTATTATTTTAAATGTTATTTTTGTTTGTAGATTTCCTAGCGAACCATTTCGCTATGCATGTGTGTTAAATCCGTACTCTGGAAACCTGCTATCTAATCTCTTCCGAATCGTTACCTGACGGAGAAACGAGACTTCGAAATGACCTCGTTTGTTTGAAAATGTTGCTCTGGGTACTTACTTTTGACGGTCAGTGTATTATTAATACGAAAGCCTTTCTGTCTGTCTGTCGCTTACCTTTTCACACCTTAACGGCTGTACGGATTTCGCTAAAGTTTGGCACACAGGTAGAATGACCTGGGTTAGGACATAAGATACTTTTTAACCCATTCTCGTGGGATAATTTCCGACTTCCACGCGGGCGAAGCTCCGGGAAAAAGCTATAGCATATTGGATTTGTAGATGCTGATTGGGCCTCCAATATAGTAGACAGAAAATCTTATACTGGATACTGCATTGGAGGCCCAATCAGCATCTACAAATCCAACAACATCTGCATTGTCTTTAACAGTATTGAAATAAAAATCAGAGTTTAAACCCCAGGTTGAAAAGCACTACATATTACTCTACAATCCATAAAACTTGAGCTATTCGTGTTGTACACGTAACATAAGCATATAACAACGAAATTATTTAGCAACGGATTGGCCGGGTCGATATGGCAGGACGAGGTCAACTAGGGTCCGTAAAGGGTTAATTCAAAAGGGCCCCGACATAACTACAAGTTCCTACAGATAATCAAATTGACTACTTAATCAAATTATGTAGTTGCTTGAGTTACATTTTTAACTTACATGTGAGAACGATGTAAAATGTCAAAAGCGTCCATAATAAAAATATTAAAAAAAAAAAAACAATTCAATTTTTTTTTTTTGTCTAAATGTCCCATACATTTACGGCTGTTTTTATTTTACACCTTTCTGATACACGCTGTATATTTTCGTAGCAACTAATTTTGTTTGAACACTGTTTTGTATCACACGTTTTAATCGATCTTTGTTTCCGGATTTAGAATATTTATTGTTGAGCGTTGGGCTTAAAATATTACGAGGGAGAGATTTATTTTTGGCGTTATATCCCTAAGCGATTTTTGTTATAAATATAACACAGTGTAGTGTTATGATGAGATGGATGGCTGGTGTATGTACTTACCTTTATTATTTTTTTTGGGTGTGAAATTATCGCATAACTCTTCCCGCTCTGGGCTGAGCGGGCGGGCGTGTCAGACTTTTATTGACTAAAATCCACCCGTGTTTCTTCAGTTGCCGGTGTGCCAGGGCCACAATATCCTTTTTGGACAAACTCGCAACTCTGGCAGGCATTGGCCCTACCGGAACCCGTCAGCCAATTTTGCCTTTGCCTCACGCGTTCCGCCTCCTCCTTCGCAAGCATTACTGCTTCGCACAAGGAGGTGACGGCCTCCCATGCACTCTCGCTCCGAACCATGGCCTGAACCAGGGCCGGACGCGAGAGATCGCCGCCGCCGATCGCCTCCGTGAGGACACGGCGGTGCTGCGCCCAAGCCGGGCAGATGGTGTATGGTGTGTCGCGAATGCTGGTGGATTTTGCGGCAGCTGGTCGGAAAGTCGGATACAGATCGAGTATGTATCTCTCTGTCGCGGCGAATCGGATTCTAACGGATTCAAGAGGATTGGCTTTTAAGATATATATTTTGGGACGTGCAAATCATAGGTAGGGAAGGCCGGGGTTCAAAGTGCCGGGGGTAAGTTGTTCTGGCACGAATAGCTTCGTTAAGAAAAGAGATAGCTGTAAATCGTCATCAGGACTTTGTTTTTATTTTCATTATACTTTGTTTTTTTTTTCTGTTTTTGTTTTTTGTGATTCTAAGAGTGTGTTTTAGTTTAATTTGTGATCTCCTGTGTTGAGTCCCAATAAATAATTTTTCTTTCTTTAAAATACTTTAAATGTTGCATACATGTGTTGCTAAACGTTGTACCATCGCGATGTTTCGACAACCGTTTTAGTGATGCTGTGAAGAAGTGCTACTTTGGTTTTTGCTATGTGGTACTTAATTTTTAGATATCTAATCTAAAATAAAAAAAAATAGGTAATCATGAATCAGTGCGTTGAGCTTGCCGGTCATGAGATGATTAGGCAAATAGGACTTGTACCAATACCTATGTAGGATTGTGGGAGTATTTACTATCATCAAAATAATTTTCAGTATAAAAAAAAGGCATTTCCATAATGTTTCAAAATTCTGCTACAAAATTTACTTCGTTCGTAAAACAAAAATTCCGCGCGTCACATTATTGAATCATGTTAAAAATAAAGTTAATGAACCAAGAGTACCTATTGAAATATTTTTATTTTTGCAAATTCTGGAACGGTAATTTAATTTCGTTATGTTCTCATATATTTAGGTACTTTAAACATTTCACCGCCGGCTTTCATAACATAATGTAACAGGCAGACACCTCTGCCTACGGTACACCCACATTTTGCCAGTAATGTTTAAGTCCCATGTAATAGGGGGCGAGCCTATTGCCATCAACCAGGCAAAAATCCAGACTCCGAGCTGCTACTGAGAAATTTCTGATCGAAAAACCCAATAACATTGGTAAAGCCAATTATTTTTAAAAGAGTAAACGTGGAGTTTCTTTGGAGCAGTCAGTGAGATATACTTAACAATAACAAATTACAAAAACAGATAACAAAAAAATTTACGAAAACGGATAACAGCAAATTTTCTATGCAAGCTGTACATACCTATAATTCCACAGATAGAGAGGTTATTGACGTTCCTATTCTTGGTTGAATCGCATTGTACTTACATCGTCATGTTCGTGAACGGATGCCGTCAGTAGGGACTGGTCATTGCTCAGCTGCCACGGCGTAATTTAATTATATTAGTTTTTTTTTTTATATTGTTATAACGGACGTTTCTGACGTTTTGCATCGTTCTCAGATGTATAATTTCAACATGAATGACGTAACCAATACTTTGTATCAAAATTTTAATTTAAAAGAATGTCCGTGGAGTTTCTTGCCCGTTCTTCTCCATAGGAACCTACTACTCTTTGGAATGGGCAACTAGCTTCATATTATTCAACTGACCGACTCCTTGACAATTCATGACAGTAAATGGTTTAATTGAAATAAATGCTTTGAGTTTGAGTTCTGTATCAAAATCAATGATTTGAGTTTTAGTTCTGTGGCAAAACGAAACAGGAAAACACACATTTCGTTCATGTAGCTTCCATGGCGTTGAAAGCGCCATGAACGGGATGTGTGAGTTCACTCTTCTCTGAACACTTTTTTACGACTTAAGTACCGTGAGAGCAAATCTAACAATTTAAATCTTTCACTCTCTCTTACAGTAAGTAGTGTTAACTAGTAAAGTTGTAGAACGTCAAAGTGAAATAATTCCACCTGAACGACGCCTCTCGTGTTTACAACGTTGTTAATTACTTGAACATTGTTTTAAGACGTGCGCCATCTTGCGAACGGCTTATGAAATGGCTTTTAGTTTGTAGGCTTACAATAAGTCCTGCCAGGGTTGCGAGTTTGTCCGAAAGGGATATCGTGGCCCTGGCACACAGATAAATAATATAATATAATATTTTTATTCAGTATTACAGTTGGTAAAATATTAACATAAAATCGAATAACTTACAAAGGTATAAAATGTTAGATGCCTGTACTAGGATAAACCTGTATCACAGGCGGCATGAGCTCATACTTTATAGTAATTGTAGGATGATTCAATTCTTAACAATATTGAAAAACACGAAAGAAACACAAGGAACACGGAACACGGGTGGGTTTTAGTCAGTAAAAGTCTGACACGCCCTCCCGCTCCGCCCAGAGCGGGAGAAGTTATTTGATAATTTCACACCCAGAAAAAAAAGGCTTGCAATAAGTACCTATCTACCTATTTTGTTTATTTAGTTGGTGTAAAGTAGCTGTAACACGGTTTTTGGGGATTTTATATAAGCGAAAAACAACACCGTAAAATAAAAACAAAAAATAAACAACCGACTTCAACAAAATACGACTACTTAGTGAAAAATGATTTTGATTTCGGAAGTCACTGGCTTTGGTAATGTTTTTTATATTGCCAAATTGCCACCGAATTCCATAACAAAAATTATTTTTCACTTTCTTTTCGTAATTTTTTTTAAGTCTTTTTTTTAATTTAAGTATTTATTTATTCGTGAAGTAGTATACTTACAATTTTTATAAATATAAGTTGGTGCAGACATAAACTCATTCCGCCTTATATTTTGACATGGCTTAAACCATGGAGCCAGTTTTTGTAATAAGAACGTAACTGTGATTGAAATACCGTTCTTTATAAAAAACTGAAAACTTAGTTCGGTACTAAGTTGTCAGTTTTGTATTTAGGAACTTTACCATAGTCGGAATAAAGTTCGAAATTCAATAATGGCTCCATGTTTTAAACCTGGGTCTGAAGATAAACCTTGTTTTGTAATAAGGGGGTACAGAGTCAAAGATGAGAGTAAAGATTTTACTTTTCACTTTTTAGTTGTGGTTCTACACATACATTTATGTATCACTACTAACTATGTCAAGTAACAACATCATCAACATAATTATACGAACTAGGTTAAAAACCTATTAAGGGCGTTTACGACTTACGGCATTTCATACAAACTTTCAAGCCCTTGTTTTTCAAAATGACTGAAGAAACTTCATACGCATAAGCAGGATACAAAGTTAGTTAAGAACATTTTCGAAAAATAGTGTTACAGCCAAATTAGACCGATTCTAAATTTTCGATAGAAACAAAGATTTCCAGTTATCTGTTTTTAAATAAGACATTTCGAAAATGTTCTTAACTAACTTTTTAGACCTTTGTATCCTGCGTTTGAAGTTTCATTAAAATCGGTTCAGTCACTTCGAAAAACAAGGGCTTGAAAGTTTGTATGAAATGCCGTACGTCGTAAACGCTCTTAATAAATTAACTAGAAACGGGCTCGGGCTTCCTCTACCGACTGAAAAAAGAGTCACGTAAATCGGTCCATTAGGGCCTGTGCACACCACGTTTTTTAAACGCGCTGTTGACGGGCGTTTTAGAAACGTGCGTCGACGGCGCGCTTTTATCCTACAGAATAGACTGACTTGCGTGCGTATCGCGTCTGTATCGCTACAAACGCACATCGACAGCGCGTTTAAAAAACATGGTGTGCATAGGCCCTTAATCACGCAGAAATCGGCTAAGGAGCTTGTGGCTAAGTAATAACAGCGCACGGGTCGATCCATCAGGTTAAGCTACGCTTGCCGCGGTTGGTCCGTGGATGGGTGACCATCTTTACATTCCTCCGTGCCTTGGAAAGCACGTTAAATTGTTGGTCCCGGCTGTCATTCGTGGATCTTTGACAGTTGTTACAGGTCGTCAGAAGCTCGAAAGCCTGACAACCAGTTTTACCAGCAAGGGGTTTCGTATTACCCAGTTACTGGGTTGTGGAGGTCAGATAGGCAGTCGCTCCATGTAAAATACTGGTATTCAACTGCGTTCGGTTGGACTGGAAGCCGACCCCAACATAATTGGAAAGGGTTAGGCAGATTGATTGAATCACGGAGAAATCGACCCTACTACTCGACAAATACATAACCTTCTCCCTTTTTTTAAGTTGATTATAAATGCGCTTTTCTTTTCTAGCACATACAGATCATATCTGCGCTGACCTCATTATCGTCCTTAATTCAAAGACGTAAAGTCATCCTTAGCTTCCACGTGGACAATTGTTTGACTATGAGCAAAAACTTATTATATGAATGCCCGAGACCGCGCGGGGAGTATTCCTCTCTATCTGCGCTGAGCCTAAGAGTTCGAACAAAGTTTTTCTTTTGTATCAAAGTGGTTTTTGTTAGTTTGCGCTACATAACAGCGTCAAAACTTTCACGGATCATCGTTTAAAGAATTACCTTCTACAGTTTTCTGAAACCTGTTCAAATTATTTTGTGAAATTTATATTATTGGTTGTTCATAATCGCTATTTTGGTAGATGCAGACCAAACACAAACTGATGACATATGATTTGTCAGTCGATTTACCTACTAATCTCAGTCTTGATCACTTTGATCTAGCGGGCATTTAGAAACCGGAGTGATCGTAAATTATAATCATCTCTTCCCTTAGCTGTTAAGCAAATTCTTGGGGATTCTTGGCTAAAATAATATATTCAAAAGTAGGTACAGTATATGTGCAAAAATATCAGATCGGCAATAATCTGATGTCATGATGCATACATTAATATCTGTTCTCAAGAAGACAGCAAATATACGCGATCATCTGTGGAAGGCATATACAAGTAACGTTAAGTTCTGCCAAAAAAAACAACCAACTAAAGTCAACGCCATGAGACGAGATAAATTTCATACTTTGGGATTTAAAACTTTAACTGAAATTGCGTATGGTTCAATTTCCATTGCAACTAAAATTATTTTATGACGTTTAGCGATAATTTCTTCATTCATAAATCAACTTAGAAATCTTGAGTTTAAAGTTGATAGTTGTATAATTTGCAATTTTATGTATTTATAGCTTCTCATAACGGTTACTTTAGTCTAGAATCAAAATTTAACAAAGTTTCTGTTCGCTCCTGTTTGGATACATATAAAGCTTCCTACTCAACCCTACATAAATATCGGACCTGCTTGCGTTATAAATATCTGCAGTGCCTACTCAGTTCAGTTCAGAACAATGTGATACCTCGTTGTGATCAAAAATATCTGACATCACAAAAATAAAATCAGACAGTATTTATATTTCGTGTTTTCTTATAATATCGCAACTAGTGCCGCTTTTATTGCAAAAATATGTGACATCCCACTGAAAGCAATATATTTATGCTCGTGATTGGACCTCCCGAGTTATGTGCAAAAACAATTGCGATCTCTAAATCTAGTAGCCGGACGTGGTGATTATGGCAAAAACCATTCGCTGTCAAGATTTTACGAAAACCTAAGTAAATGAATGTCATGTGATTTTGTATCATGCGTACCAAGTGTCAACTGTGTGTGTCACCTTAGAGCACTAACACACTGGGACGCTATGGCGACGTCGCCAGGTCGCCCTGCCAACTAAATGTTTACAGCTCTATGGTGGGTGGCTCACCTGGCGTCCGCTTGGCTACGCAGTCAACCATACATTTAGTTAGGGACGCGACCTAGCATTGCCGCCGCCATGGCGTCCCGGTATGTTAGCGCTCAACCTGCCCTGCACAAAAATTTAAAATTAGCCTTCATGATGAAGAAAATCGCTTCACCCAGTTGTGAGGAATGTGGAGTTGTCGAGGACCTACAACATTTATTAATGGAATGTGTCCAATATGAGTCCAGTAGAAATAATTTAGTAAGGTCCCTGAACAGAATTGATGTAGGTATGTTCCATATAATTCTATCCCAACCAAATGGTGACGATGCGAAGGGTTTGTTCAAATTCATGGCCCGCGTTTTGTGAAAGTACTATTGTTTAGGATACGATGGGACTGACATACGCTATGCGTAAAAGCCCCTATAAATAAATAAAGAAAAAAAAAACCTGTCTTGCAATAGTGCACATCACCAGTTCTGCAAATGATTGCGGTACTTCCCATCACTACCAAATCAACTACTAAATGATCAGTGATCATTCATATACCTACTACAGTTTTTATTTTACCTCTGGCAGCGTTTCCCTAAAACACATAAAGTTGGCTTTCACGCGTTGGCAATAATCAATAATTTTATCAGTAGGTAAGTAGATAAGTTCGCTCGGAGATACGGGCGAAATTAAGGCGTCCGCGTTATACCTACTAAATAAATGATGTGCTCGTATAAAATGAGGTTGGTGTGGCGGTGGCTAAAACTATTAAAGCTACTTTTTAGGGTTCCGTACCTCAAAAGGAACCCTTATAGGAACACTCGTGTGTCTGTCCGTCTGTCACAGCTGATTTGCTCCGAATCTACTGGACCGATTAAGTCGAAGTTTGGTACACATATGAACTTCTGTGACCCAAACACGGAAGTGTTACGTAAATAAATGAATTTTGAATATTGGGGTCAGTTTCGGGGGCAAATTAGAAAATTAAAAAAAAACGTTTTGCTGACTGTACCTGTGACATATCAAATGAAAGGGCTTGTTTTAAGGATTTCATATATATTTATTTATAATTTTAAAATAAATACTTTTGAAGTTATTTAAGAAACTGATGAAAAAAATTAAAAATTACCATCCCCCCCCTTATCTCCGAAACTACTCAGACTAAAATGTTGGAAAAAATACAGAAAATAGTTCTTTACTTATAGTTTACAGGAAAACCTATAAGAAGTCTGTGATCTTAAAATAACATGGTAAATCACTCGATATTGTGCGTACAAACTTACAATTGCAGTTGGAATGTATGGGTATCATGTTTTTCAACTACAATGTTAAGTTTGTTCTTGGGATAGATTCATCGCAACTACGGAATCCTTCATTGTGCGTGGTCCGACACGCACTTGGCCGGTTTTTTACTTTGCAAGATTACATAACATCACGCCTTGTTTCCCCGAAGGGATGGGCAGAGGTGTACCTGTAGTACACCCACATTTCGCCAGTTATGTTTAAGTCCCATGTAATAGGGGCGAGCCTATTGCCATCAACTGGGCACAAAACCAGACCCCGAACTGCTACTGAGAAAATCTAGATAGAAAAACCCAATATCACTTTGCCCGACCCGGGAATCGAACCCAGGACCTCATGCTTAGCAGTAGCGCTTGGGACCACTAGACTAACGAGGCAGCTTTGCAAGATTCATAATTAATGAAATCATTTGATTCAATTAGTTAATTGGTATTGCATTATGATAATGGAATATTGAGGGCCATACACGAGGTAAACTATTTCTTCCTACAGGGCAATTAATATTACAGATAAAATAATACCTATTTATTGTATAATGTTCCGTGTGTTGCCGGACGTAAAGATTAGCACCACCCTATTTCTTCCCGTGTCGTAGAAGGCGACTAAGGGACTTTCTAGAGGATGGGCAGCACCATTCTCTATACATTTTAACACCATACTGCGATTGCCAACCCGCCTGCCAAGATGATTGTATAATGTAAAGTAATATTGATTGTTTTGTAATAATTTAATAATTAATGAATAATTCGTAATCTGGTGTGAATATTATATGGGTGTTTTCCCGAAAATGGTTTGATTTGATTTAGATTATCCGCCTCAATAGTTATAAGATACAGCTGATGTAGCAGAATTAATAGTCATTTAACACATTGTACCTACAAGAGAGCATTCACTCCTTATTTTGTAAAGGCTTCTACATATTGGCGCAACACCGGTAGAACAATTTCTATGAAAAAATTCAAGGAAATTGTTCTACCGGTGTCGCGGCGCGCGACTAGTCGCGCCAGTATGTAGAAGCCTTTAACTCTGCTTTAAATTAACTAAAGGCTAACTTAAGCTGTGAGTAGGCATTCTTTGTTTCCTTATAATGACCCCTGTAACCTTATTATCTGACGCACAGCAAGGCCTGACTTTTCATCTGTGCTGCAAGGAAGATTAGCGGTAGGTACAGTCAAGGAAATAAGTTGTTAAGTAAATTGACACCCTACGTCAATTTGCCATTTCATACAATTGTACAAGAAATTGTGATTTGAATATACGGAAAGTTGGTAGTTAATTTGGTTAACAATTAATTTCCCTGACTTTAACTACTATGGATTAACTCTCCACGAACCGGTATAAAAAAAGTATCGTACGTGTTAAGCCAGGATATAGTCCATCTGCTTCCTACCATATTTATTTCAAAGTTCAGTGGTTTATGCGTCACTTTAACTTGTAAACTGTTCATATATAATAAATATACATATATACTTAATTTAATATCATTATAAAAATAATGGCAAAATAACGACAGTTATTGTGTAATATTGTTGAAATTCTTGCACTTTAGAGTTATGTTTTTAATGTAAATTGTAAAAAGATTACATTGAAACTTGTATGTACATTTAGACTTCATATAATATAATTATAAAAATAACGACAGGTGTAATATTGTTGAAATTACTGCACTTTATAGTTATTTTTTTAATTTAAATGGTAAAAATACATTGCTTTGTATTTTTCGCAAAATAACGGAGTTTTTTAGACGTTTTTATCGAATTGACGACGTTTTAACCGTTATATTTCTAATGTTACAATAAAAGGGGGGATTGGTGGAAATTCATTAGCTTAACATTGTTGTTGTCGGCATTCCAATTACTAAATAAATTACGCATCATTAGAAGCGCAAATCGTCTTTAGAGGTTCATCAATAAAAAAAAAATCTTATAATAGAAAGTCAATAAGTTTTTTAGTGATCAGTTATTTATATTTTCCTTTCCTTATCAGGTAGAAATTAGAAGAAAACCGTCAACTTGTCGATGGAGTCCATCTTAGTAGTTATGACGGTCTTTGCCATGTGATAATTGATCACATAGAAGCAAGAAGTTGTCTAAATCAATTACATAAGCTGTAGTCTAAGAGGGCGTACAACGGTAAACTAGCGCCACTCCTTTAAATAAATATTATCTCGTGACCGCGAAGGAATTATGCATAACGACTCAATAAGGACCCTCGGTAAGTGTGTCTTGAATTTTCTAATACCTTTTATAAAGTTTCATATTGAGACACGAATTAGAAACTTCTGTGTACCATTGTACGCCCTCTTAAGGGTCGGGTAATCGCCGTTGACCTTGGTCATTTGAAACTCGCGCTCATGCCGCGCCACCGCTCGCGCTGCGCCGTTTTTGTTCATATGGAATATTTATTTTTAGTAACGAAAATATGAATATTTGAAAACAATCACAAATAGAATTATAGATAATAAATTAGTCTGTTCACACAAAAAAAAAACATGAAAATATCTTAAGCAGTTTGAAAGTAATATCGTTTTTTATGCTTTGAGTAGACATTATACCCTGAATTTATTTCATAAAGTTTTTTCTACAATACTTAAATAATCACATAAAGAATTGATGTGTATGCGTTCTAGTTTATCATACATTTTCATAACTTACTTGCATTATATATGAAGGAGTATTATCAGATTTAAATGTCACTAAAATCATATATCTGCGCCTTAAGACCGACAACGTTGTCTAATGAACTAAAAAGACAGCGACACTTTGCTAGACAATCGCTTACTCGAACCATTACTGTAATTAATTTATCTACAAAGTACTAACCCTGGGTCTATCTTGTCAGTTACTGTTCAGTAGCGCATTGGAAAAACAGTACAATTACATTGATTAGGTCTTGTGTTTCAAGTTTAATGATGTACCTAGGTATGAGTATAATTCTTAAGGAACTAATTAGGAACTTCAGATATTTATACTTGTTCATCTCCTTTCTTGGCAATTTTTTTATACAGCGTGCCGCTTTAGTTGCGACATTAATTTAACACACCTATACGGTTTCGCGTTTCCTTTGTATGAAGATAACTAGCTTATGCCCGCGGCTTCGCTCGCGTTAATTTAGAATTTGACAATCAATTCGGGTTGTACTCTGCTTCTACTAATATTGATTCGAAAGACACGTGGCGCCATCTATTATCATAAGAACGTTGTTGTTGTTTTTCTCGGGAACAATACTTTTTTTTGGGATAAAAGGTACTCTATGTCCGTTTCTGTACACCTGACAACGTATATGCAAAATTTGGATTATTCCAAAAATCCCCACCCACAAATCCCCACTGGTGGGGATTGTAACTTTATACAGTACATGGTAATCTCGGTAGCAGTTTACTGAAACCCCTACATTTTTTGCATGAAGACGCTTTGTTTTATGAAAGAAGTGCTAACGAAAGTCACCGTCGGAACCCGCGATCACAAAGAAGCAAAGAAAAAGACCAGTTCATCTTAGATGCTCAACTAGAGTTAATGCGTGGCAGCATTACAGTGCCATTTTTTTTGGAACGAATGAGATAAATTCTCAACCACGATTTACGTGATCCTATAATGTTTAAATAATTTTTGTTTGAATCTAGTCAATTGAGTTTCGTTTCAATGCAAACAATTTATAATGGAAGTTGGTTATTATAATATTGACATAATTAGTTACTTATCGTAGGTATTGATTAACGCATTTTTTGTTTTAATTATTTAGAAACAACAACACCTGGTGGGGATAGTTACTTATTTTTCCAAAAATCCCCACTAGGCTGAGTTTATTTAACCAGTGGGGATTTTTGGAAAAAAAAGTAACAATCCCCACCAGTGCGGATTTGTGGGTGGGGATTTTTGGAATAATCCCAAAATTTCAGGATGATCGGTTCAGTGGTTTAGGCGTGAAAAGGTAACAAACAAACAAACTTACTTTCGCATTTATATTATTAGTTTGGATTGTAATTTAATTAAACGTTATTATTTATTAACAATTTTCTAAAATAAAATAGCATTTTGAAGCACTTGCAGCTGTACATATAGAACTGTAACACAGAGGTCATTTGCCGGGGTCATGGATCATAAAAATCGCATAAATGAAATTAAAACGATTATCGTGCAAACAGTAGGTGAATTGAAGGAAAGAGAGAGCTTTATTATTTAGTTTGTTTGTAAATTTAAATTTTCAATGTACGAATAAAGGCTTCTACATACCAGCGCGACTTATCGCGCGACGCGACACGGCACAAAGGCCCCGCGTGTCGCGGGACGAGCGGTGCCTTTGTGTTGCGTCGCGTCGCGCGACAAGTCGCCCCGGTATGTAGTAGCCTTTATTTTATCCTATTATTTTTTTATGATTACTGGCCACTAGCTCTTCTCGTGTATTAAATTAATTTGCCCATTGTAGCGGCACGTTGTATAAGTTTTTTTAATTTTTTGGAGCACCATATGATTAATCGTGCTCCCCCCTAAAAAGAAGTTTAGTTGATATTCCATGTACAGGTTCATCATTCTTCTGCTGTCATTTTTTCCATATCATATATATTTACTACTCCTAAATTTATTTGTGTGGTGCCGGACGTAAAGAATAGCACCTCCCTATTTCTTCCCGTGGGTGTCGTAAAAGTCAACAAAGGGACTTACTAGAGAATGGGCAGCAGCGTTCTCTATGCATTTTAACACCATACTGTCGGCGTCATCACGTCAACGCCGGCTGTCGCTGAAAACCAGCACAACCTACCAGGCCAGCGCTCAGCATAATGCTGCGACCCTATGCGAGACAGAGCCCCACTCTGTCTCGCATGGGGTCACAGCATTATGCTGAGCGCTTGCCGTTTTGCGTGGATGTGACGCATATTTTCCCCCAACTTGTTCTTTTTATATTTATGTTCTTTCTTTGCGTCATGTTTACCGCAAATAAACGTATTTTCTTTCTTTTTTTTTTCTTTTTCTGCGGTCGCCACCCGCCTGCCAAGCGTGACTATTATGGCAACTTTTGGCAACTAGCCCTTTGGGGGAGGTCTAACAGTGGATATCTTTTGGATGAAATGATGACGATGATGAGATATTTACATCTCTAGCAGCAGTCATTTCAGTAACCTTTCGCATTCTAGCCATAGATATCATCTTTTATACATTCCATTCATAGTTTCATTGGTCTTCTCCTGCTTTCACCTGCATTCATAGGTACTCAAAACTCGAGGAGCTCCTGGCTTAGTAATAATAGCTGCAGGGGTCGCTCCATCAGATTAAGCTACGCTTGCCGGGGTTGGACCGTGGATGGGTGACCATCTTTACATACATATCATAACACAACACAACATTTATAGAAAATATGTTAATATTAATATTTTTTGTGCTTCTATGTTAATTAATGTTGTACCGTTTTGATTAACTATAAATAAAATAAATAAAGAAATAATACCAAGACTCCTCCGTGCCTCGGAAAGCACGGTAAGCCGTTGGCCCCGGCTGTCATTCGTGGATCTTTGACAGTCGTTACGGGTCGTCAGAAGCCCGAAGTCTGACAACCAGTCTTACCAAGGGGTATCGTATTACGCATTGACTGGGTTGAGGAGGTCAGATTGGCCGTCGCTCCATGTAAAATACTGGTATTCAGCTGCATCTGTTTAGATTAGAAGCCCCAACATCGTTGGAAAAAGGCTGGGCATAGAATGATTGAGTCATACTCAAAACTTTTTATATTTTTATTACGTAGATTCCTTTTGTATGTGAGAGCAGTGGTGGCCCAGTGGTAACGGCCCCGACTTACGAGTTCTAGGTCGTGGGTTCAAACCCAGGCAGGCGCTTTACTTTGTGTAAATAATTTCATCACCACTGCTCTCAAAACGGTGAAAGAAAACATCGTGAGGAAACCGGCATGTCCTAGAACCAACAATTCAAAGGCATGTGATATCTACCAACCCGCACTGGGCCCGCGTGGTAGATTACAGCCCAGTCCCTCTCGAAGAGAGGAGGCCTGTGTCCCAGCAGTGGGAACATTATAGGCTGATTATGCTTATGCTTATGCTTTTTTATGTTTCTACTAGCTGCACCCCGCGGTTTCACTCGCGAAAGCCACCCTTAACACTTAGGGGTATAAAAAATAGATAGTAGCCGACTCTCAGACCTACTGAATATGCATATAAAATTTCATAAAAATCGGTCAAGCCGTTTCGGAGGAGCATGGTAACTAACATTATGACACGAGAATTTTATTTAAAAGATAATTGATGTAATTGGTGTTGTACCGTTTTAATTATCTATAAAAAATAAATGTACTACACTAAAAGATATGTGAGTGTGAAAAATACTGTTCGCTCCTTCTTTCTTAACCTAAACTACGACGAAACCGAAGAATTCCTAAAGAAGTGATCATTCAATCACTCAAATACATACATGCATCACACACTACATACTCGTACATTTACGAAACACTCATCACACTAACAATTTAATATTCTCACAACACCAACACCAACGCCGGCTGTCGCTGAAAACCAGCGCTGGGGCTCTGTCTTGCATAGGGTCGCAGTATAATGCTGAGCGATAGCCGTTTTGCGTGGATGTGACGCATGTTTCCCCCAACCTTTTATTATTTTTGTGTTTATGTTCTTTGTTGCGTCATGTTTACCGCAAATAAACGTATTTTCTTTCTTTCTTTCTTTCAACATACTCAACATTTTATTTACTATTTATAAAGTCTTTTCCAACATTGCTATCGTTTTAGAATTAGATTTAAACACATACATTCTTCCCATGGGGGTAGGCAGAAACTATAGAACGCCACCTGCTACGCTCCTTACATACACCTTTTGCTTCGCCTACGATAGATTTAAAGATTTTTAGTATTTTATTCTTTTGTAATTTTAGTTTTTTTTTGTTTTTATATTGTAGTCTTGGGTTCGCCGATAATATCCATACATATCTATCACGGCTTAAAACATTTTTCATCTTTTCATAGAGTAAGTCGATAGTCGATATTTAATAGTTCAGTCCCAGTTCAATCAAACCACAGCCGAGTAGACTTACCAACCGCTAAGCTTTAAGTATAAGACTTTATCTAATAGTTTGTTAGTCTGTGGACTTTGTGGTCCAAGGCAGCATGGTCGATAGTTCTTTCTTTTTTGTGTGGTTAGTGAACAAACCTGGGGCCCAAGTCTGCTATTTTTATAAATTCAGTCATTCCAACACGATCCCATTGTCATTTTGCTAAAAGTTCGTAATCTGCTAAATTCATAATGGTCGATCATTGGTCGGTCAATGTTCTCGTAATAGAATTGTGTTTTTCGAAAATGGCATTGTCGTATTGCCATTATTATAAAATCCATTAGTAGAAATGTCATTCATTTGTCATTATGTACGAGCTCACCAATAAATGCAATTTCTTTCAATGTAGTATCAGTGGCCGACCATCGGAAACTCATAATGACGCCATTATAATAGTAGATTACCAAACTTGTCAAAATCAACAATTATGAAATCAATGATCGACCATTCTGACACTATTGTAATAGCAGACTTGAGGCCCTGGTGTCAGAGTTTTTATGCCGCCTAACCTAACCTTTTTTTTTTTTTTTTTTTTGTTCACGGGGTGGAAAATCCTCATGGATGTCCTCCGCCCTGGGGCGGGCGGAGGGGTCTGTCAGACTCTTACTGACTAAAAACCACCCCAGTGTTCCCCTCCCACACTTGCACCGGGGATCTTGGGATCTGTTATTCCTTCCGCAATCCCCGGCTAGTGCCGGCCCGCCTCTGCGGGCCACCTCAAGTCTGGGGGGGGGTGAGGTGTCTGACCCCCCCCCCCCGCGACGTCTGCTAGGGGCGCGCGTGGAACACTACGCGCCGCCACCTCGGGTCCAATGTGATAGGGGGCGGCGGACGTCCCCAAGTCCGCCGTCCCTGGACCCATTTCGCCTAACCTAACCTAACCTAACCTCTGAGTTAGCTTCACATGCTTTCGAGAAATATCTCTCAGGAATGCCGGTTTCTTCACGACGCGATGTTTTCCTTCACCGTTTTTCAAGCAAGTGATAATTATACAATACGCACATACATGAATCTGAAAAGTGAGAGGTGCGTGCCTTGGGTTTGAACTCGAGAACTATTTCTTGGCAGTCCCACGGTGGGCTGTTAAGACGCAGATATATGCCAGTGACCTTGAGTGGTTAGCTTGCGTGTTCTGTACTGAGCTCACGCAACGCGTCGTACGTTCATCCAGTAATAGGACTCGCCCATCAAGGAGCGCTGTCCCCAATTTGACGTATTATTAATTTATTATAAACAAAAAAAAAGTATTTTAATAAAACTCGTTTACTAAATGATCAATAATTAAATTATCTTTAAATTGGTGAAGGTTTCAGAAAAATACGCTTGGTAGATTTTGCGCCACTCTCAGTTTTTTATCCGCATTAGACATGACTTTACAAATTAATTTCACTATGTAATATAAACATAATCTAAAATATTCACATATTAAGTTATTGAGAAAATGCTCTAATTTAACGTATATTTTATTCAAATCATTAACACTACTCGTTTAGACGTGATCTTCAGTATAAAATCATTAAAAGTGAGTTATCGTCGCCTTAAGCAACAGTTTACATGCTAGGCAGAGGTTCAAACTTAAGGTGATTTTTTTTTCTATCGATACAGAGAAATATTGCGAAAACAATGAAGAAATATTTCAAATATTATTAACGAATGGGTTATTTCTTAGGAGAAACTGTAACAAAAGGTTTTTATATTTACAAGGCAGAAGTGAGTGGAAACGCTGGGAGGGGACGCCCTAGAAGGACATAATAATAGTGACCTAATTGGTGATTTTCTTCAGAAAGGTCAGGTGCGTAGTACTCGCAACCGGCGTGCGTGTATGACTAGATGTATGAACGTAAACGAAGCAAAAGGCGTATGTAAGGAGCGTAGCAGGTGGCGTTCTATAGTTTTTGCCTGCCCCATGGGAAGAAGGCGTGAGTTATGTGTGTAGAAACAGTGTTTCTAGAATCCATATCAAAATCAAAATATTTTATTTCACATAAACCGGCAGCGTTGCCAACCGTGCCAATTTTGGCGGGACGTTCCGATTTTTAGCCTAAAATTAATTGTACCGTGTGGGACAGGCTCAGTCCCGCTTTTCGGGGATAGAAAAATAAATAACTAAGTTATGTATTACTTTTAATATTCCTCTGAAGACTTCATTGCCTCAGGTACAGCTAGGGAAAACCTTTGTTAGTTGGTTATTAGTATAGAAAAGTAACGTATTTTCATTACAATACATTTTCTATTGTATATCATCATTGTAATCTTAATTTGAAACTCAAATAAAAGGATAAGCACTAAAAAAATAAGTGATTATTTACGTTTTCTTATTGTCCCGCTTTTGACGACAGAATCCCGCTTTTTTTACTCAAAAGGTTTCAAAATCCCGGTTTACCCGAAAAAAAATCTGGCAACGCTGCTACATTGGCACTTATGAAACGTCAGAAGCTAGGTGCACGGTTCCAATTAGTCGTTACCGTATGGAGACGAGCCGGCAAGAAACTCCACAGTTATTCTTTTAAAAATCATTGGCTTTTACAATGTTTTCAAATTACAGTGTTAATAGGTATGCGAGGACAGTGTAGGCCCGTCAACAAGAACCAGGTAATAAACAAAATAGAAAATGGCCCACAAATCTACAGTCTTTTAAGCCTACAACGTTGTCACATTCACAAAATGTTATATTTCGTGAATACGTGAATATATATTTTGAGAATTACTTACATAAGATTCTGTAGAAAAGTATAATTAATTGAAACTCGACCCTTTTCCATCCATTCGCAAACATGGCTTAGTGATTGGGCAATAGGCATAAGATACATACATAAATACACGACAGTATATATATAGATTTCCTTTAGACCTTCATTACATACGATATCTATTTTGGTTTCTAAGAACCCAACGTAATACCTTGCTTATTGGATATGTCTATTAGGTAATGAATAGTGATTTCACATTTAATAACTAAACTAATATTATGACGAGAATAAAAATACATTCTATACTAAACTAAGATCGCTTCTAGTATAAAATGTTATTACACAGTAGACCAATTCATGACGGATAAAACTATATAGAAGTAGGTACCTTCTCAATTTTTTCAAAATCCGGTCTGATTAAAACGTAATCTTTATACTGTTTATGCCAGTGACATTTAATTTATTTTAATTTGTATTGTATAATGATTAATGACATACTTACTATAATTCAATGTAATTGCTAAGAATAACTTGACATGACATGATTGTATTACCTAGCTCTTATCTTTTTTGACTACCTACTTACTCATACTATCTGACTAAAGACTGTTTGGATTAATTTATTGTATTGTATTGTGTTTTTATAAGTTTTACTAAATTTATGTTTGTACCTACCTACCTACCTACGAATTAATGTAACTCAACAGCAAACCAACATTATGTTTTGCAGTGCCCTGACAGGATCCATGTACTAAAGTCGACAGTAATTTATTGTAAAATGTGTGATGTGCATGAGAGCCAATAAATAAATAAAAGAAAATATTATTTTTATTATTTGTGTGTTTCTTTGTAATGGATAAACTCAAAAACACTTAACTGATTTAAAAAAATCTCAGAGCTATAGAAAGCAAAATTATCAACGAGTAACATGGAATGTATTTTATTTTTCAATAAAAATAGAGATCCCTACGAAAATTGCAATAATGTAACCCATGGTATCAACATGTTGCCTATAAAAGTCATTATTTGGCGAGCGCTGCGAAAACTATTGATGAGACATACAATATTGTACTAGGCGTATTTGACAAAACCGAAATCACATCGGGGTTCACCACTTTGTCGATAAGGGTTTTGATGGTGTGAGTGTTCAGAAGGTCAGCAAATGAAAAAACGTGTTCTCAGTCGTTCAGTACCTACAACTGAGAACACGTTCTTTCATTTGCCGACCTTCTGATCACTCACACCATCAAAACCCTGGCAAAGTCTACATGTATACAGGGTGTTAAAGTAACTGCGTGCCATAGCTTAAGGGTAGGTTCAGTATCGATAAAGGAACCCAGGAAAAATAAAAAATAAATAAAACAAAAATGAAAACACAATAGTTATTTATGATATTAGGGCGGTAAGTTGGTCTTTACAAACGAGTTCGTCTCGGGCTTACCATAGTCACGAGTTTGTAAATACCAATTTCCGCGCGTGTGTCATACAACGTTTTTCAACACGTTTGCGAGAAAACAATACAATAGGTAAGTAATAAAATAAGCCATCAAAACATTTTAAGAGAATGATTGAGTATTTCTTCGAGTCTTCCATGATATAAAATTATTGTAAATCATTAAATAGCACTCACGATTTTGGCGGCTCATCCAAGATATCAGGTTGTGCAGTAGATTCCATATTAATATCGGATTCCTCGCTTGGACAAATATTATTATTTTGTAAATATCAGTCGGAAAGTCGCAACAAACAATCTTTGACATTTCCAATAAGAAAATGGCGCGAACTTGCAAATGGCGTTACGTGCACATGATGAAAATTAGAACTAAATCTTTCGTCTCATTTTCTCTTTAATAATAAAGTGAGATAAACGTATTGAGCAAAAGCGCTTCCAAGGAGGTTCGATCATTCACCTTATTCATTCTCGTAATTTGAAACTCCTTGGTGGAATTCTTATATAATTTTTATGGTAAATAAAAAATACCGTAAAGGATACGCACGGCACTATACAACGAAGAGGGCGGTAAAATATGTACGTAGGTGAGAGTACCTATTTTACCGCCCGTTCCGTTGTATGGTGCGTAATTTTTAACTTTCGAACAATGTATACAGGCTTCGTAAATGCATTTTTTGAGCAAATGTGTTGAAAAAAAATATTGCAAGATCAACCTAATTTAGTACCTACTAACTTACAACAGCAATCGTTTTGAATTAAAATTATTTTATTTGACGGTCCTAAGGCCGTTATAGTACGAAGAGACTTATTTTTGTTTATATTTTATGTTTAATAAAAAAAAAATGTTTGTATTTTATTTTTTTTAATTTATTTTTTATTTTCCCTGGGTTCCTTTATCGATACTGAACCTACCCTTAAGCTATGGCACGCAGTTACTTTAACACCCTGTATAGTACTCATCATTACCCATACGTGACGCTATTATGTCTAACTAAAAGTATTATAGTGAAGTCGTAATAACCATTTTTGTTCAAACTAGTCAATCAAAACACGGATAGAATCGAAAGATGATAACATTCGTATCATGATATTTTAATCCATATCCAACTAAATAGTTTAACAATCAAGGTTTTTTTTTTTTTTTTTTTTAATAGCGGCAACAGAAATACATCATCTGTGAATATTTCAATTGTCGAACTATCACGGTTTATGAGATACAGCCTGGTGACAGACGGACAGACAGACAGATGGCGGAGCCTTAGTAATAGGGTTCCCGTTTTACCCTTTGGGTACGGAACCCTAAAAAGTAAGAAAAATGCCGCGGTGTGAGCGAGCAGCCCTGCGCTTAAGTCTATTAGTTACATTCATATTCCCTACACATTTTATTTTTTGTAAACTACTATTCAATTGAATAGTAGTTTGTAATAAATGAAAAAGTTTGTCATATTATAATAAATAAAAAGATCGCAATCATTAGTTTTCGGAAACTATCTTTTAAACAGGATAGAGAGTGTGGAACTTTGTAGGCGAAGATACGAAATCCACGCGGACGAAGTGGCGGGAGAAGTGCAAGTTATAATAATATAACGAATATTAGAACTCTGTCCGCCGCGTTCATAGAAAAAAACTTTCTTAACCTATTATTAGAATGAGTACCATAAAGTATGAATAAGACAAGCTCTGGAACCAGTCTGTGAATTGTATGGACTGTCTGCCAATAACTAACTGAAAGACATTATTTATTACTAAACAAGCCATTTACCCGATGGGATTTCCCATAGGCAAAAATGACGAATTTTCATACTATTTAACCCCTTCAGGTGATGAACTTTCGAAAATCTTTCCTTTTGCTCACATAATAAGGAGCAAAATTATTAGATTCACTTCACTTTTATTCGTAGTTCGCACTCCCCTTGTGGTCTACATGCCTTTCGTCACAACGTGCTCAGGATGCTGTGGGAGCTGCCACGCATTCTGCGAAGGATCGATGCACACCGGCTTCGGATCATCATCCGAAACCGGTGTGCATGAAAGCCGTCAATTCTCACCTCAGCAAACATTCCCGAAGCGCTACAAAAACGCGGGAGCTCCGCCAGCATTCTGAACGCATTGCTATACTGTACATGCAGGGCGTTCTTTGACATTTGTGTATTTTTTTTCTCTCACTTAGTTATTATCACGGTCTGGCATTTTGAGTAATTTACGCGGACGACACGGTTGGCGCAGTTAGTTAAGCGATTGACTGCTGCGCTGCGTGTTGCGGGTTCGATTCCCGCACGGAACAAATATTTGTATGACCTACAAGTAGTTGTTCCGGGTCTGGCTGTTTGTGTATGTGAATTTAAATGTTTGTAAACGCACCCACAATACAGGAGAAATTCCTAGTGTGGGGCAACGTTAAAAAAAAAAAAAAAAAACCTAAATGTCCTTTCTTTGCTATTGTTCGTTGAATCGTTGAGCTCTCCTTAAGTTCTGAGTTGAGCTGCACGACTACTGACAAATGCGTGTACTGACTGGACTGGTGGTTCTTTCATTAAAAGACCATTTCAGACACCAATCTGCATGGCCTTCACATGATCTGACCAATATTATGTCTGGACTTTAAAAGACATTGTGACCTCTGAGTTTGTTTCGGCCTTTCTACTCAGAGTAGTCGTCTCAGAGTTTCATCTTCTCGCCGACCCGACCTCATCTAGTTTTTAAAATATGAACGACGTGTAACCCAGCCTTTTCCCCAACTATCTTGCAGGGGTCGGCTTCCAGTCTAACTGGATGCTACTGAATACCAGTATTTTACATGAAGCGACAGCCTATCTGACTTCTACAACCCAGTAACTGGGTAATACCCGTTGGTAGGACAGGTTGTCAGACTTTCGGGATTCTGACGACCCGTAACGACTGTATAAGATCCACTACACATTATTGACATTGAATATGTGTCGCTTAACTTCAAACTCGGATAAATCCAATTCTGAGATTTTTTAAGATTTTGGTGTCAAAAGAAACGGAAAAAGAAATGCTTTTAAACAATTTTATCAGTTGTGTATAAATCCGCATGGTTTTTGAGAAAATAAACCGTTAAAATCATAATATTTTATCTAAGTCAGATAGATCCATGAGACAGTTTTTTTCAAATGTAGTTAAGTCCATGAGAGCCAATCAGGTAATTGCGTTTGTTCAACATGGCCGTCAGTCCACGTAAACTCTGCGACAATAACACCGTTCACTCCCGCTTTTTATTGTTTCTTTTTATTATTTGGACAGTTCCCATGGATAATTCCATTAAAATTGTGTCACAAAAGTAAGGCCCGCAAGCGACCTAATATAAAACTTCGCCGTAAGAATTAAAAAATCCACACTGAGTTTTTTCAAAGATAGATAAATTGCATTCCATTATATCAAATGAAGGTAAATCCAACTTAAATATTACATTTTTGAAAGAATAAGTGATTTAAATACTGAATTGGCTAAACAGGATCGTTTTCTTCAATAATGTTGCCATAATAAAAAAATACTGTATTTTAATTCATGAAATTAAGACTATTAACACTTTTTTTTAAATATCTCTTATCAGGGCAGAGTGGATTTATCCGAGTTTGAAGTTAAGCGACACATATAATATACAAAATTACATGAATATTTACTTTGAAAAGTATTATATTTCTTATTTTAATTTATTGTGAATGTGAGCACTATGTAGGTATTTTTTCTTTCTTATTTTTTTTTCTCAGTTAGTTTTCTCAATGATGGTCTTGGCATGTTGAGCAGTTTATGCGGCCGACCCGAATGTCCTTTCTTTGGTATTGTTCGTCGAGTCGTTGAGCTCCTTAAGTCTTGAGATACCAAGCCACCAAAAAAAATTGCGCACTGGTATTTTTTTTTTTTTAAATTGCGTGTTTACGCTCGACGATGTTCTCAATACATTCTTGCTTCGATACTTTCCGGTACCAGCAGGACGTAAGCCCTAAGTCTAACAACGAAATTCCATTGTTTTTGCTCCTATTACTCGTACCTACTTCTAAATCCTCTTATTTCAAAAGTCTTTAACATTTTCCCTCTTTCCACTGTGCAACTAGTCTAGCGGTCACTACTTATACAACTGAGTTTTATTTAAGAACTGTAGAAAGAACTCGGTTTAGAAATAATTTCTCGCTTCCTTCTAGTTTTAATCCCAGTAGTTGCATTTAAAGTTATACTTCTGCAGTTAGTTAAAATGGCAGGGTTGGTAGTGTTGGACTGTTTACTACGTTTACTACTAGAAGTTTTAAATGTCACATTTTTTTAAATAGTGTACATTTTTTTAAATAGGGGTGTGGCACAGACCATCAAACTGAACCACTTTCTCGATGGGACCAACATCGTAATCATCATCATCAGCCCATAGCAGTCCACTGCTGGACATAGGCCTCTCCAATTGCACGCCATTCAGCTCGATTCTCGGCAACTCTCACCCAGCTGCCACTAGCCACCCTGCGAAGATCGTCACTCCACCTAGCCTGAGGGCGTTCTACCTTACGTTTGCCGATTCGCGGTCTCCACTCAAGAATACGTCTACGCCAACGGTCATCGGTTCTACGGCTAATATGGCCGGCCCATTGCCACTTCAGCTTGCTTATTCTGTGGGCTATGTCGACAACTTTGGTCCTCTGCCGGATCACCTCGGTGCGGATTCGATCCCCCAGAGACTCCAAGCATAGCCCGTTCCATAGCTCGCTGAGCGACCTTGAATTTATGGACCAGCCGTACCGTGAGTGCCCACGTTTCGGCTCCGTAAGTCATAACAGGTAGGACGCACTGATTGAAGACCTTCAGCTTTAGGCTCTGTGGAATACGCGACGAGACATCGTAATCGTGAATAAATAATTAGCCGTCGTTAATTGCTGGTTTTGCGTCTTAGGTGGGTCGAGTAGGTATTGAAGTTTTGTAATTTTTCGCGATTATGATGTTAGTCCTAAGACGAACATACCGAGACTCCTCCTCCGTGCCTTGGAATGACGCTATGCCGTTGGTCCCGGCTGTCATTCGTGGATCATTGCAATCGTTACGGGTCGTCAGAAACCCGAAAGTCTGACAAACCAGTCTTACCAAGGGTTATTACCCTAATACTCAATACTCAATATATTTATTGCTTCCACATGTGAACTTAGGTGGTAGGTTTTACAAATATGATCATTGTGGACCCTGTCGGGCACAGCAAAAAGTAGGAGAGACCTAAAAATCTAAAAATTGCAAATCGAGCGAGCGCCAGCTGTTTCTAGCGGAACGCGCAAACTTACCTTTGCGCGTTCCGCTAGAACCAGTCACCATAGAACCAGTTCCAAAGTAAACATGTTTCGTTAAGAGCGTTTACGACTTACGGCATTTCATACAAACTTTCAAGCCCTTGTTTTTCGAAATTACTGAACCGATTTTAATGAAGTTTCAAACGCATTAGCAGGATACACAGGTCTAAAAAGTTAGTTAAGAACATTTTCGAAATGTCTTATAAAAACAGATAACTGGAAATCTCTGTTTCTATGGAAACTTTTAAATCGGTCTAATTTCGCTGTAACACTATTTTTCGAAAATGTTCTTCACCAACTTTTTAGACCTTTGTATCTTGCTTATGCGTATGAAGTTTCATTAAAATCGGTTCAGTCATTTCGGAAAACAAGGGCTTGAAAGTTTGTATGAAATGCCGTAAGTCGTAAACGCTTTTAATGATAACTTTTTTTTTTTGTACTAATACGTATCAAAATAAAAAAATATCATTATGTAAAACTCGCTTAAGTTTAGAATCAATTCTATTTTTTTGTAAATTTTGACGTTCAAAAGTGCCTCTTAAGTGCCTATTTGAAATAAATAATTTGACTTTGACTTTTTTGACTTTTAATTTGACAAAACTTGTGCACTGGTTAAAAAAAATCCTCTAGAAATGCGAAAGTATAGCCAGGAATAAGCACATTGACACCCTACGTTTTATAGATATTGACCATGTTACAGCCATTTCATACAACTGTCAAAGAATTACGGTTGTGATTTTAATATACGGACGAATTAAGTTAGTGATGTAATGAAATACAAAAAGGTAGCCCGGATCCTGCAGAAGGACATGCATGCTACCTTTTATTCTGAATCATTCATCATCAACATTTCAGCCGAAAGACGTTCACTGCTGGACATAGACCTTCCCCAAGCACCGCCACTTCTACCATTTCTATGCTTCCCGCATCCAGCGGATTCCTGCGGCCTTCACAAAGTCATCGGTCCACCTTTTAAGAGGCCTTCCAACGCTACGTCTTCCGGTATGCGGTCGGCACTCCAGAACTTTTCAGCCCCATCGGTCATCTGTTCCGCGTGCAATGTGTCCTGCCCACTGCCACTAAAGTTTGGCAATTTATCTATTTATTTATTTAACCATTTATGTACACACATATACATAAACAAACAAGGAGAAAGGAACAGAAAAATCCGTTCAAAGGTGATGCTTATTTCTAAAGAAATCTCTCCCAGCATACCTGCGATAGGAAAGTCGATACAGAGATGTAGACCACGTGTGTAAGAGTATAAGAGAAAATAGAATACATAAAATAAAACAAACCGGCCAAGTGCGAGTCGGACTCGCACACGAAGGGTTCCGTACCATTATCTATAAAAATAGCAAAAAAACACGTTTATTGTATGGGAGCCCACCTTACATATTTGTTTTATTTTAATTTAATTATTTATTTTTAAAGGCAAAATATATCTACATATTCTGTGAATATTTCAAGCGTCTACCTGTTGCCGTTATCAATATAGAGCAAAGCGAGCAAAAAAATCACGTTTGTTCTTTGGGAGCCCCCTTAAATATTTATTTTATTCTATTTTTTAGTATTTGTTGTTATAGCGGCAACAGAAATACATCATCTGTGAAAATTTTAACTGTCTAGCTATCACGGTTCATGAGATACAGCCTGGTAACAGACGGACAGACAGCCAGACAGACAGACGGCGGAGCTTTAGTAATAGGGTTCCCGTTTTACTCTTTGGGTACGGAACCCTAAAAACAATACACTAATAAAAATACAACAAATAATATGAGTATTTACAAATACACATACTTAAATACATACGAGTACATACTTCTAAAATAAAATAAAATCACTAGAATATTATTAATCCTGAATATTCACGATATTTTACTATTGCAGCAAAAAAAATATTCTAAAATATATAAAAAACGTTTGCGATCGGGGGAGCCCCGACAGGAACAAAGTTCCTTCTCACGTAAGTATGATTTATAACAAAAACTTTTGACACTTGAAACTTGAGACCTTGAAACTGGTTTTTTTTCGAGATTTCTTTTTGCTCGCATAGACTGTTTTACCCGCCCACAGCCGCGTTTATACATAGCCAGTTTTTAGAAGCTCTCCATAGTCTAGTATTAAATTATGAAATTCACACTTTCTCTCTTTTTGTCTCTTTCTATTATACGGCATGCCGCTTTAATGGCCACATTAATTTAAGACACCTACCTATACGGTTTCGCGTTTTCTTGTTATGAAGATAATTTAATTTCATTTATCGTTATTATTATTTGTTATCAATTCTCTAAAATAGCATTTTGGAGCGATCTGGACTTAAGGCGACGGAAAAAGGGTGTCTGCTACCTCCATACAATTTTTTTATCAAAATTGTTCCAGCCGATTGAGCTTGACGAAGTAACAAACACACACACACTCACAAACTTTCGCCTTTAAAATATTAGTGTGATTATTGGGTACATTTAGTTTGATTTATGTATGCAGACTGGGGACGTCATAAGATATACGAAATTCAATTTATTATAGTATTAACATCTCCACGCTGTATACAGCAAATATAGTTTTCTATTTCTTTCCCTCGAGCACTTTTCGATGGTTTTTTCTGATGTTGATGCAAACACGTTACTTCATTTTACAAATAAAAACCTAATTATAAGTTAATAAGTAAAGCTCCTCAGACTGCCAAAGTTAAACTTTACTAAAACTTTCTAATTGACATCGTCCTGTATAAACAACCTGTATATGAAGACAGATTACCCTGTAACTTGGTCGCATGCGTTCGTACGTCGAAGTTAGTTCAAACAGAACTTAGCTAATTTAGATTGGTTGCAGTCAAATGTGTGTGCGATACTATTTTAGAGACTTAAGAGGAAATGCGGGCGGAGATACTTTTCCGATCGAATAGACGAGATCCGACTGAATAGCTTAAGTAAAAAGTCATAAATCGAGGTTCGGCTCTCGCCTATTTCGTCCTCCAATATTGGACCAATTTAAAAGATATTTCTTATACTGAATAAGAAGGATATATACTGTGTGCCTATGTTTTTCTTTTTTTATTAATAGTTGGTTAGTTAGTTAAAATTTGTACAATAGCCCTCTGTTGTCAGCGGTCTAAACAGGCAATTTTGAGCATTTTCAGAGGGTTCCAGCTCTTATAAAGATAATGCATCATCAAAAAGGAAAACATAGGGACATACAAGTAGTCGATATTTATTTTACTGTAAAATATCATTGCTTTAAGGTCATTAAATCTTTTAACCAGAAAGAAAACAGGCGAGAGCGTTTCTATGGAGAAAAGACCGCCCGCACTTCCTCTTAAGGCGACGATAACCGACTTTTGATGATTTTATACTGAAGATCACGTGATTAATATATGATAAATTAGAGCATTTTTTCAATAACTTAATATGTGAATATTTTAGATTATGTTTATATTACATAGTTAAATTAATTTGTAAAGTTATGTCTAACGCAGATAAAAAACTGAGAATGGCGCAAAATCTACCAAGGGTTGTTTCTGAAACCTTCACCAATTTAAAGATAATTTTATTATTAATCTATTAGTATACGCGTTTTATTAAAATACCTTTTGTTTTGTGTATAATAAATTAATAATGCGTCAAATTGAGGACAGCGCTCCTTGATGGGCGAGTCCTATTACTGGTTTAACGTACGACGCGTTGCGTGAGCTCAGTACAGAACACGCAAGCTAACCACTCAAGGTCACTGGCATATATCTGAATCTAAAAGAACTGTAGCGCAGAGGTCATTTGCCGGGGTCACGGATCATAACACGTTGTAACGCGTGTAAAGAGTAGGCAAATTAAATGAAAGAGAGAGCTTTATTAAATATTTAGTTTGTTTGTAAATTGTAATTTTTCAATGTACGAATTATTTTATCTTATTATATATTTTTTATGATTACTGGCCACTAGCCCTACCCGTGTGTTAAATTAATGTCGCCACTGTAGCGGCACGTTGTATATAATAAAAAAATACGAGTGTTCTATAAACCACATGACTGAAGTAAAACATACAAATAGTAATACTAATTATACTTCCGTAACGCTCTCGTCACTTCCGTAACGCATTCACCAGCTTACTCCCCAAGTCAAGCGTGCCTAAAGAAGTTTTACTTCAAAAGAGTACTTTTTTTTTTTGGTGCGGACTTATTGCAGATGGCTCCGGAGTGCCTTTTCGGGGCCAGAAGGGCCTCTCGCCGTGTTAGAAAAATAATTTAAGTAACACAGCTAAGGGCGTCCCATAATGGGACTCGAACCTAGGCTTAGGGCGTTACTGACTACTGAACCATTGGGGGTTTGCAGTATCTGAGTATTATTATCATTAGGGACATTTGTTATAGCTACTTGCACCGCGCGGGCGGGCGGGGGCAAGGGACGGGGGGGTCAAAAGAGACAGAGAAAGAGAGAAACTCTTATAGGGGGGCATAACTCTTTTTCCTTACGTGACGATTTTTTCCGTTAACTCCTACTGCAAGCCGCGTTATAGAACTTTGTTCGAAAATAAATGCAAACGAAGTCACGGACAACAGCTGGTACCTAATTTTATCATTAAAACAATGACGTAGCATCAAAATCCATTCTCAGAAAACAAGGTCTACGTTCGAGTATGTTCAATAAATTCCCTTCACCTCGATTTACGTGTAATAGTTTTCGGGTCACAATAAATCGAATCTGTCACATGGAACGATCGACGTAACCTCGAGAACATTCCCGCCGACGACGCTATTTTTCCAGTATTTATTCAAATGGAAACATCATTTCAGACAAAGAAGTGTAAAGGGTCCGAAACGATCAATTGTAATTGTCAATTTTTACGCGATTGATGCGCAAATTGATCGTGTAATTGAAGCGATTTGACAATATTACTACAAAAGAAATTGATTGTTTCGGGGACCCCTAACATAAATCATTGTCACAAAACATAACATCACGCCTGTAATCTCCGAAGGGTTAGGCAGAGGTGTACTTACAGTACACCCACATTTCGCCAGTTATGTTTAAGGGCCAGATAATCGCCGTTGACCTTGGCCATACAAATGCGCGTCGCGCTCACGCCGCGCCACCATTAACTTTCATAGGGAATATTTATTTTTAGTAACGAAAATATTAATATTTGAATAAAATCACAGATAGAATTATAGATATTAAAACAGTCTATTAATACAAAAAAAAGCATGAAAATATTTATTTATTTAATAAAAGGTAGCTTCACAGCTGACAGTAAATATAACATTTAGATTGTTCAAACATTACGCCAATTACTAAGTACACAAAAAAAATAAGAAATACAAAGAGTAAATACAAAGAGTGGTGACATAGGTAATTATTAATATTTAAACTGTGTGTGTGCGTGTAACTGTGTGGTGTAGGTGCTGTAAATGTGTGTGATGATGTGTGTATGTCTGTGTAAGTCTAACTAAAACTGGCACTGCTAAGTTAGCTGAGTTTCCGGGGTTTGACGAATGATTTGGATAATCTCTTTTTTAAATCTGTTCCGTGTGGTATTGATATCTTTAGTAGTTTGAAAGTAATATCGCTTTTTATGCTTTGGGTAGACATTACTACCTGAATTTATTTTATAAAGTATTTTACTACCATACTTAAATTTTCACCTACAGAATTGATGTGTATGCGTTCTATACTCCATTTGAAATAAGATTAGACATTTAAATAAATTGGTTTACAGTCCGTTCAACCGATTTTGACTTCTATTCCGCATAAGGATGGCATTAAAAGCAAAAACGTGGTTACAATACCAACTGTTTATTACAGCTGCCATTTGTCATGCCACCAACGCAATAGAAGTCAAAATCGGTTGAACGGACTGTAACAAAGGTTTATTTATATGTCTAATCTTATTTCAAACGGAGTATAGTTTAACATAATTTTTTCGCATAACTTACTTGCATTCTGTAAAGGCGTAATAACAGATTTAAAAGTCACTAAAATCATATATCTGCGCCTTAAGTCCCATGTAAATGGGGGGCGAGCCTATTGCCATCAACCTGGCACAAATCCAGACTCCGGGCTGCTACTGAGAAATCTTTGAAATTATTGTCGTGGCCAGAAATTGCGGACGCATTAAGGCTTCTACATACCGGGGCGACTTGTCGTGCGACGCGACACGACACAAAGGCACCGCTCGTCCCGCGACACGCGGGGCCTTTGTGCCGTGTAGCGTCGCGCGACAAGTCGCGCTGGTACGTAGAAGCCTTTACTCTAACTTGTGTGTGTCTTTTTAACCGACTTAAAAAAAAGACTAGGTTCTACGTTCAATTGTATATATTTTCTTTATGTTCATCGATATTTTCGTCAATTGTAAACCGATTTTGAAAATTATTTTTTTATTTGGTAGAGGAAGCTTGAGCGGTGGTTCCATAAACTTAGTAACTTTGCTTGAGTGAGTTTGCTTGGGTGGAAGCTTCAATAATACGTATTTTTTCCACTTTGTCTATGGATGCTGTTATAATATCTTCCTGTCACTGTTATTTACGTAGCAGGTAGTGTTATTCAAATTTGAGTGAGGTAGGTACACACGGCTACACATCAATCTATATATTTCCAGTGTATGCTGATGTCGCATTGATTTAGGATTTTCGTACAACGAGAGGTCAGCGTATACTGGAAATGAATAGCTTGATTTGTAGCCGCCTGTACCATAACAAAAAAATTAAAAATAAACTAACTTTTTACGAAAAAAAAAACAACCCACTTCCAAAAAAAATTGAAATTGGCTTTGTTTTTTGGTTTTTCAAAAAGTTTTTCATATTTTAGTCTGTACCTGTCTTTTTCTTTTTTTTTGGTGGGAAATCATCAAATAACTTCTCTCGCTCTGGGCGGAGCGGGAGGGACTCAGACTTTTACTGACCAAAAGCCCACCGTGTTCCTTCAAATGCCTGTGTGCCAGGGCCACGATATCCCTTTCGGACAGACTCGTAACCCTGGTAGGCATTGGCCCTTTCGGACCCCGTCAATTGGTGCTGACGTCTCTTTGAGGCGCGCGTGGAACACAACGCGCCGTCGAACCGGGTCTGGTCCTTATCGGACGGCGACCTACCCATCGCTCACCGTCCGCAAGCCCACGCCTACGGTGGCCGGGAATCGGCCTGCGACTCCCGACGCCCGGGGCGTCTATTGCGGCGACTAAGGGCGGAAGGGCGGGCACCCTGCCTCACCCTCACGCGTTCCGCCTCCTCCTTCGCGAGCATTACTGTTTCGCAGAAGGAGGTGACGGCCTCCCATGCACTCTCGCTCCGAACCATGGCCTGAACCAGGGCCGGACGCGAGAGATCGCCGCCACCGATCGCCTCCGTGAGGACACGGCGGTGCTCCGCCCAAGCAGGGCAGACCTCCACCGTATGCGCACCGTGTCCTCCGGGCGATCCACACAGTGGTGACACCCAGGCGTTTCCTCCCGCTTTATCCTGAACAGGAACCTCCCGAAACAACCGTCTCCGGGAAGGACCTGCGTCAGGCGGAAGGTGAGGACGCCGTGGCGCCTCTCTAGCCACTCCTCAAAGAGGGGACTTACCGCCGCAATTGTGGCGTGCCCAGCATTGGGTTGCGACAATCGCACTCTCCATGTCGCCATGAGATTCCGCCGGAGCTCCGTCTGCTGTGCCACGATTTCTTGCGGCAGCGGATTTACGCCCCGGCGTTACGCCTCTTCGCGCCACACCCACATGTGCGCGAGTCTGTACCTGTCTATGAACAGGATAAAAAGAAACAAAAACAAAAGTCATTTCTTCAAACTAGCCTGAGAATCAGCACTTTTCGAACGTCAAAATTACATAAGACAGTCCCCAAAAACGCCCGCGCGCCTTTCACCAAAGCTCGATCGCCCCTTATTACATGGGACTTAAACATAACTGCCGAAATGTGGGTGTACTATAGGTACACCTCTGCTTAACCCTTCAGGGAATACAAGAATGATGTTATTTGTGTGTGGAACAGAAAAACCAAAGCAAACTCAACTACCAGACAAGTCATAAGTCATAATAACAAACAAGCAATACAGTCATTAACTCAGAACAATAAAAGAAAAATTAAACATCAGCAAACTAAACACACCTGCAAACATGGAGTACTTTCTGAAAGAATTTCTTCAACAAACTTTACTATACAAACAAAATTAATTTCATAGCGGAAGGTAAATAATGCCTTCTGTTTAACAGAAAAAGAAATATCAAATTGAGCAAATGTTGGCATTTCTTGTTGAGATTTCAGTGAATGACGTCATATTACTTTTTTCTTTTTGTGCGGGTTATTGCTATTTAGTGGAAGTGAGTCTGAAAAAGTTGTTTACGAGCAAACTGTTGGTAGTGCAAATTTTTCTGAAGTTAAGTTACATAATTAGTATGCAGACAAACTGTGATAATACTGATATCTATTCATGGGCATCACACCTGTAGCGGAGTCGTAAAAAATTTGAATATAAAAAATAAGACATTGGACATAAAAAAAACCGTTCAAGTGCATGTGGGACCACGCAAAATTAAGGGTTCCGTAGTTGAGATGAATTTATCCCAAACACAAACTTAACGTTGTAGTTGAAAAACATGTTCTCCCATACATCGATATACGCCACGGTCAATTTTCCAACTGAAAATTTAAGTTTTTAATCGCAAAAATATATTTTTTTATGTGATAAAACTACAAATTAACGTTTTTTGGACTTTTTCCTCTATTTGTCCTGTGCCCTTGCTTCTTGCCAAATTTCGTGATTGTATGTCAGCGGGAAACACCCTATAGGTTTTGATTTATTTGCGAATATCAAAATATATCGCATAAACCGCCGCATAATTGCTTTTTTTATTGCGTTGACTTAGAAGCTTGATTTTTTTAGAGCTCCAAGGGACTATAAACCTACGTATTTGATATTAAATTCAACTTGATACCTCCGCGCGTTCCTGAGAAAAAGGGTATTGACAGACTGACAGACAGACAACGAAGTGATCCGATAAGGGTTTCGTTTTTTCCTTTTGAGGTACGGGACCCTAAAACTTAAGATTATGTTTGACTTTTGATTTTGGTCTTTACTTATTTTTATTATTTGGATTGATCTTTATTCTGTCCCAAATCACTTTATCTCTCTAAAGTTTGGATAAAAATCATAATTTCAAGTTAGTTACTCAGCGGGCTAATTAAAAAGTAATAAAAAATAAAGTAACACACTACCAGTAGGAATCGGATTCAATTTATTAACAACATTAATTGCGTTATTTACGTTGTTGAGCGAACAAATTTTTCTAACAATCTTATGAAGTAAGTAAGTAAGTAAGTTTATTTATTTTTGTAAACATGGTGTGCATACATTGCATGCAAGATATTAAATACAGAAAGAAATGTTCGATCATGTTCAGCCGCGTATCGTGGCGTACAAATGGTAAGAAGAGATGGCGCACAAACCGCGACTATATTTATCAAAATTAGATTATAAAATTACTTATTAAATCATAATTACTTATACGTTATTAATTTATTATACAATTCAATGTCCATACAATGACATATTATTAATTAAGTCATTGGAAATTTTAATTTCATCAACAGTAAAAACAATACAATAATATGGAGTAATCTTATAACACTGTGGACAAAACAACATTAAATAAAGACAACATCATCATTTCAAAAAACGAAGAAATTTCATAAATTCCGAAATACTATAATATGTCCTTTCAATCAATAATGTCCTTAATTTGCATTTAAGAGCAGATAAACTCAACGTTCTCCATGATTTGGGCAACTTATTAAATATGGTTGGAGCCATGTAAAAGATGCTCTTGCGCACAAGAGTTGTTTTCGCGCCGTGAACACAGAGCTTGGAATTATCACGTCTATTCCTTGGAACAACATCAGACAAACTCTGAAATAAATTAGGATGAATTTTAATGAACATTATTGTTTCCAAAATGTATAATGAGGGTAATGTCAATACGTTCTGCTCTTTAAAATAAGATTACAGCTATCTGTTGATTGCAGTCTTTTTTTTTTGGGTGGGAATTATCAAAAAATACTTATGATTATAAATAACTTTCAATATGGTACCAACTACGAAATAGCAAAAAAAATACATCTATTTCATACATTTTCATCAGGTAAATATTGCATTTTTGTATGAAACAGCTGATATTTTTTTCGATATTTCAGAGTTGCTCTCATAGTGAAAGATGCTCATAATCATGACTACTTTCACGCCCTGATAGGTTAACAGTGAATTAAAAATCACCGTGTATACTTCAAAATCATTCCTATTGTGATTCAAACTGTGTAACGCAATTAGCCTGCAGGTCTGTACATAAATATTCACATTTATTTTCGTCCATTTTGATCGGCTGCAGCTAGTAACCTTCTACCAATTCATTTACGCAAAGCAAAACAAAGCTATTGTTAGCGTCAGGTTCATAGGTGGGTCGGCGATCGCAATCAGATCATTCATTCATCATTCACTAGTTCAAGGGTTCGTTCATGAACTTCTGACAGATTCAAGATCGAGGTGGAGTAGGTCCTTCTCCTATAGATGGTTCTGTAAATCAACGATCTGTACTAGCAGCTATTGTTATTAACAACCTTGGTAGGCAAATATTATGCTATTTATACCTATCAGTTAGCTAGCGTAAACAGTTAGATGTAGATTATAATCAGCAGTTAAAGCGTAGGGTAGGCAGAAGTTTCTCAGTTCGGAGTTTAAATTTTGTGTTTGGTTAGTGGCAACAGGCTTGAATTAGGGGGCGAGCTAATGAATATATACATGGGTCTAAAGCCTGGTGCGATTCAAGAACCAGTGGCATACACATACCATATTTTGAATAGGTATTGTATAGTTAAAAAACCAGGCAGTCATTTCTAACTAACAAAGCATAATAATTATACTATTCATTTATTTCTGGCAGAATCTTTTATTTTGTCATTAATTTTATTTTTCTTTTTTTCTTTTGACATGTATAGTTCATTATTGTTTGCTAAATTGACGTTAAATTAATTATATTGTAATGGAATTAATTATTTCCAATCATAATACCTGCACGCCATAATATGTGGCAAACATGTCTATCCTGCATTTCTTTTATTCTTGTATCTGTCTAATTAGTTTTTAGACGGTGCAACTTTAACTATTGCTTCAATTTTAGTCTATGTCAGGCAAGAAACGATAAGTTTAATAAATTATAACTGACAAAATATAGCTATAACTATTGTACGGCCTCGTCCTATTTAAAAGCGATCGTCGCGTGAATGCGCGATCGCCGCGTTCATATTTATGTCAATTTTTGTTCGGTGAACCTGAACACGTGATCGCACCAACAGAGGGCAGTTTCCGGGTTTCCGAAAAAAATGTAACGTAATCATCGCGATGATCGCATTGCATTAATTTTGAAATAAATATGTGGTAAAGTTGAGGATTAATGTTATGTTTGACGAAAACACGACTCCATAAAATTTTCGCGACACAAAAAAAATACAAAGTTTGGAGGTCCAAACCGAATAATAAACTGATAGTATTAAAAAAATACTTCATATTTAAACTAAATATAAAGCAGATACGATGTTTTTTTATTAAATTACCATTATTTTCACCGTGAAAAGAAATTACCTAAACTATCGGCGCCTTGGAGCCTTTTCCCTGCCGCCCTCTCTCGCTTGCTCGCTAATGTAGTGTAGTAGTGTTTTAAAAAAAACAGCTGTTCCCTACATTTATGTTCGCTTAACCCGTCAAAATGTAGGGAAAAACTGTTTTTTTTTTCGCGTTTTGAACTTTGGTCGCATAGTAAAAGTTGTTCATAATGATGAGTACAATGACCCCTTAAGAGATTTCGTGTATGAATAGATACACCTTATATAAGAAGGTCCATATTTTTTTTAATATTTTGGTGTTAGTAACAATAGTGCTTAGGTATATAGGTTAGTATTATTAGTTTTACAAATTACTTATTTTTCAGACCTATGACTGTCCCCACCCAGTGTCCCTGTAAGGGACAGTCCACTCTGGCAGCGATCATTTTCAGAATGCTGTTGTCACTACCATGCAGGCGCTGTAGCAAGGAGGCCGCTTTCTTTCGCATAATGGCATGAAAACCATCTGTGCGAGCCTCCGCGAACATTCCAGAAGCGCTACAACGCCATGGCAGTCCCAACAGCATCCTAAAAGCATTATTAAACTGTACCCGCAGGACGTTGTAGGCTCAGGACAGACAACGCGCGCGCGTGACTTTGTAACCTTTGAGTATTTATACTCCTCAAAGTTTGTAACAGACTGTACCTCTTTTTTATGAAATAAATTACTATTACCATGACACCCCCACAGGCCACTCGTGTAAAAAAAGGGTAACTTTGACGTCTGTAGTACAACGAGCGAACCTGCGGGCAACAATTTACAAGGATAGTAACAGGAAAAGATTCTAATAAAATTCAATCAATGAGACGTTTGACACTGTTTACTCTTAACTGATTTATCAATATTTGCCCCAGAACTGTTTTCGCGTTTGTGTACCTGTCTATTTTGTTTTAATTTCTAGACATGTATAGTAGTAATAAATAAATTTAATTTTGCCAAGCTATTGCCGGGCCGCCAAGGAAGCCACCGCGGGCTGCAGGATAGCCGGGGCCCGCGGATTGAAACCCTTGTTTTAGACCAAGTATCATTGAAAAGAATTGCTTCAAAAATCTCCGAGATTAATACAGTGTGGATTGCACAATGCTCTCTTACAAAACCCTTAAAATCAAATCGAGCTACTTCAAAATACCAACAATATGACGCTCAATAAATCGTAGTACGCTATAACCGTATCTAAATATTGCCAGCACCGAACCGTATTGAACGTAAATAAACTGCGTACGTCTCGAGCCAGTGAAACTTGTCCATTTCCATCCATCACTACGTTTGTGCTGTTTTACGCAACTCTCCTGAGATGTTAGGGCTAGGGTATAATAGGGTGATAACAATAATGTACCTATTATGTGGCTCATTGACTGTTATAAGATAAATACGAGTATTCGTATCAACATACAGAAATAACATTATAAATGGATGATCATTGATCAGTCAGTCATGACGGTGTCGGTCAAATAGCCATAGAACAAAATAATGTACCTAACTGGTCGGGTAAAAAAAGACGATTTTTACCCGACTGCGGCGAAGCCAAAAACGGAGGGTTATTGCTAGCTCTAAAGTACCTTAATAGAACTTAGGATATTATGGCGATGGGATTGGTCAGAGTTTAGAAATTTCGCAAAATAACAAAAATAACAACGTTTGAGAGGAACTAAATGGCCCGTTTTTTAGATCTAGCTCTCATTCGCCAAGCGTGCAGAACGTGCCATAATTTGAACGTTCCAATAACAGGAAACAACTTAATTCTCGCTTTTTTTTATTATTCTCTAAGAACAGAGAATCGTGTAAGTATTGCATCTTAGATTGTGAAAACTGTCAATATATTATTCCCCCATGTGCCCACATCTTTATCCAACATTCTTCCCGCCAACGTTATACCTATCCATTCCTCCCCTGATTTATAGACTTCAACTTGACACTATTGACAGGCTATTTCGTAACATTTAAAAGGGCCACAGTATCTTTGATACAGCTATTTACACGTCAGCCAGATTTGTCTGGCATTTCGAGTATTTGGGTCAAACTTGTGGAGTGAGGAATGTGATTCCAGGTGACATTTCGTTACGAGTGGGATTCAGTGTTGAATGTCATGATATTTCACAGAAATCGACCTTTATGCAATCGAGTTGTGGTTGGTGCATTCCTAAAGATCACACCAACGCGTTTGCATACGTATCATGATAAGCCGATTTGTCAAGCTTTGACTGTGTACCTAATCTTAAGGCGACGATAACCGACTTTTAATGATTTTATACTGAAGATCACGTCTAAACGAGTAGTGTTAATTTAATGATTTGAAAAAAGTATGTTAAATTAGAGCATTTTCTCGATAACTTAATATTATGTGAAAATTTTAGATTAAGTTTATATTACATAGTGAAATTAATTTTTAAAGTTATGTCCAACGCGGATAAAAAACTGAGAATGGCGCAAAATCTACCAAGCGTATTCTTCTGAAACCTTCACCAATATAAAGATAATTAAATTATTGATCTTTTAATATACGCAAATTGGGGACAGCGCTCCTTGATGGGCGAGTCCTATTACTGGCTGAACGTACGACGCGTTGCGTGAGCTCAGTACAGAACACGCCAGCTAACCACTCAAGGTCACTGGCATATATCTGCGTCTTAATAAGTGACTGTGGGTTGCATAGAAAATCAGGAGCCAGTCATTGTGTGATTTCTCTCTTTACAAGAAGTGTATTTATGATGCAAAATAGCATAGGCATTGTAAGGTAGGTAGGGTGGGTAGGTTTGTATTGTAGGTATAAAATATTGAATTAATTTAATTTTGTCATTATTTCAAGACTTGTAAAATGTTAAACATTGTTAAGAATTGAATCATCTTACAATTACCATAAAGTATGAGCTCATGCCGCCTGTGATACAGGTCTAACCTAGTACAGGCATTTAACATTTTATACCTTTGTAAATTATTAGATTTCATGTTAATATTTTACCAATTGTAATACTGAATAAAAATATTATTATTATCTTTATTTCATTGAAGTACATACAAATTATATTTTTAAATATTAGAATATAAAAAAAAAATATAAACATTTAAAATTATAAAAAAATAGTAGCCCACCGACCGGTATCGGGAACAAGGTCCAAGCTACCGGCGGTCAGGGCTCCAGAGAGAGGAACCTCCTAACAATGCGAGCCGTGTCCAGAAGTACCGCTCTCTGAATCAGGCCCTTAATCCAGCTGCCCAACAAGAGCCTCCTTAGGTGATGGTCGAGGCTCTTGGCAGTTAAGCCATTGGCTGATAAAACTATACATTATTATTATAGTCACCCTATAATGTCCCAACTGCTGGGTCAGAGGCCTCCTCTCTGTGAGGAGTGCGCTTGTTATCTGTAATTCACCTCGCGGGCCCAGCGCGGATTGGTAGATGTCACATGTTTTTTTAATTTTTGTTTCTTGGACATTACCTTATGATGTTTTCCTTCACCTCACGATGTTTCAGAGCAGGGGCAATGATGTATTACCTTTAGATGCGTGACATTTACAATAATAATAATTATTATTACGTACGCGCCAATGAACATGCAGCAGCTAGTGACGTAACTAAATAAGTATGTTCATCTCCTTCTAACAACAGATATCGGTATAGGTCTTTCCTTTTCTTCACGCGCTGTATGATTGTATGCAAGTATGTAGCTACAATCATGGCTTACGCTGTTTTTGAGTGCACTAATGTTCGTGTATGACGCGTCTATAGCACGGGTGATGAAATAAATTACACAAAGTAGTTCCTGCCTGGGTTAGAACCCACGTTCTACTACTTGTAAGTCAGGGTCGTTACCACTGGGCGACCACTACTCTCTACTAGTTTATTGCTCTCTGATGCTAAATGTTTTACAGCAATCATTTCTGTCTTTGATCTGCTAAAAATAAACTCTATTCATCCTTGAGTCGCCGATCAAATCTGCATACTTAGTTGTTCACTTTCTAGCTTCCAATAAAATATATGTGAACCAGCTTTCGAAGCTAACAAATTGAAGTTTATGCGACTTACATATACAGCAAGATGGCATTCGCGACGGTTCGATGTATTATAGCCGATAATCTCGATTGATCACCCGGCTTGGGTGGAGCACCGCCGTGTCCTCGTGGAGGTGACCGGCGGCGGGGATCTCTCGCGTCCAGCTCTGGTTCAGAGCGAAAGTGCATGGGAGGCCGTCACCACCTTCTGCGAGGCAGTAATGCTCGCGAAGGAGGAGGCGGAACGCGTGAGGGAGAGGCAAAACTAATGCTCTCACTCCCCTAGTCGCTGCGGTAAATGCCGGGGGCGTCGGGAGTCGCAGGCCAACTCCCGGCCACCGTAGGCGCGGGCTTACGGACGCTGAGCGATAGGTAGCTTGCCGTCCGATAAGGACCAGGCCCGGGTCGACGGCGCGTTGTGTTCCACGCGCGCCTCAAAGAGATGTCAGCACCAACTGACGGGGTCCGATAGAGCCAAGCCTGCCAGGAATGCGAGTTTGTCCGAAAGGGATATATCGTGGCCCTGGCACACAGGCAACGGAAGGAACACGGGTGGGTTTTTGTCAGTAAAAGTCTGACACGCCTTCCCGCTCCGCCCAGAGCTGCTAAATGTTTTACAGCAATCATTTCTATCTTTGGTCTGCTAAAAAAAAAAACATTCATCCTCGAGACCCCAAAAAAAAAAATAAAAAAAATAAGAATTACCATGCCTACTTAGTTGTTCACTTACTATAGCTTCCAATAAATTCTATGTCTACCAGCCTTCGAAGCTAACAAATTGAAGTTTAAGCGACTTACATAAACAGCAAGATGGCACTCGTGACGGTTCTATGTATTATGGCCGATAATCTCGATTGATCACCCGGCTTGGGTGATGGAGCACCGCCACGTCCTCGTGGAGGCGGCGACCAGCAGCGGCGATCTCTCGCGTCCAGGTCAGGTTCAGAGCGAGAGCGCATAGGAGGCCGTCACCACCTTCTGCGAAGCAGTAATGCTCGCGACGGAGGAGGCGGAACGCGTGAGGGAGAGGCAAAATTTGTGCCCTCACGCCCCTAGTCACCGCGGTAAATGCCGGGGGCGTCGGGAGTCGCAGGCCGATTCCCGGCCACCGCAGCGCGGGCTTGCGGACGGTGAGCGATAGGTAGCTTGCCGTCCGATAAGGACCAGCCCCAGGTCGATGGCGCGTTGTGTTCCACGCGCGCCTCAAAGAGATGTCAGCACCTACTGACGGGGTCCGATAGAGCCAATGCCTGCCAGGGTTGCAAGTTTGTCCGAAAGGGATATCGTGGCCCTGGCACACAGGCAACTGAAGGAACACGGGTGGTTTTTAGTCAGTAAAAGTCTCTGAGCGGAGCGGGAGCTCCGCCCAGAGACTTTTACTGACTAAAAACCGCGGAAGAAGTTGAAAAAAAAAAAGATGAAAACAGTATTTCAAACTCTTACCGCCTTATTACAAAACAAGATTTATATTTTGAAATGGCTTAAACCATGGAGCCAGTTTTTGTAATAAGAACGTAACAGTGATTGAAATACCGTTCTTTATACAAACCTGAAAACTTAGTTCGGTACTAAGTTGTAAGTTTTGTGTTTAGGAACTTTACCATAGTCGAAATGAAGTTCGAAATTCAATAATGGCTCCATGTTTTATTAAACTTGGGTCTAAAGATAAACCTTGTTTTGTAATAAGAGGGTGTATGTTTTTGTATAAAGATTATTTTTTTTTTTTAATCAAGCTTACGGCTCTGCTGCTAAATGTTTTACAGCGATCATTTCTATCTATGGTCTGCTGAAAAAAACCCATTCATCCTAGTCCAATTACCATGCATACTGCAAAATCTATGTCTATACCAACTTTCGAAGCTAACACATTGAAGTTTAAGCGACTTACATATAAAGCAAGATAGCTTTTGCGACGGTTCGATGTATTATGCCCGATAATCTCGATCTCGATCTCAGGGCTGCCACTAAAAATAGCCAGGATAATAAACCAGCTTTTACGGAGAATCTTGACTGTATACAAACAACGTAAGTATGGTTGTAAATGTAGATCTTTGATAGTCGTTACGGGTAGTCAGAAGCCCAAAAGTCTGAAAACCTGTAGTCTTACTACTATATATATATTCCACTAGCTTTTATGACAAGTCTTTTACAGTTCAAGCACTGCGGTTATGGAATGCCTTGCCCGTGTCGGTAAGGCGTGCTCAATCTTTGTCCACTTTTAAGATTCAGGTAAAAAAACACTTCCTCTCTCCTTAAAAATCATCATTACATAACACAGTTCCCTGCTCTTGTTTCATGTGTATTATTGTATATATGTATATATTTATTAGATAAGTGTATGCTTTGTGTATGTATGTATTTATTGTATATGTTAACGGTACACCACTAACTACCTGCAGTATTGTCTCTCCTGCTTCCTTTAATCCATCCAAAGGTTGTCTGTAAAAGATCGCTTTTAGCGATAAGACCGCCCATTGTCAACTTAAGGCGCAACTAGTCGATACTTTTTCCATACAAATTTCGGGGGGGTTTTACTCCACTGTTACACATTGTACATCTAAAGTAAAACATGATATCGTTTTGTCTTATTATTAATTTTGTCTGTACAGAAGCAGAATAGTAAAAAACAAAAGCATTCAAAAGTTATGAGCCAACAAAGATTAATTTTTCCTGCTAATTTTAACGCAACTTTGGGCGTAAATAAGTAATAAAAGAAGTATAAAATCTCAAAAACAAAGCTCAATTGTCGAAGATTATAATAAACTTTATTCGTAATTGATGTGTGCAGTAGTTTTTTCATAAAACCCCACCTTCCAAAGGAGTTTTCGTATATTTTTACGCGCGCGGTTTCGTATGAATCGTCGTGCACTGTGTTGGTGTGCGTGCGACTAGACGTTATGCGTGTAGACTAGCTTCTAACTGCTCATCACTGGTGCTATCTCTGTCGGACACGATGCTAGGTGAGACATCGTGCTTTTTGGCCGCGCCCGCCAGTGAGTTCGAGCCCGCGACTCGACGCTCTTAAGTAAAATTGAAACATTTATATCTGTAACTTTTATGGTGTACATAATAAAGAGTATTCTATTCTGTTCTGTTCTTATCAAGGGGTATCGTGTGACCCAGTGACTGGGTTGTGGAGGTCAGATAGGCAGTCGCTCCATGTAAAATACTGATGTTCAAGTGCATCTGGTTAGACTGGAAGCTGACCCGAACATAGTTGGGAAAAGGCGGGCAGATTGGTTGATTGGTTTTTGTTCTCAAACACGCGTAAAATGATTTCTGTTTAAAATTCAAGTGAGTTACATTTAAAATTTAAACACCAACTATTTGCTACTTCTTTGTCGTATCTATCGATGATTCCATTTATAACACCTATACTAACTGCACCCCACGGTTTCACACGCTTAAAGGCTTCTACAGACCGGCGTGACTCGCGACGCTACACAAAGGTACCGCTCGTCGCTCGACACGCGGGGCCTTTGTGACGCGTCGCGTGTCGCGCCGGTATGTAGAAGCTTTTAGTTTTCGATCCCGTGGGAATATCGGGATAAAAAGTATATAGATATTTCTAGGTAGAAATATGCTTAGTTAATTACTTACCCATATTAAAATTGAAAGCCAGATAAAAGCCAAACCTGGTTTATGTAAACTAAAAATAGACTAGCTACAAAATTACATTTTCCGGGCTCCAGCTAACAATACCTAACATTTGGTGTAATTAACTGTTCATTTTTGACATCAGTCGTCCACAAAAGGTTAAGGTATAAATAGCCTGATCCCCTGAGAGGATAAAATACTGTAATCCAAGTCAAATCGCAAGATTATGACAACTTTGATATTCAGTTATTCAATTAAATTAAAATGTCGTTGTTTGTATGAAAATATGATGTCTATTTATATTGGATTAAGGTATGATTTCCCCCATCGGAAGATGGCGTGAGTTTATTTAAGTGTATGTTCACCATTTGATTTCACAGTCAAGAGTTAACACAAACGATAAATATATTTAATCAAACTGTTATTGATAATATGAAGGTACACATGGCTACACATCAAGCAATACATTTCTAGTATAAGCTGGCGTCTCATTGTACGAAAATCATATACAATGCGAGAGCAGCCAAAACTGGATATGTACCTATAGCTTGATGTGTAGCCGTGTGTACCTTCTTATCTAAAAAAAATTGCAATATTCCTCAAAGGTTGCACTATCATTGAACTATGCTCTTGCATCTGGTTCAGCCAAACGACCATTGGGCCTTGTCAAAAATTTGCGCTGCGTGTACGCCGTGAAAACGCAACATATTTTCAATACAATGACACTAGAGCAGAGTAAACATTACAGCAGCGTCGATTTGACGTTCTCTTCTCTTTCCACTAAATATAGATACTTATCCAGTATGAATTCAGACACAACTATCATAACATTCACAAGATTTGCAGCGTCATAAATGTGAGCTTCAAATAATATACAAATGCGGCTAGCAGCCCTGACCTCTATTACCTTTTACGAGCCCCATTCGCTTTCACAGTCAAGTGCATTGCACACAAAAAATTGCTGTGACGTACCCTCTACGTTTTTAGGACGATTAAATGCATAAACTGTTTACTCACCGTCTACGCGGCGTTAGCGCGATGACCACGCGACGTCAACACATTGTGTAGCGTTTGAAATATGCCAGACAAACGCTCAGTACAAAGATACTCTTAGCGAAATCACTGCGAAAACTGTGTCTGGTCGTCCAACTAGAGAAAATTCTAAAACTGATTTGGACACAACCTTAACCTTCACAAGATTTGCAGCCTAATAAAATCGTGTTTTAAACGAAAATAGTTAAATAAATGCGGCTACCAGGCCGGACCTCTATTATATTTCAGCGATCCCCATTCGCTTTCACAGTCAAGTTCATTGCACACATAATATTTGCTGTGACGTACTCTCTACGCTCTTACGTCAATTAAATTCATAAATTGTTTATTCACCGTCTACGCGACAACCACGCGACATCAACGTATTGTCTAGCGTAGGAGATACGCCAGACAAACGCTCAGTACAAAGATACTCTTAGCGAAATCACTGCGAAAAATGTGTCTGGTCGTCCAACTAGAGAAAATTCTAAAATTAATTTGGACACAACCATAACCTTCACAAGATTTGTAGCCTCATAAAATCAAGCTTTAAATGAAAATAGACAAATGCGGTTAGCAGCCCAGACCTTTTAGCGAGCCCCATTCGCTTTCACAGTCAAGTGCATTGCACACATTGCGTACTCTTTGGCTCTCTCTACGCCGATAAAATGCATGAAATATTTACTTAGGAGAAACTTTTTTTAAACCAATTTTAGATCGGGATTTATTTGAAAATGGAAGTAGTTTCTCTTTTGTTTTTGTAGATGAATGCTTCGTTTGATTTTGTTTATAGTTGTTAAATGTTAATTGAGGTCGTGGTTACGTTGGACAGTTAGTAGCATTTGTTTTTCGATCTTGAGCTTGTTTTCTTGACGTTTTTAAGTGCTAGTCATTTGTTTTATGTCTGGTTTTTTGTACTATTCCTAATTCAATACCGTTTTCTTATCGATAGTGGACTCTGTTTACTACGTAGGTATTATGGTCTCGATCGTCATACGAATATTAATTTATTTACTAGCTTTCGCCCGCGGCTTGGCCCGCGTGGAGGTCGAAAATTATCCCACGGAAACGTTCTACTAAGCTTTGGAATGGGCAACTAGCTTCATCTTTATGTGTGACCGACCCCTTGACAATTCAAAAGTGCCTGTAATTGGTTTATTTGAAATAAATGCTTTGAGTTTTGAGTTTGAATGACTATACTATTACTATATTAATACTATTTGCTTGTTGTCGCTGATTTCTCCTTCGTTCCAACGCAGTTCAAGGACATGTTTCCAACTCCCCTGACGTAATCCCTTAGCGTACTTCCCGTATGACGCCCGAGGGAAGAATCGGACGCCATTCGAGGGTACCTATATCTATTTATAGCGAAGGACGGAAGGACCACGTGGCTGACGGGAAGCTCGGTTGTCGGGTACCAGGAATTTAGCTATATTTTTACCCAACCACGGCAAAGCCAAAGGAGGGTTAAAATGTTATCATAAATCATAATAAAATCATAAATCATATATTTATTTGCAAACATGGGTAGGAATATACATTGATGTTTTCTTTAAATACTAGAGTTCTCCATGTTTAACCATCACATGGGTATGCAAATATTCTATTCTAAAACAGTAAATTAATTAATTATGTCAGCCTTGTCAATCACAGTTATAAATTATAATAAATAATATTTATATGTCAGAGCATTAAACAATTAATAACAAATTGAAATATAAATTAATTTAGTAACAATATTGGATCTTACAAAACTTTATTCTTAATAATTTTAAACCCTCATGTGTTAAATCGGATATAGTATGTTAACAGGCTATGTATGATATGTATGTTTATCTGTTCGCTCATAACTACTCAGCGTATTTTTACAAATTAAAAATCCGGAGTCACACCGTCGTTTAATTAGGTAGTCATAAATCGTCAAGAATAGCTCCATCCCATTTCTTCCCGTGGGTGTCGTAAAAGGCGACTAAGGTACTTACTAGAGAATGGGAAGCAGCGTTCTCTATGCATTTTTAAAACTATACTGCGATTGCCAACCCGCCTACCAAGCGTGGCGATTATGGCAAATCCCCTCCCTATTTGGGGGAGGCCTATGTCCAGCAGTGGACGTCATTCGGATGAAATGATGATGATGATGAAATCGAATAGATTACACGTGACTCCGGATTTTTAATTTGTCTGTCTATATCATAGATGACACACACATATGTTTGTGTGTGTGTCATCTATGACATGTCTATAATCTTCAAAGGGTTAGGCAGAGGTGTACCTATTTAGGCAGACATGTAGGTACCCATGTTTGAAGACTAAGGTCTTTAACCAGTGCGTCCTGCCCGTCATGACATACGGTGCCGAAACGTAGACACTGACAGTCGGGCTGGTCCACAAATTCAAGGTCGCCCAGCGCGCTATGAAGCGGGCTATGCTTGGAGTCTCTTTGAAGGATAAAATCAGGAATGAAATTATCCGGAAAAGAACCGGAGTTACCGACATAGCTTGCAGAGTAAGCAAACTGAAGTGGCAGTGGGCTGGCCATGTTTGTCGAAGGACTGATGGCCGATGGAGCAGACGAGTCCTGGAGTGGAAACCGCGTATTGGCAAGCGTAGTGTGGGACGCCCCCCAGCTAGATGGACCGACGACCTTAAGAAGATGGCTGGGTCAGACTGGATGCGGAAGGCGGAGGACAGGGTGTTGTGGCGCAGCCTGGGAGAGGCCTATGTCCAGCAGTGGACTGCGATAGGCTGAGTTGATTGATAGGTACCCATAGTAGGTATAACCACGTTTCGCCAAATATGATTAAGTCCCATGTAATAGGGGGCGAGCCTATTGCCAACCGGGCACAATTCCAGACTCCGGGGTGCTACTGAGAAATTCCAGGTACAAAAACCCAATAACACTTTGACCGACCTGGGAATCGAACCCCGGACCTCGTGCAGCTCAGCAGTAGCGCCTAGTAGAGATGTCTTGTTTATTATCTTTTTAGTTGGCGTTTTTGTCGTAGCTTAGGTTTTAACTTAATTATGTAGTATTTAAGATGTCGATAACGTCGTAAGCAACATACAGAAATTATGTTATATTATTTTTATCTCAGTATCTGTTTATTAAGATATTTGTGTAACTGTTTGTTTTCCCGAATTAAGACTCAGATATATGCCGGTGACCTTGAGTGGTTAGCTTGCGTGTTGTGTACTGAGCTCACGCAATGCGTCGTGCGTTCAGCCTGTAATAGGACTCGCCCACCAAGGAGCGCTGTCCCTAATTTAACGCATTATTAATTTATTATAAGTACACAAAACAAAAGGTATTTTAATAAAACGAGTATACTAAAAGATCAATAATTAAATTATCTTTAAATTGGTGAAGATTTCAGAAAAATACGCCAGGTAGATTTTGCGCCATTCTCAGTTTTTTTCCGCGTTACACATAACTTTACAAATTAATTTCACTATGTAATACACATACTAAAATATTAAATTTTGAGAAAATGCTCTAATTTAACATATTATATTTTTTTTTCAAATCATTAACACTACTCGTTTAGACGTGATCTTCAGTCAAATCATTAAAAGTCGGTTATCGTCGCCTTAAATAAATAAATAAATATAAACTTGTTTTTTTTCTGTTAATTAAATTAGCACTCTAGCTGATAAGCCAGAGATCGGAATAGGTACAGCTTATTTAGGTACCTATACTTCGAGGAAGGAAGTGACATAGAGTAAATACCTCCTCTAAAATCCCGGAATAATTATAATGACGTTCAAATCCCGGGAGTAGGGTAATTTAGGAAGTCTCATAAAAACGTATGTTTTATTCAAATAAATATTTTGGTTTGTTTGTTGATGTGTAACATCTTTCCTGTCGCTTTCTGTGGGAGTGATTTCGTGAAAAGGGAAGGAAGTGTGTAACAGGAAGTGACAGCTTGAGCATGGCATAAGTACTTTTTAATAGCATGGAATTATTAAGTACTTTATAATAACATGGAATTAGTGTACTCATGGAATTCATCATCATCAACATCATTTTGTACTAGTTGCACTAGTAATGAGTCAATTCCAAAAATATATAGAAATAATATATAAAACTAAAAAGCTTGAAATAATAACCTTGTTCGCATTCGCAGTAAACTAGCGATTTTCATTTCACGCTTCGCCCATAATGTTAGGAGTTATTTTCTACTTCATTCATCATCATCATTTCAGCCGAAAGACGTCCGCTGCTGGACATAGGCCTCCCCAAAGGGCGGGTTTGCCATAATCACCACTCTTGGCAGGCGGGTTGGCGATCGCAGTATGGTGTTCAAATGCATAGAGAACGCTGCTGCCCATTCTGTTGTAAGTCCCTTAGTCGCATTTTACGGCACCCACGGGAAGAAATAGGGGAGTGCTATTCTTTACGTCCGGCACCACACAGATCCAGAGACTCATGGAATTAGTAAGTACTATATAGATTGTAAGTAGAGGTGGTCGAATATCGACCAGTGGGCGACCACTAGCAATGAATAATTATTTGAATAAATATTTCAGTATTAAGATTTTTAAAATTTTGAGGATAATTTCTGTCGCTGCTCAGTTGCTTATTACCGGCGGATTTTTGGCGCCATCAGGTGTTTTTTCGAAAAAAAAATTATCTCCAAAGCCTATCGAGTGGGGTATCAAAATTGAAGGTTTTAAAAGGTGATTACAAAAATATATATACATATTATATGTTTAAATGTAATTTAAAATGAGAAATTATAAAAAAAACTACCCCGAACTTTTGGAGTGAATTAGTAAGAGGCCGTTATAACCCGATTATAAGTGAGTAAATAACCTAATTTACCGTCTTATAGTCCTAACTAAAAAGTGTAAAATAAAAAAAATATTAAAAAAACTATAAACCCGACTGCGTAAAAAAATTATATAAAAAAAGATGGAATCAAGATTTATATCTGCATGAGATTGTTTATGGTATTAATTCAGCAGTCGGGTTTTTAGTTTTTTTTTTCGATTACTCAACTCATTTTTGAGCAAATAGATAATTGTTTCATATTTTCCAATAAATTACAAGCGTTGTGTCATCGCGCTTCTCTTTCTTTTGTATCTAGTCTGACAGTGACCGCGCTTTAGCTGTTGTCAGCGTCTTAGACATAATAAAAACTTCAATGCAGGATCTACCGGTACCTACTTAGCAAAATGTAATCTCTGCAATTCCATTTCATTAATCCAGCTGGATATTGCAGCTCGTTGACATTCAATTCAATCATTTGCTATCAATAAAGTAGCAATCTATCGGAGTATTGCCGTGATTCCAAAAAAACGGCTGTTGGCTGAATTAATTTATGATCAAAGGTTCTTTGATGCTGTGTTATCTGATACTTATCTGGTTTCCTTTACAGGAGATCAAATTAAAGTAATCGATTCTTTATTTATTTTGGAAACCTATTTGATTTTATTTTGGGTTTAATAATGGCCATATTTTGGCATGCAAATATTAGATACTTACTAGAAGCAGAATATTAGTAATTTTTACCTTCCCCCCTCCCTTCGTCAGCAAAAGTATGCAAAGCTCTTAACCCTACTATGCTTACGTAAACATTGATATTTTTTTTTATCCGTAATTGTTTCTTTATTGTCATTATGAGTCTAGAAATAAGCAATTTATAGACTATTCCTTTAAGTTATTTTTATTTTTCGGTTCTTTCTAACTTAACCATAAAACACCGCGTGCGAGCGAGTACAGCGTACAGCCCGATTCAAACTTTATGGCGGATCGGAACATGAGGCGAGTCGCTGCGTAGTAACAAATTCGCGTGTCAGCGGGGGTGAGGGGTGCGGAATTGAGAGCCGCCATCAAGTTTGAATCGAGCTGTAAGCAATATCAATAATTATTGTGGGGAAACCCTGAACATTCGTTTCGCTTTCGAGCATACACAAGTACGGTTGCCATATTTGTTCAAATCAGAATGTTCGAATGTAATGCAGAAAAATCTTTATCGTAATTAAATAAATATTGCTGACGTAATCACCATCACGTCCCCCATGTCATCAAAAATAAGCCACAGTCAAAGTCAATTTGCTTCTAGTTGCCCCTTCCAAAAGATAGTTACGTATGCAGAAGAATGGGCAAGAAACTCCACCGTTACTCTTTTAAAAATGTTTTACAACATTTTGTTTAAGTACATTAATTATATGTGAAGACTATGCACCTAGAGTAAAATTACTATAAAGTACTAATAGGTAAAAATAATTAAAAATGTCTGTGCGCTTGTGTGGTGCCGGACGTAAAAAATAGCACCATCCTATTACTTCCCGTGGGTGTCGTAAAAGGCGACTAAGGGACTTACTAGAGAATGGGCAGCAGCGTTCTCTATGCATTTTAACACCATACTGCGATCGCCAACCCGCCTGCCAAGCGTGGCGATTATGGCAAACCCCCTCCTATGTCCAGCAGTGGACGTCTTTCAGCTGATGCTTCAAATGATGAATATTCAAAATATTGTAGCATGTAGCAATTAATTAAAGTTTCGTGAAAATGATTGTTGAATATCGACTTCTGTCCATTTCATATCGTTCCACATCCCGAATTGTTTTGTATGAAAATAGTAAAGACTGAATATTTAACCATTTTCATGCACCGTTAGAGATAGTAATTACTCATTCGAATATGAAACGAAAACAGAAATGAGAATATAAAATGTATAAAGGTTTATAGATATTAAATAATAATACATTTTTTTAAAAGGTATTTTTTTTAAATTGCTGCGATAGAATATTTGAATTATTCAAATGTGGAATATTCAATCGAGCAATTTTTAGGGTTCCGTACCTCAAAAGGAAAAAATGTAACCCGTATAGGATCTCTCGTGTGTCTGTCTGTCCGTCTGAAACAGCCGATTTGCTCCGAATTTACGGGACCGATTAAGTTGAAGTTTGGTACACATATGTATTACGCACGTAAATAAATGAATTTTGATTATAAGGATCAGTTTTGGGGATCAAATTAGAACATTCAAAAAATTTTGCAAGCTGTACCATGTGACATATCAATGAAAGGGCTTCTTATGAGGGCCTCAAAAACATTTTTTTTATAATTTTAAATAAATAGTCTTAAAGTTATTTAAGAAAATAGATGAAAATTTACCATTCTAACTCCATAATAGTCATTCAATAGGATTCTACGAACTTAGAAAGTTGTATTGCTAATTCTAATGATTATAATAATTCTATATAGCCATATTTGAAACGTCCGCGAATCATATTTAGATTAACATAATACAACCTGATAAACACCTGCAAATTGCAAAAAACGTAAGAAAAATTTGAATTTCGCGGGCTACGTTAGCGCATCCCGCTTAAGTTTTAATTACAAAACAGTATAATATGTAGCAAATAAAGTATACACACACACATACATTATACATCAAAACAGATTTATAGGAAATAATTTAAATATTTAGTAATCTCCTACATCTCTCTCCTACATATTTAAAAGTTTGCTGTGCCCGACAGTGTCCATCATTGTTTATATTTATTAATATCTACTTACCACCTTTATGTGTACATTATGGATTGCAATAAAGATTAATTGATTCATTAATTGGAACATTAGGTAATAAGCTTACAATATCAATACGAATATCTCCAACCTCCATTCATAATTTAACCTCGTCACGAAAATGATATCAATCCTTATTGACTTACGTGCTTACGTCACGACACGCCAACTGAATAGACGCCGATTACTTTGATGTGGGAGACTCCATTGAAAAGTAATGACGCGGCTCAAAGGACAAATTATGAGACAACCTCCGGCCTTCAGTGACTTCAGTTTACGATGGATAGACAAAATTGGTCCTTTTGGTATAGTGTAAGTAGGTGCAGAACGTTAGCTAGTAGTTGAAAGTATATAGTGTGTTTTTATGGTTCCGTAGGTCAAAAGGAAAAACGGAAACCTTATAGGATCACTTCGTTGTCTGTCCGTCCGTGTATCTGTCTGTTAAGACCGTTTTTCTCAGGAACGCGTGGAGGTATCATGTTGTAATTAATATCAAATATGGTCTGATATTTTTGGAGCTTCAAGGTCTTCGGACTCTTGAAGCGCTTGACTCTTGAAATACTGTAATCCAAGTCAAATCGCAAGATTATGACAACTTTGATATTCAGTTATTCAATTAAATTAAAATGTCGTTGTTTGTATGAAAATATGATGTCTATTTATATTGGATTAAGGTATGATTTCCCCCATCGGAAGATGGCGTGAGTTTATTTAAGTGTATGTTCACCATTTGATTTCACAGTCAAGAGCATTGCACACAAAAAATTGCTGTGACGTACCCTCTACGTTTTTAGGACGATTAAATGCATAAACTGTTTACTCACCGTCTACGCGGCGTTAGCGCGATGACCACGCGACGTCAACACATTGTGTAGCGTTTGAAATATGCCAGACAAACGCTCAGTACAAAGATACTCTTAGCGAAATCACTGCGAAAACTGTGTCTGGTCGTCCAACTAGAGAAAATTCTAAAACTGATTTGGACACAACCTTAACCTTCACAAGATTTGCAGCCTAATAAAATCGTGTTTTAAACGAAAATAGTTAAATAAATGCGGCTACCAGGCCGGACCTCTATTATATTTCAGCGATCCCCATTCGCTTTCACAGTCAAGTTCATTGCACACATAATATTTGCTGTGACGTACTCTCTACGCTCTTACGTCAATTAAATTCATAAATTGTTTATTCACCGTCTACGCGACAACCACGCGACATCAACGTATTGTCTAGCGTAGGAGATACGCCAGACAAACGCTCAGTACAAAGATACTCTTAGCGAAATCACTGCGAAAAATGTGTCTGGTCGTCCAACTAGAGAAAATTCTAAAATTAATTTGGACACAACCATAACCTTCACAAGATTTGTAGCCTCATAAAATCAAGCTTTAAATGAAAATAGACAAATGCGGTTAGCAGCCCAGACCTTTTAGCGAGCCCCATTCGCTTTCACAGTCAAGTGCATTGCACACATTGCGTACTCTTTGGCTCTCTCTACGCCGATAAAATGCATGAAATATTTACTTAGGAGAAACTTTTTTTAAACCAATTTTAGATCGGGATTTATTTGAAAATGGAAGTAGTTTCTCTTTTGTTTTTGTAGATGAATGCTTCGTTTGATTTTGTTTATAGTTGTTAAATGTTAATTGAGGTCGTGGTTACGTTGGACAGTTAGTAGCATTTGTTTTTCGATCTTGAGCTTGTTTTCTTGACGTTTTTAAGTGCTAGTCATTTGTTTTATGTCTGGTTTTTTGTACTATTCCTAATTCAATACCGTTTTCTTATCGATAGTGGACTCTGTTTACTACGTAGGTATTATGGTCTCGATCGTCATACGAATATTAATTTATTTACTAGCTTTCGCCCGCGGCTTGGCCCGCGTGGAGGTCGAAAATTATCCCACGGAAACGTTCTACTAAGCTTTGGAATGGGCAACTAGCTTCATCTTTATGTGTGACCGACCCCTTGACAATTCAAAAGTGCCTGTAATTGGTTTATTTGAAATAAATGCTTTGAGTTTTGAGTTTGAATGACTATACTATTACTATATTAATACTATTTGCTTGTTGTCGCTGATTTCTCCTTCGTTCCAACGCAGTTCAAGGACATGTTTCCAACTCCCCTGACGTAATCCCTTAGCGTACTTCCCGTATGACGCCCGAGGGAAGAATCGGACGCCATTCGAGGGTACCTATATCTATTTATAGCGAAGGACGGAAGGACCACGTGGCTGACGGGAAGCTCGGTTGTCGGGTACCAGGAATTTAGCTATATTTTTACCCAACCACGGCAAAGCCAAAGGAGGGTTAAAATGTTATCATAAATCATAATAAAATCATAAATCATATATTTATTTGCAAACATGGGTAGGAATATACATTGATGTTTTCTTTAAATACTAGAGTTCTCCATGTTTAACCATCACATGGGTATGCAAATATTCTATTCTAAAACAGTAAATTAATTAATTATGTCAGCCTTGTCAATCACAGTTATAAATTATAATAAATAATATTTATATGTCAGAGCATTAAACAATTAATAACAAATTGAAATATAAATTAATTTAGTAACAATATTGGATCTTACAAAACTTTATTCTTAATAATTTTAAACCCTCATGTGTTAAATCGGATATAGTATGTTAACAGGCTATGTATGATATGTATGTTTATCTGTTCGCTCATAACTACTCAGCGTATTTTTACAAATTAAAAATCCGGAGTCACACCGTCGTTTAATTAGGTAGTCATAAATCGTCAAGAATAGCTCCATCCCATTTCTTCCCGTGGGTGTCGTAAAAGGCGACTAAGGTACTTACTAGAGAATGGGAAGCAGCGTTCTCTATGCATTTTTAAAACTATACTGCGATTGCCAACCCGCCTACCAAGCGTGGCGATTATGGCAAATCCCCTCCCTATTTGGGGGAGGCCTATGTCCAGCAGTGGACGTCATTCGGATGAAATGATGATGATGATGAAATCGAATAGATTACACGTGACTCCGGATTTTTAATTTGTCTGTCTATATCATAGATGACACACACATATGTTTGTGTGTGTGTCATCTATGACATGTCTATAATCTTCAAAGGGTTAGGCAGAGGTGTACCTATTTAGGCAGACATGTAGGTACCCATGTTTGAAGACTAAGGTCTTTAACCAGTGCGTCCTGCCCGTCATGACATACGGTGCCGAAACGTAGACACTGACAGTCGGGCTGGTCCACAAATTCAAGGTCGCCCAGCGCGCTATGAAGCGGGCTATGCTTGGAGTCTCTTTGAAGGATAAAATCAGGAATGAAATTATCCGGAAAAGAACCGGAGTTACCGACATAGCTTGCAGAGTAAGCAAACTGAAGTGGCAGTGGGCTGGCCATGTTTGTCGAAGGACTGATGGCCGATGGAGCAGACGAGTCCTGGAGTGGAAACCGCGTATTGGCAAGCGTAGTGTGGGACGCCCCCCAGCTAGATGGACCGACGACCTTAAGAAGATGGCTGGGTCAGACTGGATGCGGAAGGCGGAGGACAGGGTGTTGTGGCGCAGCCTGGGAGAGGCCTATGTCCAGCAGTGGACTGCGATAGGCTGAGTTGATTGATAGGTACCCATAGTAGGTATAACCACGTTTCGCCAAATATGATTAAGTCCCATGTAATAGGGGGCGAGCCTATTGCCAACCGGGCACAATTCCAGACTCCGGGGTGCTACTGAGAAATTCCAGGTACAAAAACCCAATAACACTTTGACCGACCTGGGAATCGAACCCCGGACCTCGTGCAGCTCAGCAGTAGCGCCTAGTAGAGATGTCTTGTTTATTATCTTTTTAGTTGGCGTTTTTGTCGTAGCTTAGGTTTTAACTTAATTATGTAGTATTTAAGATGTCGATAACGTCGTAAGCAACATACAGAAATTATGTTATATTATTTTTATCTCAGTATCTGTTTATTAAGATATTTGTGTAACTGTTTGTTTTCCCGAATTAAGACTCAGATATATGCCGGTGACCTTGAGTGGTTAGCTTGCGTGTTGTGTACTGAGCTCACGCAATGCGTCGTGCGTTCAGCCTGTAATAGGACTCGCCCACCAAGGAGCGCTGTCCCTAATTTAACGCATTATTAATTTATTATAAGTACACAAAACAAAAGGTATTTTAATAAAACGAGTATACTAAAAGATCAATAATTAAATTATCTTTAAATTGGTGAAGATTTCAGAAAAATACGCCAGGTAGATTTTGCGCCATTCTCAGTTTTTTTCCGCGTTACACATAACTTTACAAATTAATTTCACTATGTAATACACATACTAAAATATTAAATTTTGAGAAAATGCTCTAATTTAACATATTATATTTTTTTTTCAAATCATTAACACTACTCGTTTAGACGTGATCTTCAGTCAAATCATTAAAAGTCGGTTATCGTCGCCTTAAATAAATAAATAAATATAAACTTGCTTTTTTCTGTTAATTAAATTAGCACTCTAGCTGATAAGCCAGAGATCGGAATAGGTACAGCTTATTTAGGTACCTATACTTCGAGGAAGGAAGTGACATAGAGTAAATACCTCCTCTAAAATCCCGGAATAATTATAATGACGTTCAAATCCCGGGAGTAGGGTAATTTAGGAAGTCTCATAAAAACGTATGTTTTATTCAAATAAATATTTTGGTTTGTTTGTTGATGTGTAACATCTTTCCTGTCGCTTTCTGTGGGAGTGATTTCGTGAAAAGGGAAGGAAGTGTGTAACAGGAAGTGACAGCTTGAGCATGGCATAAGTACTTTTTAATAGCATGGAATTATTAAGTACTTTATAATAACATGGAATTAGTGTACTCATGGAATTCATCATCATCAACATCATTTTGTACTAGTTGCACTAGTAATGAGTCAATTCCAAAAATATATAGAAATAATATATAAAACTAAAAAGCTTGAAATAATAACCTTGTTCGCATTCGCAGTAAACTAGCGATTTTCATTTCACGCTTCGCCCATAATGTTAGGAGTTATTTTCTACTTCATTCATCATCATCATTTCAGCCGAAAGACGTCCGCTGCTGGACATAGGCCTCCCCAAAGGGCGGGTTTGCCATAATCACCACTCTTGGCAGGCGGGTTGGCGATCGCAGTATGGTGTTCAAATGCATAGAGAACGCTGCTGCCCATTCTGTTGTAAGTCCCTTAGTCGCATTTTACGGCACCCACGGGAAGAAATAGGGGAGTGCTATTCTTTACGTCCGGCACCACACAGATCCAGAGACTCATGGAATTAGTAAGTACTATATAGATTGTAAGTAGAGGTGGTCGAATATCGACCAGTGGGCGACCACTAGCAATGAATAATTATTTGAATAAATATTTCAGTATTAAGATTTTTAAAATTTTGAGGATAATTTCTGTCGCTGCTCAGTTGCTTATTACCGGCGGATTTTTGGCGCCATCAGGTGTTTTTTCGAAAAAAAAATTATCTCCAAAGCCTATCGAGTGGGGTATCAAAATTGAAGGTTTTAAAAGGTGATTACAAAAATATATATACATATTATATGTTTAAATGTAATTTAAAATGAGAAATTATAAAAAAAACTATCCCGAACTTTTGGAGTGAATTAGTAAGAGGCCGTTATAACCCGATTATAAGTGAGTAAATAACCTAATTTACCGTCTTATAGTCCTAACTAAAAAGTGTAAAATAAAAAAAATATTAAAAAAACTATAAACCCGACTGCGTAAAAAAATTATATAAAAGAAGATGGAATCAAGATTTATATCTGCATGAGATTGTTTATGGTATTAATTCAGCAGTCGGGTTTTTAGTTTTTTTTTTCGATTACTCAACTCATTTTTGAGCAAATAGATAATTGTTTCATATTTTCCAATAAATTACAAGCGTTGTGTCATCGCGCTTCTCTTTCTTTTGTATCTAGTCTGACAGTGACCGCGCTTTAGCTGTTGTCAGCGTCTTAGACATAATAAAAACTTCAATGCAGGATCTACCGGTACCTACTTAGCAAAATGTAATCTCTGCAATTCCATTTCATTAATCCAGCTGGATATTGCAGCTCGTTGACATTCAATTCAATCATTTGCTATCAATAAAGTAGCAATCTATCGGAGTATTGCCGTGATTCCAAAAAAACGGCTGTTGGCTGAATTAATTTATGATCAAAGGTTCTTTGATGCTGTGTTATCTGATACTTATCTGGTTTCCTTTACAGGAGATCAAATTAAAGTAATCGATTCTTTATTTATTTTGGAAACCTATTTGATTTTATTTTGGGTTTAATAATGGCCATATTTTGGCATGCAAATATTAGATACTTACTAGAAGCAGAATATTAGTAATTTTTACCTTCCCCCCTCCCTTCGTCAGCAAAAGTATGCAAAGCTCTTAACCCTACTATGCTTACGTAAACATTGATATTTTTTTTTATCCGTAATTGTTTCTTTATTGTCATTATGAGTCTAGAAATAAGCAATTTATAGACTATTCCTTTAAGTTATTTTTATTTTTCGGTTCTTTCTAACTTAACCATAAAACACCGCGTGCGAGCGAGTACAGCGTACAGCCCGATTCAAACTTTATGGCGGATCGGAACATGAGGCGAGTCGCTGCGTAGTAACAAATTCGCGTGTCAGCGGGGGTGAGGGGTGCGGAATTGAGAGCCGCCATCAAGTTTGAATCGAGCTGTAACCAATATCAATAATTATTGTGGGGAAACCCTGAACATTCGTTTCGCTTTCGAGCATACACAAGTACGGTTGCCATATTTGTTCAAATCAGAATGTTCGAATGTAATGCAGAAAAATCTTTATCGTAATTAAATAAATATTGCTGACGTAATCACCATCACGTCCCCCATGTCATCAAAAATAAGCCACAGTCAAAGTCAATTTGCTTCTAGTTGCCCCTTCCAAAAGATAGCTACGTATGCAGAAGAATGGGCAAGAAACTCCACCGTTACTCTTTTAAAAATGTTTTACAACATTTTGTTTAAGTACATTAATTATATGTGAAGACTATGCACCTAGAGTAAAATTACTATAAAGTACTAATAGGTAAAAATAATTAAAAATGTCTGTGCGCTTGTGTGGTGCCGGACGTAAAAAATAGCACCATCCTATTACTTCCCGTGGGTGTCGTAAAAGGCGACTAAGGGACTTACTAGAGAATGGGCAGCAGCGTTCTCTATGCATTTTAACACCATACTGCGATCGCCAACCCGCCTGCCAAGCGTGGCGATTATGGCAAACCCCCTCCTATGTCCAGCAGTGGACGTCTTTCAGCTGATGCTTCAAATGATGAATATTCAAAATATTGTAGCATGTAGCAATTAATTAAAGTTTCGTGAAAATGATTGTTGAATATCGACTTCTGTCCATTTCATATCGTTCCACATCCCGAATTGTTTTGTATGAAAATAGTAAAGACTGAATATTTAACCATTTTCATGCACCGTTAGAGATAGTAATTACTCATTCGAATATGAAACGAAAACAGAAATGAGAATATAAAATGTATAAAGGTTTATAGATATTAAATAATAATACATTTTTTTAACAGCAATTTTTTTAAAAGGTATTTTTTTTAAATTGCTGCGATAGAATATTTGAATTATTCAAATGTGGAATATTCAATCGAGCAATCTTTAGGGTACCGTATCTCAAAAGGAAAAAATGTAACCCGTATAGGATCTCTCGTGTGTCTGTCTGTCCGTCTGAAACAGCCGATTTGCTCCGAATTTACGGGACCGATTAAGTTGAAGTTTGGTACACATATGTATTACGCACGTAAATAAATGAATTTTGATTATAAGGATCAGTTTTGGGGATCAAATTAGAACATTCAAAAAATTTTGCAAGCTGTACCATGTGACATATCAATGAAAGGGCTTCTTATGAGGGCCACAAAAACATTTTTTTTTATAATTTTAAATAAATAGTCTTAAAGTTATTTAAGAAAATAGATGAAAATTTACCATTCTAACTCCATAATAGTCATTCAATAGGATTCTACGAACTTAGAAAGTTGTATTGCTAATTCTAATGATTATAATAATTCTATATAGCCATATTTGAAACGTCCGCGAATCATATTTAGATTAACATAATACAACCTGATAAACACCTGCAAATTGCAAAAAACGTAAGAAAAATTTGAATTTCGCGGGCTACGTTAGCGCATCCCGCTTAAGTTTTAATTACAAAACAGTATAATATGTAGCAAATAAAGTATACACACACACATACATTATACATCAAAACAGATTTATAGGAAATAATTTAAATATTTAGTAATCTCCTACATCTCTCTCCTACATATTTAAAAGTTTGCTGTGCCCGACAGTGTCCATCATTGTTTATATTTATTAATATCTACTTACCACCTTTATGTGTACATTATGGATTGCAATAAAGATTAATTGATTCATTAATTGGAACATTAGGTAATAAGCTTACAATATCAATACGAATATCTCCAACCTCCATTCATAATTTAACCTCGTCACGAAAATTATATCAATCCTTATTGACTTACGTGCTTACGTCACGACACGCCAACTGAATAGACGCCGATTACTTTGATGTGGGAGACTCCATTGAAAAGTAATGACGCGGCTCAAAGGACAAATTATGAGACAACCTCCGGCCTTCAGTGACTTCAGTTTACGATGGATAGACAAAATTGGTCCTTTTGGTATAGTGTAAGTAGGTGCAGAACGTTAGCTAGTAGTTGAAAGTATATAGTGTGTTTTTATGGTTCCGTAGGTCAAAAGGAAAAACGGAAACCTTATAGGATCACTTCGTTGTCTGTCCGTCCGTGTATCTGTCTGTTAAGACCGTTTTTCTCAGGAACGCGTGGAGGTATCATGTTGTAATTAATATCAAATATCAAGCTTCTAAGTTAATGCAATAAAAAAATACGGCCATTTATGCGACATATTTTGATACTCTCAAATAAATTAAAACCAACCTCTAAGGCACTACTTCCCGTTGACCTAGAATCATGAAATTTGGCAAGAAGCAAGGTCTTACAACACAAGTAAAGGAAAAAGTCCGAAAGTCTTTAATTTGTAGTTTTACAACCTAAAAACGAAAAATTACGATTCAAATTTTTAGATTTATTTTGCAGTTGGAGAATTGACCGTGACGTATATCAATGTATGGGAGTTCTTTTTTCAACTCTATGGTTAACTTTCTTTTTTTTTTAAACGTTGTCCCACACTATGAATTTCTCCTGTATTGTGGGTGCGTTTACAAACATTTAAACGCACATACACAAACAGCCAGACCCGGAACAACTACTTATAGGTCATACAAACATTTGTTCCGTGCGGGAATCGAACCCGCGACACGCAGCGCAGCAGTCAATCGCTTAACATCTGCGCCAACCGTGCCGTGTGTGTGTGTTCTTGGGATAAATTCATTCTAAACTACGGATCCCTTCTTTGTGCGTCATGCACATGTTTATTTCTTATATGGATTTCTTAGTAAAAATACGTTGTAGGTACGAATTTCCCGAGTTTTGCATCAATCGCATTCTTTGACTTAGGTGTGAACGTTTTGATCTTTCTGAAAATATACTGTTTAATTTAGCTACACATAAAGCAGCATGAATAAACGACATAACTTTCGGTTACCCTATGCTAAGATTTTTCGAAAAACTAATTGTTGTCCATCGTTTACTCAACTCTCGTCGTACGTCTTTAAAGCTGTGTTAAAAAAACAGAACGAGCGAATAAATAAGGGCGTCATCATCATCAGCCTACAGTAGACCACAGCTGAACGAAGACCTCTCCTGTCTATAAGTTCGATCAAACACGCCATTTAGTTCGATCCTCTGCTACTCCCATTCATTCAGCCGTCACGAAGATTGTCGTCGACTGTCACTCACCATATGCATAGTGACGAGCATAGCTTAGGAACCACATTAAAGTACCTAATCGAATCGCAACCCGTTAAATGATAAATGATAAATGATTTTATTTCTGTAAGTAGGTTTGTACAAACACTTTTACACGTCAATCATATTTAAAAATAAAAATAAACTAGATGAGGTCGGCGTTTCGTAACTCACTACTCTGAGAAGAAAGGCCGAAACAAACTCAGAGGTCACAGTCTCTTTTAAAGTCCAGACATAATCTTGGTCAAATCATGTGAAGACCATGTAGATTGGTGCCTGAAATGAGCTTTTGATGTAAGAATCACACAGATTGAGGGGACTTGTCCAGTCAGTGCACGCATTTGTCAGTAGTCGTGCAGCTCAACTCAGAACTTGAGGAGCTCAACGATTCAACGAACAATACCAAAGAAAGGACATTTGGGTAGGCCGCATAAATTACTCAAACTGCCAGACAATGATGAAAACTAACTGAGTAAAAACAAAAATGAACAGTAACCCACTTAATCTTAAAATTTACAATACTTAATTAAAACAATATAATACTTAACAAAGTAAATTCATGTCATTGTATATATAAAATTCATCAATGTCAATTTGTATATGAACTACGGATTTGATCAAGATTATAATCTTGATCAAATCATTTAAGGACCATATAGATTGGTGTCTGAAATGGTCTTTTGATGAAAGAACCACCATTTGAGTGGACCTGTCCAGTCAGTGCACGCATTTGTCAGTTATCGTGCAGCTCAACTCAAAACTTAAGCCGCCTTATTACAAAACAAGATTTATATTTTGACATGTCATAAACCATGGAGCCAGTTTTTGTAATAAGAACGTAACAGTGATTGAAATACCGTTCTTTATACAAAACTGAAAACTTAATTCGGTACTAAGTTGTCAGTATTGTGTTTAGGAACTTTACCATAGTCGGAATAAAGTTCAAAATTCCATAATGGCTTCATGTTTTAAACCTGGGTCTGAAGATAAACCTTGTTTTGTAATAAGGGGGAAGGAGTTCAACGATTCGACGAACAATACCAAAGAAAGGACAATTGGGTAGGCCGCATACAGTACTCAAACTACCATACCATCATTAAAACTAAGAGAAAGAAAAAAAAACAAAACAAAATTGACACCCTACATCAAATTGCCGTGTCACAGCCAAGACAATTTGCCTAGCCATTTATTTTCCTGTCTTTACATACGGTACCAACGATGAATGAATGAATTAATGTATCATCCCCAAACCACTGACCGGCAGACTACCATAGCAAAATTTGGTATAATAATAATATCACCAAATATCAAAATTACGGAAATACATTCTCTTCGCCTCCTGAGCTGAATCCTTTCCAACATTAATTGAGGAGAAAATACAAAATTTTAATGATGTCTCGAAAAGACTTTCCAAAATTAACATACATTCGGCCTTCACACACGTTTGACACTGTTGCTTGACCAAAATTTACGTATAGCCTTCACTCCTCCCATCTATGGAAGCATCCACAACTTTTAGAAAAGTTGACCAAATTATTAGGTACTACCGTTTTGAGCCGTTTGGGGTTGAAATGTTCGGGTTATCGGGCCAGAGTGCGCGTCTCGGGGTGCGTGCAGAAAACCTCCACGTATGCCTGATGCCTGCTGGTCCCTTATGGATACGTTCGAGGGGAAGAGCAGTCGTCGGGCCGGTGCACCCTGGGCATGGACAATACTCTCTTCGAAAAAGGTAGTGGAGTTTTTCGGATAGGGTATTGTTTATGGCGAATTTCTGCGAGGGGGAGAGCGTAATGCTCCTCCTGGGTGGATGGTGGCCTACTCCCCCCTCTGCTTACAGAGGGAAGGTCGAGTGGGCGCAGGTTAGGACCTGAAGGTCCGTGGAGGAAGGGCCCAACATGGGCCGTAGGAGGACGTTTCTCCACGTTGTGGAGAAGCAGGGGCGGCGCTCGTTGTGCACTCACCATGCCAACGAGCTGGCAGCGGGAGAACTGATTCTCCTGACTGCACCCGTCGATATCGTAATCCGGAAAGAGATCACGGTCATGTTTTGTGACTTGGAACGGGACGAGGATCTTGGCTTAGTCGCCCGGATCGCGAGGACGATAACCTCTATAAAAAAATCCTCTAATACCAAGTTTTGGTGCGTGGCGAGGGTATGAATGGCTGAGGAGTAGTGCCATCTGTAACCTTGTAGTTGCAGGTGGCGCATCAGTCGTTAGCGCACCCCCAGCCAGGGACCAGTCGAACCCCTGGTTGGGAAACAAATGTTGACTTACCTAGGCACAGGGGGTAAACCTAGGAATGACGTTTTATATCCCCCACACTCGTGGGAACAAAATGGAAAAATTTTTAAAACCAAAACCCAAACGTGGCGCTACAAGCGTAGAGGAAGGGAGTGATGCGACGTCGGAGTCCGACGCTGCATCTGGGGCGAACGGCTCTTTTAAGAGCCCGGAGCCCGTGGAGGTCGGGGCAGCGAAGAACACAAAGTTCTTAAAGAAGAAGCGCTCCAAGCCAGGGGACGGCCAGGGGTCATCCTCTGATGGCGGGCCGAACTCGGCCCGGAGGAAAATTGGTCGGCGGGGAGGGGTCCAAGGACGGGGTGTGGGCAGAGGGCTCACCACCCAGACCAGCGAGTCCAGCCAAGCTAGTCCAGCCGAGCCGGCCCAGCGAGCCGAGAGGCTGCCAATGGAGGGGCTCTCTGATACCTCAGGTGGTGATCCGGACGCCGCTGGTGGCTCTGAGGCGGAGCGAGCCGCCAGCAGCTTTGAGGAGGTCGTGGTAGCCGCAATCAAGGGTGTGGCCTTGAAGAGGATTCAGTCCTCTAAAGACAAGGTCGTACCCGCTGCCACGGCCTCCATTATGGCGGCAGCGAGGGCCCTTCAAGTCGGGCCTCCGTCGGATGAAATATCCGAGATGCGGGCGGAGGTCGGCCGCTTGACGGCCGCTATGGAGCTTCTCCGAAAGGAGAACGAGGAGCTCCGAGCGGACCTGGCCCGGCTTCGAGGAGCTGGCCCCCAGGAGGTGCCCCAGGTGGGAGCGCAGCATGAGCAGGGCCTGCCCTTGCCGGCGGAGGACCGGGTTTTGTCCCTGGTGCGGCAGGAGTTGGCTGCCTTCAACAGCCGGTTCTCCGTACTGGAGGGCATTGTCCTGCGCCCCCCGCTAGCGGCGAGCAGGCCGGCTACCTTTGCGGCTACTGTGGCCGCCGCGGCCAAGCCTGCGGCCAAGCCCGCGGCGAAGCCTGCGACAAATCCCGCGGCCAAACCTGCACTAGCGAAATCGGTGCCACCCAAGCCCAAGAAGGGCGGGACGGCTGCGCAGGTGGGTGCGCAAAAGGCAAGGGCCCCAGCCCTGGCGGCGGAAAGGCTGCCCCCGCCTCCTAATTCTTCTCCGGCCGATGCCGAATGGCAAGTAGCCGGGGAGAACAGGAAGGCGGGTAAGGCCAAAAGGGCGGCCAATAGAAAGCAGAGGCGGCAACGGCGCAAGAAGCGAAGCGCCGCGGCTAGGCTCCGCGCCCCGAAGTCCACAGCTGTAGTGATCACACTACAGCCGGAAGCGGAGAAGAAGGGCGTGACCTACCGCGAGGTGCTCGCCAAGGCGTGGGCGGCAGTGGACTTGGAGGAGATCGGCGTCGCTGATGGCTTCCGAATGAAAGTCACTGCGACGGGGGCTCGGATGCTGGAGATCCCCGGTGCGGCCAGCGGCCCGACCGCTGACGCCCTGGCCGAAAGGCTCAGGGCGTCCCTCAATGCGGAGGAGGCCCGAGTCTCCAGGCCCACCAAGTGCGCTGACATGCGCATCCTGGGCCTGGACGACTGCGTGACGGCGGAAGATGTTGTGGCCGCCGTGGCTAGGACTGGAGAGTGCTCTGCCGAGCAGGTGAGGGCAGGCACCCTCCGTCCTGACAAATCGGGGATGCAAACCATAACGGTGAGCTGCCCCGTGTCGGCGGCCCAAAAAATATCCGGAGAGGGCCAAAGGCTCCGGGTGGGCTGGGTATCCGCGCAAGTGAAACTGCTGGAACCCAGACCTCTGAGGTGCTTCCGCTGCCGCGTGGGAAGCCACGTGGGAGCTTGCTGCACCTCGGAGGTGGACCGCAGCGATCACTGCTTCCGCTGTGGTCGGCCCGGTCACAAGGCGGGCTCTTGCGATGCCACGCCGCACTGTTTTGCATGTGCGGCGGCTGGCAAGCCTTCCGATCACCGGGCTGGAGGCAAGGCCTGTGTTCCTCCCCCCAAAGCCAGGGGCAGAGGCAAGCCCTCCGCCACCGCCGTCACCACCGCAGCCGCCACTATTGCCGCCGCCGCTGCCGCCTCCACCGTCGTCGTCGCCGCCGCTACCACCGTGACAGGGCCATCCCAGAGGGCCCGGGAGGAGGCTGATATGGAATGCCAATAAATGGCCCCATTACGCCTCCTCCAGGCGAACATCAACCACTGCGCCTGCGCTCAGGATCTGTTGCTCCAGAGCATGGCGCAGTGGTCGATTAACATCGCTGTGGTCGCTGAGCCGTACTTTGTCCCGCCCAGGGATGACTGGGTGGAGGACCTGAGCAGCTCAGTGACCCTAATTTCGTCGGCCGCCGCCGGTACTCCGTCCCTCGAGTCCGTCAAGAGGGGATCGGGTTGTGTGGCAGCACGGTTCGGGGATATTGCCGTAGTAGGTGTTTACTTCTCCCCGAACCGAACTCTCGCCGAGTTCCACAACTCCCTTGCGGAGTTAAGAGTCGTCGTCGTCGGGTTCCATCGCCTCCCTGTGTTCGTCCTCGGGGACTTCAATGCCAAGAACGTGGCTTGGGGTTCCCGGTATACGGACGCACGAGGCAGGATGGTGGAGGACTGGGCTCTGGAGACAGGCCTGGTCGTCCTAAACCGGGGTTCTGTCCCCACGTGTGTGCGGATGCGGGGTGAATCAGTGGTGGACATCTCGTTCGCCAGCCCCGCTCTGTCGCCGCGTGTCATTGACTGGCGCGTCATGGAGGGGGTGGAGACCTATTCCGATCACCGGTACATCCGGTTTGACGTCTCCGCCCAGACCTCAGGTGCGCTGGTCCGACAGGCCCCGAGTGGTCCGCGGTGGGCGCTGAAGCAGCTGGACCGGGAGCTCCTCCTGGAAGCCTCGATCGTGCAGGCCTGGGTGTCATCACCGGACAGGCCTGCCGACATCAACGACGAGGCGGAGTGGTTCCGGGAGGCCATGTCCAAGATATGTGACGTGGCAATGCCCCGGGTCCAGCCCGGACGTGCTTGGCGCCAGGTGTGCTGGTGGTCGCGTGAGCTAACCGCTTTACGCGAGGCATGCGTTGCTGCGCGCCACCGGTACTCCAGGCACCGCAGGCTCCGTATCCGCCCTCCGGATACGGAAGCCATTCAGGCGGAGCTGTACGAGGGGTACAGAGCGGCGAAGACCGCCCTCCGAGCGGAGATCCAGCGGGCCAGAGGACTGTCCCGCGAGGAGTCGCTGGAGACTCTGAACAGAGACCCGTGGGGACGCCCCTACAAAGGGGTGAGAGATAAACTCCGCCCATGGGCTCCCCCGCTGACGCAGAGTCTCCGGCCCCAGCTCGTGGAGGACGTGGTGAGCGCTTTGTTCCCTTCGCGAGGGGAACAGACTCCCCCGCCCATGGCTCCGCCTCCTGCGGTGCCCGATGCGGACCACACCAATGACGACGACGACGATACTCCGGAGGTGACCGAGGTAGATTTGAGAGTGGCGGTACGTAGGCTTAATGCCAAGAATACCGCCCCAGGACCCGACGGCTTACCTGGAAAAGCCTGGGTTCTGGCCTTGGAGGCTCTCGGGCCTCGACTAAGGGGGCTCCTAAGCGCATGCTTGGAGAGGGGCCAGTTCCCACTTCGTTGGAAGACTGGGAAACTGGTCCTCATTAAGAAGCCAGGGCGCCCGGCGGACTCTCCGTCCGCTTACCGGCCCATCGTGCTGCTCGACGAGGTGGGCAAGCTCTTTGAAAGAGTTATTGCAGACCGCCTTGTCGGGCGGCTGGTGCGGGTAGGGCCGGATTTGGCGGACAGCCAGTTTGGTTTCCGCAAGGGGCGCTCTACGGTGGATGCCATCATGCGCGTTCGAGCCCTCACGACGGGGGATGCTATTGCCCGGGGTGGGGTCGTCTTGGCGGTGTCTCTTGACATCGCCAATGCTTTCAATACCCTGCCCTGGAGTTGCATTAGGGAGGCACTCCGGTATCACCGGATGCCGACCTACCTCTGTCGAGTGGTCGAGGCCTATTTGACGGACAGGGCCGTCATCTACCCCGGTCACCACGGAGAGTGGAACCGGCGAGAGATGTCGTGCGGTGTCCCACAGGGATCGGTCCTGGGGCCGCATCTGTGGGACATCGGCTACGACTGGGTGCTGCGTGCTGACCTCCCTAACGGCGTCAGCGTGGTCTGCTACGCTGACGACACGCTGGTCCTGGCGCAGGGGAGGTCACATCAGGCGGCAGCCGAACTGGCGGCACGTGGGGTTGCGACAATCGTCAACAGGATCCGGCAATTGGGACTCGAGGTGGCTTTGCACAAGTCTGAGGCCATGTGTTTTTATGGTCCTCGGAATGCGCTACTGTCGGGTTCCCAGATAACGGTAGGAGGGGTTCACATCGGTGTCGAGTCGACGATGAAGTACCTGGGACTCGTCCTCGACAGCCGTTGGAACTTCGTGGAGCATTTTCGACGTTTGGCTCCCAGACTGGAACGGGCCGGGGCTGCCTTAAAGCGGCTCCTACCCAATCTAGGGGGTCCAAACGCCTCCTGCCGGAGGCTCTACGCGGGGATCGTGCGGTCCATGGCCCTTTACGGGGCACATGTGTGGGCGCGTTCCTTAAGGCTGCGACCAGCCCGCCAATTGAATGCGTCCCAAAGGGTCATGGCCATCAGGCTGGTACGGGGTTACCGCACGGTCTCCCGTGAGGCGGCGGGCCTCCTTGCCGGACTACCGCCATGGGATCTGGAGGCAAAAGTCCTCGCGCACATCTGGGAGTGGCGCGAGGAGGCGAAACGCCGGGGTGAAACTCCGCTGCCGCGAGAAATCACGGCACAGCGGACAGAGCTCCGGCGGGATCTCATGGCGGCATGGAGAGTGCGATTGTCGCAACCCAGCGCTGGGCACGCCACAATTGTGGCGATAAGTCCCCTCTTTGAGGAGTGGCTAGAGAGGCGCCACGGCGTCCTCACCTTCCGCCTGACGCAGGTCCTCACCGGACATGGTTGTTTCGGGAGGTTCCTGTTCAGGATAAAGCGGGAGGAAACGCCCGGGTGTCACCACTGTGTGGATCGCCCGGAGGACACGGTGGAGCATACGGTGGAGGTCTGCCCGGCTTGGGTGGAGCACCGCCGTGTCCTCACGGAGGCGATCGGCGGCGGCGATCTCTCGCGTCCGGCCCTGGTTCGGGCCATGGTTCGGAGCGAGAGTGCATGGGAGGCCGTCACCTCCTTCTGCGAAGCAGTAATGCTTGCGAAGGAGGAGGCGGAACGCGTGAGGGAGAGGCAAGGTTCGCGCCCTCGCGCCCCTAGTCGCCGCAGGAGACGCCCCGGGCGTCGGGAGTCGCAAGCCGATTTCCGGCCACCGTAGGCGCGGGCTTGCGGACGGTGAGCGATGGGTAGTTCACCGTCCGATAAGGACCAGGCCCGGGTCGACGGCGCGTTGTATTCCACGCGCGCCTCAAAGAGTTGTCAGCAGCAACTGACGGGGTCCGTTAGGGCCAATGCCTGCCAGGGTTGCGAGTTTGTCCGAAAGGGATATCGTGGCCCTGGCACACAGGCAAATGAAGGAATACGGGTGGGTTTTAGTCAGTAAAAGTCTGACACGCCCTCCCGCTCCGCCCAGAGCGGGAGAAGTTATTTGATAATTTCCCACCCAAAAAAAAAAAAAAAAAAAAAAAAAAAAAAGAGTGCGCGTCTCTTTTTTAAGGAAATTTCACGCAGACTGGTCGATACTTCGCGTGACTGGAGTGCTGGCTCATTATTTGGCCAAAGAATTTGCATTGTCATTTAACGTGGCAATGCTGCCAGTCTTTTGGGCACGTTTCTGGATGACAGTGTTGCGGACGAGTACTTCGACGCCTAAGTATCCTTTTGTTTTTTGGATTTATTTGTATATTTAGTTAGTCATTTAATTAAGTACCTGGTGTCCATAGTTAGTTGCGTTTATATCCACCACATTACAGACAAATTATATTATTAAAAAACAGTACCAACCAACGATGTTGACACGCCTATTAATTTTTGTCTTCCAAAGTGTCCCTTTTGTATATTCCTATTGTGTGTAAGTGATTTCAGGCCCGAGCCGTAAACAGGCTGGCGATAAAAATTGTATAATAAATGTATTGTATGGGCTGACGATGTAAAGAGTATGGCTTCCTTTATTTTGAAGTTGTAAAACCTCGTTCAAATGGCTATGTAATTTTAAGGGCCTGTCGTTCTAAGTGACATTAACCTGTTAAGGGGCCGTGCACGAAATCGACTGATTTTGATCAATCTTGATCATTGTTGATGTTGAATGAACCGATCCCAGCGTGGTTTGACACATATAGGTATAGAAAAGTGGAGGCAACACTCTAAATACGAACACGACTGTGGTCGGACTCTCTCATTATCACACACTAATATTATAAAGGCGAAAGATTGTGAGTGTGTGCGTGTGTGTGTATGTTTGTTACTTCTTCACGCTCAAACGGCTGGACCAATTTTGATAAAATTTTGTATGAAGGTAGCTGACACCCTGGATTAAGTCATAGGCTACTTTTTATCCCGATATTTTCACAGGATCGAGACTTACGCGGGTGAAACCGCTGGGCGCAGCTAGTGAATACATATAATTAAAAGAACGAGACAATTAGTTATGTGTTTTCTTTATCTTATGCTTCTTGGTTTGACTAGACTCAATTACTCGAATGAACCCAAATATATACAAGTGTACAGTTTTGAGTTCGTTACTTTTTAGGGTTCCGTACCAAAATGGTAAAAAGGAATCCTTATGGTGAGATTAAGCTGTCTGTCTATCTGTCACACCTGGATATCTCAAGAACTACTAATGCTATCAACTTGAAATTTAGAATAGTTTTAGATGACGTTTGCCCAACTATTTTGCAAACAAGAAAGAAATTAAAAAAAAAATTCTTTTTTGCAAAAGGGACTGAAAGGGGATCTTAAAAAATTGATGTGGGGCTACTAGGACATGTGGGATATCATATGAAAGAACGATATTTGCACATTCTCAAACTTTTTTTTTAGGTTGCATAGTTTCCGACTTTTGAAGAAAAACTGTAAAAAAAATACCGTTCCCTCCCCTTTTCTCTGAAGTTTGCATAGATAAAAATCTGAAATTTAATCTGAAATTATTCTATGTGATAGAAGTGTATGTAAAGATTACAGGAAAAATAAAACAATGTCTCTAATAGCACAGTTTTTCAGAAATCATCAACATCATAATATACGTACGGAAACCTCGGTGCGCGAGTCCGACTCGCTCTTGACCGTTTTTTTATTATAATGTATAGATACTGAAATACCTACATACGGCACAAAAAAAAACAAACTGAACATAATCTGCGTTCAATAATCCTGCATATTTTTGGCAGTTGGAGTTACTAATGGCCGCGTGGGGACTATTATAAACTCTGGCTGATGGTTATGACTGCTAACTATGTGCTATATACTTTACGCCGTATTACATATTCATGTTTGTATTTATAGAATATAAGGAGACGTATTTTATTTTGTTTTATTTTATTTTACAGAAAGCTTACAGACTAATAACACTATTAAAAATCATTAGTAGGTAAGTAATTTGCTAATTACAAGCTTCCACATGTATACATCTAATTACAAGTACTTGCGTTGACTAATGTAGGGTAACAGACATTTTCAATCCAAAAAAAAAAAAAAAACATGTTTATTTTGGTAATAAAAGAGAAACTTATGAAGAAAAAAAAAACCTATTGAGAATTAGTCGAGTCGTGCAATACTGTGTATACTGTCATAGTTCCGTGTGCTTTCTCGAGTGCTTCTTTAGGCGAGTGGAGGGATTTTAGGTAGGGGAAAAAAGGGTTCGCGTTACCGACATGCCCACGCCGACATGCCGTGGAAGCTTTATTTTATTGAAGTAAAAACTTATTTAGGCACGTTGAGCGATCACGCCACAATTGTGGCGATAAGTCCCCTCTTTGAGGAGTGGCTTATAGAGTGGCGCCACGCCGTCCGCCCATTCTGCTTAACGCAGGTCCTCACCGGACGCGGTTGTTTCGGGAGGTTCCTGTTCAGAATAAAGCGGGAGCAAATGAACATGGAAACATTTAGGGGTTCTACTAAACCTGACTGCCTATGATTTTTATTCATTGCTGTTCGATATCAGTCTGTGAAGTTTTGACAATAAATCAAAAATGCCCTGTATACATAAAACATAGTACCTAAGTCAATGACTTGGAAGTTTTTTTTTTAAGAATTTCAGTATGTGTTAATTATGTTGGTCCCTATACATTATCTTGCCCTTGTATATGTATAGGCAGTGTAACTAACTTTACAAAAAAAGCCTAAAGCTCGTGGAAAGTCAATAATTGACTAATCTTTGGTTTCCCACCCCAACATGTAATTTATTCCAAAGAGGGTGGGCGATGAGAGATGTGGGTGAAATATACGCCCACAACTTCTGGTAAGAGGTCATGTCTAGTTATACCTACCATAGACTTTCTATACATACATACATACATAAACTCACGCCTTCTTCCCATGGGGGTAGGCAGAAACTATACACTGAAAAAAATGCGAGCTAACTAAGATACATTTTCTCTTAGTTGGCATTAAAATGTTTGGAATTACTATTTATTTATTTACTATAATCAAGATAGCATATTTGCCAGAACAAATTCATTTTATTTAGGTATATCGACAATGTAACATGTACAGAATAATCACCGGTCTTTGTTACATCATACATGCTTTGTTTGATTTTACTTCTTCACTTTTTTAAATCAAATAATAATTTTAGTTGATGGTAACAAGCATCTCCCGTGAGGCGGCGAGCTCTCCCGTGAGGCGGCGAGCCTCCTTGCCGGACTACCGCCATGGGATCTGGAGGCAAAAGTCCTCGCGCACGTCTGGGAGTGGCGCGAGGAGGCGAAACGCCGGGGTGAAACTCCGCTGCCGCGAGAAATCACGGTACAGCGGACAGAGCTCCGGCGGGATCTTATGGCGGCATGGAGAGTGCGATTGTCGCAACCCAGCGCTGGGCACGCCACAATTGTGGCGATAAGTCCCCTCTTTGAGGAGTGGCTAGAGAGACGCCACGGCGTCCTCACCTTCCGCCTGACGCAGGTCCTCACCGGACACGGTTGTTTCGGGAGGTTCCTGTTCAGGATAAAGCGGGAGGAAACGCCCGGGTGTCACCACTGTGTGGATCGCCCGGAGGACACGGTGGAGCATACGTTGGAGGTCTGCCCAGCTTGGGCGGAGCACCGCCGTGTCCTCACGGAGGCGATCGGCGGCGGCGATCTCTCGCGTCCGGCCCTGGTTCAGGCCATGGTTCGGAGCGAGAGTGCACGGGAGGCCGTCACCTCATTCTGCGAAGCAGTAATGCTTGCGAAGGAGGAGGCGGAACGCGTGAGGGAGAGGCAAGGTTCGCGCCCTCGCGCCCCTAGTCGCCGCAGGAGACGCCCCGGGCGTCGGGAGTCGCAAGCCGATTTCCGGCCACCGTAGGCGCGGGCCTGCGGACGGTGAGCGATAGGTAGCTCACCGTCCGATAAGGACCAGGCCCGGGTCGACGGCGCGTCGTATTCCACGTGCGCCTCAAAGAGTTGCCAGCACCAACTGACGGGGTCCGATAAGGCCAATGCCTGCCAGGGTTGTGAGTTTGTCCGAAAGGGATATCGTGGCCCTGGCACACAGGCAAATGAAGGAATACGGGTGGGTTTTAGTCAGTAAAAGTCTGACACGCCCTCCCGCTCAGCCCAGAGCGGGAGAAGTTATTTGATAATTTCCCACCCAAAAAAAAAAAAATGGTAACAAGCAACTTGTTAGCATTACATCATTCTTAAACTGACCAACATTTGAGTTAAATTAAATAACTACCCGTAATTAAACTAACTAATTACTTAGTTGACGGAACTATGATAATTTAACAAAGTTCTCCTAGCTTCAGAAGTCAAGATCTTGTTAGGCTCGTATGGAGTCAAGATGCGTGATCACATTAAACAAGACGTTTGTTAAAGCAAACACTCTTTTTTTTAAGTGTAGAATGCCACTTGCTACGCTCCTTACATAAGTACTCCTTTTGCTTCGCCTACGTTCATACATCTAGTCATACACACACGCCGGTTGCGAGTACTACGCACCTGACCTTTCTGAAGAACATCACCAATTTGGTCAGTATATGCCCTTCTAGGGCGTCCCCTCCCGGTGTTTCCACTCCCCTCTGCTTTATAAATACCTTTTGTTAGTCGCCTTTCACTCATCCTCTCCACATGACCAAACCATCTAAGAAGATGGTACAGATGTTTCAGCTACCTATACAGGGTTATTTTAAATTTGCTAGCAAAACTCCGCAGATGCGACGGGAATCACATCACATTAATCACACAAATATTATAGTCGCGAAAGTTTGTGACTGTGTGTGTGTTAGTTACTTCAATTTTGATAAAATTTTGTGTGGAGGTAGCATAAATAATCTAGCCATAATTATGAAAGTCTGAAACGTAAGACTCTTAAACGGTATCAGTTTTCTCGCTCTTGTCGCGATACTTGGTGCTAACAACGGGAAGGTAAAGTTTCCATCGTTCAGTTGATACTTTGGGTAAGTCAACCTTTGTAGAAATCAATCTAGTTTCCTTATAAAGTAACATCTGTATGGCTCCTTTTATCTACTTGTTATTAATTAAATACCAACCGTACGTTGATAATTAATACAGATATTTTGGATTGGAACTCAAAGTAAAAGGTTAATTTGTATCGAGATTTTTTTCTAAACGTGTTTTGGTAACAACCAAGTTCTGAGGAATATGTTCAAGAATAACATATAATTGTTTCCGCTACCACAAACTATAAAGATTTGGCATTTGTTTTGTTTAAGACAAGCCTACTTAGATCATTTGCCTCTTGTCAGCGCCTTAAGCACTCTTCAACGCAGCCTCTGACTGGTACCGGCCCCGTCAAGTCAAGCGGGGGAGGTGTGAGATGTTTGACTCCCCCCGCGCCCCCTCCACCTGCCTTGTGACAGATGGACGAACGGACATCGGCCTTAGTAATAGGGTCCTGTACTCCCATTAGCATCCTTTAGGTACAGAGCCCTAAAAACAACTAAAAAGGTCTAATAGTTTTACTTAGTTTTCCTAAAGGACACAGCACACATATCAACTCGGAAAGGGATCGTAACCGTATCGCCTTTCACCTCGCCGTCAAACAGGTGACAAACTAACGTAAGCACGTAACCCAAGCGGATCAGCAGCTCCGATACGTCGACTCGGCTACGGCTAGGCGACGCCGCGCTTACGGCTCGCCGACCACTGGTTGACCTGGCTGGCAACAGCACGTGTGGCAACAGTAGTGTGCTGCAGGCCGGCCGCGGGAGGGGTGAGAGGTGCCAGGGTGGACGAAGAGACGTAAGCTCGGGTACGGAGAGACGTAAGCGCGCGGACGACGAGCCGTAAGCGGGGGAGCTGCAAGTTGACCACGCTCCGTACCGTGGTTCGTGAGCTTGTCCCAAGGCGAGGCGATTCCGTTACGATTCCGATTAGTGTTCGTTGCAGTAGGGAGTTTCATATATAGAATACTGAATGGCTCGAGTTGATACGGTGGTGTTCCCTTTCCGAGTTAATATCTGTGCTGTGTCCTTAAGTCTCCTATAAGGTGAATCCCCAGCTGTAGCTCGCAAAATTCAAATTTCCTTACGTGTTTTGCTATTTCCAGGTCGTGCCAATGTCATGATTTCATGAAAAACTCATTCAATTAACAAACCTGACTTGGAGATGTAATAATGATTCCATTGTTTATAATTCTGGAAATACATAGCTGATGTAGTCACAAATCATAATTATTTTGATCAAGATACAACCAGCAAATAGCAAAAAACGCAAGAAAAATAGAATTTCGCGACTTCAAATGCGGATCCATTTCAGGCACAATAAGAAAACAGTTTTTAGGGTTCCTTACCAAAATGGTAAAAAGGAACCCTTATGGTGAGACTAAGTCCGTCTGTCTTTCTGTCACACCTGGATATCTCAAGAACTACTAATGCTATCAACTTGAAATTTAGAATACTTTTAGATGACGTTTGCCCAACTAAAAACTAACAAATTTCGGAAGCACATAACATAACATCACGCCTTGTTTCCTCGAAGGGTAGGGCAGAGGTGTACCTGTAGTACACCCACATTTAATATAATATTTAATTTAATTTCGGAAATCGGTGTCTTTGGTTTTGTATTTTCGTTTATGGCCACCGACTTCTGAAATTTAATTAAATATAATAATTAAATGTGGGTGTACTACAGGTACACCTCTGCCCTACCCTTCGAGGAAACAAGGCGTGATGTTATGTTATGTGCTTCCGAAATTAAAGTTATTTTCACTTTTTAGTGTTTTTGTTGGAAGTCGGTGGTTTTTTTTGTAAAAAAGTTTTTTATTTTTCACTTTTTAGTGGTACCTACCCCACACCAATTCGTATACTACTACTTGCTATGAAAACAACAGAGACAGGAAGTTTTATTTTACACCCCTTAAGGGGTTAAATCTTCAAAAATCTGTTTTTAGCGGTTACCTACGTCATAATAACTATCTGTGTGCCAAATAGCCCAATCAATTCAGTGATTTGAGCTTTGTGTTGATAGATCAGTCAGTAAGTCAGTCACTGTTTCCTTTTGTATGTATTATATCTATAGTGTAATTCGACATGTTACGACGACCCCAAATTAATTGGGATTAGGGCAGGAGACTGATGATGAAGTATTCAGGCTAAGTTTCAAGTTAATAGATCAACGAAAGAAGTTTTTTTTCATACAAACTGTATCCATCCCCCTTTACACCCCCAAAGAGGTTAATTTTTGAAGTGGTTTGCGACTTTTCCATTATTTGACATAGAGGTTATACCAATTTTCGAGTTAATCAAGCCACGTAGTAAAATCCTCTCTTGTAAAATTGATTTCACCCCGTTATGGGTAGATTTTCGAAAAACCCTGATACAAGTTATTCTTCATTTTTGGTCTTAAGTATAAATACTGAGTTTCGAGTTGATCGGACCGCGCGTTAAAATTCTTCTATACAAGCTTTGACATCACATCCGTTGAAGTTAAGTTAACAAAAAAATATAAACTTTATAATTTACTTACGTAAGTATTCGTCCAAGTTTCAAGTTTATTAACCCTAGGAATAAGATTTTTCATGCAAACAAAACCCCCCGTTTTCCACTCTTAAAGGTCAAATTTCCAAAAACCCCTTCTTAGCGGATGTCTACGTGCCAAATTTCAGGCCAATCTGTTCAGTGGTTTGAGCTGTGTTGATAGACCAATCAGTCACGGTTTCCTTTTATATGTACATATGGCTAGATATATATATATATTGAGAATCTCCTCCTTTTTTGTAGTCGGTTAAAAATCATTTATAGCCAGAGTGCATCTCATGACAATTCCAATAAGACCAAACACGGGTAGGATACATTGTTTTTTAACGGAGTTCCAGTGCCTACCATCCGGCTTCATCATCAGATCAGTTTGATGGTACCATTTTGATCAGAACTATTTATTTAAATTTGCTTCGCTTAATTATCTTAATCCAGATATCTCATCGCCACCCGTGAATTACGTATCACTGAGAAGTTCCGGTGGCCATCTGTGGCCTTCTTCATCTGTTCCACTTCACCAAATTATACTTTCTGAATGCAAATGATTGACTTGTTGATGAAAATATAAAAATTGCTATAGGTATGCCTATAATATTTGAGGAGTTCCCTCAATTACTCATGGATCCCAACATCAGAACTGGATTTTGAAAAAAAAGGGACCAATCTGGCAGTATATCCTTTCAATTAAAAAAATAATTTTCCAAATCGGTTCATAAACGACGGAGTTCTGAGGTAACAAACATTAAAAAAAAAAAAATACAGACGACTTGAGAACCTCCTCCTTTTTGTGAAGTCGGTTAAAAAGGTTTATTTAAATGTCTAATCTTATTTCAAACGGAGTATAGGCATCTATGAATCCTAACTGCAGAAAAAATAAAACCATTGAAATGGAAAATCTGCATGACATTTACACATGCCAGCGGAGCGGATTCATTTCACATTAAAAGCATCGAAATGACTCGGCTGATGGCTGTCCTATTGCATTTGCATCCATATCAACTATACCTACTATATATAACAGTCTTTTTTAGGGTTCCGTACCTCAAAAGGAAAAAAACGGAACCCTTAAAGGATCACTTCGTCGTCCGTCTCTGCCTGCCAGTCTCATCATCATCATCATTTTATCCGAAAGACGGCCACTGCTGGACATAGGCTTCCTCCAAAGGGGGGTTTGCTCCGCTTTTTTTTTTAATCACCACGCTTGGCAGGCGGGTTGGCGATCGCAGTATGGTGTTAAATGCATAAAGAACGCTGCTGCCACTTCTCTAGTAAGTCCCCTTAGTCGCGTTTTACGACACCCACGGGAAGAAATAGGATGGTGCTATTCTTTACGTCTGGCACCTCATTGTCTGTCAGTCTATCAAGACTCTTTTTCTCAAAAACGCGTGAAGGCATCAATAAATCTACGGTCCCTTAGAGCTCTAAAAAAATCAAGCTTCTAAGTCAACGCAATAAAAACATACTGCCATTTATGCGACATATTTTGATACTCGCAAATAAATCAACACCTTTAGGGTACTTTCCGTTTACTTAGAATCATGAAATTTAGCAAGAGGCAAGGTCCCCAGCACAAGTAAAGGACAATGTCCAAAAATCTTTAATTTGTTATTTTTTCACATACAAAAGATGCGATTACAAACTTACATTATTTTGCAGTTGGAGAATTAACCGTGACGTATGAGGGAACAGTTTTTCAACTACAAAGTTAAGTTTGTTCTTGGGATAAGTTCATCGCAGCTACAGAATCCTTCATTGTGACGGGTCCGACATGCACTTGGCAGATTTTTTTTATAAAAGCGAAGCTGAAATCCCACCGTACAATCCGACGAGGGGATTTTAACGGCGCCTCTGACAAGTTCTATTTTTGCCGCACGTCTTTTGTTTGCGCCGCCGCCGCGCCGCCCGCCGATGTAACGAGTCTCGACGAAGGCTGGATTTGATACATCCAATCCAGGGGGTGTACTCCGAAGCGTTAATTCGAAGTATCGGCCGAATATTCGGCCGTTTTATAACTTCCATAGTTTCCTTTTATGGGTTTGAATCCTTACCCGACTTCAAGTCACATTTTTGACTTTGGCTTATCTCTTTGACTGTCATTTTTAGGGTTCCGAACCAAAATGGTAAAACGGAACCCTTATGGTGAGACTAAGTCTGTCTGTCTGTCACACCTGAATTTCTCAAAAACTACTAATGCTATCAACTTGAAATTAAGAATAGTTTTAGTTACTTGAAATTAGAAGAAAGAAATTAAAAAAAATATACCTTTTTTGCAAAAGGGACTGAAAGGGAGTCGTAAAAATTTGAAGTGAAGCTACTAGGGCATGTGGGGTATCATATGAAAGAACGCTATTTGCACATTCTCAAACATATTTTTTTTTTAGACAGCATAGTTTCCGACTTTTGATGAAAAATGTGAAAAAAAATACCACCCCCCCTTTATCTCCGAAGTTTGCAGAGATAAAAATCTGAAATTATTCTATATAACAGAAGCTTATGTAAAGATTACAGGAAAAATAAAACGATGTCTCTAAATAGCACAGTTTTTCAGAAATCATCAACATCATATATTCGTACGGAACCCTCGGTGCGCGAATCCGACTCGCTCTTGACCGGGTTTTTTTTTCGTTTGCCATAGTCAGCCATAGTTAGCCGTAGTCAAGCAACGACCGAACATTCGGCCGATAGTTCGGATTTATGTTCGGAGTAGACCCCCAGCTTCCGTCGAGACTCATTACGTATAAACCCACACTACTGTGTTGGTATAAATTTAGGATTTATAGAATAGAATAGAATATAATTTATTTCTGAGTAGATGGTACATTAAGATCTTAATAATAATAGGCAGCTTCACATATACCTACTATCGATGCCGGTGTAGAAATATTAAAATTGAAGTCCAAATAAAATAATTATAAATTAGTTTGAAATGCAAATAGGAAATTTTTATACAATGTCAAGTTCTATAAATGTATAATTTTTTTTATTTTTATTTATGATAGGTCAAAATTTACTAATTATATTATGTCAAATGCTTAAAAGTTACAAATAAAAAGTCAATAAACACACAAAGTATTGATAAAATGTAATGTCATAATTTTCAATGTATTAATTCGTTAACTGAATAGAAACAGTTATCTAATCTAGTGAGACGTGGCTCGTGTATCTTTATACAAGGTGGAGACGACAATATGACAAAAAAATTAACTGCGATATCTAATGACGTTCGCAGTCTGCATACGAAAATTCAATCAAATATATCCGGTAGTTTAGTCACTATAGCTAGTCAAAGATTGGCAAACCTATAGTCGGCACCCACTGCTATTTAGTTGGTTTGAAAAAATCACTTGTGTAATTTCGATGCTAGAATTTATTTGATCGTTTCAAAATACTCATAAGCATTAGTATTGCCAGTGTTTTCATTTATTGTCGTATTGTTGTCTTCACATTGTATCATCATCATCATTCCAGCCGAAAGACGTCCACTGCTCGACATAGGCCTCACCCAAAAAGGGCGGGGTTGCCATAATCACCACGCTTGGCAGGCGGGTTAGCGATCGCAGTATGGTGTTAAAATGCATAGAGAACGCTGCTACCCATTCTCTAGTAAGTCCCTTAGTTGCCTTTTACGACACCCACGGGAAGAAATGGGATGATGCTATTCTTTACGTGCGGCACCAAATGGAGCTGACATTGTATATTATTATTATAATTATGCTATAATATAATAAAGCTGAGGAGTTTGTTTTTTTTGTTTGAATGCGCTAATCTATGGAAATACCAGTCGGATTTAAAAAAATGCTTTTGCATTAGATAGCCCAAGTCAATTTAACATTACGCTACGACCCTTATGAGCTGAGCAAAAATAAAAAATAAACTGAAAGAATGCTAAGCGAATACGGAGCAAAAAATGGGGCGGGCGATACGATGCAAATCGGTGGGCCGGGGGCCGAAAATTCACGCGGACGTAGTCGCAAGCAGAAGGTCATCTCAAATAAAATTGATTGCGTGTCATAAACTCATTAGATAATTTTGCACAATTTTTTCGTGATCCATTTTTGAATGGCGATAATCAGTACCTGTAGGACAGGCTCAGGATTCGTCATGAAAAATATTTACACTTAAAAAATAAGTTAGACAAAAGTGTTCCATATTTTTGTTTGTATACTTAAGAGTTATCTTAGTAACTAAGCTTTAAATACACATCACAGTAATACTATTATAACTAAAATTAATTAACAGACAGAGTACCAACTCACATAAATAAAATCCTGAAATTTATTAAAATATAAATTTTAAAATGTAATGTAATAAATTACCATTATCAATAAAATTAAGAAATATGAGAGTTATGGGATATCAAAAAAAACACGTTGTATAAGTAATAAATTCATAAAACAACAAAATAAGAATAAAAATGAATAAATAAAAATTAAATTATTATTATTCTGTTCTTTTTTATCATGCTACTGTACACAATGCCACAATATTGGGCAGTCAGATCTGCCAGCTACAATGGTAAGAATACTGTTGCCACTGCCGCGGACACGACTTAGCAACGATGCAGCTCTCCTTCTGAGGATGGCATGGAAGCCATCAATACGAGCATCAATACTTTAAGCTTTGATTAATTATATGTCTAGATAGTGTCGCTGGTGTGCGTGACAGCTACGTCTTACACTCGCGTCACGTCATTGTGTTATTCTAGTGTCCGTGCTTTTTGCGACCAACAGTTGGACGCAATTATTTTCGATCAGTTCACAGCTTTGAATGTCTATCTAGACATATTTATATTTTTGACTATAAGTCATCATCATTTCAGCCGAAAGTCGTCTACTGCTGGACATAGGCCTCCTCCAAAAGTAGGGGGGGGGGGTTGCCATAATCGCCACGCTTGGCAAACGGGTTGGCGATCGCAGTATGAGGTTAAAATGCATTGAGGACGCTGCTGCCCATTCTCTAGTAAGTCGCCTTTAACCACAACCACGGTAAGAAATAGGATGGTGCTATTCTTTACGTCCGTTTATTTTATAAATTTGGTTATTTTTGGAACTCTCGTTACTTTAAATTAATATTCTCTTACATGGCTAAAAATTGAAGCTACGCTTCAAGTTTGATGTCAGAGTTGCATAATATTATATTACCTAATATTTGCAAGTTCGCTTTGGTTAAAACTTAGGCTTTTTTTTGCGTAAGTAGCAGATATCTACAACAAAACCAAAATTGAGTAAATATCACGCACTATCTATCCGCAAAATGTTTCTGGTGCGACAAATAGAAAATAACGATTTCCTAACATTATAGACGAAGCGTGAAATGAAAATCGCTAGTTTACTGCGAATGCGAACGACACTAGTGTTTGCCACAATGACAAATATTTTTCCGAATGCCGACGCCGAAACCCCAACGCGTTGGTTTCGGCCGAAACCAAACTTCATATTGTATGTTTTCGTGCTAAATGTACCTAATCATTTTACGAAGGGGTTTTTGTTTGGAAAGGATCCTGTAAATATTCGTTATTGAATAAATTTTATTAACTAGGCCACGTAGAGACGGGAATTGGGTCATGGGCTATGTGTTTGTTTAAAGAATTGAAGAGAGATTTGATTATTTTTTGTCATCTGTGCCAATTTAATTCATCAACAAAAAGCACAAAGTATAGCAAGTGCAAGTGTATATATTATATATATATATATTATATATTATATATTATATATATATTAACACAAGATAATATAAAATTTGCATAGTTCTTAAATAGGTACCATTTTAATAGCTATACATTAATTAGAGACAAATCAAATAAAATGCATTCACTCAGCCATCAAGCAATCATTACTCTCCTCTACAATACCTATTCAAGGTTCATGTTTTTCGAGAGTGTAATAAGTATGTATGTCTTTTTCTTTGGAACGCTCCGTACCCTAAACGGCTTGATAGATTTTAACATATGAGGTGTCGTTAGATTCGTCTTAATTATGGGAGTGACATATTCTATATATAATATTTATATCTGCAAATACAAAAAAAGGGAGGGGAACGTATCAACTAGATATAAGCTAGTAATGAGTCAATTCCAAAAATATATAGAAAAAATATATAAAACTAAAAAGCTTGAAATAATACCCTTGTTCGCATTCGCAGTAAACTAGCGATTTTCATTTCACGCTTCGCCCATAATGTTAGGAGTTATTTTCTACTTCATTCATCATCATCATTTCAGCCGAAAGACGTCCACTGCTGGACATAGGCCTCCCCCAAAGGGGGGGGGATTGCCATAATCGCCACGCTTAGCAGGCGGGTTGGCGATCGCATTATGATGTTAAAATGCATAGAGAACGCTGCTGCCCATTCTCTAGTAAGTCCCTAAGTCGCCTTTTACGACACCCATGGGAAGAAATAGCGGAGTGCTATTCTTTACATCCGGCACCACACAGACAATTTTCTACTTGTCGCACCAGTAATAACTTGTGGATAAATAGTGCGTGATATTTACTCAATTTTGGTTTGGTTGTAGATATAATCTACTACCTACGCAACAAAACGCCTACGTTTTAACCAAAACGAACCCGCAAATATTAGGTACTATAACATTATGCAACTCTACGAGTATAACTATAAAGGCTTCTACATACCAGCGCGACTTGTCACGCGACGCGACATGGCACAAAGGCCCCGCGTGCAACGGGACGACGCCTGTTTTTCTCTTTTCAATTATGTGTTTTTGCAGTCGGGTTTATTGATTTTTTTGAATAATTTGTTAAAAAGCCGAAACTCTGAAGAAGCTTTCGCCGACACTAAGATTACAGTATACGGACACTAGACATCATAAATACCAAGTTTAATCTAGCGTGAAGTTATGACACCGGTCATACTCGTTAACATAAACGAATGTCATGAACAGTGATACTTGTCAACTAGGACGTGTACTTGTGACGATAAATGTCAGACACGATTGTTTCGGCTATTTTCTCGGTAATTTTTGTCAGAAAGAAATACATTCACACAAAAATCGCCGAAAAAATTGCTCGTGGGCGAGCACCCATAACGTCACACTAGGGAAATATTTTAGTATCTATAATTTGCCGGTAAATATTAAGGGGAGGCCGGGGTTCAAAGAGCCGGGGGTAAGTTGTTCCGGTTTCGTTAAAAAAAGAGATCATAGCAATATATGTGAAATGCGTCGTTTAATGTCGTACGCGCTGTTTCGGCAGCCTTTTTAATGACTCTGTGAAGACGTGTTCGTTTGGTTTTTGTTTGGCGGTACTCATTTGTAATTGAAGTATTCTTTTTCGTTCTTATATTTTTTGGTCTTTATCAAGATCACTTACATTGGTCAACTAGGGCGTGTATTTGTGACGATAAAAGTGTCTGAATAAGGAGATATTTTGTCTGTAATTTGCTGTTAAAAATTTACTTCAGGACATAGACTTCAATGGTTGCTATAATGAGTCGTCATAAGGATTTGCCTAACTCTTGGCAGACTGATTAGGTAGACGCTTTCGACAGCCTTGTTAAGGCGCTGACAAGAGGCAAATGATAAAAGTAGGCTTGTCTTAAACAAAAAAAAATCCAAATCTAATATAGTTTGTGGTAGCAGAAAAAATATATGTTATTCTAGAATATATTTCTCAGAACTTGGTTGTTACCAAAACACATTTAGAAAAAAAATCTCGATACAAATTAACGGTAAACTAACCCTTTACTTTCAGTTTCAATCTAAAATATCTGTATTAAATATCAACGTACGGTTGGTATTTAATTAAGAACAAGAACGTCTTATTTGTATGCAGAACTTGGTTGTTTTTTATTTTCGATTACTCAACTCATTTTTGAGTAAATAAATAATTGCTTCATATTTTTCAATAAATTACAAGCGTTGTGTCATCGCGCTTCTCTGTGTTTTGTATGCAGTCTAACAGTGACAGCGGTTTACCTGTTGTCAGCGTCTTAATAACCGATGTTTGGGACAGACGGATGCGGAAAACAGAGACACGGGTTTTGTGGCGTAACTTGGGATAAACAGATGTCGTAGTTGTTTACTGCGATATGATAACTGGATTGGTAAAAGCCGTGGTTAATCACGAGAGATAAAAGAGGAACAGCACATAGCATACATAGCGTCTTAGAATGTCTACTAAAGCAACAGATAATAATGTGCATAATATCGTAAAATCAATCCCCTAAAGTTGTTTTACAGCACCCACTGGGTGACCTTTTCGGCAAGTAATGGATGCATGCGACATCTAGGAATTTCTGTGAAAACTTCAATATTATTACGTTAAAAAATATTTCAGAATGATTTTCGTCATATTTGTTTCTCGTAAAAGTTCTAGTAATAAATTCCATCTATACCTATATTTATTATTATTTACTACTAGGAAAGTGTAGTTCAAACCTTTCGTATGCGTAATGTTCAGTGGATAACCTGAAGTGATTGCTTGTTATCTAATATTAGAAAATTCTCTCTCTCTTTTTTTCTAAATCTCAAACAATTCCTAATATTTTCATAATCACAAAACAAAGATCAAGGCTCTCCACCGACTCGAATAAAGTAAACACAAATGTAGGTACAATACTATAATTATCTCATACTACCGCGGTGGTGGGGGTAGTGACCGTATTAATTGCATTAACGACCGGGACGTGCGGGCGACCGGTCGTGCCGCATGTGTGGGGATTATCACGTAGATTAGCTGCAACACTCGACATCTGACATTTATTTAATCAGGATGAGGAAACTAATGCTACTGGTATATACCTACAACACATAATAGAATAAGTATGGTTCTGTATTTCTTTGGTAAAATCGCTTAGTGAGAGCTTTATTTTTTTTAATAAATGTAACTTACTAAAATTACTGAAATAATTAATACTTTCTGTCATTTTAGTAAGATCCGTTTTATAAATACAAAATATGCGCGTAAAAATACCGTTAACGAAGCCGAGAGTAACTTGTTCTTCCCGTTATTGTGATTTTTTTATTACCGCATCATACCTCAGACCTTTTGGTAATATTTAAGGAAAAAGTTCCAACTATCTTTGATTTTTTTTTACGAAAACACGTTATAAATGTTTTAACTTAATGGGCCTGGGCTTTAACTTAATAGCATGCGTAGTTCATACAAACGTAATTCAAAATTAATTTGTAAATCAAACATATTCTTGAGGTAAGTGTGTATTTATTTCGATTGGATTACAGAATATCTATGTTCCCAAATATATATTTTGAAAGGACAATGCTAAAAAGACGAGTTAAGAGGAGTTTAATTTTTTTATAGAAAACTGATTTTTGTCATAACTCTTGTTAAAAACAGTGTCTATTCAAATATATATTTGGGAACCTAGATATTCTGTATTTCAATCGGAATAAAGACACATTTCCTTAAGAATATGTTTGATTTACAAATTATTTTGGTATTACCTACGTTTGTATGAACTACGCATCCATCGCTAGCCTCTTAACTATAAATACACTCCCATGATCCCTGTACCGTTGCATGCATAAGCACAGTATTTTGCAATTTTCACATCAAAAATAAAAGTCGTTTCCCAGCAATTATTTTTGTATAAAGTTACATAATTATACTCCATTTATTATAACATTAGAAAAATAACGATTATCACCCTCACGTTATTTCGATATTTAAACGTAAGTATAATAAACTCCGTTATTTCACGATAATCATAAAGCGATGTAACCTATTAACCGTTTACATAAAAAACAAAACCGGCCAAGTGCGTGTCGGACCACGCACAATGAAGGGTTCCGTAGTTGGGATGAATTTATCCCAAGAACAAACTTAACATTGCAGTTGAAAGACATGTATGATAATAATAATCATAATCATCATCCTATAATCATACATTCCAACTGCAAATGTAAGTTTGTACGCACAATATTGAGAGATTCACCATGTTATTTTAGGACCATAGACTTCTTATAGGTTTTCCTGTAATCTATAAGTAAAGAACTATTTTCTGTATTTTTTCAAAAATTTTAGGCTCAGTAGTTTCGAAGATAAGGGGGGGAATGGTAAATGTTCATCGATATTCTTGAATAACTTTAAAATAATTAATTTTAAAATTATAAAAAAAAAAAACTGAAATCCTTACATTAAGACCTTTTGTTAAGTCACATGATCACATGGTAGTCACAATTGAAAAACTTTCTTTAAATTTTCTAATTTGCCCCCTTAACTTTTTAAATTTGCCCCATACTAAAATTTATTTATACGTTACACGTCCGTGTTTGGGTCACAGACATGTATATGTAGTAAGTAACCTTGGTCCGGTAGATTCGGAGTAAATCGGCTGTGACAGATGGACCGACAGACTCACACGTCCTATAAGGGTTCCGTTTTTTCCATTTGAGGTGCGGAACCCTAAAAATACTCTAGACTGCATTCATTTCAACAATATTATTACTCAATAGCTGCTGTTATTTTGTCATTATTTTTCTAATGCTTTAATAAATGGACTACAGTTTGATGTAGAGAATTAATAGATGACGGTTTCGTGATGGGGCTGTTAACACCCTTTTCTTTGGGTGGGAAATTATCAAATAACTTCTCCCGCCCTGGGCGAAGCTGAGGGCGTGTCAGACTTTTACAGACTGACACCCACCCGTGTTCCTTCAGTTGCCTGTGTGCCAGGGCCACGGTATCCATTTCGAACAAACCCGCAACCCTGGCAGGCATCGGCCCTAACGGCCCCATCAGTTTGTGCTGACATCTCTTTGAGGCACGCGTGGAACACAACGCACAGTGGAGCTGGGCCTGGTCCTTATCGGACGGCGAGATACCCATTGCTCACCGTCCGCAAGCTCGCTTCTTCGGTGCGGTGGCCGTGCATCGGCGTCTGTTAACATAATCGATTTCGTACAAACAATATTAAGCAATTGAGTTGATTCTGTCACGCGTTGTATACAAAGCCGGATTTACATTACGAAACCAGTTAGTAAATAGTTTCACGTGTATTGTATCGATCTATTTACACATGAAACTCGTAACGCTTAAATCCGGCTTTTTGTGACGTTTTGAATGCGTTTATGTTTGAACGGTTATGAGAAGTATTTCAGGTAGGAGTTACGGTATTTTATTGAAAAGAGTATAGGTACCATCGCGGACACTGGCGCCTAACCAATTTTCAACCTTATAGTCCTAGTAATAAGGTCGAAAAGTGGTATGATAGTACCTAAGTACCTCATCATCTGCGTAACCTTTTCCCAACTATGTTGGGGTCAGCTTCCAGTCTAACCGGAAGCAGCTGACTACCAGTATTTTACATGGAGCGACTGCCTATCTGACCTCCACAACCCAGTTACTGGGTAACACGATACCCCTTGGTAAGACTGGTTGTCAGACTTTCGGGCTTCTGACGACCCGTAACAACTGTCAACGATCTACAAATGATAGTCGGGACCAACGGCTTAACGTGCTTTCCGAGGCATGAAGGCGTCTTGGTACGTAAAGATGGTCACCCATACACGGATCAGCCGTGGCAAGCGTAGCTTAACCCGATCGATGACATAATCTGTACCTACATAAAACAAATATTATTGCTATGATGATAAATTTAATTGACATTTAGTATTTTTTACGTAATTATGATTATACAGTATGTAACAAAAACCCTGTTGTTCCTTCTACCTACGTTTTAAGAATCGGTATACATACGTAATAAAGCAAGTCATTTGTAAAAACTGTTCAACAAAAATAATAAAAATAAATATTGAATTATTGATATTTGTAATGTTTAACTGATTTCTATCCTCTATCATTCTTTGATTTTGACTTCTCGACTAGCCAATACTTATTTTTTTTAAATTATTATTCCACCAATGTTATGCTTGTAGGTTAATGTATACGTCCCTAAAAGGAACAACAGGGTTTTTGTTACATACTGTATATTTAATATAACTCTTTTCAAAATTGACATTTACTATTTACTATTTTGTCCATACGTAATCTAATACTTAAGTATCCAATTACTTTTATTAGCTACTGAAATTTAAATATTTGTACGTCACTAAGGCCAAACATGACTGGTCTTAAACTACAATGTATTTAATAACTTGCATGCTCTGTATGTTTCCACAAATAAAGAATCTTGAATCGATCGACCCGTGTGGCTGTTATAACTTAGCCCCTCCCCTCAAGTAAGTACCTAATTTTGTAAATTAAATATCAAGTTAAGTTTAGACTAAGTAATCCATCAAACGGGTGTATCAATCATGCGTGCCTGAATATCAGATTGGCTTTCTGTCTTGCCACAATAGAAAATAAACGTTATAAATAAAGATTTATTTATTACCTAAGTACTTCAGAGACTTCAACTTATTATTTTTACAAGGGTATACAAATTCTTAAGACGCAGATATATGCCAGTAACCTTGAGTAGTTAGCTTGTGTGTTCTGTACTGAGCTCACGCAACGCGTCGTACGTCCAGCCAGTAATAGGACTCGCCCATCAAGGAGCGCTGTCCCCAATTTGACGCATTATTAATTTATTATACACAAAATAATAGGTATTTTAATAAAACGCGTATACTAAAATATCAATAATTAAATGATCTTTAAATTGGTGAAGGTTTCAGAAAAATACGTTTGGTAGATTTTGCGCCATTCTCAGTTTTTTATCCGCGTTAGACATAACTTTAGAAATTAATTTCACTATGTAATATCAACATAATCTAAAATATTCACATATTAAGTTATTGAGAAAATGCTCTAATAACATATATTTTTTTCAAATCATTAACACTATTTGTTCATCGTTTGCTAATCATTAACACGTGATCTTCAGTATAAAATCATTAAAAGTCAGTTATCGTCGCCTTAAGTATATTCTCCTCATATTTTTTAACAAAACGAATGTAAACAAATAACTTAGCTTAAACAGAAACAAGATAACAAGAATCAAAACAAACAAAAAACAATGATCTTGTAAACTTTACCTTTGAAATAAGTTTTATTTCATCCTTCCAGTCCCTTCGGAAGTTTTGTCGCAATACCCGGAGACCGTCCGGGTAAGTTTAAATACGGTTCGCTGTTTGACAGGCAAGTTCTGAGGTCCTAGACGAATGGCATTCATTTCGGAGGGATTCTATTTTTGCAATCGCTATCGTTATTTCACTTTTTGACAAGCGTTATTGCTAGTTTTCGAGTCTAATTTATTCCTTCATACGAATTGAAAACTAGCGATAAAACGCTTGTCAGAAAGTGCCACTTGGCTACGCGGCTCTATGGAAACAATCGTTTGACGCTGTTTATTCGTTTCATGTAATCGAATGATGATAACATTGTATAGCTAATTTCTATTCGTTGACCTATGATCACGTGACATTTCGATAGCATATGTCAACCCCTTACATTTTGTGGCGTTATCGCTAATCGAATGTTACTTTGTCTAGGCCCTCTGTTTATATTGACGTACGTCAACGGTAACGGTTTGCTTAAGCTATGTTTTACGTTTGGCTTCGAATTTGGTTTGTTTCGGTAAGGTGTCTGTGATTGTTTAAATGATTTTAGTGACTTTTAAATCTGTTATTACGCCTTCATAATGCAAGTAAGTTATGCAAACAATGTTAAACTGGAACGCTTACCCATCAATTGTATAATGTGAATATTAAGAATTGTAGTAAAACACTTAATCAATTAATGAAATAAATTCAGGAAGTAATGTCTACCCAAAGCATTAAAAACTATAGGTACTTATTACTTTCCAACTACTTAAGATATTTTCATGATTGTTTTGGTTGAATAGACTATTTATTATCTATAATTCTATCTGTGATTTTATTCAAATATTCGTATTTTCATTACTAAAAATAAATATTCCTTAAGTAACTGAAGGGGTGGGCGGCGACGCGGCGCGCGGCGGCGTGAGCGCGACGCGCATTTGTATGGCCAAGATCAACGGCGATTACCCGACCCTTAAGGGGACGATAACTGACTTTTAATGATTTTATACTGAAGATAACGTCTAAACGAGTAGTGTTAATGATTTGAAAAAAAATATATGATAAATTAGAGCAATTTCTCAATGACTTAATATGATTGTGAATATTTTAGATTATGTTTATATTACATAGTGAAATTAGTTTGTAAAGTTATGTCTACCGCGGATAAAAAACTGAAAGTGGCCCAAAATCTACCAAGCGTATTTTTCTGAAACTTTCACCAATTTAAAGATAATTTAACTATTGATCTTTTAGTATACGCGTTTTATTAAAATACCTTTTGTTTTGTGTATAATAAATTAATAATGCGTCAAATTGGGGACAGTGCTCCTTGATGGGCGAGTCCTATTACTGGCTGAACATACGACGCGTGGCGTGAGCTCAGTACGGAACACGCAAGCTAACCACACAAGGTCACTGGCATATATCTGCGTCTTAATGGTCTGGTTGGGACATAATTATAAGGCTTCTCTTACGGCGAAATAAATCAAGCAAATTCAGAAAATATTGTGGTACGAGAAATGAAAAAATCACAATCCAAATATTTTATTTCACATAAACCAACATGCCACATATGAAACGTCAGAAGCTAGGTGCTCGGTTCCAATTGGTCGTTTCCTATGGAGAAGAGCCGGCAAGAAACTCCACGGTTACTCTTTTAAAAATAATGGGCTTTTGCAATGTTTTCAAGTTACACTGGTATGATTAACCTTATCATTTTAAACTCGATTTAAAGTCCTCATGAAACTATGAAACGTCCAAATACTGGTATAATTAAGTAGAAGAGTCACTATTTTTGTATTGAATCTTTCATGCTTTACTATTTTAACCTTTCACGTTTCACGGTCAACCAAAAGGTTGATTCACGTGATCGCACAATAATCTATTTTCTATACATAATAATAAAATCGTAGCGAAGTCAAAACTGTACATTGATAATTGCTACGAGGTCTGAGATCGATTATAATACCGAAAATGTAGTTTTTAGGGTTCCGTACCGAAAGGGTAAAACGGGAACCTATTACTAAGGCTTCGCCGTCTGTCTGTCTGTTTGTCTGTCTGTCTGTCTGTCAGTCCGTCCGTCTGTCACCAGGCTGTATCTCATGAACCGTGATAGTTAGACAATTGAAATTTTCACAAATGATGTATTTCTGTTGCGGCTATAACAACAAATACTAAAAACCAGAATTAATTAAATATTTTAGGGGGCTTCTATACAAAAAACGCTCTTTTTGCTCGTTTTTGCTCTATATTGATAACGGCAACAGGTAGACGCTTGAAATATTCACAGAATATTTCATCATCATCATTATCATCATCAAATCTTGCACAGATATTCCTTACATATAAGTGTGGTCAGTCTGTAGGCTATAAATTATCACGCTATCTGCTATGGGGGATCAGTAATATTGCTTTACGTTCGTATTCATCTATAGTTTACCGTGTAAAAAGACGAGACGAAAGGCTAGAATATTGCAGATAGATACAGATTTAACCTTTTAAATGATTATCATCACGCTATACTTTTATAGAGGTAAGCAGTCAATTATGAAATATATAAGAACGGCTATTTAGTCAAGTTTTAACAAAGCAAATGCGACTGCTTTGCAAACCTAAGTTCGATTACCAAAAGTTGATATAATTATATTGTGCTTCTTTTTTTTACATTTTGTAATACTACTAAGTGATAGTTCGTAGAACGTACCTACTCAGAAAATCATTCAGTTAAGGCCTTTTCTGTTATCTATGGTTATAATTAAAATAAATATCTGTGGTATAAAGACACGGTATTCCTCATGAACAGTGACCTAGACGGTTAATGAGGAATCGCACAACACACAGCAGGCAGCGGCATCAACATCGCCACATGCGAACAACGCGTCACACTGACGTCACGCAAAATCCTGCATCGCGCAAGCAGAGTTTACCGCGCAACTAACATATTATATACAACGTCACGATATCAACCTTCGCGGGCAGTTGCCCACCAGACACAACACCCGTCTGGTCAGAGGATCCTCCCTTTTCTATAGAGGATGAGTGAACTTTACACCCTGTTCCTCATACCTCTAAACCGTGTGTTTGCAATCTCCTGTGATATTATTTGAGTGATAGCTGTTCGTCAGGAATAATCTGTAAGAATGGAACAGTCAGTGTATCAGTGTTGTGCATGCAGGAACGCAGGCGTTAATTAATTCACCAAAAAATTAAACTAAGCAAACAATCGGAAATTGCTACTGAAGGCTGCGAGTGTCGACCTCAGGACGACCTGCTTCTCACACGGACAACTGCCGGTCTATTCTGTAAGAATCTCACCGTGAAATGTTAGGTGAAGTGAGATTTAAGTGAGCTGTCAATCCACCAGTGATGCTACGGATGGCGAGGGATTGACACTATTGACAGCCCACTTCACTTAACATCTCACGGTGAGATTCTAACACTACAGAATAGCACTACTGCCATCCGGACCACAATGTTGAATTTGCAAAATGTTGAATCCTAAATGTTGAATTTGCAAAATGTTGAATCCCAAAATGTTGAATGGGTTACGTTAGGCTAGAACTGTGATAAATGGGTCCAGGGACGGCGGACTTTGGGACTTCCGCCGCCCCCTATCACATTGGACCCGAGGTGGCGGCGCATAGTGTTCCACGCGCGCCCCTAGCAGACGTCGCGGGGGGGGTCAGACACCTCACCCCCCCCCCCCCCACCCCAGACTTGAGGTGGCCCGCAGAGGCGGGCCGGCACTAGCCGAGGATTGCGGAAGGAATAACAGATCCCAAGATCCCCGGTGCAAGTGTGGGAGGGGAACACTGGGGTGGTTTTTAGTCAGTAAGAGTCTGACAGACCCCTCCGCCCGCCCCAGGGCGGAGGACATCCATGAGGACTTTCCACCCCGTGAAAAAAAAAAAAAAAAAGGCTAGAACTGTGATGTCGGACGGGAATGGCCAGGTGTTCCCGGCCATTCCCGTAGCCCCCCAGTAACGGGGGGGCATGCGGGGTCCGCCAGCTAGGCGGGCATGCGCCGGGAGGGTCGTGGAAGAAAAGGTTCAACCGTTATCCCATGGCCCTCCCAACACGGCGATGCGGGAATACCGCTGAGTTTTAGTGGGTATACTCTCGTCATTACCGACAGGAGTCCCACATACCCCGTCTCATCCCCCACGAGCGGGCATGCGTAATTGCATTTCTCAGCGAAAAAAAAAAAAAAAAAGGATAGAACTGTGACAGGAGTAGGCAGTGACCTATCGCTGCCGGCCGTGGTCGAGTCGATGGCCGGCAGTGAGGAGTCCTGGGACGCGGTGGTGTCCTTCTGCGAAACAGTCGTGTCGCAGAAGGAGGCTGCGGAAAGGGAGCGGGAGATCTCGTCCGCTCACCCGGCCCGCAGCAGGCGCACCGGGCGTCGGCGGAGGGCCGATAACGCCCTCTTCCAGCCCCCATAAATGGGTCCAGGGACGGCGGACTTGGGGACGTCAGCCACCCCCTATCACATTGGACCCGAGGTGGCGGCGCGTAGTGTTCCACGCGCGCCCCTATCAGACGTCGCGGGGGGGTCAGACACCTCACCCCCCCCAGACTTGAGGTGGCCCGCAGAGGCGGGCCGGCACTAGCCGGGGATTGCGGAAGTAATAACAGATCCCAAGATCCCCGGTGCAAGTGTGGGAGGGGAACACTGGGGTGGTTTTTAGTCAGTAAGAGTCTGACAGACCCCTCCGCCCCGTGAACAAAAAAAAAAAAAGGCTAGAACTGTGACAAACCGCGCGCGAGCCGAGCGAGCGCAGCGAGCGGTGCCGTGGCAGCGGCCAGCGAGCACTACATCCAAGTTGGTCGCAGTTACTTGGCTATTTAGTAAGAATTATATTTTTGTACTTTCCAAATTCATCATTTTGGTATTCAACATTTCGCGAATTCAACATTTTGCAAATTCAACATTGTAGTCCAGAAGGCACTACTGGACGTCGCTAGCTGCCGCAGCGTGCGTTACCAGTCCTGACTCTCTTTATATCTACATGTTAAGACCTTAATAATTAGTGTTTAAGTAAATTATAAATAATAAATTAACTAACATGTCACTATTGCAATGCTAAACGCCGCCACATTCTGGATACTATCAATTCTTCCTCTTCTGCCGATATTTGGAAATTTCTTGGAACTCTTGATATTGGCAAACCGCGGCATTTAGACCTTCCTAATGCAATTGACTTAGACGATCTCAACCGTCATTTCTCTTCTGTTCCTACCATGGATCGTCTAACCAAGCACCAAACTTTGTCTTTAATATCTGGTCTAACGCGTCCTCGTATTAACCCTTTCAGTTTCATTCCAGTTGAACCGGGAGAGATCAGAAAGATCATTCTCTCCATTAAATCGAAAGCGGTGGGATGTGACAATATCACCCGTGGTATGATCTTAACTATTCTGGATCATCTCCTACCCGCGATTACCCACATTATAAATTTTTCCCTCTACACCGGAGTTTTCCCTTCCCTGTGGCGCAAAGCCTATGTTCGTCCACTACCTAAGGTATCTAATCCTTCTCTTCCTACCGACTTCCGTCAAATTTCGATACTTCCCTTCCTATCCAAAGTGCTCGAGGCCTGTGTCCACAAACAATTCTCCAATTTTGTTCACCATAATTCACTAATTAGTCCTCTTCAATCTGGGTTCAGGACCGGGCATAGCACTGTTTCCGCCCTCCTTAAAGTGACTGGCGATATAAATGCAGGATTGGAAGACACCAAAGTTACTGTTCTAGTGTTGGTTGATTTCTCGAATGCCTTTAATACCGTCAGTCACGACATCCTGTTAGCTATTCTGTCCTATGTTATGGTCTCTGCCGAAGCACTGGAATGGTTCTCTTCTATCTTCAGGAACGTCAGCAGTCCGTTCATGTTGAGGATTCTTCGTCATGATGGTGTGATTTGGAAGCTGGTGTTCCTCAAGGCGGTATTCTTTCTCCTCTTCTGTTTTCTATTTTTATTAATCTTATAACTTCCGAGCTTCAATGTGCGTATCAGCTGTATGCAGATGACTTGCAGTTGTATTGTCAAGGGAAGGTTGATGAGATACCTGATGCTATCGACAAGATAAATAGGGACTTGACAGCCATTAAAAACTGGTCTGATAGATTTGGTGTTGCAGTAAACCCTAATAAGTGTCAGGCGATCATCATTGGGAGTCATCGTAGTATTGGTAAGGTGGATGGTTCAACCTTGCCACCAGTTCTCTTCAATGATACCATCGTTCCATTTAGCACTGACGTGAAAGACCTGGGCTTGCACATCGATCGTACCCTGAACTGGCGTACTCAAGTCGCTAGGGTGAGCCAGAAGGTTACTGGAACACTGCGGGCTCTATACCGCTTGAAAAATTTATTACCATCAAGTACCAAGACAATGCTTGTGCAGTCGTTAATTTTCCCTATCATCGATTATGGTGATGTGTGCTACTATGACCTGAATGCAGATCTCCTCGACAAACTTGACCGTCTTCTCAATAACTGCATTCGATTCGTTTTCAATCTGCGTAAATATGATCACATCTCTGCGCATCGGTCGCTTCTTAAGTGGTTGCCCATACGCCAGCGCAGAGAGCAAAGGGCGCTGACCACCTTATTTTCATTTCTTGACTCTCCCTCTTCTCCTAGTTATCTAGCCCCCCACTTTCAGTACATTTGCGCCAACCAAAATAAAAATCTACGATCTTCACACAATCGTCTTCTTCAATGTCCCACTCACCGCACTGACTTCATTCACTCTTCCTTCTTCGTTCAGTCTATCTCTCTGTGGAATGCGCTCCTCCAGGAAATCAGGATGGCAACCAACCGATTATCCTTTAAAGTTAAAGTTCGCGAGCACATTCGTAAGAAGCTGGCAGTATAATCACAACGGTAATGTTTTCCCATTGATTGTTTGGTTTGTTGGTATATTCGTGTATTTATAAGGTCTTATATTTATTTATAATTAGGTATATATATTATATTTAAAGTTATTAATAGGTACGATATATGTATGTGTATCCGTAAATTTAAATAAATATTTATTCCAAAATTATCGTAATTGCACCTACCACTGCTTGTCTCTGCATCACCCAAAGGTTGACTGGTAGAAAATGCCTATGGCATTAAGTCTACCTCTGTACATTTTGTGTGCTTAAAGTGTAAAATAAATAAATATTATTAAGACTTATGTTAAATATTGTTGTGAAATCAGTTGTCCTAATAGTAATTGTAAGTAGGTACTCATGCCGCCTGTGATACAGGTTTATCCTAGTACAGGCATCATACTCTGAAATACTTACATTGTTTCTTAGATTTATAAATACAATAAAATATTGTATTTTACCAATTTTAATTTTTGAATAAATTTTATTATTATTATACACGTGGCTGTTTTCCCGCAGCGAAATGAGTTTGTCTTCCTTAACAATCGATTTAAAAAAAAATAAAAATAAATATTAATAAATGGCAGATTTAAAATTGTAAAAAAACAAAACTCGAAAGCGACCTCGAACCAATAGTATTACAGCGCGAACGGCCGACAGCGCGCGGCAGGCGCGTGCGACACGCGGTCGTTCACCCTCACGTTAACAGCTGATGGCTACCTACTCTTGAGTTAACGATAACCTACATACAATACTTCATCATCATCATCATCATCATCATCATCAGCCCATAGCAGTCCACTGCTGGACATAGACCTCTCCAATTGCCCTCCAGCTACCCTGCCATCCTCCAGCTACCCTGCGAAGATCGTCGCTCCACCTAGCCTGACGGCGTCCTACCTCACGTTTGCCGATTTGCGGTCTTCACTCAAGAACACGTCTATCCCAACGGTCATTGGTTCTACGTACAATACTTACCTAAAACTTATTCCAATTTTACCTTCATACTTTTACGGGCTTAAATAAATAAATACTTTTTTACATCGATCACGAAACTGAAAAACAAAGTTACAACAAATAATTATTTATAGTCAGGTACATAATTATTATGTCTTACATGGTAAAATTTACAATTAATTATAACAATCATAATCTGGATAAACTCATATCATTTAGAAAGTCTTTCACTGAGTAATAATATACAAACTACAAACGTAGTGTACGGAAGTTTTATAAAAATATGGCTTAGTATATTGTGGTGCCTTACGATTTCCACGCGAACGAAGTCGCGGGCAGAAGGTATTACATTAATATAAGTAACGTATTTTTGTATTAATACTGTACTATTCGAAAAAGATCGAAAGAATATTATTTTCGTAATAAATAATAATGACATGTGATAGCTGGATAGTCAATAGAAATACGTTGCTACCCAGTGAAGCTTAATATTAATATCTACCATTTCTTTCTTTCCAGATGGTCAGTGAAATGGTGACCGAGTGATAAATCAAGTGACCAAGATGGCAGTGAACAGCCCCGGAGGTTATCCGCCCCTTTCGCCAAAGCCACACACCCCCAAAAGTCCTCGCCACTTCATATTCCCCCAGAAAAGCCCTTCCATTGCATCCAGCACTTCTTCATCAGGCTACTACACGCCCCAGTCTGGCTGCAGCTATGACAAGCACAACCAGCCCCCAAAGTCCCCAATAGCCCACGGGCACAGAAGCCCAATGTCTCCAAGGCACTTCAACTTCCCCCAAAAGTCTCCATCAGGGCGATCTAGTCCTTGCGTGGAGCGAACCAGCCTGCACTATACCACGTCTCTAAAGCACAGTCACCGGGAGAAGTCCAGGTCGCCAAAACCGCCCCCTGTGCACATCCACACGAACCCTGGTTATGTGTCCCCTAAGCATACCAGGAAACTGTACGGTTCTACTTCCACAGTGAGCTCGCCACGACTTGCGACGTCACCAAGCATAGTGTCCAGTCACACTGATGATTCTACAGACGCGATGCCAGGGACACCATCTGCGATCCTTCACGATGCGGACGATGAGTGCACGACGATTTCCTCGAAAGTATGTCGAAAATCGACATCAGATTTGACAGACATGACGGATGATACTCCTCACACACGATCCACAAGTATCAGTAGACCATGTTCTCCGATGCGTAGAGGGTCCATGAAGGGCGGTTTGGCGTACTTGGCAAGCAGACGAGGGTCGAGGGAATCTACCATGTCGAACTGCGACTCTGTCGAAGATATTGGGCCGCTGAACTTTCAGAACACTATGAGAGGCCGACAGAGGAGGACGTCAAACTTTTTGGAGCTACCTGGTGAGTACCTTTTATCTAATCTTTTGGCGTTTGATCGATCGATGAACGAAAGCTGGCCGTTACGCACCGATATATGATTTTGATGAGGGTACCCCATTGATTCAAACTGATTAATTATTCATTTGTATCCTTAATGCGGGTTTATTTTTCTTTGTATTAGATTTAACCGTTTTGAGTTAGAGGATAAAATGTATCTTAACGAACATAGAAAACCATGGTTTTGGTTGAATATTTATTGCATAATATGTTGAACAGCACTTAAAAGCAATGAGACTGATAAAGAGAGATAACGCTATGTGACTCATACATGCTATAAAGAGATAAAACGTAATTTAACTGTCATGCATCATTATGTAAGTTCTGTTTAATCTAACTGTAGTTATGTAGGTTATTACGTTATTCCGATAAATGAATCACGAAACAGACAAACGGTATGGTGGAGTCAATAGCCATAAACCAGGCATAAATTCAGACTCCGGGCTACTACTAAAAAAGTCCAATTGGAAAAACCCAATATCACTATTCCTGACTGCGTAACGAACCCAGGCCCATATGCTCTGTAGTTACGCTTGTGTATGATTGTTTATTTATTCAATCAGAAAAATGTATAAAGGCGAACTTAATGATATAGGCATTTTCCACCAGTCAACCTTTGGGTATTGCAGAGATAAACAGTGGTAGGTGATATTTCGAAAATTTAGGAATAAATATTTAACGGCGCCTTTACCAGAAGTGGTTATCGCGTATAAGTGGTTCAGCAGCTTCAATATTATTAGGATTGTGCTGGAATAAAGCAGATCGTCGTGGACGTGATACGACAATGGGTCTGACATCATCTGTCATCAGCAGACAGCCGCCAGGTGGCCGCCACGCAACCATCGATGCGACAGAGGTTAAATGCTCTAAAGACAGTGCTATTGAGGTAGGAATACTATGGAAATGGCATATTCTAATATATGAAGACTAGTTATTCAAATATCTATCATATAGACACAGTCATGTCATAAAGCGTTTTGTTTCTTTCTAACTAATCAAGAGCTACATATGAAAAAAGAGACATCTAAATGTTTGTCAAGGACTAAATTTGGCAAGTTTTTTAAGTGACGTTAAAATCTGTATAAGCGTGACTGGTCTCCATGTTTAATGCCAAGGCTGACAGAGAAGGTAGTATAATCCGCTTTTCATACATATACATAATCAGCCTATAATGTAACTGCTGGGACACAGGCCTCCTCTGTGATGGGCACGCTACAATTGTGGCGATAAGTCCCCTCTTTGAGGAGTGGCTAGAGAGGCGCCCCGGCGTCCTCACCTTCTGCCTGACGCAGGTCCGCGAAGGAGGAGGCGGAACGCGTGAGGGTGAGGCAGGGTTTGCGCCCTCACGCCCCTAGAGCCGAAGGAGACGCCCCGGGCGTCGGGAATCGCAAGCCAATTTCCGGCCACCGTAGCTGCCTGCGGACGGTGAGCGATGGGTAGCTCACCGTCCGATAAGGACCCAGGCCCGGTTGTAATTTAGATAAAATCAAAACTGAGCCACTAAAAAGTGAAAAATAGAAACTTTTTACAAAAAAATAGTAACCGACTACCCAAAATAACACTACAAAAGTCGGTGTCTTTGGATCTGTATTTGAGTTTTTTGCAACCGACTTCCGAAATTAAAGTTATTTTTCATTTTGTAGTGTGAATTTTGGTAGTCGGTTACTACTTTTTTGTAAAAACTTTTTATTTTTCACTTTTTAGTGGCTCAGTTTTGATTTTATCTAAATTACAATAGCCTAATGTTAACTGCTCATCACCTTTTATAAAATATTGCTTTTCCCGATGCTGGGATGTTGATTGTTGAGGAGTTCTCCTGCTAAGAACCAGGAGAACTGCCACTCACCATATGCATAGTGACGAGCATAAATTGCTTAATCGCAACCCGTTAAATAGGTACTCATTATTTTATTGTTCCGGTGGCCATCTGTGGTCTCCTTCATCAGTTCCACTTCACCAAATGGTGCTTTCCGAGAGCAAATGCACGAGTTACTATAAAAAGTTCCCAAATCGCTATTAGTTTGCATATAAAATTTGAGGGTTTCCCTTGATTTCCATGGGATTCCCTCATCAGATTCTAATTTGGTGGCAATGGGACCACTTCGGGAGTATACCCTTTCAAACAAAAAAAGAATTTTCAAAATCGGTTCATAATTGACGGAGTAATCGCGTAACAAAGATACAAAAAAAAAAAAAAAACATGCAGACGAATTGAGAACCTCCTCCTTTTTGGAAGTCGGTTAAAAATATAATATCGGGAGCGGGATATCGAAAGGGGCAATAATTCTGTTAGGTATTTTTTATACAAATGAACAATACTAATTTGTGCTTTGAATGTTTCAACCATGAACAAAAAAAAAATCTACAGCCTATGTATCAGTCGATCTCATATTTGCTGTGTCATCCCAAGGCTGAATGTCACTTGCACGTCAGAAAACGACAAGATCAATGTGTCTTTGGGACAGTTAGATAAGTATTAAAAAATAATTTGTGACAGTTAGATAAGTATTAAAAAATGGGAATTGTTGTTAAAAGTGTTAAAACAATTGCGAGATCGACTATACAAGTGACATTCAATCTAATATCGAGAGGGGGATATCGAAGGGGGCAATAATTCTGTTAGGTATTTTTATACAAATGAGCAGTACTAATTTGTGCTTTTAATGTTTCAATCATGAACAAAAGAAAAATCTATAGCAAGTATCTATAATAGTCGACCTGATATTTGCTGTATCATCCCAACGTTGAATGTCACTTGCACGTCAGAAAACGACAAGGTCAATGTGTCTTTGTGACAGTTAGATTCCACCCATCCCCTTTAACCAACTACGTAGGTGGCTACAGGAGTTCACCCATACACTAGCGGAGAACTGGTGGACCTCGGCACCGGGCTGCAGGCAATCCAGGGAAGCTATGCCATCCTTAGATGGCAGGCCAACCAGGCGTTTGCTACGCCTGGACAGGAACGGCCTGCGCCTGGTGACGGGGACCATAACGGGACACTGCTCACTGAACAAACACTTCCACACAATAGGTATAACGGACAGCCCTCTGTGCAGGGCTTGCATGGAGGCTGAAGAAACCGTTGCGCATGTGCTCTTTGACTGCACAGGCGTCACCCAGATCAGAACAGAAACCCTCGGGTCACCCAGATCTTTCACAGACATCCTATGCAGACCAGGAGACCTAATCAGCTTCTGGAGGGAGGTGGGCTAGTTGGAATAAACCACTGACGGCCGCCATGGCCCACGCACAATGGTCCACATGAAGGACTAAGTGCGGAAACCAAACCCTCTAACATAGAAACATAGAACATAGACAGTTAGATTGAAAAAAAAGAATTTGATGAAATTTAATGGGAATTGTTGTTAAAAGTGTTAAAACAATTGCGAGATCGACTATACAAGTGACATTCAACCTTAGGGTGATAAACAAACTATAAGGTTGAATGTCACTTGCACATCATAAAACGTTTGTCTTTGTGACAGATATTAAATTTATTTTGGTGGAAATTAAGTGGGTATTGTTGTTAAAAGTTATAAAACAATTGCGAGATCGACTAAAACATAGAAGTATATTTTGCTTTTGAGACCAATGTGGCAGTTAGACAATTTCAACCTTAGTGAAGTTTCAAGTTACTGGGAATTGATGTCAAAAGTGGGAAAGTAAGCACTATAAATAAATTCATTTATTTCAGGTAAATAAAACCCATTGCCAAACTTAAATTAACAGAAATCATATAAAATAAAGAAAATCAAAATAAATCAAATTATATGACATCAATTTTTTTTATGAAATCAAAATAAATACCGACACCATCTAAAATCAAAATAAATACACACATAACTATATTGACTATACTCCATTATATCCAAGATGAAAAGTCTCTGCGTTAAGGCTTCTACATACCGGCGCGACGCGACACAAATGCCCCGCGAGTCGCGTGTCGAGCAGTGCCTTTGAGTCGCGTCACGCCGCGCGACAAGTCGCGCCGGTATGTAGAAGCCTTTATGCTTTGGTAATCATAATATAATCATAATCAGTACCATATGGCCATTTGGCCATCCCTATAGTACCGATTATGATTATGTTATGATTATGATTACCAAAGTATAATAGCTGAAGTAGTTCAGCTATAAATGATGCCATCATCATTATAGCTGAACTACTTCATCAATCAAAACAGGCTTCCTTGTATCAAGTGCTATTCTATGCCCAAGAAATGGTTCCTTCATTATTTTCTGCAACAACCGCAATATCATGTTACTTGGTTCGTTCTCTTTCATTTTAAAGCTATAGAATAGAATAGGATAGCATTTTCTTTACTCGAGTAACCAAGACTCAACAAGATTTGTTAGTAAAACTTACGACTATGTTAGTAAGCAGAGACACTAAACAAAAACAATACAAGAAATAATGATTGGTCACCGTTGCGACATTCCATGAGAGACGGCACAACAGTGACCCACGTAAACACAGTCCAGGCGACTCGCAACCATGCTTAAGACACTGTTGGAGCTGCCCCGCACCCTGCGCATCAGGGAAGCGCACCTTTTACGCATTGTTGCATAAAAGCAATCAACATGCGCATGTTCCGTTTGGTGCCGGACGTAAAGAATAGCACCATCCCATCTCTTCCCGTGGGTGTCGTAAAAGGTGACTAAGGGACTTACTAGAGAATGGGCAGCAGCGTTCTCTATGCATTTTAAAACCATACTGTGATCGCCAACCCGCCTGCCAAGCGAGGCGATTATGGTAAATCCCCCCCCTCTTTGGGGAAGGCCTATGTCCAGCAGTGGACGTATTACGGCTGAAATGATGATGATGATAACATGCGCATCTGCAAACATCCCTGACGCACTACAGAAACGGGGCAGCCCCACCAGTATCCTAAACGCATCGTAAATTAGTAAGTTTGCTTTTGCCTTGTATAAACTCAAAAAAGTAGTCAATCAAGCAGCAGCAGTCACTGCATACTATATCGATATATCGATTCTATACTACGCTATGGAGTCATTTTTTGGAGTAACTCCAGCAATAGGGAGACAGTGTTCAAATCGCAAAAAAGATGCACTAGAGCTATTACCGGTATAAAAATAACTGATAGCTCCAAACCCTATTTTGTATTGTTAAAAATAATGACTTTACCTTGCTTGTACATATTTGAGACTGCTTTATTTGTTAAAAAGAACATGCATCTATTCAGAAAAGCATCTGAACATCGCTATAAAATGATTAGACAAGTTTATAGACATCAATTATGCGTTCGGCCATCAAAGACCGCCTTGATATTTAATAAATTACCAAATGGAATAAAGGACTTAAATATTATTCAATTTAAAAACAAATTAAGACATTTAATATTGGAAAAATGTTACTATACTATTGACGAATTCCTTATTGATAAAATGAAAGATATTTGACATTGATATTTATTTAATTTTTTGACAAATCAACAACAATTTGACATCAATAATTCCATTCAGTATTTAAACTCAATTGTTAATGTTTTTTTTTTTCTGTCTTAAGTTATGTTGTGTTTCATTGTAATTATTTTATTTTAATATGTTGACTATTCTTTTTTATAATAATTAATAGAAAAATTTTACACCTTTAAGGTAGATTTTTGAGGAACAAATTATTTATTATTAAGATCTCATTGTAAAATGTACCAAAAATCACACTAATAAATGAATTTTGAATTTTTTTGAATTTTGAATCGTTATATCTTTTCGTATATCTAGCCCACAGGCTGCACGTGTAAAAACAGTACAGTTGGCTCAAGCTAAAGCTATGCCCAATTACGATATCTTTTCAACTTATCGTAGTGGGCATAGCTAGCTCGCATCTTCTTCAAGGTTGAAACAAAGATTTTTATCGTTATATTTGCCCTCGCCGTACGAGGTCGCGCGAAAAAGTGTCCATACTTATACTGATACGAGTAAGCTCACAAAATACAGTTTAATAATGGAGTTTTCATGACAATTAAGGTGAATCTTCAGCTAGAGCTCGCGAATTTTTTTTTTACGTTTTTTGCAATTGTCAGGTCAGTTTTATTTTGATCAAAATATGATTCGACACTATAAAATATATGTATAGGGTTTTTCAACAAGAACTTTGTTTTTTAAAACAAAATAAAACAAACAATTTAGATGAAAATGATTCAAATTTTTATTGTAATAGAAAGAGTAAAGTTTGGCAATTATGAATGAAAAATGATATCGGACCACCACGACCACGCTCACAGATGTCGATTCTTTCAATACGTAGCCGGTACCTACACAGGAAAATCAATTAAACTTTGGGTTTAATTGATTTTCCTGTGTAGGTACCGGCTACGTATTGAAATCATGACTTGAGCTGGAACTAGTTTTCTCGTATTGTTACGATATTCATATAAGCAACAAGTAAAGTATAAACAAAAACAAACCTTATTTCAATTACACAAAGACCAATATTTACTTCAGAAAGCATTAAGACGGAGATATATGCCAGTGACCTTGAGTGGTTAGCTTGTGTGTTCTGTACTGAGCTCACGCAACGCGTCGTACGTTCAGCCAGTAATAGGACTCGCCCATCAAGGAGCGCCGTCCCCACTTTGACGCATTATTAATTTATTATACACAAACCAAAAGGTATTTTAATAAAACGAGTATACTAAAAGATCAATAATTAAATTATCTTTAAATTGGTGAAGGTTTCAGAAAAATACGCTTGGTAGATTTTGCGCAATTCTCAGTTTTTTATCCGCGTTAGACATAACTTTACAAATTAATTTCACTATGTAATGTAAACATCATCATCATCATCATCACATATTCACATATTAAGTTATTGAAATGCTCTAATTCATCATTATTAAAATGCTCTAATTTAACATATATTTTTTTCCAATAATTTATCACTAATCGTTTAGACGTGATCTTCAGTATAAAATCATTAAAAGTCGGTTATCGTCGCCAAGTTGTGGGTACAGCTCAGATTTATTTCTACGCGTACCATGGTATTTTGCATTGGCAATTTCTCATGAGCTTTGGGTGGTTCCCGAAACGATCAATCGCAATTGATCAATTGCCACCAACTTCTATTGTATAGTAATATTGTCAATCGCTTCAATTACACTTGGAGACGATCCATTTGCGCATCAATTCATCAATTGATCGTTTCTGGGACCCTTTAAGTTATGAACTTTCAAAAATCCTTTTTTAGTGGTCACCTTCACGATTTAAGGAACTTTTCTGCACAAGTTTCATACCCCAACGGTTTAGGCTGTGCATTTTTCATTAAGGACGCTATCACATTTTGAACTCGCTCGAGTTTAGGTATCTGAATCGCAACACAACATTAAGGCTTCTACATACCAGCAGACTTGTCGCGCGACGCGACACGGCACAAAGGCCCCGCGTGTCGCGGGACTAGCGGTGCCTTTGTGTCGCGTCGCGTCGCGCGACAAGTCGCGCTGGTATGTAGAAGCCTTTACGCGCACGCACACATTGAAACCGCTAGCCGCTCGATTTTATACGTAACTTAACTAATTTTGGTACTTGAAGGTATATTTTTTTTAATTTTACTGGTATTGATTGAGTAAAGTTAGTTGTAAGTTTGCAATCGAATTTTTGTAATTGCGGCTAAGTAATAGCAGCAGTTTAAATATCACACAGTACCTACGTACCCACCTACCCAGTTTAAAAACACGACCTTGCCCGTACCTACTGGTTTTCTTAAACTTATTTATTTTACCCCAGTTTGCGTCTTTAAAAGCAACTTTAAATACTGTTCAATACAGTTGTTAAACATGGCGTACTTTCAGAGGCTATAATTATGATTCGAAAATTAAATCTTTTGCATAGGCATCTTTCTGTTACGCGGTCGTGACTTTTGTTTACGAGCTCTATCATGTTTTGCAGTTGAGTTTTATATTTATACAGTCAATTTAAAAAGTTTTGTAGCAAGGAGTTTTCATACCTAGGATAAAATGGGATAGATTTTATACGAGCAAAAATGAATGAGTCCGTATGTCTTAGCATTGAATTCTCAAAAGTCTTCTTAATGGTTCTATAAAATACCAGTTTTAATTTAATTATTTTCACATCAACATTTGTCAAAAATCGAACAGGCTGTAAAGGCTGTTTTCGTTGTTAAAAAAAATATGTCCAGTTGCAAAAACGCGCCATTTTAATTAATTCGGTATGTAAAGTAAAAATTAACCTATGCCGATTCCAAAACCATTTCGAGATTTTAGGCTTATAAGACTTATTTTTCTATTAATAGGTCTTAAAATTATAAGATCGTATTTATTTTCACAAAAATACTTAAAATCACTTGACTTTTATTTGACCTCTAAATGACGTCACAAAGCAGCCTGAATTGGAAACTTTCAGTGCCTCTTGTAATTAAGTTGTTCTGTATGTGTCAAGTGTCATGTCAACGTCAAATTTACATGATTACTTATTATTATTCTATTCAGATAGGTAAATAGTGTAGTTTTTCACCAGTGGCCGACAGAACAAGTCAAATCACAACGATGTATTGCCTCAGGCAAACTTAACTTACGTTCATTTGATCTTCACAATAAAACAGTCGCCGCCCAGACTTGTACTCAACATTTACTTCCTCGCACCATTTCCTGTTTAAGGTTTATTTTACTAACAATCAATTTGTGTGTGTCAACCAATAGGTTGTGGTTTTTATACTTGACGGTATGAAGCACTTAGCAGAAGTAGTCTTTGATCCATACATTTTATTAATACCTATGCTATAACTTTAAACTAAGGTACGAAAATCGCTAAAGTATGACATGTAAACAAATTAACTGTCAAATTTGACAGTTTGACTTTACTGAATTTTGGTTTAAATAAGTGTTAAACGTCAGTACGAAAAATACTTTAAAAAATATTTAAAAATAACTACAGCTTGTAAAAACCAAAAGATGTAATTATGTGTTTCAAATACTCTTATCATTAAAATAAAAATATAAAAACATACCTGAAAAATACTTTACATACCTAATTTTGATTTGTTTTTTACTATTTCCCACAAGTGTATTGAAAAACGTCGTGTGATACACGGGTGTGTATGTTATTGCAAACTCGTGTCATTAAAAACCCTCGCCTTCGGCTCCGGCTTGTTAATAACAGCTCGTTTGCAGTAACTTACTTTCCACCCTTGTATCACAATGTACTATTTTATGTCAGTTGGATCTAAGCATTAAAATTTGTTTAATCTGTTTAATTCTAAAGCTTAAATAATTTCAGCGCAAACCTTTGCACACAATATTGTTTTGATTAATTTGGAAAAAAAAATAATGGTTGTTGTGTGTGCCAGGAGGCAACACATTGTCGGATGGCCGAATGTCATGATTTCCAAATATTAATAGGATTTGTAGTAGATTTTAAATACTAAAAATATAAAATTGAAAGTATGTGATTTGCTTCAAATGATATTTGTATCAGTGTAGTCGTGAAGTTTTAAAGTTAAAGGAAAAGTACTGGATTTTTACCGGAACGGAATGGAAACATGATGTTCGGAGCATCGCCTAGTTTCTAAGATCGCTCATCGAGACAGGTTGTCTTCAAGAAGTATAAAGTATTTCATCGTCATCATCATTATTTCAGCCGAATGACGTCCACTGCTGGACATAGGCCTCCCCCAAAGGGGGTGTTTGCTATAATCGTCACGCTCGGCAAGTGGGTTGGCGATCGCAGTATGGTGTTAAAATGCATAGAGAACGCTACTGCCCATTCTCTAGTAATTAGTCCCTTAGTCGCCTTTTACGACACCCACGGGAAGAAATGGGTTAGTGCTATTCTTTACGTCCGGCACACGGACGAAATAAAGTATTTACTGATATTATATTGAGTAAGTACCTAATTAAACAGTTCGTTAAATATTGCTATATACCAAGTTTGTATGTGTGCAAGAAGATACTTAGAACATACATAGATTTCATTACAGTATGTAATCTACACACATTGCGAAATACTCACAGATTTAAATCCTCACAGCCTCAAATCCCTACACCTCCCACGCTAGTTCTCTCATATTTATTTCCCGTCGTTGGTGTCAGAACAAGCAACAAGTCGTCCCCAGGTGATGTCTCTTAGCGCGTCATTACTCGTTATTGAGGGTTTAGGTGCGAAATAAAAGTGCCCCTAAAAATATTATATACTGGAGGCAGTAATCCGTTGTAAAAGCGTGTTGAGTGGTATTGTGTGCTAGGATATTTATAGTTGTTTTTTAAGACGACGATTACCGACTTTTAATGATTTTATACTGAAGATCACGTCTAAACGAGTAGTGTTAATGGTTTGAAAAAAATATATGTTAAATTAAAGCATTTTCTCAATAACTTAATAATATGTGAATATTTTAGATTTTGTGTATATTACCTAATGAAATTAATTTGTAAAGTTATGTCTAACGCGGATAAAAAACTGAGAATGGCGCAAAATCTATCAAGCGTATTTTTATGAAACCTTCACTAATTTAAAGGTAATTTAATTATTGATCTTTTAGTATCTTACGCGTTTTATTAAAATACCTTTTGTTTTGTGTATTAATTAATAATGCGTCAAATTTTCGTCCCTCTTGAAGAGAGGAGGCCTGTGTCCCAGCAGTGGGAACATTATAGGCTGATTATGTGTGTGTCATTGTCATTGGAGACAGCGCTCCATGATGGGCGAGTCCTATTACTGGCTGAACGTACGACGCGTTGCGTGAGCTCAGTACAGAACACGCAAGCTAACCACTCAAGGTCGCTGGCATATTTTTCAAATCATTAACACTACTCGTTTAGACGTAATCTTCAGTATAAAATCATTAAAAGTCGGTTATCATCGCCTTATGGCTCTAACATATTATCGCACACACAATTGACTGCAACCAATCTAAATTAGCTAAGTTCTGTTTGAACTAACTTTGACGTACGAACGCATGCGACCAAGTTACAGGGTAATCTGTCTTCATATACAGGTTGTTTATACAGGACGATGTCAATTATAAAGTTTTAGTAAAGTTTAACTTTGGCAGTCTCAGGAGCATTAATTATTAACTTAGAATTAGATTTTTATTTGTAAAATAGAGTAACGTGTTTGCATCAACATCAGAAAAAAAACAACAAATTAAAACTTTACCATGGAAAGGTGCTCGTGGAAAAGAAACAGAAAACTCTATGTGCTGTATACAGCGTGGGGACTTTAATACGATAATAAATTGAATTTCGTATATCTTATGACGTCCCTAGTCTGCATACAATAATTCAACGAAATATATCCAATAATCACACTAAATGATTATGATTATGATAATATTATAAAGGCGGTTGTGAGTGTGTGTGTGTGTGTGTTTGGGTTTGTTATCTTTTCACGCTCAAACGGCTGGACCAATTTTGATAAAATTTTGTATGGAGGTAGCTGACACCCTGGATTAACATATAGGCTTTTTATCCAAATATTCCCACGGGATCGAGACTTACGCGGCTGTCTGTGTGGTGCCGGACGTTAAATGTAGGGAACAGCTGATTTTTTTCGCGAGATGTTTTTGAGGTTTGGTCCCATAGTAAAAGTTGTTCATAATGATGAGTAGAATGAACCCATAACATATTTCGTGTATGAATAGATACAACTTATATACATATAGGTATATAGGAGGTATTGGTCTTGTCGTTTCCATATTGTATATTTAAAAAATACTGTTAGAGATATAAATAGTAGTAAGTTATTTGTTTTAACTAAACTTCGAATAGGTCTAATTATCGTATAATAATCTACATATATTATTATGTCCTGTACGTCTGATAATGTATCTATGTCTAATAATAATCTACTACAAAAAATTATTTGACTTTGGAAAAGGCTAGCCAGGTTATGACAACAAGTTTATTAGGCATCTTAAAAGTAAAAGGCATACCCATAGCCAATAGCCGTCCAGGCAGACAGTCCGCTAGTATGGGCGCTTACAAACCGGACCCGATCTGGTAAGTAGATAAATGATTTTTTCAATACAGTTGTTAAACATGGCGTACTTTCAGAGACTATAATTATGATTCGAAAATTAATTCTTTTGCATAGGCATCTTTCTGTTACGCGGTCGTGACTTTTGTTTACGAGCTCTATCATCAGTTTTGCAGTTGAGTTTTAAATTTAGAAGTCAATTTAAAAAGTTTAGTACCAAAGACTTTTCATACCTAGAATAAAATGGGATAGATTTTATACGAGGAAAAATTAATGAGTCCGTACGTCTTAGCATTGAATTCTCAAAAGTCTTGTAAATGGTTCTTTAATATGTTTAATTTCCAGTTTAATTTAATTATTTTTACATCAATATTTGTCAAAAATCGAAAAGGCTGACTATGCTGTTTTCGTTGTAAAAAAAAATGTCTAGTTGCAAAAACGCGCCATTTTCTGAAAATTTTAATTAATTCTTTGATTTGTTTTTACTATTTCCCACAAGTGTATTGAAAAACGTCGTGAGGTGCACGGGTGTGTAGATTATTGCAAACGAGCTGTCATTAAAGACAGCTCGTTTGCAATAACCTACTTTCCACCCTTGTATCACAATGTACTATTGTTTCTGTAAGTAGGTTTGTACAAACAATTTTACACGACAATAATATTTTAAAAACTACATGATGTCGGCGTTTCCTATCTGACTACTCTGGAGAAGAAAGGCCGAAACAAACTCAGAGTTAATAAGTACTAACATAGGCTAAGCTATTTTATTACTCACATATTGGACAAGTAATAACAGCCACACGGGTCGACCCATCAGGTTAAGCTACGCTTGCCGCGGTTGGTCCGTGGATGGGTTACCATCTTTACATACCAAGACTCCTCCGTGCCTCGGAAAGCACGTGCAGCAGCTGTTGGTCCCGGCTGTCATTCGTGGATCTTTGACAGTCGTTACGGGTCGTCAGAAGCCCAAAAAAGTTTGACAACCAGTCTTACCAAGAGGTATCGTATTACCCAGTAACTGGGTTGTGGAGGTCAGATAGTCAGTCGCTCCATGTGAAATACTGATAATCAGCTGCATCTGGTTAGACTGGAAGCTGACCTCAACATATTGAAAAGACACATATAACATATAGAAAAGGCTGGGCAGATTGATTGATTGTGGACCTCATTGTAGTCTGAATTTAGAAAGTTTATTACTATTATAGCAAAAGTGAAATAACTTAAGACGCAGATATATGCCAGTGACTTTGAGTGGTTAGCTTGCGAGTTCTGTACTGAGCTCACGCAACGCATCGTACGTTCAGCCAGTAATAGGACTCGCCCATCAAGGAGCGCTGTCCCCAATTTGACGCATTATTAATTTATTATACACAAAACAAAAGATATTTTAATAAAACGCGTATACTAAAATATCAATAATTAAATTATCTTTAAATTGGTGAAGGTTTCAGAAAAATACGCTTGGTAGATTTTGCGCCATTCTCAGTTTTTTATCCGCGTTAGACATAACTTTACAAATTAATTTCACTATGTAATATAATTATAATCTAAAATTTTCACATAATAAGTTATTGAGAAAATGCTCTAATTTATCATATATTTTTTTCAAATCATTCACTACGCGTTTAGACGTGATCTTCAGTATAAAATCATTAAAAGTCGGTTATCGTCCCCTTAAGTACAGCTTTAATACATTGTAGCAACCCCAAACCTTACTTGTACCTATTATAACGTTTCCTAAGCTAAACAATAACCGTGCTATGTTACAACTTAAGTGGATAACTTTACAGCCCACTTCACAATTTGATTGGAAGTACTCTTTAAAATTGTTAAGCGCTGTGATACTTTGGAGCCGAAGTTTTCCAATCATTTAACTTAACTCTAACTTGGTAGACTTCGAGCCTGTGTAACTTTTACTTAGTTTGCTTGTATAGTATTTTTTTTTCGCTTTTGTGGAATGAGACGAAGCGGTGCACGGTGTAGAGTTTTACTCTAATTTAAAAAAATATATATTTCAGACGTATTTGGTCCATAGTATTAATAGTGGAACGAATTAAAAACTATGTTACCTACTCGTATAAAAAAAAAACAAAAGTTAAATCAAATTATATTAAATTAAATCAAAATTCGGAACGAGGTGATCCGGCAGAGAACCAAAGTTGTCGACATAGCCCACAGAATAAGTAAACTGAAGTGGCAATGGGCCGGCCTTATTAGCCGTAGAACTGATGACCGTTGGGGTAGACGTGTTCTTGAGTGGAGACCGCGAATCGGCAAACGTAAGGTAGAACGCCCTCAGGCTAGGTGGAGTGACGATCTTCGCAGGGTGGCTGGTGGCAGCTGGATGAGAGTTGCCGAGAATCGAGCTGAATGGCGTGCAATTGGAGAGGCCTATGTCCAGCAGTAGACTGCTATGGGCTGATGATGATGAAATCAAAATTAAAACATATCCAATTAAATTAAACTAAATCAAAAATTAACTTGCCGCCCTCTGGAGCCCCGGACACAAGCACTTGTGCTTGAACCCAGTGCCCCATAAGGGGGTTGTCTAGCTTGTAGCTGAGCACGCTCAGGATGGTGTTTGCGCTCCCACGCATGCGGAACATCAGCGAAGCGATGCGGCGCCGCAGTACAGTATGCAGCAGCGTGGGAGCCCCAACAGCACCCTGAAAATTAATTAAGTAATTAAAGCTATGGGTTATTAAAAAAAAAACTTTATTTCAGACATGAACACATACATGAACAGTCCATAGGTTGTTTAGTGATGGGTTAGTAACAGAAACTACTTAGAGTCTATATTAGTATTGTTAGTGAGGACACAAATACAGCTAAATTTCCTAAGGTTAATTTAATAATTTCCTAACAATTACCGGAGATTTATTGTGAAGGACGGCACGGTTGACGTGTGTCGGGCATGCCACCGTCCGGGAGAATCAATCCGACACATTATCTCCGGGTGTTCTCGTCTTGCTAATGAAGAGTACTTGCATAGACACAACCTTGTAGCCAGGATTATCCATCAGCAACTTGCTTTGAAATACAGCCTTGTAGAATCTGAGGTGCCGTACTACAGGTATGTGCCCGACCCAGTTCTCGAGAATGGAAATATCACATTGTACTGGGACCGATCCATCATCACTGACAGGACTATTGCTGCCAATAAGCCTGATATAGTGGTGGTGGATCGAATAGAGCGGCGCACAATGATTATTGACATCACGGTCCCTCATGACGGGAACCTCGTGAAAGCCGAGAAAGATAAACAAATCAAGTATCTTGACTTGGCTCGCGAGGTTGTCGACATGTGGGATGTGGACTCAGCAATCATTGTGCCGATAGTTGTATCAGCCAATGGCTTAATTGCCAAGAGCCTCGACCAACACCTAACGAGGCTCTCGTTGGGCGGCTGGATTAAGGGCCTGATTCAGAGAGCGGTACTTCTGGACACGGCTCGCATTGTTAGGAGGTTCCTCTCTCTGGAGCCCTGACCGCCGGTAGCTTGGACCCTGTTCCCGATACCGGTGGGCTACTATTTATATCTACGTGTACCTATACCCATTTCCACCCAGTCACGTTGTATAGGACAGTCTGGCCAATCATTTTTAGGATGCCGATCCGAGTGCTACGCAAGCGCTGTAGCAAGGAAGCCGCTTTTTTACGCATGATGGCGTGAAATCCATCTGTGTGAGCTTCGGCAACATGCCCGAAGCACTGCAACGCCGCGGCAGCTGCAACAGCATCCTGAAGGCATTATTATATTGAACGCGCAGGTCGTTGTAGGCTCGGCTTGTATGACACCCTCAGGCCGCTCGAATAAAAGGCTGACAGAACGCTTTAAATAACGTCACCTTAACGTCTGCCGTGCGGGCGAGCATATTGGCATTTGTATTGTATTTTTTTATTTTATTTACGTAAAAGATATTCGTTTAATACCTTTTGGTCAAGTGTAATGTTGAGGGGCTCGTGGTTAGGTAATAAGAGCCGCACGGGTCCATCAGGTCATACAGTTCGCGGAGTACTCAGAATCGTAACTCATCTTGTACCTAGGTGTTTTGTTCCACCTTGAGCCAAATGTGTTGGTCCTAGGCCGTTCTTGAAATATGCTTTTGCCTTGTAACTATATTAAAAAAAGTTATTTAAAAAAATCAAAAATTCGACTGCGTAAAAAGTGAACTTAAAAAAAAATGGAAACAAGATTTATATAAATTAATAAGTACTATAAACAATCTCATGCAGTCGGAGGCATCTTCCTTTGCCTCCCGACTTTTTAAATTTAACTTTTTTTATTTTATACTTTATAGTTAGGATTTTATGACGGTAAATTAGGTTATATACTCACTTATAAACGGGTGATAACGACCTCTTACTCACTCACTCCAAAAGTTCGGGATAATTTTTTATAATTTCTCATTTAAATTACTTTTAAGAAGACACTCCTTTTGGCGCCAAAAACCCGCCATTTTTATTTTTAATAATTTTAATAAACCCTTTGACACTCGCGCAATAAAGATGAATCTAACGACATATTATTCATCAAAATCGGTTCAGCCGTTTAGTAGTTACGAGCGGACAGACATACATACAAACATACATACATACAGGTCAAACACATAACCCTCCTTTTCTGGCTTCGCCGCAGTCGGGTAACAAAGGTGCAATAGATTTGAAATGGCGTGTTGAAGTTCGCACGAACAAAGTCAAAGCGCCAGTTTTCCATAAACCCCAATAGCCTTGCATAGCTATTTAGAGAGCATTTTATAGAGCTACAATTTGTAAAAGGTAAAGGTAATCTTCAGATAGGGATTAGGTGACGAATGTGATTGTGGTTAGTGACTAACCTGGTGTCAGAGTTTTTATGCCGCCTATGGGCCTCTGAGTTGGCTTCACACGCCGTCGAGGAATATCTCTCAGGCAAGCCAGTTTCCTCACGATGTTTTCCTTTTTTTTTTAAGCAAGTGATAACGCACATGAATCCGAAAAGTCAGAGGTGCGTTGAGTTCGAACTCGAGACTGAGACTTGGCAGTCCGATGGTCATATCACTAGGCTATCACTGCTATAGCCATGTGTTGATATTAGTCATCGTAATAATTTTGAAATATCTACTAATAACATAAAACACAAACCCAGATGTTCTTTCAATCAAAAATAAATAAAAAAATAATAATTATTTATAATTTATTCAAATTCAAATAGGATAGTTCAATTATAAATAAAAACATATCTTAAATGAGCCTAAACTAATAAAAAATCGGCAATACATCTGTGTCTGAACTAGCTCAATAAATATCTATATCTCAGACAACAGCGCCCTTCCCTAAATTTTTTATTTAATAATAAACGAAAAAAAAAACCGGCCAAGTGCGAGTCAGACTCAAGCACGAAGCCCATTATCTATAAAAATGGCAACAAATCACGTTTGTTGTATGGGAGCCCCCCTTAAATATTTGTTTTATTTTAATTTAATTATTTATTTTTAAATTGAATATATAACTAAAGATTCAGTGAATATTTCAAACGTCTACCTGTTGCCGTTATCAATATCGAGCAAAAACGAGCAAAGAAATCACGTTTGTTGTATGGGAGCCCCCTTAAATAGGTATTTATTTTATTCTGTTTTTTTGTATTTGTTGTTATAGCGGCAACAGAAATACACATCACCTGAGAACATTTCAACTGTCTAACTATCACGGTTTATTAGATACAGCCTGGTGACAGACGGACAGACAGACGGCGGAGCCTTGAATTCCCGTTTTACCCTTTGGGTACGGAACCCTAAAAACAAAAAAAACGAACGAACTAAAAGGAATGAAATATCTATCAAACACAGACAACAGAGCAGTGGTGGCAGACAGGCGCTTTATAGTAAATTAGTTCATCACCACTGCTCTCAAAACGGTGAATGAAAATATCGTAAAGACACACACACACACATGTCCTAGAACCAAAACTTCGAACACATGTGACATCTACCAACCCGCACTGGGCCCGCGTGGTGGATTACGGCCCACTCCCTCTCACAGAGAGGAGGCCTGTGTCCCAGTAGTGGGAATATTATAGGCTGATTATATTCAATTCAATTCAATTCAATTATTTTATTTCGGAAAACATCCATATTGTAGTACTATTAGAACTTAGAAAAATATGTTAGTAGCATTGAAATCAAAAACAATTTTTATTCCAATCAAAACCAAAAATAATGTTAATAACAATAATGTCATTTGAAAAATATTAGTGCTTTTTTGATAGAAAGCCGGCGACTGACATGAGCATTTGGCCGTAACGTTACGACGAAATGTCGTAACGTAACGTTACGGCTTAAAGATACTTAAATAAATTCAAAAGCAGTTTCATATTTCAAAGGCTTTCATGATAAAGTAGAAAAACAAATTCTTCAGTAAGTAAAGGTCTCAGGGGCTTTAAAATCAGATATTACTTTATACAATATCATTGAAGAATCGAATAAGAAGTAAATATAAAAGATTTGAAGAATTTACGAAATGCTAAATAAGTGTAAGCACTTTCTCTACTCCACGAAGAAAATATTAAAACAATTTTTTCATTTCATATTACATTTATTTTAACGTCTGACTAAGTATTATTTGCCAATAAACCAACTTTGTTAATATTTACGTTTATTGAAACATTAATTTTGTTAAGTCTTAACTGTCTAGACGGTTTTCTACAAAAATATTAAGAAAATACTGATTAGCTGGAAAAATTTGAAACAGCTGCTCAATACAAAATAATTAAAATTTAAGTGACTATTTTTATGTCAAAATAACAGTTTTTTACTAAAAGCAAATGACCTTTAAACTGTACTTAGTACTTATAACAAAATATAATTATATATTTTTTTAATTTATCTGTCTGTTTGTCCCAGCTAAACTCCGAAACGGCTGGACCGATTTCGGCACTTTTAGCCTATATTGTTCCCACTGCTGGGACACAGGCCTACTCTCTTCGAGAGGGAGTGGGCCGTAATCCACCACGCGGGCCCAGTGCGGGTTGGTATATGTCACATGTCTTCGAATTGTTGGTTCTAGGACATGCCGGTTTCCTCACGATGTTTTCCTTCACCGTTTTGAGAGCAGTGGTGATGAAATAATTTACACAAAGTAAAGCGGTCTGGGTTCGGACCAACGACCTACACGACTCGTAAGTCGGGTCCGTTACCAGGCCCCACAGCTTCCAATTTTGGTCAATATTTTAAAACTTGATAACGCCGGCATTTCCTAGCTGACTAAAAATTAAAGAAAATACGTTTATTTGGTAAACATGACGCAAAGATATGCAAACACGAAAATAACAAATTGGGGGAAAATATGCGTCACATCCACGCAAAACGGCCATCGCTCAGCATAATGCTGTGACCCTATACAACATTATTTTTAGTATATGCGAAACCTGAATATAGGTTGTTCAGCTTATGGAACTGAATCGATTTCAATAGGTTTTACACCGTGTTATATTTTGTCCCAAAAATATTTAAGTGTGATGGAAAATGCTATCACCATTTAATTACTTACAATACAATCGCCGTACGGTTAGGTGCCTACTGCCAAATTATTATCATTGAGCGCAAAACAACCCTTTTTTTTTTTTTTTGGATGGGAAATTATAAAATAACTTCTCCCGCTCTGGGCTGAGCGAGAGGGCGTGTCAGACTTTTACTGACTAAAACCCACCCGTGTTCCTTCCGTTGCCTGTGTGCCAGGGCCACGATATCCCTTTCGGACAAACTCGCAACCCTGGCAGGCATTGGCCCTAACGGACCCCGTCAGTTGGTGCTGACATCTCTTTGAGGCGCGCGTGAAACACAACGCGCTGTCGACCCGGGCCTGGTCCTTATCGGACGGCGAGCTACCCATCGCTCACCGTCCGCAGGCCCGCGCCTCCGGTGGCCGGAAATCAGCTTGCGAAGCGATGCAACTTGCGGCTAAGGGCGTGAGGGCGAACCCTGCCTCACCCTCACGCGTTCCACTTCCTCCTTCGCGAGCATTACTGCCTCGCAGAAGGAGGTGACGGCCTCCCATGCACTCTCGCTCCAAACCATGGCCTGAACCAGGGCCGGACGCGAGAGATCGCCGCCGCCGATCGCCTCCGTGAGTACACGGCGGTGCTCCGCCCAAGCCGGGCAGACCTCCACCGTATGCTCCACCGTGTCCTCCGGGCGATACACACAGTGGTGACACCCGGGCGTTTCCTCCCGCTTTATCCTGAACAGGAACTTCCCGAAACAACCGTGTCCGGTGAGGACCTGCGTCAGGTGGAAGGTGAGGACGCCGTGGCGCCTCTCTAGCCACTCCTCAAAGAGGGGACTTATCGCCACAATTGTGGCGTGCCCAGCGCTGGGTTGCGATAATCGCACTCTCCATGCCGCCATGAAGCGCAAGACAACCTTGGAGGCGCGGGGGCGCCGTTAACATGTTTTTGTACGGACAATTCGGTAACACAACAACCTTATAACTTTGTGATTTTACATGATACAGTTTTGAAATTGTGTACATAGATTCTTTACATAAAAATACTAGACACGTGTTTTGGGTTTCGCATATACTAAAACTTATATTGTATAGATGCGAGGCAGAGCCCCAGCGCTGATCCCTGAGAAGTAATCCCGAAACAAACTCAGACTCTATTTTTCCGCGACCTATAAACTATCTACCCTGTTTCTGCAATTACTTCATTACAACTAAGTAATACGTTCCCGAATTTTATGACATAAACACACACAACAACAACAGTTGCAAACAACAACAATAACGATGACACAACAACACCAACAACATTTTTAAATTACCATAAGTTTTCAGTGAAATCAACTCTATTGCCTTCAACTTACAACTCAAGAAAACTGTATAAACTCTAATATACAACGTGCCGCTACAATGGCGACATTAATTTAACATACGGGTAGGCTTAGTGGCCAGTAATCATAAAAAAAAAACCAAATTGAAACATTAAAATTTTCAAACAACTAAATAATAAAGCTCTCTCCTTCCTTCGCCTACTCCTTGCACGTTATTCGTTTTAATTTCATTGATGCGATGTTATGATCCGTGACCTCGGCAAATGACCTCTGCGCTACCGTTCTTTAAGTACAGGTTGCTCCAGATGCTATTTTAGAAAATTGTAAATTAATCAATAAATAATAACGTTTAGTGAAATTCAAATATCTTCATAAAACTAAAAAGCGAAACCGTATGTGTACGTGTGCTAAATTAATGTCACCATTAAAGTGGCACACTGTAGAATAGTTACGTTATAAAATGTTCCTTCCTCCAATCGCCGTCAGGTACAATCAGCCGCAACTTAGGAAGACCCAGTCCTATACTAAAGCCAACGAGACGAGATAAATTTCATGCTTTGGGATTTAAAACTTTAACTTAATTGTGTATGGTTCAGTTTCCATTACAATTAAAATTATTTTATGACTTTCAGCGATAGTTTTTTCATTAAAAATCAACTTAGATTCTAAGTTGAAATTTTTATATGCTGCAATTTTTACCCGACTATGGCGAAGCCAAAAAAGGAGGGTTATGTGTTTGACCTTTGACCTTTGTATGTATGTATGTATGTCCGTCCCAATGTTGGGATTGTAACTACTAAACGGCTGAACCGATTTTGATGAATGATATTATGTCGTTAGATTCGTCTCTATTGCGCGAGTGTCACTGAGTTAGATACTTAAGTTATTACAAATCAAAATGGCGGATTCTTGGCACCAAAAGGTGTGCTTTAGAAAAAATATATCTTCCAAGCCTATCGACATGAAGGGGTTTAAAAGGTGATTACAAAAATATATACAAATTATATGTTTTTAAGTAATTTAAATGAGAAATTATAAAAAAAACTATCCCGAACTTTTGGAGTGGTAAGAGGCTATGTCCACCAGTGGACGTCTTTCGGCTGAAACGATGATGATAATAAACATGGACGTCTATCGGAGGATACATAATAAGCCTATATTGTTCCCACTGCTGGGATACAGGTCTCCTCTCTTCGAGAGGGACTGGGCTGTAATCTACCACGCGGGCCCAGTGCGGGTTGGTAGATGTCACATGTCTTCGAATTGTTGGTTCTAGGACATGCCGGTTTCCTCACGATGTTTTCCTTCACCATTTTGACAGCAGTGGTGATGAAATTATTTGCACAAAGTAACTCGCCTGCCTGGGTTCGAACTTACGACCTACGACTCGTAAGTCGGGGCCGTTACCACTGGGAAACCACTGCTCTATCGGAGGTTGATTTCCAGTAAACTAAGTTGTCGTTACAGCAGACTGTCCAAAAATATTGATAGTTTTATGGATTAGGTTGTAGCGGCATCAACATCACCACATGCGAACTTCGCGTCACACTGACGTCACGCAAAATCCTGCATCGCGCAAGCAGAGTTTACCGCACGACTAGCATATACAAGGTGGATTTTTGAGATGGGGCAGTAAGGGCAGCTACCTTACCCATTGTAGCTACAGGAAAACGGTCTTAGGAGACTGTCCTTAACTTTTTAAGAAATTTTGATCTGCATTCACAGATTTTGAAAAAAATGTACAGTCAGCAGGAAAATGGGCAGTTTTCACAAAAACTTTTTTTTATGCCAATCGATCCTGTTTCTTATAAGGATCAAAAACCTCTATTAGACCAACTGAGGTTTGAGTACTAGAAAAGTCAGAAATCTCAAAAAACTTTTCCCATAGATTTCGTAGGACCACCAACTCAACCAACTCCAACTTAAATTTTATACTTTCTACTTTTTGTTGCTGCTTACTTTCGATAAACTGGCCGCTACAAAAAAGACTGATCGAAAACAAATAAAAAAACAAAAACTTTTATTTTGGGTATTATTTTACCTTAAAATTAAAAACTTGAAGGAGTTTTTTAATCCTTATAAGAAACAGGATCATTGGCATAAAAAAAAGTTTTCGGTGAAAACTGCCCATTTTCCTGCTAAATATATTTTTTTTCAAAATCTGTGAATGCAGATCAAAGTTTCTCAAAAAGTTAAGGACAGTCTTCTAAGACTGTTTTCCTGTAGCTACAACGGTTAAGGTAGCTGCCCTTACTGCCCCATCTCAAAAATCCACCCTGTATAAAAAATCCCGACATCAACCGTCAGGCAGTTGCTTACCAGACACAACACCGGTCTGGTCGGAGGATCCTCCCTTTTCAATAGAGTATGAGTGAACTTTACACCCTGTTCCTCATACCTCTAAACTGGTGACCCCAATTATGAATGTCAGCGCAGCCTTCGTGCAACACTTCAGCGTGACGTCATCATCATCATCACTTCCTCAAGCTTTCGAGCGGCGAGTCACACAGCCAGCCAGCACCCATGGCTTCAACGGGTATCCTGACCACCAGCATGCAGCGGACTCGCATTCCTGGTCATCACTCACAGCCTCATCAGCAACCTTGATAAAAGCCAATTGAAAAATGATAAGAGCCAATTGAAAAATGATAAGAGCCAACTCAAGGACTGTCGAATATTGAACAATTTTTTGTAAGCTGTTGCATTGTTCCGGGTTATCATACGAATATATTTTCAAAAATAATAACAGCCGGACAGGTAGATAGAAGGTTAAGCTACGCTTGTCGAGGTCGGTCCGTGGATGGATGACCATCCAGTACGTATCAAGACCCCTCCGTGCCTCGGAAAGCACGTTAAGCCGTTGGTCCCGGCTGTCATTTGCAGATTTGACAGTCGTTACGGGTCTTCAGTAGCCCGAAAGTCTGACAACCAGCACCCTAATTGCGCATCACGGTTTGAATCGGAATCGGAATGATTTTGAAGTATATTGCTAATTCATTGCTTCATAAGTTAGACAAATTTGTCAGCTCAACAACGTAAATAACACAATGAATGTTGTTGAACTGTCAAATTGAAACCGATTCCTACTGATAGTGTGTTACGCAATTAGCCCACAGGCTTACTAAGGCGTATCGTATTACCCATGCAGTTACTGGATTGTGGAGGGCAAAATACTGGTATTGCACTGCATCCGGTTAGATTCGAAGCCGACCCCAAATTAATTGTGAAAAGGCTAAGCAAATTATGATATTAAAAAAAAAAAAAAACTTTGTTTTATTTTACCACCTTGTCGGCGTGATTAATATGTACACCCATGCCAAATTACAGCTTTCCAGTACTAAGAGTCTCTGAGCTATGCTGGGGACAGACAGACAGACATGGTGAAACTTTAACCGCCTTATTACAAAACAAGATTTATATTTTGACATGTCTTAAACCATGGAGCCAGTTTTTGGAATAAGAACGTAACAGTGATTGAAATACCGTTCTTTATACAAAACTGAAATCTTAGTTCGGTACTAAGTTGTCAGTTTTGTCTTTAGGAACTTTACCATAGTCGGAATAAAGTTCGAAATTCAATAATGGCTCCATGGTTTAAACCTGGGTCTGAATATAAACCTTGTTTTGTAATAAGGCGGTATGGGTTCCTAGTTTACTACGGAACCCAAAAAATACGAATTACCTTTCAAAAGTAATCCTTTTAAAGCTTCTACATACTGGCGCAACTTACGGTAGAACAATTTCTATGAAAACTTCAAGGAAATTGTTCTACCGGTGTCGCGTCGCGCTACAAGTCGTGCCAGTATGTAGAAGCCTTTAATTGACACTGGCTAAATGTGAAAACCGCACGAAGCCAAAACAAAAAACAAAACAAAAAGTAATCCGCTAATAAAGAAATAATGAGCACCTCTAAATCTTGTTAGATCAGTCCTACAGATTAGCAGCGCGATGAAGACTGACATCCAGTCAGATGTTCTGAGAAAAAGAAAATTAATCATTCTTTTGTTGTTTAATGTATTCTTATTTTTCTCGGAAAACCCAGTATTAGGTAGGTACTGTTAAAACCGTTTTTTTTTTATTTATTTAAAGGGCTTTATCGCTCTTAGTGAATGCCTGGATGCCATACAATTGTTTAGCCTTAGGAAAAGCAAGAATGGCATTACAAAGTCAATATCGTACCTTTTATATTGTCCAAAAACATGAAATCTAGTATTTCCATTTGTGGGAGGGTTATGTATACTCCCTTTGAAATAAGATTAGAAATTTAAATAAAGTTTTTTGCAGTCCGTTGAACCAATTTTGACTTCTATTCCGTAGGCATACGGATGGCATTAAAAGCACAAACGTGGTTACAATACCAACTGTTTATTACAGCTGCCATTTGTTATGCCACCAACGCAATAGAAGTCAAAATCGGTTGAACGGGCTGTAAAAAAGGGTTATTTAAATGTCTAATCTTATTTCAAATTGAGTATAGGTGGTTTATTTTCGCATTTATTGTTTATTTCTGACTAGGCAGTTATTAAAGAGGAGCTCGTTGCTAAGTAATAACATTCCACGAGGATACATCAGGTTAAGCTACGCTTGCCGGGGTTGGTCCGTGGATGGGTGGCCATCATAACATACCGAGACTACGTGCCTCGGAAAGCACGTAAAGCCGTTTGTCCCGGCTGTCATACGTGGATCTTTGACAGTCGTTACGGGTCGTCAGAAGCCCGGAAGTCTGATAACCAGTCTTACCAAGAGGTATCCCAGTTACTGGGTTCTGGAGGTCAGATTGGATTGGGTTCAAACCTACGAGCTACAACTCGTAACTCGCGGTCGTTACCACTAGACCAGCACTGCTGAGTACAGAATATGATCGCAGGAAATGAAATCTCTCAATACTTCCTATATACTTTGACTATTTCTTATGGCAATAAAGCTAAGCTATAAGAAAAAAACAGTTACCGTACATTTTCAATGGTACCTCAAATTGATACGTTTATTTCCTGTAGGTACAGGGATAAACGTTCTGATCAAAATTTGAGCGGAAACAGATCGCAGGCAATGGCCATTACCTACCCCGCCTCATAACCAAAAAGAAAGAATGAAAAATAATTTTATTCGTCACAGAAACACGTGATTAGGAAAACAAACTCGAGCAGGTAAACATTACACAAAACACATCTACAATATAATCACGAGCACAAAAATAACAAATAGTCGGCAACTGCACGTCATAACTGTGACAAAAAGGTTTGCACTCAGCATGATGCTGTGCTATGGGGGACCCACAACACAGCGCTGATTTTCAGTGGTTACCCGAAAAATACGTACGGAACTCAAGTCAGGTTTAATGAGTTGAACAAAATAAAATAAACAGTACATATAATATAATGCCTATACAACCAATTATAAGAATAAATATGATTAAATAACATACAAATTAATCCGCATGCATAAATAAAGTAGCTACCTACTTAAAACATTTTTATTACACGGGAATATCAAGTGTTTTGTCTCGCTTCTACCCTGACCTCCGCGTCCTGCGCGCCCGCACACAATAGAAATACATAAAGTACAGACTACAGTTGTATTTCCCAGTTGCGTCCATTTCCAAAAGCGACCCATATGTTCATACGTCACTTATTGTTCATCGAACCGGAACGCATGGTAGCGCCGACCGTCAGAGTGCCTTCCAGATTTTCAAACAAAAACTGACTTAATGAACGTGAAGATCGCGTACTCGGGCGACGCATGATCGCTTTTGGTTCAGACGCGGCCTACCAGTTGTAACTAACACATAGAAATTATATTTTAGGCTAATAAACCATGAACACGCAAGTTTCAATAATAAGAGGTATTCGTGCCCATTAATTTTGTGTTTGGAGACCAAACAAAGTAATGTTAATGTAGGCTATCAAAATAACTTCAATCCTAATGAAGACGGAGCTATAAGTGTCGCTGTAGCGTGGGTACACGATACCGAAATTATATTTTGGAAATCTTTCTTGGGTACAAAATATAAGAAAGGGAAACATATGTACCTCCCTAATTATAATATTCTTAAGAAAAAAACAACACTCATAATGTATTTTTTTTAAGGATTTCCTTAATTGAATGTTAAAATATAAATAACATGTTGTGACAAGCTACTTACATTAAAGAATGTTTAATAACAATAATACAGGAGCCACCTGGCTGGGTAATCATATTTTAATCTCGACAGGGTCCTTAAAGGCTCGTCTAGACTCGCGCGATATTGCGGGCGCGACAGGCAGCTCGAAGTGTAGCGCGACACTTAAAATTGTGCTACTAATGTCGCGTCGCGCCTGCCTTAAGGGGGATGCACTAAGGTAGCCCGCGAAATTCAAATTTCTTACGTTTTTTGCAATTTGCAAGTCACTAACAGGTTGTATGTTGATCTAAATATGATTCGCGGCAATAACAAATATGGCTTTACAAAATTATAATCATTAGAATCAGCATTACAACTCTCTAAGTTCAAAAAATTCTACTGAATGATTTTTTCAGAAATAATCATTCAGTAGGATGTTTTGAACTTAGAGAGTTGATCAGATTGAATCTGGTTATACTAGAAGCTGACCCCAACATAGTCAGGGAAAGGCTAGGCAGATTGATTGATTGTGCAACTTATGATGTAAGTGTATTGATGATTGAGTAATATCAATGTGGTTGTTCAATGCAAATCTATCAAAGCAATCCTTTCATGCATCCTACAGCCGCATTAGCATTACAATGAAGCCATCAAGACATTATGTCATTTACATACAAGACTTGTTATTAAGTGCACTGAACCTCGTACTAATTAGATCATGTATAACAGTATGGTTATCGCACACCGCGACAGCGTGCATTGTTGTCCATTACAATACCTTCCACGAGCGGTGATACTTTATAGAAGTCTTATACCAACAGCAGTGCAAACTAAATTAAAATAATAATAAAAAAGAAATATGCAGGGCTATTTTTAAAACATCAATAACCTCTTAAGGGGTGATTGTACTCATCATTATGAACAACTTTTATTATGGGACCAAAACAGAAATCGCGAAAAAAAACTAGCTGTTCCCTACATTTATATTCGATAAATTCGTTAAAATGTAGGGAACACCTGATTTTTTTTTCGCGATTTCAGGTTTGGTCCCATAGTAAAAGTTGTTCATAATGATGAGTACAATGATCCCTTAAGAGGTTATTGACGTTTTAAAAATAACCCTGTATATAATATATATATTATATTCTTTTGTTTATTTATTTGCTGTCGCTGAAAACCGGCGCTGGGGCTCTGTCTTGGATAGGGTTGCAGTATTATGCTGAGCGATAGCCGTTTTGCGCATGTGGATGTGACGCATGTTTCCCCCAACCTTTTCTTATTTTTGTGTTTATGTTCTTTTTTGCGTCATGCTTACCGCAAATAAACGTATTTTCTTGCTTTCTTTCTTTCTTTCCATAAAAATACAGACCTAGAAGATTCACTATGAGATACTGTACATTGTATACATCTGGTTCTAAGTTAAAATCTGTACTCAAGTATTATAACCCTGCCTCTTAAACTAGGTAACCTGTATCTTAAGAGACTGTGATCAGCAATGAGGGTCTTAAACATAATTAATTAACAAGTTTAAAGTCAATTAAAAATAAAAACATTCTGGGGGTCTACTCCGAACATAAATCCGAAGTATCGGCCGAATATTCGGCCGTTTCTTGACTTCGGCTAACTAAGGTCAGCTAGGGCAAAAGAAAAAAGAAAACGACAGTCAAAGAGATAAGCCAAAGACTGTGACTCAAAGTCAAAAAAGGAAACTTTGGCCGCCTTATTACAAAACAAGATTTATATTTTGACATGGCTTAAACCATGGAGCCAGTTTTTGTAATAAGAACGTAACAGTGATTGAAATACCGTTCTTTATACAAAACTAAAAACTTAATTCGGTACTAAGTTGTCAGTTTTGTGTTAGGAACTTTACCATAGTCGGAATAAAGTTTGAAATTCAATAATGGCTCCATGTTTTAAACCTGGGTCTGAAGATAAACCTTGTTTTGGAATAAGGGGGTAGTTATAAAACAGCTGAATATTCGGCCGATACTTAGGATTATCGCTTCGGAGTAGACCCCTTGTCTCTACACGATCGCAGGAAAATTGCAGATCTTGATTTCTTATTTAGTGTTGTGAACGGATCTACTGACGGCCCTGCGTTCGTGGGCAAGATCGGACTTCGCGTACCGAGTGCATTTTTTCGGAGACCACATTTTCTCCATGTACCTCTTTAAGTGGTTGCTATTTTAATTGTATAAGGGCAAGATCGGGCTTTGCGTACCGAGTGCATTTTTTCGGAGACCACATCTTCTCCATGTACATCTTTAAGTGGTTGCTATTTTAATTGTATAAGGGCAAGATCGGGCTTCGCGTACCGAGTGCATTTTTTCGGAGACCACATCTTCTCCATGTACCTCTTTAAGTGGTTGCTATTTTAATTGTATAAGGGGAAGATCGGGCTTCGCGTACCGAGTGCATTTTTTCGGAGACCACACCTTCTCCATGTACCTCTTTAAGTGGTTGCTATTTTAATTGTATAAGGGCAAGATCGAGCTTTGCGTACCGATTGCATTTTTCCCGGAGACCACATCTTGTCCATGTGCCTCTAGACAAAATCAAAGTGGTTGCTATTTTAATTGTATAATTTATTATTTTTATGACATTTATTTTACATTCTGTGATTACACTGATTACCTTAACTCACACACTGATATATATATTCTTTTAGGAAAACGTTTATTTTTAATTCTACAATGTTTGTATATTTATGTGAGCACCATATCTCTATCACATAATCACTAGTTATTTTGTTCCAGCTTGAGTCAAATATTGGTCCTAGACCGTTCTGGAGGCTTCTTAAAAATATAGTCCTAAGCAACTATGCTTTTGCCTTGTACCTATACTAAATAAAAACCGGACAAGTGCGTGTCGGACCACGCACAATGAAGGGTTCCGTAGTTGGGATGAATTTATCTCAAAAACAAACTTAACATTGTAGTTGAAAAACATGATTCCCCCATACATTCCAATTGCAAATGTAAGTTTATACGCACAATATCGAGTGATTTACCATGTTATTTTAAGATCACAGACTTCTTATAAGTTTTTCTGTAATCTATAAGTAAAGAACTATTTTCTGTATTTTTTTCAACATTTTAGTCCGAGTAGTTTCGGAGATAAGAGGGGGAATGGTAATAATTATTTCATCTATTTTCTAAAATAATTTCAAAGGTATTATTTATTGTGATTGAGTGATTACACTGATTACCTTAACTCACACACTGATATATATTTTTTTTAGGAAAACGTTTATTTTTAATTCTACAATGTTTGTATATTTATGTGAGCACCATGTATCTATCACATAATTAATTTATCCCTCATTGCTTCATTATTAATTCGTTTTACCTATTGTGATAGAGTAATTTTATTATTGGTGCATCGTCTTCAAATATAATTATATAATTGATGTACCTATACAAAATATTGTAAAACATTTTAAAAGAGTAACGGGGGAGTTTCTTGTTCATTGTTCTCCATACGAACCTACCTTTTGGAAGGGGCGACTAGAATCAATTCTATTTTCTTTGTAAATTTTGACGGTCAAAAGTGCCATTTTTGTGCCTATTTGAAATAAATAATTTGACTTTGACTCAAGTCAGAACTATCTACAAACTGAACTCGTATGTGATAAGAGCTTGTCGTACTTTTGATGGTGTTGCAGGATGACGGACGTAAATAAAGGTTTGAATAATTGTTTTTTCGATGTATACTTATTAAAAAAATATATCTTTGTTATTGTATTTTTCTAGCGTGCGATATTTAATATAGGTATTTCTTACGTCACTATTTGCGCATTAAATCTCAATAAAAAAATGTGATATTCAGTTTCATAGTTCTGCAATTCACCCTGGCGACGCCGGGTACGTAAAGCTAGTTTTAAATATATTATCAGTTCATTTATCCATTTATTAGGATCACAACTGAATACGTGCTGTCCGATTTTCAACTTTCGGTGCTGAATCGAGTGTTGAAATTCTAATAGAGCACTTTTATCAGCTACTTTGATAAGTTTATTGTACTGTGGTCTGTGTTGATATTGTGAGGGATTATTGAAGTTTGGGATTTCAGATTATCTTTGTTTAGTGAGGGATTATTTAAGGTATTGGCAATAACATTGATGAACTGTGGACGTCATCACAATTTTTAGGGTTCCGTACCAAAATGGTAAAAAGGAACCCTTATGGTGAGACTAAGTCTGTCTGTCTGTCACACCTGGATATCTGAAGAACTACTAATGCTATCAACTTGAAATTTTGAATAGTTTTAGATGACGTTTGCCCAACTATTTTGCAATCAAGAAAGAAATTAAAATAATATATCTTCCTTGCAAAAGGGACTGAAAGGGGGGTCTTAAAAATTTTAAGTGGGGCTACTAGGGCATTCTCAAACATTTTTTAAGCAGTATAGTTTTCGACTTTTAATGAAAAATGTAAAAAAAATACCGTTCCCCCCCTTATCTCCGAAGTTTGCATAGATAAAAATCTGAAATTATTCTATGTGATAGAGTTTATGTAAAGTTTACAGGAAAAATAAAACGATGTCTCTAAACAGCACACTTTTTCAGAAATCATCAACATCATATATACGTACGGAACCCTTGGTGCGAGAGTCCGACTCGCTCTTGACCGGTTTTTTATTATTATTATTGGTTCTTTATGTTTCTTCTCGTTTAAGAGAGGTTCGAAACCTTACACACGGGTCGGGCCCAAGTATGTAAGGCAAAATTTGGATAGAGAAGGTGGATAACAGTGTTGAAGAAGTCAGGAAGTTTCGGGTGATGCGACAAGTGTTAAGGATGGTGGCTTTTTGGAGCATTTAAAGTGTGTGAGTAGGCATCTGTAGGGTGTTAAGGCTTTGTGAGAAAGATTTTGGTATTACACCAGTATTATTATTTAGTTAATTTGAACACAAATGAGTCATATTGTTGTTAGCAACACTCATAAAACTATGTTAGTAACATTTCTCATTAAAACAAATAAAACAAAACTAAAACTAAAATAAAAACAAAATAAAACGAATTCAAGTACTTACAGTGGTACCCAATTGATAAGGCGCGTCGTGAATCTTCGTTCGCATAGAAAAGAAAGTTTGGCCCCGAAGATTAACGAAAAAATGCTTAAAACTTACAATCAACCTTAGGTCACTATTATAAGGTTCATAATACACTGGAGCTGCTAGCGTGCACTCGATCAGAAGTATGGCGGCTGACAAACATGCCACGCGGCGCGCGCTAACATGGCGGCAGCTGCCGACCAATAGCGGTAAAGGAAAAAGAACCGCGGTGCGTGGAGCGTGCCGATTGGTCAATAGCATTTCCCGCACTTCTAAAATTCACCTTCTGCGCAGGTACATCGGTAAGCCATATCACTTGGGTACTACTGTACTTGCCTATAACTATGTCCGTTTCTCACTGCACCAGACCTGCAGCTGTGCATTAACAATCATCTATAAAATGCTGTTGGTGCTCCCCCAAATCCTTCGCATCACAGAGATGCTGTTCTTTTTCGCCTAAATATGCCCGATGCGCTACAGAACCGCGGGAGCCCCAACTATGCTTGGCAAAAGGGATTGAAAATTTCGTGGATAATAATAAATAGAAAATTCAGGCTACAGTGGCCCATAGACATATATATTACCCAGTTACTGGGTTGTGGAGGTCAAATAAGCAGTCGCTCCATGTAAAATACTGGTATGTCAGCTGCATCTGGTTAGACTGGAAGCTGACCACAACATTGTTGGGAAAAGGCTGGGCAGATTGATTCTCTAAATGCAACTCATTCATTTCATTCTAAAAGAAACATCAAACCGACATTCATTTCAGCCGAAAGACGTTCACTGCTGGATATACACCTCAACCAAGCATCGCCACTTCGACCTTGTGCTTCTTGCATCCAACAAATTCCTGCGGTCCCCACAAGGCCATTGGTCTACCTTGAAACCTTCCAACCAACACCCAAACAAAACTACCAACATTACTATTCACTTATCCATTTTATATTCTTCAGACTTTCCAACAAGTGTACATAATAACGTGCCTTCTACATCATTAAGCATATTTGTTATTGCCACCGTCAACATAATAAATAAATTTCGTTCAAGACGAAACTACGTACCTACAAAATTCCCAGCTCTTCGGGGCAATTCGGGGCTAATCGGCTATTTTCGGCAGTCATCAATAAAACATTATGATGGGACGCCTACACTGAGATTGTAGGTAGTGATTTAAGATAACCTACTGTTTTTCTTGAAAATTACTTGTGACCGCCTTGTGTAGTGTATTTTCTTTAAAGATTTTTGGAACGAAGTTCCTTATCTCACGCTCGAAGTCTCGAAGACATGCGATATCTACCATCCTGCTCACAGAGAGGAGGCCTGTGTCCCAGCAGTGGGGACATTATAGGCTGATTATGTATACTCTGCACGCTTGGCGATTGAGAGTAAAACCGAAATAAGTGTACAATTTTGACCGTCACGACACTTTTGTTAAATATTATAAAGGCGAAAGTTTGTGAGTGTGTGTGTTTGTTACTAGCTGGACCAATTTTGATAAAATTTTGTATGAAGGTAGCTGACACCCTGGATTACAATATAGGTTTATTTTTATCCCGGTATTCCCACGGGATCGAGACTCACGCGAGTGAAACCTCGGGGCGCAGCTAGTCATACTAATGTTATACATGAAGGCGAATGTTTGTGAGTGTGTGTGTTTGTTACTTCTTCACGTTCAAACGGCTGGACCAATTTTGATAAAATTTTGTATGAAGGCAGCTGACACCCTGGATTAAAATATAGGTAATTTTATACCCCGATATTCCCACGGGATCGAGACTTACGCGAGTGAAACCGCGGGGTGCAGCTAGTGTACCTAATAAAAGTGTCGTGATGGTGCAAAGCGAAATGAACTTCATTCCAACTTCTCGACTGATGTTTTTTTAAATTTGTGTTTTCATGAAAGTAAAACAGTTATTAGCAAATTATTAGAAACATGCCATAGGCCCCGATGGAATTTCCCATCGTTAAAACTAAGAAACTGACCGGCATTAAGTCCGCCTCTGTACATTTCTGTGCTTAAAGTATTAAATAAATAAATAATAAACAACTTGTACAACCTACATAACAAAAGCTACGGCGTAGGCCAATGCTACGCCGTAGCTGTCGTAGCATTTGCCTACGCCTAGCCCTTAGCGTTGTTATATACGAGATTTATAATAAGAGCTTATAAGTTTGACGGCCGTCTGAGAGCATACTAGTTCTACTACCAAAAATGCTGGCTAGTATATTAACCCTTGCAGACACGACTGCACGAGTAATAAAAACCCAAAAAAAGTACTAATAAAAACAAATTGCGTAGTCGCTACGTCGTAGGCGACGTCAAAGTTACGATTGCGACGTGGTCGTAGCAAATCACTGATTGCTTCTTCAAATGCTAAGTGAAAAACGACTACGTTTTTAAGGGGAGACCCACACAGACGCGACATGATTTAGTGATATCTATCCTTAGTCCTCCGTGTCAGCTCCGTGTAGGGCCGGATGCTCCGACGTAAAGAATAGCACCATCTCATTTCTTCCCGTGGGTGTCGTAAAAGGCGACTAAGGGACTTACTAGAGAATGGGCAGCACGTTCTCTATGCATATTAACACCATACTGCGATCGCCAACCCGTCTGCCAAGCGTGGCGATTATGGTAACCCCCCGCCCCCCCCATGGTGGAGGCCTATGTTCAGCTCCGTCCACTGCTGGACATAGGCCGTCTTTCGGCTGACATTAAGAAATGAAATGAATAATACTTAGTACATTTTCTATGAAATCGAGCGTGAACGCTGCGCAGTGACTTAAGAAAAAAACGTGGTGCCTCTGAATCAGAATCGCTAAACAAATGACTTAGTTTCAGAGCCAATTATTTTTTGACATGAAGTACGACTTTGCGCCAAGTGAATCGACCCTTAGGAAAGCTCTAAAGTAGTCAAGTGCCGAACTGTATGAAATATGTTTTATAATTGGATAGATAATATTGCAGGGCAATGAAAGAAAGAAAAAACATTTATTGGGACTCGCACAGATCACAAATTAAATAAAACACACTCATAGAAACAAAACCAAAAATAAAACAAAGTAAACAAAAAGAAAATAAAAAAAGTCCTGTACGAGGCCAAAAGGCCCGTATCTCAGCATGATGCTGCGGCACTTAATAATAAGTGTCGCAGCGCTGGTATTCTGCTAGGGCCCGCTGTGATGTCACGGATGGATTAGGAAATTAATGAAATAAAATAGATGAGTCAAATAACATAATATGATAATTATAAATAAAATTATTGTAATAGAAAACGTACAGCGCGTGTGAGAACCTGACGTAACATCAGTTACTTGTCAGACGGTCAGTGCCTTTTGTGTCTGTGGTATTCTGTGCTCTGGTGAGCCTACTTATTAATATTCTGTGGCTGTGACAATTAAAGAGACGCCATGGAGAGGGCTATGCTTTTGGAGTTTCCCTACGTGATCGAATCAGAAATGAAGAGATCCGCAGGCGAACCAAGGTAACCGATATAGCCCAAAGAATTGCCAAGCTTAAGTGGCAGTGGGCATGGCACATTGCTCGCAGAATTGATGGCCGATGGGGCCGAAAGGTTCTAGAGTAGCGACCGCGTACTGAAAGACGTAGTATTGGAAGGGCTCCTACAAGGTGGACCGATGATCTTGTGAAGGCCGCAGGTATCTGCTGGATGCGGGAAGCACAGAACCAGTCGAAGTGACGGTGCTTGAGGGAGGCCTATGTCCAGCAGTGGACGTCTTTCGGCTGAAATAATAATGATGATGATGAGATAATATTAATGATCATGTTAAATATTAATTATTTCTTCCCGTGGGTGTCGTAAAAGGCGACTAAGGGACTTACTAGACTAGACAACGAGCAGCAGCATTCTATATGAAATTGGAAAGTTTTGTTGACTATAGGTATCTTCCATCTTTCCAATGAACACGTACTGAACTTAGTTATAATTAAATTAACGAACTTATACGTGGTTCAAATGTGAAGGGAACTTCAAATATTAGGTTCCCACATTTCTTGGAAGTTTTGTTAACATGTTTTAATGTAATGGAATACCAAAAGGATGGTTTAACAGTATGTTGTCGTTAATACGTAAACTGTCAAAGTAACCCACTGGTTAACCTCTAAGGCCCTTGTAAATAAAACAAAATTAAATTAATTTGAAACAAAGAGAGTGAAACTAATCGCCCAAAAACTAAAGAGAGTGAAGATAACCCTATTTTAACCAGGGACCGTACTTACAACCCCGGTTAAGGGTTAAGCCTTTCGAAGGGGTAACCCATTCAATGGGTTACCTTTATCATGATGTAACCCATTGAAAGGGTTTTATACTTGAAACCCAGTGAAAGGGTTACATGATACCTACTTGAAACCCAGAAACATGAAAAAATCATAATATTATGTTATTTCGATATCCGCCCAGCACGCGTAGCATGACCAATTCTATCTCTATTCTACACAGAGGCCATTTTGGTTGCCATTTTAGAAAAACCCTATCGAAAACCCTTTCAATGGAAAGGCTGGTTACCCATTGAAAGGGTTTTCGATAGGGTTTTTCTAAGCGGTTAAACAAAAACCCATACGATATGGGTGACCCTTTTGAACGGCTTAAATTAAAATTTGGTAACCCATTGAAAGGGTTTTCGATAAAAACCCACACGGTGTGGGTCACCCTTCTGAATGGCTTAATTTAAGCCATTCAAAATGACCCACACCGTATGGGTTTTTGATTAACTGCTTAGAAAAACCCTATTAAAAACCCTTTCCATTGAAAGGGTTTTCAATAGGGTTTTTCTAAGCAGTTAATCGAAAAACCCTATCGAAAACCCTTTCAATGGGTAACCAAAGTGGTCCCTGATTTGAACAGTCCCAAATGTTTAAATGGTGTTTTAAAGGATTAGGTTTTAAAGAAGATGTAGCGACAATCATTGAAAAGAGTATACTCGTACTTAGATGGTTTGGTCTTGTTGAGAGGATGAATGAAAGGTGACTTGCAAAGCGGTGGTGAGTGGAAACGCCGGGAGGGGACGCCCTAGGAGGACATAATAGTGACCTAATTGGTGATGTTCTTCAGAAAGGTCAGGTGCGTAGTACTCGCAACCGGCGTGCGTGTATGACCAGATGTATGAACGTAGGCGAAGCAAAAGGAGTATGTAAGGAGCGTAGCAGGTGGCGTTCTATAGTTTCTGCCTACCCCCATGAGAAGAAGGCGTGAGTTTATGTATGTGTATGTGTGTAAAATTCATTTAATTCAAGAAACACCCATATTTTATACAATTAACTAAAATTTAGTTAGGAAATTATAGTTATAAACAGAATAGATCAGAATAAAATGACAATGCAAATAAATTAATGAGTAGGTACAGTCAGCATCAAAAGTCGATGACCACATTCAAATTTTCAAAATCACTGTACATTATATATTATTATTTATATTATTGATTTTGAAAATCTAAATGTAGTCAACAACTTTTGATGCTGACCGTACATATTAAAAAGTCACAGATTACAAATAAAATAAAATGTCATAGCAATTAAAATAAACGAAGATTAAAATATACAAATTGTCAGGGTCACAGAATAAAAAAATAAATTAAATATTTATGTAATGGTTAAATTACAAATCGTTTTGAAAACGTTTCTTAAGTTTTTTTTTAAATATTATAGCCTCTAACCAGCGGACGATCAAGACGCTTCCAACAATACCTCATTTGTCAAATTTTGACAAGCAGTTTAGAAGTAATGACCACTTTATAGAGAGCCATTTTTACCCGACTACGGCGAAGCCAAAAGGAGGGTCATTACTTCTAAACTGCTTGTCAAAATTTGACAAATGAGGTATTGTTGGAAGCGTCTTGATCGTCCGCTGGTTCGAGGCTATGTGAAGTCACATTAAATTAAATATGGTGCCCTCTAGTGGACATAAAGTCAAAGCCTGTAAACATTTGTAAAAATCGAAGGAATGAAAAAAAAAAGAAAGAACAATTGTTTATTCTGCACAAACAAAAGACACATTACAACAAATATAAACATAATTAAAATACACACATACAAAGTAGCCAAAACCCTCGTAATGCGTATTTTTTTATGTAACCTTCAAGTTTTTAAGATTTGAACAACTTTTGAGGGTCAAAACAATAAGCTGGATACACCATGGTGTCTAGACTAAGAGAATTTATTGTATGCCTTATGGTACACAAATAGAAAAGGCGAGATAAAAGAGAAAATAAACGTGTAAACAGATTTACTTTCACAAAGAGGCGCCGAATACTCACACAAAAGAATCTAGGGGCACGGTAGTGCGCCCTGGCAAGACGAGCCAAAAAAAACCGGGCACTCCTCCCCATACCTTTTCTCGAAGCGTTTCGTCGTACTTTCAACCCTCATAGCGTCGCCGTCGGCCTGGACAATGGTATAGAGCTCAAATTCTCGGGATAATATTTAGTTAGCAGACTTATAAAATAAATAGATTATGATATCATTTTTTACCAAAATCATATCATGTAAAGTAGGTTGCCAAGACTCGCATAACGCTTTCACTGTTAAAAAGTTATCAGATCTAATGTAGACAAGCCCCTTCATGCCTCGGAAAGAACGTTACGCCGCTAGTCCCGGCTGTCCTACCATGTTCTGAGTACGTCTTTTATTGACTTGAATGTGCCCTGGCGGCTGAGAGTGTGTCATGCCCACTCAAATGTCTCGCTTATGGTGGCGTGTGTGTTGGATCATTAAGTTCCCTTCAAAATGGTTGAGCTAAATGGTGCTGATCCATGCGTCATGTTCGTGAACGGGCGCCGTCCTTATGGACTGGTCATTTCTTAGCTGCCACGGCTTATTTTAACTTATGTATTTTAATTGTTTTTTATTCTTTTTTACGGATGCTTTTAAGGTGCACGTCTTTCTACATTGTTCTCACATGCATAATTTCAACATAAATGATGTAACCAATACTATGTAAGAATATTTTGATTTAAAAGAGTGTCCGTGGAGTTTCTTGCCCGCTTTCTCTATAGGAACTTACTACGCTTTGGAATGGGCAACTAGCTTCATATCTCTGACTGACCGACCCCTTGACAATTTGCTTGACAAAAGTGCCTGTAATAGGTTTCTTTGAAATAAATGCTTTCCGCCTTATTACAAAACAATATTTATATTTCGACATGGCTTAAACCATGGAGCTAGTTTTTGTCATAAGAACGTAACAGTGATTGAAATACCGTTCTTTATACAAAACAGAAAACTTAGTTCGGTACTAAATTGTCAGTTTTGTGTTTAGGAACTTTACCATAGTTGGAATAAAGTTCGAAATTCAATAATGGCTCCATGTTTTAAACCTGGGTCTGAAGATAAACCTTGTTTTGTAATAAGGGGGTGTGAGTTTGAGTTTGTCATTTGTAGATCTTTGACAGTCGTGACGGATATTCAGACGCCAGAAACTCTGACAACCAGTCTTACAAAAGGGCATAAAAAAAGTTTTTGTGAAAACGGCGAATTTTCCTGCTGACTGTACATTTTTTTGAAAATCTGTGAATGGGGATCAAAATTCCATAAAAAATATGGATAGTCTCTTAAGACCATACTTCCCCTTACTGCCCCGCTGAAAGTTTCCACCCTGTGTATTCACTTTAAAAATAAATAATTAAATTAAAATAAAACAAATATTTAAGGGGAGCTCCCATACAACAGACGTTATTTTTTTTGCCATTTTTATGGATAATGGTACGGAACCCTTCGTGCGCGAGTCCGACTTGCACTTGGCCGGTTTTTTTTTTCCTTCGCCCTAGTCAGCCTTAGTCAGCTGTAGTCAGGAAACAGCAGAACATTCGGCCGATACTTCGGATTTATCTTCAGAGTAGACCCCTGCTATCGTTGATCCACCTTCCGCTCTTCATATACCTATTGACTAGTTATTAAATCATTAATCTTCTTCTTTCACAGTGGTAGAACACTCCCGTCCCCGCGTCTGCTCGCTACCAGAGAAGCCGTACAACCCTCGTGTGTCAGACGACCTGTATCGTCTGCGGACGTTCAGCATCACCACCAAGGGCGGCGTGGTCAACTGCGGCGACTCCATTTGCAATCGCCGGAGTCGCTCCAATACTTCGGTTAATTCTACTAATAGCAGGTAAGACGAATATTGTACGATGAATTTTAGTGTGGAGATAAGTTCGGAAATTTGGATACGGACATAACAAAAATTCTATGAAGAAAATTAAATAATAAAAACTCAAGCAAAGCGCACATTACACCCGCATCGGGCCTATATAGGAGCTATTAACATAATAAAAATAAATTATTGACTTATGTTGGAACCTTCAGTCTGGTTGGCGAGGGATGTAAATGAAATACCGGAGTCCAATTAATACAACGTATATTACTAAGTCAGGAGTTACGTTACAGTGGCGTTTCTTATAAGACATTGATAGTACACAAGTTAACTCTAGGGCGCGGCGGAGACGACTGCCCGCTCGGCCGTGTGCATGCGCGGAGCCCATTGCAATATGCCTCGTTTGCATTATTGCTACTGTAGTTCCTACAACTTAATTATGGTTTTATAATTTATGTCTTTTATTTATTGATTATTGTTTTGTTTAATTTGCTTTTAATTGATTGAAATAATATGGTTTTATAATTTATGTTGGAATGGTATTTTACAATTTCTATAATATTTTCTCATTTAAATTGAGTTGCATGTTTTGGTTTGTTTGTTTGAACTTTTATTTTTTATTTTTATATTTGTACATCTAATACTTATGTTTCATGCTGTGTTATATTCGAACGCAATGTGAATTGTTACTGAATTGAATAAATTGAAATTGAATTGAAATATTGCGAGCTATAGAGAAAAGCTGAAACACTACAAATAGTACATTACTGCAGCGGCCAGCAAAAGCGGCATTGACTCACGTGTGTACTCGTACATTTACACGTTCGTCCATCAATACCTAGGTGTGGCCAAGGCTTGATTAGTGCTTTTCTCAAATAATGCGCCGAAATTCAAACTAAGTAAATTATTTATAAATTCCAGATGCAATGACGAACAACGATAAGTTTTCACGCGCCAATGTGTTCATTTGTTTTTTTTTTTCAATAAACAGCTTTCTATTTGCAAGCCAGTTTTAAATTTAAATAAAATCTTTGATAAGTTACCTCCTTGGTTTCCATGTTTCGGAGTAAAATATCGTTCCATTTTGAAATTACACGATAGATTAAGAGTTTACGATGTAATTTATTTGGCCGCTAAACCACGAAATATATGGATTTTCATACAACTTTAGGTGGCCGCTGCTCGCATGTTTTTGGCCAATACAGCAATTTTAATTTATCTCGATGAAGGTTGTCAAAATAATGCTCGAATTTCCAAGCATGTTTGAGAAAAATTATTTTTATGCATGGGCAAGATACAGCGTGTATTAGAAATTTTGGAATGGATAACTAGCTTCAACTTTCTGACTAAGTGACCGACTCTTTGACAACTGAAGTGCCTGTAATTGGTTTAATTGAAATAAATGCTTTGTGTTTGACTTTGATCATCCGAACCGAATGACATAATATACAGTATAAGATTACAGTCTATAATCGTGCGGTCGCGTGCTCAAAACTATCATGGCTTACTTCCGGTGATGAAAAACTTTCTTAGTAATGACACTAATTTAACGGATTACACCGCGTTTTAAGTAAACCTATTTCTTTTGTAATGAGAACTTAGGATTCCGAGGGGATTTTATCACATAAAATAAGTAGATACCTACTAATAGAGAAATCACAGAGTGGTACCAAAAAGGCCCAGAATGGTACCCAAGGAATGGAAAAAGACGTAGAGGAAGACAGGTGAAAAGGTGGGAGGATGATCTGCCAAAAGGTTGGCAAAGAACAGCTCTGGAGAGGAATAAGTGGAAGGAGATTAAGGAGGCCTATGTCGCAAGACAGCCTGACCTGGTAGTTGATTAGTTTATAAGAACTTGTTTATGTACAAAGGGTCAGAGGAAATAAAGGCTATTTTTTATGTTTTTATTATACATATAATACGTAATTTATGTATAATCATAGAAACAGGGAAGACAGAGAGATAGTCCTGTGTTTATACAACATTATTTTTAGTATATGCGAAACCTTAATATAGTTTGTTCAGAATAAGGAACTGAATCGATTTCAATAATTTTTCCACCATGTTGTTTTTTCCCAAAATATTTAAGTATGATGGAACATGTTATCACCATTTAATTACTCACAACACAATCGCCGTACGATTAAGTACCTACTGCCTAATTATTATCAATGAGCGCAAGACGACCCTGGAGGCGCGGAGGCACCGCCGTTAGCATGTTTTTGTACGGACACGTAACGACCTTATAACTTTGTGACTTTTCATGATACAGTTTTGAAATTTTGTACATAGATTTTTACATAAAAATACTAAACACGTGTTTCGGGTTTCGCATATACTAAAAATAATGTTGTATAAATACGCTGGCCAGAAAATGGTTCATATAAAAATTTAAACTTTTATGAAATGCTTATGCAGGAGTGTAAGAAACGTTGGCATTAAATCTGTATTCATTGCATAACATCACGCCTGTAATCCCTGAAAGGTTATTATAATATTCTAGGACACTCCTATGAGCGTCGTAGAATAATGTTCTGTTCTGAACCCATGATTGCCACGGCCTAACAACAAGAAGAGTACCCGAATAGATTGTCAAATTCTAAATTAACGCGAGCGAAGCCGCGGGCAAAAGCTAGTATACAATATTATTACAACTAACTATTCACAATGAAAATACAATTGACCTGTGCGCACCGAAAAACGATCCTATAAAAAACAACGCAACGGCAACGCATTAGGTAGTCACTAATAAATTGTCCACTAAGAAAGATAGTGCACAACATCACGCCATGATGAGGCAAACCAAAGACAATGCAGTAGTCCCCACAAAGAACAGACGGACGGTGTCTAATCAGATTAAAAGAGATTTGTTACTGATTACCGTATAGCGTGACCGGGGTAGGGTTGACACTGGTCACCCAACTGAACCAGAAAACACTATAAAGTGGAAAAAAAACCGACTACCATAAAAAAAAACTACACATAAAGTCCATTTCACGAAAGAAGTCCCGCAGACGTGGCGCTGCAGGCATGGGTTATTTTAGGAATGTTGCTAACTTAGCGTATAATAATAATTAGTTCCACTTATTTCCGCGGGACTTCTTTCGTGAAATGGACTTTACATGCAGGCTTCTTTCCATGCGGGTAGGTAGAATATGGGGTGGGGCGGGTGGGTAGGTGGAGTATGTAAGGAGCGTCCTATAGAGGACGCTCCTTACATACTCCTTTTGCTTCGTTTACGTTCATACATTATTATTCATCTGGTCATACACGCACGCCGGTTGCGAGTACTAGGTACGCACTTGACCTTTCTGAAGAATATAGAAAGAAAGAAAAAATAATAATTTTATTCGTCACAGAAACACGTGCTTAGGAAAACATAAACTCGAACAAGTAAAAATTAAAAAAAAAACCTATCTACATTATAATCACGAGCACAAAAATAACAAATAGTCGGCAACTGCACGTCATGACTGTGACAAAAAGGCTTGCACTCAGCATGATGCTGTGCTATGGGGGACCCACAACACAGCGCTGATTTTCAGTGGTGTCCCTAAAAATACGTACGGAACTCAAGTCAGGTTTAATGAGTTGAACAACAAAATAAAACTCACCAATTAGGTCACATATGTCCTTCTAGGGCGTCCCAGCGTTTCCACTCTTAGCAACGTTAAATAAAATACGTAAAGGTAAACGTTGTGTCAAATATAACACAACATTTTTAATCACGTCAGCAAAAAATATGTCTTTCTTTAAAGAACGTGTTATACCAATTCCTTCAAGCTACGTCATCGCGCCGTACCATATTAAATTTTCGGGCTGCTAGCGCCACTCCTCGTTAGTAGTTTTCATACACTTAGTTTTTTTTTGTATGTGAAAACAGTTCGCCACGCAACAAAAATTTGAATACCCAAATGCTCAGCTGAAAGTGTTAAAGTTGAAATAAATAAATAAACTTTTTTTTTTCTAATTAGTCAACATAGCCATGGAAATATTGTTGCAAAAGGCTGGTCAAATTAGCCGTAGAACCGATGACCGTTGTGGTAGATTTGTTCTTGAATGGAGACTAGGAATCAGCAAACATGGAGTAGGACGAGCTCTTAAGGGGACGATAACCGACTTTTAATGATTTTATACTGAAGATCACGTCTAAACGAGTAGTGTTAATGATTTGAAAAAAAATATATGACAAATTAGAGCATTTTCCCAATAACTTATTATGTGAATATTTTAGATTATGTTTATAATACATAGGGGAATTAATTTGCAAAGTTATGTCTAACGCGGATAAAAAATTGAGAATGGCTCAAAATCTTCCAAGCGTATTTTTCTGAAACCTTCACCAATTTAAAGATAATTTCATTATTGATGTTTTAGTATACGCGTTTTATTACAATAACATTTGTTTTGTGTATATTAAATTAATAAAGCGTCAAATTGGGGACAGCGCTCCTTGATGAGCGAGTCCTATTACTGGCTGAACGTACGACGCGTTGCGTGAGCTCAGTACAGACCACGCAAGCTAACCACTCAAGGTCACTGGCATATATCTGCGTCTTAAGGTCAGGTGAAGAGATGGTTTTAGATGAGTGGCTGGTAACAGCTACTTGCCATGGGCTAAAACAGAATAGCACTATAGGAAGTGGTGAAGGGCGGGCGTTTTGGGGGACTGTTTTTTGTAATTTTCAAATTCGAAAAGTGCTGATTCTCACCCTGGTTTGAATAAATGACTTTTGATTATGATTGATTTTGAATAGAAATTTTACTTGGGAGGTCATAATTAGAGAGTGTCCATAAATCGCGATAAATAGCGTGCAATTGGAGAGGTGCGCGCAGCTGTCCAGTGGACTTCTCTATATCAGATGGTAACGAATACAATAATATATTATACAGTTGTAGATTTTATTTGATCAAAAGCATAACTTTTCTAAACCTCCCACCCCTGTTCACGACCTACTTACTCGTTCGCACCCCTCACTGATTAACGCGCGGTCACTGAGCAGACCGTCTTATACTATGACGACTAATAATAGACTACATTAATGTACAACTATTACTTAGCTTACTAATAGACTTGCTTAATAGGTAACATCTGTAAGTCATAGATTAACAATGAGGGTTGACTGCACAATGATAAACCAAACTTAGAGATTAACGTAATTGAAGCTCGATTTAGTTATGTGCCCGCAGACTACTGGGTACCACGGGAGGATTGTTGGTTGCGCTGATCTGATTAGAAATATAGTATTGTCATTTCATTTCTTTTTTTGTGTTGGCAAATTAATTAATTGATAAAGTTGCTTTGTGACTGCCTATCTTCTATTAATGCACATTGCTTATTGTTGACGTGTGAACAACACGGGTAGACATAAGAAGAAGTGGCGCCAACCCGCACAATCTCGTGGAAACATTTTGAAAAAGGAATTATGGCGATCGTCTGTGTTCGAAAAGCGACGCTTGACTTCTTGGCGGGAAAGTGAAGCGTCATGTTCAGCAGTTAGTTTAATTTTCCAAAATTTGTGTTTAGCCGAATATTAATGTGTAATAATGGTTGATTATTAACCATTAAGTGTTTGTGAACGTGCATTAGTGTAGGCAAATGAAACAAAACAGTGCAACTTCGCTTCAAGTTCTCTCAAGAAGTCCGCGTGAGGTCTCAGTAAAGTGCCACATCTTTACTGAAACTCAAGGGGAGTGGGCGGGGATATCATCATCATGCATTTATAATTCATTTCATCAATATTATATAAGAACTAAAACGTGACATTGGCTAAATGCACCAACCGTGCGAAGCCAGAAGGAAAAAAAAAAAAAAAGCGACGCTTGGGCGCTCTCCCTCGCGAATTGCGCGCTTGTAATTGAAGAAACAAGTGAAAATTCATGAAGATTTTATATCTATCGTCGCTCCAGACCTCCATCGCATTGGGTAGGTCGCCGTTCGATAAGGACCAGGCCCGGGTAGACGGCGCGTTGTGTTCCACGCGCGCCTCAAAGAGATGTCAGCCCGAACTGACGGGGTCCGTTAGGGCCAATGCCTGCCGGGGTTGAGAGTTTGTCCGAAAGGGCTATCGTGGCCCTGGCACACAGGCAACTGAAGGAACACGGGTGGGTTTTACGCACGCCCACCCGCTCCGCCATGAGCGGGAGAAGTTATTTGATAATTTCCAACCCAACAAAAAAAAAAAAAGGTCTCCGTCGCATCAAGTAAGGTATTGTGCACCCCTTTCCTCTGTACAAACTGTCGTTTTTCATCACCCAATTACTCCAAAAAGTAATTGTAGGTACTCCATCCATTGTTTTACAATACTAACTATGAAAATCTATCGTAAGATATCTCTTATTCTGTGTAAACAATTGTTTTGTCTGCCAGTAGATATGAAAACATGCAGATCTGTCTTCAGGCGCCATCTCCACGGGCGAGAAAATGCCATCAAATTTAATATAAACTCAAACCATCCTATTACAAAACAAGGTTTATCTTCAGACAGGTTTAAACAATGGAACCATTATTGAATTTCGAACTTTATTCCGTCTATGGTAAAGTTGCTAATACAAAACTGACAACTTAGTACCGAACTAAGTTTTCAGTTTTGTATAAAGAACGGTATTTCAATCACAGCAACGTTCTTATTACAAAAACTGGCTCCATGGTTTAAGCCATGTCAAAATATAAATTGTTTTGTAATAAGACGGTATGAATCAATCTCCACACTGCGATATTATCGCGGCGATAATTTGAAGCCGCGGTTCTCTCATCTGTGGAGAGGGCGCCGGTCTCTTCAGATGATCGATGGATTTATCTCCGAAACGTAGCATATCGCTTTCTTTTGTTTGTTTTATTCCGGTACAAGGAAACAAATCCTTTGAACATACAAGGGAACGCTCAATCACTGCAGTTTTATTATAGCGCGTATTTATACATAACCTCGCCTCTGCACCATGGAACTAGGCAGAAATGATAGTCACGTGCTATGATACGCCTGGCACTGCTTGTGTTCTTACAGTTCAGTAGTTTCAACCACTAAAATAGAAAATTGCGGTTCACACCAATGATGATTACCTTTAGATGCGTTACCTGCGCTCAATAATGGCAAAGTAAATACCAGGCAATTGCCTGACATTTACAATAATAATAATGATTATTACGTACGCGCCTATGAACATGCAGCAGCTAGTGACGTAACTAAATATTATATGTATGTATGTTCATCTCTTTGTAGCAACAGATATCGGTATAGGACTTTCCTTTTCTTCACGCGCTGTATGATTGTATGCAAGTATGCAGCTACAATCATGGCTTACGCTGTGTTTGAGTGCACTAATGTTCGTGTATGACGCGTCTATTTATAATACGTCATTGGTTCACACTACTTTTTATTCTATAGTAGATAATATTTTTAGGGTTACGTATTTCGGAATGAAAAAACGGAACCCTTATAGGATCACTCGTGTGTTAGTCTGTCTGTCACAGCCTCAGATAAGAAAATGTCTTTTTCTGAACTGAGGTCACAGCCAATTTTCTCCGAATCTAATGGACCGATTAAGTTGAAATTTGGTACACATATCAATTTCTGTGTCCCAAACACGGACGTGTTACGTAAATAAAAGAGTTTTGAATATGGTGGTCACTTTTGGGAGAAAATAAGAAGAAAAAAAAAAGTTTGTACACTGTATCGTGTGACATATTAAATGTAAGGCCTTACTGTGATGGTCTCAAGTATATTTATTGTATAGTTTTAAAATAAATAGTACCTATTACAGTTATTTTAGAAAATGGATGAAAATTTACCATCCACCCTTGAAAAAAATGCAGAAACTGCAGATAACGTAATCTACGTCTACGGAATACCGGATCTTAAAACTGTGATGCCAACATTCGGTCATTGGTGGCCAGAATAATGTTTGTTTAAATTCACGCGCAATTCACAACACTAGCTGTCCCTTTTCTTCTTGTTGTTTTTATCAAGCCATCATTTTTACTTGTAGTCAAATGTAAAATGAATGAGAAGTGGGTATGTGCGCTGCCGCTGCTGCGCGGAACACTTTTTTCGGTTGTTTTGTGAGTGTATAACATATTGTATAATATAATATCATTGTGTTATACGAGTATCTATTCTTGTAGATAAAGTAACATCCTCAACATTTACTATCTAGTTCTACAAATTAATATTGCTACTATTTTCACATAGAACCGTATGTTTCCCCAACTGAATACTACCTAATTATATCGTTCTACAGTGGCTGTGTATAGTGGACATACCGACCCAATTGTGGCCTACCAAATTGGTTCACAACCTTCAAATTCCTTTAAAACAATTCACACCTGGCCATAATTATTCTCAATCTAAACTTGCACAATGAACAAGAAGTTCGAAATTAAAACTGGAGCCATTCATTCAGTAAGAACAGCGTACGTAAGACCGGTCGTTCTTCGTTCGACGATCAGCGGTCATTATTTACTTGAAGTGCGAACAAGAGATGGCGCTATACGTCCTGTTTAGCTCCATCTCTTTTTTGCACTTAAACAATTTATATCTTTGAAACTTCCCTGTAAGGTCCCATGAGCTGTTAGTGGGAGTTAAGCGTAGTCATTACTCGCTTCGCTCTGTGATTATGAAGGAAATAAGTGGTTTTGGCTGTAAGGTAACCGCTTGATCTTATGTGTAGGTGTTTGTTAATTATGTAATTTGTTACTTGTAACTACGTACTCCTCTTTGTAATCAACCCACATCATTTGTTAAAACGGGCAAGTAATAGTACCAAAGTAACTGACATAGAGCAAAGGATTGGTGAGCAAATTTTAACATTATATTATTTATAAATTTAATTTAATATTAATATTTATATAATTTAATATTCATATTTATATAATTTAATATTAATATTTATATAATTTAATATTAATATTTTAATATTCATAAATTATTATTTTAGCAAATAATGAGATCATTAATTGAATGTGAGATGGACACATTGCTTGCCAATGTATGGAGCCGAAACGTCTTTCGGCTGTAATGATGATGAGGAAATTTCGTTAGGTTTACAGAGGTATGAGAAACAAGGTATAAAGTTCACTCATCATCCGTAGAAAAGGGATAATCCTCCGACCAGACGGGTGTTGTCTGGTGGGCTACTGCTAGACTATTGATGTCGGGATTAGACATGGGTAGCTCGTGAGTGAGTGATAGAAAAGAGCTATCTCTTTTCAATTGATATCTGTCTCGCTCACTCACGTGAGTAATCAATCACTCGCTAAATAACTCACTAGCTCAGTTAGCTCACTCAGAATTAGACAATGACTAGTGAGCAAGCCGAACCCGTTTCTTTCGACTCCACGTGCGGCGTGAGTCAAATGAGCTAACAGTCGGCGTCTGAGTTGCTAAGCTATAGAAGAGCTAGTGAGTAACAAATAGTCCAAACTTCCAAATAGCTATTGACTATTGAGCGAGCCGAGCCGTCTCCTTCGACGCGCGTCTGCGTGACTCAAATGAGCTAACAGTCGGCGTTTGAGTCACTGAGCTATAGAATAACTAGAGCTAGTAAGCTAGAAGAGAAAGAGTGAAAGAGCTAATTGCTCTTTTTCTTTTCAGTGAGCTATTTCGCCCATGTCTAGTCGGGATATTGTATACCTAAATGCTAGTCGCGCGTCGATCTTTGCTTGCGCGATGCAGGATCTTGCGTGACGTCAGTGTGATGCGTAGTTTGTATGTGGCATTTTCGATGTCACCACAGGTTTCTCACTCAGCGATGATGACCAGGGTTGAAAAAATCAATACATCATCTTTATCAAATTAAAAAATATGCTAGGGTCACCTTCCATTCGAAATCGATGCAGCTAAATTCCAGTATTTTGCATAGAGCGGCTTCCTATCTGACCTTCACAATCCAGGTACAGGGAAAAGGCGGAAACATACTTACGTGTCGTGTCGTGACGTGGGAGAACCAATCAAACGAATCTATTCAGGACTACGTCAAATCACAACCGAGTTTTGATTGGCTAACACTGCGTCAGAAGGCGTCACGACACGATAATGACACGTAAGTATGTTTCCACCTTAACACGATACCACAATACGTGGACTGGCTGTCAGGCTTTTGGGGTTCTGACTGTCCGTAACGACTGTCAAAGATTAATGACAGCCGGGACCAACGGTTTAACGTGCTTTCCGGGGCACGGAGCGATTTTACAATGGATGGACTTCCATCCACAGACCGATCTTGGCAAGCCTAGTGTATATGTCACCGTAAGATTGTGAGAACTGTTAGTTTTATGGTATTACTAGCTGCGCCCCGCGGTATCACCCGCGTAAGTCTCGAGCCCGTGGGAATATCAAGATAAAAAGTAGCCTATGTCTTAATCCAGGGTGTCAGCTACCTCCATACAAAATTTTATCAAAATTGGTCCAGCCGTTTGAGCGTGAAGAAGGAACAAACATACACACACACACTCACAAACTTTCGCCTTTATAATATTAGTGTGATCATATTATATTATATTATTAGTGTGATGTGATTTCCGTAAGCTAGGTGAAATGGGTTAGGTTAAAAAAAAAAAACTAAGTAAGAACTGTGACCAACCGCGCGTGAGCCGAGCGAGCGTAGCGAGAGGAGCCGTGGCAGCCGGCCGGCGAGCGCTACTTCCAAACCTTCGATAAAACATAAATTTGACGACACGGTTGGCGCAGTTAGTTAAGCGATTGCCTGCTGCGCTGCGTGTAGCGGGTTCGATTCCCGCACGAAACAAATATTTGTATGACCTACAAGTAGTTGTTCCGAGTCTGGCTGTTTGTGTATGTGAATTTAAATGTTTGTAAACGCACCCACAATACAGGAGAAATTCCTAGTGTGGGGCAAAGTTTATAAAAAAAACAAAAAAAATAAAAATTACTTAGTACTTTTAATAAGTGAATAAAAATTGAGTTCTGCTTAAAAAAATGTTCCTCTCGCTAACTGACACCTACAACCTTGCCTCTTTATCCCACGCATTTGATACCCGGTAAATATTCGCTAATTTCGAATATTTTACAAGAAATTCAGATTTATTAGAACATCCACCTGCTTTGCTCATTATTATAATTACGGGAGTAATTATTTTGAAGTGGGCGTTGACTTTAATTTTGAATTTTGTTTGAAAGTCGGGGTGGCTTGGAAAATGTTTCGACGGGTATACTGTATACGTATTCTGATACATTTTAAGTCGAATTGTTTCGTAAAAAAAAACGTTTGTGCTCGAAAAAGTAGCGTACACGTGATTGAAGTGAAACTTCTTAAAAAAATCATAATAAGAGAGTTTTGCTGTGAGCCCTCACAGTAGGTAAATATTTTTTTTTTTGTGAGAGTGTTATGTCTTAGTTCAGGGAGTCTACTCCGAAGCGATACTCCAAAGTAGGTATTGATCGAACGGTTCGGCCGTTTCTTGACATAAAAATTTTCCTCTTTTTTTGACTTTGAGTACTTACCCGACTTCAAGTCACATTTTTGACTTTGACTTATCTCTTTGAAAGTCGTTTTTTTTCCGCCGTAGTCAGGAAACGGCCGAACATTCGGTAGGTAGGTACTTCGGATTTATCTTCGGAGTAGACATGTTTCATGTAACGAAATGTGCCTAAATGTGACGCGTCCTTGAAACACATTTAATTCTCGTCTAATTAGCAAACCGCCGCCTAAAGAAAATTCACTATCGTAATATGGGTCTAGCATGGCTTGCACGAACGCGCAGAATAAACGTTACGTAACTGACTGACATAAGTATGTAACAAAAACCCGTTGTTCCTTTTAGGGACGTATACATTAACCTACAAGCACAACATTGGTTTAATTATAATTTAAAAAAAATAAGAATTGGCTAGTCGAGAAGTCAAAATCAAAGAACTAAAGAGGTAAGAACTCAGTTAAAAATTACAAATATGAATAATTAAATATTTATTTTAATTATTTTTGTTGAATAGTTTTTATAAATGACTTGCTTTATTACTTATGTATATCGAGTCTTAAAACGTAGGTAGAAGGAACAACAGGGTTTTTGTTACATATTGTATAATAGCCGTTTTTAACATAAAAATTTCAAAAGCACGATTGTAAAGCTTCCATTTGTAAGTTACAAACACTAATGGAATAAAAAATGAGGTAAAATAGAGTGGTGCCCCAAGACTCAAGAGTGTATGCTAGAAATGGGTCACAAATAGAAAGGCACTAGTATTTACTATTTGTATCTGTAGCTACCGGTTTAAAGTGTTGCTGCTTGTATGAAACGGAACAAATTCAATAAATTGTGCAACTTTTCGATGTTGGATTTGAACTTTTATTCGAGAACTTTTATTAAACTTTATCACAGGGTGTTGGGAAGCTAAGTGCAAAGCCCTTAAGAGGGTGACAGTGGAGCATGTTTTTAAAAAGGCTTGAACCATTGAAGCTATTTTATTTTTCAAATTTTAACGATTTCATGTGTCTAGTATTTTTTTTCAATAACACAGATGCTTGGAACTTGGTTTATTAGAATAGATGCACATCAGATAAACCACGAAAAAGAAAAAAAAATAACATATCAGCTTTAACTGGGAGACTGTTGGTAATTAACTAAAAACATCAGATAACAAAAAAAAACGTACTTCATCTAAGATTCTAAGACATTGTGTGACTCAAAATGCTCTTAATGGTGCCAATCAACCCCTTAAGGCTCCTTTTTAAGTTATTATAAATTATATGAGCCATAAACAGGCTGGATTTTTGAGATGGGGCAACCTTGAAATTGCGAAAAAAAAATCAGCTGTTCCCTACATTTAAGTTCGCTGAACTCGTCAAAATGTAGGGAACAGCTGATATTTTTTTCGCGATTTCAACTTTGGTCCCATAGTAAAAGTTGTTCATATTGATGAATACAATGACCCCTTAAGAGGTTTAGTATATACAAAAACTAATGTTGTATACAAAATGCTGCTAAAGATAAAACATAAATAGCAGTACCAATAGATTTGTTTATCCGAATCCCAAGAGAAATCCAATATCAAATTAATAAATACTTAGATGCTGTATTGACCAAATAAAGCTCCCACTTAACAAATTCTATAGACCCTTCGTATTAAAATGAAAACTAATCTTGAAGATACTCAAGATTAGTTTTCATTCTTGAAGGTTTTTCTTTAGAAGGGGTTTACTCTCTTTCATTAGCTATAATTAATCTGATCTAAATGGGTTTATTGAATATAAACTGCTAAGAAGAAATGTAATTGGATAATTTTATTAGTTATTTACGGTCTATAAAACCTGCTGTTTATTTATATGTTCTACTAGTTGTTGCCCGCGACTTCGCCTGCGGGTATACTAATATCCAGTATTAAAAATAACTCAAACTCAAAACATTTATTTCAAATAAACCAATTACAGGCACTTCAAATTGTCAAGGGGTCGGTCAGTTAGAGAGATGATGCTAGTTGCCCATTCTAAAGCGTAGTAGGTTCCTATGGAGAGGAACGGACATGAAACTCCACGTACACTCTTTTAAATTAAAATATTATTCAAACTCAAAGCATTTATTTCAAGTTAACCAATTACAGGCACTTTTGAATTGTCAAGGGGTCGTACAGTCAGAGAGATGAAGCTAGTTGCCCATTCGAAAGCGTAGTAGGTTCCTATGGAGAAGAACGGGCAAGAAACTCCACGGACACTCTTTTAAATTAAAATATTATTACAAAGGTTAAATAGTTAAAATATTATTACTCATAGCTTTTCCTCGAATGTCAAAAATCCACGGAAAGTCGGTGATCTGAAAAACAACATGGATACAGGTTTAAAAGTCTTCTTTCATTCATGTTGAAATTACATAAGAAGATAAAAAAAAAAAAAAACAACAAAAAAATTTAATAAGCCGTGGCAGCTAAGAAATGACCAGTCCCTACTGACGGCACCCTCGGGCCAATTGCGTAACACACTATCAGTAGGAATCGGTTTCAATTTGACAGTTCAACAACATTCATTGCGTTATTTATGTTGTTGAGCAGTAAAAATTCTCTAACATTATGAAGCAATGGATTAGCAATATACTTCAAAATCATTCCTATTCCGTTTCAAACTGTGTTACGCAATTAGGATGCCGTTCACGAACATGACGCACGGATCAGCACCATTCACCTCAAACATTTAGAAGGTAACTTAGCCTATATAATGTCTTTCTCCAGGTTCCAGGCTACATATCTGTCATATTTCATAACGATGAGTTTAGTGGTGTGGTGTCATAATACGTATGGGATAGTATGGATAAAGATACAAAGATATTGTATTTTGCAAATATGGGAACAGTACATATAGGGAATATATTTTGTCTTTGGCCTGCCTTGACAAGCCCTGACACTGACATCAAGCAATTGACAACATTGTCAAACTTTTAACTTTTAAGGTTTTGAATACTAGGCTTTTAGCAATTATTATTTATTATTTTTCTTATTTTTATTTCTGGTTATTCATAGTCTAAATATGATTGCAATTTGGCTACTTGTATTAGAGTGTGTTTTTTTTTTTTTTTCGTTAATTTGTATTTTATTTTTGTAATGTGTGTTTTGTTTGTGCAGAATAAACAATTTTTCTTTCTTTTTCTTTTTCTGAATAGGTTCAGCCATATTTTCACATAAATAATAACTGAACGGATCGATTGATCTCCAATGTTAAGCTGGGTTCCCACGGTGCGTGATATCGCGGACGGACGTAGTTCAGCCCGCATTGACGCACTATGGAAAGAGTATCGTCTGTGGTAGCGCAGACACGTCTGTTGCGGTGCGTCCGATCCGCGGCGAGTCGGTAGCTTCAAAGGTGCGGCTCGAGCTCTTTTTACGAGTTTTCTTTAACTTTGCATTTTGAAATGTAAATAATTGGAAGATTATGAGCGAATTTTTCAAAATTAAGCATAATAAGAGATATTTTTAAAAATTTAAGTATTTGGAAAGAAAATAAAATAGCTTCGAATCTCCAGACCCATACAGACCGACACGAACCGTTGGAAGAGCCTTAGTGTGCGATGCGTGGCTGTCCGTGACCGTCGGACGTTATAATATCACGCACCGTGGGAAACCCCCTTTAATTAAGCTGCACTTATCGCAATCATTTTGTTGATTGAGATACCATTAACACGTCTTATACGTCAGTTATGCTTACGGAGTTTCGTTTTATTAAACAATACGTACCTTACTATGATCGTCATCATCATCATCATCATTGGCAACCTTGTTCCACCCACAGTTGAGTATAGACCTCCTCCCTTTTGTCCCATGCTTCAGGGGTCTGTGCGTGTCTCATCCAGGTCTTCTCCGCAATCTTTTGTAGATTGTCCATCCAATTTAACTGGCTATTGGTCTGCCAACTGACCAGTCAGGGTCAGTTGGTTGCAGCCGCTACTGCTGGGCTGGGGTCCTAGGTTCTATTCCCGGGTCGGGCAAAAGTGTTATAGGATTTTTTCATTTGGAATTTCTCAGTAGAGCTGGATTTGTGCGCAGTTAATGGCAATATGTTTAAGTCCCATAAACTGGTGAAATGTGGGTGAACTATAGGTGCACCTCTGCCCAACCCTTTGGGGAAACAAAACGTGATGTTATGTATGTTTATGGTTTGCCAGCGCTCCTTCTGTCGTTCCTGTGATAGTCGTTGGGAAAAGCCGTCTGAAAATATGAACTTATTACATACTTAGGTTACTCATAGTTTTTCCTCGTATGTCAAAAATCCACGGAGTCAGTGATCTGAAAAACAACATGGATACACGTTTAAAAGTCTTCGTTTCTAAATGGAATTCTAAACCGTGCCAGTTAAAAATAAAACCGATTCAGTGTTTCCGCCTTAATGCCTTATTAATTATTTAGGTATGCCTGACTTCAAGCCTTTTTTTAAACACAGTCTGCCTGTTTTATAAGCCTATTTTTAAATGACCCGATGGCTTGCGTTTTAATGTCCTTCAGTGTAGAAGTACATATAAGGACTTGGCAGTTTTGGTCTGAGTTACTCACTGTTCTTAAAATTTTGGAATTCAGTGGACATTATACCTATTAATCTCAAAGCATTTATTTCAATTAAACCAATTACAGGCACTTTTTAACTGTCAAGGAGTCTGTCAGTCTGAAAAATGAAGCTAGTTGCCCATTCCAAAGCGTGGTAGGTTCCTATGGAGAAGAACGGGCATGAAGAACCATGGACACTTTTAAATCAGTATTTATCGTAATATGTGGTTCTAGGAGAAGCATAGCCACTTTTGTCATTTTATGTTTGACTAAGACCTAGGGGTTAACTAAGATCAGAAAGATTGAATTAACGTAGTGTGCTGTAGTCTGCCAAAAACAACAAACAGCCATCACCAAACGTCAGCCAAGTGAGGTGATCATTTCAGTTTCCTTCATTTGGAGAACAATTTTCGATAATTGGCCTCCTTTTCTTAACTGTTGTAACAACTGTTTAAATGCAGGGTTTTAAATTAAATTCAAACAACCTTAGTAAATTATTTTAATTAGTTATTTATAGAAATCACAGCAACTTATTTGAACTAAAATCCGTTATAATTTAGTTCACACGGAAAGCAAATTAACAATCAAAAATTACTACTGATACATAAGTATTGAACAAACATCATTTTATTAGGAAGATTATAAATCAAGGGATTAGGTATACGTATCAGGTTTTAATTATCAGCATAAACAGCGATACAAAATGGAATCAAGTAGTAAGTAGACCTTAGTATCGGCTAACTATGGCTGCTACGGCGAAAAAAAAAGGACAGTCAAAGAAATAAGCCAAAGTCAAAAATATGACTAAGTCGGGTAAGGATTCAAAGTCAAAAAAGGAAACTATGGAAGTTATAAAACGGCCGAACATTCGGCCGATACTTCGGATTAACGCTTCGGAGTTGTCCTTGTGAAAAGACGGCGAGAATGAGATGTGCAAGCTTATTTATGCACCATTTTCCGTCATGGCGTCTTGAAGTGCGTAGAGGGGCTTGACAAGAGTGAGGGCACGCCAGAAGTGTTGCCAGCGTCTTAGCAGGCCAGAATAGATGTAACGCTGAGGTCGGCTGGCAGTTTAACAAGATGCAGGTGAATACCAGTATTTTAATAATAATAATAATAAGATATACAGATATATTATATATAATAATATACAGCCTTGTAGAATCTGAGGTGCCGTACTACAGGTATGTGCCCGACCCAGTTCTCGAGAGTGGAAATATCACATTGTACTGGTCGCCGGATTCATCATCACTGACAGGACTATTGTTGCCAATAAGCCTGATGAAGTGGTGGTGGATCGAGTAGAGCAGCGCACAATGATTATTGACATCACGGTCCCTCATGACGGCAACCTCGTGAAAGCCGAGAAAGATAAACAAATCAAGTATCTTGACTTGGCTCGCGAGGTTGTTGACATGTGGGATGTGGACTCAGCAATCATTGTGCCGATAGTTGTATCAGCCAATGGCTTAATTGCCAAGAGCCTCGAACAACACCTAAGGAGGTTCTCGTTGGGCAGCTGGATTAAGGGCCTGATTCAGAGAGCGGTACTTCTGGACACGGCTCGCATTGTTAGGAGGTTCCTCTCTCTGGAGCCCTAACCACCGGCAGCTTGGACCTTGTTCCTGATTCCGATGGACTACTGGTTTTTGTATTTTTAAATGTTTTTTATAAAAATATAATCAATATGTATGTATAAGTAATAAATCCAAATAATAATAATAAAAAGTATTTATTCCACAAAAACATAGCACTTTGCACTGTCGTATAGTGTACCACTTGTACACATTGTATGAAAAAAAAATTAGAATATTATGCAATAGTAGACTCTATCTTTTAAACTAGGACTAGCCTGTATCTTAAAAGATAGGGTTCAGCCAAATGGATTCTATTAATATTCACAACAAAAACTAGTGAAGACAGTGTCAATGATTTACATGAAGCGACTGCCTATCTGACTTCCCCAACCCTGTTATTGGTGACACATGAACATGATGAATGGGGCACTGGTTAAACTTGGCCTCCTTTTCTTAACTATAATAAAATAAATTCATCAGGTAAATAAAACACAAAATAAAACCCTTTGCCAAACATAAATTACTATAAATAACACCGTAGCCCTACACTCAGACATCCAAATCACAAACCATTAAAATAAAATTGTGACCAATTTAATTTAAACATACACCCCCTTATTACAAAACAAGGTTTATCTTCAGACCCAGGTTTAAAACATGGAGCCATTATTGAATTTCGAACTTTATTCCAACTATGGTAAAGTTCCTAAACACAAAACTGACAACTTAGTACCGAACTAAGTTTTCAGTTTTGTATAAAGAACGGTATTTCAATCACTGTTACGTTCTTATTACAAAAACTGGCACCATGGTTTAAGCCAGCGGTTAGAGGTTTAAAAATTATAAATTAATTAATGAAAAATTGCCAAAATAAAATATACAATGTCAGAATCTACAACAATTTAAATGTCAAATATAAAATAGTAGAGAGTTAGACCTAGTAGTTAGAGTATGTTGTGGTCGGCTTCCAGTCGAAACTGATACAGATACCAGTATTTTACATAGAGCGACTGCCTATCTGACCTCCATAACCCAGTTAATGGGTTGTGTATAAAACGTTAAAATCAAAGGAACCCAGGAAAAAAAACTAATCGATGCCACCTAAAAGATAAGCAGTAACAAACGACTTACCTTAAAGCCACGAAAACCAGGTCAGTTCATTTACCTTCTAAATGTCGCGAATGCTAATGCTAATAACTATGAAGGTGATCGATCGTGTATAAACCATAGTGCGGCACTTATTCATAGAGGGTTTCCATTTATGAAATAAAAACTGGCCAAGTACGAGTCGAAGTAGTTTAAGGCACCGTTCACGGCCTCGAGCGATGTGTCTTGCGTAAGCGGCTCATCATCCGCCTAGCCTTGGTCGGCTTCCATGGAGCGACTGCCTATCTATCTTACTAACGAATGGGTAGCAGCGTTCTTTATGCATAGTAACACCATACTGCGATAGCCAACCCGCCTGACAAGCGTGGCGATTATGGCAACCCCTCCTTTTGGGGGAGGCCTATGTCTAGCAGTGAACGCCTTTTGGCTGAAATGATGATGAATGACGATTGCCTATCTGACCTCCACAATCCAGTTACTGGGTAATACGATACCCCTTGGTAAAACTGGTTGTCAGATTTTCGAGCTTCTGTCGACCCGTAACAGCTGTCAAAGATTTAGGGACCAACGGCACGTGCGCGTGTAAATATCCCGACCCTACCAGCACAACACAAGACAGTGACATACCTCAAACAAATGAAGATAAGTACATCCTGGCATCAAGCAACCGCGTCATATTGTTATAGTCACCACGTAACTATTCTGTTATCGACATACCTCAACAAGATGAAGATAAGGACTTCCTGTCATCAAGCAACTGCGTAATTTTGTTATCCTGAACTAGTCATCACGTAACTATTATGTTATCGCCACTAAGATTCCATCGCCACGAGGCTTTTACTGTTATCGAAGACTATAAGCAACGTCTTCAGTATGTCCCTTGCCCCCGCCCGCCCGCTCGGAGCAAGTAATCCTATGAAATGTCACTTATAATAATAATCAGATCAAGACAAGTCCCCTCTTGTCCGGTAGTCGGTGGCGCCCTAAGCCTAGGTTCGAGTCCCACTATGGGACACCCTTAGCTGAGCTACTTAATATTTTATTTTAAACCCGGCGAGTGACCTTTCAGGCCCCGCCAAAGCTCGGTTAAGCAGTCAAGGCTCTCCGCAGCCAACTGAACAGGTACGATTAAAAAAAAAACTTGCGGAACAGTCTTTGGGGACTGCCGATAGAAGTGAAAACAGTATACATACGGCTCATGGAAAGCGTTCGGTGACGATGACGCGAGTTCCATGATTTTTGTTCACCCAAAATGTGCTCAATGCGCCTAAAGAAGATTTCACTACAAAAAAAAAAAGAAAGCGTTCGAGGACTTTCCAAACTTGTAGTAGAACTAATCAATTTTGTATTTTTGTAACATTTATATAATAAAATTATATTTTATTTTAAATCTGAGTCTCACTTCATTAACTCGCGCGTCTTCTGTTTCCCTCAGTTTCGTCAGTGTGAAAGCGAAGTAAAGAGTGAGGTGGCGCTGAGGTATTCTGGACTTTTTTTTTTTTTTTTTTCTTTCTGGCTTCGCACGGTTTGTGCATTAAGCCAATGTCACGTTTTAGTTCTTGTATACTCGTAGTATTGATGACATGAATTATAAATGCATGATGATGATATCCCCGCCCACTCCCCTTGAGTTTCAGTAAAGATACAGATACAGAGCACTTTACTGAGACCTCACGCGACTTCTTGAGAGAACTTGAAGCGAAGTTGCACTGTTTTGTTTCATTTGCCTACACTAATGCACGTTCACAAACACTTAATGGTTAATAATCCACCATTATTACACATTAATATTCGGCTAAACACAAATTTTGGAAAATTAAACAAACTGCTGAACATGACGCTTCACTTTCCCGCCAAGAAGTCCTATTCTGGACTTGTTATTCACTTGTTTTCTCCACAATCGCTGTCGCAAGATGCGTGTCGCGTAAGCTTGTAGCTCTTGGCGATGGGGTAAGAAAGGTACCGTAGCATAAGATGGAGCCTTCCAGGGTTGCGAGTTTGTCCGCGCGGGATATCGCCCTGGCACACCCTGGCACACAGGCAACGGAAGGAACACGGGTGGGTTTTAGTCAGTAAAAGTCTGACACGCCCTTCCGCTCCGCCCAGAGCGGGAGAAGTTATTTGATAATTTCCCACCCAAAAAAAAAAAAGAGAAGATAAAAACATAAGATAGAGAAACAGCAGAAACTGTTCAGTGCATTATCGCTCGAGGTTTCTTGATCGTTCTTTATAAAACTTACTGCCTTTCAAATTCATATAGACTACCGTACGTCAGTGATTAAAAATCCAGAATAAGCTGGTCTCTTATTTTATTCAATCTGCATACTACGCTAGCCAAGCTCAAGGCCAAAATCAACGTGCTGTCGATTACACATCAAATACACTCCCGGACACCTGAGTCGAGCCACCCTGCATATTTTTGTTTAAAGGTCCCTCGTTCATATTTTTGTTTAAAGGTCTCCTCTTTAATAATGGTAGTCATTCATTCATTGATTCATTCATACAAAGGAAAATATATATGTGTTTTTGAAGCAACTTACTATCTTTGCCTTTTGTCATTGTTCCAAATTTGCAATCGGAATAGTTTTCTTTTTCTCTGACTTATTATTATTTTATAAATAAACATACAAATGCACGATGGCTCGATTTAGGAGTCCGGGAGTGTAGATTGGGAGAAAGCCGCACGTGACAGACAGGTGGACAGACTCCGAAGTGATACCATAAATGTTCCGTTTTTCAGATTTGCTACGGAACACTAAAAATACAAACAGATGGACTGCGTAGGCTTAATAATAGGATTCCTTGGCACCCTTTGCGTACGGAATCCTAAAAGATGTCTATACTAAAAGTTTCACGGCGTCATCCATCCTCTACAAACTTTTACCTTGACTAACGCCTTTCAGGGTTCATCGACCCGTGACTTGCGAAATAGATGTCTTTTAAAGGAAATATTTCCGTATTTTTATTGTATTAAGTCAAGGTTGTATTTTCTGAAGGTGTCGATTGAAACTGTCCTAAATTGAATACATACTCTTTATTAAGATCGTAGTAGGTGGCGTTCTGTAGTTTCTGCCTACCCCCTTGGGAAGGAGGCATCATCATCATCATCATCATTTCAGCCGAAAGACGTCCACTGCTGGACCTAGGCCTCCCCCAAGCACCTCCACTTCGACCGGTTCTGTGCTTCCCGCATCCAGCGGATACCTGCAGCCTTCACAAGGTCATCGGTCCGGTACGCGGTCGCCACTCCAGAACCTTTCGGCCCCATCGGCCATCAGTTCAGCGAGCAATGTGCCCTGCCCACTGCCACTTAAGCTTGGCAATTCTTCGGGCTATGTCGGTTACCTTGGTTCGCCTGCGGATCTCTTCATTTCTGATTCGATCACGTAGGGAAACTCTAAGCATAGCCCTCTCCATTACCCTTTGGGTGAGTTTTAGCCTTCTGATAAGGCCCATTGTGAGCGACCACGTTTCTGTACCATAGGCTATCAATGGCAATACGCACTGGTCAAAGACGAAAGGAAAGAGGCATGAGTTTATGTATTTATTGCATCATAGAAATTACAATTTGTAAGCTTCAGGATTGTCTGTGTGGTGCCGGACGTTAAGAATAGCACTTCCCTATTTCTTCCCGTGGGCGTCGTAAAAGGCGACTAAGGGACTTACTACAGAATGGGCAGCAGCGTTCTCTATGCATTTAACACCATACTGCGATCGCCAACTCGCCTGCCAAGCATGGCGACTACGGAAAACCCCCCTTTGGGGGAGGCCTATGTCCAGCAGTGGACGTCTTTCGGCTGGAATGATGATGGTGATTGTTAAAGAAAAGTTTAAAATTAATTTCACACCGACAAATTTTCTAACAAAAGTGGGAGAACCACCTCTACCTGTAGGTTCGTAGAGATTTACTACGATAGTATGGCCCGCCCCCCTCCAAAATTCAAGATTTTTGAAAGTATTCTTGAAAGTATTTAAAAAGGGCCACCAAGACTCACAACGCTTGTGTGCGTAATGAGACGGCCGTCAAACAAAAAGAAATCTACGGATTTGTTGCTCGACTAGTGGCGTCATTAATCGCTCATTATTATTAGTATGGACTATGGTGCTGCACTGATCTACTCTATGAAAACGACACGTGCGTTGTCTTGCGCGATCGGCTAGTTATGATTAGTTGACCAACACATCTGGTAATAAGTGAGATATTACGGGTACTTACATACAAACTCTTTCGTAAGGATGTGACTACACTACACACATTGAAACAGTAATTTGGAGGGGCGAGCCATGTTATCGTAGTTTAACTCTACCACATACGAACCTACAGGTATATACAAATAATACAAATAATTTATTTTCTTTCAAAAGATTTATGTACTACATCTAGTGGTTGAAGTGATCTTTTAGACAAAAAAACTTTTTACAAAAAAATAATAACCGACTACCAAACAACACTATAAAGTGAAAAATAACTTTAATTTCGGAAGTCGGTGTCTTTGGATCTGTATTTGAGTTTTTGGCCACCGACTTCCGAAATTACTAAATAACTAAATTATTAGTGTTATGTTTGGTAGTCGGTTATTATTTTATTGTAAAAAGTTTTTTATTTTTCACTTTTTAGTGGGTCAGTTTTGAATTTATCTAAGTTACAATATCCTAATGTTAACTGCTCATCACCTTTTATAAAATATTGCATTTCCCGATGCTGGGACGTTGATTGTTGAGGAGTTCTTCTGGTAAGAACCAGGAGAACTGCCACTCACCATTATGCATAGTGACGAGCATAAATTGCTTAATCGCAACTCGGTAAATAGGTACTCATTATTATTCCAGTGGCCATCTGTGGTCTCCATCATCAGTTCCACTTCACCAAATGGTGCTTTCGGAGAGCAAATGCACGAGTTACTATAAAAAATACCCAAATCGCTATAGGTTTGCATATAAAATTTGAGGGTTTCCCTCGATTTCCATGGTATCCTCTCATCAGATTCTGATTTGGTGGCAATGGGACCACCTCGGGAGTATACCCTTTCAAAAAAAAAAGAATTTTCAAAATTGATGCATAATCGACGGAGTAATCGCGTAACATTCATAAAAAAAAAACACAGCCGAATTGAGAACCTCCTCCTTTTTGGAAGTAGGTTAAAAATTGCTTGTGTTAGGACATTTCGCTCTTCTAAAGCTTAAAATTACGTGGTGTACCAACAATTTTGAAATTATTATCTTAAGAAAACAATTCAAAATAACTTTACAAAAAGAAAAAGATATGCCAAATTTTGAATTAACACTAATATGAATAAAAATTGACAAAAGCAAAAAATGTACTTTAGCACCTAATAACAATCTTTTATTAAACTTTCATAAAGTAGAGACATGCGTGTTTTGTGATAAATGAGATAAGTGAGTGGGGTGTATGTTGTGTGTGAGTGAGTGTGGAGTGTATGTGTTTTTGTGAGTGGGTGTTCGAGTGGATGACAGAATTACGATGCGTGTTGCAAGAGGTCCTCGGTTTCCTCATATTTAAGTAGTTTATTCGATTTAGTTATAAGTTTTTTGCATTCGTAACATTTTTTTGGTGTATAAATTTGTTTAATTTGTTATACAGGTGAGATGCACGTTTACTTTGTGGAATATGCGCCACATGATTATTGAATATAGTACGTACACCATACAACCTGCTGGGTCTCGCCGAAATTCAACTAGAAACACGAATTAACTAACCTGAACACGCAGTAAGCGTCCCTAATTGAATCAGATTAATTGTCTAACACATTTCTACAGTTATGTGCCTGTCTCTGATATTATAAAAGGAATAATATTCTGTTTGGGGATTCGGTGTAAATGCATTGTATTGAATGTTTGAGAATTGTATATCGGTAATTGGTAATCTTGAGCAGGTTTGGGTAGTTATTTTCTGGTATTTGTGTATTGTTAAGTTATCTATACATTATTAATAAAGTAATATTAGTAAGGCGAAACTTTGTGAGTGTGTGTGTATGTGTGTTTCTTACTTCTTCACGCTCAAACGGCTGGACAATTTTTGATAAAATATTGTATGGAGGTAGCTGACACCCTGTATTAACATATAGGCTACTTTTATTCCCGATATTCCCACGGGATCGAGACTTACGCGGGTGAAACCGCGGGGCCCAGCTAGTTATTAATAAGCTAGCTTTTTCCATGGCTTCGCCCGCGAGTGTGAGGTTATTCACACAGGAGAATATCAGAACCACAACTAAATTTAAAAATATAAATACCGTGTACAAACGCTTGAAATGGAAATGGGGCAGTACACTGTAAAGGCGACAATAACCGACTTTTAATGATTTTATACTGAAGATCACGCCTAAACGAGTAGTGTTAATGATTTGAAAAAAAAATGTGTTAAATTAGAGCATTTTATCAATAATTTAATATGTGAATATTTTAGATTATATTTATATTACATAGTGAAATTAATTTGTAAAGTTATGTCTAACGCGGATAAAAAACTGAGAATGGCGCAAAATCTACCAAGCGTATTTTTCTGAAACCTTCACCAATTTAAAGATAATTTAATTATTGATGTTTTTTTGTGATTTATACGCGTTTTATTAAAATATCTTTTGTTTTGTGTATAATAAATAAATAATGCGTCAAATTGGGGACAGCGCGCCTTGATGGGCGAGTCTTATTACTGGCTGAACGTACGACGCGTTGCGTGAGCTCAGTACAGAACACGCAAGCTAACCATTCAAGGTCACTGGCATATATCTCCGTCTTAAGGGAAGATAAAGAGAAGTGAACGGGACTAGTTACGGAATGGTACCCACGTGATAGTAACAGGAACACAGGTAGATAAACTAAACGTTGGGAAGACGACATGAAAAAGATAGCTGGTCCCTAATGAACACGCAATGCAAAGGACAGGACAAAATAGAAAACTTTAGAGGCCTTTGTTGAAGGAGAAGCTGTAAAAGGAATACCGGCTGCCTAGTGATATAATTAGCTAAAACCGAAATAATTGTTACTAAAACGAATAAATGTTATTTTTTATGCATGATAATGCTGCTGCGCAGTTTGGCAGAAGTAAATTATCTATTTTATTTTGTTGAGAAGTAATTATTTGTTGACGCGTCCTTTCAATCCATTCTTAGTTTTATTATTTCACCTCTCAACTCTTCTACTTCATGGTTAAGCAATGCCTTCGATAGATCTGGCATACTCTGTGCGGTGTCTGAAAGGTATGGTCTTGAAGACGTGGTTATGAACTTATCAACATCTGCTAGGACTGCTATTACCTTTATGCTGTTTACGCCTCTGCGTGATGTTTTTATTGCAAGAATCCATTGTTTATATCAGATCAGTGTTTGTAATCTAATGTTTCTTTCAGTTTCCAGCGATATCTTTCGACCTCCACAAACGTTCCAATAATGTCACGAATGTGCATTTGATTAAAAAAAAACTTGTTTGGTAACTACGCACCGGCTCTTGTTGCACGCTATTATCGTAGTTAAGCGGAGTTCATAACCGCGAGAATCCCTTACAACACGCACTTTTTTCGATTTGTCACAAACCGTCACAATGAATTAGTAGATAGTGTTAGAGAATTAAGATTGTGTTTTATCACTTTTCAACAAGAAGTACATTTAGTTTACTACATTTTTAATTTTGTTAAAATCATACTAGCTGTTTGACTACATTTCCTTTGCCTGTCACGTGACAACGATAGTTTGGAATTTATTGTCTGTTAAATCAACGCTCGCAAGAGCAACGGAGAACATTGGGCTCCGTGGCAATATAGCACGGAGCACCAAGGGAACAAGTGGTACTATAGTATCAAGGACCTACTGTAAGTCAATCTGATTTAAGGTGGAAGCATAGATGATCTCACTGCCATTTTGTCGCTAGATGGCGACACATCCACAATTTCGAACATTTTCAATTTTTACACTTAACATAGACATTTTTAATAAACAACTTTATTCTTAGCGAAACCTAGGGCATTAACTTGATTTTTTTAGATCATCACTGTGCTTGTTAACTGGTATCATACAAAGATTAGAACATAATAATGATTTAGCCGCATGAATTTACTCTTTACACACACATGCAAAGTAAATAGTAGTAACTTCCGACTCCACTAGATGTCGTTTTATTCAAACATGGTTGGAAATTAAAATGTCCAGATGGTGTTAATTTTAAAGAAAGAGGACCAAATTATTTATATGATGAATATCCTTACAGTATAGCAAAAACTGAAAACAAATATTAATTTACTAATTAAGCATACTTTAAATTACTAGAGGATTGTTATGTTCCAATCTATTTCTTAATAATATAATTATTGGGTTACCTATGCATACTTTTGTTTCTAGGCTCGATATCAGATACCTTTTCACCTTATCAAATTATTCAGATAAATTATTTTGGGTAATAAAGGTATATTGTACATAAATAGGTTGTTGTAATGTGACTGAACCTAAATAGTACCTAACGTGTAAATAAATTGTGACCTGTACTAAATAAATAAAAGATTATGTATTCAATTGTAAAGCGTTTTATTGTATCTTACTATAAATTAATAATCTTTATATATGGTTAATATTTTCATACAAATATCGTTTTATTTACTCTCACTGCATTTACCTAAATATTTTCTGGTTTGATTCGAACCATCGACTCGTACCACCACACAAAGATAACATCCTTTTTATAATATTTTGATATTTACAATTATGATTCTGAATTTAGTATTAGAAAGAATTATGTACGTAGATAACAATTTATGTAACATCACACGTAAGTGTAAGTATCTTACACAACACAAAAGTGGTTGCTAGCTAACCATAACATTTATGTTTCAAGAATACCCACTTATTATACAACTTTGAACAATAAATATTCTTTTACAATTGAATTGTTTGGCTGGTACCTAAATACATGAGTGAAACATATGTACACAGAAAAATCTTATAAACTAACAAATAACATAAACTATACATCGCTACGTAAAAAAATAGCATAATAATTAGTCTATAATGTTCCCACTGCTGAGACTCAGGCCTCCTCTGAACAGTGGTGATGAAATAATTTACACAAAGCAAAGTGTCTGCTTGGATTCGAACCATCGACTCGTACCACCATACAAAGATACATAAAAAATACTATAATAAAATATCTTCTCTTCTACACGCTACTTTTTGCTGCGCCGCCGTCGCCGCGCAGTATCAATCTTCTGCTTGTCACTTTTTACTTCCATTTATATCATTTCCGTGCGATCTGAATCAATTGCTGGGAGACATAGTTTTCGCTGCAACAAATGAATTTACACAGTTTTGTTAGACTATTCTTACTGAACCCACACCTCAGAAACCTGAGGATTAAGTTACGAAATGAGTAAGACTTATATTTTCATACCTTTTAATTCCTTGATGTCTAGACATTAGCATTTTTCTCAACTCGTCTCAAAATAATTTCCGGCAGTACACATGTTTTGAAAAATGTTACCAACTTTGGCATCATAGCGTTGATAAATTCCTCATCCCGGTTAACTTCTATGACAGTCAATGGTTGGGTGACAGATATAAAGCAAATGAAGTAACATTTACTCATTTTGGTAATTTGCAATTGACCCTGGACCTAGAATCAAAATAATAATAGCTGAGAAACAATCCAAGAAATACATTATATTTATACATACATGAACCAAGAAATAATGATCTTTGTTACTTACTTGATAATAATAATTATGCTTTTTGTTCATAACTAAAACATCGTTTTCCAAATGAATAGGAAAATTTCTATTTTCTGATGCTTCTCTAATATTTTGAGATTTCCTTTTCAAGGAGAGAAAACATTTTATTTCTACAATAGTATTTTCTGCTTCTATAATACCTGTAAAAAAGAACAGTTTTTAGGCCTACGCCACTGAACCAAATTAAAAAATCCACGCGACACACAAGATCCATGGGGGAGGAACCACAGGCAAAAGCTAGTTATTTGTATATTTTTATTATTGAATAATCTTACCATCAGGGCTAGCTGCTAAGAATCCAAAGTCTTCATCAATAAATAGACCTGATGGCTGATGACTCACTAAAAATCATTAGAAGAATTTCCATGATATCTTTTCAATGTTGCTTGCACTTTTTTCCGTGATTTTCGCGGCCCTGAATACATATGTCGTATATAGGCAAGTTTATTAGTCGGATTCATCTTAGGCAGAGTTGCAATTCAATCTGTAATCAAAAATAATAATTAAACACAACAGCAAAAGTATCGTAATTATGAAATGCTTCAAGAAATTTGTATTAGTCAGAAATAACACCACCATTTGTCACCATCAATCAAGCTGTCAAGCTGTGTGTGAAAATTTGCAAAACAACTGACAGAACATGAGAACAGACCAAATAGAGATGTCAATCTGAGATCGATTGAGCAAAGAATCGATTTTTTGGAACAAATAAAAACGTTTTTTCAAATCGATATCTAGTACTGAATCGATACAGGGAATCGATATTTCACCCTAGAACATCAGTATTTTGTTTTTTTGAATTGTTAAGAATTGTGGTGGCGGGAAAATTACGAACCATATCCAGTGCAAATCCTTTTGCGTAAAAATACGGTTTTTTTCCAATATGAGACTAGTTAAATTCTTTTCGCTCATCGATCGTTTTTTCGCCCTCGTAAACGTGTACGTTACCCTAGCAGGAATCGATTTTTCGTTTTTTTTTTCAAAACGACAAGGGGCACCAATTTTTTATGTAGGGGCACATTTACAGCAGATTAGGCACCAACTATACGTTCCACTCATATAACTATAGGAGACACTTTCTTGCTAGGGTAACGTACACCCCGTAAACCCCTACATTGCGAATTTCATCGAAAACAAATGATTGATTTTTGGAAAATTATTTCTTTATTTGTGAATCGATTTTTCATATTTCTTTCGAATCAATTCAGTAACGGATCTTTTTCGGAGAGTTTTTTTTTGGTTCCTTTCGTCCCTCTGGGACAGGCAAAGTGAGCTGAGACCATACAGCCATTTTTTAGAGAGAATTGACGTCCCTATTAGGGGGAAATATTTGAAATTTAGAGTAGGTAGGTATGTGATGTGATGACAATCAACGAGTGTTGCTAACGTTTGATTTTGTATTTCCTCTTCTAAATCTTACACTTTTTTAAGTTTTAAGGGTTATTACTATTATAATATAACTCTGTATCACCTTCAAGCAGAAAAGCATCCTTTGTACATAAAAATAACACTTACCGTCAATAAAACACAAAAACACTTCACTTTTAAATAAAAACTCTTTCACGGATGGCACTCGTATGAATGGTTCTCAGTAGTAGCCCCAGTCACCAATTCTAAACCTGAATGGTGCTTACTACTTACTTAGCTACAACCATAAATGAATGATGTACAGCAGTGGTGGCTCTGACTTGTAAGTCAGAGCCACCACTGGTGTACCTATATCATTCATCGTTTTAAATATCAGAACATCCTACAACTTACTACTAAAATACTGCCCTATGTTTTATTTCCCCTTTTTCTTGGTAAACTTCTTAGATGGCAAGACCAATTTATCTCGACGCACTTTGACGTGTGCTAATAATAATAAAATGTGCAATTGTTATGAAAAATCAATGTGGTTTGTCTGTGTATTCACTTATCTTGATGGTTTCACATAAATTAAATATGATTCAATCAATAGATGTAAGTAGTACCTACGTGTCACCATTGCGTAGGTAGGTAATTAGAAAAAAAATTGGTAAAATTGCCTACGCTGATCGCCTGATTTAGGTATACCCTAAGTTTACATGAACTTCTATTCTCTGATTTTATTCAACCCAAACCAATGAATTAGTACCTAACCGTGTCAGAAAATGTATTATCAGTACCTACTTACATTCAGTAGAAAGATTTTTAAATCTTTAGGTACTTTATATTTAAAGTAGATAATACAATAATTACATTAGTATTGTATCTGTGTGAACCAAATGCAGATCGCAGATATTTTTTTTCACTTTCTAGCATTCTTTCTCATTCCCTAATAAAAAACATTTTATCAATCATAAAATGTAAAACCCGCGGGCAAACCCGCGCGCCGGCGCTAACTTTCTAGAAACACAATTTTGGAAACGATTCGCAAGTTGTCAAGACAATCACGCATGGACTGACTGGAGCAATTTGGCAACAACGCGGGGTGCGTCTGAATGGCAACGTCGCATCGCCGGTCACTCGACGTGTAACCTTGGCGCTTGTTCCAATTTTCGAACGAAATTTCGAAGCGCCATCTATTATAAATGTTTACCGAACGTAAACTCGTAACACAACAGCAAATAACTCTTTCTTGGTGGTTCTTCAAATTTCTGTTAGATGGCGCGATTCAGGTCACTCACACATGTAAAGATTTTTCGTTTTTTATTGGGTCTAATTCTCCTAGAAATACTGTTTTTTTAATAAAATTTTGGCGTTAGGCGAACATAATACATTATAAAGTCTCATTATACTTGCTTTTATTCTGCAGAAACCGTTTATTTACGGAGATTACAACCCCTGAAAAATGTATGGCGAGGCCTGTCTAGGCATCCGCCTTAATAACTATTCTTTAATGTAATACTAACTTAAACTGTGGCCGTTATTTTTTTATAAATGTGAGATACTATTGTGTAACTACTGCTTGTTGTGGAATTTATGTAGCAAGTATGTACAATGTTTTATATTCCAAGAATACTAAGTATTATTGTAAAATAAGTAAAGAGGTTATGAGAAATCATGATATGATATTAAATGTGTGATTTGAAGGTTACCTTACAATACGTTTTATTTACTATGTTCCTTCAGACCTCAGATTATAGAATATAATATAATATAATAAAATAAACAATATAATATACCTATAGAATATAATCTGAGCTTCAGACTTAAATAGATAAACACAATAAAATATATCTAGTTGAAACCTAACTTCTGATTGGTCTAATAATAGGTACTTTGTATAATGCTGTTAACGTAATTGTGTTGTTTTCACTAAATAAACTTGTTCTTTAGTAATAACATTACATAGTCACTGTTTACGCTTTTCATACAGGTTTTAGACGGTTTTTGGCACCCAGATTTTTTTTAAATATTTTTACATTGAAATAACTACGAAGAGGCAATTTTGGCCGTTTGTTTACGATTACGTTTCATTGCCCACGATCTTTTAAGAGTACAAATAAAATTTGATTATTTTGAATTAAATTAATTATATTACATATTTGCTTCATAATTGAGTTCATTGCGGTAGCGCTATTCAAAAATGAATCAAGCGAGATGCGCTAAGGTAGCCCGCGAAATTCAAATTTTCTTAAGTTTTTTGCAATTTGCAGGTCATTTCATTTTTTTATTTATTTATTTAATCCATTAAAATACAGCTTTAGTTTAAGATAACACCTGCCAAACTGCAACTGTGACTGCCTGTCACTGCGTCAGTAACAGGTTGTATGTTGATCTAAATTTGATTCGCGGCCATAACAAATATGGCTTTACAGAATTATAATCATTAGAATCAGCATTACAACTCCCTAAGTTCAAAAATCCCTACTGAATGTTTTTTTCAGAAATAATCATTTTTTGCCTTTGTAGCAATATCATTTTTTTTGCATTTTAGCCTATCGTGGTATTATCAAACTCAAACTCAAAACATTTATTTCAATTAAACCTATTACAGGCACTTTTGAATTGTCAAAGAGTCGGTCAGGTAGTCAGAAAGTTGAAGCTATTTGCCCATTACAAAATGTAGATCTCTATGGAGAAGAACAGGCAAGAAACTCCAAGGACACTCTTTTAAATCAAGATCCAATGATTATGTATGCGGTCGTGGAGCTTGACCCAATACGCTTTAGTTTAGACTTTTGAGACTCGGTCAGGGACCAAGTTTGGGCACCGTAGGATAGGATGGGCAGAATGCACATGTCGATGAGTTTGCGCTTCAGCGATAAAGGTAGGTCACTTCATGGACCAGTAGCTGTTCAAGGACAACTACTATATTTCATATTTTAATAATATCCACCTTACAGTCTCAGCGGATATTCTTCATAAATATGATAAATAAAACAAACGAAATAACACAAACAAAATGAAACATATCGAGTTTGGTTATCTTCAGAATTATTCATGTTTCTCAAAATATTGTTTCAGAACACCCATTTCAACTTGGAGGACTGTTTTATGACTAAAAGGATACGATATAAGAATATTGTTTAGACCTATAACTAGCTGATATAATATTAATAATCGCTTAATTCAGGTATTAAACCCATAGTAAATTTACCAAAAAAATTACAATCCATTATAAATTTGAATAGGGTTTAATCCAATTCGTATAGACACGCGTGCCAGTTTTGTAATATTCTTAGGTCAACGAATGTTACGGTCAAAAAGAAATCAATTCTCTTTTCCCAATTTTTTTTTTTTACAATTTATTATTTTTATAATTATTTATCTTAATGTAATATAAAAAAATACACAGCTAATTATTTACACTAAGAAGGTACTTACTTATACCACAAAAAAAAATTACAACATGAAAAAAATGGATAAAAAAGACACTTAAGCGTCGAAGTACTCGTCCGCATCGCTGTCATCCGGAAACGTGCCCAGAAGACTGGCAGCCAAAGAATTAGCATTGCCATTCAACGTGGCAATGCTAATTCTTTGGCCGAAGAACGAGCCAGCCCTCTGGTCACGTGAAGTGTCGATCAGTCGGCCAGAAATTTCCTTAGAAAGGAGACGCGCACTCGGGTCCCATGACCCGAGCGTTTAAATTACAATAGGAATTAAAAATTAAATGAATTACATTAAATTAAATAAAAAATATATCAGCGTTTTATCATGTACACACAGCAAAGTATTACAGACACTATTTGATTAGTACATGCACATAGTCGAGTCATGAAGGATGCCTTGAGTTTTCCTCAAGAGCCCGTAAAAATCGGTAACTGTGTTCTCAACGAACATGCCAGTCGCACTACACCGCCAAGGGCAGCTTTAATATAGCTCTAAAGGCGTTATTATATTGTACATGAAGAGATATAAGTGCGTCCCGTGGTTTCACCTGTATCGAGATTTCAACAGGAACCGTGCATTTTTCTGGCATAAAAGTACCTATTCTATGCCACTCGAGAATATTGCAGTGGAAGAATTTTGTAATATAGCTGCATAATTTTGAAACTATAAGCATAGAAGCTATGGTAGGTGCTTATACAGATAGTAATCAACAATGACCTTTTTGAAAAAAAATACACTGCGCCTTATATATATAATTCATTTATTGCAGATAACAAAGATCCATTAGGTTAGTTACAATAGTCTTAACCTATGTTAGTACTTAACTAATAACACAGACAGGTGACAAGCGACCTCACCAACGGGCTGTCATGTCTCCCGGCTATAGCACGTAGAATGCTGTTGGGGCTGCCACGGAGTCTGTTTAGCAACGAGGCCGCTCTCTTACGCCGTACAGCATTGAAGCAGTCGGTACGTGCCTCAACGAACATAGATGATGCGCTACAGAACCGAGGCAAACGCAACAGCACTCTAAATGCGTTGTTATACTGGATCCGCAGAGCATTGTAAGCCTTAAGGCTTCTACATACCAGCGCGACTTGTCGCGCGACGCGACACGGCACAAAGGCCCCGCGTGTCGCGGGACGAGCGGTGCCTTTGTGTCGTGTCGCGTCGTGCGACAAGTCGCCCCGGTATGTAAAAGCCTTTATAGAAGTTATGAAAGGAGTATGTGAATAAATAAACAAGATTCCTTGCAATAGAAATACAATTATGCTCAAAAGAGAAAAGAATCATAAAAAAACTTATTTTTATTCTTAAATATATCACCATCTAGGCCATACAGCGGCTTAGTATAAATTCACACATAATATCAGAACTCGACAAAACTTCGGAAGAATGTTCTGTATTAAATAAACAACGAGCCGTGGCTGAATATTTTTGCGACGAGACTATAAGGTAACGCTGAATGTTATAAAGTTATTCCATTAGGAAAATTTATCAGGCCGATTTGGTTGTAAATCGAAATAACTAGGAAAATTCAGACTATTCACAATACATTTCATGTATTAAATTATGTTTTGTGAAAATACCTCATGTAAAATGAGAGATTTGTGATCTCGACTGCAGGTATATTTATTGTACCTAGTTTACTTAGCATAATTAAGTTACAGGTACTAGCAGAATAATTTTCAAATTTTTTAATCCATTGTTAGACGAGAACAACTGCCGACAAACTCTTATGCAGTTTGGCAGACTTTATCCATCATCATCACATCATTTCGGCCGAAAGACGTCCACTGCTGGACATAGGCCTTCCCTAAAGGGCGGGATTGCCATAATCGCCACGTTTGGCAGGCGGGTTGGTGATCGTAGTATGGTGTTAAAATGCATAGAGAACGCTGCTGCCCATTTTCAAGTAATTAGTCCCTTAGTCGCCTTTTACGACACCCACGGTAGGAAATGGGTTAGTGCTATTCTTTACGTCCGGCACCACACGGACGTACCTACCTACTACCTAATGGCACAAAACTGATACAGTAACTAATGCATTCTTACAGATTATTCCTGATGAAAGGCTATCACTAAAAAAAAAAAATATATAACACTAAGCCGTGTACGCACGAGCGAACAAAACATGGGAACACGAACATCGAACACCGAACATTTGGTTCGTACCTGTGGTCGTAAATTAGCAAAGCGAACACGAACACCATACACTGTCCACACAGACCAATGAAATTGAATCGCTACGGACAATTTTGACAAACAAAGTGTTCGATGTTCGTTCATGCGTACACGCCTGTAGATTGTAAACACACGGGGTTTCTCATTAACGGCCACCTAACCGCATAGACTTCACTCAAACTCAAACTCATGCCACCTTATTACAAAACAAGATTTATATTTTGACATGGCTTAAACCATGGAGCCAGTTTTTGTAATAAGAACGTATCAGTGATTGAAATACCGTTCTTTATATCAATGTTCTGAAATCGAGGGAAACCCTCAAATTTTATATGCAAACTTATAGCGATTTGGGAACTTTTTATAGTAACTCGTGCATTTGCTCTCGGAAAGCACCATTTGGTGAAGTGGAACTGATGAAGAAGACCACAGAAGGCCACCGGAACAATATAATAATGAGTACCTATTTAACAGGTTGCGTTTGAGCAATTTATGCTCATTACTATGCATATGGTGAGTGGCAGTCCTCCTGGTTCTTACCAGGAGAACTCCTCAACAATCAACGTCTCAGCATCGGGAAAAGCAATACTTTATAAAAGGTGATGAGCAGTTAACATTAGGCTATTGTAACTTAGATAAATTCAAAACTGACCCACTAAAAAGTGAAAAATAAAAAACTTTTTACAAAAAAATAGTAACCGACTACCAAAAATAACATTACAAAGTGAAAAATAACTTTAATTTCGGAAGTCGGTGGCAAAAAACTCAAATACAGATCCAAAGACACCGACTTCCGAAATTAAAGTTATTTTTCACTTTGTAATGTTATTTTTGGTAGTCGGTTACTATTTTTTTGTAAAAAGTTTTGTAATAAGGGGAAAAGCATTTATTTCAATTAAACCAATTACAGGCACTTTTGAATTGTCAAAGAGTGGTCAGTTAGTCATAAAGTTGAAGCTATTTGCCCATTCCAAATCGTAGATATCTATTTATTTTTTGTTATAACCACAGAATCTATCCGGTAGTATTAGCGAGTTGCTGGAACATACATTCAGACAAGCAAACAAAAATTCTCAAAACTATATTTTCGGCATTAGAGGCCAAGACCTCGTGAAGTAGTATCGATTACCTAAACATTGAAAACAGTTCCTTAGTCCAGGAAATCGGCTTGTGCTGACAATAACGACCGAAAATGTGCGGTTCTTAATTTTAACATGGGGTCCTATTGAACCTCCTTTTAAATGCTCAATAACCTACAAAGGTATCAAGTTTTCCATATCGACAAATGGTCTGGAAGCATAAATAAGTTAAGTCCATGTTAGTTTAGGTGATTACGTAATGTAACCAAATGGAACTAAACGTCAAACAATTAGTTTTCTGACAGCTGCGCGCACAGATTAAACGCCGGCGGCGCGTACGTCGTTGCCGACGAAACGAAATGTTGCCAATGTAAATATTATATATTATAAACTTAATCTCACTGTATGCTGCATCGGTCGACGTCATCACGTCAACGCTGGCTGTCGCTGAAAACCAGCGCTGGGGCTCTGTCTCGCATAGGGTCATAGCATTATGCTGAGCGGTGGCCGTTTTGCGTGGATGTGACGCATATTTTCCCCCAACTTGTTCTTTTTGTGTTTGTGTGCTTTCTTTGCGTCATGTTTACCGCAAATAAACGCATTTTCTTTCTAAGTAGGCGCAGTTCAAATTCGCTCCGAGTGACGTCATAGGTACCTAAATGAAATCTTGCCTCAAAATTGGTAAAAATATTACCTATCTTTATTATGCTTAAGCATCACTATATAGAATGTCTCGTTATTATTAGCGATTCAAAACTAACAATATTTTTTCGTCAGAAATATTTAATTTACCACCAAAGGTAGGCAAATTCAATATTTCACCAAGTGAAAAGACCATTTCATGCCAATAAAAAAAAAAAAAACTGGCTAAGATTGTAAAAAACATTGGCAACTGCTGTCTACATTCTCAAAAGGCTAACATATTTATTTTATTTTATGTGGGAAGACAAACAATCGTACATTGTATATTAAATCTGAGATGCACAGTATGCTATAAGTAAATGTACAATCCACTACGTTTCCACATGTTACTATTATAAAAGATTCAGTTTTGAAAAATTTAATAAAATCAATATACTTTTATCAACAATACAATTATTTCGCAATCTTAAAACCAAAAAGTTAATACATACTAAAATACTGCATAATAATCTTATAATTAATCCATAATCGTTAATTTATCCATTGGCATACGAGGCCTCCTGAGGACAAAGCCAGGTAGGAGCAGTCCGCAAGAGATATGTTACTTTAGGTAAGGCAAAACAAATGCGCAATTACAAAATCGCCACGTGCGCGAATCCCTACAATGGTAATAAGGTCTTTAATGAAATAGCCACTACGTACGTCCAATAGCCTGCTGCACCGCACGCCCGAGAGCTAATATTGAGAGTCCTTTGACGGGCAGATTAGATCATTTCCCAATATACATAGGAAAGGTTAGCTACCCACGGAATGTAATCTTTGGTGTAGGTACTCAATTTTGCTGTTTTCTCAGCCTTAATCATCAATAGAACTTGGATTTCGTCTGGCAAACTCTCATGTCGTGTATATTTTTTATGACGCTGAATTGAATTCTGTTTTCAAAAACCGGCCAAGTGCGTATCGGACCACGCACAATGAAGGGTTCCGTAAATAGAATGAATTTATCCTCAAAACAAACTTAACATTGTAGTTGAAAAACATGCTCTCCCATACATCGATATACGTTACGGTCAATTCTCTGACTGCAAATTTAATTTGGTCGACTATTACTCGTTAACTTGTAAAGCCTACTTAGCTGTGATAGTTTTCCTATTAATTTCATTATATATACTACTGCTATGAATTTTTTTACATATCCTAAACCAACCATTAAGCTGGCAGGGGGTGGGGGGACACTTAACTCTAACAAAAAAAAGCACTTTAAAGCTTAATATTAGGCAAACGGATCCCTGAATTGAAAAATTGTTATCAAAAATATTTTTAAACGGCCTATCCAATGATACCCCACACCATGGAACAGATGAGAAAAAAAAATATCATCCCCATTTTGGTTCGTGCAAGGGAGGTACCCTAAAAAAATATTATTTTATTGGCGTGATTAATATTATGTATACCCTTGCCAAATTACAGCTTTCTAGTACTAAGCGTCTCTGAGCTAAGCCGGGGACAGACGGATGGACGGACAGATAGACAGACAGACATGCTGAAACTATAAGGGTTCCTTGTTTACTACGGAACCCAAAAAATGATGCTGCCGATGAAATTCCCTAATTAAAGTCACACAAGATTAAGTACCTTCGTCTTTATGATTGTCAATGCAACAACTGAGGGGCCTAGATATTATAAATGGCATTCGCTTCGGAGCGATTCTATTTCTACAATCGCTATCGTTATTTCACTTTTTGACAAGCGTTATCGCTAGTTTTCGATTCGAATACCTTCATACGAATAAAAAACTAGCGATAACGCTACGCTTGGCTACGCATCTATAAGGAACTTATCGTTCGACGCTATCGATTCGTTTCATGGAATCGAATGATGATAACATTGTCTAGCTAATTTCTATTCGTTGACCTATGATCACGTGACATTTCGATGGCTTATCGCTAATCGAATGTTACTTTGTCTATGCCCTCTGGCCTAATATACAGTATGTAACAAAAACCCTGTTGTTCCTTTTAGGGACGTATACATTTACCTACAAGCACAACGTTGGTGGAATTATAATTAAAAAAAATTAAGTACTGGCTAGTCGAGAAGTCAAAATCAAAGAACTAAAGAGGTAAGAAATCTTTTAAACGTTACAAATATTAATAATTAAATATTTATTGTAATTATTTTTGTTGAACAGTTTTTATAAATGACTTCCTATATTACGTATGTATACCGATTCTTAAAACGTAGGTAGAAGGAACAACAGGGTTTTTGTAACATATTTATTGTATATCGATTGTCATCGTGTTCATTAATCACTCATTTGTTCGGAAAACCGGAAAGCGACGACGCGTTCGGGTTCATGACGATGATCACGACATTCGCGTATTCACGCGACGATTGCATTCTGTTAGGACATGGGTTCTGCAATCTCCTTGGTGTTTTCAAATTCCTAATAGCAACGGTGGATAATCTTTTGTTATAATACTTACCGATGACCTTGTGAAGGCCGAAGGAATCCGCTGGATGCGGAAACTACGAACCGGTTGATGTGGCGGGGCTTGGGGGAGGCCTATGTCCAGCAGTGGACGTCTTACGGCTGAAATGATGATGATGATAATACTTAAATAGATAGATAAATCGTTTATTTAGTGAACACAAAAGACATCTACATACAAAAGAGCGATTAAATAATTAAAAAAAATATATAAAAAAAAAAAAAAAAATTGGCATAAAAAATGTGTACAAACGAAGTGAAGCCCTGACTCCTGCGCTAGGTAAAAAACCTGTGTTACAGGAGCCAATAACAAATTACATGAGTAGTTATAACAAAAATATCAATTCTTAAACTGTCTACCTTAGTAAGTAGTTCGAAAACCAAAGGACTTGGCAACGTACCTAAAGTGCTTTCCGAAACAAGGACGGGTCGGGAATGTAAACAGTATAGTAGGCAATTATGTATTACCTTTAGATGCGTTACCCGCGCTCAATAATGGCAAGGTAAATGCAAGGCAATTGCCCAGAGAGGAATTAGTCGCGCGCCATCCAGTGACGCGGCTACAAGTCACAATCACTCGCAATTCTCATTAATTATTTGTGAAGAAAATGCCTTCCCGTGTCTATACCCGATGTAAATATTACACTGCTACTGTGGGAGTACAGAAAAACGTCTCATTTCATGCCTAAGTACTTATTGTATTTTTTTTATTATATGAAAACGTTGTTTTGTTTTGTACTTGTACAGCCAGTCAGCCATTTTTCCTGACTGCTGCAACCGACGCGAACGCGCCAATGAACATGCAGCAGCTAGTTACGTAACTAAATATGTATGTTTATCTCTTTCTAACAAAAGTTATCGGTATAGGAAGGGTAAAGGTCTTTCCTTTTCTTCGCGCACTGCATGATTGTACGCAACTATGTAGCTACATTCATGGCTTACGCTGTTTTGAGTGCACTAATGTTCGTGTATGACGCGTCTATTTATAATACGTCATTGATAGTAGGTACATTACTGCAGCGGCCTGCAATAGGGGCATTGATGGACGAACGTGAAAATGTGGGCCGAGGTGAAGCCGAGGCACTCATATGTGAGTCCATCAATGCCTGATTGCGGCCAAGGCTTGTATAGTGCTTTTCTCAAATAATGCGCGGAAATTCAAACAAAGTAAATTATTTATTTATAAATTCCAGATTTAATGACGAACAACGATAATTTTTCACGTGCCAATGTGTTCATTTGTTTTTTTTTTTTCAATAAACAGCTTTCTATTTGCAAGCCAATTCGAAATTTAATTATAACCTTTGATAAGTTATCTCCTTGGTTCCTATGTATCGGAGTAAAAGATCGTTCCATTTTTAAATTGTACGATATATTATGAGTTTACTATGTAATTTATTTGGCTGCTAAACCACGACACATGGATTTTCATACAACTTTTGGTGGCCGCTGTGCGCATGTATTTGGCCAGTACAGCAATTTTGATTTATCTCGAAGGTTGTCAAAATAATACTCGAATTTCCAAGCATTTTTTGGACCATTTCGGGTTTTCATTTACCCTCAATCTTTTTGACCAATGAGGCAATGATAATGGTCATCCAATTCGTTCTTTATTACATCCTCACTCATAATAAAAGCATTTTAAAGACAAGTGATTGGTTTATTGTTTGCGTCAAGCGGATGCGTTGCTTCGAGGCACGTTGTTTATCTGTACGCGGTTCACTGGGTTCTAAAGTTCATGAATATGTGTCTATGTTATCTATGTGTAGGTAGAAGAAGCTTCGAGAAATTACTGAAATTAATATTGCCAAGGGAGTAAATACACAATAATTCTAATTTCCATAATTAAGTAAGAATTACATGACTGGCAGCTACCGTAGGCGCGGGCTAGCGGACGGTAAACGATGGGTAGGTCGCCGTCCGATAAAGACCAGGCCCGAGTCGACGGCGCGTTGTGTTCCACGCGCGCCTCAAAGAGATATCAGTACTAACTGACGGGGTCCAGTAGGGCCAATGCCTGCCAAGGTTGCGAGTTTGTCCGAATGAGATATTGTGGCCCCGGCACACAGGCAACTGAAGGAACACGGGTAGGTTTTAGTCAGTAAAAGTCTGACACGCCCTCCCGCTCCGCCCAGAGCGGGAGAAGGGTAGTTGCCATTATTACTACGCTAATCCAAATCCTAGCTTTTATCCTCGGCTTCGCCCACGTGGAGTTCGGAAATTATCCTAAGGGAACGTACTACGGGGATAAAAGTATATTTTGTCCTAACCCAGGTCATAGTCTCTCCATGCGCCAAATTTCATCCAAACTCGTTCAGCCGTTTTAGCTCGAAAGCGTAAAAAACAAACAAACTCACTTTCGCATGTATAATAATAAGTTAGCATTAATAGACATGAAAAAAAAATAAAATGTTAAATTTTCTCAGTCATGACATTGTGTTCCTGCGAAACCTTCGCCTCAAGTAAAGAGGAATTAACTTTGATATTTCCTTGTCCACAGAGCATCAGACCGATCTCCGTTCGATGGCTCCTGCTGCTCGGGCTACCGGCCCGTAGACTCCGCGAGCCTCGACACTCCAGATGAGGATGAAATGGATCCGGTGAGATTTATAGTTTCTAGGCAACGCATGTATTGTTATTTTTCTTACGTGTCTTATTAATGACAAACACGGTATGAAAATGAGTTTTTGTACCATACCATATCGTAGCAATGTCATGTCATGTTTAAATAACCATATCCATGACAGTAGTCAGTAGTTAAGTACTTATTTTCGTAGCAGTGGCGCCCGTAGCACAGACTCGTAGCGTTCGTCTACGTAGCGCGGTGCTACGAAGCGTAGCGTAGCAATGAAATAGGTTTTGTAACATCAACTATTTTCTAGGTTTAGATAGCATTAACATTGTTTACGTATGTTAGGAACTAAATAATGGTGTTAAAATAGATTTTAATGAGAATGACTCATTAAAACGCACTTTAACACAAACATTTAGTAGCGTTCAATTGCGTAGGAATAGACACTATGTAATAGTATCAGGTCGTCATTACTTTTAAGTAAAGAGAGAACAAGAATAAGAATGAAAATACGTATATTTGCGGTAAACATGACACTAAGAAAAAACAAGTTGGGGGAAAAAATATAAAGTCATTTAATATTTTCTCTCAAAAATATAGCACAGTTAGATTTAGTTTTTACAGTGGTGTAATCACAAAACAAGTCGTGGAGACTGTACAAACTATTTTTTATTTCTAAACAGTCGCAAAAGTAACAATAAATGAAATATGTTTGATTGAATTATTTAAATAGTAACAAATGTAACAAAATAATATAGCAATTTCATTTGCTATATTATTTTGTTGCTAGTTCAAAATATTTGCCGTAGAAGAAAACAAATATTTCTACAATTTCATGCAATATAAGAAACCTAATAACGACGTCAAACAATATAACACCATAATTCCTTATACGAACACGACGTAAATCCAATATACATGCCGCGAACACTTTTCAACCGAATTTCAAACTTAATCCATAGCTTTATGTGCCATAATTATTTGACGCATATTTCCATGTCAGCGAAGAAGCTAATTTGAATTTATATTGAAGCAAAATGCCTATTTATTCCTCTGTTTATAAATCTGGAGAGAATTATTATGGAAAAAAGAAAATGGTTTTCACCTCAGCTTTGTGCTTGAATAAAAGTCTTTAGTTTTTATTTATTTTGAGTATATTCTAGTTTGAATTCCCTACCGGAGTTACCGACATAGCTTACAGAGTAAGCAAACTGAAGTGGCAGTGGGCTGGCCATGTTTGTCGAAGTACCGATGACCGATGGAGCATACGAGTCCTGGAGTGGAGACCGCGTATCGGCAAGCGTAGTGTGGGACGCCCCCCAGCTAGATGGACCGACGATCTTAAGAAGGTGGCTGGGTCAGACTGGATGCGGAAGGCGGAGGACAGAGTGTTGTGGCACAGCCTGGATGAGGCATATGTCCAGCAGTGGACTGCGATAGGCTGAGTTGATTGATTGAATTTCGCAATCCACAAATTCTTTCGTTGCATACGCTAGAATCGCGTGACATATTAGCATGTCAAAGGGCATGATTTGACAATACTGTGCGTTCATTATAACTTGACGCGTGACGCGTAAAGTCCATTTCACGAAAGAAGTCCCGCAGACGTGGCGCTGCAGGCATGGGTTATTTTAGGAATGTTGCTAACTTAGCGTATAATAATAATTAGTTCCACTTATTTCCGCGGGACTTCTTTCGTGAAATGGACTTTAGCACTGAATTTTGTAGTCATGTGATTGGTAGTTCTGTCCTGTCAGTCACCATTTTAAGCCAGATTTTGTAATAAGAACGTAACAGTGACTGAAATACCGTTCTTTATACAAAACTGAAAACTTAGTTCGGTACTAAGTTGTCAGTTTTGTGTTTAGGAACTTTACCATAGTCGGAATAAAGTTCAAAACTCAATAATTTCTCCATGTTTTAAACCTGGGTCTGAACATACACCTTGTTTTGTAATAAGGGGGTATTTGCATTGAAATTAAGCTGAATCCGCAGCTGCGGCCCTCGAAATTAAATAATTTTTTTTTTTTTGTAATTTGCAGGTCATTATCAGGTTTTATGTTGATCTAAATATAAATGATAAATGATAAATGATAAATGATTTTATTTCTGTAAGTAGGTTTGTACAAACACTTTTACACGTCAATCATATTTTAAAAACTAGATGAGGTCGGCGTTTCCTATCTGACTACTCTGAGAAGAAAGGCCGAAACAAACTCAGAGGTCATAGTCTCTTTTAAAGTCCAGACATAATCTTGGTCAGATCATGTGAAGACCATGTAGATTGGTGTCTGAAATGGTCTTTTGAGGAAAGAACCACACAGGTTGAGTGGACCTGACCAGTCAGTGCACGCATTTGTCAGTAATCGTGCAGCTCTACTCAGAATATAAGGAGCTCAACGATGCGACTATCAATACCAAAGAAAGGCCATTTGGGTAGGCCACTTATATGACTCAAACTGCCAGACCATGATTAACACTAACTGAGAATAAAAGAAAGGGAAAAAAAAAATATTATGCAATAACCCACATAGTCTTCACATTCACAATAATTAAAATAATATAATACTTTACAAGTAAATATTCCTGTCATTGTGTATAAAATAATAATTAAATGTCACTGTTTATAAAATAATAAAGTTAGCAAAAACAATAAAAATAAACTACCTCAATATGTACAAAAATTGGAGCAGCTCAATCCCAAGCCTTTTTGTCCTCAATATAATCTTTAACAGTATAAAAGGCTTTCTGGCACAACTTACGTTTAATGAATGATTTGAATTTATTAAGGCTTAGATCTTGAACGTGGCTTGGAAGTTTATTATAAAAGCGTATACATTGACATCGAAACGAGCCACCTATTTTCTTGAGCCTTGTTGTAGGTACAACAAATTTGTGTTTGTTCCTAGTATTTATATTATGGATATCACTGTATTTTTTAAATAATTTTATATTTTTATGGGCATATAATAGATTTTCAAAAATATACTGAGAAGGCACAGTCATTACATTAATCTCCTTAAATTTCTCTCTGAGAGAGTGTCTTGGACTTAATTTATAAATTGATCGAACAGCTCTTTTCTGCAAAACAAAGATAGTCTGAATGTCGGCAGCATTTCCCCATAACAGAATACCGTACGACATTACACTATGAAAATAGCTAAAGTACACTAAACGGGCTGTCTCTATGTCAGTTAAATTACGAATTTTTCTAACAGCATATGCTGCGGAGCTTAGCTTTTTTGACAGTTTATCTACATGTGGGCCCCACTGAAGCTTAGCATCCAAAGTCAAGCCCAAGAATACAGTGCTATCTTCAGGATTCAATTCTTCGCCCTTTATTAACACATTAGTTTTCACCTGCCTAACGTGAGGTAGCGTAAACTTAATGCATTTGGTTTTTTTTTCATTTAGAAGTAAATTATTAACATTAAACCAGTGAACTACTTTTGAGATCGCGCTATTTACATCGTCAGTAACCAGCTGCTGACGTTTAAGTTTAAACAAAAGTGAAGTGTCATCTGCAAACAACACTATAATTATCTTACCGTATCAAATATTTATTCATAGAATTATAATCATGACAACACAATGTTTTTTTGTAACATTTTCTTATTTGTGCCCATATTCAAGATTCATTGGTGTACGTAACGAGGGATCCAGTGGGGGGCTTGTGGCTAAGTCATAACATCCGAACGGGTCGATCGATTAAGCTACGCTTGCCGCGGTTGGTCCATAGATAGGTGACCATCTTTACACACCAAGACACCCCGTGCCTCGGAAAGCACGTTAAGCCGTAGGTCCGGGCTGTAATTAGGGTTCCGTACCCAAAGAGTAAAACGGGAACCCTATTACTAAGGCTCCGCCGTCTGTCTGTATGTCTGTCTGTCTGTCCGTCTGGCCGTCTGTCACCAGGCTGTATCTCATGAGCCGTGATAGCTAGACAGTTGAAATTTTTACAAATGATGTATTTCTGTTGCCGCTATAACAACAAATACTAAAAAATAGAATAAAATAAATATTTAAGTGGGCTCCCATACAACAAACGTGATTTTTCTGCTCGTTTTTGCTCTATATTGATAACGACAACAGGTAGACACTTGAAATATTCACAGAATATGTAGATATATATTGACTTAAAAATAAATAATTAAATTAAAATAAAACAAATATTCAAAAAAGCACGTTTGTTGTAAGGGAGCCCCCCCCCCCTCTTACAACAAACGTGCTTTTTTGCCATTTTTATAGATAATGGTACGGAACCCTTCGTGCGCGAGTCCAACTCGCACTCGGCCGGTTTTTTTTAGATCTTTGACTGTTGTTACGGGTCGTCAAGAGCCCGAAAGTCTGACAACCAGTCTTACCAAGGGGTATCGTGTTACCCAGTTACTGGGTTGTGGAGGTCAGATATGCAGTCGCTCCATGTAAAATACTGGTATTCAGCTACATCTGGTTAGACTGGAAGCCGACCCCAATACAGGAAAAGGCTAGGTAGATGATGATGACGTAGCGAGGGAGCCTATAAGGGTTCCGCTTTTTACGGAACCCTAAAAAGGGAGAAATTATAACATGTTTCTTTCATGAACGGAGAGGATACTCCAACCAAGCGTGCGAGTCTATTTTTGACAGGCAAGTGATCACAGGGAGTGAAGAATTGGTCCTCAAATATATTTTGTAATGTTTTTACGTAACCGAGGCCAATTTTTTTTCCTAAAGTGACCTAAATTATTCACTCCGCTAATGCAATCTATTTTTAACATATTTTTTTGTTGCAGATACCAAAATACAGGGTGGTGCTACTTGGTGATGCCGGCGTGGGAAAGACAGCTCTAGTGTCACAATTTATGACGTCAGAATACATGAATACATACGACGCCAGTTTAGGTGAGCCACTCATTCTCTAGAACTTTTCCTCCTGTTTTTATTTTGTAAGATACAGTTCCTCGAGTATATGCAGCCCTGGTACATCACATTTTTAAGATGTTTCCCCAAACTTTTGAGATCATCAATTATCTTTTTTGTTTTTTTTTGTCTCAGAAATTAGTACCTTAAAGATGTTTCCCAAACATTTTGAGATCATCAATTATTTATCTTCTTTTTTCTTTAGTCCCCGAAATTAGTTTGAGAGTTATATTTTCAGAATTTCTGAAGATTTTTGTTTGTTTTATCCTTGTAACACTGTACCAGTCCAATACATTTAAAAATAAAATATTTCATTATCAGTTTTTAATCCTAAATAATAATAAATTATTAAGCTAGCATGAACACTAGGATTCGCTTTGAAAATAAGAGTAGCATGTGCGACTTTCCAAACTCCGAAGCATGAGCCAGCATTTTTAGCATGCTAATTTGAAATTCCTATCCTATTCGATTTTCTAAAATATTTTTACTATAAATTCTCTATATTGAAATAGTTAACTAACTGATATTTTGTTTTAGATAAGAGGGACAGTAGCAAAAATAAAAATGGTTTGTAATAAATTTAAAATATTTATCTACTTCTTTTTTAAAGCATTAGTAATTTAGTTTCTATGTATGTAGGTATTACTTTTCTGTTTTGTTTATGTGACTTTACAGATTGAATACTTGGACAATAGTGTAATAAATAAAATAAAATATGGAAATTATTCGTTTTAACTACTTTTAGCCACTTGACTCAATTGTTTCGAAAAAAAGAAATAAAATAAAAAAAAATATGCGGTAGAACTTTATTTTATGAATGATAACATACTCGTATAAAGTCTTTTGGTGTAAATAAGTTTCAACGTTTCACAAAGAAAACTCGTTATTATGATGCTTTTAGGCTACAAGTACTTACGTAGTAGTGTATTTCTAATGCCGCCTAATGAGCCAAAAAAGTAGTATTAACACATTATTCGCTAGAATGAGTTTTTTAAATCCATTAAACCCTAAAAGCAGACAATTTCCCTAGACACATTATTACTGAACGATACCGATTTCAGTAACTTTTTTTAACCTTATCCTTTAAAACCCTATTTTAACGGTTCCCAAATGTTAAAATGGGGTTTTAAAGGATTAGGTTTAAAAGAAGATGTAGTGACAAACATTTAAAAGAGTATGCTTAAAAGGTTTGGTCTTGTTGAGTGGATGAATGAAAGGCGATTAACAAAAGGTATTTACAAAGCAGAGGTGAGTGGAAACGCCGGGAGGGGACGCCCTAGCATGATATAAATAGTGACCTAATTAGAAAGAACAGGTGCGTAGGACTCGCAACCGGCGTGCGTGTATAACTAGATGTATTCATGAACGTAGGCGAAGCAAAAGGACTATGTAAGGAGCGTAGTAGGTGGCGTTCTATAGTTTCTGCCTACCCTCATGGGAAGAAGGCGTGAGTTTATGTATGTATGTATGAAATGTGAAAGTTTTGAACCAAAATGAATTATTTATCATCTTTCTTGAATACTGTTTAAAAAACTAGCTCAATAACATGAAATATAAAGCAAGTGTCGTCATTACAGCAAAATAATGAGTGCCAGTGACAGCTGTCAGATGCATAGCGCGCGCCATGTTGTGACGTGGACGAGTTATATTAGCTAATAACTTATTGTTACCCGCAGGGCTTGGAAACCGGTTAATTTTCTATGTAACCTTAACCGTTGTTAAAAAGGTTTTCGAACATATTTCGTTAATTATTTAATATTTTGTTACAAAATCAATGCTGAACTTATTGTGATGAAGCAATCTTTGAAGCAATCAATTGTATCAAAACTAAATTCTTGTATCTTCAGAAATAAAAATAATTGGTTTCTAGCCCTGGTTACCCGTTACATTAGCATCTTAGAAACTCTATTTATTTATACAGGGTGGCCAATTCGAAAGTATACAACTTTAAATGAAGTTAATTTTATTACAAACAAAAATTACCGGATATTGTTCTATAATTATATTATTCAGGCTTGGCAATTTTATACGGTAAATAAGAATATGTAAATGAATATGAAATGCCTAATATCCTCCTTTTTTATTCTTAAAAAATGTGATCCCTTTACATCGTGTTTTTCATAAAAATTTTGAACAGTTTATTAGCTAACACTAACAAAGTCAGCAATATTCTGCATACGTTCCTTTAGATAACCCTACGGAAAAAAGTCAGTGAAACGTGTTGTGAAATCCTCAATGACGAAAATGATGAATTAGAAAGAAAGAAGGAAAATACGTTTATTTGCGGTAAACATGACGCAAAGAAAGAACATCGATACACAAAGAACAAGTAGGGGGAAAATATGCGTCACATCTACGCAAAACGGCCACCGCTCAGCATAATGCTGCGACCCTATTCGAGACAGAGCCCCAGCGCTTGAATTGTTAGAAAAATCGTGTCAATTTTAGAAAGTATTGCGGTGGTCATGGCCTTATCCACGGTGTATAACTAAATAATATACATCAAACAACCAATCTGTCTATCCTTTTCCCAACTATGTTGGGGTTGGCTTCCAGTCTAACCGGATGCAGCTGAATACCAGTATCTTTTTTTTTTTAATACCACTATTTTACATGAAGCAACCGCCTATCTGACCTCCACAACCCAGTTACTGGGTAATACGATACAGCTTAGTAAGACTGATTGTCACACTTTCGGGCTTCTGACGACCCGGAACGACTGTCAAAGATCCACGAATGACAGCCGGAACCAACGTCTTTACGTGCTTTCCCCGCACGGAGGAGTCTCGGTATGTAAAGATGGTCACCCATCCACGGACCAATCCCGGCAAGAGTAGCTTAACCTGTTGGATCGACCCGTGTGGCTGTTATTACTTAGCCACGAGCTCCTCATATAATAAAAGACAAAAAACGTTGTATACATCCTAATTGGCCTTCCGTTATTAAGTCAACGAAATATAAAGCAAACACGTCAAAATCAGCGCTGTTTATAGGAAGAGCGCTGATTTTGACGTGCGCCGTGTGACGTGCGCTATAATTACGACACACTAAGGCTGCATTCCGAATTAGGCCATAATCGCTCACAGCGCTCACATCAGTAATTCGCGTTCCGATTGTGATATCACGATTATGAATGACAGCTAAGAGCTGTCAATAATTCGGATCGCTCGTGAACGCGCTCTCGGTTGGTTCATGTATTGCTTTGTTTATATACCACAATTTTTTTCTTATTCTTTGGTTAGGTGGCGACTGTAGCCAGAAGCACAATTTCGAAAATGCCACGTCAGTTTAAAGATATGATGCGACTCAAAACAAAACAGCATAACTGTCATTTTTGACAGCGCTCACGGTGGTATCCTAAGATGGCGCATGTGATGACTTCATCAAGGACGAATCACGCAACATTGTTTTCGCGCTCACGTTAATTCGAAACGGGTGTCAGCGCGCTCAAATTGATTACAGCGCAACTCGGAATGCATCCTAATAGTAGTGTGTCGTCATTATAGCGTTAGGGTGTCGGTGACATCTATCAGAAACATGGCGCACACGGTACACGTGACGTGTAACACGTCATATCCGTGACGATTGTAGTTATTGTGGTATTCAATTAATTAAAACATTTTAATAACAATCCGTTTGGTACCGGACGTAATGAATAGCACTATCCCATTTCTTCCCGTGGGGTCGTAAAAGGCGACTAAGGGACTTACTAGAAATGAGCAGCAGCGTTCTCTATGCATTTTTTAGAACCATACTGAGATCGCCAACCCGTCTGCCAAGCGTAGCAATTATGGCAAATCCTCCCCCTTTTTTGGGGAGGCTATGTCCAGCAGTGAACGTCTTTCGGCTGAAATAATGATGATGAATATCAAATAATATGAGTCTATGCTCAATAACTGGAAGTCTCTGAATAGTTAATGTAGTGTGGCAGTGTTTCAGGTTATATGATGTTTTGTAAACCGTTACATTAAAATCTTTGTTGATTTAGATAGATAGTAATAAAAGGTAAGATTTTGGACACTACTCTTCACAGATAGTTTCAAGAAACTGTAGATGTTGTCCATAATCTCACAGCAAATTCCCTTTTCAAACAATATTTTAGCACGAATTTACTCAAAACCACAAACAGTTTCATAACTTCATTATTATTAACCACTTGAACACTCAACAAACAAAGCCTAATCTAATCCATCAAATCGATAGTCCCCGCCGGCCATTTTGGTTTTCCTTTCATTAAATGAAAATAGACATAAATAATCAACACTTTCAGACCTTATCACAGCTTTTTCACTACACAAAAGCCGTGAGAGGTTCTAAATAGGCCAAATAACTGTTTTTATCTCTCTTTTATCAACTATAAGTGTTTAGTAAGTGGTTTTGGCCAAATACCACCATTAAGCCGTTTTCCGTTGAAAAATTTATGATGTTGGCAGTACCTATGTTTGGTTCGAAAGGTTTTTGGGTTAAGTGCGGTTGGAATACAGTTTCTTTAAGATGGTCGTTCATGTTTTAGTGAGTAAATAAATGTTTTTGGTAGGTTTTCTTGGGATGATTTCGATAAAATGTTGGGTAGACGATCGTGGATGTCATATTAAAGTATTTCATAAGTTGAGTGGCATGAGAGATGTTTGGTGAATTTTCTGCAACGCATCTCTGCTAAGTACCCTCAGCGCCAAACACTTTTGTGACCGTTCTTAATTTTTTTGCAAATTAGTATTATTGTTCGAATGAGTTTAAAACGATACCTATGATTATGGTATTTGTTTTTGAAACACTCCCTTTTTGCCTTTTTTTCACTGGATTATTATCCGTGTGACATTTAGATACACAGGGCCCGATTTCCAGACCATTTATACCGAAAAAATGCAACAGGCCAGAGCTTTCATTTTTGCACAATAAATGTATAGAAAACGTGTGCTTAAAATATACACAGCACATTTACCAAGTACATAAATGTGTATACTTTTGTATATACAATGTTCCAGACACAGTATGCCAAAAAAATACACACGGCGCCGAAGGTAATACCTTCGGCGTCGTGTGTACCTCTGGTACTACGTCCGTAGGGGACGGTGATCACTAAACATATCCTTCGGCATACGTAGCATGACCACTTGAGTCTCTATGAAGAAAAGACTGTATATCTTTTAATATATATAAATATTATTATCGAAAACAAATTGAGGTCAATAAAATATGAACTTAGTTAACTACTTTATAACAAAGGGAAAATATACTAAATTCGACATTCAGATGGGTGCCGACTCGGAATTAAATAGATGTTAGCAATCCTTGTCGATAATTATATTCCCATCTCTACAAAACAATTATAAGTCTATGGTTGTCAGTGCCCCGGGCACCACGGACTAATATAGAAGTCGTTCTGTGACGTCATAAACGTACGGCTGTCAAGGTCACTTTGGCATAGTGCAAGCTGCAGGTACACACGGCTACACATCAAGCTATATACTTCCAGTATACGCTGACCTCTCATTGTACGGAAATCCAATCAAAATCAAATCAATCAAAAATATTTTTATTTCACATAAGCCTACATGGGCACTTATGAAACGTCAGAAGCTAGGTGCACGGTTCCAATTGGTCGTTTCCTACGGAGAAGAGCCAGCAAGAAACTCCACGGTCACTCTTTTAAAAAAATAAAATTGGCTTTTACAATGTTTTCAAATTACAGTGTTAATAGGTATGAGAGGACAGCGTAGGCCCATCAAAAGTACCAGTTACTTAACAAAATAGAAAATGGTCTACAGATCTACAGTCTAATAAGCCTACAACGTCCTCACATTGTCAAAAAAAAACAATATAAAATATGATTAAAATAATAAAAGTTAGAACCTTGTGGAAATTTAAATTGTAGGTATAATAATGTCAAATAAGAAAAACATTATGTCAGTGAAGTTTGTAAAAAAAGATAAAATTAAATTAAAAAATAACTTCGTAATTTGGGAGCTGTTAATAGACATTTACATAGTTTTGCCGTTAATGAGGTACCAGGGAGGCCACATGTACAGAAGGAATTAATGCCAAACTTCCTTGTCTTCAACGTAGTCCTTAATCTTATAATATGCTTTTTTGATAAGAGCACGTTTAATGTGCGATTTGAATTTTCCATCACTAAGTTCTGTAACCGATTGTGGCAACTTGTTATAAAAGCGGATACTGTTTACAATAAATGACTTGCTTGTTTTAGTTAATCTAAATTTGGGTAACACATTAATGTTTACTACGTGTATTTATATTATGGAAATCACTTCTTATTTTGAAAAGTCCTAAGTTTTTGCGAACATATAAAATACTTTCTAAGATATAAAGAGAAGGCAGAGTTAGTACATCAATTTCTTTGAATTTGTTTCTAAGGGACTCACGAGGACCCATTCCATAGATCACGCGGATTGCCCTCTTTTGTAAAATGAAAATTGAATCTACGTTGGCTGCCGATCCCCACAGCAGAACGCCATAAGACATAATACTGTGGAAGTAAGCAAAGTACACTAACCTAGCTGTGGCTATATCTGTCAACTGCCTTATTTTTCTTACTGCATATGCAGCTGAACTTAATCTACCTGAAAGAGCTCTAATGTGGGCACCCCACTGCAATTTGGAATCTAGAGTAATTCCTAGAAATACAGTTTCCGTAATAGCATCTAGCTTCTTACCATCAAGTTTTAAATTAAGACCTACTTGGGGTACATTTGGTAACGAGAACTTAAGACATTTTGTTTAGTTCGCATTAAGTAAGAGATTATTAGCTGCGAACCATTTCGAAAGAACAGCCAGATTATCGTTGACGTGTAAGACATCCGTATCTTTTTTATCTATTTTAAAAATAAGAGAAGTGTCATCAGCGAATAGAATTATATCCGATAAATTAGCCATCATGTAAGGAAGATCATTTATATAAACTAGAAATAGGAAAGGGCCAAGAATTGAACCTTGAGGCACGCCCATCCTTACTAGAGATCCCGATGACGTCACCCCGTTAACGTTTACTTTTTGCTGCCTGTTTGATAGATAAAAAAGAACAAGATCAGCAGCTTGTCCACGAATTCCGTAGTGGTGTAATTTACAGATCAGTGTTTTGTGGTCAACGCAGTCAAACGCTTTTGTGAAGTCACAGAAAATGCCAATGGCATCCAAAATGTGACTTATGAGTTTTACTCCTGCGTCAGTCGTCGACCATTATTTACTATTATTTATTACCACCATTTCATTCGTGAAACCAAACTGATTACTATGTAAAATCCCATTTGAATTAAAATGCGACAACATCTGGTCTAGCATGATTTTTTCATATATTTTACTCAATGCTGGTAGCACAGATATAGGTCTATAATTAGAGGGATCACTCTTACTTCCCGATTTGAAAATTGGTACTAATTTACTATGTTTCATTAAATTAGGAAACATTGATTAAATATGTCTGTTAGAACAGGGGCTATTGTGTCAATAATATCTCCAAGAACCTTAACGGAAATCCCCCATATGTCTTCAGTGTTCTTTATGTTAAGACTTTTGAATGCTTTTTTAATTGTAACAATAGAAATAGGCTTGAATTCAAAACTTGGAATGTCCTTAGAGAAGTTTTCTTTGAGAAGTGATTCAGCTAATAAAGATGATGAGGAAAGAGATTTCGTTAGGTCTATTGGGATGTTGGTAAATAAATTTTCTAGTACAATACAATTCGAGGTCAGCTTATACTGGAAAGGTATATCTCGATTTGTAGCCGTCTGTACTAATCGGATTCGTTATCAGAGTAAACAAATATGTGAGAAGATGAATGAAGAACTGGATTCTGATCAGCTATTAAACATTTTAGAAGGTGTGGTGGAATCGGACTCCGAGTATTTAGTGGAGAACGTAGAACCAGAAGAAGAAGATTCTGAGATATATTAAGTCCAACTAGATAATAATAATAACGTTTATTCATCAAAAAGTAAGAATTTATTAAGTGAAATGTTCGGTAAGCCACAAACATGGGAGTAGACAAAAATAGAAGAAAGACCATAGACCACGTCCCTAATCAGAATTGAATTTAGCGTGCTCCGCCTCAAGAGAGTCCCGCTATAAACCCGGTGGCGACTAGACGTTCCCTTTGAGTTGTCGTGTACTTACTGATAATTCGATGGTTTTACTCTAAACCCAAAGTGACATTTATTTTCTTCATTTCCAAATTTATATTCTTCATTTCACAAAGTGACATTTATTTTCTTCATTTTTGACATCGCGCCAGAGAAATCTTTCTAAAATTTGTAATTTTGTGTTTCATTTCTTCTGTGGTCATACTACGCGTGTAAGTGGGTCGTTGCATTTTTTATGCCTTCCGTTTTTTTTTTTTTGAACTAAGTTCCTTAACGCGCCTTGCGGTAGGAGTTGACTGGCAGAAATCGTCACGAAAGGAAGCGAAAAAGCGTTATGCTGCCAAGCGACTTTCTGAGAGTGTCAATTTTAATATGCGTTTTTAACACAGAGCCCTCAAGTCTCATGAGAGCTTCTAAAAACTTGGGTGGGTAAAACAATCTATGCGAGTTAAAATAAACTTCGCAAAAAAAGTTAGTTCCAGGGTCTCATGTTTCAAGTGTACATTTTTTTTGTTTTTGTTTCAAATCATACTTGAGAAGGAACTTCTTTCCCGACGGGGGTCCCCCGACCGCACACGTTTTTTTTCAACTTTTCATGGCCCACTGCTTGGCAAAATTCTCTCCTCCATAGCTTTCCACTTTCCAAAAGCATAATAGGAGGAACATGAAAAAAACAAGATGCGATTAGAAAACATGTCATCGTTGAGTCTGATTTAAAATCATCCCTAGAACATGTCCCGACCATGTTGTGACAGGCACAATACCGGATATGACACATTTGCGTCACTGCCTGTGTACCGGAAGCGACGTGCTATCGACAAGCACATCCTATAATGACGTTCACTAATATTGTAAAATGATAATAAATTATTAGCTCTGGGTTCTATTATACTTCTAATATAGGACGATCCGACGAACTATCGATTTCGACACGAGTTTTAACAAAAATTAATGGGATGGACTGATTTTCATCAGCAATCATAAATGATAAATGATTTTATTTCTGTAAGTAGGTTTCTGTAAACACTTTTACACATCAATCATACTTAAAAAACCGGCCAAGTGCGAGTCGGACTCGCGGGTTCCGTATCATAATCCATAAAAAAAAACGACTTACTAGATCTCGTTCAAACCAAATGAAATTAAATTAAATCGTTTATTCTGTAAATAGTATATTAAAATCACTTTTACACGTCATATAAAAAAAAAGAAAATCTAGATGTAGCCGACATTTCCTATCTGACTACCCCTGAGAAGAAATGGCGAAACAAACTCAGGGGTCAAAGTCTCTTTTAAAGTCCAGACATAATCTTGAGCTATGTGAGAACCATGTAGATCCGTGTCTGAAATGGTCTTTTGAGGAAAGAACCACGCAAATTTGAGCGGACCTGTCCAATCAGTGTAAGCATTTGTCAGTAATCGTGCAGCTCAACTCAAAACTTAAGGAGCTCAACGACTCGACGAACAATACCAAAAAAAGGACATTTAGGTAGGCCGCATAAAGCGCTCAAAATGTCAGACCATTATTAAAACTTAACTGAGAAAAGAAAAGAAAGGAAAACATTTAAAGAAAAAAAAAATGACCCACATAGTGCTCACATTCACAATAAATTAAAGCAGTAAATATAATACTTTCAAAGTAAACATTCATGTAAAATTGTATACAATATTCTGCAATGTCAATATGTATATAAAATCATGCATAATAATTAAAATGTCAAGTTTTCCAGTTTTATCACAAGGCTAGCAGAGCGAGCAGCTGAATCCCAAGCTTTTTTGTCCTCTAAATAATCAGAAATCTTATAGTACCCTTTTTTACAAAGTTTAGTTTTAATACAGATTTTAAATCGTTTAATGGGTAAGTTCCGAATGTTACCAATTTTCGGTGAAAGTTTACATGACAATGTTCGTCATATATTTTTTTAGTTTTATCATTCTCTTATTTTAGAAGTTACAGGGGGGGGGGGACACATTTTACCACTTTGGAAGTGTCTCTCGCGCAAACTATTCAGTTTAGAAAAACATTATATTAGAAACATAAATAACATTTTTGAAGACCTCTCAATAAATACCCCACACGTATGGGTTTGATGAAAAAAAAAATTGAGTTTCAGTTCTAAGTAGGGATAACCCCCAAAGTTTATTGTTTTTTTTCTATTTTTGTGTGAAAATCTTTATGCGGTTCACAGAATACATCTACTTACCAAGTTTCAACAGTATATTTCTTAAAGTTTTGAAAAAAAGTGGCTGTGACATACGGACGGACAGACATGACGAATCCAAAAGGGTTCCGTTTTTTGCCATTTGGCTAGGGAACCCTAAAAACCGGCCAAGTGCGTGCCGCACGACCACGCACAATGAAAAGTTCCTTAATTGTGATGAATTTATCCCAAGATAAACTTAACTTTGTAGTTGAAAAAATGAGTATTTTTTATGTGATAAAACTACGCATTAGCAATTTTCGGACTTTTTCCTTTACTTGTGCTGTAAGACCTTACTTTTGTCAAATTTCATGATTCAATTCAACGGGAGTATCAAATTATGTCGCATAAATGGCCGTATTTTTTATTGCGTGGACTTAGAAGCTTGATTTATTTAGAGCTCCACGGGACCGCAGCCCTACGTATCTCATATTAATATCAACTTGATACTTCTACGCGCTCCTGAGAAAAAAGGTTTTGACAGACAGACAGATAGACGGACAGACAACCAAGTGATCCTGTAAGATCCCTTTTCCTTTTGAGGTACGGAACCTAAAAAACTAGGTTGAGGTCGGCGTTTTCTATCAGACTGCACTCAGAAGGAAGGCCGAAACAAACTCAGGGTTCAAAGTTTCTTTTAAAGTCCAGACATGATCTTGGTCAGGTCATATGAGGACCACGTAGATTGTCTTTTGAGGAAATAACCACACAGAATAGAATAGAATACTCTTTATTATGTACACCATAAAAGTTACAGATATAAATGTTTAAATTTTACATAGGGTGACACAATGGGCGGTCTTATCGCTAAAAGCGATCTTTTACAGACAACCTTTGGATGGATTAAAGGGAGCAGGAGAGACAATACTGCAGGTAGTCAGTGGTGTACCATTAACATATACAATAAATACATACATACACAAAGCATACACTTATCTAATAAATATATACATATATACAATAATACACATGAAGCAAGAGCAGGGAACTGTGTTATGTAATGATGAGATGAGATGAGTGGACTGTCCAGTCAGTGCGCGCATTTCTCAGTATCGTGTAGCCCAACTCAGAACTTAAGTTTCGTGATTACTCGGTTGGAAATTTATAGGCACAATACCTACTTATTTCATTACAGTTTATAAGCAGCATGTGTTCCAGTGGATCATTTACATATACTAATTATATGAATGCCAAAATATTAGTTCAGCAAGTAGGTAAGGGTAACTTTAAGGCACAAGCGCCAGGGCAGCCCGCTTAAAATTTTAAAATTTCTAACGTTTTTTGCAATTTGCAGTTCAGTATGATCTTGTATGTTGCACAAAATATGATTTGCGACCGTAAAAAATATGCCTTTACAAAATTGTGTATCAATAATAATGTACATATATATCATCAATACAAATCTCTAAGTCCAAATTGTGCATATTTCGTGAAATCATGACGTTTGAGGCCAATTATAACTTAGAGAGTTGTATTGATGAATCGAATGATTATAATTCTGGAAATACATATTTGATACGGTCGCGAATCATGTTTTGATTAACATGCAACCTGACACTGACTTGCTAATTGAAAAAACGTAAGAAAATTAGAATTTCGCAGGCTACCTTAGCGCATCCCCCTTAAGACGCAGATATATGCCAGTGACCTTGAGTGGTTAGCTTGCGTGTTCTGTACTGAGCTCACGCAACGCGTCGTACGTTCAACCAGTAATAGGACTCGTCCATCAAGGAGTCCCCAATTTGACGCATTATTAATTTATTATACACAAAACAAAAGGTATTTTAATAAAACGCGTATACTAAAAGATCAAAAATTAAATTATCTTTAAATTGGTGAAGGTTTCAGTAAAATATGCTTGGTAGATTTTGCGCCATTCTCAGTTTTTTATCCGCGTTAGACATAACTTTACAAATTAATTTCACTATGTAATAGAAACATAATCTAAAATATTCACATATTAAATTGTTGAAAAAATGCTCTAATTTATCCAATATTTTTTTCAAATCATAAACACTACTCGTTTAGACGTGATCTTCAGTATAAAATCATTAAAAGTCGGTTATCGTCCCCTTAAGTGAGTAGCTATCTGACTGTGGTAGGCCGAGCTGAAATACAATTCCAAATAATTCACATCACAAACTCATCACATAATAACATCATTATCTTAGAGCCCTAAATACTTACCTGCTCGACTTTCCGTGTTCCGTAATGACCCGACATACCTTCGGTCATCTTCGGTTACCATCGGCTCGCTTCGGCTAATTGAGTGATTACCACGTAATTGTTAGTTCAAGACCTTCAATTTGCGTAGGTACAGAGTAACTGTAGCATATTAGTAATAGTGAATATAATCACTTAAGTTATTTAATTTCATAGTGCAGTTGTTTATACGGCACAGTTTGAGGCTCATAGCCAAACAGGGGCGGAAACTCGCGCGGCATGTTGGATGATGATTTTTTTTGGGTTCATCAATCGCAGGTAGTCTTGTCACATTAAATAACAGTTTAAAAAAAAATTGGTAAACTTCACAGGCGGGTTTCGATATCTAAACACGATAAAACAAAAAAGAATACAGATTTTCTCAACTCATATTTCAAGTAACACACTACATGCGGTCGTTGAACCCAATAAAAATTTCATGAAATCATTTAATTTCTTTCATGTTTTTAACTTTTTATACCGATAGGTACCCATCACGTCTGCGAGGTTTTGCTAGCTAATTTTATTAAAACAGGAAAAAAACATAAATACAGAAGAAAAGGAGGAAGGAGGAGGAAGGGGGGGAGGGAGGGAGGAGGTATTTGTTTTAATTTAATACAGGAGAAATTCCTAGTGTGGGGCAAAGTTTAAAAAAAATTTGACCCTAAATAGAAATCTAGTCAGATCTTAAAAACCGAGAGAGTGGCTGGTCACTAGTCAATAATAAAAATAAAACCTTACAAGAAAAAATAAAGGAGCAATAAACTCTCCCGTAAATTAAGTTTACTGCGAACCAAATCAGCCATTTTGGAAAAAACTTTTAAATCTATTACTTATTTCTTTATCCATTTGCAAAAGAATCGTTTGTGAACTTTTTATACAAATGGATCCACGAAAATTACGATTTATTTTTAGTAAATTAAATGGTACACTTGATTCTTCATCATCATCTGGGGCTATACATGCGTGGGTCATTAAATACTATCTGAGTTAGATTTGTTCCCCAATGTTATGATTTCAATTCAATGGAACAAATCTAACTCAGAGAGATGTATTAATGATTCTAATGATTATAATTCTGTAAATACCTTTTTATGTGTTATAGTCGCAATTTCGCTAATCAACTTTACACGGCGGGCTTACGACGCCCTGTGAGTTCAGTACAATGACGCTCTGAGGGCAGTGTTAAAAAAACCCCGGTACTGCAGTGGTTCCGCAATTTTTGCGGCTGCTTCCATCGATGATTTATTTTCCATAATTAGGAAAAGGACTGCATCGATGATGTGCAGGGTCCGTGGTAGCACCAACACTGTCCTCAAAACGTTAGGGTGCAAAATAGACAGTCCTTTTACTGTGTACTGGGCAAGTGTACACCTGCACAGAAATACGAAATAGGCATCAGTTACTGTGTTTTGTTTACTAAAACCTTTTTATCTTGTTTTTGTGTTTAACTATTTATTTGTAAAAAAATATGGACGAATGTCTGAAATAAAGATAAATTATTAAATTATTATTATAATATGATTCGCGACTAAATTTTCTTACGTTTTTTTCCAATTTGCAGGACAGTGTTAGGTTGTCCTAACACTGTCCTGCAAATTAAAAAAAAACGTAATAAAATTTGAATTTCGAGGGCCACAGCTGCGGATTCACCTTTATGCTATTTGCTAATTACCAGCATTTCGTAAACATTGGAATGAGTAAGACGTTGCTTTTCAATGGAATGAAAACCGACTTGTACCAGGTATTCAGTTAATTAGGTTGAAAGCACTTATTCACTTATAACGTCGTTATTCCATAATCAGGCTTTCGTTATCGTCTGAAAAGCATCATAATAACTATAGTTTTCTTTATTAAAACCTAAAGCAGCGGGGTTACATAAATACTCACAATGCCAATGCTACTCCGTTTCACAAATCAACAATATTCATAGAGTTATTTACATTGCCGCATAGGTAGACGAATTTTTCAAATAATGCCAAGCAATGGATTACGATTTTTGATCAAAATCTTTTTTATTTTAAATATATTATACGTATTGTGATAAAACATTTGTTACGCAATTGGGGTGTATTTAGCTCAATATTTTTTTTGGAATAAAACTTTATTGAATATCGAAACAGCAAGTGTGTGTTTACCTTAATTTTGTTTTTTTTCGTATCATCACTTTACCAAAAGGTGGTCTTTACCGAAATAGGATCAGGTTATAATTAAGTAGAAAAGGTATTATTAATCATGATTTACCATGACCTAGGATTTATTAAAAAGGAGTATTTATTAATTATTTACTTATATTATATAATAATTATTTATTTTAAATACATAATAATTCTGTATATTAAATAATTATTATTTATGTAGCGGGCTGGTTAGTGTAAGCTTTACTTAGAATGATTTGGATGAGAGCAGATTTGATTATAAATTATTATTTAAACACCTAAAGTAAAGCATCAAAATTAATGCTTTATTCAATTCATTCTCGCTGAAATTAAACCTCGCTAATACAAATTGAGATCAGCTAATTAAACAAAGATAGAACAGAGAATTAGCGATACTAATTAAAGAAATTCTAAACGCGTCGCTACTTATAATTATTGACTGTTACTTCGTTTATTTACGTTGGGCGTATAATGATGTACCTGCCTCGTTTCTACAGCATTATTAACGTTATGCATGAAAGAATGTTCATACAGAAAAAAATAATAAAAAAGTCAAAATAAGTATGGTTTGCGTTTTATCCTCGAGTCGTTTCCTTTTTGTAGAGAGGAAAAAAAGAAAGAAAAATGCGTTAATAGGCATGACAGCAAAAAAAAACACCTTAAAACTATAAAACCGTCTTATTACAAAACAACGTTTATCTTCAGACCCAGGTTTACACCATGGAGTCATTATTGAATTTCGAACTTTATTCCGTCTATGGTAAAGTCCCTAATACAAGACTGAAAGCTTCATACCGAACTAAGTTTTCAATTTTGTATAAATAACGGTATTTAAATCACAGTTACGTTCTTATTACAAAAACTGACTCCATGGTTTAAGCCATGTCAAAATATAAATCTTGTTTTGTAATAAGACGGTTAGCGTCTAGACATTTCAGCTTAGTTTCTAAGGCGGTAACGTACCTGCGATTCCTCTGGTGTCTAACCAAGTTCAGTCAGTGAGGAACAGGGGGACCTTTGCAAACAATTTCGAGCTGCTACCATACCCTAAATCAAAATCAAAACTATAGAGTTGCTAAGGTCTTACCAATCACCTAATATACAAAATTTCATAAATGTAAGTTTTGCAGTTATAAATCAAGAATTATAAAACTACCGGTAACTTTGACAGTCGTATCGGGTAGTCAGAAGCCTGAAAGTCTATTGCATTCAGTTTCGTAGCATGACCAATTCTATCTCTATTCTACCAAGAAACGACAAAGCTCTTTCTATCCAATTCGTTATCTCTTCTGCACGAGCACGGCGCGACCCGTAGACTCGCGTTTCTATGAAGACAAAGATATAGATATTATTTCCATAGCAACGGGGAGGTAGCTAGTGATGTAGTAAACTATTAATTCTACAATAATTATTCGTGTTTCGTTTTCGTAATTTTTTTGTCAAGCGTCAAGTTTTTCATTAATAAAAACCAGCAAAATTTAAATATCTCGGAAACGGTGCGTCCTAGGCAAAAAACTACAGAAGTTTAACCACCCCCCCCCCCTTAGTGCCACCCCGTGCAAACAGGATGACAAACATGAATAGTAAAAAAAAACCCATTATGAATTTAAGTAAAAAAAAACTAACAAGAATTTAAGGCTTAATTTTATTTTTTCGCTGGTCTTTTTACGTCTTACGGATGGTTTTCGACTAGAACAACAATTTCTTTCCCACTATTTCACAATTTTTTTTTTGTTTTCGGATCTGTTCATAATGCCCTTAAGCATATACTCCAACTCCTACAACTCCGCCCCTAAGACGACTCACTGACCAGATTGTTCAGTGAGAAGAAATTTAGATGGTGAAAGTATTGAATTGAGTATTCAAAATCAATATAGATTCTTGTCTAGGTCAAATGTGATGTAGACTATTTAACGCTTGTCGAGAAGAAATGTTTCTACTCCAAGTGTCAAAGTAGAGAAAAATTCATCGCCATGCTCGACGTTATAGACTTTTGTCGACTGAAGAATAGACACATTTCTTCTCTTCAGTTTTAACATTGCCATGCTAAGGGTGGTAGAAATCATTCTATAATCTGTCATTTTGTCGATTTTTCCGTCGACAAAACCCGTTTCTATGGTGGTCATGCTACGCGTGCAGGAGCAGGGAACCTAATAAACTTTGTTTCACCTCCATAGAACTTGGCACCCACCTGGATCTCAATTCTTTTATCGGCCGACTTGGCCCTTTTTAACCGACTTCCAAAAAGGAGGAGGTTCTCAATTCGGCTGTATGTTTTATTTCTATGTTTGTTACGCGATTTCTCCGTCAATTATGATTGATGAATTCTTTTTTTGTTGGAAAGGGTATACTCCCGAGGTGGTCCCATTGCCACTAAATCAGAATCTGATGAGGGGATCGCATGGAAATCGAGAAAAACCCTCAAATTTTATATGCAAACCTATAGCGATTTGGGTATTTTTTATAGTAACTCGTGCATTTGCTCTCGGAAAGCAACATTTGGTGAAGTGGAACTGATGATGGAGACCACAGATGGCCACCGGAACAATATAATAATGAGTACCTATTTAAAGGGTTGCTATTAAGCAATTTATGCTTGTCACTATGCAATGCATATGGTTAGTGGCAGTTCCTCAACAATCAACGTCCCAGCATCAATCAGTAAATGCAATATTTTGTAAAAGGTGATGAGCAGTTAACATTAGGCTATTGTAACTTAGATAAATTCAAAACTGTTCCACTAAAAAGTGAAAAATAAAAAACTTTTTACAAAAAAATTATAACCGACTACCAAAAATAACACTACAAAGTGAAAAATAACTTTAATTTCGGAAGTCGGTATCTTTGGATCTGTATTTGAGTTGTTAGTTTTTGATGTTGATAAGATAGTATCACAGATGTCGTCGATAGGATCCGGCAATTGGGACTCGAGGTGGCCTTGCACAAGTCCGAGGCCATGTGTTTTTATGGTCCTCGGAACGCGCCACTGTCGGGTTCCCAGATAATGGCAGGAGGGGTTCACATCGGCGTCGAGTCCACGATGAAGTACCTGGGACTCGTGCTCGACAGCCGGTGGAACTTCGTGGAGCATTTTCGACGTTTGGCTCCCAGACTGGAGCGGGCCGGGGCTGCCTTAAAGCGGCTCCTGCTCAATGTGGGGGGTCCAAACGCCTCCTGCCAGTGGCTCTACGCGGGGGTCGTGCGGTCCATGGCCCTTTACGGGGCACCGGTGTGGGCGCGTTCTATAAGGCTGCCCGGCGGTTGAACGCGTCCCAAAGGGTCATGGCCATCAGGCTGGTCCGAGGATACCGCACGGTCTCCCGTGAGGCAGCGAGCCTCCTTGCCGGACTACCGCCATGGGATCAGGAGGCAAAAGTCCTCGCACACGTCTGGGAGTGGCGCGAGGAGGCGAAACGCCGGGGTGAAACTCCGCTGCCGCGAGAAATCACGGCACAGCGGACAGAGCTCCGGCGGGATCTTATGGCGGCATGGAGAGTACGATTGTCGCAACCCAGCGCTGGGCACGCCACAATTGTGGCGATAAGTCCCCTCTTTGAGGAGTGGATGGAGAGGCGCCACGGCGTCCTCACCTTCCGCCTGACACAGGTCCTCACCGGACATGGTTGCTTTGGGAGGTTCCTGTTCAGGATAAAGCGGGAGGAAACGCCCGGGTGTCACCACTGTGTGGATCGCCCGGAGGACACGGTGGAGCATACGGTGGAGGTCTGCCCAGCTTGGGCGGAGCACCGCCGTGTCCTCACGGAGGCGATCGGTGGCGGCGATCTCTCGCGTCCGGCCCTGGTTCAGGCCATGGTTCGGAGCGAGAGTGCATGGGAGGCCGTCACCTCCTTCTGCGAATTAGTAATGCTTGCGAAGGAGGAGGCGGAACGCGTGAGGGAGAAGCAAGGTTCGCGCCCTCCCGCCCCTAGTCGCCGCAGGAGACGCCCCGGGCGTCGGGAGTCACAAGCCGATTTCCGGCCACCGTAGGCGCGGGCCTGCGGACGGTGAGCGATGGGTAGCTCACCATCCGATAACGACCAGGCCCGGGTCGACGGCGCGTCGTATTCCACGCGCGCCTCAAAGAGTTGTCAGCACCAACTGACGGGGTCCGCTAGGGCCAATGCCTGCCAGGGTTGCGAGTTTGTCCGAAAGGAATATCGTGGCCCTGGCACACAGGCAAATGAAGGAATACGGGTGGGTTTTAGTCAGTAAAAGTCTGACACGCCCTCCCGCTCCGCCCAGAGCGGGAGAAGTTATTTGATAATTTCCCACCCAAAAAAAAAAATATTCACAGATGTCAACAGGTGGCATTACCTCTGTGTATATAGAGAAAAAAGAGAGAAAAAAGTCACCTTTATTCAGCCATAAACTCACTTTAAATAATTGAGACAGACAAACAAAACCCATTTAAGTAGTATTATTAACCTTAACAAGTATTTACAAATAAGTTCGATTTTCCATCTCAGACACATGAATTTGCTTGTATTTACAAAGTGTAATTAGATTCGGAGAATCAAACGTCTAATGGCCAATGAAATCGAATTCTAATAAATTCTTTCTTTACCAATCAACTTTTATACTCACTTATAACTTTTATAATCGGCTTCTTATACTGGTTTTTTATGTTTTTGGGAATAATGGCACATCATCTTTTAAATAAAATGAGAGTTTATTTCTGCTGAGGGTCCCCCATAGCACAGCATCATGCTGAGTGGAAGCCTTCTTGTCACAGTCACGGCGTGCAACTGCCGACTATTTATATTCTGTGTACTTATTTAAAAATCTGTATTGTTTTATGGTTTTACTTGAATTATCATATTTTTTTGGATGCACCTATTTCTGTGACATAATAGTAGATTATTAACCAAGGGGATAAAGCAGTGTCTTCTGTCGCGGATGACGATTCAAATCGCGAGCGTAACAAAGGACTCGAGGTTTACTCCCGAGCGTAGCGAGGGTGTTAAAAACTTAAATCATGAGCGAAGCGAGGGATTTAAGACGAGTCCTGAGTGTAGCGAGGGATTTAAGTTCACCCAAGACTAAGACAGCTTTATCACCGAGGAAAATACTCTACTTTTCGTACCATTTGCGAACAAATTAACACAATAATAATATGAGATAAGCATTTTAGAACATTAACTTATTTATAAAAATAAATTAAAATAAACTTAACGTTTATGTATTTGAAGAAAACAAAAACGCGGCAAATTCCTAGATTAATTTTTTTTTTGTCGGAAAAGCAAAGGCATCAAGCTCATACGGCCTCGTTTTCGTAATTTTATTCAATAATCATAACTGCATAATAAATGCGTATTCCTTTTTCAAAAAGACGTATATGGCTTTCTAAACAAACTCAATGGTGTAAACACAGATGTAGTTCAATATAAATTTCGGTAAGTATTCCAAATTTAAATCACATTCTCCCCCTAGAGGATGAATGAAATTCAGTACAATTTTCTTTCCCTGTTTTTAACAGATTGTGGTATGAAAATCAATTTTTCTTTCTTCTATTTGATAGGACTGTATATTCGATCTTTGAAATGTAGTAGACGGAAAAGTTAATTAGTTAGTCTGTATTGATTATGGGGATGCGCTAAGGTAGCCCGCGAAATTCAAATTTTCTTACGTTTTTTTGCAATTTGCAGGTCAGTAACAGGTTGTATATTGATCTAAATATAATTCGCGGCCATAACAAATATGGCTTTACAGAATTATAGTTATCAAAATCAGCATTACAACTAACTCTCTTCGAAAAATCCTACTGAATGATTATTTCTGAAATAACTGATTTTTTGAACTTAGATAGTTGTAATGCCAAATCAGTACAGCCGTTATCAAGTGATGCGCTTACCAACGAACAGCGTTTAATTTTTAACCGACTTCCAAAAAGGGAGGAGGTTATATATTCGTAAGTATGTTTTTTTATGTATATATTTATATACATCTATAGAGTATTTAGGCCGAAACTACCATTATAAATTAACAGCTATAGCTATACATAATTATTATGTACAAAGCATTCGGACTACTCTCGCAACCCTGGCAGGCATTGGCCCTAACGGACCCCGTCAGTTGGTGCTGACATCTCTTTGAGGCGCGCGTGGAACACAACGCGCCGTTGACCCGGGCCTGGTCCATGTCGGACGGCGAACCACCCATGGCTCACCGTTCACAAGCCCGCGCCTACGGTGGCCGGGAATCAGCCTGCGACTCCCGACACCTTCCCCGAAACAAGAATTGCGAGGTCGTCTGCATAACCTATTATGTAATGCTCCTTCGATGTCTGTGAAAGTGTCCAGGCAGGTACCTTTCTGATAAATCGCTTCCTCTATCTAGCTGACCACTAGATGAAAAGCGGTTTCGGTCGACTTACCCGAGTTGTATACGAGTTGGTTACCTTGTATTTCGAAGTGCCGTCTTTCAGCTCCCATAAAACAGCCATAGAAATGAGGTCAGACTGATTGGTCGGTGGGGTTTGTGTAGTCACCTTTAATTGGCTTAGGGATGAATATTACTTTCACTTCCCTCCATCATAGAAACGTATCTAAAGGCCAGGCACGTTCTCATTAAAGGCACCAGTTTTATTACGACAGAGGTTCCACCCAACTGTAGCAAGACGGTGAACATTCCGTCAGGACCTGGTGTCTTAAAAGGATGGTAACTGCGGATGGCCCATTGGAGTTTCTCGAACGTGATCAGCCTGCGTGCGTAAAGACAATCATTATAGGAGTCCGTCATAACATAACCCTCCCTTTTCCTCAGATGGAGGGTATACATGAGGATGTACTCACAAATTGTTTCACTATAAAATCCAAAAATGATACAAGAAAAATCAAAAGTCATTATTTTATTCAAACTAGGCTGGGAATCAGCACTTTTCGAACGTCAAAATTACATACGAGAGTCCCCCAAAAACGCCCGCCCTTCGCTACTTCGTAGTGCTTTAGCTGGGAAGAAGTGGCGCAACAAACTTCTCAGCAGCACAGCTATCTATTCAGTTAGAAAAACTTGATTCTATACAATAGTATGTAAAATAATTTACATTACGTAACACAAAACATAAATTTAAATTATTTGTCATAAGTTAGCAAAAATATGTCTAAATGCCTACGCCTACTGCTGCACTGGCGGCACGGCACGGCAAAGGATTTTTAAGCGAAGAACGGAAAGATAACTTATTAGTATGACAATAAAATTGAAATTTCAATGATGAGGCCTAAGGACGTCGCGGCATACCTAAGGATACCACGGCATCGTTGCTGTCCGTATGCAATTGCCTGTAGTGATGCCGAAGTATTCCCTGCCATGCCGCCAGCGGGCGCAGGCCCTAGTCGTATAATTATATTAGTACCTACGTTTTTATGACTCACCTGTACCATTTTTCTCAGTACAAAAATCTGCTCTCATCTTCAATCAATAGCAACTTTTTAGTAAGCACAAGCGTAAATAACATAACTTCTTTTTGCTGCTTGCATCTGGTGAAGCTAAACGTGGTAAGTGTGTGTCACCCCTTATAATAGAGTGTAACCTTGCCTTAACACCCCACTGTCAGCGTTTATGTGTTGTGCATACCTAGTATTAGTAAAAAAAAAACGTTTTTTTAGAGCATAAGATTGGTTTTTTTGTTTGGTGTTTTCATGACTGTTGATGATGTCTTTTTTTGTGTTTGGAGAGCCTCTAAGCTGGGGAGTCATTAGTTATTTAAAGTAATTTATCACACACTCATCATTTATCACACTAGACTTAATAGCCTGATAGTTCACTGCCCACCATGACCCTTTTAATAGATTGTTACGATTGTTACAATGAACTTTATCATAACACTAATACCCTATCGTTTCTGTGATCCTAGTACATTTTACTAAACAGCTTTAGGTTTAAGTCAGTCCTCACAAAAAGTAAGTACTTAATATTATGTGTGTGATGTACATAAAATAGTGTATACATGTGATGAAAATAAGTAAGTATTTTCGGACAAAGAAATCTTTCTTTGTCCGAAATCGTCATTTTATTGTATCATACCTCACACGTTTTGTGCACACCTAAGATGCCGACAACCGGTAAACCGCTGTCACTGTCAGATTGCATACAAATGAAAGGGAATAAGATGCGCGATGACACAAGGTATGGCGTAAAAATGCAAATAAAATCGTATAAAATTAGATATTAACTAATTAATAAAAATTAATCCATCACCGGATGCAGTTTGGCATTTGAAATTTTATGGTATACTGTTAATTATGATTATAACTGTTACCGAAGGGATAAACTGCTTTTAAAAATAATTAAGAGTTGTCTTTGAATATATTTTTGATGTATTCAATTATGTTTAATTATGTTTTGAGTTCCATCACCGTATGCACAAAAGACTTGAAAATATCACACGGTTTTTGTTTGGGAAAAAATATTTATGGCTTAAGAGATACACTGCTTTAAAAACACACATTTTTGACCATTTTCAGAAGTCTCCGCCTTAAGCCATAATGTAGTTTATTTTATTTAAACAACAGCTTTGTTGCTTGATATCAAGATAATACAGGATGGTAGGAACATTGACGCACAAGCAGTACCATGGATTCAGTACATGATTCTGGACCCCCTGCGTTGACATTTTCGTCGGTTGTCCCGGCCACTGTATAACTTTACGTGGTAGACTATCTTATTATTCCCCCCGCCTCGACGCCGCCGGTGCGAGTTGACGTGTTTGTAAACGCTCCGCAGTCTTTGCCCATTAAAAGTGATCTTAAGTTGTTTTTTCAAGCTAAAACTTTCCTCAATAGTGAAAAACCAACTTATAAACAAAAGTGTGTAATAGAATAGCAATATTCAAAGTGACTCCAACTAAAGTGAGCAAAAAACTATTCAAAATAGTCGTTAAAAAGTGGACTTTGGTGTGTTGTCATTGTGTTCCGAGTGCGCGAGCGACCTTCACAGTGAAAGCCAGGTCGCTCTACTAACATTTTTACCTTAGTTTTGGCATCAGTTAACCTATTTGAACGCATGACTATAAGACACGCTTGGTTCCGAGGCGATTGTGTGGATTGACAATTACTAAATCCAACACAAAACACTTCTTTTTGGATTTTCATTAATATTTTCTTTTCGACATTTTCAACATATTAAAGGTTTTATAGAAAAATAACATAATTTACCAAAGAACTTTGTTTAATTATAAACCGCTATAGTATTTATTACGTTTCCGGTGCAATGGCGGTGTCACGCTCTCCCCCGAGCACACCTCAACTTAATCCTCCAACCAATATCATACATTACAGCTCGGACTCAGCCCTTAATAATATGTCAAATACCACGGACCCGCCTGACAATTATTTTAATATTACCAAGCGCCAGAAACGCACTTTTGATAATATTAATGAACCATCTGGCCACTCATCCGAATTAAAAACAATCCTCGACCAAATCAAGGACCAGCAAGACACCAAGTTCGAACTATTAAATAATGCCTTAGCTACCATAATTACCCAAAACCAGGATATACAGAGATCAGTCGAAACGTTAACCCTTAAGCACGACGACCTTGTAGCTAAAATCAATCTGCTGGAACAGGAAAATAAGGATTACAAGAAACGAGTGTCGACTCTGGAACATGCGCTAGAACAACTTGATAAGAATGCGCACTGTTCAACAATTGAAATCCGAAACATACCAAGGCAGGAAAACGAAAATAAGAAAGTACTTATTGACACAATCCAACAGCTCGGTTCGACATTAAGCCTTGAAACACCTATTCACCAGTCTGAGATTAGGGACATTTTTCGCTCCAAGTCAGAAGCTGTTTTTGTGGATTTCAGTACTACTCTCAGAAAGGAATCACTGATTTCAAAATATAAGACATACAATAAATCCAGACGCGAAAACAAACAGCCGCAATTGAACTCAGAGAATATTAAATTACTGGGAACGCCATGTACGTTATACATCTCGGAGTACTTAACAGCTAAGGCGAGATATCTTTTCTACATTGCGCGCACAAATGTTAAAAACAAAAAGCTTCTAGCAGCTTGGACATCATACGGGAAAGTTTATGTTAAGAAGGAAGAGGACTCGGTACCAGTTCGCATTGATGAAGAAACTAAACTTCTCAAACTCATTATGTGACTAGCTTTGGTTCAATACTCTTGTTTTTATTTTGCTGTCTTGGCATGCCTTTCCCTAGTATTTTTAATTACATTAGTTATTTATTATGGCTTCATGCACACGTTTATATTATTAAGTTTAAATTGTTATTGCAGATTTACACATACACATATTCACCATCACGCTCATCCTTCACTCAACTCAAGACACACGTTATTCAAGCGAGTCGAAACCCTTTACTATGATGTTTACCCTAGCCCACTATCACTTGCACTATGTCAGATCTTTGCTTTTAAAGCTACTGGAGTTCCAGAACTGAGTTTATTCTTCTTCACATTCAGCATTACGTCACGTATTAGGCGTGACTGTATCTCTCATTGTACAATCAAATGACAACTATGCAAGCCATTAACGAAATAAACTCTGATCTGGACGCTATTCAAGTGGCTAAAACTATAACCTGTGACATAGAAAATGCAAAAAATCATATAAAAATGAATAAAAATACTATCAATATCCTGTCTCAAAACATTCGTAGCATTAACTGTAATATGCCCAATTTCGTTACGCTTCTTCAAAGATCTGAAATACCCTGGGATATTTTAGTGCTTACAGAATGCTGGCTCCCGTCTACAAAGTTCATCCCTTCTCTCGACAACTACAATCATATAGCGACCACCTCACACAAAACACAAAATGAAGGTGTTGTCCTCTACTTTATCGAGCTTCTTAATGTAATAGTTGAAGAACCCACAGTTACTGACGCTAATTGCCTTGTATTGAAACTGAATAGAGATACTTGCATCGTAGGATTATATCGCCCACCTAGTCAAACAAACACTGTCAAATTTATCGACGCAATTAACACTCTACTAACTAATCTTAAAACTTTCAAAAACATTTTCTTTTGTGGTGATATAAATATCTAATAGATATAAAGATAAAAATATATAGTTCCAAACAGTTCTGATAAACGATCACACGACTACCTGAATAGTTTGGCTAGTCACGGCTTGCTCCCTGCTCATACTCTGCCAACGCATGGGTTAACATGTTTAGACCACATGATGCTGAAAACTAAAATGGACGCTTGTTGTTTTGTTTTCGAAACATCTATCACTGACCACGAGAGTGTAGCTATTAGTTGTAGACCTAAAACGCGTCTGAAGTATCTTAATAAAACATTTTGCTCGGTTAACTTTGACAATCTGGACAAAATAATACAAAACATGGATTTCCAGCCAATCCTTGACTGTCAAGACGCTAACGTATCAACCGATCTCCTCGTGGCTCACCTATTTTCAGCAATAAAAAATAATACCAGCATAGCTAAAACTTCACAAAGAAAACTAATAACCAAACCATGGGTAACTAAAGGACTTCTTCGCTGCATGAGAAACCGGGATAACTTGCACAAAAAATTAAAACGTAACCCTGACGACGAGATACTAAAATTGACATACAAGCGCTATAGAAATTTTTGCACCTCTCTGCTTAAAAAAGCAAGGAACAGGAAATTGAAAATGCTAAGGGTAACAAAAGACAGTTATGGAATGTCATTAAAAAAATTAGCGGGTCTGACAAGAGGGCAGACTTCTCGTCATCTCTCTTGTCATCTCATAGTCCTAAGGCGGACATAAATGACGTGAACAGCTTCTTTGTGAATGTTGGAGAAAGGTTGGCAAATGGGATCTCCTCTACGAAATCTACAACACCATGCCGCACTGGTGATCACACATTTGTAACTCCTTCAAATTCGCTTGTTCTTCTTCCTACCGATGAACAAGAAATCTTCAACCTCATTAACGGCCTGAAGGAGAAATGTGCAGTGGGAATCGATCAGATTAGCAGCAAAATCATTAAGAGATACGCAAACCACCTCTCTTCTTCCATAACACATATCTGCAATCTGTCAATCTCTACGGGGGTTTTCCCACAGGCTTTTAAAACAGCTGTTATCAGGCCCATCCATAAGGCTGGAAAAAGAGACTGTGTCAATAACTACCGGCCCATCTCGATTCTACCTGCTTTGTCCAAGATATTGGAACGCCTTATAAATCAACGTCTAGTTAATTTCTTGGAAGCAAATAATCTCCTTTCGTCTTCACAATTTGGTTTTAGAACTGGAAAAAGTACCAATGATGCAGTTCACGAGTTGGTAAACTCTATTGTGGACAGCTTGGATGACAAAAAGAGATGCCTTACGGTGTTCCTCGACCTTGCAAAAGCATTTGACACAGTCTCTATTCCGCACCTTCTGGAAAAGCTTGAGCGGCTCGGTATCAGAGGAATCACACTGAAACTGATGGAGGATTATCTTACTGGTAGGAAACAACAAGTACGGATAAACGACTCGCTCAGTGACGAGCTCTCAGTCAATTTTGGTGTACCACAGGGTAGTATAATTGGTCCAACACTATTCCTGGTGTATATTAATGACCTCTGCCAACTTTCTCTTCTAAAAGGAAAGATCATTACCTTTGCTGACGACACTGCACTGTTTTAGTGGTGACGGATGGGAGGAGGTATTTGATGTAGCACAGTTGGGTCTAAATCGTGTTAGTAACTGGCTGCAAGACAATGTTTTGACACTCAACGTCTCTAAAACAAAGTACATAGCATTTGCTCAAAGATCTAACTTGCTCCCACCCTCAAGTCTAACGATTACTGCTCACACGTGTGGCTTTGAAAATGCCCAGTGCTCTTGTTCTTCCCTTGAAATGACCGAGAATATTAAGTACCTTGGAGTCACTATTGACCAATATCTCTCCTTTAAACCACACATCGAAATCCTCGTCACCAGGCTACGAAAAGTAATTTATATATTTAAAACCCTTAGACACTCGGCCGACCGTGAGACTATTAAGATGGTCTACTACGCATTATGCCAATCACTTATTGATTACTGCATCACATCATGGGGAGGTGCCGCCAAAACACACCTCATCGAAGTTGAAAGGGCACAGCGTGCCATACTCAAGGTTGGAGCTGGTCTCCCCTTTCGTTTTCCAACTACTGACCTATACAAAGAATGGGACACTCTCACTGTTAGACAAACGTTCATACTGCGTACAGCACTTAAAAAACATTCTCAAATGGAGTTTGACGCTGATCTACTCAAAGACAACCGACGAAAGGGTAGGGTATGTCCCACGGCTCAATTCAAATCCACGCTCCCTAATAGATTCTATTGCTTCCTTGGGCATTATATCTACAATAAACTTAATAAATTCCTAAACCTGTATCCAAAAACTCGATCAAGCTGTATTAAGGAAATAATAAAATACTTAAAAACCCTAGACTATCATAAAACAGAGAATCTTTTGACCGTTCTGAAATAAATGTAATTTTAACCAACCCCGCACATACATATAGCTGTTCCTCACCTCCTTGAAAAACAACTCTCGCTGCACTCACTCCACATAAGTCATCTTCTTTCACACACTTCTAATCTGAATTACACACATACATGACACACATCTCCTACTAGTCTAACACTTCACACAAGACAAACACTCACTCACACATCGTCTCACACACAACATGACTCAATAACCTCTGCATAATTATAGGTAGGTATTTTTTATTGTTATTACTACTTCTTTTATTTGTATTAAGCATTTTTAACTCTTACGATGTTTGTATTTTTCTTATGCATATTCTTTAATTTCAACTCTTGCACGGTATTTCTGTAACAGCTGATTCTAGCCGTGGAGGGGGCCTGGTGACCTGTAACACAGGTTTTTCCCAAAAACCTATATCAGGCACCAGTCTCTCACAAAGGTGGAATGCAACTGAGACTTTTTTGTACACACTAGCTATAAGTCACCTTGTGAAGAGAGAATAAATAAAAACTTATTATTATTATTATTTTATATCTTTTCTGAATTTAGCTGTTAGATATTATAATGTCCACTATGTCATGCCAAAAGCGTAGATAATAATGTAAATACGAGTGTATTTAATTTCATTATGTCATGATTTTTATCTACTCACAAAACGTAAAATTCGAACTATAGACTTCAAACGAGATATTGACATACTTTGTAAACAAAATACCGAAATTTAAAAATAGCAATTCATAAATGTATAACACCTTTTCTCTAGCAAGATATTTTTTTTTAATATACGATACAGGGCAAATCCAAGAAGTTAATATCACCAAGGAGTTTCCATTGGGCCATTTTTATAGCATTAAAAAAAGTTTGATTCCAATTTTTACTTGTCTGTGGCAGCACCCGCTTTAGCGCATGCGCGGTGACGTTCTGGGTTTTGGCGCCATTATACGTTTTGTTGTACTGAATTTCGTGGGTTTTTTTTTATTCTTGCTTCAAAATATCTGATATCAGTGAATGTGATGAAAATTTTTACTCTTTTTACTTTGATCTTTTATTATTTTAGTAGGTTCAATCCCAATGTATGAGAGTAGATAAAGTAGTGTATGAAACTGCTTTTACGGCATTAAAACACTCGTGTGATACTATTGAAACCCTCACCTACGGTTCGGTTTTTAAACACACACTCATTATTTGCACGTCTTTTAATCAGGGACCGCACAACCCCGGTTAAGAGTTAAGCCTTTGGAAGGGGTAACCCATTCAATGGGTTACCTTTATCATGATGTAACCCATTGTAAGGGTTTTATACTAGAAATCCATTGAAAGGGTTACATGATAACCCATTGAATGGGTTTTATATTTGAAACCCAGTGAAAGGGTTACATGATAACCCATTCAATGGGTTCTATACTTGAATCCCAGTAACATGAAAAAATCATAATATTATGTTATTTCGCCCAGCACGCGTAGCATGACCAATTCTATCTCTATTCTACCCAGGGACCATTTTGGTTACCAATTTAGAAAACCCCTATCGAAAACCCTTTTAATGGAAAGGGTATTCGATAGGGTTTTTCTAAGCAGTTAATCATAAACACATACGGTGTGGGTAATTTTGAATGGCTTAAATTAAGCCGTTCCAAAGGGTTACCCACACCGTATGGGTTTTTATCGAAAACCCTTTCAACGGGTTACCAAAATTTAATGTAAGCCGTTCATAAGGGTTACCCATACCATGGGTTTTTGTTTAACCTCTTAGAAAAACCCTATCAAAAACCCTTTCAATGGGTAACCAAAATGGTCCCTGGTTTTAATATCCCTCATTAAGCAACAGTTTCATAAACTACTATTATGAGTTCTATGTACTATCAGTCAATACCTACCTAATACCCAGTTGACCATTATTGTACTAACATTTGACTGTGTAAAATACCGTTCTATTTTGATATCGCATATTTAAAGAGTACGTTAAAACATTAAACTATAAATGTCACGGTTAATTGCAAACGCCGTATGTTTTGAATAATATTTTAAAATAGACTATTATTACGTTCTGCTTCTGAAACAATAAACTATACAGGGAGTTTAATAATTCGTGTGGCCAAGTTTGGTCAGTATCATAATGTCCCATATGTTTGTGTTACAACCTTTTTTTTCTTCTTTTGTTATTTAAAGTTTATCAGGTACCCAATACATAACTTGGCTAATAAAAATAAAAATTGCATTAGCAACCCGGAGCCTGGATTCGTGCCCGGTTGATGGTAATAGGCTCGCCCCCATTACATGGGACTTAAATATTACTGGCGAAATAAAAAAAAATTAATAAAAATAAAATAAAATTTATTCAAGTATAAAGTAAAGTAAAATTATAATTTAGATTAATTACAACCAGGGAAAAATGTAATTCTAACTGTAATGTAGACCTGCCTGAACTAGGTTTATGAAAAACCTGTGTTTCAGGCCATCGATTGACATCAAACATTTAAAATGAAGACAACAATAGGTTTATTACTAAGTTAAATTAAAAAGAAGACATAATATTTTCAATGACTTAAAGAGTCTTTTTGGGTATATTATTTTTAAAACTAGATTATGTAAGATAATATTATGTTTAAATAAATTAACAAATAATATTAAAGTAGATAAAGTAGACACTATTATTAATTAGCTAAAGGAATAGACTTATATTAGAGTAGGTCGAGAGAGCTATTATTTTAAAATTTCTAGTAGTTTTTCCGTGTCTGCGTAATTCAATTTTGACAAATATTCCTGTACTAGTAAGTTACACCTATTATAACTTAAACTATAAATCTTAAGCACTCTGTTAAACTTGTTATACAAGTAGGGCCCTAAAAATAAATAAAATCGATTAGTAAAAGCATGTTTAGTCTGAGAGTTAGCACATAATGTGGGTGTGTAACACGAAATGTGGGTGTACTATAAGTAGACCTCTGCCTAAAGCTGCGGGGATTACAGGCGTGATGTTATGTTATGTTGTAAAACCACAAGAAACGCCCTGGGCATCGGGAGTCGCAGGCCGATTCCTGGCCACCGTAGGCGCGGGCTTGCGGACGATAAGCGATAGGTAGCTCGCCGTCCGATAAGGACTAGGCCCGGGTCGACGGCGCGTTCTGTTCCACGCGCGCCTCAAAGAGATGTCAGCACCAACTGACGGGGTCCGTTAGGGCCAATGCCTGCCAGGGTTGCGAGTTTGTCCGATGAAGCAAAACGGGTGGGTTTTAGTCAGTAAAAGTCTGAAACGCCCTCCCGCTCTGCCCAGAGTGGGAGAAGTTATTTGATGATTACCCACCCAAAAAAAAGGATTATTTAATAACAGACTACATTATTGAAGAAATTAAAATTAGAAACCACCTGTATTTCTTAGAACCAATGACAATAATTAACTAGGAAAATAAAATTAGGTGCCAAATTCTGTGCCTGCGTAGTTGCTGTTTGTCTAATTAAAATATAGTGTCCTTCCTACGCAGTTTGTGTATGTCATATTAAATGGCGGCTGTCAAAATTGCTGACATATACAGCTTGTTTTCCCTTAATTTAACTATATTTGTAAAAGGATATTTTGGCGCGTGGCCAAAATCGGAACTAACACCACCATCTGGTTTTTAGTGTTCCGTACCTCAAAAGGAAAAAACGAAACTCTTATAGGAGCACTCGTGTGTCTGTCTGTCTGTCTGTCACGGCCGATTTGCTCCGAATCTACTGTATCGATTAAATTGAAATTTGCTACAAATATGAATTTCTGTGACCCAAACACGAACGTGTAACGAAAATAAATGAATTTTTAATATGGGGTCACTATTGCGGGCAAATTAGTAAGAAAATAAAAAAAAAGTTTTGTAAACTGTACCGTGTGATATATCAAATGAAAGGGCTTGTTGTAAGGATTTCAGATATATATTTTTTATAATTTTAAAATTAATACATTTAACATTATTTAAGAAAAAAGATGAAAATTGACCCCGTCTCCTTATCTCCAAAACTACTTTCTTTTTTCTTGGGTGGGAAATTATCAAATAACTTCTCCCGCTCTGGGCGGAGCGAGAGGGCAGTGTCAGACTTTTACTGACTAAAACCCACCCGTTTTCCTTCCGTTGCCTGTGTGCCAGGGCCACGACATCCCTTTCGAACAAACTCGCAACCCTGGCAGCTTCGAAACTACTGAGCCTACAATTTTGAAAAAAATACAGTAAATAGTTCTTTACTAATAGATTATAGGTTTTCCTGTAGAAAACCTATAAGAAGTTTCTGATCTTAAAATAACATGATAAATCTCTCAAAATTGTGCGTATCAAATTACATTTTTTGCTGTTGTAATGTATGAGGGAACATGTTTCTCAACTACAATGATAAGTTGGTTCTTGGGATAAATTCATCCCAACTACGGAACCCTTGTGCCTGGTCCGACACGCACTTGGCCGGTTTTTCAATACAATTTCACAATTAAATGCCAACAGCGCCCGTCTATATGGTGTGTCAAAACCCTAAGTTATACAAAATAAAAATTAAACTAAGTACCACAAAAAAACCAGCACGAGAAAGTTCCCTCGAAAAATTCATATCTGTCAAATAAGTTTACAAGTCTGCCACATAGCCCGCGAGTGTCCTATAAAATTGTATGAAAGTGTTTGATAAATCTAATTTGAGAACTTTGATTTTTTTTTTAGAACAAAACCTTGCAGCGTTGACTTGAAGATTAAACTTTTAGCACACTATTTTGGTTATGAGACGTACGTGGAGAACATGATGATATAATAGGGCACCATCGAATAACGAATGTTGTCGTTTATACCTTTTCTTTCGGTACAAGGTAGACATTGAAAGACGTGAGGGTAGCAACCAGGTAGTAATTACTCAAGTAAAAATAATTTTCCTGATATGATAGATTCCTGATATCAGAATGGCTGGTCATCTTGAAGTTTCTTTATTTTGTTTCAAAGTTAGGTAGAAATTAATTGACTATAGGTCGTAAAAAGTAGCAATTAAGTAGCAATTTTTGGGGCTGTTCAATGGAGGACAGGAAAGGACAATGTTCCCACTGCTGGGACACAGGCCTTTTCTCTGTGAGATGAGCCATAATCCACCATGCGGGCCCAATGCGGGTTGGCAGATGTCACATGTCTTCGAATTTTTGGAAATTAAACTCAGTTGTATGCTATTTCCACAGCACATTTGAGGCGATACTGTGGCGCTACCACAGAGCATCCAGTCATTCAAAGTGAAATTATTTATTTCAATTAAGTACTGAAAAGCCACTTTGGAACGTCAAAATGTACAAAAAAAAAATGGTTTTATTCTAGTCGCTCCTTCCAAAGGGTAGTTTCGTATGGAAAAGAATGGTCAAGAAACTCCACCGTTACTCTTACGTTAAAATGTTTTACAATATTTTGTATAGGTACATTAATTATGTAATTATAGGTACAACTAAAATAGCAACCAGTTTGATTTTGTCTAGTGCGGGTAAACATTGACATGCTTGGTTTGAATGGAAATTGCTGCCTCTAGCTGCAGGCATCTCCGTGCTCTGTGGGGGCTACTACAGCATGGCTGTTTGCTTTATTTGTCTGCAATCTGAAGTGCTATTCTGTAAAAATCTCATGAATCTCTCAAATTTTAAGTGAGCTTAAAGTGACCCGTCAATCCCTAGATTCCCTACAGTATAGTTATTTTTTTAATCCCAGAGACTAATTTGACATTTCAAACGATTGTTGTTCGTTGCAGTAAAACACACTTCGTATTGTCATTTCGTCAGTAATTTAAAGTTCATTTTTTAATCCCAGATACAGAGTTTTGATATTTGTTTTTCCATTTGGAGTTTGACATTTGCATGTGTCAAATTAGTATCTGGGATTAAAAAATGAACGTTACTGTATGTTCACTGCACTGCGATTGGTAGCACTGAATTTTGCAGTCATGTGATTGGTAGTTCTAGAAAACTATTATTGTTGTGGTTTCTTCAAGTAGTATTTTTAGTTCATTTGTTTGTTTCATGGCAAAAAGCTTATACCTACTTAAACACAGTCTTCTTTCAATGTAGAATGATTCATAAAATGTGTATTTAAAAAAAAACGTGCTGTAATTTGTATGGCCTGTTTAACCATCTCCGAATTGGTACTAATAAATCCGGTCCAGTTAATTTATACAGGGTTATTTTTAAAACGTCAATAACCTCTTAAGGGGTCATTGTACTCATCATTATAAACAACTTTTACTATGGGACCAAAACTGAAATCGCGAAAAAAGAACCAGCTGTTCCCTTTTTTTTTTTTTTTTTTTTTTGGGTGGGAAATTATCAAATAACTTCTCCCGCTCTGGGCAGAGCGGGAGGGCGTGTCAGACTCTTACTGACTAAAACCCACCCGTGTTCCTTCATTTGCCTGTGTGCCAGGGCCACGATATCCCTTTCGGACAAACTCGCAACCCTGGCAGGCATTGGTCCTGACCGACCCCGTCAGTTGGTGCTGACATCTCTTTGAGGCGCGCGTGGAACACAACGCGCCGTCGACCCGGGCCTGGTCCTTATCGGACGGCGAGCTACCCATCGCTCGCCGTCCGCAAGCCCGCGCCTACGGTGGCCGGAAATCGGCTTGCAACTCCCGACGCCCGGGGCGTCTCATGCGGCGACTAGAGGCGCGAGGGCGCGAACCATGCCTCTCCCTCACGCGTTCCGCCTCCTCCTTCGCGAGCATTACTGCTTCGCAGAAGGAGGTGACGGCCTCCCATGCACTCTCGCTCCGAACCATGGCCTGAACCAGTGCTGGACGCGAGAGATCGTCGCCGCCGATCGCCTCCGTGAGGACACGGCGGTGCTCCGCCCAACCAGCTGTTCCCTACATTTATGTTCGAATAATTCATTAAAATGTAGAGAACAGCAGTTTTTTTTTTTTGCGATTTCAGGTTTGGTCTCATAGTAAAAGTCGTTCATAATGATGAGTACAATGACTCCTTAAGAGGTTATTGACGTTTTAAAAATTAACCTGTATACTTATTTTTGGTGTCTACCCGGAAACTGTGAAACAGGCATTAAGTTTTCTTTCAAATCAAAATAATCATACACTCCATACATTATCCCAAGTGTGTTTTAATAATAATTTGTGTTACCACCCATTTACTAACTTTTATCATTGAAGAAAAATGTTATTTCTTTGGTATTAAACCATAACATTGTTTCAGATGACGAATTTGGAGAGAAGTCAGTGTCCGTGTTACTGGATGGCGAGGAGTCCGAAATGATTTTCATTGATCACCCTAGCGCTGAGATGTCGGTATGTTGTTCGTTTAATTCAGTGATTCGGGTCGTCACTGGCTACTTTATTGGAAATAATTTTATTCAAAACTCATTTAATTCAGAGAGAAGGGTTCTTAAGGACACCTGTTCCAAGAGTTGCATTAAGAAAGCCTTTATGGGATGCAATGATATTACCTACTCGTATAAGTAAAAAGAGGTACATACGTTATGCACTCTCCGCAAGTGGCAAATTAGCCAAATTTGGCTAATTAGTCACATTTTCTTCGTCTTTTCCCTTTTTGCTCCCGATAATTACGACATTCTACTTCCACGTGCCATATAATAGTGTGACATTTTTCCGTTTTTGAAGATCGAATGTTGAGTTAAGTAGGCAACCTACCTACGTATTTTTACCTATAATATCGTTGACAGGATGTCGAAATTTCAGTATTTACGACGCATAATGTGCTGTTAGCCCCTTTAACAACTCTTGTTAACGTATAGCTGATCTATTCACAGCGGCTTCTATTCTCGTATATCGTGGCAATACAACATAAGAATAATAAATTATCATAATGGCCACGTTTTTAAATGAATTGTAAAAGAAAAAGATATGTAACCCAAGAAAGGGTAATGTCATCATTACCCTTTCTTGGGTTACATATATTTTTTTCGGTTTTTAATGACGAAACTGGTATCATATATGCTAAGCAAATCAATTGTTTTTGCTTATTGCTACAATTCGAAAAACACGTCCATTTCAGTTATAACTTTGTCCCTGTGGATCTACATCGTCACTCATTACACTGACGTCACGCAAAATCCTGCATCGCGCAAGTAGAGTTTACCGCGCGTTTAAAAACGTCCCGACAACAAATGTCGGGCAGTAGCCCACCAGACACAACCCCGTGTGTTCGGAGGATCCTCCCTTTACTATAGAGGATGAGTGGACTTTACATCCTGTTCCTCATCATACCGCTATACCCCAATGCAATAACACTTTCTGTCACAAGCATAAATACCATACACATACGCAAGATTCATAAGCGATTATCTCCTAAAGTACTGATAGCTATGTTAAAATATTGTGAACTGTGAGATCTTTTAGCAAAGTCGTCATTTAAATTATTAAACAAAAAAATCAAGACAAAAACACTTTTGAACTTTGCGTTACTGAAAAATATAAAATTTATGTTTGTGACTGTATCTATGTGTGATTGTGTATCCAGAGACATTTAAGGCGACGATAACCGACTTTTAATGATTTGAAAAAAATATATGTTAAATTAGAGCATTTTCTCTATAATTTAATATGTGAATATTTTAGATTATGTTTATATTACATAGTGAAATTAATTTGTAAAGTTATGTCTAACGCGGATAAAAAACTGAGAATGGCGCAAAATCTACCAAGTGTATTTTTCTGAAACCTTCACCAATTTAAAGATAATTTAATTATTGATCTTTAAGTATACGCGTTTTATTAAAATACCTTTTGTTTTGTGAATAATAATGCGTCAAATTGGGGACAGCGCTCCCTGATGAGCGAGTCCTATTACTGGCTGAACGTACGAAGCGTTGCGTGAGCTCAGTACAGAACACGCAAGCTAACTACTCAAGGTCACTGGCATATATCTCCGTCTTAAGTCTTGATTTTCTCATGTCCCTGTTCTCTTAGTTAACCATGTCCATTTCTCCTCCACAGGTCGAGAACTGCCTCTCAACGTACGAGCCTCACGCCTGCGTGGTGGTCTACTCAGTGGTGGCCAAGAGTTCTTTCACCCGCTCAGCAGAACTCCTGGCATACCTCGCCAGGGAACAGTTCACGGTGGAGAGGACGGTGGTGCTGGTCGGGAATAAAGCTGACCTGGCCAGGGCTCGGCAGGTGTCTACTAATGGTAAGTGAACAAAGAGAAGGAACCCTGAGGGCATAGACAAAGTAACATTCGATTAGCAATGACGCTAGTAGAAAAGCCAAAAAATGTATCGGGTTGACATAAGCTATCGAAATGTCACGTGATCATAAGTCAACGAATATAAATTAGCTTGACAATGTTATCATCATTCGATTCCATGAAACGTATTGACAGCGTCGAACGATAACTTCCATAGAGATCTGATGCGTAGCCAAGGTGACATTTTTTGACAAGCGTTATCGCTAGTTTTTGATGCGTATGAAGGAATTCGAATCGAATACTAGCGATAACGCTTGTCAAAAAGTGAAATAATTGATTGCGATTGTCAAAATAAAATCGCTCCAAAGCAAATGCCATTGTCTAGTACCTGTCCCTCTGTTGTTTTACCTAATCTACGTTCGCCATTTTGTTTTCATAAATGTAAACACATAGGTACGAGTTTTTTGAAAAATAACTAATCATCGCTGTTAGGGGTCCGTGGATGAGTGACGATCTTTACATACCGAGACTCCTCCGTGCCTCGGAAACCACGTAAAGACATTTGTCCTGGCTGTCATTCATGGATCTTAACAGTCGTTATAGGTCGTCAGAAGCCTGAAAGTCTGACAACCAGTCTTACCAAGGGGTATCGTATTACCCAGTTACTTGTTACGGGTTGTGGAGGCCAGATAGGAAGTCGCTCCATGTAAAATACTGGTAGTCACCTGCATCCGGTGAGACTGGAGGCCGACCCCAACATGTCAGGGGGCCTAAAATGGACGCTTTGGCAGAATCATAATATGATCTGCGTACAATTCATCTGTTTTACTTACTAGAGAATGGGCAGGGCTCTATGCATTATAACACCATACTGCGATCGCCAACCCGCCTGCCAAGCGTGGCGATTACGGTAAACCCCCCATTTGGGGGACGCCTATGTCCAACAGTGGACGTCTTTCCGCTGGAATGATGATGATGATGATGATGATAAGACGATGCACTTAGAATAAAATTACTATAAGTACCACAATAGGTAAAAATAATTAAAAATGAAGCAATGAAAAATAATTCAATTATGAAGCAATGAAAAATAATTCAATTATGAGATATATACATGGTACTCACATTTATACAAACATCGTAAAAGTTTTCCAAAAAATTTCATAAAAATAACGAATTATACAATAAAATAGCAGCCAGTTTGATTTTGTCTAGACCCCTTCGGGGAATATACACGTAGTGTTATGTTATTTCTATGGAGCACCTAATTCTGTGGCTTTAAATTCAAGGGCAAAGGCAAGCGAATCTGAAAGGATATTGGTATTTTAATTGACGGCAGTTAGAATTGGTTGACTAATTCTGTGGTTAATTCCGTACCACAATAACATTATTATCTACACCATTCAAATTTAAGATAGACTTAAGTAGAAGAAAAAAAGTGAATATAACATCATCATTTCCGCCAAAAGACCAGTGAGGTGGACCTATGTCCAGCAGTGGACAGGTCCAGCAGTGGACAGGTCCAGCAGTGGACAGGTCCAGCAGTGAGGCCTATGCCTCATATAACATAACACACATCTACTCACCGAAATATTATATTAAGTAGAGATGTACCTATAGTACACACACACATTTCGCCAGTTATGTTTAAGTCCCATGTAATAGCAGGCGAGCCTATGACCACAGACACCATTACGTCAGCGCCGGCTGTCGCTGCAGCTGCAGAAAACCAGCGCTGGGGCTCTGTTTTGCATAGGGTCGCAGTATAATGCTGAGCGATAGCCGTTTTGAGTGGATGTGACGCATGCTTCCCCCAACCTTTTCTTATTTTTGTGTTTATGTTCTTTTTTGTGTCATGTTTACCGCAATTAAACTTATAAATCCAGACTCCGGGCTGCTACTGTGAAATCCCAGATGGGAAAATCCAATAACACTTTGTCTGACCTGGGAATCGAACCCAAGACTTCATGCTTAGCAGTGGCATTTGCGACCACTAGTGAATATTGATGATGATAATAAATTCTCTGTACAGAGGGCAAAACCCTAGCCACATCAAGAGACTGCAAGTTCATAGAAACGTCATCAGGAATCCAACACAATGTAGACGAGCTGCTAGTGGGCATCCTCAAGCAGATCCGACTGAAGGAGAGCAGAGACAAGAAGCATGCTAAGAAAGTTGGGAAGCAGGTACGTTATTAATTGATATCTTGGAAATGTTAGAGAAATTTGAAGGATTTGCCATCGGAAGTAATTGCCTCTAGGATGATAACAGAAACTGTAACATAATAATATAATAACATGAATAAGATATTATCATTTATTAACTTTAATTAAAACGGTTTAAAACCAATTACAATATTTAAAAACACACAAAGAGAAAATATAAAATTATAAAGTTGAGGTTAAAACATGAATATGATATTATAATTTATTAATTTTAATTCAAACGGTTTTAAACCAATTACAATATTTAAAGACACACAAAGAAAAATTATAAAGTTGAGGTTAAAATATACAAAAATTAACAACACTTTCATGAATTCGTATTTTTGACATGGCAATAAAGTCTTTGTTCAGTCATCCGCAAATATATCGTTTGTTGATGATTTGCACGGTTTCCAAATAGTGTCATAGAACTAGGAAGGGATTTAAAAAGACAAAAACAAGTTTTCTCAAGGCTTAATAATATAGATTGAGACTATGTATATTCCATAATGTGTTTTCCTAATAAGGTAGTGCTGTCAAGAAAGTCTTGGAATATTTACTAGACAAGATATTAATGGTTCTCCGTCTAGTTTTTATATTGATTTTATGTCACTCATAAAATATTGTGTGACAGAAGAGCTATAAATATTCAACTCAAATACAAGAACACAGAAATTGACTATGAAGAAACGAATAATTCAGATCTTGAATAGCAAATTGAGGCATTAGTAATACATTAGCAATTTATTACGAGTTCAAGTACTGAAATATGTATAACATTTTCGTCTTCTTTAAAACAAGACAGTGTAAGGAAAAATGAATAAGAATTTGTCGAAAGCTTCAGGCTGAAAAAATACAAAATGTGCCTTAAAAGATAAACACAAAAATAATTTTGCATCTAACATGTCTCAATATTTGCGTAATTATTAACAAAGTAAAGATAAAAGAGAGGAGATAAAAATGGGATCCATGTTTGAGATCAATCGGAGGAATGTTTCCCTCCAAATTGAAAGAAAATGTTTTTGCTCGAAGCCGTTTTTGTATTTTGAAGGATATTTTAAATTAATTATTTTGTTATAGGAAGCGAAGCAGCCTAAACTCGCGAGCTCTCGTACGCACATATCGCTTAGCATCGCTCGGGAGCTTCTACAGAAGATATGTATCAATGACATTACCAAATCAAAGTCTTGCGAGAATTTACACGTCCTGTAAACTTCTGAGCTCCTGGTAACTTAGGAATATCTTTAGATGTTTTTCTTATTGTTAATGTATAGGATTCTTCCTTCTAATTGTAATGTCTTGATTGTTTTTTAATCGATGTTTGACTGGATATAATGTTAAGGTTCATTTTGTTGAGTATACGATAAGCGCTATAAGTAAACTTAACTGCTTTGTTACTGGAAGTTTCATATCATATTTATTCATGTTTTTCGAATCCACCTTTCCATTTACTGCAGAACTTACGAAATTCGTTCACTTCATTCCTTTGACTTCGTCGGTGTTCAATTTTCTAAACACCATTGAGAATTCTGTATTCATCATAATTACATTTAACTTTCAGAAATCCCTTACTGTACCACGACAATAGCTGGTTATTCCCCAATCATTTACATCAAATAATTTATGAAAAATATTCGAGGTAAAGTAGCTCGAATCCGAGGGCTCTTGAAAAGAGCGTTGATATTCGTGAAAAATATTCATATTTAGTAAGAAAAATGCCTGTTCAAGGTCGATTGAATATAGGATGGTAACAATGGTTTCATAATATCGACATCAGACATCAATAATCCCATACACGAGACATTCGAGAAACTCATATATATCAGCCTTCAGATTTATTGTATTCCATCCATTAATTCTTATAACAAGGTTTCGTCATTATTTCGTAACGTGATATATTTTTGGCCGCCTTTCTTTTGTCCGAGATTATAATGCTGTTATTTTATTTACTTTGTTCATTTCATGCTCTTGTTCGCTCATAATTTTCAACGCACCTGCGCCACGTTCATCATTTTGTTAATACAAAATTAGATAATAGTGATCTTCTTTTGTTATATTTCGATCATCTGTTTTTCTAATTGAATCATTATTTCTATAAAAGAACGCGCCACGTAAATTCTGAGAATTTCTCGTTAGAAAATTCATTATTGAAGCACTTGAAATAACTCCTAGAATTAATGATCGAACTTAAGTGGCTGCTATCGTTTGGCGAGCAACATCCTAATTATTTCTAGCTCCTACTAATTTTCAAAGACAATTTCGGCTTTTACCAGCCATACCGTATGTATAAACTATTTATAAATAATTTGTTACAAAACCCTTCTTACAGTTATTAGTGTTAAACTAAGGTTAAGTATGTAGTTATAAAATTTTTGGATGTTTAATAATATCATTGGAATTCATATCTTTAGCATATGTTGGTCATCTACGTTTATGCCTTCATCCTTTTCGGCAATTATGAAATCTGTAATTTACTTGAAATCTGTCATGCCTCCCATGAGGACATTTAATTTGATAGTTAAGTGTCCTTTAATATTTAGATTGCTTAGTAACGAAATAGCGGTGGCTTGCTTTCGTCAAGGGAAAACATAACTTCGATCTCAATTTGAATAATAGATGACCTTGGTATCGTCTGGGAATATTAAGCAAATCTATCTTTAGAATAATATAAATGATACTTTAAAAGAAAAACAGAATAAAAGCGAGACTATTTTCAGCTGAAAATGAAACAAATAAAAGATGAGATTAAAGCAAAGAGAGACCTATGTAACAATCCACTTCTTAATTCCAAACTAAATGTTGATTCGACTTTCAAAACCCTTTGTTATTCATAGAGTATTAAATGTTGTTCATACGTGTATCAAAATATGGAGAATATCGTTAACATAATGAGAATTTCCCGTTAAAGTACTTGTTATGTTTAGTGTTTACTCACGACTCATGTTTCAAGCAATTACTTAGTTTGTTTGAGGTATCAGATGAGTAGAATGGCGTCGAGTGTATCTGATGTGATGTTTTACTTTTGTACTTGTTTTGGCTAAGTAGGTACAGTGGTGGGTAAAAGTATAAATTCAATTGCTATATTTTATATGTATGGTTGGTATATTTTATCTTTAGGTCAAGAGGTTTTTAGCCTACTTACTTTGAATGTTGTCTTTCTGTCCTCGCTGAGTGGAATACCTCCTTGTGATTCTCAAACGTACACAACTTTTGAAAATCACGAGGACCACGATGTTAAGTGCCCATGCCGGTCATTGGAAGCATGACTGACAGTCAGAATTATTATAGAACACATATCAAAAGCAATCTCACAATGAATTCACTTAATTATGTAGGTACAGATAGTGCCATCCACGAAGACGAGCCCCACTCTTTTTCCTAATCGCTTACTGTGTATATAATATGCAAGTAAGCCTTCGCTAGTGTTGCAGTGCTGTCAATACGTACGAATTGCCTATTAGTGCGCATGCACACTGCGATGAATAAATCAGCTCTGATCTAACTCCCCACACCCCGCGGTCCCCTCGACCAAAAAATAGAATAGAATAGAATACTCTTTATTATGTACACCATAAAAGTTACAGATATAAATGTTTAAATTTTTCATAGTGTGACACAATGGGCGGTCTTATCGCTAAAAGCGATCAGACAACCTTTGGATGGATTAAAGCAGGAGCAGGAGAGATAATACTGCAGGTAGTCAGTGGTGTACCATTAACTTATACAATAAATACATACATACACAAAGCATAAACTTATCTAATAAATATATACATATATACAATAATACACATGAAACAAGAGCAGGGAACTGTGTTATGTAATGATGATGTTTAAGGAGAGAGGAAGTGTTTTTTTACCTGAATCTTAAAAGTGGACAAAGATTGAGCAGGGTTGTTTGAAAATAGTGGAGTGCGTCTTCGTGGATGGCACTATCTGTTATTAAATATTATATGGAAATCTCTCAATCAATCGATTGCGTACTCAAGTACACAAGGCTACGGTAGACACAATTTGTCGAAGTGAGGGATTACTGACCCCTCCAACACCCAGTGCGAGTGCGGTGCTTCTGATCAGACTATGCTCCACTTGCTGGAGTACCTTATGTGACCGTTCACCTGCACTTCGAATAACCTCAAGAATACCACTTACTGGACTCAAACAATTTAACAACAACGAAGAAGAGTACCATTAACACGAATAAACTATTAAAGGACACCATTCACGTTTCATACAAAGTCCGAACCAAAAGTCAACCAAAAACAAATGTGTTAGCCTTATTTGAAATATCAGCCCTAACATTTTTTATTATGGCACGAAATCTCTAAAACTATTCCTTGTGCTATTTTTTTAAGTCCAAAAATCTGGTTTGGCACTTTGTATCTTGGGCCGGATATGAATGCATATTGTTCACAGGTGTTCTTTCCCTTAACAATATTAAAAGTATATTTTGTTACTATCTTGTAAAGGTGACCTACATTAGATATTTTCGAGTCTTCGTCAAAGAAAATGTACTTCCATACATATTAGAAATTAAAGTCGCCTTTCGTGTCCGTCTGTGTCACCGCGTTATTCTTCTAAACTAGGTAACTGATTTTGATGCGGTTTTGACCATCAGTTAGAGAATTTATTTGGGAAGGTTCATGTGTTTATTTAATTAATATTAAACTAAATAAAACCCAATGTTTTGTGAAGTTGGAGGAACCGTGCGAATCAGGGCCGGGCGCTACAGTCCGGCCGTTAAGAGAATGCGTTCCTCACACCTGTCAGTTGGACAATTTCTAGTAACTATAAGGAACAAATTCGCAAAACACATACGGCCTTATTACAAAACAAGGTTTATCTTCAGACCCAGGTTTAAAACATGGAGCCATTATTGAATTTCGAACTTTATTCCGACTATGGTAAAGTTCCTAAACACAAAACTGACAACTTAGTACCGAACTAAGTTTTCAGTTTTGTATAAAGAACGGTATTTCAATCACAGTTACGTTCTTATTACAAAAACTGGCTCCATGGTTTAAGCCATGTCAAAATATAAATCTTGTTTTGTAATAAGACGGTAGGGGTTTTCGATAGGGTTTTTCTAAAATGGTAACCAAAATGGTCCCTGGGTAGAATAGAGATAAAATTGGTCCTGCTACGCGTGCTGGGCGGATATCGAAAAAACATAATATTATGATTTTTTCATGTTATTGGGTTTCAAGTAGGTATAGAACCCATTGAAATGGGTTATCAGGTAACCCTTTTACTGGGTTTCAAGTATAAAACCCATTCAATGGGTTTCTAGTATAAAACCCTTTCAATGGGTTACACCATAATAAAGGTAACCCATTGAATGGGTTACCCCTTCGAAAGGCTTAACCCTTAAACGGGGTTGTACGGTCCCTGGTAGGCGTAATGTTATGTTTATGTGTGTGTTCTTTTAAACCACAACGTTACCTTATTTATCATCATTCCGCATTTAAGCCATGTCAAAATGTTCGTTAGAATGGAACTGACAAGTCTACTGGCCGGACTATAGTTATCAATACATTGAAGTCAGGCCTCGCCTTGTAAAACATCTACAGTGACGACTCCATCGTTCACTTATTAATGGTCGTCATTTGCGCTATTAGTAACCAATACCTGGAAGCGATGGCTAACCTTGATTAATTGGATGAACTATTATTTGAAACATGAGTTATAGTATAGATAGTACCTAAGTCTTGTTGAGGAGCGGCCAGTCTAACGTGAATTTAAACCAAGATCTATTTTTTTATGTATCGAAATGCGAAGCTCGTTGATAAAGGAAAGAGAATTTCTGTGTGTTTGTAAAAGGTTCTCTCTGGAAACATTGATTCGATTATAGAATGTTACATTATCGTTTTATCCCGAATAAATGCGCGGTTCCTGTGGGATAGACCACAGGAGCGAAGCTGTGGGTATAAGTTAATGTTTCAAAACATGCGTAGGTAGGTACTTAGTTAATTTTTATTTTAACCAATAGAGACCTTGGACTAGATCATTTTCTGAAGACCCTACACGAAATGATCTAGTCCAAGGTCTCTTTTTAGGGCAAGTAGAATTCGAAACCCGAAATTCTAGAACCAATTACAACATATATATTATAAATCAACCAGTTGTATCGTTTTATTATATTATGTTTTTTTTTGTTGCAACTAGAATTTTCTCAATACCCTTCATTGTAGGGTATTGAGAAAATTCTAGTTGCCCCGAGAGACCTTTTTAATGGCTAGGCCTGATTATACCTTTACCAAATTTGTGTTATAAAAAAGTTTTATACAATACTGTCATAAGCTTAGCCCTTGATTGTCACTAGCTTGGCCGTTCCTGTAACCTCTAATGCATTGAATTGATGCACTGCGTCTTGTATCGCTGCAAATAATATTCGAGGTTTGAGCTTTAGTTTTAAGATACCCCGCGAGCAATTTCCTGTGGCGAGAGCTATATTTTCAATGTCAAGTTTTACTTTGCGTGCGGGGTACACAGTATAAAAAGGTTCAGAAATTCCACGACATGTTATGCAAAGTATACCTACAGCATCAGAGATGGATACAGCCATCTCTGATGATCCTGGAAATCACACTTGGGTTTTACATTCATCTGTTTGAGACTGTCTAATTGAGATGTTGTGGCATGTCCACAGTAAAAGGAAATAGATCTATATTTTTTTAAACAATCCCTGATGCCAGAACGACGTTCGGTGATTAATAAAAATATCAAAAGATGGGCTGGTTCTTCTGCTCCTTATTATACTGTGGCAAAATCAGTATTAATAATATTCATAAAATAAAAATTCATGCGATTGTCTATACATAGCGTAAATTAATAAGTAAAGCTACGTGTTACTATTAGAAAACTAATTATATTTTTCTATACGAAACTTTCTACGACTTTTGAAATGACGAGAGTTGTTTTTTACCTTATTTGTGCCAATGAAAAACTCAAAAACAACTTTCCCATAAAAACCCCATAAACTATCGATTGTCTTTTATAATTTTTAAATAAAGTATTTATTATTCGAAGGTTAACAACACTCTTTACCTTTTATAGCTTCACGGAGTTTGCCATGATCAATACATCAGCGGGCGTGGTGAATGCACCAATTACGTCCCGTTGAGTCAATATCAACAAATTGCGCAGCGGTCGCCTTGTTTGTCGGTACTTTAAGCTTCATTAAGCTCTTTCATCAAAATGTAGATACAATTTATCTTAATATGCAAGAGTTTTATGTTTAAGAAGTAAGGTCGTATTTGAAAATGATGTTGATGCATGAATCTTGCTGCTGACGCTTACCAGCTGGTGTGACGGTTTCTAAACGTTTAAAGGCTCGTACAGACTGGTGCGATATCGCGGGCGCGACAAGCAGCAAGACAGTTGTCGCGCCCGCGATATCGCATCAGTCTGTAAGAGCCTTAAAAATGTTATCGCGACGCATTGTATTATTTGCTGTTATATTGTTAAATGTATGACAAAATTTTCATTGGCACAAAATAAAAATTGTCTTCTAATACTTTTTGTAAAACAAAAATGTGTCTTCTTTGTAACTAGTCTATGGTCTTATTTCTTTAATTAGATAAATTGTTAGTACATAGAACTTATTTCAAACTATCTTATAGTTTCTAACATTTGTCTCCGAGAGAGTTTCTAAGTATTTAGATAGGAAACAAATGGTTTTGGAGTTTGTGCAAATTTTTACTGAAAATCGTGCAATTTCTTTTAACATGCAATTTAGAACAGTTTTAAAAAGAGCTGTTTGCACATTCCTAATTTTTTTTTTTCAAGCAGAATAGTTTCGAACTTTCGATGAAAAATGTAAAAAAAAAAATACCGTTCCCCCCCTTTACCTCCGAAGTTTGCATAGATAAAAATCTGAAATTATTCTATGTGATAGAAGTTTATGTAAAGATTACAGGACGAAAACGATTTCTCTAAATAGCACAGTTTTTCAGAAATCATCAACATCATACATACGTACGGAACCTTCGGTGCGCGAGTCCGACTCGCTCTTGACCGTTTTTTTTTAGATGACGCGACTGCTGCTAAGCTAAAGAATGTTCCTATAATTAAACACGAAATAATACCCAATTAGCATCAAGCCAACCACATATTTTAGCTAATAACTAGGTCTCACTAACTAATGTTGAAATGATGCCGAGAATGCTCGAGAAAACAGAAGCTCCTGGCAGAAATGTTTTTAATCATAGCTCAAATTTCCCAAGAAAAGAAACAGTGAAATATTAAACACGGGAGAAAATTAAGACTTCTTGAAACCCACTCCGAACGTAATTAGAGGTAAATAGAAGGTAGGAATCACAGTTTGTGAATTCTTCGTTGGAACTGAGATTTTTTTAATTACTCAGTAAACAGACTTTGGGGCTGGAGGATCGGGAATCGAAAATTGTCCGCGTAATTTGAACTTTTTAGGTGTTTTGAAATAGGAGTACAAAGGACTACTTAACTAAGGGCTGATTTTTCAATTGTCTGATAACTTCAGTTAGATAAATTTTATCTAAGGAATACCTTTGTATTGCAGAATAGGTATAGCTGTAAAAGGATATAGGTATTGGGCCGTTGCGAAAATCGGAACTATAGTCCGCGCGCAACTGGTGGTCACCGCCTGAAGTATGTGAGCGGTAAGACGGGGGAGGAAGACAATGGTGAAGCTAAGTCAGTGTGCCAATCTTGCCAATGGGGTCTCGCCCCGTCTCATCGCGCTCATACCTCAGGCGGTGACTAGCAGTTACGCGCGGACTATAACGCCGACATCTTAGTATAGTCTGCGCGCAACTGCTGGTCACCGCCTGAAGTATGTGAGCGGTAAGACGGGGGAGGAGGACAATAGTAAAGCTAACTCAGTGTGCCAATCTTGCCAATGGGGTCTCGCCCCGTCTCATCGCGCTCATACCTCAGGCGGTGACTAGCAGTTGCGCGCGGACTATAAGGCCGACATCTTAGTGCTCGTTTACAGAGACGCGGGGCGACGCGCGTCGCGTGCAGCGTGGCGTCTCGCGGCGCGTCAGACGTTTTTTTCTGTTTAAAGAAAGGCAGTGCGTGCAGCGGCCCGCGTCATCACACGCGCAAACACAAACATATGGCAATGTACGATGTTGTTTATGGAGACGCGGGGCGTGAAGAGTAGCGGTGTCCACCGCTGCGGCCGTGGCGGAACTTCTAGCGTGTAGCTTAGCACGCGGCTGCATCGCTGCAGCGCACATCATGTCGTCCTCCATGGCTGACGGCAACTCACGTCTTCGTTGTGAGATTTCCAAACGAGACTGGCAAAAGGTTCCGCCTCGGGCGCAGTGGCGGGTATCGCCGTATGCTCGTACTGGAGCGTGCAACGCCGCGGGTGTTGTTACGTTTTACCCTGAACGGAGAATTAACAGAAACGCATAGCCGCGTGCGACGCGACGGTGCCATCCGCGTGCTCCGCCTGCATTTCAAGCAAACGCGTGTAAAATCGCTTCTCCGTAAACGCTCTCATACAACGCCATAGGTTTGAATTTAGTGCGGGTTGGACCGCCCGACGCGACGCGCGATGCCCCGCGTCTCCGTAAACAAGGCCGTTTCATTACATTGCACAAATATTTACCAACAGCGCTTCCCTGTCAGCGTCTTTTGCGTGCCAATAGGTTCTTGTGCACTGCTACAGTAGGGTTGCCAACCCTACTATGAAATATAGTATCCATCAACTATATTACAGGCCTAAATACTATATTTGTAAAGAAAAAATAGAGTAGGCGTCACTACAATATTTTTATTTCAATACAAAATAGCGAGATGATCGCAATGGGGCCAGTATTATAATTCATCTCATAAAAACTGAATTAATGGTATTTTGTAACCTTAATTTAGAGTGTCAAGGCTCGTGCAGACTGGCGCGACAGGCAACGCTACGCTTTCAATTTATTTTTGAAAAACCTACTATGTATAGGCAATGATATTATATTAAAATATCATTGACCATAGGTTTTTTTTTCGCCTTCTTTATTTATACAGGCAAATTGCTTCGAAAATACCATATTTGATACAAAAAAAGTTGGCAACCCTAGCTTGAAGGATCTTTTGGCGGTACAAAACCTTTCAAACAGCAATTTAGATTCTTCAGATAAAAGTTATCTGATGGTTGAAAAATCGGCTCTAAATCGTTAGATTGATGTCTATGAATAGGTATGTCTTTTACACATTATAGGCATAACATAACTCGTAGGAGCTCGTGGCTACGTAATAACAGCTGCACGGATCGATCCATCAGGTTAAGGTACGCTTGCCGAGGTTGGATCTTTACATACCGAGTCTCCTCCGTGCCTCGGAAACCACGTAAAGACATTTGTCCCGGCTGTCATTCGTGGATATTTGACAGTCGTTATTGGTCGTCAGAAGCCCGAAAGTCTGGCAACCAGTCTTACCAAAGGGTATCGTATTACCCAGTGACTGGGTTGTGGAGGTCAGATAGGCAGTCGCTCCATGTAAAATACTGGTATTCAGCTGCGTCCGGTTAGACTGGAAGCCGACCGCAATAGTTGGGAAAAGGCGGGCAGATTGAGGCATAACAAAACATACATGAAATATAATAGGTATAACAATATTTTTATAATGTCTACATTATAGTAGGTACACATTATGAAAATGTAATTTAGATTTCATCATCATCATTTCAGCCGAAAAACGTCCACTGTTGGACATAAGCCTCCCCCAAAGGAGGGGGTTACCATAATCACCACGCTTGGCAGGCGGGTTGGCGATCGCAGTATGGTGTTAAAATGCATAGAGAACTGCTGCCCATTCTCTAGTAAGTGTAGCGGCATCAACATCGCCACATGCGAACTACGCGTCACACTGACGTCACGCAAATCCTGCATCGCGCAAGCAGAGTTTACCACACAACTAGCATATATACAACGTCCCGACATCAACCATCGGGCACTTGCCCACCAGACCCAACACCCGTCTGGTCGGAGGATCCTCCCTTTTCTATAGAGGATGAGTGAATTTTACACCCTGTTCCTCATGCCCCTAAATAAGTCCCTTAGTCGCTTTTTACGACACCCGCGGGAATAAATAGGGCGGTGCTATTCTTTATGTCCTGCACCACACAGACAAACTTAGATTTCCTTTAAAATAAATCCGAATGAAATCACAGCGAAAGCAGACAACAAATGAATGAAAGAAACAGATAAAGAAACGATGTGAAAGAATGAACGACATAGACCATTGTTTGTGGAGCAGTGAATGAGTAAATGTGGTTACTTATGTCGCTCTTCTTGTTTATTTTCTCGTGCGAATGAATTGTAAAACAAGAGGGAGCTAAATAATGTATGATTCTATTTGTACGAGATTTTAATTAACTTTTATGCATCGTTTATTTCTACGTTCGCGTTTCTGTGGTTATTTTTGTTTTCGTATTCTCTTTCGGTCTGTCTGTACCGTCATTAAGGGGTTCGGATTCTACGAAAGAAAAAATCCTTTCACATTAATCTCTTTGATCCTCTTAAATCCATAGATGTGATAAAGTAAACGTTTTTGTTTGGATTAAAAGCACAAAAATACGTTGGATTATGGATACCAGGAAATTCTAACATCATTTTTTTGCTCTTTATTTTATGTTAGACCATTTAATAATTAAACCATTGGACAGCAAAGGCAAGAAAAATACATTATAATAAAATAAAATAAACATTTATTTCGAGCAACTTTAACTCATAAGTGGAGGAGTACACACAAATACAGAATATTAAAATAAAAATAAAACAAACTAAAAGACTATATTATTATCTAACCGGCCCTGTTACGGCCACATGTCTATCACAGCAGTGCCGTATGTATGAGCAGTCATCCGGTCCGCGATCATCGCCAGGACGGATTGGTGCTGCCCCGCACCCTACGCACTAGGGATGCACCGCGCTTCCGCATGGTCGCGTGGAAGAAATCGGTACGCGCCTCATCGAACATACCGGAGGCGCTGCAATAGCGAGGCAGCCCCAACACAGCCCTGAACGCGTTGTTGAACTGGACGCGGAGGGCTCCGTATGATGCACACGTGTACCTCGCCCACAGACTGCACGTGTTTTTGCTCACACATTGTTTAAGAGAGGCTTGTCTTAAACAAAAAAATTGCCAGGTAAATGATCTAAGTAGACTTACTTAGATCGTTTGCCTCTTGTCAGCGCCTTAATTGAACGTTAATAACAAAACGTTGGATTATGGATACCCACCAGGGAATCCTAACGTCCATTTATTATTTTCCACCATATTTTACATCCGGATATAATCTCTTACTGCTGAACAAAGGCCTCTGGAAGTTTCTTCTCTAATTTCTTAGAGTGGGATTAATAGCAGGATATTTATCGCCATCACTGCTTGTGTTACGGGGGATGCGAAATTCAAATTTTCGAAGTTTTATTTTGTATTTTGGTAAGTTAAAATTACCCTATTGAATGACTATTTCAAGAAATCATGACACTTCAGGCCAATTGTAACTTAAGACGCAGGTATATGCTAGTGAGCTTGAGCATGCTTGCGTGTTCTGTACTGAGCTCACGCAACGCGTCGTACGTTCAGCCAGTATAGGACTCGCCCATCAAGGAGCGCTGTCCCCAATTTGACGCATTATTAATTTATTATACACAAAACAAAAGGTATTTTAATAAAACGCGTATACCTACTAAAAGATCAATTATTAAATTATCTTTAAATTGGTGAAGGTTTCAGAAAAATCGCTTGGTAGATTTTGCGCCATTCTCAGATTTTATTCGCGATAGACATAACTTTACAAATTAATTTCACTATGTAATATAAACATAATCTAAAATATTCACACATTTAAGCTATTGAGGAAATGCTCTAATTTATAATTTATTTTTTTCAAATCATTAACACTACTTGTTTAGACGTGTGATCTTCAGTATAAAATCATTAAAAGTCGGTTATCGTAATGATTTTAATGAGTCATTCATTTTCATCATTTCAGCCGAAAGACGTTACTGCTGGACATAGGCCTCCCCCAAAGGGGGAGGGGGGGTTGCCATAATTTCCACGCTTTTCAGGTGGGTTGGCGGTCGCAGTATGGTGTTAAAATGCATAGAGAACGCTGCTGCCCATTTCTAGTAAGTCCCTTAGTCACCTTTTACGAATCCCACGGAAAGAAATAGGGTGGTGCTATTCTTTACGTGCGGCACCACACGGAACCAAATTTTAATGAGTACACATATAATGAGGACATTTGTTACGGTCGCGAATTATATTTTGACCATCATAATTATAACCTGAAACTGAGCTGCAAATTGCATAGAACGTAAGAAAATTTGAATTTCGCGGGCTACCCTGGCTCTTTCGCCTTTGAAATCTACCAAGCCGCAGTGGGCCCGCGTGGCGGATTTCGGTCCAATCCCTCTCACCGAGAGAAGGAGGTGTGTCCCGGCACGCGGCAGTGGAAACATTAGAGGCTGATTATGTGTGCTCGATGTTTTCATACTTGTACTTTTTATTAACCGACTTCCAAAAAGGAGGAGGTTATATGTTCGGCTGTTTGTTCACCGATTGCTGCGTCATTTGTGGGCCGATTTTGAAAATTATTTTTTTGGTTTGAAAGGGTATGCTCCCGATGTGCATTGTCACCAAGTCACAATCTGATGAGGGGATCCTATGGAAATCGAGAGCAATCCTCATGTTTTATAGGCACACCTATATCGATTTCAGTATTTTTTATAGTAACTCATGCATTTGCACTCGGAAAGCACCGATTGGTGAAGTGGAACTGATGATGAAGACCACAGATGGCCACCGGAACTACTTAATAATAAGTATTTCACTGTTGCGATTCGATTAGTCACTTTAATATCGTTGCTAAGCAATTTATGCTCGTCACAATGCATAGGATGAAGTCACCATCAGTTCTCCTGGTTAAAGCAATATTTTGTAAAAGGTGATAAGCAGTTGAAATTAGGCTATTTTAACTTAGATAAATGCAAATTGACCCACGAAAAAGTGAAAAAAAAAAACTTTTTACAAAAAAAATAAAACTGACTTCCAAAAAAAAAACACTACAAAGTGAAAAATAACCTTCATTTCGGAAGTCGGTGGCAAAAAATTAAAATAGACCCAAAGACACCGACTTCCGAAATGAAGGTTATTTTTCATGTTTTTTTTGGAAGTCGGTTTTATTTTTTTTGTATAAAGTTTTTGGTCTAATAAAAACCTACCCCTTAAAAAAACACTATGTATGTACTTAAAATTATACTATGTAAAATAATAAGTACATTCAAATATGATAAAAGTCGCACACAGTGTAAAAAAGCCATCAATATGCCAGTACAATATTTTCGCTAAAATTCGCACAAACTCCAACGTTCCCTCTAAGGGAGATCGAGCTTTAAAAGTACCTATAGTAGTTGGAGCGTGTGCTCTGTGCACGTATGTTTCTTGTTGTGATAAATGTGTCATTGTGCATTTTTTCATTAAGACATCTAAGAACCCCTCTTTTATTTTTTCACTAAGACATCTTAGAACCCCTCTTTATAATTTGGATCCTGGATTCAGTCAACTTCACAAAAGATCGCCAGATGTTTCCAGAAATAAAACAGAAATTCAGTAACGGTATCGGTACGTTATCTTTCGTAAAGGGGGTTCAAAATCCATCAAAATGCACAAATTCACTTAAATGTATTACATTAATTTACACAAAGTGACTTTTCTGTATTTCCTGCGTCGGTGACTGATGATCTTAGTGATATAAACTGCGCAACATAGAAGCATACAAGGATACAGTCAACTTGTTACTTCCTTAATGGATACCTGCCACCTGTCTCCGACTTTTTAGTCACAGTATAGAGGAAACAGCAGGACCACTTTTTAGATAACCTTTTAAGGAAACTGAGCTTTGTATTTTTTTGTAAACTTTGTAGTAAAAGCGCTGAAGCTCTTTAATAGTTGTAATGAACTTTTAATTTGGAAGAGTAAGTTTATGTGAGTGTAGATTTCAGTAACACAAAGTTGCCTGTCAATAGTGTATGAGAAACGATAGGTACTACCGATTGTTTACTATATCTCTAAAACTGACCAAAGTTGTCTTACTGTTTTTTTCTGTACAACAACCGACAGTATTTTTAGCACTAACATCGTCAGCAACCCATGTATTTTGTATAAATATTCTCAAAGTCTGAACATTTCTTCTGTAAACTAAATAAATACAAGTTGTTGTGTTTAACGAATAAATCATATTAAATCCGTGTAGTTCATGTAGATTACTTTGTATACGTTTGTTCGATGTTTTGGTGATTTTTAAACTATTTATGTGATTATAATAGTTGCAAAATAAAATATGATAAAATTGTATTCTTTGTATTATTTATTTGTTTACCTTACGTCATCTTACTGGAGTGGAGCCTGCGTATTGGTAACCGTGGTGTGGGATGCTTCCAGCCAGATGGATCGATGACCCTAAAAAGGTGGCTAGGTCAGACTGGATGCGGAAGGCGGAGGACGGGGTGTTGTGGCGCAGCCTGGGAGAGGCCTATGTCCAGCAGTGGACTGCGATAGGCTGAGTTGGTAGTTGACACCATATTCAAGTAACTCGATATAAACACCTACGTCTTCAAGATTTGCCACCGTCGTTATATCCCAAAATGAAGAAAATAATAAAACAATACGAGCTAACAGAAAAAAATACAATGAAAATAATGAATTAAAACATTATTTTATAATCAAAATCAAAAGTCATTTATTCAAACTAGGCTGAGAATCAGCACTTTTCGAACGATAAAAATTACATAAGACTGGCCCCCAAAAACGCGGCGTCATCACCATTTCCTAGTGGTTTAGCTGGGAAGGAGAAGTGGCGCAACAAACTCTCCAGCACCACAGCTGTCTGTTCAGTTAGAAAACTTGATTATACTCGTATTATTCGGTTTCTTCCTTTGTTTATCTAACGCATACGAGCATGAAGAAACTGCATCGATGGTACACACGGCTACACATCAAGCTATACTTTTCCAGTATACGCTGACCTCTCATTGTACGGAAATCCTGTATAATGCGAGATCAGCTTATACTGAAAATGTATAGCTTGATGTGTAGCCGTCTGTACCACAAACCACGGAATCACTGCGCCGGAAACGTTTAGGTACTACAGTGCTTACAAATATGTGACGCCGAAAGTGCGTTCAGCACATAGCTTCTGTCACGAACAGCAATAAAATGCCGTCAGTTTATATACGTCGTATGTCGTAGTGCAAATTGAGATACGAATAAACGGTGACACGTGCGTAGTTGGTTTTTAAGGGTCCCCGAGACGATCAATTGCAATTGTCAATCTTTACGCGATTGATACACATTGATGCGCAAATTGGTCGTCTACCGTCAAGTGACTCGATTAGGCGATTAACACACGGCACCGCGCACCGCCGCGGTTTCATATGGTGAGAGCACCGCTCAACCGCGCGGTCGGGCGGTGTACGTGTGTTAGGCATCAACGGATTTATTAGAGGCCAAAGCGACATTGAGATCCGCTTCACCGCCTACCGCGGCGGTGCGCGGTGCCGTGTGTTAATCGCCTTAACAATATTACTACAATAGAAATTGATGGCAATTGATCAATTGCAATTGATCGTTTCGGGGAACCCTTAAGGAAAGTGTTGACAACAATGGCTCGAGCAGCGGACGCCAAGGCGACTCCGTACTGTGGCTGCCACGCCTGCTACCGTGTAGGTATACGCTTTTTTTTACCGCATACACATAGCAAAAGTTTTGTTAATACAGCCATTTCAGGTACAGTAGACCGTACTATCTTAGCATTTCGCTAGACTAAGCCAGCTCAAGGTCAAAGCAACACCTCTGCGCTAGACTAAGTTAGCTCAAGGTCAAAGTGTCACCACTGTGCTAAGCTATCTAGCTTAGAATAGAATAGAATAGAATACTCTTTATTATGTACACCATAAAAGTTACAGATATAAATGTTTAAATTTTTACTTAGGGTGACACAATGGGCGCTCTTATCGCTAAAAGCGATCTTTTACAGACAACTATGGATGGATTAAAGGGAGCAGGAGAGACAATACTGCAGGTAGTCAGTGGTGTACGATTAACATATACATTATATACATACATACACAAAGCATACAGTTATCTAATAAATATATACATACAATAATACACATGAAACACACACACACAGCACAGTGGTGACAATTTGAACTTGAGTTGAGATCAACATTCAGCATCAGCATTGTTGTCACTGTGCTGAGCTTGATGACCTCAAGGTCAAAGTGTCACCATTTGAAAATTTGAAATTGTTTATTGAAATAATTGATTTACATAAATATTTACAAAATAGGGCCTTAGACTAGAGGTTAAGGTAAATAATTATTGGATTCTACCTGAACTAGGAATAAACCTGTATCTCAGGTATCTCACTCAAGTACTTATACATTAGTGTTATCTAAGATTGTAACTAATTTATCTACTATAAATTATGGTTTTATTCAAATTTTGAAAAATGCTACTTTTTTGCATAATCGTAAGACATTTTTACAACCATGTTCTATCATGATTTTTGCAATGTAACATTTTTAACAAGGTCGCCTTTACTTTAAACATAAGTAGGTACAGAAAATTTAGCGGTGTCAACAAAAAGTAAAGATTGCACGTTTGCGAACGAATTGTAAAAACTAAAACAATTTTTATGTGTAAAGGGCAATATTAGTTAATAAATACTTACATTAATATTAGTTAATAAATACAAAATACATTAAAAAAGACTTAAAGATAAATTTGATCGCTTTTACGCGACCTCAGTATAATCTATAGAATTTATGTATCTTGTCTCAGCTATTTTCTTTGCAGGGCATTCTTGATCGCTTGTTTTGTGGTTGCTCGGTTTTTTAAATCGCAAGCATGTTGCACAATGTGATGGTTCAGCATGTTTTGTAGTGTTGAGCTAGACCAGCTCAAGGTCAAAGTGTCACCACAGTGTTGATCAACTGTTCATAGCACGTGTACAGTAGTCGGTAGTTTTTTAGTACCAATCCTGTGGTTTCAATCGTACTAATAACTCAATAAGTTGTTTAACTTACTTCTAAATGTCAAAGTCATCGCCCGCAGATATCCAATAAAATGTTATATGTTTTTGATGATATTATAGCGCAGCGGGAGTGCTCGTAATTGAGACCATTCATAGAAAATTATGGCTTCGTTATCGGTCTTATTTCTGCTGTGACGTCAGAAGACATTTTTATGACTATTCCTCAAAAGGACTGACGTACAATGGTGTACTATACCTATTGAACAGGGTTGTCCTTGTGGCTATTTAAGGGTAATATTGGAAATGGTGCTAATTGAATTGGTAACCTGCACCCCTAATTGCGTTTCCGGTTTCTTTCACAATCCGAAGGATATTGAAGGAAAATCCTAATCCCGCATTATACAGGCATAATGCCCCGTAAAAAATGGATAACCTTGAAATATGCTATTTCAAGGTTATCCATTCTAATGCCGTTCTAAAAAAAATACTGTGCAATTCCTAGTCACATTATTTACTACCTCTCTGTTGGTAGTCAACGTACAATATTAAAATAACAAATAACTGATGGAATTCATTAATTTGTGGTCGTGGTGAAGAATAAAGGAAAAAAAGGTGAAAATGGTAGTTAAAAATATTAAGTACCACTTGAAATATGTTATAATTTTACATTCATCTTCACCAAGATCAGAAATAAATTAATTCCATCAGTTATTTGTTTTTTTTTGTATGTCTGTATTTATTTAGGGGTTTTTATTTAGTGCGAGTCTCCTTTTTAAGGAAATATCTCGCCGACTGATCGACACTTCACGTGACCAGAGGGCTGGCTCGTTCTTCGGCCAAAGAATTAGCATTTCCATTCAACGTGGCAATGCTGCCAGTCTTCTGGGCACGTTTCCGGATGACAGCGATGCGGACGAGTACTTCGACGCTTAAGTGTCTTTTTTACTTTTTATATTTTTCATGTTGTAATTTTTTTTCGTATTTATATAAATAAAATAGCATATACTACTACTACTATGCTACTGCTGCTGCTACTATGTTTTAGGGGTTTTTATCTGAACAGATACGCCAACCCCCTTACCCGCCCGCCCGCCTTTTAACATTGTAAAAATAACATTAACACTTATTTATAATACATACAAACACATAACTTATTATTATAGCGAACAAAGATGGAAATCACAGTTTAAAAGTAATGTAATTAAACTACACAACTTTTTGGCACCTTCTGACGTTGGTTGCGATAAAACTGACTGAATCAACCCCATATTATGTTTGTGTAAGTCAAATTCCCTCAAATGACTCCCTCTCGTGCCTGTTCCGGACACAATCCATCAGCAAATGTTGTTACTTGTTATTCATTTATTGCCGATTTCTAAGCAGTCTGGGTCAGACTGTTTAGAAATCGGGTCTATACGAATGAAACCATAAAACATTCAATAAGGTAACACCTTGAACCCTTTTTAAAGCACAATATATCTTAGAAATACAGCTACATAAAGCATTTTCTGGACGAAAAGCCTTTCGTGTGAAGTGTGCTTTAGAAAAGAAAGTAAAGAAGTGTAGTAAATTAATTTAAACATTTAAACGTGGCTTTAGTAGGAATATTTCTGAATCACCTTATGATAGGAAATCAATGATTTATATAAGTATCTAACTTTGATAAATCTTTTATTTAGTGCACGCAAAAGTACAATTAAAGGCTAGTGCAAACTATCAAATCAAAATCTAATCTTTTTATAAAGACAACAAAGATGTGAACGGTGTGAATGTTAGTAATACCTTTAGTGTTACTAAGCAAAGTAATATTATTATTATAAGAGTTTGAAGCACTTTGCACAGAAGATAACCAAGCAAGGTACAATTTTCTAATAAAGTAAATGGGAGAATATTTAAACTCTCTGACACTGTTTTCAGAATGCTGTTGATACTGGCTCGTGTTCAAGTTGATGCGATTTTTTTTCTAATGATCGCATTAAAGCTGTCAGTTCGATTCTGTGCAAGCATTTCCGACGCACTACAGAAAAGGGGCAGTCTCAAGAGCATTCTGAAAATATTATTATATTGGACGCTCAAGACATCCAGCGGCCTTTAGGTGTAGCTGGTCCATAGACCTCCCGTGTACAGACCCTGAAAATAAGCCTTGAATAATGTTATCTTAACTTGGTCGGTACAGCGGGAGAATCTACGTGCCAACATATTGCCTTGGACCGCCAATGCCCTACGCTCCCTCTCAATATCTACATTATATTATATTTAAGGTCATCGGTAAGTATGTGCCCCAGATATGTATTATGTGTATTCACTCTTTTTATGTTCAAGATGACTTTATTTTTAACCATTTGACTTTATTTTTCATATAAAATAATATATAAGTAATTCATTATAATATTATATGAAGTTGGTTAAAAGTAAAGTCGCTTTTAGACAGTCAGTGTGACCGCGTTGTTATTGAAAACTACGCCACGGAATTTGATGTGGTATTCACCATCATTTAGAGAATTTATTCCGAAAGGCTTATGTGTAAGTTTGCAATGATACAATATTATAACACTTTCACAATTATAACAAAGAAATTGCGATTATTTATCGCAATTTCTTTGTTATAATTATGTTAACCTTTCGGAATAAGTTCTCTAAATGACGGTGAATACCACATCAAAATCCGTGGCGTAGTTCAAGTTGTAAAATTATGCGAAGCAGGGACGGGTCGCATTTCCATAAAATCTACTACACACACACCAATAATACTTGATACCCAAAACACATTCACGAAAATAGAATATCTATAGATAGAAAAAGCCTTCGCAATAGCATCAAAATTCCGATCACAACCCAAAGCCTATTCGATACGTAATAACGATCTTGTTCGAACAGATCTTAATCTCGCTGTGTATGGATTAGATAGCCGATGGGCGTTTTTGTAATAAAAATACGATACGATAATGGTAACGATAGGTAAGTGATGGTACAACTTCCGAGATAATAAATTTTAGAAAGAAATAATGAAAACATGGCGCAAAGAATGAACACAAATTAATACAAAAAAGAAAAAGTTGGGGCAAAATATGCGTCACATCCACGCAAAACGGTCAACGCTCAGCATAATGCGAGCTGTGACCGTTTTGCGAGATTGAGCCCCAGAACAATGTAAGCAGAGCGCAGAGTAGTTTTTAGAAATATGTTGATGCGGAATGATGATAAATAAGGTAACGTTGTGGTTTAAAAGAACACACACATAAACATAACATTACGCCTACCAGGGAACGTACAACCCCGTTTAAGGGTTAAGCCTTTCGAAGGGGTAACCCATTCAATGGGTTACCTTTATTATGGTGTAACCCATTGAAAGGGTTTTATACTAGAAACCCATTGAATGGGTTTTATACTTGAAACCCAGTAAAAGGGTTACCTGATAACCCATTTCAATGGGTTCTATACCTACTTGAAACCCAATAACATGAAAAAATCATAATATTATGTTATTTCGATATCCGCCCAGCACGCGTAGCAGGACCAATTTTATCTCTATTCTACCCAGGGACCATTTTGGTTACCATTTTAGAAAAACCCTATCAAAAACCCTTTAAATGGGTCACCAAAATGGTCCCTGCTGTAAACCCTTACCGTCTTATTACAAAACAAGATTTATATGACATGGCTTAAACCATGGAGCCAATTTTTGTAATAAGAACGTAAAGTTGGGAATGAAATACCGTTCTTTATACAAAACTGAATACTTAGTTCGGTACTAAGTCGTCAGTTTTGTATTAGGAACTTTAACGTAGACGAAATAAAGCTCGAAATTCAATAATGGCTTCATGGTTTAAACTTGGGTCGGAAGATAAAACTTGTTTTGTAATAAGGCCCCTAAGGGTTAGGCAGAGGTGTACCTATAGTACTCCCACGTTTCACCAGTTATGTTTAAGTCCCATGTATTAGGGGGCGAGCCTATTGCCGTCAACCGGAACAAAAATATAAAAAATGTAAAGGCTTGCCCTATGGAGTTTAGGTTTCAGCATACAAACCCCGAGGCTGTTATAAAAGCTTTTAAAGATCTTAAAATTAAATCAACAGAAGATCTCTGGGGGATGTCTGTCAAAGTCTGTAGATCTATCATAGAAACCATTGCGCCCTATTTAGCTTTCATATTTAACACCAGTGTGGACCAAGGAGTCTTTCCGGATCTCATGAAACACAGTAAAGTAGTTCCTTTGTTCAAATCCGGAGATAGTAAAGAACCCAACAATTATAGGCCTGTGTCAGTATTGCCAGTTCTCAGTAAGGTGTTTGAAAAGTTGATGCTCAATCAAATGTTACGTCACTTTAATAAAAATTCCATCTTTCATGAACAACAGTACGGTTTCACCAAAGGGCGTTGTACCACTGACGCCGGTGTCTCCCTAATAAAGAACATTTTTAACGCCTGGGAGGACGCACAAGATGCCATTGGAATCTTCTGCGACCTCTCTAAGGCGTTCGATTGCGTAAACCATGAGACACTTTTGCTGAAACTAGAGCACTATGGGATTAGGTAACTCTTGATTTACTAAGATCATACCTGAAAGATAGAAAGGTTAAAATTCAAGTGAACGGCGTAAACTCATTGGGGTCTGAAATGGCAATGGGCGTTCCTCAAGGTTCAATATTGGGTCCATTCCTCTTTTTAGTTTATATTAACGATTTACCCCAATTATTTCAAAATCAACCGAAGATGGTGTTATTTGCAGATGACACATCATTGATATTTAAAATAGACCGACGGTCACAAAATCTGGACGACGTTAATAACTCTATTCTTCAGGTCCAAGATTGGTTTACGGTAAATAATTTGGTACTAAATAAAGCAAAAACCAAATGCATTCGATTTAAATTACCTAATGTTAGAAGTAGTGAATGTAATATCATATTGAATGGAGCAAAACTGGAATTTATTAATCAAACGGTTTTCCTAGGAATCACTCTAGACGAGAAATTACAATGGGGACCACATATAATATCTCTTGCGGGGCGGCTAAGCTCGGCGGCTTATGCTGTTAGAAAGATAAGACAGTTAACAGATGTAGAAACCGCGCGTTTGGTCTATTTTAGCTACTTCCACAGCATTAAGTCGTACGGCATTTTACTGTGGGGTCGGGCTGCTGACATTGAGCCCATCTTTATTTTGCAAAAGAGAGCTGTCAGAGCAATTTATAATCTAAGTCGCCGCGAATCTCTTAGGGAACTATTTAAAAATATTAATATCATGACGGTACCTTGCCAATTCATTTATGAAAATATTATGTATGTAAGGAAAAATCTACATCTTTTTAATAAAATAAGTGATAGACATAATTTTAATACTAGAAATAAAGACAAAATAGATCAACCATTTTTCAGGTTATCTAAAATACATACATCTTTTATGGGGTACTGTGTTAAATGTTACAACAAAATACCTTGTGATATATTGCAACTAAATGAAAGAGAATTTAAAACTCATATTAAAAGAATACTTTGTAAACAAGCATATTACAAATTAGAGGATTATATACAAGATAAGAATGCTTGGAAACATGCTGGTCCTGCTCCATAGGACAATCTAGAGTCTAGACAAAATCAAACAGGTTGCTATTTTAATTGTATAATTTATTATTTTTATGACATTTATTTTAAATTCTGTGATTACCTTAACTCACACTGATATTGTTATTTTTTAGGAAATCGTACCTATATATTTTTTACAATTTTTGTAAATATGTGAGCACCATGTATCTATCACATAATTAATTTATCTGTCATTGCTTCATCCTTAACTCCTTTTATTACCTATTGTGGTATAGTAATTTTATTCTAGGTGCATCGTCTTCACATATAATTTATATAATTAATGTACCTATAAAAATATTGTACTAGATTTTAAAAGAGTACCGGTGGAGTTTCTTGCCCATTCTTCTCCATACGAAACTACCTTTTGGAAGGGGCGACTAGAATCAATTCTATTTTTTTGTAAATATTGACGTTCAAAAGTACCTTTTATGTGCCTATTTGAAATAAACAATTTGACTTTGACTTTGAATAAAAATATGAAAAAAGGATTTCCCTTATTTTGTTTTCATAAAAAAATAATACAAATTAACTATGTTCTTTTTCAGGTAAGTTAACTTGTACAGTCAGTGACTAGCATTAGCTGACCCCTCTTACAAAGAAGAAGAAGAAGAAGAATGGAAGAGGAGTCAGGTTATGCACATCACTGACTGTACATATACAGGATGTAAGGGACAGCCCTCCGCAGACTGATGGGGTGAATTCAGTATATCGTACTAAGATGACCGGTACATGAAATTATTTCAGGAACGTTATGGGAATCCAATGAACCTGATTTGTCACGGTGGGGTGGACGGCCGCGTTCGCTGATTTCAGGCGTCGTTCGTTAGAGAACTTCAACATCTATTGCAGATTTATTTATTTTAGCTGTGTTATTTACATTAATGGAGTACTGCGTACAGAGAATGTGATTTTACATTGAAATAAAGGAATAGTAACTAAAATTACGATAAAAAAAAATACAATTTTCCTGAGAATTTTTTCAGTGGAATATGATTCAAAATAAGGAGCTGAATGCACCCTGTTCATTTGCGGAGGGCTGTCCCTTACACCCTGTATGTTTTTCTTTGCACTGAATAAATTATCTGTCAACCTCATTGAAGTTACTATGTGTACAGCTACCTCCGTGTCACTTTGCACTGTCGTGCAATATTATTTAAGCATGTTACCATGCAAAGGTACACAGTATCTTAAATTACGTGCCTTGCCAAGCTTGTGTCGATCTTAACAGCTTACGTGTTCAAACATGAACGTGTAACGAACATCATTTCAAGTATGTAGGTGTTTGCTTGCGACAGTATGCTTGGGATCATAAGCTCGTGTTTTCGAAAAAGATTTTCTACAGTATTTTTATGTAAGTATATCGAACTAAGAAACTCATACCGACGAAATGTAAGCCAATCAGCGAGGTAGTAATGGAGCTGACTGCCACTTGTGAAGACCATTTTATTTGTACTTGATTTAACTCATTATAACTGTGCAATTGTCATAAAGAACCTGTAGGCAAGTAATGTAGCAGCAGAAATTATTTAACTCATTACAACTGTGCAATTGTCATAAAGAAGCTGTATGTATGCAAGTAATGTAGCAGCAGAAATTATTTAACTCATTATAACTGTGCAATTGTAATAAAGAAGCTGTATGCAAGTAATGTAGCAGCAGAAATAATTTTACTCATTATAACTGTGCAATTGTCATAAAGAAGCTGTATGCAAGTAATGTAGCAGCAGAAATGATTTAACTCATTATAACTGTGCAATTGTAATAAAGAAGCTGTATGCAAGTAATGTAGCAGCAGAAATTATTTAACTCATTATAACTGTGAAATTGTCATAAAGAAAGAAGCTGTATGCAAGTAATGTAGCAGCAGAAATAATTTAACTCATTATAACTGTGCAATTGTCATAAAGAAGCTGTATGCAAGTAATGCAGCAGCAGAAATGAAAATTAGCCATCGGGCATATGACATTCGAAATCAAGCATCTTCAGACCCAGGTTTAAAACATGGAGCCATTATTGAATCTCGAACTTTATTCCGACTATGGTATAGTTCCTAAACACAAAACTGACAACTTAGTAGTAGAATTAAGTTTTCAGTTTTGTTTGGAGAACGGTATTTCAATCACAGTTACGTTCTTATTACAAAAACTGGCTCCATGCTTTAAGCCAAGTCAAAATATAAATCTTGTTTTGTAATAAGGCGGTGAGTGAATACTTAATACATTGTACGAAGTAGAAGAATTAGGGCTAGAGCACACCTGCTCTTAAAAAGAGATAATAAGGATACAAAATTTCAACCTATAGATATTTAATTAGGTAATTAGAAGATATATTTAGATTAAACAAGAAAAATAACGTCCAATTTATTTTCATTGTTGTATGCTTTTGTTTATTTTTTACATTGTCTTCTGTATCTCGGTATCTAACATAAAATAAAAAAAGAACAGTATTATCTTTATTCTTTTGTTTTAATATCCTGCCACGGTAACTAATTAGGTAAGTAATGTTCTTTGGCTCTGCGTATTTTTTGGAAACACTAATTAAGTCTAATGAGGAAAATTTGTCATGCGCGTTCGTAAATAAATCTAAAGTTCTTAGGTTTTTTGCGGGTAGCTGAGAATACTACAACGGATACCTAGATAAGTACCTTCTGTCATAATTTTCAAATATTAATAAGATTCTATACCTAGTGAATTTAAAAAATACTAAATATTGAATGTGTGAAAGTATGTGATTTGCCTCAAATGATTTTTGTATCAGTGTAGTCATGAAGTTTAAAAGTTTGACAGTTATTTTAAAAAGTATGGGTTTCTAGTGAAACGGAATGGAAACATGACGTTTGGAGTGTCGCGTGGTTGCTAGGTTAATTCTGATGGAGCTCGGAACCTAAAGGTTGTCTTCAAGATGTCTAAACCTGTTCGCGACGAAGCGTCACATATGTAGTTGTATATAGGGAATTTGCATATTAACTTAAATTCACATAGAAATAGTTAGAGAGTTTGGGTTTGCGACGAAAAGTCACATGTAGTTATATAGATGTATCTAATTTCATATTAACTTAGATTCACATAGAAATAGTTATATTGTTTGGGTTTGCGACGAATCGTCACATATGTAAATGTATAGGGAAACTTGAATATTAACTTAAATTCAAATAGAAAATAGCCATAGTGTTATGTAAGGAACATAGCTTAGCGAGTTTAGTATGTGAAACCGTAAGTACGACCATTTCAACCTCAATTAGCTGGGCTATATAGTTATATGTTATAGTTTTTTTGGTGTATCCAGGTAGCCTAGGTCAAGACCTAGCCCTGGACCTAACTTTTAGGTATCTAATCAAATGAATAGACCCAGTTAATTGAGCTTGAATTTCGTAAATCATTATTTTTGTAATGTGTAATTTTTTGAGTTTAACAGGTGACTTTTCAGGGCGCGTCACGCCCTGAAAAATACACATGTAGCATTTTAAATATTAGATTGTTGTAGGTCTATGTACTGGCCTGAGGTATCTGTAATCAAAATAGAAATCGGTCTAAGTTTCCGAGAAAAACGATTAGAAAACCAATTTGAATTAATAATGCTAATATTTTTTCTTGTACTCACTGAAAAATTCCTTCAGTGAGAATAGACATAGTAGATACAGATACCTCAGGTCATGGAGAATTTTACAGGGATTCCAACGATGTATCACATGCCTTATATATGTGTTGATATTAGGTGATATTATGTAATCATGTAACATGTACATAATGAAAAATGTTAATAAATTAACGTTGAATCAGGAAGTAATTAGCGGCCCTCGTTACGGTAAAGTAGGCTCGTACTTAATCAAACGTAATAGAAATTGAAATTCGTAGTCATCGGCAAGGAATATTTTACATTTTTAAATAACTTCAGTGTGTCCCTAATTCGCTTCCTGAGGGTGCAACCAAACTATGGTGTTTTAATCAGGTAATATACCCCAAGGGTTCCAGGACCCTTCTCTTTTAGCAATGGTACAGTTGAAAACACAGCAGGTGTACACTTAAAGACAATATCAGGTGTTGAGAAATAAACTCTTGAAGATAGCAGGCTGCTCGAAGATATCTGGAACTATAGGAACTATATTTTTATATACTATATTACTATATATAGGAACTATATATATATTTTTTTTTTTTTCATAGGTGCAGGACGTCAGCGCCGTCTGGACTGGGAGGCCTACACACACACCGGGATAACACCCTGGATAGGCATTACACCCTCCCTACACCTACACCGCATCCGACGATCACGCCCGTCCGGCACAAAACCCTATACTTATTATTATATTGAGTACCTAATTAAATACTGCTACATGCTGTGTACCAAGTTTGTATGTGTTCAAGAGGTTTTATACAGAAATGTTCGTAATGAAAAGGTGTTTCTTTTTTCTATAAATAGACGCGTCATACACGAACATTAGTGCACTCAAAAACAGCGTAAGCCATGAATTTACCTACATACTTGCGTACAATCATGCAGTACGCGAAGAAAAGGAAAGACCTATATACCCTTCCTATACCGATAACTGTTGAAAGAAAGAGATAAACATATTTAGTTACGTCACTAGCTGCTGCATGATCATTGGCGCGTACGCGTCGGTCGCAGCAGTCAGGAAAAGTGGCTGACTGGCTGTACAAGTACAAAACAAAACAACGTTTTCTTATAATAACAAAATACAATAAATACTTATGCATGAAATTAGACGTTTTTCTGTACTCCCACAGTGGTAGTGTAATATTTACATCGTGTATAGACACGGGATGGCATTTTCTTCACAAATAATTGCTGAGAATTGCGAGTGATTGGGGGGCGCCCCCTTTGGGGGCTGATGCGTTCAAATTTAAATTAATTTATTTCATGAACACAGGGTACATACAGACGGTGTTATAATACATAAGGTCCGAGCTGTGTCCCACCCAAAAGGCTTAAAAAATATAAAAGGTTTTAAAACAAATACATTTTATAAAATCACTAAATGTCAAATTAAATAAAGTTAAAAGAAGCAAAGAATAAAAAATAAAATAAAAAATAATGTCATCAATTCATTAATACAACAATAATCAAAATTAACAAAATTATATAAAATGTCACTTAAAAGAACAGATCGGATTTAGCTATCAGGTAATAATCAAAAAAATAATGAAATGTAGAGCTCAAAAAGGACCGTCCGTAATTGGATTATAATAATAATAAATTCGATTTATTTCAGGTAAATGACACCCATTACCAAACATAAATTTATACAGGAGCAATTTTTGTTAAAAACAAAAATAGCCCCACTGGACCTGGGTATTTACTCTTAACCTTAACTCTTTTTAGTTCGGAATTGCCATAACATTTGATATTTTCTCTAGTTGACTGCAATATTGTTATATAAGGAAGAAAACAGAATCAACTTAGATATGAATGAATTAATGAAATGCACCGACCCCAGCGTGGTTAATACAGACTCGTTTACTGGAAAGAACCCAAAGATTCACACTAGCCCCTGGAGCCTCATATTTCATGGAACTGCAGAGGCCATTGCATATCAAAGAGTAGACCGGGGACGTGATAATGGTAGGGAAGACGTGCCCTTGGGATATGGAAGGATTATTAGAGCCGTATCGGCTAAGCATCCTTGAGCAATCATTGGAATAGTGGAGAGTCGGGGTATCTCTTAATGATGGGCATGGGATCTATGGGTGGGCATCTTTTAATGACGTCGCCGCCAGGTTGCGTTCAGGTCCAGCTTCGCCGAATCTTGAATGGTGAATCTTTTGGCGGGGATAAACTGCTTTCTCGACGATTTTCTATGTTACTGCTATGCTGTGTGAAGTGTCACACGTTGCTGTTGCTAATGTCTTCATCCGAGGTCTCGTTACTATCCGTTTCTGGTTTTTTGGAACGAAGTTCTTTAACGCGGCTTGCGGTAGTCGGAAGTAGTAAGTCACAGTTAATAGAATACAATGACGTCCCACTTCTATCCCCCGAACCCAAAGCAAAAAGTCTAAAAGGAATGTTGGGTTGGGATACAGCTACCTGAGTCCATCACTTGAATCCCGAAATGCTAAAGATAGAATGCGCACTCACAAAAGACAGACGGCACGGTTGGCGCAGTTAGCTAAGCGATTGACTGCTGCGCTGCGTGTCGCGGGTTCGATTCCCGCACGGAACAAATATTTGTATGACCTACAAGTAGTTGTTTCGGGTCTGGCTGTTTGTGTATGTGAGTTTAAATGTTTGTAAACGCACCCACAATACAGGAGAAATTCCTAGTGTGGGGCAACGTTTTTTAAAGAAAAAGAAAAAAAAAAAACAATTTTGGAATACTATAACATAGCACTGCACTGCACTGCACATTATATTGTTATTATAATTGACACACACGTATTATAGTTTAATCGTTACTCTTCAGCAGATCCCTAAAAGATATGGAAAGACTCACCAGATTTGCTTGGACGGGAGTCCATTATTTAAAACCGCACCTGACGTCACGATGGCTTGGCGCGTCACCTTTGCAAGATTCAGCCAAATATTAAAACCAATCTATATAATAAATACAATCAATAAGTACCGATAAAAACTACAATTAGCACAAAATAATACAAAACCTATTTACACAAATGTTTTTTTTTTTTTAAACGTTTCCCCACACTAGGAAATTCTCCTGTATTGTGGGTGCGTTTACAAACATTAAAACTCACGTACAAACAGCCCGACCCGGAACAACTACTTGTAGGTCATACAAACAATTGTTCCGTGCGGGAATTGACCGGCGACACGCAACGCAGCAGTCAATAGCTTAACCACTGCGCCAACCGTGCCGTCAGAAATTGCAACGTGACGTCAGGTGCGATTCTTGACTATGCGTCAAGAATCGTACCTGACGTCACGACGGCTTGGCGTGGCACGTCACCTTCAAAACAAACGAGGTTTTCAATGAATAGTCTCGCCTTCAACGGCTCCTTTGTCTTCTTGAATCCGGCAAGAGCGCGGTATTGTGGCTCATAATTAAAGATAATTATGAGCCACAATACAACAAAACTGTCTCGTTAAAAACATCTATGGCGACTCTCATTTGTTCTGTCTTTACGGAAAATATTATGAGGTTTCTTATAGCGTGAGTTTTGTGGCTTAGATTTTTAATGACGACTGCTGAATTACGCAAAACTAAATAAAATATATAAAAAAAATGTTTTGTTATTTAGTTGACTAGTTATTTAGGTAAGCTTCACTTGTCGTAATGTCATCATCATCATCACGTCCACTGCTGGACATAGGCCTCCTCTAAGCTGCGCTACTTCGACAGTGCTTGTCATTGGGGGGGGGGGGGGGCATAATCGCTACGCTTGGCAGACGGGTTGGCGATCGCAGTATGGTGTTAAAATGCATAGAGAACGCTGCTGCCCATTCTCTACTAAATCCCTTAGTCACCTTTAACGACACCCACGGGAAGAAATAGGATGGTGCTATTCTTTACATCCGGCATCACACGGAACATGTCGTTATGTACAGCCAACAAAACAGTTAGGTTTATAGAAAACAAATTGACTTACAGTAGGTATTCATTGTGATTGCTTAAGGTGGATGCCCAAAGATAGGGCAGGTACGAGTTCCTTGGAGGAGGGGTTGAAGAAGACTTCACTTTGAACGTCATCTCCGACTCCTCCCAGATGGAGGCCAGCAGGCAACGGGTGCGGGGCACCCTTGCCTGTATTGCACAGGCCTCCACCAGTGTTGGACGGAAATGGCCAGGTGTTCCCGGCCATTCCCGAAGCCCCCCCAGTAACGGGGGGGCATGCGGGGCCCGCCAGCCAGGCGGGCGGGTATGCGCCGGGAGGGTTGTGGAACAAAAGATTCAACCGTTATCCCATGGCCCTCCCAACACGGCGATGTGGGAACACCGCTGAGTTTTAGTGGGTATACTGTCGTCATTACCGACAGGAGTCCCACATACCCCGACTCGTTCCCCACGAGCCCCATGCGTAAAGCATTTCTCAGCGCAAAAAAAAAATAGTACGAGTTCCTTGGGACAGCGGTAAATGAGAAGTCATCATCATCATTCATAATTTCAGCCAAAAGACGTCCACTGATGGACATTGCCCCACCCAGAGAGGGTGGAGGGTTGCCAGAATCGCCACGCTTGGCAGGTAGGTTGACGCTGCTGCCCATTCTCTAGTAACTACCCTAGTCGCCTTTTACGACACCCACGGGAAGAAATAGGATGGTGCTATTCTTTACGTCCGGCACCACACGGACAATGAGGAGTCAGTGGCATTAATATCGTGTATCGCATGTTTTTCACAAATTTGCAGCACAATGAGAACCTTTAAACTCTAATTTTTAGACATTTTAGCCACCCTCGCGATTTCCCCTAAAAACATAATTATACAAACACAAGCAAGAACTCCTGAAAACATCTACAAAAGTAAATATCGCTTAATAATAGAGAGCACCCCTCCCTGTACCAGCTAAGCGAAGTCATTGACCGCCGAACCGTGACCCCGGAATCTCTTTATTTATACTGTGTACGTACCTATTCCCTGCTCCAGCAAAATATCAAGGTCGAAGCTGCTAAATAACCAGTACAAGCTGACCTGCAAATTCCAGCAGCTGTAACGTGAAGACAGTTCATTAAACAATGGTCCGTAAAGTCTCTGAGTAGGTACAGCCAAATTTAGGTTGACCCGCGAATTCCTACAGCGTGAATGCCACGTAGGGTCATGAAATCATAGTCATAAAGTCTCCAGTATTTTTTGCGAGTCACTCTCATAGTTTCGTTGACATAATCATCAATCACTTTTGGTGGAAAAAACTTTCGTTAATGGCGTGTATTCTATAGGGAATTGCTACTATAGCTGATAATATAACGATCTATTAATATAACTAGTGCCGGATTTAATTAACGTTTCAATATATTTTGGACATACTTTTAAAATCTTTTAAGCGTGAAAATAATGGATGACATTGATGATATAAATATGAGTCATTCAACATTTCAGCCCAAAGACGTCCACTGCTGGACATAGGCCTCCCCAAACCCCGGTTTGCCATAATCGCCACGCTTGGTAGGCGGGTTGGCGATCGCAGTATGATGTTAAAATGCATAGAGAACGCTGCTGCCCATTCTCTAGTAAGTCCCTTCCACGCCTCCTGCCGGAGGCTCTACGCGGGGATCGTGCGGTCCATGGCCCTTTACGGGGCACCGGTGTGGGCGCGTTCACTGAGGCTGCGACCAGCCCAGCGGTTGAACGCGTCCCAAAGGGTCATGGCCATCAGGCTGGTACGGGGTTACCGCACGGTCTCCCGTGAGGCGGCAAGCCTCCTTGCCGGACTGCCGCCATGGGATCTGGAGGCGAAAGTCCTCGCGCACATGTGGGTGTGGCGCGAAGAGGCGAAACGCCGGGGTGAAACTCCGCTGCCGCAACAAATCGCGGCACAGCGGACGGAGCTCCGGCAGGATCTCATGGCGACATGGAAAGTGTGATTGTCGCAACCCAGTGCTGGGCACGCCACAATTGCGGCGGTAAGTCCCCTCTTTGAGGAGTGGCTAGAGAGGCGCCACGGCGTCCTCACCTTCCGCCTGACGCAGGTCCTCACCGGACACGGTTGTTTCGGGAGGTTCCTGTTCAGGATGAAGCGGGAGGAAACGCCCGGGTGTCACCACTGTGTGGATCGCCCGGAGGACACGGTGGAGCATACGGTGGAGGTCTGCCCTGCTTGGGCGGAGCACCGCCGTGTCATCACGGAGGCGATCGGCGGCGACGATCTCTCGCATCCGGCCCTGGTTCAGGCCATGGTTCGGAGCGAGAGTGCATGGGAGGCCGTCACCTCCTTCTGCGAAACAGTTATGCTCGCGAAGGAGGAGGCGGAGCGCATGAGGGTGAGGCAGGGTGCCCGCCCTTCCGCCCTAAGTCGCCGCAGGAGACGCCCTGGGCGTCGGGAATCGCAGGCCGATTCCCGGCCACCGTAGGCGCGGGCTTGCGGACGGTGAGCGATGGGTAGCTCGCCGTCCGATAAGGACCAGGCCCGGGTCGACGGTGCGTTGTGTTCCACGCGCGCCTCAAAGAGACATCAGCACCAATTGACGGGGTCCGAAAGGGCCAATGCCTGCCAGGGTTACGAGCCTGTCCGAAAGGGATATCGTGACTCTGGCACACAGGCATCTGAAGGAACACGGTGGGTTTTAGTCAGTAAAAGTCTGACACTCTCTCTCGCTCCGCCCAGAGCGGGAGAAGTTATTTGATTTTTTTTCCCACCAAAAAAAAAAAAAAAAAAGGCCCGGACTCCACCAAAGCGGAGAGGAGAGATGTTTGTAAACGACCAATAAGATATCGTTATTTCGATGCGATGGTACGGTAACGTTATCTTATCGGTATCTTATCGGTCGTTCTCTCTCCTCTCCTCTCCGCTTTGGTCGCCTTTTACGACACCCACGGGACGAAATAGAATGGTACTATTCTTTACGTCCGGCACCACACGGTCAAAAAGGAACGTCTAATATCATGTAATGCCCTAAAGTAGATATCCCATATTTCACTTTTTGTTTATTTTTGTCTTTGATGGGACCTACATTTTTCCAAATCTACATAAATGACCTATGCACGTTGCCTTTACGTATATCACAAATCTTCACATAAGCTGATGACACCGCGATTGTGGTCTATGGTAATACTTGGAGCGAGGTACAGAATATTGCGGAGCAGTCCTTAAAAACTGTTATGTACTGGCTGCTACTCGAAATGAAACGTCTTTTTTTTTTTTTTTTTTTTTTGGTGGGAAATCATCAAATAACTTCTCCCGCTCTGGGCGGAGCGAGAGGGAGTGTCAGACTTTTACTGACTAAAACCCACCGTGTTCCTTCAGATGCCTGTGTGCCAGAGCCACGATATCCCTTTCGGACAGGCTCGTAACCCTGGCAGGCATTGGCCCTTTCGGACCCCGTCAATTGGTGCTGACGTCTCTTTGAGGCGCGCGTGGAACACAACGCGCCGTCGACCCGGGCCTGGTCCTTATCGGACGGCGAGCTACCCATCGCTCACCGTCCGCAAGCCCGCGCCTACGGTGGCCGGGAATCCGCCTGCGATTCCCGACGCCCAGGGCGTCTCCTGCGGCGACTTAGGGCGGAAGGGCGGGCACCCTGCCTCACCCTCATGCGCTCCGCCTCCTCCTTCGCGAGCATTACTGTTTCGCAGAAGGAGGTGACGGCCTCCCATGCACTCTCGCTCCGAACCATGGCCTGAACCAGGGCCGGACGCGAGAGATCGTCGCCGCCGATCGCCTCCGTGAGGACACGGCGGTGCTCCGCCCAAGCAGGGCAGACCTCCACCGTATGCTCCACCGTGTCCTCCGGGCGATCCACACAGTGGTGACACCCGGGCGTTTCCTCCCGCTTTATCCTGAACAGGAACCTCCCGAAACAACCGTGTCCGGTGAGGACCTGCGTCAGGCGGAAGGTGAGGACGCCGTGGCGCCTCTCTAGCCACTCCTCAAAGAGGGGACTTACCGCCGCAATTGTGGCGTGCCCAGCACTGGGTTGCGACAATCGCACTTTCCATGTCGCCATGAGATCCTGCCGGAGCTCCGTCCGCTGTGCCGCGATTTGTTGCGGCAGCGGAGTTTCACCCCGGCGTTTCGCCTCTTCGCGCCACACCCACATGTGCGCGAGGACTTTCGCCTCCAGATCCCATGGCGGCAGTCCGGCAAGGAGGCTCGCCGCCTCACGGGAGACCGTGCGGTAACCCCGTACCAGCCTGATGGCCATGACCCTTTGGGACGCGTTCAACCGCTGGGCTGGTCGCAGCCTCAGTGAACGCGCCCACACCGGTGCCCCGTAAAGGGCCATGGACCGCACGATCCCCGCGTAGAGCCTCCGGCAGGAGGCGTTTGGACCCCCCAGATTGGGCAGGAGCCGCTTCAAGGCAGCCCCGGCCCGCTCCAGAAATGAAACGTCTGGACCCATAATGTATTAAATGTAAAAAAAAATATTCTGTGAACCGATCCAACGAAGTTCGTTTTCGGCACCGGTTACTGTCATTCGCATACCGAATTAACTAAAAATTAAATTAAAAGAGCACTTATACGTTAATTTCTATTGTAATTTTGTCGATGTCTTGTGAACGTGACATTCATTCAGAAACAAAAATGGACATTCACTTGAGTGAAGCGTCTGATATCAGCATAAGTGAGCAAAAAACATCATCATCATCATCATCATCATAATTTCAGGCCGGAATCATCCACTGGATATAGGCCTCTCTTTTGTTCTACCGTACTTCTCGGCTCCGTGCGTCCCTGGTCCAGGTGTTTCCCGCGACTGACGATATCATCAACCTAACGAGGGTGCGTTTACAAACATTTAAACTCACATACACAAACAGCCAGACCCGGAACAACTACTTGTAGGTCATACAAATGTTGGTTCCGTGCGGGAATCGAACCTGCGACACGCAGCGCAGCAGTAAATCGCTTAACCACTGCGCCAACCATGCCGTCAATTTTAAAATGTTTAATTTTTTTAAATTATTTTGTCATAAATGTTTTCTATGGCTTGATTTAAGTCAGTTATATGTAGTACTTAATAGCCTAGGCTAGTGAAGTCATAACACACTGCACAGCTTACATAATAAAATATTCTAAAATATGGTAATACATTATTGGTCCTAGGGAAGACGATTGATTGCAAATCCGAATTAGGTTTCGGAACTGTGTAACTCATTGACCGAGCGAGCGAAGCGACACTGTTTCAAGTTGCAAATTTTCTTTCCTTTGTCAGTTTTTTTGCTACTCCTTTGGTACTTTGCAAGTCGTATTTTGCATCCGATAACTTTAAATTTGTCTCATAGAAATTTGGTGAAGGTCTGATGAGGATATTCGGCTTGATGAGCAGAATAGCTCCTCAAAATGCAGTAAATGAAAGAAAAGAAAGAAAAATAGTTTATTCTGCACAAACAAAACGCACATTTCAACAAATCTACACAATTATAATACACACATAAAAAGTAGCCAAAACCCTCGTATCCAATAATACCTAACCTCTAATAATACATAACCCTCGTATCAAATAGCTCACTCTTAGATTTCTACCAGTGGAATCGGCACTTTAACTACTAGGTATGGATTGATGAAGCACCTGATGGACCACCTTCTTCTCATCACAAAACTAGGTTGTAGCGTTACCTCTGCCAATAAAACCTATTAGTTTTGTTTCTAGCTGGCCTACGTAATTTTTTATTACCATGTTTTTAAAAACAAAAACCATCCAGCCAATGCCTGCCAGGGTTGCGAGTTTGTCTGAAATCTATATCATGGCCCTGGCACACAGGCAAATGAAGGAACACGGATGGGTTTTAGTCAGTAAATGTCTGACACGCCGGGCTCCCGCTCCACCCAGAGCGGGAGAACTTATATGATAATTTCCCACGCACAAAAAAAAAAGTGGCGAAAGTTGTTCACTTTTCTGAAATATGCTGTCTGAATAGCCTGTAAGAGTGATCGCAGTAGCTTTTATGCTACTGCGATCAGACTCCCACCTACCACTAACAAAAAAGAAAACCCACTTAAAACTAACAGCGTATACTATGAAATGGATATCCTGAACTCGGACCTTCTTATTTCCCTCGAGCTTCAGGGACCTCTGAGGAGTTTCCCGAGTCGTTCGCAGCAAAACAAATACTTTCTTCAAGTACCTATTGACTTTTAACTTAACGTTCATTTCTTTGGAACGAGAGATTCTTCAAGGCCGATCTAAGTGATTTATCTAGTTTTCCCTTGAGAAATTATTGTTGCCATTGCATGTTATTGGCAGTTTTTATCTTTAGGCGTAGTATTATATTATCTGTGCTTTAGTAAGTACTTATTGATGTCTGGGTTTTAAGGCGACGATAACCGACTTTTAATGATTTTATACTGAAGATCACGTCTAAACGAGTAGTGTTAATGATTTGAAAAAAATTAATGTTAAATTAGAACACTTTTTCAATAACTTAATATGTGAATATTTTAGATTATGTTGATATTTTACATAATGAAATTAATTTATGAAGTTATGTCTAACGCGGATAAAAAACTGAGAATGGCGCAAAATCTACAAAGCGTATTTTTCTGAAACCTTCACCAATTTAAAGATAATTTAATTATTGATCTTTTAGTATACGCGTTTTATTAAAATACCTTTTGGTTTGTGTATAATTAATTAATAATGCGTCAAATTGGAGACAGCGCTCCTTGATGGGCGAGTCCTATTACTGGCTGAACGTACGACGCGTTGCGTGAGTTCAGTACAGAACACGCAAGCTAACCACTCAAGGGCACTGGCATATATCTCCGTCTTAAGTCGAGAAATCTTTAAAAAACTAGTATTGTAAATGCTAAAGTCTGTATATAATATGTTACCTTCATGCATTAAAAGAGGGCCTTTCCCGGTCCGTCTATCGTCAATGCGAGCATGGTCGAAAAGTTTGTTGTTTCGGTCAGCGCAAGTGAGAACGCGATAACATTGAACGAAAAATAGTGTGCAGAAATTTCACAAAACTTGCTCCAGGAAATACGTGTTTTTGCGTAAGCCTTACAAGTTTGGGAAATAAACGTTTATCATTTAGAATCTCCATTACATGTACAAGGTTTCTATCACGATGTTTTTTTTACTTTTACAATTAATGAGTACATTATGAACAGCCAAAATTCAGGTAAAATTTGAGTAAAAAAGCAGATTTTTGCAGTATAAAATTTGGAGAAACGAATTCAGATTCGTTTCTCCAAATTTTAATATTTAGCTTGCATAGAAACCAAAATAGTTCTAAATTTTCAAAGAAAGATGTGTTACAACGCCATAATCACGTCCGAGAGTTTGTTTGAAAAGTATGACGGGTTGGCCGCTCTTACCTGTCCACCGGAGTGGAGTGAGGCTGCGGAGCGGAGAAACTGAGAAATATTAACCAAAAGGATTGCAAATCCCTGTCCACTTGCAATCCTATTGTGTTAATATTTCTCTGTTTCTCCGCTCCGCAGTCTCGCTCAGCTACGGTGGAACGGCAGCCTAATGGCTGAACGGATAACGATGAAATTTGGCACACAGGTAGATCATGACCTGGGTTAGGACAGGATACTTTCTATTCCGGTTGTACGTTCTCGTGGGATAAACTTCGACCTCTACGCGGGTGAAGCCGCGGGCAAAAGTTATTTGTTAATATACAGGATCATTTTTTTTTTAATCTTTATTGTTTTATGGAGAGTTTGATCAGTATGACTATGTCACCCTCATAACGGCATTCTACACCTATCTATGCTTAATACCTAGGTCTGTGTACAATTTTGTATAATTTTTTGGCTGTCCGGGACAAGGGAGCAGCCAAGATTCAAAGAACACCATTGCTTTGCTTTTTGCTACCATTTTGTGCCACTATTGTATCATTGTATCTAGTGTAAATTACTGTGCGACTTGTGTGTCACTATCGCACAACATTTTGTGTCACTATTGTGTCATTTGCGTCAATATTTTGGACTTTACCCATTTGTGAGTTTGACAGCCCACTGGTGTGGAGCCTCACCCAGAGGACTAAGTCTCTCTTAGTTACCTATTAGGTACTAATATAGTTTTTAAGTTGTAGGTAAATTGAAATTTAAAACATTACAAATGTAAAAAATGTGGATCAATAGTTGTCTGAAATTATAATAATAATAAAAATAATTAACTATACATACAGAGGCAAGTGAAACTCCGCAGACGTGATGGGTATCGATATCTAAACACGAAAAAATAAAAATGAAAAAGATTTTTATACCTTTTTTTTTTGAGTTGAAAAAATTGTGTATTCCCGTTGTCCCCGTTTGCCATATCCCCGTCACGGGGACAGCGGGACGTGATTAAATTTATTTCCCGTTGTCCCCTTATCGTACGAAGTAATCCTTTTTTAAATCGAAATAGCTAGGTTAGGTTAGGTTAGAACTGTGACCACACAACGCACGAGCCGAGCGAGCAAAGCGAGCGGTGCCGCGTTAGCGGCCGGCGAGTGCCAGAAACATATTTTTGAATGTAAAACCAAACCACGGGGACAACGGGTAGTATTTTTAAATATAATATTTAATTGAAGTACCGCTGTCCTCGTAGGACGGGGACACGGCGTACGGGGACAACGGGAATACACAGAAAAAATGTGTATGATATCGATTGTCTATCACGTCTGCGGGGTTTCGCTAGCTTATTTCATTTGACTCTGTATGTATAGCTATACGTAACAGACGGACAGTACGGATATACGTATCCTTTTTTGGTTAATATCTTTAGATAGTTTGAATGAAGAACGCTGACAACAGGTAAACCGCTGTCACTGTCAGACTGCATACAAAAGAAAGAGAAGCGCGATGACACAACGCTTGTAATTTATTGCAAAATATGAAGCAGTTATCTATTTACTCTAAAATTATTTGAGTAATCGAAAACAAAAAACAACCAAGTTCTGCATACAAATAAGACGTTCTTGTTATTAATTAAATACCAACCGTACGTTGATATTTAATACAGATATTTTGAATTGAAACTCGAAGTTAAGGGTTAGTTTACCGTTAATTTGTGTTTTGGTAACAACCAAGTTCTGAGAAATATTATATGTTTAAGAATAACATATATTTTTTCCGCTATCACAAACTATATACATTTGGCAATTTTTGTTTAAGACAACTGTACTTTTATCATTTGCCTCTTGTCAGCGCAATTCCTCTAAAAGCGATAAATTATTTCCTGAATTCCCAGCAGGTGCCTAAAAAGGCCGCTTTGGCAGAATCATAATATGTAGGAAAATATATTAAATAAAATTCGTAAAATAGTCACAAACTGACAATATTCATATCTGCATACAATTCATAACCCGCAATTCATCTGTTTGACAGTTTTGTATGGAGATTTTTAGACCCCCGTTCACGCTTTTAATTACGCTTGGCATACTCCATTTGAAATAAAATTACAAAAAAATAAACTTTTTTACAGTCCGCTCAACCGATTTTGACTTCTATTCAGTAGGCATAAGGATGGCATTTAATGCATAAACGTGGTTACAATTACAACTGCTGCTGCCATTTATCATGCCACCGCAACGCAATAGAAGTCAAAAACGATTGAACGGACTGTAAAAAAGGTTTATTTAAATGTCTAATCTTATTTCAAATGGAGTATTTATCTAGATTCGGGTATCCGAATGACTTGCCAAAGAGGACGGGCGGATCTTTGACAGACAGTTTTGTTTTTGAAGACGATACAGTGTGTTAGTTTAAACTTTGAGGCCTTGTGACATAACAAACGTCAAAATGCTCAGGCCCCACCCCTTATCTTAATGGCCGACAGATTTATGGCTTCCACCGCCAATGTAAACAAAAAACATTTCAAGTGATTTCAAAGAACTTAGAATCCTTTTTTAAACAATAATAGAATATACACTGCTTTGTTAAGAAACTTCCTGATTTTGACATGTTTCCATTAGATCATCTTTGTTCTTTAGAAATTGATGAAACCTCATTTTTCTTCTCGAGATTTTCTATTGGATTAGTTTTATTTTCTAAGTTCATTGCTTGCAGAAACTAGGTCAAATACTAGAAGGTAATATTCCAGCACAGTTTAGATGCAAGTCGGCCAAAGTAGATTAAAAACCATACAAATTCAAATTATTTTGTAATATCAGCGTTCTTTTATGAAAAGACTCGTTCTCCGCTTAAGGAAGTTATACCATATTACTCTTTTTAGGTATATCTACTACATATTACTCTTTTTAGGTACATATACTCCATTTATTATAACATTAGAAAAATAACGATTATCACCCTTTCGTTATTTCGATATAAACTGTCGGATCCGGTCATTATCAAGCGTGCTACTAGTGGCGGACATCGCGTGATCTACCCTCTAGCGCGCTTCTACAGAGTCGTGATGTTTTGAGCCAATGGGCGAGGAGAACATTCAAGATTCAGTGTCTGGTCTGATCGCATCGGAGTTAAGACGTCGGTTATTGTGGTGATTATAGTTTGTAGTCATGGTGTCAATTTGTGATTTCAATAAACGCTGTGTATCTCACCCAGTGTGTTTTCATTGCACGAAACCCAACTTCTGCCCACATGATGTCCGAATCTAACAGAGCATAATCCTGACGATCCGACAAACTTACAACTCCGATAATTCACGACAAATACAAAGCAATAATTATAATCTTTTTACCATTTACCTACATTAAAAAATAACTCTAAACTGAATTAATTTCAATAATAATATTACACACTAACTGTTGTTATTTTGTCGTTATTTTTCTAAATGCAGTTTAAGTAGGTGCATAGTTATTTAAATTTTGAATTTCTCACGCGTGGTGAAGCGCGCTGGGGGTGCACGTGTTCAGTAGAATGGTTTATGGAATTGTTAGTATCACCTTCACTGGAGAGCAACTCGCGTTTTGCGTCCAAGCATTTTTCGACAACTCGAAATCTATGGTAACAGTGCGTCGTCTATTTCGGTATGGCCTACGTGACATTTCACTTTCCACATGTACCCACGCCGCCAACTATTCGGAGCTGGATTAAGATTATGGCTACAGGATCGACGATAGGACGACGGCAAACAGCCGTCCAAGAAAAATGTTTGAAAGGAATCTATTACTACGGATCTTTTACGACGAGTGTACAGCCTACAGTCTCGCTTCGATAAATGTCTGGCGCAGAATTGGAAGACATCTCAACGGATGTGATATTTAAAAAATAAAATTCAATTTTATATATTATGTTATGATGTATGTTGACTTAAAAAAGCGTGGCAGTTGAGAGTATGTCATGCTCATTTAAATGTCTCGCTGATGGTGGCGCGTGTGTTGGATCATTCGGTTCCCTACAAAATGGTTGAGTTGGATGGTGCTGATCCACGCGTCATGTTCGTGAACGGGTGCTGTCAGTTGAGACTGGTCTTCTCTTAACTGCCAGGGCATATTTGTAATCTTTTAATCTTATATTTTCTGTTGTTTTTTTAATAAGTAATTTAATTTTTTATATTGTTCTCACTTAGAGAAGCAACAAGAATAATGTACCCCGGATTTTGTAATATCTTGATTTAAAAGAGTGTCCTTGGAGTTTCTTGCCTGTTCTTCTCCATAGAGATCTACGTTTTGGGATGGGCAAATAGCTTCAACTTTCTGACTAACTGACCGACTCTTTGACAATTCAAAAGTGCCTGTAATTGGTTTAACTGATAAATAATTTGAGTTTGAGTTTGAATTCTTACACAATTTTTATTTTTTTTAATTATGTACATATTTTTTGAGACACCTTGTATTATTGCGTACGGGGTTTAAAGATAAATATATGTATGTCGGTGTACTTAGAGGCACATAAGACATTAACTCAGCTTACTTATTTCTGTTACGCATCGATAAACCCCTTATGCACCTTTTCTACAAACACTAGATGGCACCTAAATGAATGGCCTAAGCTTTGGAATTAGTATGTACCTACTGTTGGCCTAAATGCGGGAAGCACAGAACCGGTTGAAGTGGCGTTGCTTGGGGAGCCCTATGTCCAACAGTGAACGTGTTACGGCTGAAATAATGATGATGATGATTGGCCTAAACCTTTTGTTGAGGCATTCATTTAGGTGTCACGAAATGTTAGTGAAAAAGGCCATACGTATGGCATGCATAAATATTCCGTTGGTTTAGGTAGTTAAATAAAGGTAAACAAAAAAACCACGTGACGAGACAGCAGTGAAGTAACCGACTAAACGTAATACCTGTCACTTCAGTTGTCATGCTACTTCACCATTATGCTGTTCAATTTAGCAACGTTATCATTCGTGGACGTTTTGAGAACCTGTATTTTTGGGCTCTTTACAATAGACAGATTACAAAATATTATAGTATTATTATTAATCTAATTAAAAAAATGTGCTAAAACAAATTGTTGTAAAACAAATTATTGTAACCTAACCTCAAAACACTCATCAACGAAGAGTAGTTTAAGAATAAAAGATAAAGTTTAACATACATTAATAAAAGAGGAAACTATCGTAAAAATAAAAAATCCGTTTAATTAATTTCGTTATAAGTTACAACGTGTTTTTAAACAAGAAAGTGTCATCTGTATAAACCCTTTTTACGATTTGTTTACCTTTATTTAACTACCTAAACCAATGGAGTATAGGTGTCTATGAGACACAAAGACAATTTTACGTTGCATACGAAGAAGAAAAGGACCATGTGGCACGGACATGACCTCATCTACGTCCCGTTTGCTGTTTGAATTGCGCCATTTATTATCATGCAATATGCATGCAGTGGACGAACATTGGATGTGCCGCGTCCTTGTACGTTGTCCTCGTTCCATCAGCTCTTTTTGCATTTTCTGTTGACACAAATATCTTTAGAAAAAATTGTGTCTATTATACAGTATGTTAATTAATGATATGCGTTCCCGTTAGCTAGAAAGGTAAAAATTTAGTATCGTTTGGCAGGAGGAGGGGAGTGGGAGTGGGGGGAGAGGGAAGGGGGGTGTCCCCCCTTTCTCCTGGCACTACTCCCATGAAAAGGTAACGCACCGTTCTTGAGAAAAACAAATTATTGTAACCTAACCTCAAAACACTTTAAAGTTGCATAAAAGGCCTAATCGAGCTAAATGGTTAAAAAAAAATAACCACGAAGGGAAATAATAAAGAGCTGTCGACGGGACCCTATTTCTGAATGGTTTAAAAAAAAAACCTAAACACGAACCTAACCTGTCCGAGTCGGGATGCCCCAAGTCCCGAGCTCGCTTCGCTCGCTCTTGCATCCTAAGTTCTCCTAGAAACAGTAGTAACATTTGTACACATCATAGAACACTATTACTCCTAGCGGAGGTACACATACACATATCAGTGGAGGTATCTACACTAACTTTCTTCTGAGCAGGATTTCTATGTTGTTACAAAAACAAAACATTCATAATTCATTTTATCCATAATTTACAACTGTAATTAGTTCCTCAAAAGGATCACTTTTATTTCTTTCTACATTTCTCCACAGATATTCACAAATTAAATCATTATTATTATCACGATTATTGTCGGTAATTGTCATTTTGTACATTATTGTAAAATGCTGGCATACAGTGTTTTTTTACGTTCCGTTGCAAGTCTACTGGTGGAAGCTGCATCAGGTCTCCAAACAGCAAAACGTTGACACCGCCAAAATAAGCATCCCTCACTTTCATTTGTTGTAGCCGGAGGTGAATATTTCTCAAAGTTGTGTAGGGCACCATAGAAATCTCATCTATGATAAGCCATTTTATACTATTGCACTTTTGCCTTTCTCTCTAAAGGTGCTCTTCGGTCAAGAGACGCATGGTCCCTATCCTGCCCTTTTCAATAGGTAGGGCAAATGTGGAATGTAAGGCAGCGCCACCAATAAGCCTCGCAGCTAGGCCAGTTGACGCTGCCACCACTACGACTTTGCCGTTGGGAGTATGGATAAGGCGACACGACGTGGAAACGGATAAGACAATTTTTTTCTATGAGTTATTGAATACTACCGTTATATTTATTTAATTTTTTCTTTTGTTATTAATTAGTGAACGAATGCATATTGAATACTACTGTTATATATTTTTGTAATGTACTAAGCACGTTCTAGACGATGATAGTATACGTCGTCAAATTTTCATGAAAAAAACCAATTATTACCGTTTTTTTCATTAACCATGGCTCCCCCTTTATATTTTTTTAAATATTCACTAGCCTATGTTACCCGCTTCTAACAATACCACATACATTAAAATCGGTTAAGCCGTTTAGAAGTTATGGTGGAATAAAGAAACTCACAAACATATATACATGACACCTGAAAACATAACACTCCTTTTTTTTGGCAGTCGTGTAATAAATCCATCACCGGATGCAGTTTGGCATTTGCAATTTTATGGTATTTATAATTATAACTGTTAACGAAGGGATAAACTGCTTTTTAAAAATAATTACATAGATCGGACTAACTTACCTAGTGACGTCCGATCCTTAATTATGTGAGGTAATCTCGTTCTCATTGTTTACTATTTAGTCATACTTTCGTGTTACACGCTTTCTCACATTATTTGAAGCCTTCTACATCATAAACATAAAAAATTAATGATGTCTGTGGACGCCGTTGCTGGCGCGCGCTTGGCATCTGTCAAATTATTCTTTCAAAGCCTATGAACGGGACTTCATGATGACCGATACGGGCATCTTAAAGTCCCGGCTTTGTTAAAAGTTGTATTGTGCTGCATGCACTATGCATGCAGCACAATACAACTTTTAGAAGCGGATCAGATAAAACAATCCAATACACATAATTTGATTATCTGGGAAGGGTTGGGATACAATGAGAACGAGATTACCTCAAATGAAAAATTTGATTCAAAATTTAAATTAGACGATGACTCGTCTCTGTGCTCTTAATAATTGAATGGAATTTCATTTGTATAAAAAAATTTATTTGTATTTTATAATAATTTTCCACATTGTATTTAATCATTCTTGACATTATAATGAATAATCCTTGACATTGTATTTGACAGTAGTTAACGTTTTCCTTGACCTTGCCATTGTATGGTTTAATTTCGACATATTGTTCTAATTTACTCCTAATTTTAATTCTTTGAAATATTTGTACGCTGGAAACAGCAGAATATTATGGACATTATATTACGTGTAACACCTGTTTATCAACAATATTCTAACAAATCAATAATTACTTACTTACTCACATAATTAAGGATCGGACGTCACTAGGTAAGTTAGTCCGATATATGTAATTATGCTTCGTAATCACGTTCTCATTGGTTACTATGTCGATGTTTAAAGAATAAAGTTGTGTTGGTAATAAATTCAGCATTGTTAATAGAATATTGTAACTTAACAATGTTATTCAAAGTTGTTACTTACTTACTCATGATTAAAAATGTGTTTCTATTTAAGAATCAGTCTTCCGTTATGGTACGAGTAACCTAACTTAATGTATTATTCTCTAATTACTACTAGTTCCTGATTTCTTTTTTTTTTCAGTCTCGAATCAACTAGTGTCATAATCTATAGGCACACATCAATTACTTAAAATCAGACAATTGACTTAAAATATAATAACTTTTATGAACAACCACTCTGTATAGAACACAGAGCTTGTGCAAGAGCATTAGGATTACTTATTAACTATTGGTCTCATAATAGCGGGGATCAAGGGTTCTTTCACAGAGGTCTTTGAAGTACAGGCCTATCTGTATGCTTATGTGAATTTAGAAATATCTATTTCACTACTACTTAAGTTTTGTTTTATCCATCTAATATTGGTTACAGTTATAGAGGCGGCATGTTATGGTTTTCTTAAAGTTATAATTTATAGTTACAAATTTTTGGTTAGTCATTCTAAACCAAGGGTTTAACTTAGGAAATAAATTGGGTAGATAACCCAAACCGATACTGAGGTCCCGAACTATTTCATACGAGTATTTGGGGTTGTTTGGTCTTAATCTAAATATACCCAAAGAAACCTTGACACTCTCTATGTCATGTGAGAAATTGTTGACTATTATATCGTTTACTCCAACTCTTAGTACCATTAGGGTATTGAGTGAGCTATATGACAATCCTTATTTAAACTTAGTGGTCATAAATAATATCACCATGGTGACTGAGCCTAGTAGGGTCAATATCTTGATTCTGACAGAATGGAATTCACCGAATTAGATTATATTGCTTTCTTATTTTGCTAGTCAAGGAAGCTAGCATTATGTGAATTAAAGAGATCGGATTTCCTCTTCTCAGGAAAGTGTTCCTGATAATATGGCCGAAATCAGTGTGAGACTCCTATGTAATGGGTGTGGATATCCCATTTCGCAAGGAATGCATCTACAGAACATGCACCTGGATCAGGGAGTCGTGATATGACATTCCATTCTGGTTATTGGACCTGTTTGCAAAATGCATCTACACAACATGACTTGTAGGCTGTATCACACACATCCATTCGTTTTCTATGTTAGATTGTCTAGATTCTAGATTTGCCAGTTTTCTTTGGAGCTAATGTAAGACGTGCACCATTGCCACAGCTGTCTAGCTAAGCTGTTTGGATGAGTAAAACGAGTACCACCCATCTTATTCATAAATAAGCTATGGCCGTTGTGTTATGTATTCTAAGTGTTCTCACAGTATCTGAGTTTACTTGCAAATGTTTTGAGCCCTATAAATGCTGCTATTAGTTCAAGGTAACTTATATGGAACTTTTTATCATGAGCTGTCCAGTGTCTGTTGCTTTTGATATCATTACGTACCAGTCCCCAGCCAGTCTGAGAAGTATCAGAGAATGTTTCAAGTACCAGGTCAAATTGATTAATTGTATTGTGTTGTTGAAATGTGAGACAACCAACCTTTGCAAATATAGTGTTTTGAATTTTGATCTAGTTCTTTAGTATATTTTTTTTTGCGACGTTCCATTATTTTGGTGTAATGCCATCCATTTTTTATAGTTGGATAGGTGCTTCAAATTCTTTACGGGCTAATATAATTATGAACTCAATATTTACCTAGCTATACCCAAATGTCCTTTTTTTGGTACTGTTCGTCGAGTCATTGAGTTGAGATGCACGATTACTCACAAATGCTTACACTGATTGGACAGGTCCGCTCAAATTTGCGTGGTTCTTTCCTCAAAAGACCATTTCAGACACGGATCTACATGGTTCTCAGATGATCTGACCAAGATTATGTCTGGACTTTAAAAGAGACTTTGACCCCTGAGTTTGTTTCGCCATTTCTTCTCAGGGGTAGTCAGATAGGAAATGTCGGCTACATCTAGATTTTTTTTTTTTTATGACGTGTAAAAGTGATTTTAATATCCTATTTACAGAATAAACGATTTCATTTCATTTCATTTCATTTATATAAGGAAGGGAAGCGGCAAACTGGACTGGGTCTAATAAAAATCCTAGGTACTGGCAGCACTATCTGGGGAGGCAGCGGGGTGGCTAGGGCACCTCTTTCCAGCCAGTAAATCATAGATTTTTTTAACGCAGTTTAGGACACACACATTTTCTAAGCACTTTGCATATGAATCAGCAATGCTCTGAATATTATCAAGATATATAACAGAAAGCAACCCTAATGACCTCAGGAGATAGACAACTGTCTTCATGATCCTTGTGAATACATATGGTTTGGAATAAATGTAAACTCTTACAATATATCTTGAAACAGAAACTGGAGATTCCTCTAATATTTTCTTATGGGTAACAAGTAATAAGCTTTTTAGGGTTCCGTACCCAAAGTGTAAATCGGGACCCTATTACCAAAACTCCGCCGTCCGTTCGTCCTGCACCAGGCTGTATCTCATGAACCGTGATAGTTAAACAATTGAAATTTTCACAGATGATGTATTTCTGTTGCCGCTATAACAACAAATACAATATATTTATAAAAAACAGAATATATATTTTTTTTGCCCGTTTTTGTAGTTAATGGTACAGAACACTTCGTGCGCGAGTCCGACTCGCACTTGGCTGGTTTTTTTTTTTTTTAATATTGTAGGCAAACGACTATACTGTCTTGTATAATGTATACTATGTATTAACATACTTTTTAGGTTTTTTTGAAATTTAATATGAATCTCCAAGTGCCATCTGTTTTTTTATGGCACCTAGTTGTATGAGATTATTAATTTCTATGGAGATATTTTTTCCTGGTTGAAGTTGTTATTCGGAAGTTTGAACTGAAAACTCAATTGGTGGTATTTTATAACCTTTGATCTGAATGTATCTGGTTGGATTAGTAGTTATACTATTCCATACCTCAGAAATGCTGCATCTACCAGTCCGTACATGAGCTAATGACAATCCAGGTTCTGGCGACGTTTGATAGCATTGAATTTATCTTGAAGCTTATAGCCAGATAGTGGTATTTGCTCCATTAATTATTTCCTTTCCTCACTTGGGTAGGATTAAGATCGGAGGCTATTAAACTATTAACATAATAATATAATAAAAACCATGCTGACCACCGTGTAGCCAGACTGCTATGCATTTACATAGGTAAGTGAAGTTGCTAACTGTAGCCCCTCATCTCTGAGTAGATTCTCAATACTTGAAGGTAAGGTTTCAGTTGGGGTATGGAAACCATTTCACTGTCAACTCGCCCCCCCCCCCCTTCTGGTTGTATTGTAGTAGAATTCAAGTATTAACGTAGCATACAAGTTAAATTTGTATATAAATATCTAGAATCATTATAACTATCTTGGAATTTTTGAAGACAACTGGATGTTGTCTAATAAATGAATAATTTATGTTTGGCAGCATTGTGTACAGCTATGCCGAGTCCGGCTGAGTCGACTTCGGCCTGCCGAGTCCGGCTGAGTCGACTTCGGCCTGCCGAGCCTATTCAACTGTAATGTCCTCCACGGAAGTGGGCTTCGTACACATCTACGAAGAATATAGTAAAGTTAGCTTTCAGACTAACCTCTCGTGATAGCCTAGGGATGCAGCAGGCACGTGTTTCTAACACTGAACGTATAGACTATCAGCTAACCTCTCATGAAAGCTCGCGTGGTGATGTTTTTTTGTAAGTATACAGAACAGTTAATGTTCTCATGGCTAACCTCTCGTGAAAGCTCTTAGAGACTGCTAGGGATCCAGTAGGGACGTGTTTTTGACAATGAACATACATACCATCGGCTACCTTCTCGTGAAAGCTCATGTGGTGTCGTTATTTTGTAAGAATACGGAGACTTAAATGTTCTCATGGTTAACCTCTCGTGAAAACTCTAACCGCCTTATTACAAAACAAGGTTTATATTTTGACATGTCATAAACCATGGAGCCAGTTTTTGTAATAAGAACGTAACAGTGATTAAAATACCGTTCTTTATACAAAACTGAAAACTTAATTCGGTACTAAGTTGTCAGTTTTGTGTTTAGGAACTTTACCTTAGTCGGAATAAAGTTCGAAATTCAATAATGGCTCTATGTTTTAAACCTGGGTCTGAAGATAAACCTTGTTTTGTAATAAGGGGGTTTGAGACTGCTAAGGATCCAGCAGGGACGTGTCTTTGACACTGAACATACATACCATCGGCTAGCCTCTCGTGAAAGCTCATATGGTGTCGTCCTTTTGTAGTAACACAGTTAATATTCTCATGGTTAATCGCTCGTGAAAACTCTTAGAGACTGCTAAGGATCCAGCAAAGACGTGTTTTTAACATTGAACGTACATACCATCGGTTAGCCTCACGTGAAAGCTCGTGTGGTTTCGTTCTTTGTAAGTATACGGCACACTTAATATTCTCATGGTTTACCTCTCGTGAAGACTCTTAGAGACTGCTAAGGATCCAGCAGGGACGTGTCTTTGACACTGAACATACATACCATCGGCTAGCCTCTCGTGAAAGCTCATGTGGTGTCGTCCTTTTGTAGTAACACAGTTAATATTCTAATGGTTAACCGCTCGTGAAAACTCTTAGAGACTGCTAAGGATCCAGCAGGGCGTGTTTTAACATTGAACGTACATACCATCGGTTAGCCTAACGTGAAAGCTCGTGTGGTTTCGTACTTTGTAAGTATACGGCACAGTTAATATTCTCATGGTTAACCTCTCGTGAAAACTCTAGAGACTGATGTGCGTATTATGGCACCGAAGATAATTTTAGGAAAATTATTTAAACTAACGACAAATTGGTAGGTATATCGGGAAACTTAGGGACCTGAGTTTTGATGACGATTCCGCCTTCGCTTCTTCACTCGATTTTCCTTTTTGTAGATGTTCGTTCAGCTGCTCTATTTTCTTGTCACGTTTTCTTCGATAGTCTTCCATTTCGTTGAAAATTTTCTGAACTTTTTAACAGAAACGTGATCAGCGCGTGGCACAGAAAAGTACAATGATTTGACACTTGGCAGATGCAAGCGCGCGCCAGCAGCGGCGTCCACAGACAACATTTATTTTTTATCTTTATGATGAAGGAGGCGTAAGCCTTCAAATAATGTGAGAAAGCGTGTAACACGAAAGTATGAGAACGAGATTACGAAGCAATAAGAGTTGTCTTTAAAGATTTTTTTGATGTATTATGTTTAATTATGTTTTGAGTTCCATCACCGTATGCACAAAAGACTTGAAAATATCATACTGTTTTTATTTTGGAAAAAATATTTACTGCTTCTCTGAACTGAAATCTCCGCCTTAACATAAACAATTTTAATAATAATATAACCCACAACGCTGTCCACGGGTAAACATAAAAGTAAAGGGAGTTTTAGTCGCAGTACGAGCAGTAATTAGTTGTTTATAGATAAACTATGAATTGAAAAAGTCACATTGGTACTTGCCCGGATTTTAACCCACAATCGCGCTCGCCTTGTGTATAAATTGTGTAAATACTTACAAAAGAAGTACGTACGGCCCACTGAAATACTATCAGATTCATCAAAGCTATTGTAGCTACTAAATTAAAACTTCGGCGAGCGATAACGTCACAACTTTCTGTCGCAATGGTCGTTCATTTTATTTTCTAACTCGTCTAGTTTTTTTGTGCAAAACATAAATCGCAGCGGGGCACAAATCTCGTTATTTTTAGGAATTTTGTCGCTGAAAATATTTAATTTCGTGGTCTTTGTTTGATGTTTTTGGTACTAGGATGTATTAAGGCGCAGATATACTATAATTTTAAACTGTCCGTTTGGTGCCGGACGTAAGGAATAGCACCATCCCATCTCTTCCCGTGGGTGTCGTAAAAGGCGACTAAGGATGTTACTAAAGAATGGGCAGCAACGTTCTCTATGTATTTTGACACCATACTGCGATCGCCAATCCGCCTGCCAAGCGTGGCGATTATGGCAAATCCCCCCTTTAGGAGAGGCCTATGTCCAGCAGTGGACGTCCTGCGGCTGAAATGATGAATGAATGATGATATGATTTTAGTGACTTTTGAATCTGTTATTACGCCATTATAATGCAAGTAAGTTATATGCAAAAAATGTAAGTATGTTAAACTAGAACACATACACATCAATTCTATACGTGAATGTTTAAATATTTAAAAGTAAAATACTTTATGAAATAAATTCAATACCTTCAAACTACTTATTAAGGTATTATCATGTTTTTTTTTCATCTTTAATTCTATATAAGATTATTTTTTAAATATTCATATTTCCGTTACTAAAAATAAATATTCCCTATGAAACCGAACTGCGGCAGCGGTAGCGCCGCGGCGATTACCCGACCTTTAACGTTTGGGACTGATGGCAGATTTTTCTTTTTCAAGGTCTTCTGTTGTTTATGAAGCCCTATTAGAAGAATTTGGGTGTGATGACAATACTACATTTATTATAACATTAGAAAAATAACGGCAAAATAACGACCGTTATTGTGTAATATTGTTGAAATTACTGCACTTTAGAGTAATTTTTTTAATGTAAATGGTAAATAGATTACTATGCTTTGCATTTATCGTGAAATAACGGAGTTTATTAAACGATTATATCAAAATAACGAAACGGTGAGAACCGCTATTTTTTAATGTCATAATAAATGGGTTATAGATGAGAAATTTCTGTTTTTCGGCTTTGCAGATGACAGGTGGCGGAGGCTACATGAAGTACATGGCTACTAATATAACTGCCTGCTTGTATGGCACCCAATATAATCAAAATGCGACTAAAACGCTTTTTCTTATAATTTAAGGCGCTACCCCGAGCAAAACCTTGTGATTGTGCATTTTCCTTTGTTAATCAGAGGCTGTTAAACTCAATAATTAGAATAAATAAACTACATCTAAAAGTACATTATTAATGTTCGATTCCTATCACATTGCACGTTTAAAACTTAAAATTTCCTTGTAAAAAATGACTTAAATGATTGATTGCATGCATCTTTTGCTAAAGGTGACGCGACGTTCTAATAATTTGAGGATTACACTAATGTATAGATAATTTAAAAATCAGGTTTTATTTTATTTCAAAAGATCGCTTGTCTTTTTATATTAAAATAATTAGCTTTTGCCCGCGGCTTCGTCCGCGTGGGGGCCGTAAATTATCCCGCGGGAACGTACTATCGAGATAAAAAATATTTCAGGTCCTAACTCAGGTCATCTTCTACTTATGTGCCAAATTTCATCCAAATCCGTTTAACCGTAACAAACACAAACTCACTTTCACATTTATAATATAAAAATTAAAAATTGTGTGAATTCGGCATGCGCAGGGTGCGGGACAGAGCGGGACAGAGCGGCGGGATAGAGGACCGAACACTCAAGGTCGTTCGGTAGGGGAAGCGCCTTAAGAGCGAACGCATTATTTTTTTCGATATCATGTTCAATTAATTGCCACGGGGTGATTTTGACATTATCCTCGCATGATCTATTGCTCAGCCCCTCGTAATGATTCTTGACGCGTTATAATTGTAAATGACTAGCTAGACGGATGAAAAAGAGTGACACCTTCATTGCCGAGAGCTATACGAGCGTATAAAATTTAAGTCGACACTTACAGCCAATGTGTAACAAAACAAGCTTTTGGCATAATATACAGGTATTGGTATATAATATACAGGCTGAAATTTTCATGGTTGTTTTCCCGCGGCAGAACAATTTGCCCTCAGTAGTACTATCGATTCATAGTGTTAAAACTTACAAAATAAAAATAAAAAATATTTTTAAATAATAAAAAAATATGCATCAACTCGAAAGGGTGAGAAACAATAGTTGTACTCATAGCGTAGGTATTACACGAAGTTTCCACCGCACATGCGTACGTGCCGAGAAAGTCGAGACCGAGACCCCCGCCCGGCGCCGTCGCCACCGCCATCTCAGTAACTCAGTTGTCCCGCGACTCTCGGGACCGTCGTACGCGCAATACGTTATCGGGGTTTGCAAAAATGAATCGGCATTATAATTATTCTAATTTGGAGTACCTCGCTATGGTACAACTGAACGCTAGGGCTAATTTGATTGTATACTGAACGCAGTGGCTTGCACTTCGAACAATTACTTCGTTACCGGGAAGTTTAAGTACCTACTCGTACCTTAGTAAATATCCATCATTTAAAAGTAGGTTAGTTAATTAAAATCATTGTAAATAAGCTGGTTCCAATTTTTTTAATACGCCCTAAATACTTCATTGTCTAACTCGGAAAATTGTTTTTTGTTGTACGTTATTTAAATTTATTTTCCAGTTTCGTGTTTAGTTAGTTGTAGGTAAAAAAGTATTTATGACGGTCCTAACTTCCTAAGCCCGTAAAAGTATGAAGGGAAAATTGGAATAACTTTTAGGTAAGTATTGTATGTATTTCGTTAACTCAGGAGTAGGTAGCTATCAGCTGTAGCGCGAAGGTGAACGACCCCGCGTCGCAGGCGCCCGCGCGCCGTCCCGCGCACTGTCGGTCGTTCGCGCTGTATCACTATTGGTTCTAGGTCACTACCGAGTTTTGTTTTTCACAATTGTAAATCTGCCATTTATTAATATTTTACTTGAATTTTTTTATAAATTGATTGTACTAGCAAAACCTAATCATATCGCTGCGGGAAAACAACTATTAAAATTTAAGCTTGTATTTAGTATATGCTTAATAGGTAGTGGCAACTGCGGCTGCTGAATTTTGCACAAAGTCTTGTTGCTTCTTCATGTTGCTTAAAGAATTCTAGACACAACTCTGGCAAAAATAAATAAATCGGGAAAGGGAAAACGCGAGAAACTCCACACAGAACTAATTTCAACAGCATTTGACTAAACCGCACCTGAGCACTACCAATTACCGCACTGAAACAATATAGAGTAAATCTGACACCGTGGTTTGGTCCGTATGCATATGGTGTCAGACGCACGTCCCATCTTGCACGTTCTTTCTTGCATGTATTTTCTTGCACGTTATTTCTTACTCGTTCTTTCTTGCACATTCTTTCTTGCGTGTTCGGGTATGAACGTTATTTCTTGCACATTATTTCTTGCTTGGTCAAACTCAAAGCATTTATTTCAATTAAACCAATTACAGGCACTTTTTAATTGTCAAAGAGTCGGTCAGTTAGTCAGAAAGTTGAAGCTATTTGCCCATTCCAAAACGTAGATCTCTATGGAGAAGAATAGGCAAGAAACTCCAAGGACACTCTTTTAAATCAAGATATTACAAAATCCTGGGTACATTATTCTTGTCGCTTCTATATGTGAGAACAATGTAAAAATATAAATTATTTAAAAAACAATATAAAATATTACAAATAAGCCCTGGCAGATAGGAGAAGACCAGTCACAACTGACGGCGCCCGTTCACGAGCATGACGCGTGGATCAGCACCATCCAGCTCAACCATTTTGATTTTGAACCGAATGATCCAACACACGCGCCACCATCAGCGAGACATTTAAGTGAGCATGACATACTCTTAACTGCCAAACTTTTTTAAGTCAACATACATCATAACATAATAAACGGCTTCATGGTACTCACATTTACAAAAATTGAAAAAATGCTTTTAAATTATACAAAACTCCAGCTTGCAATGCATTTCAAAGATAAATACAATTTTACTAGCAAAAGGATAAACATAATTACCTATTGAAGTATTCAACAACTAAAACTTGATTAAGTACATTTTATATAATACGTAAATATGATTGTAATGTCAGAACATAAAAAAGGGGGGAAGCATCTCTTCCAAATATTATAATTTTAAGAAGTGAGCCCAAGTGGTTGTGGAGCAGGACCAGCATTATTGGTCTTGCACGTTCTTTCTTGCACGTTCTTTCTTGCACGTTCTTTCTTGCGTGTTCGTCTATGAACGTTCTTTCTTGCACGGTTTTTCTTGCACGTTCTTTCTTGCGTGTTCGTCTATGAACGTTATTTCTTGCACGTTCTTTCTTGCACGTTCTTTCTTGCACGTTCTTGCTTGCATATTATTTCTTGCACGTTATTTCTTGCACGTTCTTTCTTGCGTGTTTGTCTATGAACGTTCATTCTGGCACGGTTTTTCTTGCACGTTCTTTCTTGCGTGTTCGTCTATGAGCGTTATTTCTTGCACGTTCTTTCTTGCACGTTCTTTCTTGCACGTTGTTGCTTGCATATTATTTCTTGCACGTTATTTCTTGCATGCACGTGCTGTCTTGCATGTTTTTTCTTGCACGGTTTTTCATGCAAGTTATTTCTTGCACATTCTTTCTTGCATGTTCTTTCTTGTAAGTTCTTTCTTGCACGTTCTTTCTTGCACGTTCTTTCTTGCATGGTCTTGCACGCTCTTTCTTGCATGTTCTTTCTTGCACATTCTTTCTTGCGTGTTCCTCTATGAACGTTATTTCTTGCACGTTATTTCTTGCACGTTCTTTCTTGCATGGTCTTGCACGTTCTTTCTTGCGTGTTTGTCTATGAACGGTCTTTCTTGCACGCTTTTTCTTGCACGTTATTTCTTGCATGGTCTTGCACGTTCTTTCTTGCGTGTTTGTCTATGAACGTTCTTTCTTGCACGCTTTTCTTGCACGTTCTTTCTTGCACGTTATTTCTTGCATATTATTTCTTGCACGTTATTTCTTGCACGTTCTTTCTTGCATGGTCTTGCACGCTTGTTCTTGCACGTTCTTTCATGCGTGTTTGTCTATGAACGTTCTTTCTTGCACGCTTTTTCTTGCACGTTCTTTCTTGCGTGTTTGTCTATGAACGTTCTTTCTTGCACGCTTTTTCTTGCACGTTCTTTCTTGCGTGTTCGTCTATGAACGTTATTTCTTGCACGTTCTTTCTTGCACGTTCTTTCTTGCACTTTCTTTCTTGCTCGTTCTTTCTTGCACGTTCTTTCTTGTAAGTTATTTCTTGCTAGTTATTTCTTGCATGGTCTTGCACGCTTTTTCTTGCGTGTTCGTCTATGAACGTTCTTTCTTGCACGGTTTTTCTTGCACGTTCTTTCTTGCGTGTTCGTCTATGAACGTTATTTCTTGCACGTTCTTTCTTGCACGTTCTTTCTTGCACGTTCTTGCTTGCATATTATTTCTTGCACGTTATTTCTTGCATGCACGTTCTGTCTTGCATGTTTTTTCTTGCACGGTTTTTCATGCAAGTTATTTCTTGCACGTTCTTTCTTGCATGTTCTTTCTTGTAAGTTCTTTCTTGCACGTTCTTTCTTGCACGTTCTTTCTTGCATGGTCTTGCACGCTCTTTCTTACATGTTCTTTCTTGCACATTCTTTCTTGCGTGTTCGTCTATGAACGTTATTTCTTGCACGTTATTTCTTGCACGTTCTTTCTTGCATGGTCTTGCACGTTCTTTCTTGCGTGTTTGTCTATGAACGTTCTTTCTTGCACGCTTTTTCTTGCACGTTCTTCTTGCATGTTTTGTCTTGCACGGTTTTTCTTGCACGTTCTTTCTTGCACGTTATTTCTTGCATGGTCTTGCACGTTCTTTCTTGCAGGTTTTTTCTTGCATGTTCTTTCTTGCACGCTCTTTCTTGCATGGTCTTGCACGTTCTTCTTGCATGGTCTTGCACGTTCTTTCTTGCACGTTATTTCTTGCACGCTTTTCTTGCACGTTCTTTCTTGCACGTTATTTCTTGCATATTATTTCTTGCACGTTCTTTCTTGCATGGTCTTGCACGCTTGTTCTTGCACGCTTTTTCTTGCACGTTCTTTCTTGCGTGTTCGTCTATGAACGTTATTTCTTGCACGCTTTTCTTGCACGTTCTTTCTTGCACGTTCTTTCTTTTACGTTCTTTCTTGCACGTTCTTTCTTGCATATTCTTTATTGCATGTTCTTTCTTGCACGTTTTTTCTTGCACGTTCTTCCTTGCATGTTTTGTCTTGCACGGTTTTTCTTGCACGTTATTTCTTGCACGTTCTTTCTTGCACGTTCTCTCTTGCACGTTATTTCTTGCAGGTTTTTTCTTGCATGTTCTTTCTTGCACGCTCTTTCTTGCATGGTCTTGCACGTTCTTTCGTGCACTTTCTTTCTTGTATGTTTTTTCTTGCACGTTCGTTCTTGCACGTTATATCTTGCACGGTCTTTCGTGCACTTTCTTTCTTGTATGTTTTTTCTTGCACGTTCGTTCTTGCACGTTATATCTTGCACGGTCTTGCACGTTCTTTCTTGCATGTTCTTTCTTGCATGTTTTTTCTTGCACGTTCTTTCTTGCACGTTCTTTCACGAAAACGCTTCGGAAAAATGTAGGTAGTGCTTTTAGTTATTGGTTCGTTTTGGCGGGGGCGCTACCGTGTCCCCAAATCTATAGAGCTAGTGTTTATAACTATTATCGATTTTATGAAGAAAACAACAGTCTAGTAATCAAAGCCGGCTAACACTAAACCGATTGCTACAGATTTTCTTACTGACTTAAGAAATACTTGGTCAAACAATACAAACGAATCGGGGAGTATTTTGTTACAGAAGTATTTATTACAAAGCAAAAAGTCAATTTCTCTTTACGATTGTTCAAGAATTACAAGTTATACTAAGTCTCGATCAAATACAAGCGTCAGTAACAATTCCTTCTCTTGTTTACTGCCCTTTGTGTTAACGTTCCGATTTTGTTCACAGTTTGACTTTAGCTTAATATTTTGTAGCGTTGTAAGGTCTCAACGGTAAATAGTTGAGTAAGAGCTGGTGCACATTAGGTCGGACCGACATCTTTACCGTTGACCGACTGTCAGGCGTTGCCGGTTCACACGGCTGCCGATCCGACCTAATGTGAACACCACCGTCGTCCGTCGTTTTACCACTGCCCGGGTCGTCACAAAGCAGTTGTGAGTTGGCTTTTGTATACGATGGATGACGACGAGACGTGCTCGTGCGAGTGCCGAGAGCGGGGAACGTGCGGGTGGGAGGGTGTACGGGTGGGAGGCTCCGCCGCTACGCGCGGACAAATGTGAACGGCGCTATACTTCCCAGTACGCCAATATTATGTCTGATCCGATAGAAATCGTGGCTGAACGTCCGGTAAATGTGTCGTCTCCGTTAGTTTTATCGGGTCGCCCTAATGTGAACGGCGCTAAATTGAAATACATAATGCCAATATGCATACGACACGTTTGTCGGTCCAATAAAACTCCGACCTAAAGTGAACCAGCTCGCAATGCGAAATATTTCATAATTTAGGAAGTTGCGAAGCAACCCACTAAAATGATGGAGCAACACTAATTTTCTAAGAACCTCGTGCATTTGGACAGCCACTTGCTTAGCTAGCAGAATCTATTCCCTGACCCTCAGGGTTCTATATGCCGCAAGCCCCACCACGACCTCAACGTAGAAATACGGCGGTGGGGTTATTATTTTTATTATTTTCCTAACATCGAAATGAATATATACGAATAGTACATTTTTATACAAGTGGAGAATGTTTGTTATTGCATTCGAGAGAGCGAGCCGTAGGCGAGGTTGTTTTTGAGCCGAGAACTGTAATAACAAAATAATGTCCACGTGTATCAAACGTTGTTTTTCAATACACTTTTAAAGAAATAAAATAATGAAAAATGTTTTTGTCATGAATTTATTAGGAAACTATGATTTCATTTTCTTTTTTTCCGCGCTTTACTTTGGCCAGGTTGCAGGTTGCATGAAACAAAGGTATAAAGCCGATGAACAGCCTAATAGGGAAAATAGAAAATTCTAATATTTATGAGTTTAGAACACAAATAAATTTAAATTTGTTAAATTTAAATTTAAATTTCTGTTGCCGCTATAACAAAAAATACAAAAAGAAAAGAATAAAATAAATATTTAAGGGGGGTCACATACAACAACAGGTAGACGCTTGAAATATTCACAGAATGTTTAGTTGTATATTCACTTTAAAAATAAATAATTAAATTAAAAGAAAACTAATATTTAAGGGGGGCTCCCATACAAAAATCCTGATTTTTTGCCATTTTTATAGATAATGGTACGGAACCCTTCGTGCGCGAGTCCGACTCGCACTTGGCTAGTTTTTTTATCATAGAGAGGACCGTCTCTGGCGCGAGACGGTGTGAAGGCGTTGAACCAATTTGGACTAAGTACTGATAACTGATAACTTATACCTATACTTAGTCCAAATTGATTGTTTTGTGCACACGTGTTGAAAAATAAAAAAATCGCACGCGTTTGAAATATATTGCATTGTGAACCTAATCGTAGTGCGATATGAACCAGTTTTTGAGGAAGTGTATTGAAAAGTGATTTTTTCAAACAAACTAAATAGTGGTGGGCCGACTATGGGTTTTGTCAATCGCTAAGTAGCTAATAGTCACAAAAGTATTGAATATATTTAGTTAAAATGTTGTCTGCAGACCAGTCTGCCGCTGTCGTATATCTTATGACTACAGATCGCATATTCGGATGCATATTCACCTAAAGTTTGCACCTTTAAGCATATTCACTTAGAGTTGACTAGTATGGAGTTCGCTTCGGTACGGGAAAGTGTCGGTATCCAGGACTGACAAGTTTTTAAGAACTACTCTTTTGTACTGTGTATCATTTCATTTTAGAATAAAAGGTTTTGAAGAAATATTAATAGTGTTTTTTAAACGTGTTATATTTTCCACAACATTCTTGCCTAGTTCTAAATAGATAAGAAATATTTGTTATACTTAGGAATACAAAATTGTATACCTATACAGTACACACTGTTATTAATAACGAACGATCCCGGAATAAAAATATATTTTAAGAAGCCGTTTCCATACTTTGTATCCTTTGCCGGGAAAAAAAACGTACTTTAGGTAAATATGCATCCGAATATCCGATCTCTACCTATGACATTCCCAGGAATGTCATAAGATATACGAAGTTGAACTTATATTTTTTTATGATTGTAATTAGGAAACTTCTGAACCTCATGTGACATTCGTGACTTTCGGTTATAAAGGAATATTATTAACAAATTTAATTTTTATCCAGGTAAACCACGTCGTGATAAATTTCAATAAGAACGTAGTAATTTTTACGTTTTTAGGTCACCCAGGTAATAAAGTGGTAACGTATAGATTTATAGCCAGAGCCAGTAGGTGGTCGATACCATCGAATGGGGTCTGATCCAAATTGGGGTCTAAAATTATGACACTTTATTATATTGAAGTTTATGGAGGTAATTTGATCCGTTCTGTTAGGACGTTCTTCAGTATTATGTGATGCTGGATTAGTCCCAAGGGATGTGTTAAGTTACCTTGGCTTGATGTGGTAAAGCCAGGTGGAGAGGAGACTCAGATATAATGGTGACCAAGAGTATAAGAAGACTGATGGCTGGGTGGGTCGACGTCATAATTCAAGCTTGTCAGAAACACACCTTTACCCCAGTAGCCACCCTGAAAAGATCGTCCCTCCACTTAGCTTTTAGTCACTGCAAGCGATGCACAACTGCGCCGCGCCCTCCCCGCGTCCCCGATCGGTGGGATGCAGAGCAACCCCGCACATCAACACTGGGACGTGCTTACTCGGCTGCCGTTATTAAAGCTCCCGCAGCCTACTAATACGAGGGGTTTGCAAAGACCCTCCGAAGCAGTTCGAAGCTCGTTACCGCAGGTAACAAGCCAAGGACAGGCCGATGAAGAAGGCTTCAAGGCTCCTTCATACCAGCGCGACTTGTCGCGCGACGCGACACGGCACAAAGGCCCCGCGCGTGACAAGTCTCCCCGGTATGTAGAAGCCTTCACTCGCGTGGAGAAGAAGAAGAAGCCAGCTTGTCACAATCAGTGCGGTACCGCATTGACTGGTCCCGACATGTTGCTGCGTCCCGCAATTCCAACGACGCAGCTGTACGCGTCAGGTTTACATCACACCACGAAGGTAGAGGAGGTCGTGGAGTACATCAGGATGAGGACCAAGTTTACCTTGAGAGTCGAGAAGTTGGAGTTGGAGTGGGGTGGTGGTGGGTGGGGAACTTCAAATCTTTTGTGGTGCGGGTTCCGACTCATCATCTGGACACTTTCTTGAAGGGGGATTTTTAGCCGACGGGTGTCGTGTATCGGCGCTTTCGCGTAAGGCTACATGACACCACGACTCAGCGTAATACGTCACCGACTTGGGTCGGACTTGGGTACGTTGGCGTAGTAACTAGATTTTGTGGGGATGTTTTTAATAAGTATTGGTTTATTATTTTGTAAGATTATTTTGTATATTTTGTCCATGTGCATTAGATGCCTGAAAATAAATCTTTTATTATTTATTATATTTAGACATCCCAGTTTTTTTATAATCAACATCATCATTTCAGCCGGAAGACGTGCACTGCTGGACATACCTAAGCCTCCCCCAAAGGGGGTTTGCCATAATCACTACGCTTGGCAGGCGGGTTGGCGATCGCAGTATGGTGTTAAAATGCATAGAAAACGCTGCTGCCCATTCTCTAGTAAGTTCCTTAGTCGCCTTTTACGACACCCACGGGAAGAAATGGGATGGTGCTATTCTTTACGTCCGGCACTGAACGGTTAACGTTTTTATCTTAAGTTTGGACAATTGCGGTCTCCACTCAAAAAACGATCATCTGACGTTCATCTGTTCTACGGCATGTACAGCATGCATCAGAAACGTGTGGTAATATTTAAGGGTGTGGAATAGTCTATACTACCCCGAAGAGAAAGATGAAGAGTGTCTCTCTTCATCTTTCCGTCGTTTTCCATTGGACCAACATTATAATAATGAAAAAAATATAACCTGTCCCATACAAAACTTCGATACCTAGGTACTCGACCAAAATGTATGGGACGGATGATAATTTTTTTACGATTACGATGTTGGTCCCATCGAAAAAGTTGTTCAGTGTGATTGTCTGTACCACAACCTTAAATATGACCACACCCTTGTGTTACATGCTGTATATGCGTAAAATTCCGTTGTACACACGGCTACACATCAAGCTATACACTTCCAGTATAAGCTGGCCTCTGAGTGTACGAAAGTCCTATACAATGCGAGATCAGCCTAAACTGGATATATATACCTTGATGTGTAGCCGTGTGTACATACAGGATCAAATTAAATTTGCTAAACTAGATAAAATACAAAAATAAAAGATTTTAAGTTTTTTTTTGGGGGGTCGACGACAGCTGGTAGTGTTGCTACTTGAAGTGGTTGAGAATTTATTTTGTTTCATCGTGTTATAAAAAAAAAAACATTTATTTCCAGCACCTTAGCAGTAACCTTATGGTTGTTCTTATGAATGACAAATACTTATAAAGAAAAAAATAAAATACAAAACGTAAAAGCAACTATAGACAAAAAAAAAAAACAATCTGCCCAGCCTTTTCCTATGTTGGGGACGGCTTCCAGTCTAACTGGATCCAGCTGAATACCGGTATTTTACATGGAGCGACTGCCTATCTGACCTCCACAACCCAGTAACTGGGTAATACGATAGCCAAAAGTTGAAGTTTACACAAAAAATCCAAAGAATTTTAAGTTTTAAACTGATATTTCAAGTGAAAAAATTAACAGTGGTCGATGACAACACAAGATAAATCATCAAGTTGTTTTTTTTTTGTTTTATCATGTTTAGATATCGATACCTACCCATCACGTCTGCGTAGTTTCGTTATATAACTTAATTTGACGTATGGTTAGCTAACTTAATTTGACGTATCGTTAGCTAACTTAATTTGACGTATTGTTAGCTAACTTAATTTGACGTAGGTATCGTTAGCTAACTTGATTTGAGTTTCGCTAGCTAACTTAATTTGACCCTGTATAAATACCACCGAAACAAAGTATCGTTATCTAACTTAATTTGACGTATCGTTAGCTAACTTAATTTGACGTATCTTTAGCTACCTTAATTTGACGTAGGTATCGTTAGCTAACTTGATCTGAGTTTCGCTAGCTAACTTAATTTGACCCTGTATAAATATCACCGAAACAAAGTATCGTCGTCCTACGTGAGAGCTATTGCAGTCATTTATATCCGTCACTGAACCAGTTCGAGGCCGGGTCGACGATATACCTCAGTTTTTAGTTCCCCTATCAACTAAAGTCCACTAAATTGTTCTGAGTCGTGACACGAGTGTGGTCTATGCAGCTTTTAAATAGAGTTTTCTTTAGAGCTAGCTTATAATATGGCTTTATTTTGGCTTTACTGTTCACAAATCCAAAACCCGCTTTTTTTTCAGTTTAAGGAAAAAACAATTGAATTTTGCGGGCTACCGTAGCGCATCCAGCTAAGGTAGCCCGCGAAATTAAAATTTTCCAACGTTTTTTTTTGCAATCTGCAGGTCAGTATCAGGTTTTATGTTGATTCAAATATGATTCACGACCGTAACAAATATGACTGCACAGAATTAGAATAGAATACAATCATTAGAATCAGTAATACAACTCATTCAAGTTATAATTGGCCTCAAATGTCTAGATTTCAGAAAACAGTCATTCATCATCATTCATCATTTCAGCCGCCATTTTACATAATCTGCCATAATCGCCACGTTTGGCAGGCGGGTTGGCGATCGCAGTATGGTTTTATAAATGCATAGAGAACGCCGCTGCCCATTCTCTAGTAAGTCCCTTAGTCGCCTTTTACGACACCCACGGGAAGAAATGGGATGGTGCTATTCTTTACGTCCGGCACCAAACGGAACTCCGGCACCAAACGGAACCAGATAGTCATTCAATAGGATAATATGAACTTAGAGAGTTGTATTGATGATTTTTATTATTATAATTCTATAAAAAATCTTTACAGCAAATTGATCAAATTCCTTGACCGCTATTCTTTGTAATGATCTAAACTAACTTTTTAGACTAACTTTAACTACTAACTTTTTATCCTGCTTATGCGTATGAAATTTCATTAAAGTCGGTTCAGTAATTTCGAAAAACAATTGCTTGAAAGTTTGTATGAAATGCCGTAGTCGTAAAAGCTCTTAAACGGACTGTAAAAAAGGTTTATTTATTTATTTCTTTTTAAAACATTATGCACTAGTAAAAAATACACTGTACAAAGGCAGACTTAATGCCTGAGGCATTTTCTACCAGTCAACCTTAGGGTGATGCATTTAAATGTCTTATCTTATTTCAAATGGTTTATAGGCGGTTAGAAATCAATTAAAAAGTTGATTATTTTAGTCATATTTTATATTGTGTTTTTTTGTTAATGTGAGGACGTTGTAGGCTTAATAGACTGTAGATCTGTAGACTATTTTCTATTTTGTTAAGTACCTGGTACTTTTGACGGGCCTACGCTGTCCTCTCATACTTATTAACACTGTAATTTGAAAACACAATTTTTTTTTAAAGAGTAACCGTGGAGTTTATGCCGGTTCTTCTCCTTAAGAAACGACGAATTGGAACCGTGCACCTAGCTTCTGACGTTTCATAAGTGCCCATGTAGATTTAAGTGAAATCAAAATATTTTTGATTTTGATTTGATTTGATTTGCCAAACTCAGCCGCCCTAGATAAAAGTAGTAAGTATCAGTTTTTACGCAGATGATAAGCGGATGACACAATATCCAATATTTTCGTTTTATTAGAGACTTTATCTTTTATATTATTTCGATAAATGTCAATAGCCTTGTTCACTATCCGTGGGTGTGTAATATTATATTGAGATTATTAGGGTTCCGTACCAAAATGGTAAAAAGGAACCCTTATGGTGAGACTAAGTCTGTCTGTCTGTAGTCTGTCTGTCTGTCTGTCACACCTGGATATCTCAAGAACTACTAATGCTATCAACTTGAAATTTAGAATAGTTTTAGATGACGTTTGCCCAACTATTATGCAAACAAGAAAGAAATTTAAAAAAATATAAGTATCTTTTTTGCAAAAGGGACTGAAGGGGTCTTAAAAAAAAAACTGATTATGAGTAGGTAGGCGTATCTTTAATAAGATTGCTTTTTTGGAAATAATTCAGGAAAATCCAATGGGAGTTCTATAAATTGTTGAAACTATTTTCGGAAAGGGTCACTACAGAGTTTGTCGCAAAGCATAGCTGTGTCGCGATGCGGGCGCATTCCTTTGATGTTCACACTAGTACCGGCCGCCCACCACGACTTCACTTGTTCCACGACTTCACTTGTTTCAGGAATTCACTTGTTTCACGAATTCAATTGTTTCACGAATTCAGTTGTTTTACGAATTCCTGCTTTTCATGTCAATTGACGGGAGTTTCCTGGGAGTTCAGTTGTAAGGGAGTATTTGAAATAAGATTAGTTATAAAATTATAAAAAAGCCTTTTTACAGTACTTTCAACCGATTTTGACTTCTATTGCGTTCAAATCAAATCAAATAATTTATTTGCATAATACATGTTAAAAAAATCTTACAGATGTATAAGTTACATTGTATTATAACCTAATGAGGTGTGCAAATTAATTTAATAGGTACTAATCGCAACATTGAATAAAAATAATATATTTTAAATTGAGTTACCTACTCAAAAAGTAGAATGTCAAAAAATAAAAAAACACAAGTCAAATCAAAATTTCAATAGTCATTACAATCATTTGTGGTGTTATTTCAGATAAAATCAGTCATCTTTCAAATGTAAATTGAATAGTAACATTTTGCAACTAGGAAATCGTGCAAACCTAATTTGAATTGGTCCATTTTGTGTAGGTCTGTGGTACTTTTTGGCAACGTATTGGAACTTATCGAAATTAGAAATGGAACTCATTTGTTTAGAAATCAAATTGTCGCGAATTCACAATAACACTGTTCGAACTTCGAAATATTCTTCGGATAAAACATTCTTTAATTCCTTTTCGGGACATTTACAGATTCATTACCAGCCAGAAAATGTGAAAACTATAGTTTCAAGGTACTCTAAAATGCAATAGCTCATTTCAAGCATATTTAGCTTAGCTTAAGGGGCCGGCGTAGCATGCGTAGTTCATACAAACGTAATACCAAAATAATTTGTAAATCAAACATATTCTTAAGGTAGTGTGTATTTATTTCGATTGGATTACAGAATATCTATGTTCCCAAATATATATTTTGAAAGGACAATGATATAAAGACGAGATATGAGGAATTTAAAATTTCTATAGAAAACCTATTTTTCTCATAACTCTTGTTTAAATCAGTATCCATTCAAAATATATATTTGGGAACCTAGATATTCTGTATTCCAATCGGAATAAAGACGCACTACCTTAAGAATGTGTTTGATTTACAAATTATTTTGGTATTACGATTGTATGAACTACGCATCCATCGCTGGTCTCTTAAAGCGTAATGCTAGTAATGTTTAGAGTCAGCTTTAGTGTTTGAAACATTATAGCCAGCCAATTAGAACCACATCGGTTCGCATTGTTTTCTTCGAATATCCTAATTGGCTGAATCCATCTAAGGTAAGTGGTATTTTGGTGGTATGAGGAACAGGGTGTAAAGTTCACTCATCCACCATAAAAAAGGGAGGATCCTCCGACCAGACGGGTGTCGTGTCTGGTGGGCAACTGCCCGACGGTTGATGTCGGGACGTTGAATATATGCTAGTCGCGCGGTAAACTCTAATTGCGCGATGCAGGATTTTGCGTGACGTCAGTGTGACGCGTAGTTCGTATGTGGCGATGTTGATGCCGCTACATCACTCCCTCCGGAGACCGGAGGTCGATAGTGGGCTGAGTCGTGTATCTTGCGATACTTGCCAGTGCCAGTTGAGGGTTCCAGTGAGTCGGAACCTGGTGCCGCATAGTTCTCGGTGAGTCGGAACTGTCTGCGGTGATTCCCCAGTGAGTCGGGGTGGCGCTGCGTTATGCTCCAGTGGGTCGGATGTAGTACAGCGCCGGGTTGTGGCTGGCTGCTGGCGTCGACCAGGAGAGGCATGTTCTCTGCTTGTGGACCGGCCGAAAGTGCAGTGTGCTGTGCCAAGGTTGCTGATGAGGCTGTGGGTGATGACCAAGAATGCGCGTCCGCTGCATGCTGGTGCTCAGGATACCCGTTGAAGCCGTGGGTGCTGGCTGGCTGTGTGACTCGCCGCTCGAAAGCTTGAGGAAGTGATGATGATGACGTCACGCTGACGTAGTTGCACGAAGGCTGCGCTGACGTTCATACTCGGGGTCACCAGTTTGGTGGTATGAGGAACAGGGTGTAAAGTTCACTCATCCACCATAGAAAAGGGAGGATCCTCCGACCAGACGGGTGTCGTGTCTGGTGGGCAACTGCCCGACGGTTGATGTCGGGACGTTGAATATATGCTAGTCGCGCGGTAAACTCTAATTGCGCGATGCAGGATTTTGCGTGACGTCAGTGTGACGCGTAGTTCGTATGTGGCGATGTTGATGCCGCTACAGTATCAACGTTCTGCCTTCCGAGAATTGAGGCTTTGGTTAATTACGATAATAACTATAAGTATGTCCTTCTTGGAATATTGGCATTTCTTCATAGTAAATACTATGAAGCAAACCTATGCCAATATTCACATACAATCATAAAACTGGGTTAAATTACAAAAAAAACCGGCTAAGTGCGTGTCAGACCACGCACAATAAAGGGTTCCGTGGTTGGGATGAATTTATCCAAACAAACTTAACATTGTAGTTGAAAAACATGATCCCCATACATTCCAACTGCAAATGTAAGTTTGTACGCACAATATTGAGTGATTTACCATGTAATTTTAAGATCACAGATAAGTAAAGAACTATTTTTTGCATTTTTATCAAAACTTTAGGCTCAGTAGTTTCGGAGATAAGGGGGGGCGAATGGTAATTTTTCATCTATTTTCTGTAATCATTTCAAAAGTATATATTTTAAAATTATAAAAAAAATATATAAAATACTTAAAACAAGCCCTTTCATTTGAAATGTCACACGGTACAGTCAGAAGAACTTTTTTATTTAAATTTTCTAATTTGCCTCTCAAAAGTGACCTCCTTAATCAAAATTAATTTATTCAATCAATCAAAAGTCATTTATTCAAACTAGGCTGAGAATCAGCACTTTTCGAACGTCAAAAATTACATGAGACAGTCCCCCAAAAACGCCCACCCTTCACCACTTCCTAGTGCTTTAGCTGGGAAGAAGAAGTGGCGCAACAAACTCCCCAGCAGCACAGCTGTCTATTCACATAAAAAAAACTTGAAGCTATACAATACAATATAAAATAATTTGCATTACGCAACACAAAACGTTAACTTAAATCATTTGCCTTATGTTAGCTAGCACACACCATTATACAAATATATATATATATATATATATATAATAATCGTCGAAAACTATACTCAAACAGAAATAACGTAAACAAAACGTATCTAAATAAAAGCCTCCAGGCATAATGGGCGTGCCCGCTTAAATAAAGCTACAGCTATAACTCGAAGTCACAAATGATAAACTAGCACCATCGAAGTAAAATAAAAACAGTTAATTATTAATAACAATAACAAAACCATGGTCAGCAAGACGACCAGTCACCACAAGCAGCACCCGTTCACGAGCATAACGCAAAGATCAGCCATCACCCCCCTCGCCATATTTGAGGGAAGGAGGCAACCCGACCCCCGACGCTATCGCAAGCAGTGACATCTAAGGGAGCATGACGAACTTGTTGCTCAGGCAAGAATAAAGTGATCAATTTGTTAAGGTCGCTAGCTAACCACTTATTGCAATACAACTCATAAAAGAACATTGTAATGAGTAGATTTTGTCACTAATAAATTAAAATAAATTGACTTAGACAGTCAAATAAAATAAACAACTATAGGAACTCATATAACCTGTCAGTAGGGAATCTATCTGGAGAAAGAACATGAACATTGTCTTGAGTTATACACAGCGACCAACTGTTCTTATCGTTTAAGTAGTCGTTGATAGAATAGTATGCCTTTGAACAAAGATTGGATTTAAATTTAACTTTACACGCATTAAAAGGCAAATCTAGCAAGGAAGAGGGTAGCTTGTTATAAAAAGTTATACCAAGTCCAACAAATGAGTTATGAACCTTATGAAGCCGGTGAAATGGAGCACGTAATTTGTCCTTATTTCTGGTATTAATATTGTGGAGATCACTGTTTTTAGTGTATAAGTGTAAATTTTGCCTAACATATAAGATGTTGGCGAAGATGAATTGTGATGCCACCGTGAGAATACCAATATCTTAAAAAAAATCTCTAAGAGAAACTGGCACCCAGCTGGTAAATTGCTCGAACAGCTTGTTTTTGAAGTACAAATATATTTTGAATGTCAGCGGCTTTACCCCACAGCAGGTCATAACGCTATGAAAATAACTACAATAGACTAAACGGGCTGTATCCACGTCAGTGTATTGTCTTACTTTTCTGACGGTGTTCGGGCGCCTCTGTTCACTCGGCAGTCTTCGGGTGCTGTCGCGAGAGTGGAAGGCGGCGGGCGGCGGCGAGAGGTGCGACGTGCGGGGCGCGGGCTGTCGGACCACTCCACCACCGATCTCCAACGACGGCACGCGCGCGCACTCCATACGCTCACCAATAGCGAGTTACTATTGTACCTATTTTGGATTACATTTTCATTAGTTAAAGTCCATTGTCTTTTAGTAAGTCCTTAGTTAGGTCCCTAACAAATGGTCCTTCGAGCCTCCATATAGTCGCGTTTCGGTAAAACAACTTCGTCGGCTACTGGCATTACGACTCGACGTTGGTGAACTTTGGACTCCTGGATTTCGCTGCGTCACCGGAGCAACGGTTTTTTCTACCGAAATCGATTGAACACAAGAAGAACAAGAACTGGACAGTTTTATATTTCACCAAGTCTTGATAACGACGCCGGCGCTTATTACATCGACTGGATTGTACGATTTACGCCGAGTCATCGCTTGGAAGGAATGCTGGACAGGTTTCTTGTGGATAAAGATTCGGTATTGTGTGAGTCGTTCCAATTTTTTCCTTCTTTAACCTTTTCAAAAAATTAAGAAATTGTTTCATTCCGTTAATTTCAAATTATTTTCCGTTTTCACGTTCATATTTGAGTCAATACGGGTTAACATTATAGTTATCTCTTTCACTCTTATGCACTGCTTACGCTTGTTGCACTGCTAAATCCCCAGGCTATTTACCGTTAATTGGGTGCATGATCGGCTGTGTGCGTATTACATAATTGAAACAGCTGAGCGGTCATTGACCGGTGTAGCTCGCCGGCTCCCGTGACATTCAACAAGGTCACGCGGCTATTCATTCACATTTTGTATAGTGTTTTCTTCAAACCTAACTGCCAATTTCTTTACGAAACTTAGCTACGCATAATCAATTAGTGTTAATAGTACCTATTACTTTTCTTACTGGATTACGTTATGGCCTGTTTAGACTTATTGTTGAGAAAGCGAAGTGCCATTAAGGCAAAGCTTATAAATTTCACCAATTACGTGAATGTGCTTCATAGTTGCAAAACTATTTCCGACGTTCAACGCTTAGAGTTGGAGAGCCGTTTTAAAAAATGTGAAGCTACATACGACCAATTCGACAACTTACAGGTAGAAATCGAGGTGCTTTCGGATGATCCTGACGAGGCGTATGCAGAGAGAGCTAAGTTCGAAGACCGTTACCATGCACTCGCAGCGCAGGCGCAGGGCCTGCTTGCCAGTGACGAGAGCGGTGATGGCGGGTCTGTGACAGGCTCGGAGAACAAAAAATCAGGTGAATCGTTCCAACAACGAAACTTTATACGCTTACCTAAAATTGATTTGCCTAATTTTGATGGTGGTTATCAGTACTGGCTTGAGTATAGAGATACATATCTGTCACTAATTCATAACAGTAGTTGCATAGATAACATTAGTAAGTTCCACTACCTCCGTGCGTCGCTTGAAGGCGATGCCTTGTAAATGATAAAAAATATAGATTTTAAAGGTGATAATTATCAAATGGCGTGGAACCTGCTATGTGACCGCTTTGATAACAGTAGGCTTTTAGTAGATACCCATGTCAAGGCCTTGTTCAACGTAGAATGTATCACGCAAGAATCATCCAGTTCTTTACGTCGTCTAATTGACCTAATTAACAAAAATATCAGAGCGCTTCACACAATGAACGAGCCCACGGACAGTTGGGATACGTTGATTATTTTTATGATGGCAATTAAACTAGACCTTGTCACCAGCGGGGAATGGGAAGCTCATCGTAATATCATAGCAACAAAACCAACAGTTTCTCAATTTTGTTCATTTATTAGTAAAAAAGCTGACTTATTGGAGACATTAGAACATAACAAAATCACACTTAATATAGAAAATAACGCTAACACTAACAACAATCAAGTAGGAAGCAAACATAAATCATTAATAATAGCAACTAATCAAGCCAATACTTCAAATCAAAAATATAAAACAAAATGTCCCCTATGCAATCAAAATCATCTATTATACACTTGTGAGGGGTTCCGAAAATTAAAAGTAGAACAACGTATATTAAGGGTTAAAGAATTTAAAGTTTGTTTTAACTGTTTGCGTAGTGGTCATGTAACAAAACGTTGTAGATTAGCTCGTTGTAAATATTGTAAAGGTAGACATAATACCCTTTTACATGTAGAACAGTCTACTCATTTCCAAGATCCTATGCCCAATAGTGTAGCATTGCCCACTGAGGTTTCTGGAGGAGCCGTTCCACAGAACGGCACCTCAGAAAATATTTCCCTGTCGAGTGACGCTCGGTCGCAACATACTACCTCTCATATTTTACTGTCCACAGCGTTGGTGAAAGTGGTGAACCACCGAGGCATCAAGAGCGACGCCAGGATCCTTCTCGATAATGGTAGCACAGCAAATTTTATTACGCAGAAACTATGTGATCAGCTAGGACATCCACGACGTAGCACGAGTTCCACGGTGACAGGTATAAACAGTCATACTACATTAAGTACACGGTCTTGCAAAGTAACCATTGAATCGTGTAGCGGCAACTATAAGACAGATATAAATTGTTTCATATTACCTACAATTACCAAATTACTGCCGTCTACTTTTGTCGACATAAGTAGCTTTCCCATACCATTAGATTTAAATCTGGCTGACCCGTCATTTAACGTCCCATCAGAGATTGACATACTGGTTGGTGCTGAAATATTTTGGAATATTCTAGGCAGTGCATCTATTAATTTAGGAAAAAATCGGCCCAAACTACATGAGACAAAGCTTGGATGGATAGTATCAGGCTCTGTAGCTCTTCCAAAACATCCATCCAAAAATATATATTCACATTTTTGTAATATGTCCATGAACGATTTAAATAATAGCCTCAATAAGTTTTGGGAGCTCGATTCCGTTTCTTCTGAGCATTCCCTGTCACAGGAAGAACGAGCATGCGAAGAAAGTTTTCGTGTTAACACTGTGCGTGATCAAAACGGGCAATTAATAGTTACAATGCCTCTTAAAAATGATCCCAGTGAGTTAGGCGAGTCATATGAAATGGCTAAACGTCGATTCTTGTCTTTGGAACGTCGTTTCCAACGTGATCCTGCCTTTAAGGAAAGATATGTTGCATTCATCGAGGAGTACGTGAGCTTAGGGCACATGACTGTGAATAACTCAACAAGGAAACCTAATTCAGGTAACAAAAATGAGTATTTTTTGCCACATCATGGAGTCATCCGAGAATCCAGTACCACAAATAAGCTCAGGGTAGTCTTTGATGCATCAGCAGCGACTACCTCTGGAGTGTCTTTTAACGACATCCAGATGGTGGGGCCCACTGTCCAAGATGATCTCTTCTCTATATTGCTGCGTTTCCGTCAGCACAAGTTTGTTATTTCTGGTGACAGAGAAGATGTATAGGGCCATACTGGTAACACCATCACAACGTAACTTACAGCAAATAATCTTTCGTGCTAACCCTAAGCTACCACTTCAAACGTACAGTCTTAATACTGTTACTTATGGAACAGCTTCCGCCCCTTATTTAGCTACTAAAAGCTTAGTCAGTCTAGCAACAACCGCCTCAAATGACATTGTAAAATCGTCCATTGAACGAGATTTCTACGTCGACGATTATTTGAGTGGTGGCGACTCGGTTTCCAAGGTAGTCCAGATGGGTAAAGAAGTTGCATCCATCTTAGCGTCAGCTAACTTTCATTTGAGAAAATGGCAATCTAATAGTTTAGATATTTTAACAGAAATAGCCGGTGTTCCAGGACATTCTGGTAGGTTGAACTTGTCTGAAGATAGAAACGTGTCATCTAAAACGTTAGGCCTATATTGGCTATGTAAATCTGATTCACTCGAGTTTTCAATATCGGTCGATACCAACAAACCAATCACAAAGCGCCACATTTTATCTGTGATTAGTCAAATATTTGACCCATTAGGTCTGGTAGGTCCTTGCATTATTGAGGCTAAAATTATTATCCAAACTCTATGGACGGCTAAGTGTGACTGGGACGAGCAAGTACCAGAAAATATACATACCTCCTGGTTAATGTTCGTGAATAGTCTACCATGTTTAAATACCCTTAAAATACCTCGGTGGATTTCATGTGACAATTCAACTATAAATGAGATTCATGTGTTTACAGATGCATCCGAAAAGGCCTACGGTGCATGTATTTATATAAAGTCAAGTTCTAGGGATGGGTTGGTAAGAGTACGGCTGTTGGTCTCTAAAAATCGTGTTGCACCGATCAAGCCAACAACCATCCCTAGACTTGAGTTATGTGGGGCTTTATTAGGAGCAAGACTGTGTGTTAATGTACGTAATTCCTTCACCAAACCCGTTAGTAAATGTTACTTTTGGTGCGATTCGACAATAGTGTTAAGTTGGCTTTCCATGACACCTAACTTATTAAAACCTTTTGTCCGTAACCGCATTAATGAAATACAAGAAAGCACTATAGGGCACACGTGGAGCTACGTGCCGTCGAAGGAAAATCCGGCGGATCTTGTTTCTCGTGGACTGAGGGCTGACCTTATCAGCGAGTGTTCCTTATGGTGGTCAGGTCCTCAGTTTTTGTTAAATGATGAACTATATTGGCCAAAAATGCCCAATGAGAACTTGAAGCAAGGTCTACCTGAAGTCGTATCATCACACTTCACTGATCACTCATCCCATCATCAATCATACAATAATTTAACTTCAAATCATTTGTCACATCATAATAATAATAATTCATTAATTAAAACACTTATTCACAAATACTCAAATTATGATCACTTACAGAGAGTCATCGCTTATATACTAAGATTTATTTACAATTTAAAACATAAACATAATAAATTCCTTGGTTCCCTTTCCTGTGAAGAACTTACAAATTCTACTAATTTTATTTTACCTCACGCTCAAACAGATATGTTTCCAGATGAGTATAATTTACTGCAATCAGGAAAATCTTTACCAAAAAATAAAAATAGGTTTATATCTTTGAGTCCCTTTACAGATTCGAATGGTCTCATACGCGTAGGTGGGAGACTTGACAACTCACCGTATGATTACAATGTCAAGCACCCCGTATTATTATGTAGTAAGCACCATAATAACTAAAATAATATTTCATAAATATCATATCGACTGCTTACACGCTGGCCCTCAGCTGCTCTTGGCAACTATACGCCAAATGTACTGGCCGCTTGGTGGCAGAAATCTATCCAAATGTATTGTTAAAAAATGTATCAAATGTTTTAAGTACAAGTGTCAAACCGTGCAACCTACAATGGGTCAGTTGCCCTCTTCAAGGACACATTTAGAACACCCATTTTTAAACTGTAGCGTGGATTATGCTGGGCCAGTGCTGATAGCTGATCGCAAAGGGCGAGGGTGCAGGCTTATAAAGGCGTACCTGTGTATTTTTGTTTGCCTAGCCGTCAAGGCTGTTCACATCGAGCTTGTTACAGACCTTACGAAAGAAGCTTACATGGCTGCTTTGAACCGTTTCATGGCTCGTCGTGGTAAACCCGAAAGCATCTTGTCCGATAATGGGACAAACTTTATAGGTACCTGCAATGAGCTAGGTAAGATTTTACAAGACTCGAATCTCGTGTCCGAAGTTGCTCAACAAGGCATCAAATTTTCTTTTGCGCCTCCATACTCCCCCCGCTTCAATGGCATTGCTGAAGCCGCCGTCAAATCGACTAAACATCACCTAAAGAGACTTTTAGGCTTAACGCACTTCACATACGAGGAGATGGCCACGTGCTTGACTCAAATAGAGGCCGTCTTAAATTCCCGTCCTCTTACCCCTCTTTCCACTGATCCTCTAGATTTTTCAGTTCTTACTCCTGGACACTTCATAATTGGGCGACCACTAATATCTGTTCCGCATCCACAGGTTACTGATCTCAACATCGGGCGACTGGAGCGCTACCAAAGAGTGGAGCACATAAAACAACATTTTTGGAAACGCTTTTAATTAGAATATGTTTCTCTGCTCCAGCTAAAAACTAAATGGACAGCGTCAACAGGCCAACTTTCAGTAGGAGCACTAGTTCTCATCAAAGAGAAAGGCCAACCGCCCTTGGTGTGGCCACTGGGGCGTGTCATCAAGGTCTTTCCTGGCTGCGACGGGACCACACGGGTAGTGGAGCTGAAGACGAAGAGAGGAACGGTGCTGCGGGCTTACAACAACGTCTGCCCACTTCCTCTCACTTGAATGCTTCAACCCGGGGAGGATGTTCGGGCGCCTCTGTTCACTCGGCAGTCTTCGGCTGCTGTCGCGAGAGTGGAAGGCGGCGGGCGGCGGCGAGAGGTGCGGCGTGCGGGGCGCGGGCTGTCGGATCACTCCACCACCGATCTCCAACGAAGGCACGCGCGCGCACTCCATACGCTAACCAATAGCGAGTTACTATTGTACCTATTTTGGATTACATTTTCATTAGTTAAAGTCCATTGTCTTTTAGTAAGTCCTTAGTTAGGTCCCTAACAGACGGCATATGCGGCCGAATTGAGCCTTCCCGCTAGGCTTGATATATGTGGTCCCCACTGAAGTTTGGCATCTACTGTTACACCCAGAAACACTACCGAGTCTACAGTTTCAAGCACCTCTTTATCTAACATTCGGTAAGGCGAACTTTATGCATTTCGTTTTCTTGGCATTGAGTACTAAGTTATTGGTCGTAAACCAATCCGTAACCATTAAGAGTGCAATGTTTACGCCGTCAAAATCTTTTCTATTCCTTTCTTTTTTTTAAATAAGAGAGGTATCATCTGCAAATAGTACAACGTCACAGATACCCTTTATATAGAATTGTAAGTCATTGATATATACCAAGAATAAGAATAGACCCAGTATTGAGCCTTGAGGTACACCTAACTGAACTGGTAGCTCGGAAGATTTCACACCATCAACATCTACACATTGGAACCTATTATGAAAATTTACTTTAGAGCTTCGTTTTGGACGCCGTAATGACGTAGTTTACGCAAAAGTGTGTCATGGTGCACGCAATCAAAGGCTTTGGAGAGATCACAGAAAACTCCAATAGCATTTTGCGAGTTCTCCCAAGCGTTAAATATGTGTTTCAGCAGTGCAACACCCGCATCTGTAGTCGAACGACCTTTTGTAAAGCCATATTGTTCATTATGAAGGAGGCTGTTTAAATTAAAATGTCTTAGCAACTGCTTGAGTATTAACTTTTCAAATATTTTGCTAAATGCAAGTAAAATAGAAATAGGCCTAAAATTGCCAACGTCATTTTTATTACCTGATTTAAATAAAGGTATGACTTTACTACTCTTCATGAGGTCAGGAAAAGTTCCCAAATCAACACATTTATTAAAAGTAACAGCTAGATAGGGGGCTACGATGTCTAATATATTACTTAATAGTATAATGGAGATACCCCAGTATTTACGTATCACGTCCGTATTTGGGTCACAGAAGTTCATATGTGTACCAAATTTCAACTTAATCGGTCCAGTAGATTCGGAGAAAATCAGCTGTGACAGACGGACAGACAAACAAGCAGACCCACGAGTGATCCTATAAGGGTTTCTTTTTTTACTTTTGAGGTACGGAACCCTAAAAACTAGACAAAACTAAATTAAATTTGATGAAATCAATCCTCAGGTAATTATGAACAGGCGTGGAATATTGGCATAGTGCTAAAATACTAGTGCTAAAATACTAGTGTGTAATATAGTTGTCTTCATAATAACCCCTCCTAATATTCCAAGAAGGACATAGTTATCTTCATAATTACCTGAGGATTGATTTCATCTAATTTAATTTAGTTTTGTCTAGTTTTTTTGTAATTTAACCCAGTTTTATGATTGTATGTGTAACTACTAGTATTTAACGATAACTTGTATGTGTGGTGCAAACTGTAAATATAAATTAGTTAAAAAAAAAAAAGGTTGTAAATACTTGCTTTCCCAAAGAAAAGAAAATGTTTGGAGATCATGAAAATCACTCCAACAAACTACAAAGAGTGAGCAAGGGTTTTCCGAATTAATTTACATTAATAAAGTCGCGTTAATTCCTGTTCTTACGACTATAAATGAAACAAAAATCCCCTGTTTGGTGTTTTTTCTTTATCCGAATCACTTTAGCGTGGTAATAGTGGTCATTGGCCTACATTTTCTGCCATTCTTTATTTAAAAAACTTAATTAGCGTTAACAGACTTTATTTAAGGCGACGATAACAGACTTTTAATGATTTTATACTGAAGATCACGTCTAAACGAGTAGTGTTAATGATTTGAAAAAAATATATGTTAAATTAGAGCATTTTCTCAATCATTTAATATGTGAATATTTTAGATTATGTTTATATTACCTAGTGAAATTAATTTGTAAAGTTATGTCTAACGCGGATAAAAAACTGAGAATGGCGCAAAATCTACAGAGCGTATTTTTCTGAAACCTTCACCAATTTAAAGATAATTTAATTATTGATCTTTTAGTATTGCTGTTTGTGTATGTGAGTTTAAATGTTTGTAAACGTACCCACAATACAGGAGAAATTCCTAGAGTGGGGCAACGTTTTAAAAAAAAGAAAGAAAAGTATACGCATTTTATTAAAATACCTTTTGTTTTGAGTATAATAAATTAATAATGCGTCAAATTGGGGAGAGCGCTCCTTAATGGGCGAGTCCTATTACTGGCTGAACGTACGACGCGTTGCGTGAGCTCAGTACAGAACACGCAAGCTAACCACTCAAGGTCACTGGCATATATATCTCCGTCTTAAGTCTGTTAACGTCCTGAATCAATATCTATCGTGATCTTCAACATGTTGCAATATCGAAAAAACCATACGTAGTTTATTGTTTGGGTTCCTACGAAAGATATTGGGGAGATTCGGGTATACCAAAAGTTCTCAAAACAAAATGGCGCTGAAACTGCTTCGTCTACGTAACCAAAATGCTATTGCTATATCTAAGCAGCACCCTGATTGCGTACCTAACACAGTTTCAATCACCATCAGAGACTTTTGAAGGATATAACTAATTCACTGCTTCATAGGTTTAATAAATTCGTCTGCTCAAACATCGTAAATAACGCTGAACTGTCAAAATGACAGAAATTGCGACCAGTAAGGCCCAGTGCCCATTGGTGGCACGGCATGGCAAGGTATTTTTCGGCGACGAATAAAAATATAACTTAATAGTATAGAAATACAGTTGAAATTTCAATGTTAACGGTCGTAAGTACAAAAACAATACCGCGGTCCGCGGTATTATGCTTATGCTTAACATTGCAATTTCAACTTTATTTCCAAATCAATAAGTTATATTTTTATTCGTCGCCTAAAAGTACTCTGCCATGCCGTGCCGCCAACGGGAGGCAAATGGGCCTTAAAAGATAAAAAGATAATTTATTTGACAAATATGCGTTTACATAAAAATCGAGCATGCAAGATCTTAAATATAGGTAAAAAGTCCGTACATGTTTTGCCTGACGAGGCGTACAATTTTTAATATAACAAACAAATAAATAATAAAAAAAAATAAGTTGTCATATATTGTGTGCAACTAATACAGTCAGTGACCTGCATTACCTGACCCCTCTTACAAAGAAGAAGAATGGACGAGGGGTCAGGTTATGCAGGCAACTGACTGTACCACTATTATATTGATATTGTAAATAAAAGCCGGGAAATAACTTTAACACAATTTTTACCCATCAGTAACGTGTCACCTGTCGTCCGCACAAAACCGTTTAGTTGCCAACGTGCATTTTTTATCCCGTTCAGTCGCGAACACCCGTCAGATCAGACGGACGGCGTAAAGGGGAAACTGTGTAACATAATAAATTAATATGGTTTACATTTATTTGTTTACGTTAATCGTAGGTCTTGAGTATCGACTGAATCCGTGGTAAGTAGTAATTGTACCAAACCTCATTTCGCGTGTTATGTTTAATTTTCTTTAAATACAAGAGTGTTGTATCGATGAGTTACACATTTGTTACGGTCGCGAATCGTTTTTTGATCAACCGCTCTAGGCGGAGCGGGTGGGCGTGTCAGACTTTTACTGACTAAAACCCACCCGTATTCCTTCTTTTGCCTGTGTGCCAGGGCCACGATATCTTTTTCGGACAAACTCGCAACCCTGGCAGGCATTGGCCCTATCGGACCACGTCAGTTGGTGCTGACAACTCTTTGAGGCGCGCGTGGAATACGACGCGCCGTCGACCCGGTCCTGTAATTCCTCAAACAAATCCTTGCTCACTTTATAATTAGCTTTAAATTCGTCTTCATTCATAGAAATCGCTTTGTCCGGATAACGCATCATCCGACGCTCATCTCGTGTTTGTTTTAATTGTTTTTTATAAGAATTATGTAAAACACTGTATATTACTGCTAATCGTGCCATATTATACACTTATTACTCACTGAAAATCACTTAAAACACAAAACAATTACTAAAAAGTTACACTTTTGCTATTGGAAAAATCACAATGAACACAAAATCCCAACGTAATATTGAAGCAATACACAGCTGTCAAATAAACTCAAGAGTACCGTTTTAACGCAAGTCAATCCCGATCCCGATTCCACTTAGTTCCCCAAAATGGACACGCAATTTCAAAACAATTTGGCGCTAGCGTCGAACTCAAGAGTACGGAACGTCAAAATTCCAATGTCGATCGATCGGAATTGAAATCAAGAGTAAGCGCCCTGGTCCTTATCGGACGGTGAGCTACCCATCGCTTACCGTCCGCAGGCCCGCGCCTACGGTGGCCGGAAATCGGCTTGCGACTCCCGACGCCCGGGGCGTCTCCTGCGGCGACTCGGGGCGCGAGGGCGCGAATCTTGCCTCTCCCTCACGCGTTCCGCCTCCTCCTTCGCAAGCATTACTGCTTCGCAGAAGGAGGTGAAGGCCTCCCATGCACTCTCGCTCCGAACCATGACCTGAACCAGGGTCGGACGCGAGAGATCGCCGCCGCCAATCGCCTCCGTGAGGACACGGCGATGCTCCGCCTAAGCTGGGCAGACCTCCACCGTATGCTCCACCGTGTCTTCCGGGCGATCCACACAGTGGTGACACCCGGGCGTTTCCTCCCGCTTTATCCTGAACAGGAACCTCCCGAAACAACCATGTCTGGTGAGGACCTGCGTCAGGCGGAAGGTGAGGACGCCGTGGCGCCTCTCTAGCCACTCCTCAAAGAGGGGACTTATCGCCACAATTGTGGCGTGCCCAGCGCTGGGTTGCGACAATCGCACTCTCCATGCCGCCATAAGATCCCGCCGGAGCTCTGTCCGCTGTGCCGTGATTTCTCGACGTTTCACCTCCTAGCGCCACTCCCAGACGTGCGCGAGGACTTTTGCCTCCAGATCCCATGGCGGTAGTCCGGCAAGGAGGCTCGCCGCCTCACGGGAGACCGTGCGGTATCCTCGGACCAGCCTGATGGCCATGACCCTTTGGGACGCGTTCAACCGCCGGGCTGGTCGCAGCCTTATAGAACGCGCCCACACCGGTGCCCCGTAAAAGGCCATGGACCGCACGACCCCCGCGTAGAGCCTCCGGCAGGAGGCGTTTGGACCACCTAGATTGGGCAGGAGCCGCTGTAAGGCTGCCCCGGCCCGTACAACCTGACGCTGACTTGAAAATTGTAGAAAAGAATTAAGAACATTTTAATTTCGCGGGCTTTTATTTTTTTTTGGGTGGGAAATTATCAAATAACTTCTCCCGCTCTGGGCTGAGCGGGAGGGCGTGTCAGACTTTTACTGACTAAAACCCACCCGTATTCCTTCATTTGCCGGTGTGCCAGGGCCACAATATCCCTTTCGGACAAACTCGCAACCCAGGCAGGATTGACCCTATCGGACCCCGTCAGTTGGTGTTGACAACTCTTTGAGGCGTGCGTGGAATACGACGCGTCGTCGACCCGGGCCGGGTCCTTATCGGACGGTGAGCTACCCACCGCTCACCGTCTGCAGGCCCGCGCCTACGGTGGCCGGAAATCGGCTTGCGACTCCCGACGCCCGGGGCGTCTCCTGCGGCGACTAGGGGTGCGCGGACCTTGCCTCTCCCTCACGCCTCCTCCTTCGCAAGTATTACTGCTTCGCAGAAGGAGGTGACGGCCTCCCATGCACTCTCGCTCCGAACCATGGCCTGAACCAGGGCCGGACGCGAGAGATCGCCGCCGCCGATCGCCTCCGTGAGGACACGCCGGTGCTCCGCCCAAGCTGGGCAGACCTCCACCGTATAATTTCGCGGGGTACCTCTGCATTATTTTAGCAGCCTTTCATTCCGAATATGTTCGAACACAGAGCACGGAAACACCGTCAGCGTCTAGCGACGGCAGTTTCAATAAAAATGGCACCGAAAGTGTGTTGAGCGCATAACTTCTGTCGTGGCCGCTATTCAAAGCGGTCAGTTTCTATACGTAATTTGTGTTGTAGAAAGAAGAAAAAGCACATTAAAATAAAACACACTCATACAACATAAAAAAAAAGTCCTGCACGTGGCCAAAAGGCACGCTGAACCCGACGTAACATCAGTTGTTATTACAATCATTTTAGTAAATAAATATTTTATTTTTATAATAGGATATTTATATAATAGTTCTATAGTTTCTGCCTAACCCCATGGGAAGAAGGCGTGAGTTTATGTATGTATGTATGTATGTATGTAGTTTGTTTGTTTCTTTTATTTTTAGTGTACGAAATTTTATGTTATCTTATATTTATGGTTATTGGCCACTAGCCCTACCCGCGTATTAAACTAATGTAACCATTCCAGTGGCAAGTTGTGTAATATATATGTCGGGATAAGTTCAGACATCAGAAGTAATACTCAGATATGGCAATACAGAAATATATTTCAATCGAACAATCAGTTATTTTAAATCGAGAGAATATAGAAATTAAATAGAATTAATTAAATAACTAATAATGGTAGTGGCGGTCACATAGGGCAGTACTGACTGTCAGGGACAGTGATCCATGCACCCACCGCAATAAGGATAGTACTAATTTGTCGGAGACAGCGTTCCATATCCAATAACCGGGCGGTACTGACTGTCGAGAGACAGTGGTCCGTGCACCAAGACGCATCCGTTCAAAATGCGTACCGACTCAACAGCGTAGCTCCTTATAAAGGCGATCCGCTAGTGGGGGGTAACGTTACAATATTTCACTCAATTGACTTCAAGTGTTTTAAGTCAAATGACCGATAGAATGAATGATTGTCTATGGTGCACGTTCCACTAGCACCATCTAGTCGCCGCCTCTCGCAGCTGTTAAACAATATGGCTTCCGTCACGGCCATTCTGATGAATCACTCGTCCTCGAGTGCATGAATTCATCCAAAAAAATTAAAAAAGGACTTTCATTAATTCACATCATCATCATCGTTACATATCAAAATACCAAATATCACTGGTCTAGGTATTTCTTTACAACAGAACCCCTACAGTTCAAACATGCTGGTCTAAATCGTCACCCACTAAAGCAGGTGAGATTCCTGCAGCTCACAAAGCGCTGGGCTAGGTTATCAACCCACAAAAACAGGTGAAACCCCTTCAGCTACATATTTGCTAGTCTAAATCGACAAAGCGCTGGACTAGGTCATCAACCCACACAAGCAGGTGAGACCCTTCCAGCTACAACTGGGCTAGCTCACCACACACAACTCTTGCAACCCCTACGGTATAAACCAGTACTAGTACATTTAGTCATCCAGCAAGAGACCTTGTTCCGGTACTGGGTTATACAGAACAGAATTACAGGATTCAGAATTAATAGTTACTGTTTGTGAACCAATCGATAATGTTTTTTGGATTCTAAGACACGACTGGCATTTAAGTTTTGAGAACTATCTCTTTAAAATTTAAAATCCGTTTTAATTTCCAAGCAATTTGAAACTAAAAGTTGGAACTATCTAGTTTTGAGATTACCGAGACCAAGCACAATGATTCCATATTAAAATAATAGGTATCTCATTCATGGTCAATAACACACACACTATTCCCCACGGGAATACCAAGTCAACCCTTGAATCTATGGTCTTTGCTTCTAGGCAAAACCCGATTATACAACCCAGAGCTACCGCCTACCGCGTACCCATGGACTACTCATTGAGCACTACGATACTCTGTTGTAGTCTCCGACCCAATGAACCGAAAACATGTTACATAAACTAAAGTGATGTCAACTCATCTATTTCGTCTATAATCTCAATTCGTACTTGACATCGGGCATCTTCCGAACACGGTCATGAGCGTTTGTAAGTACGCTTGTTAACTAGAGATTTTTAAAACATACCGATCGCCATCTAACACTTCAACAATTTGAAAGGGCCTCTATACTTCTCGTCAAGCTTAGTTTGATTACGCTCCTCGTTCGTTCTGGCTACAGGAATTCACCCACACACAAGCGGAGAAATGGTGGACCTCGACACCGGGCTGCAGGCAATCCAGGGAAGCCATGCCATCCCTAGATGGCAGGCTAACCAGGCACTTGCTACGCCTGGACAGGAACGGCCTGCGCCCAGTGACGGGTACCATCACGGAACACTGGTCACTTAAACAAACCATTCCACACAATATGTATAACGCACAGCCCTCTGTGTAGGGCTTACATGGAGGTTGAAGAAACCGTTTCGCATGTGCTCTTTGACTGCACAGGCGTCACCCTGATCCGAGCAGAAACCCTCGGGTCACTCAAATCCTTCACAGATATCCTATGCAGTCCAGAAGACCTAATCAGATTCTGGAGGTGGTGGGCTGGTTGGAATAACATGCACAATGGTCCACATGAAGGACGAAGTGCGGAAACCAAACCCTCTAACATAGAACGCTTCTCGTTCTCAATAAACACGAATTCCTTGACAGAGAACTTACTCACGTTTGCCATTGTACTATTAAAACGACTTTCATCATAACGCGTGGACTTCTCAACGCCTTCAGATGCCAATCGCCTAATGTCATCAAGGTCTTGTCATCATTGTCGTTAGCCATTAAATGATGTGAACATCTGATTTGTCAGAATTAAATAAAGTCAAAATTTGACAGAACTCTTTACAAGAGGCCTCCACAGTGGCATGCCAGCCTCATCATAACTCAAACTATTCTAAATTAAATCTACACATACAATATAAATTATTAATGTCTCAAGAAATCAGTAAGTAGGTTTGCTATGTCGGGTAAAGGCTGCGCCAAAACTTTAACATATCTACCAATATCATATTCATTACCTTTTGCCACACTCAACAATGATTCTCTTTCCTTCTTAGTCTTAGTACACTCTTTATGTAGATGGTGAACATCTTCCACCGATCCGCATGTTTCACAATTGGGATTTACTTTGTTCATCAAATAACCAAACTTGCGGGATGGGTAGTGACCAGCGCGTAATCTATGAAACAGAACAATATGATACCTATTCATTTCCTTGATAGCAAACCACGGTATACGAGGAGGCTGTTACTGTATAGTTTTATACCCGATACCCTTTTCCCTACTTCGTTCGTCAAAGTACTCTTTAAACTTAACTCTTTATTTCATTTTGAATTAAACTAGAGTACCATATTACTATAAATCAATGAAAAATTAGAAGAAAATTAACATGTTATCAATAATCAGGAAATTCAAAGTCGTAGTCAAAGATCTGACTACACATTTATCGCGCATCTCGCAAAAGACAAAATCAAACTAAACATGTGAGAGCAATTCATAAATCAGCCTTAGACCATAACAAAACACAAAGTAGGAATCTTATCCGTGGCCTGTGGCTTTTCACTAAGCCCGTTCAACAAACCCCATGTTTGTTTCACTGAATTCACCTGAATTCTGAGTCCCACGGACTCTATGGTCACTACAAGACCCGATCGCCACTAGAGCCACCCGCGCACCGCGCATCCAGGGACTACTATAAGCAGATACCGACTTCTAACGGACTACGGCCACGAAATGACTACTGGTACGGTCCGACCAGCTGAACCAAGTTCACCACTATCACTCAACTCAACGTCTTCTACTTCAAATGGCTATCATGCACGTACTTGTAAATACGCTTGAAATTGAATGCTCTCAATGTGTAGCAATCACCGTCAAGAACCTCTATGACCTCAAACGGTCATTTAAATTTTGAATTTAACTTTGTAAAAAATTTGGTCAGAAATCAACGGTAATGGATAACGATCCGTCACTGTATTATTATTAACGTCTCTATAATCTATGCACATACGGTCTGATCCATCATACTTTATAACCAAAAGGGCTCGCCTAGCAAACGGCGTACTACTGGGTACTGATGGATTAATTCGCATTAATGTACATTACTACTACTGGGTCTAATTATTTAGGCTTGCAACAGTAAATTAACCCTATCGCGCATGATTCGACTTTCGTCCGGAGACAGTCTGTAAGAACGTCTTTGCACTGTACGATTAGGGTCTATCAATCTTAATTTCAAATAGGCATTGCAATCAAATATTCGAATACCGAGTTGTACGAGTAAATAACTCGCACATCAACAGTTCGAATACCAAAAATTATCGAAGATTTACAATCCCTACCTCCAACTCACCAGTGTTAACACGTGTTGTCGCAAAACCGTTACTAGAAAAGTCCAAAGTATAATTCTAAGATGTTTACAAGGTCACGTCTTCTATCAACTGGTAAAATCAAATTAGGTCATCTCCAAAAAAAACGAAAATTTGTTAAGAACGTTATTTTAAAAAACATAGTCTTTTATCGCTTGTCATTTACAAAAGTAGTCAAATCCACTTATATTAAGGCAAAAACCGGTTACCACCGGTATCTAACTCAGTCAAATCCTTCGAAGTTTATTAACAAATTTAGTCAAATCCTTTCAGTCAATAAGGAGCGAGACGTTAAATCCTTTCAGCCAATCAGGAGCGCGAGATTGTTTTAACTGACAGAGGTTTAAAATGACCATCTTTCTTAGTGTTGGCAACGAGTTGACTCTGTACTTATTTCGTGCCGAATTTTAATTGATTTACTACGTTAAAATGGATAATGTGAACATTTTAGTCAAAGAAACAACCCCTCAGTTATCACGAAAAAGAAAACGACAAGAATCCAATCGACACAATTAATTATTGCCGTAGTCTGAATAGCTTTACACACGTTTATAGTTCTAGGCAAAATTAATTCAGTTGCTCGAATAAAAACCGTTATTTAAAATGTCTCGACTCAATACGATGTTACGACGCAAGTACTTATCTAGCAAAACTTGGAATTGAATATCCGTCGCGAAATCGTTAATTTCTGCCTGACACAGCAATTGCAAAGTATTATTGATATTTTTATTTCCTATACCTACTAAAGGTACCACATCATTTACTCTTCTACCTCTAAATTTACAAGTAATTCTCTCCTTCATTAAAGACGATGTGTGCGGACGCGTCACGGTCGAATGAGACTAATGGACTTAGTGTACAGGCGGTAGATGACAAACTTCCGATGATTTTAGAAATTAAGGCTTCCATGCCGTTACTAAACAAAAGCATCTGGTCTTGCATGATATTGGAAGCTGAGTCTCCAGAAGTAGGGTGGTCTTCGTATCCCACTTCTGATGTCGGGATAGGTTCAGACATCAGAAGTAATACTCAGATATGGCAATACAGAAATATATTTCAATCGAACAATTAGTTATTTTTAATCGAGAGAATATAGAAATTAAACATTATCCAAATGTGAACATTTTAGTCAAAGAAACAACCCCTCAGTTATCACGAAAAAGAAAACGACAAGAATCCAATCGACACAATTAATTATTTGCCGTAGTCTGAATAGCTTTACATACGTTTATAGTTCTAGGCAAAATTAATTCAGTTGCTCGAACAAAAACCGTTATTTAAAATGTCTCGACTCAATACGATGTTACGACGCAAGTACTTATCTAGCAAAACTTGGAATAGAATCTCCGTCGCGAAATCGTTAATTTCTACCTGACACAGCAATTGCAAAGTATTATTGATATTTTTATTGCCTATACCTACTAAAGGTACCACATCATTTACTCTTCTACCTCTAAATTTACAAGTAATTCTCTCCTTCATTAAAGACGATGTGTGCGGACGCGTCACGGTCGAATGAGACTAATGGACTTAGTGTACAGGCGGTAGATGACAAACTTCCGATGATTTTAGAAATTAAGGCTTCCATGCCGTTACTAAACAAAAGCATCTGGTCTTGCATGATATTGGAAGCTGAGTCTCCAGAAGTGGGGTGGTCTTCGTATCCCACTTCTGATGTCGGGATAGGTTCAGACATCAGAAGTAATACTCAGATATGGCAATACAGAAATATATTTCAATCGAACAATCAGTTATTTTAAATCGAGAGAATATAGAAATTAAATAGAATTAATTAAATAACTAATAATGGTAGTGGCGGTCACATAGGGCAGTACTGACTGTCAGGGACAGTGATCCATGCACCCACCGCAATAAGGATAGTACTAATTTGTCGGAGACAGCGTTCCATATCCAATAACCGGGCAGTACTGACTGTCGAGAGACAGTGGTCCGTGCACCAAGACGCATCCGTTCAAAATGCGTACCGACTCTTTTTTTTTTTTGGTACTGACCTATTGCAGATGGCTCCGGAGTGCCTTTTCTGCTTAACCGATCTTTGGCGGGGCCAGAAGGGCCTCTCGCCGTGTTAGAAAAATAATTTAAATAGCACAGCTAAGGGCGTCCCATAGTGGGACTCGAACCTAGGCTTAGGGCGCTATTGACTACTGAACCATTGGGGGTAAGCAGTATCTGATTATTATTATTGGGGACATTTGATGTGATTACTTGCTCCGCGCGGGCCGGCGGGGGCAAGGGACGGGGGGGGGTGACATACTAGCGTACCGACTCAACAGCGTAGCTCCTTATAAAGGCGATCCGCTAGTGGGGGGTAACGTTACAATATTTCACTCAATTGACTTCAAGTGTTTTAAGTCAAATGACCGATAGAATGAATGATTGTCTATGGTGCACGTTCCACTAGCGCCATCTAGTCGCCGCCTCTCGCAGCTGTTAAACAATATGTCTTCCGTCATATACACCTAATTATATATAAATCTAGGCACAAATAAATACATATACATAAATATACTAAAACAAATAAAACAAACAAAAATACTCTTTTTTACTAAGGTGAAAGGACTTATTTTTTTCTTTAAGTACACAAAAGTACAGACTTAATGCCATTTTCTACCAGTCAACCTTTGGGTGATGCAGAGACAAACAGTGGTAGGTGCAATAGCGAGCATTGAGGAATAAATGTTATTTAAATATAATGATGTATCTACACATTCCTATTAAAAACTTTAAACATAATTATAATATACACCTAATTATATATAAATCTAGGCACATATAAATATACATAGATAAACTAAAACAAGTAAGACAAACAATGGGAAAACGTTACCGTTGTAAATGATAAAATGATAAATGATTTTATTTCTGTAAGTAGGTTTGTACAAACACTTTTGCGAATGTGCTCGCGAAGTGGTAAAAGTTGTTTAGGAGGTTTCCAAGTTTTGCATTTATACCTTGTGTACAGGGTGTAGACAGGTCCTTCAAGAAGCCGTAATCTACGCATTCTGTGCATCAGTAACTTTGTGCAAAAATAAATGCTAGGAAACGACTTTTATTTTTCATGTGAAAATTCGCTATTTACGGCAGAGCATAACGTAACGCACGCGAAACATTGTGGCTTAAACGGTGGTACAAATAATGCACTCCACGAAGATGGTTAGAGGACGGTTAGAGGTATTAACACGTGATATATCTAGCACTAAGTAGATTGCAAAAGAAATGCTTGTAGAATGGTCTACAAATTTAGGACCCCTACACGCCCTATATTTGTTCAACATGAACCATTTTTATAAATTATCAACAAGTTAACATCAATTCAGCGACTTTAACAGCCTCATAAATAAAATGGCCCCGATATAGAGCGAAAAAAACAATAAAAAGCGACATTAAATTTGCGGTATATTTCTTTTTACGCTTCCCCTTTCGTGACTGCGACAATTAGCAATATATAACCCTGGAGAGGATACTTACCCGTAAATATAGGGTGTGTAGCGAATGTAAACTGTAATTTACTTGTCAAGAAATGTTATGACATGTGATATTAATTTGTCAGATGTCTGGAGTAGGAAAATTGAAGGAGTAAGACGAAACTGCCACAATTTAGAGCCTCTTTGGACGATACTATCGCTACGTAAATAATAATATTTGTGTTTTCGGGCGGGTGTATATTTGGTACGCTCGTCATTGACGTCGCCTTGGGTCGCCTCAATAGGGAAATATGCAATGATATTATATTAAACAGATATATTGTGAGCGTGCAATCGTGAAGACGCGAAAACGTCCTAATTGGGACGTATTTGTTAGTCTGTGATGCCAACATTCGGTGATTGGTGGCCAGAATAATGTTTGTTTACATTCACGCGCAATCGATAACACTAGCTGTCTCTTTTTTTCTTATTGTTTTTATCAAGCCATCATTTTTACTTGTAGTGAAATGTAAAATTAATGAACAGTGGGTATGTGTGCTGCCGCTGCTGCGTGGAACACTTTTTTCTTTTGTTTTGTGAGTGTATAACATATCTGTTTATTAAGTTTAATATCATTGGGAATATGCACGTAATTCAAATTTATCCATTCTTCATCATCATCTTTTCTTCATTCTTTTTCTTCTTTATTTCTTCTTCTTTTTCTATTCCATTATTAACTTCTTTTTCTTAATATACATTGTGTAGGAGTCAAGAAAAAATTTTCTTTTTCAATTTTTTTTTACATGTTTTTAATGCATTACTTATTTCATAATTATTTATTTTATGTTGCGTTTTTTTGGTGGAACGGAAAAATACTATGTGAATGTGTTTGAAATCTCATTTAGGTAAACAAGTAAGTGCGATTTTGGTTGAATAAGCATACACAATAATTCGGGGCTAAGAAACAGATGTAAACAAAGCAGTTAAATGTAAATGGTGGTAAATGACGTCACATCATGACCGCGACAGAAACGAACGTTTGAACTGTAGTAGAAAATTTTGAATTTTAGGAGTTTCATAATTTTTTTGGCCAATAATCTTTCTTCAATAAGTTCAATTTACTTTTTAATACTTTTCTTGGGTTTAAATTACTGTATATTATTGATTTAGTGAAAAAAATAATTACATGTATATTCCCTAATAGCAAGATCAGCATGATTGTGAAAATCCCGAATACGGGTGCCAATCTATTTAAGCGGAAAGGATTTTTTTTTAAATTAAAACATCAACCAACGGGGTAACTGCGTTAGACAAATAAAATGGCAATCGATTGCAATGCCTTTTATGTTGACAGTTTAGCCACATTCATTGCGCTATTCACTTTGTTGTGCAGACAAATTTTACAAACCTATGGAGCAATGTATGTCATAATGAAAGGCATTACGATCGTTTGCCACTTTATGTGTATGTATAACGCAATTAATCCGCAGGTTTCATGTGAGTTAAGGGCTATATTGGTAAATGTTTACAATTCCTCGACCCACTTCACTCTAATGGGCACCCTTAGAAATCCTAACCAAATAGGTTTATAACAAACATATATAACTCTAAATGTTACGTCATTGCATATCTAAATTCTGAGTTGAGCTGCACGATTACTGACAAATGCGTGCACTGAATGGATAGGTTCACTCATTTTGCGTGGTTCTTTTCAGACACCAATCTACATGGTCTTTACATGATCTGTCCAAGATTATGTCAGGACTTTAACTGTGACCTCTGAGTTTGTTTCGGCCTTTCTTTTCAGAGTAGTCAGGTAGGAAATGCCGACCTAGTTTTTAAAAGAAAGTTTACGTTCTGATAGAAAATTACACTTTTCTTTATAAATGTAGGGCTGATTATGAGGGCTTCGTGACAGTGCAATGGAGGAAGTGCCGATGCCGCGAACAAAGAAGAACCGCTGCGGCAAAGCTCCCAAGGAGCCTGAAATGAGCTTGAGTGCCGCTAAGCCGAACACACCGGTGTACATCTCCCGCCTACACTAAACCACTAAGGCGGAGGACATTGTGGAGTACGTGCGCCAAAAGACGAGGTAAACGCCGAGGGTGCAGTTACTGGAGTCGCACCGCAACGTCAACTTCAAGGCGTTCGTGGTGCGAGTACCGAATTGTTCTGTCCGACGTCATGGAAGAAGACTTTTGGGCGCAGGGGGTGGTGTTCCGTTGCTTCCGCAGACAAGTACCACAGGACAGCACAAGGACAAGCTAGAAATGTGAAGTGCAACATAGTTTTAAGCTATATTTATTAACACGAGGTTTTGTAGAATACTTTATTTATGTTAGTTTGTAAGGTATGTCTATGGGGCATTGTAGCCTGAAATAAATGTTGTATTATTATTTCCTTTACTTAATTATATACATATAAATTATATTTTTAAATATTAGAATATAAAAAAGTATTTAAAAATATAAATGATAAATGATAAATGATTTATTTTCTGTAAGTAGGTTTGTACAAACACTTTTACACGTCAAACATATTAAAAAAAAACAAAAAAAAACTAGATGAGGTCGGCGTTTCGTAACTGACTACTCTGAGAAGAAAGGCCGAAACAAACTCAGAGGTCACAGTCTCTTTTAAAGTCCAGACATAATCTTGGTCAAATCATGTGAAGACCATGTAGATTGGTGCCTGAAATGATCTTTTGATGAAAGAATCACACAGATTGAGGGGACCTGTCCAGTCAGTGCACGCATTTGTCAGTAGTCGTGCAGCTCAACTCAGAACTTGAGGAGCTCAACGATTCAACGAACAATACCAAAGAAAGAACATTCGGGTAGGCCGCATAAATTACTCAAACTGCCAGACAATGATGAAAACTAACTGAGTAAAAACAAAAATAAACAATAACCCACATAGTCTTCACATTTACAATACTTAATTAAAACAATATAATACTTAACAAAGTAAATATTCATGTCACAGTATATATAAAATTCATCAATGTCAATGTGTATATAAAATACGGATATAATCTTGGTCAGATCATTTGAGGACCATGTAGATTGGTGTCTGAAATGGTCTTTTGAGGAAAGAACCACACAGATTTGAGTGGATCTGTCCAGTCTGTGCACGCATTTGTCAGTTATCGTGCAGCTCAACTCAAAACTTAAGGAGCTCAAGGATTCGACGAACAATACCAAAGAAAGGACATTTGGGTAGGCCGCATAAAGTACTCAAACTACCAGACCATCATTAAAACTAAGAGAAAAAAAAAACAAAAACAATGACCCACATAGTCCTCACATTCATAATAATGAAATTAATATAATACTTTACGAAGTAATATAAAAAATAGTTGTCCGCCAGTAGCGGGAGCAGGGTCCAAGCTAGTGGTGGCTCAGACCAACAAAAAAAGGAAGACGGCGTGCCGCGAACATCAAAAGTGAAGCCACAAAACCGTGCTCCTGCAAATAAATACACACGCTCACGCACACACCTACACTAAAACCATGCTCATCGCTCTTAGTACGTCATGAGTCGTCGTCTAGATAACAAAAAAAATATAATATAATTTATATTTTTTTTATACTTGTAAATGCAATAGCAAATCACAAAAAAAGTCTCACGGAATCACTTTTCACTTGTAAGTACTTGAAATAACATCGTTTTTTATTAATTAAGAATTTTAGGTTTCTTGGAACAAATCAACAAACAAAAGCAGTGACATAAAGTGCGAGGGTTGCCATAACATGATTTAAAATTTTCCCATTCATAAAAGTGACTAATTTAATATGATTTCTTACTTCGAGTTATATTCATGTTTTCTTTTTTTATGTATTTTATATTTCCAATTATACTGAACCAAAAAGTAAATGGATAGTAGCTATAAGAAATAGTCGGAATGATCCAGAATGGCTGCCATCGAAAACCAGCGTGGTTTGTTCCGATCATTTTGATAATAACGACCTTTATTCAACTAACCGTGGATTTCGCCGTGTGGCCAAAATGTGTGTTGTTTATGTATGTGCACTTTATAAATGTTTTTTTTTATTTTTTATTTTGTGATGTAAAAAAAAAAATTTTTTTCTGGATAGAGGTCCTTCTAAACAATTGAGGTACTATACCATACTTAACAATATCTTAATTGTACAGACTTGTACAATATTAACCTACCCATAAAATATTATTCCCCAAGTTATGGGGATTTTTTTTACAAATGGCAACTCTTGATGGCACACATAGATAAAAAGGTGGCTTCAGTTTTGATGTTCGCGGCGCGCCATCTTCCTTTTTTTGTTGGTCTGAGACTGGTGGTTAGGGCTCCAGAGATAGGAACCTCCTCACGCTGCGAGCCGTATCGAGGA